>OX940956.1:7826999-9131499 GCA_954870475.1 Euphrasia confusa | reverse complement strand
AATTTTATATAAGTCTGAAAAAAACTTTCAAACATATATCACCTTTTGAACACCTTCCCAGTTTGAAAGACGAGAAAGGACAGCCTCATGCCTGCAAATTTACATGTTCAAATCAAGTTGCCAGCTTAAGGAAATGCAGGAATATTCAAAATGCTCAAACTGTGGAATAATGTGGGGTAACGTTCAATCACAAATATGAAGAGTAATTTCAAGAAAAGCCAACAAGTAAGTAGGTGATAAAGACATACGTCTTGGCATAATCTTTCAGACCAACTGCTAGAGCTTTGTTGTAAAACCTCTGTACGAGTCCGCGGTTCATAAATCTGTCACATATCTGCAAAAATATAAGAGTCATATTTAGATCAGCTAAAACATATATTAATTGAGCAATCATACAACTTTTCCTGAGTATAAAACAAAAATGAAAAAGGTAAGAGAAGACCTCTGTTTTGATGATA
Source organism: Euphrasia confusa (assembly GCA_954870475.1). Taxonomy (NCBI): domain Eukaryota; kingdom Viridiplantae; phylum Streptophyta; class Magnoliopsida; order Lamiales; family Orobanchaceae; genus Euphrasia; species Euphrasia confusa. Next base: position 9,131,041 of record OX940956.1, on the reverse strand, counting down.
TCTATACAGGCTAAAAACTAGTGCACAAAGAAATGTAAAATATACAAAAAAAAACCTACCAAAAGGTCCCAAGTGGAACATATTGCTGCAGCTCCAATTATAGGGGTATTTATTCCTTCCTCACCTAGATAATTAACCTGAAATTTTATTCAGTTAGGAGTGAATAAAAATGAGTGAACAATGCAAGATCTCATTTAATTATTTCGTCATAGTACAAAACAAATTACACTTGGAAAAGCGTTTCAAAGACATCCACGTTGATTTGTTGCTAACCAAATATAGTGTTTTTTCAGAATATTTTCCCTTTTCTTTCCTCAGTTTTTAAATTGGAACTGTGCATCTCAAACTAGTCTTTACATGATGTAATTTAAGATCTCCAAAATAAGAGCATCAAAAAGGAGATTTTTCTCAATAAGAACTAGCCAGGGACCCATAGTATGGACATGATGTCTTATAGTTCCATGGTAATCTTCTTCATAAAGAATCAGAAAAAATCACAAGTTCAACGATATAAGCAGAAGCAAAACTACAAATCATGCTAAATAAGTTCAATAGTTTCCAAATCATTGTACCAGAATATTAGCGCCGATGCTAGTCCCAACAACAAATAGAGGAGCTTCTGGGTATTGGCAGTGAAGATGGTCAATCACTTTTCTTATGTCCTCCGTCCATCCCGCATAATAGAAGCGATCAGACTGTTAACATGTAAGTTAAGCTAATTATCTTTACAAACGAAAACAAGAACTGGTGCTACAGTTACACAAATCAAGAAAAGAGTGTTCCAATGCATTTCCTTATGCAAATAACTTGTTTGAGGTTGACAAGTAAATACCCAATCCCCATTCAGTAACGCAAGAGTTAGAACTTATAGACTGAATAAATTTAAAAAACCACATGTAGAGTTTGTACTTTGTAGTAATGTACTTTAGACCTCAACTCATTCTACGCTGAAGTAAGAGTGTTAGACATGACTGACCTAATAGTTATTCTGTACAGTTAACTTCCTATTACAGTATGAAAAGCTGATGCTACACTTTTATCCATATATATTTAAAAAGAAAAAACTACAGGATTTATGTTACAAGTGCGTTGATTTATGTTACTATATTAATTATTAAATATACAAAAAGAATTTTTAAGCCACTTTTTAGAACAAAGATTTCCATCCTCTTCTCAAGCTCCTCTCCATTTTCCCATGTTTCCACCACAGTGCATCTGATCACTCAACTATTCAAATTCTAAATGGAGCAATACCATAATTAGGTCTTGTACAAAACTAAAGTAATTAAAATGTTTCCAATTCAGTAGGTACTTAACAATAAACTATAAACGGTACGTAATACATCTAAGTAGGAATTTGATCTCCCCATTCAAACCTGAAGCTCTTGAATTTCAAAGCAATATTTTTGCGTGTTATACTCACCGTAATTGGTACACCTCCAAGTCCCCGGTGATTGCTCACAACAACATTCCACCCACATTTAGCCATGTTGAAAGCCAAATGATTGATATACTGCGGTATAATTTTGCAATATCAGGAGAAAGATAGCAGAAGGGATAACTGTGAAGCTTTACAAATGCTAGCTTTTCTAAAATGGAAATGATTAGATATCAAGGAGGATACATGTGAAGACGATGCTAACTTGGAAAAACCCTCAAACTATTTGAAGAGTTCAAATATACTCCCACAACAACCGAAAAATTGTCCAAAATGCGAGATAAGAAGTGAGAAAACAATAAAGTTTTAACCATTATCTACTAGTAGTATTCAACTATATCATTAGTCTGAAGTTAAAAATAAGGATAAAATGATTTTTCTTAAGAGGAGGTTCACACTGCAGGTCATATTTACAGGATCGCAATATTATAACAATAGGACAATTTCTAGTTAGTTTCTTATTAAATATCATGAAGATGATGGAACTTCAGAGTGAACATTATCTTTAAAACGATGCTATATGAAAACATATCATCTAACTCTGAATAGAGATCAGATTTACTTCTAGCATAAGAAATTCTGACAAAGGTGATATTGGTCAAACAAAGAAATTTATAAGTGAGAAAATAAAGCAATTCAACTTTTACCATTTCAGAAACATAGTAATACAAGTGTCACAATTTTTCTGTTGCTTTCTAATAGTCAATTAAACATGTTCACTTTGAAGAAACTGAAAATAAGACTAAGTTCAGTGTTCTCAGTGAAGTGGTGCACAACTTCATCTTACAATTAAAAAATGGCAACACCACAATAATATCCCACTAAATAGTTCTTTCACCAAGATCCAATAATACATAAAATGGCTGTAATTTAATGTTCGTTGTACCTCACTAAAAGCCACACAGAGAACAAAATGTGCTGATAGAAATGACAATCCTAACCAGATGCAGTATCTTGCCAAGATGCAGTAAAGCAAAAAATCATGAAATTCATAAACAAGCCATGTATAGAACTAAATTTATGCTATAGTTAATTTCATTTTAAATTTTATATTGTTCAATGTGCAGCAAGAATACTGTTCAAAACATCACATATTAAAAAAAAAAAAAAAGGTTATTATTGATCACACTGAAGACCAGGATTTCTGGCAATTCTAGTTGATCTGTAGAATACTGCAAAAACAAGAACGCTAAAAGAATCAACATTTCGGATTTGAGTGCTGTTGATTCTACAATTTCCTTCTAGGGAGTAACTGCCTAGCTCATGCATTACACTATGAATGATAAGAGTAATCATACTCGAAGTAAGCACATAATTTACCAAGTAAGAGAACATAAAATGTTTATTAGACATTTAGATAACTTACAGCAGAATCAGAATCACTTGTTAAGCCAGGTAAGATGATCATGAGGGGATTCTTGTCATCTTTCTGTACTGAATCATTCCCTTGATAGGCTTGTTTCTTAACTAAACAGGAAAATAGTCGCTATCAGTTAGTAACTAGAGGGGACTAAGCTAACCCAATAAGGGAGAGAAATGAACTCATCGAGATTTTTTACTTTATTTTAGATGAGCAATTTGCCAAGAGTATGAATATGCTACGTATACATGTAGTGCATTCACGGGGTTATGAACCACACGATAAAAGCACAAAATGAAACCATTTTTAAAGCTAAAGAGAGAAGGCAAAACAACATTACCTTTGGAATTCTCGACCCAATCTAAAGCTAAAGTTCCACCATCAGAGGCCATGAAGATCTCTCTGCACACTGCATCAAATTAGTACTGTTTTATACAATGTAAACTAGGCACAATAGCTAATTGCAACAAGCCAACTTAATCGAAAACGACACCTTCTATAATTGACAACCGGCGAATTCCCGAAATAATACAGAAAAACGGTCTGGAGATGCGGACTACACAACCATGGAGTCGACAAATACCTAATTTTCAACCGCGTAGTAAATTTTCAGATCATTATCCAGCGACAAAAATAAACGCAATATACACTCCGTATCACTACCGTTCTCATACCTGCCATGAAGAGCTTTGCACTTGGCCGCAAAATCTCGATAGACTTGCGAGCAAGGGTTGAATGTCAAAACCACCGGCTGTCCCCTGAATCCGGATAGTAAATCTTGCACGATATGGATTTCGAGAAAGTTATAGAGAAATACAATCAAAATCAACGAGAATCCTAACAGGTAGTGGTAAATCGGTATCAGTGACGCCGCTCGGAGCAGCGCCGCGTATGGGGATTCAGACGCCGTTGACTCCGTCGCATTCGAGAGGTCCATTATCCGCCGGAGCTTATGGATTCAATCGAATCGATCGATCAGCAACTGTATAATATGTGCGAGTGACAGTGCGTGAGCGAGCAGAAAGAAGAACGTGGGTGGTGGGGTGATGAGTGAAGGAGGAAACTGAAAATGGTTTTTTTGTCCGTTAGCGCGACGGATATGAATAGCGTTGGTGGTGTACGCTTTCCAATTCTCCGGCGACCAATTAGATTTCGTTTTTAAACAACGCACGTGATGCGTTGAATTTTAAGATAATTAGGTTGAATAAAAATTAAATTAACTCACTTATTGTTTGAAAACATATAAATGTACACTTTTTTGGGATTAGAATTTTAGATTGGTCCATTTTACATTTTTTTTCACTCGTCACATATTTTTTCACCCATCAAAAAATAAAATATTATAATACAGTTTTACTTTAATATTAAAATTTATTACTTATTTTTGTATATATTCTATTTTCACCTCCAACTACGGAGTATATAATAAGTCGATCATGTACAAGAAAACATATACTGTAATTTACTCAAGTATAATTTTATTCAACATACTATACTCTTATAATTTTAATTTTTAAAATTAATAATTTTAGATGCATTAATTATTAAAATTAATTAATAAAACGTCTGGATTCACTTAAACACATGCATGCATGCCTAACTAATAACTATCTAGGCGATGGATCTTATTTTACCCTCTTGCTAGCGTTTAACGTTTAAAAAAAAAGTCATATATAAGTATATATAATTTATTTTTTGATATGGTTATTTATATATGAATATATGATGATTATTATTATGTTAAATTAATTAAAAAAATTATTGTTATTCAGATTAATATATAAGTTATTTTAGTTAAAATGCCAAAAAGCATGCATGTTAGTTTGAATAGTCGAGAGAGGGTGTTAAAGTTGGGCCATAACACCTTAAAAGGCCTTGTTAAGGTGATAAGGTTGTCCAACTTATATGTGAGCCCGAGGTTCTTTATCCAACCGATGTGGGATATTCTAACACTCCCCCTCACGAGTAAGCCGGAAATTCCATCGGAATTACTCGTGGCCGGAAATTTCATCGGCAGGGGTGCCCACAGTCGGAAATTCCATCGACCGGGGCCCCACATCGTGTTGGGCCTGCTCTGATACCATGTTAAAGTTGGGCCATAACACCTTAAAAGGCCTTGTTAAGGTGATAAGGTTGTCCAACTTATATGTGAGCCCGAGGTTCTTTATCCAACCGATGTGGGATATTCTAACAGAGGGTTTCGTACATGAACTCCTTTAGACAAATATGCATTGGCTCGGAATCGTGTCGGTTCAAAACATTTCAACAAAATTTGTGTGATTTATTGTTGCCCCAAATTTCTGATATATATAAGACTATCCCCGCCCAAGCTAATATTTTTAAGGCCCCTACAATGGAAAACATTGTGATGATAAAAATGTTGTTAGTTTTTACGGTGTGTGTTTTCGGCATATTGCCATTTTCTTCGGTTAGCGGGTGTGCAATATATTTCCCGAAAATTAGAGTGATTATAGTGAACAATCTCCCTCCCAATTCTCCCAAGTTGGTGCTGCGCTGCCAATCAAAAGACGATGATCTTGGACGACACACGCTCTCGACCGATCAAGATTTCCAGTGGGAATTCTGCGACAACGTTTTTGGGAGGACGCTGTTCTTTTGTCACTTCTATTGGGGGTCGAAACAAAGGTCATTTGATGTCTACCGTTTCTATAGGTTTAAGTTCGAAAAACATTATTGGTCGGTGAGAAGAGACGGCTTTTATTATTACAAGACCGACACTAAAGGGAGTTATATAAAAAAGTATGATTGGAACTAAATAATTAAGTCGGTATCATTTGGTGTATTAAATATGATCCAAAATTTATTTCGGGATGTATGATATTATTATAAGCTAAGCATTTGGTATCAGACAAGTACATATTCTTCCCTATCGATTTCTCTTTTTCTAGACAAATACACACCGTATATGTATAGTGATCATATATAGTCGTTGTAAAATGCAAGATTTATGAACTCTATATATATAGTCTCGATCTATTTATAGATATCAAATTCCCATATAAATTTACTTGCATCTCAAATGTTACTAAATTCGCCATAATAATTCTCTGACCCACCCGGTAAGCCAAAAATTTTAACTTTGTTTCGATAACATTTGCCCGGCCAGCAAACTTTAGCCCAATGCAAAATCAAATTAACAGCTCAGAGCCAAAACTAATTATAGGGATATAATCTTATTCAATGAAACATTTTTATTTTTCTTCATTTATTAATTGTATATAATATTATATATTTATAATCTGATTTATTTAAATTTAACAATTTATTTATGGGATTCTAAAATTGAATTTTAAAGAAATAAAAGCCTATAATTATGTAAAAAATCTGTATAAAAATATTATACCAATTAATTTTAAATACAAAATAATTTTATTGTGAGTCAAATATTGAAAGAAATGAACTAATTATATATTATAATAAGATTTTCCAACACAATTTATTTTGTTGATCATCAAAGTTAACCATCTAAAAACAACATATCTAGTTTATCAAAACCAAATTCCTAATTTCATAGAAGTTATCTGAATAGTTGAGGCAACAATGTTAATAACATATTTCCATTTTTTACACATAAGTGGGAGGGGAGTTCTTGAAACATCTTTCGGGCAGCTTATACGATATCTCGATCAATAGGAATCGTGTGGTCGAGTACAAAATATATCAACGAATTTAGTGTGATTTATTGTTACTCCGAAATTTGAAATTAATTAAAATTATATATAAATCTTGTCTCTCATGATATATCTTAAGATAAAATGGAAAACATTGTGATAAAAATGTTCTTAGTTTTTATTTTGATTGTTTTTGGTGTCTTGCAATTTCCGGTTAGTGTGCGCGGGGCATACAACCCAAGAACTAAAGTCTTTGCATTGTAATTAACAATCTGCCTCCGGGCTCTCTGCTCAAGTTGCGTTGACGACGATTTTGGATATTATACACTTTCGGTTAATCAAGACTACTGGAGATTCTACGACAATATATTTGGAAGAACTCTATACTTTTGTCACTTGTACTGGGGGATCGAAGCAGAGGTCGTTTGATGCCTACCGTTTTAAAATGTATAAACTTTTACGAGAACATTATTGGTCAGCAAGAAGTGATGGCATTTACTACTCTCTCATCAACGCTCCATTGAGTTATACAAAAAAGTATGATCGATTGGCACTAAATAAGTCGTGATCATTTTGATGTATGATCTGTAATGTTTTGATGATTGTTATATTTATGAATTGTTTACATAGCTAGTATTGTTGTGTCCCGACCTCGATAATATAGTCAAATCAGATCGTGTGGGGTTAATTCAGATCGATACTAAATTTATGATGTGTATGCTATTGTTATTATAAACAAACATTTTTTTTCTTTACCTTCTGTTTAATTTTAGACTTCTTCTTATGTGGTTGTTACTTAGTACAAACAAACCATTAATCACATATAACTACATACTAGTACAGTAATTGTTGAAAAGTTGGTGTGCCACAAAAGGTGGGTTTTTATAGGTGAGTGTCGGCCGACACATTCTCTTGTCGGCCGACAAAAGAACCCCAGCTCGTGCCAATTGTTGAAAAACTTCTGAGGCATCAGCACGATCGTGGCGAATTGTGTCGGCCGACACCTACCTTTGTCGGCCGACACCAAGGAAATTCCAGCGTACGGAATTTTGGAATTAATTCCAAATTGAGGTGAGATTTTTTTCCTACTCCTTCTAGGACTCTTATGGGCGAGAATTAATGTTTCCATACATTAATTAGGACCTCCCCCTATATAAAGAGAGCTACTCCATTGACACAGGAGACACGAGATACACCAATTATAATTCTATAGCTATTGCGTGAGATTTGAGGGTTTAGAGCGTATATCATCCTTGTAATCGTGAAGCAATATTATAGTGAATTGTTCGTCGTTCCTCCCGTGGTTTTTCCCAGTTGGGTTTCCACGTAAATTCTTTGTCTTCTCTATTTTTCGTTGATTTATTTTCTTCGGTATTCTTGATACTATCATACTATACATCGTCCGATCTTACAACAAGTGGTATCAGAGCTAAGGATGACGAGCGTGAGGTATGACATACCGTTGCTAGATCTCAACACAAGGTTCCCGACGTGGCAATACAAGATGAGGTTAGTTCTTCGATCCCTGAAGCAAGAGGGCGCCCTCAAAGGTATTGAAAACAAGCCGACGGACATGAAGCATGAAGATTGGGAAGAGCTCGATCAGATGGCCATGGCGACCATAGGGCTCCATGTTTCGAACGCTTTGGCGGAGGACATCATGAAAGCGAAGACAGCAAAAGAATTGTGGGAGATGCTTGAAGAGATGTGCATCACCAAGACGGTGTCAAGTAAGCACAATTTGAAGAGAAGCTTATATTTGCTCAGAATGGCGGAGGGTTCCTCTATCCCCGCGCACGTAGCGAAATTCAAGGAGAAAGTCGCCGACCTCGGCAACATTGGCGTGAAGGTCGAAGATGACGACCTCGCGTTTTGGCTCCTAATTTCGCTACCCCCTTCTATGGCGAGTTTCCGTGATACTCTCATATATTCTCGAGATAGCCTCACGTTTAAAGACGTAACCTCGGCCCTCTCATCTAGAGAGAATATTTTGATGATGGAGAGTCCTAATTCGGGAGAGACGCCAAGCGAAGGATTGAATGTCCGTGAACGGACCAACCAAAGATCGACGGGGCAAGATAGGTCTCGATCGAAGTCACGACATAGTAACAAGGTTTGCAACTATTGCAAGAAGAAGGGTCACATCAAAGCCGATTGTTATTCCTTGAAGAATAGGAAGGAGAGAGAAGGCGGCAACAACAACAACAATAATTCCGGTAAGAGTTCCGGTGAAGATGGTGTAGCCGAGAATTATTGTGATCTTCTCATGGCTTTGGGTGAGGTCTCCAAATCAAGCGAGGAATGGATTCTAGACTCGGGATGTACGTTCCACATGTGTCCGAATCGTGGGTGGTTCGATACTTTTGAAAAGGTGGAGCAAGGTGCGGTGACTATGGGCAACAACGCGTCATGCAAGATCGAAGGGATAGGAAGCATCCGGATCAAGATGTTTGACGGCGCGATCCGCACCCTAAGCGAGGTTAGATACGTTCCCGACTTAAAGCGGAATTTGATTTCGCTTAGTACTTTGGAGCTTAAGGGTTACTCGTTCACCGGAGAAGGTGGAGTCGTGAAGGTTGCCAGCGGTTCGTTGGTGGTTATGAGAGGTGAACGTAAGTCGAATAGGCTTTATGTTCTTGAAGGAACCACGGTGAAAGGTGAAGTAGCCGTAGGTGATTCCAAAGTCCCGGATGTCGATACAACGAGACTTTGGCATATGCGTCTAGGGCATATGAGTGATTCCGGAATGGCCGAGTTGAGTAGGCAAGGGCTCCTTGGGGATAAGGGCTTGTCGAAGTTGGAGTTCTGTGAGCAGTGCGTCTATGGGAAGCAAACGAGAGTGAAGTTCACTACCGGCGCTCACACGACTAAAGAGATACTCGGGTATGTCCATTCCGATCTATGGGGACCATCCCCGCTCCCCTCCACTAGAGGTTCTTACTACATGCTTACCATCATCGATGACTATTCCCGAAAGGTTTGGTCGTTCTTCCTAAAGAACAAGAGCGACGTGTTTTCTACCTTCAGAGATTGGAAGGTGGTGATAGAGAAACAAACCGGGAAAGTCGTGAAGAACCTACGTACGGACAATGGCCTAGAATTTGTGTCCGACGAGTTCAACCAGTTTTGTAAGAGTTCGGGGATTGTGAGGCACCACACTGTGAGATACACCCCTCAGCAAAACGGAGTAGCCGAGAGAATGAATCGCACGATTATGGACAAGGTACGTTGCTTGTTAGCGACTTCTGGGTTGAGTAAAGGTTTTTGGGCTGAAGCGGCTTCTTTAGCATGTTACCTTATCAACCGTTCCCCGTCCATGGCGATTAACAAGAAGACGCCACAAGAATTGTGGAAGGGATCTCCGGCGAATTATGAGGACTTGAGGGTGTTTGGGTGTCCGGCCTACATGCACGTCAACGACGGGAAATTGAGTGCACGTTCTAAGAAGTGCATATTCGTTGGCTTTAAGGAAGGAGTTAAAGGATACAAGCTTTGGTGTCCAGAGACGAAGAAGATCATTCTAAGCCGTGATGTAGTCTTCGATGAGGCTTCTATGATTGGTGATCGGTCGTCTAAAGGGAATCTCGAGATTCCAAGTACTCCTATTGAGGTGGAGCCGGACAGGGTGCAAGAGGAAGATGATGGGTCAAGTTCCCCGACCGATATGGCGAGTAGTTCGACTACTCCGGAAGATCCAAAAGAGCCGCAATTCATAGCTAGAGATAGGCCAAGGCGAGAGACTCGACCACCTAGAAGGTTAGCCGAGTATGAGTTAGTCGCTTATGCCTTGAGTGTAGCCGATGATGTTGATTCGTATGAGGAGCCTTCCACATATGACGAGTCGGTTACTTGTGATGACTCGGGCAAGTGGATGCTAGCTATGCAAGAAGAGATGGAGTCTCTTCATAAGAATGGCACGTGGGAGTTGGTTGATCTCCCTAAAGGCAAGAAAGCCATCAAGTGCAAATGGATCTTCAAGAAGAAGGAGGGCATTCCTGGGGTTGAGGACGAGAGATATAAGGCGAGATTGGTGGCTAAAGGTTTTAGTCAAATTCCCGGAGTAGATTTCAATGATGTGTTTTCACCGGTGGTCAAGCATAGCTCGATTCGGGCGATTTTAGGCATTGTGGCAATGCAAGATTTGGAGCTTGAACAAATGGATGTGAAGACGGCCTTTCTACATGGGGAGCTCGATGAAGATATTTACATGGTCCAACCCGAGGGGTTCGAGGGTTCAAACCAAGAGAACAAGGTGTGTTTTCTCAAGAAGTCCTTATATGGTTTGAAACAGTCTCCTAGACAATGGTACAAACGTTTCGATACGTTTATGATCAAGAATGGTTTCCGAAGGAGCTCCTATGATAGTTGTGTATATTTCCGGAAAGGCCGTGATGGGTCTTTAGTTTATCTTCTCCTCTACGTCGACGATATGTTGATAGCGGCTAAGGATAAGTCGGAGGTGGAGAGAGTTAAGGCACAACTTAGTAAGGAGTACGAGATGAAGGATCTTGGTGCGGCAAGAAAGATCCTAAGAATGGAAATCACAAGAGATCGAAGAGATGGCAAGTTGTATCTTGGCCAAAAGGGGTACATAGAGAAGGTGCTACGTCGGTTCAACCTTGAGAATGCGAACCCGTTAAGTACTCCCCTTGGAACACAATTTAGACTTACCTCTGCCTACTCTCCTACTACGGAGAAGGACATCGAGGATATGGCTCGAGTCCCTTATTCCAATGCCGTTGGGTCCTTGATGTATGCCATGGTGTGTACTCCTCCGGATTTGGCCCACGCCGTGAGTGCCGTGAGTCGGTATATGGCGAATCCGGGAAGAGAGCATTGGAAGGCGGTGCAGTGGGTGTTGCGCTATTTGAGAGGTACGTCTAACAAGAAGCTAGTGTTCGGGAGGAATCAAGAAGATGTTCGAGGGTTCGTGGATTCCGACTATGGCGGTGATCTAGATAAAAGAAGATCTCTTACCGGGTATGTTTTTACCATTGGTGGGTGTGCCATAAGTTGGAAAGCTATTTTGCAAAGTACGGTGGCCTTATCTACTACCGAGGCGGAGTATATGGCGGTCACCGAGGCTTGCAAGGAGGCGTTATGGTTGAGAGGTTGGTTTCGAGAACTCTCGAAGGGTTCTAAGACGACGTCCATCTTTTGTGATAGTCAAAGTGCTATTTGCCTCACAAAAGATCAAGTGTTCCATGAGAGAACAAAGCACATAGACATTCGTTATCACTTTGTCCGTGAGGTGATCGCTCGAGGCGATATCAAGGTGAGTAAGATTAGTACTCACGACAATCCGGCGGACATGTTGACGAAGAGTTTACCCGCAACCAAGTTTGAGCTTTGCTCTAGCTTGGTTGGACTTCGATCGAGAGATTAGGCCCTTAGGGGCGTTTGGAGGAAGACGATAGGCGAAGAATGTTCGCGGTTTTGTGTCAAGGTGGAGATTTGTTGAAAAGTTGGTGTGCCACAAAAGGTGGGTTTTCTCTTGTCGGCCGACAAAAGAACCCCAGCTCGTGCCAATTGTGGAAAAACTTCTGAGGCATCAGCACGATCGTGGCGAATTGTGTCGGCCGACACCTACCTTTGTCGGCCGACACCAAGGAAATTCCAGCGTACGGAATTTTGGAATTAATTCCAAATTGAGGTGGGATTTTTTTCCTACTCCTTCTAGGACTCTTATGAGCGAGAATTAATGTTTCCATATATTAATTAGGACCTCCCCCTATATAAAGAGAGCTACTCCATTGACACAGGAGACACGAGATACACCAATTATAATTCTATAGCTATTGCGTGAGATTTGAGGGTTTAGAGCGTATATCATCCTTGTAATCGTGAAGCAATATTATAGTGAATTGTTCGTCGTTCCTCCCGTGGTTTTTCCCAGTTGGGTTTCCACGTAAATTCTTTGTCTTCTCTATTTTTCGTTGATTTCTTTTCTTCGGTATTCTTGATATTATCATACTATACATCGTCCGATCTTACAACAGTAATAATTAAAATTTTGATTTTGAAAAATAAATCCTTTTCATTTCTTTGATTATTTTCTGCCCATGCATATTATTAAGATAGATATAGATAACGCACAAAGTATAGCTAGGTAGTAGTAGTAGTAGTGATTTACTGTATTTATTTTTTAACTCGGCCCAATGTAAATCCGTCACTGCATATACACCCTTTAGTCCGTACGTTTCCCTGATCCTCCATAATACATATATGAAGCGTAGTAGACACTGTAGTTAAAGGTAAGTGCATTATAACACTTGGGATGTAAAGTGTGGATTTTAGGGTTTGTTACTTGGACTAGATTACCATCGGTATTATACACTTGTACATCGCGAATGTAAGCCACTTTGTTCAAATTATCCGGAAGATGCTGCGATGGTAAATTCCCATTTCCCATTTGGGTCGAGGTCGAGGTCGAGGTCGCGTTCTGACTACTTGCAACTTCTCCACCGAATTCCATTATAATCGGTTCAAAGTCTTTGAATAATTCATATGGCCAGTAGCCAACACATTCTCCATTTACCAGTAGCCACCAAACCCTAATCATCTTAAGTAAACATGGAGAAAAATAATTAATCAATTAAAATTAATTCAAACAAATAGACACACGCAACACACTTACTTTTCTCACTTCGACGAGAATTTCTATTTGTTGACCACCGTACGTCGAAGCTTGCCGGAGTGCCGCCCCAAGTGCATAACGAGTACCCGTGACCTGAACAAAACCTGGGCAGGTCATATCAAAACAACCGGTTTCTTGGTACCAATCTGTCTGCATGTAATAATGAATATCGATCATTTTAAATATAAATTATTAATGATCAATAATTAACGAATAGTTATATATATATAGTTATTGTAATTTATAAAATAAAAACACTTACGGTCCAATAAATGAACAGCCTTGGATTTGGGTCACCATAGATTACCTACAGGGAATAATTCAGTTAGTACTACTTTTACCCGTGTCTTTCATATATACTACAAATTAACAGTGCTTAGAGAAATTAAAGTAAAGGAATTTTAGGAAAAAATGATTATTAATTAATAATAACTCCTATAATATATATAGTGTACTTATTGCTTACCCTAACACCAACTTCAACTACAAAGTATACACCGTCAGAAAGCCAAACTTGTGATGTGCTGTATTCTCTTTTATTTTCGATTTTAGGACGCCACAGACTTATGTTCGCTGTAAGACCATAATATCCTTCCGTTTCCGCTACAAATCCTATAGCGCGCTGAAAGATGTAGAACATGGAATTAATATGGATGAGATGAGAAAATGGTTGGATTGATGAGGAACATTTGATTTCTTATTAATTTCATCCTTCCTTACATCCAAGAACATGTCTTCTTTGTTCTCAGTTCTTGGGGCAGCTGATATTTCACTCAAATCATCATCATCTTCTTCGGTTGATCTTCTTATTGGAACCGTGTTTTTCGGGCACAAGTCACCAGACAATTGCCAAAGTTGAAGAATCTCTTTAGAAGTGTCGTTATGTGATATTGTCGCCTTTTGCATTTCAGGTGGAACCTGCTTATATACAAACTTATACGTGAGTCGAAAGTGTTCAAACAATACAACATGATCGATCGATCAAATAAAAGAACATGATATATATTTTAATCACCGATATTTGCTGATGTCCCTTCAACAGTGGATGATCAAACGCTGGTTGTTTATCGAAAAATACACAATCTATCACGTCGCCGTCAGGGCTCTGCACCGTACCATACATAAAAGAAAAATTTTTATAGAAATTGATGATTTGAAAATAAAATCGAAAAAATAAATTATTATTGCCTGAATTGATTTAACAACACTTCTATTGTTTGCTCTGATCATGTAATCACGAACATGCTTGGGTTTTGTCGTCTTAGATCGAGAGTAATTGGCATTATCAAAAGTCATGTTTGCTGAACATACATAAACCACTGAAGAAAAGAAAAGAAAAACTGAAATGATTGTTAACATGTTGTAACAAACATAGCTACAATTCATGTTTGTAGAATTTTTCAAGACTATACAGGTTTTTTCACTTAGATTTCAATTCAATTTATGAATATTAAAAGCGTGGAGAATAAGTATTATAAATAGATGAATTAAGTTCCACGTGGTTGAATTTGAGAGAATACACACTCCAATAATTTCAAAGTTCAATTATAATAATTAACTAAGTGGGTGGGTTGGGGCTTGAGCATGTTGCCTTTTTTTTCTTCTAATTATTATTATTATTATTATTATTATTATTATTATTCGAATCATAATGTAAATTCATATGTAATTATTGGACTGACTAATAAGTATAATATAATAGAGGCCTGTGGATTTTTGGTCAAGTTAGTAAGAATTGTGAGTTTTTTGTCCTCAATTATAAGAGCATGAGTTTTTTACACCAATTGCATTTGAAGTACCTATTATACCCTTGAAAGTAAAAGAAAAAGATAAAAAATAAAAATAATATTGGTCCTCACTTTTTTTTTACTCTTCTCTCTCTCCCCGTAACCCCAAACCCGCCGCCTTGCACCAATTTTTTTTCGATTTCGAATCAACGGAGCAATGTCATCGTCGGCGACTCCATCTGATTCCGAGCATGAGGAAGAACAACAACAAGAAGAACCGAGTCTCCAACCTCCGGTAATTCCCGAATCCGAAACCCTTTTGTTCGATATTTTTTTTCGAGAATTCGAGCAATGTGATGGATTATATGGTGCTTTAGATGCTTGGTTGAGTTCTTTCTTGTGTTATACGTGATTTAGAACTGTAATTTTGAGTTGAATTGTCTAAAATTGCGATTTCTGAAATCTGTTCTTGGCTGCTCGATGGCAGTCGATTAGTAACATCGACTAACCCCATCGATCAACCCATCGAGCAACCAATTCGATTAACCTCATCGACTAGCCAGATTGGTTGGTCGATTTGGTTACTCGAATTGGTTGGTCGATGTGGTTACTCGAATGTGTTGGTCGATGGTGTTACTCGAACACGTTGGTCGATGGGGTTACTCGAAATAGGTTGGTCGATGGAGGCAGAAACTTTTTTTTTTTTTTTTTTGATCCTATTAATCTGTTTTTAATTGCTTCTTCTCCATTTGTGCAGGCTGGTTTTCGATGGAGGAGACCACATTTCGTCGACATTTCGAGAGCGATCAATTGCGGCGATCGACGCGGCGTTTTGAAAAACGTACGAGATACTCTGAGGGAGGTGGGTGGAGACGAGGGCCTCGCGGAGTACGAACAAACGTATCTCTTCAGTCAGTTCCTTCCCATGCCCAGTGCAGACCGATCGAACAAACCTCTGCACAAACTGCTATCGAGAGAGATCGTTAGCAAGAGCAGAATACCAGAGTTTGAGCACTGGTTTGCTATCGGGGATCGTATTGTGAAGTTCCGAGCACAAGAATACGCCCTGATCACCGGCCTGCGCTTTGGGGATAGTAACTTCGATCCCACAGACAAAGGTCATGAAGCTCCCATTACAGGCATCCATCGGAGGTTATTCCGTTGCAGAGTGATGAAGATTGAAGCACTGCTCACTTCGTTCAATGGTCTGCGGATGGGCAACGACCTAAATGATTATTTCAAGGTTGCCAACATCTTGATTCTCTACTTCGTTCTGATTGGTCGAGAGAAACTGGATGTCGAGAACTGGGTCTGGACACTGGTGGAGGATCACGATGGCTGGGAGTGGTTTCCTTGGGGTTCTTACACGTTCCAGAACTTCTCGCACTACATCAGCATTACTGGGATGACAGCTGATCAGGCCGAGAAAGCGGCTTATCACTTTTACGGTCCAGTTTGGGCCTTCCAGTGTTGGGCCTTCGAGGCCTTTCCTGCTTTAGGGAGACAGTGCGCTACTCGGAGCCGAGAGACGCGAAGGCCCCGGTTTTTGCATTGGACGCAGAGGAAGACTAACTTCGATTTCACGGATTACTTCGAGGATGAGCAGGTAACCGTCAATCTGTTTCGTTAATAATTTTGAATTAATAATTTTATCGAATATCTAATAATTTTTTTTTAATTGTTTTCTTTTAGCTTGAAGTGCACGAGACCCTCACACCGACACCGGAGGAGGAGGAGATGATGTATTACAGGAGTTTGACGGAGGTCGGTGAGCTGTATGCCGTCCCGTACCAGCCTCCCCTCCGCTTAACTCACGCAGCGGCGTTGGCAAGAGCACCGGCACCGGCACCGAAGAAGCAGATGGAGAAAAAGAAGAAGAAGAAGTTTGTGGACCGTGTGGCCGAAAGCGTGGCCAAGACATTCAAGAAGGCGGCGACAGGTACACTGGTGGGAGCAGCACTCGTATTGGTAAGATTCTTTCATTTCACTGTGTAATGTAGTTTTTTCTAATATGATATTGACGTGAGAAGTGTTTCATTCATTTCAATGTTTTATGTTTTAGGGAGCGTAAGATGTGTGCTTTCAAGTTTAAGCTGATGCCCAAGGCTCAACAAATAATCCAACCCGACGGAAACTCGTGTGGGCCGATTTGTTGCATGTACCTGGATCGCTTGTTCAACAAGAAACAAACTCACGAGAACAAGACTATTGACCTTCCTTACATCGTTAAGTATAGAAAGTATATTGCTAGGATGATTTACTGGTTAGCTCAGGATGCATACACGGAAGAAGACGTACGAGCTTAGTATTTTGTATTAGACTTGTTTAGTATTTGTTTAGTATATGTTTGTTTTTGTTTTGGACTATTGGAATGGTTTATATTGAATGATAAGCAGGTTGGATGACTTAAAAGTGTAAAAAGGCCTTTTTTTCATTCTGCCCAGAGGTTACTCGATCGTATGACACCATCGAGTAACCATCGATTAACCAAGAACAGGTCCATCGATTAATCAAGAATCAGGCCTGAATCTGCCGAATACTTTAAAAGAGGTGATGAGCCATATTTTTTGGCTCATTTTTAGGTCTTTTAGAGTCAAGTAAATCGAGTCTTTAGTTGTTTTTACTTTTGTTTGTGTCTGGGAGGGCACGTTTTGGGTCTGTGGTCAAGTGATGCAGGTGCACAACGAAAGAGGAGCAAATTGTGTGAAAGAGGCAAGGAAATCACCTTCCTGGTCAAGAGAGCAAGTTGAGCAAGATTGACGCACGACCAAGTACAGCGCATGATCTGCTACCTCGTAAATGAAGAAGGCTATCAGAGATAAAGCAATTGGGCAAGAGCAAAAATTGACCGAGACGGAACGTTGGGCAATCGGTGTACCCAGAATCCTGAAAATCCTGGACTCTTCGAAAGTGACCAGGTTCAGAGACAAAGAAGAGATGGACTCTCGTCCAGTCTTAGAGGTATTCCCCCACACGTCTCTACATCAATTCAAGCCCTATAAATACAAGAAGACGCTGGAGAACATAGAAGGAACGAAATAGACACGAAAAATCCTAGAAAAATGACCCGACGCACGAAGACGACGAAACCCTACCTGACCAGCGAAGAAGACTGAGTAGCTGCGTGATGATACCACTCACCGGCGTTTTGATTGATTCATAGCCTTCGGGCCAAAAACAATTTCTTTATGTTTTATGCTTTTAATTTCCGTACTTAGTTTTATTTTCTTGTTGAACAATTTCCCGTTTTAATGCATAATATAGTTCGTCTTATTTCCTTTGTTTTATTTTCTGTTTTAATTATGTCAAGTAGCTAATCTGTTTGTATCTGGGCAAAGACAGAACCTGACCAACCCTAAGACGTGATCGTGCCGGGAGGCTTAGTGAGGACAGCAACTAGCTGAGTTTTGTTCCCGATTCAACAGGGTAGTAACTTAAGCATGTTAGGAACTTGGGCAATCCTACAGTGACCAGTGGGAACCCCGACTTGCTTAACACAGGAGTACGTGGATCAACGCGACCGGGAGACTGGGCGTCCGCGAAGTACAACATGTTGCTGGAGATGTGGTCGTATGACTTGGGTCTGTCCAGGCATGCTATTGGCCATTCCGGGTTTGCTTGGAGGATAAAGGCGACTTGATCAACTTAGACTCATGCGGTCACATAGTGTCGAATTGGTCAACGTCAGGAGACCTATTGAGAGAGATCTAATAAGACTTAAACATAAGAGCGAATAAGGGTTCGGGGTATTAATATGCGTGACATTATAGGGATGTTAATACTTGGGGTCTATAACTGGAAGACAAAACTGTTAGCAAAATGATATACGTACCGATGATCGGAAGCACATAGGTCAAGGGGGAAGTCAGGGGAGTCAATGCCTGGATACTTTAGTCTTTATTTGTCTCTTCTTATTTGCTTAGTCAAGTTTGTTAATTGCTCAGTCTGTTAGTTAAGTTGCATGCTAGTTTATTTCTGTTTAAGTTATTTGTTATTTTCCAGTCAAGTAATCACGGTGACCACGGTTCGGCAGTGCCCAACTGCTCCCAAAACAAAACTTTTAAAACGTGACAACCCAATTGCAAAACAGCTGGTAAGGTAGATTATAATGGGGGTATTAATGTGTTTGATGTCTATACTGAAAATGGTTTTTACACTGATGCTACTAACCCCTTGGCTGAGATGATTTTCTTGCAGAAACATAGTTCTATATTTTTACATATTGATGAGATGGAAAAACAAGACTTTCGTGATGACATTGGTATAGGTGCGGTGGCGCTCTTGGAGTTTAAAAACAAAAATAAGCCACTCCCACAACAATTAGAGCTGAAGGGGTTATCAAAACAATGGAAATACGTTTATATAGAAGAGATGACACCTGAAATGATGAGCCTCATTGAGGCTCGTTATTGATGGAAGATGAGTCAAGCTCGAGACATTAAACAAGCGCCGCGTGGAGGCTAATCCACGGACCGTGCTGCTCTTTCGGGTACCAAAATGAGCGCCACGTGGGGGCCTTCCCACGATTTCATACAGGCTTGATCGAGAAGACCAAAGGAGTCGACATCACTGTTTGCGCCTTCTTACCCTTTTTCTTTTTAAACTTGTTATGTATATTGTGTTTCTTTAGTTTGTTCTTTATCGTTTGAACATGTTTTGTACTTCCTTGCCTGAGATTTTCTTGTTTATGTGTTTTACATTGAGGACAATGTATATTTCAAGTGTGGGGGGTAGCTTTGCATGTTTTAGGGTAACCCGTTGTTTCGCGAGGTTTGTTGGGGTTATAGTAGTCTTCAAACGTCGCTTATGTTATGCCTGTTGGTTTGTCTTGTAGTGTCGATTACCCCTCCCCATTTGAGATATGATTATCATGAGAACGTGTAGTTGATGTGGTTTCCCCATGCATGCTAGTTGCTTTATTTCGTTTCTTGAGGTGCGATAGATTTTTGGTGCTAGAGGTCGGTATATGTGAATAACTTTTGACTTCGTGTTTAGATGTCGTAAAGTGACCTTGAGATAATTGCATGTCACCGTTTCACTTTCCAATGAACCTTGTGAGAATTTGAGCCATTTTAGCTTTCTTCTTTGTGTGGTACATCTCGTCGTTGCTTCTCGAGCTTCTTATTTTCATTGTTCTACATTATTTGTGCCCGTATGGACTAGAGATAGCTAAATCATGCTTAGGTTGTTACTTGAGGCTTTTATGTCATGAATTACTTGATTTTGAAAATGATTGGGATATGATCGATTAGGATAACCATTTTAGCCGCTTACTTTTGACCCCGAGCCCGTCGTGGGACACCCTAGTAGCCCCTTTTGAGCCTACGTTTAGCCTTTTCTTTCTTGTCCTATATTCCGTGGAGGAGAGAAGTGAGGTATTGAATTTGGGGATATAAGGTGTTGATACGATGTTTGCCTTTTGTATTATTTCGAGACATGTTATAAGTCTCCAAAAAAAATGACGAGTTAAGTCTAAAAAAAAAAAAAAAGAGTCGAGACGTGTTATTAGTCTCCAAAAAAAAGAAAAAAAAAAGCAAAAGAAAAAAAAATAAATAAAAAGAGTCGAATAATGTTATTAGTTGATTGCTCGGATGATTTGTGTGGCTTTGATGTGTTCGTTTGTAGTGTTTGGAGTGGTAGGGGTTGTTGTGGAAATTAGACGGATGTTTGGTGTGATGGAAGTGCGTATTCGAACAAGATTAGTCCACTTTTTCCAAAATAATCCCGAATACCTTAAGCCGAGCCCCGTTACACCCGATTTATCGATCGCTCATGATTCTTAAGATGGTAGACTTTGATTAGTGGAGAGTACAACTTGAGCATGTGTTTAGTTGGTGTTCTTAGGCGCATTTGATGTTATTTGAAGCTCGTCTTTGTTCCATATATGCTTGTCATTCTTGAGTGCACGAGTTTTTTTCTTTGATTCTTTATCTTTCACTTGTGTACGCCTTGAGTGAAACCGATTCTCGAGAGAAAAAGAAGAAAGAGTGAATCCTAGTGAGGGAATTTGGAGTGGTGACATGTGATGATTCTTGTGTGATTTTTTATTGCTTCTATTTCATTGTGGGTCGAAATTTATTCATGTTACTTTTTCCGTACGCACCGAGGGTTTATTTTTAGTTTTGAGAAATGGAGTAAGTAATTGGTATTGTTTATTAGTTGCGTTCATGATTGTTTGCTTGAGGACAAGCAAAATGCTAAGTGTGGGGGAGTTGATTTATTTGTTTTTGTTAGGTTTTTATAGTTGATTTGAGTGTCGTTTAGCTCGTTTGTGTGTGCTTCTTGTTTGAGTATGTCGCATTTGGGTTGAATATGTCTTATTATTGTTATGTTTTGTTTGGCAGGAGAAACGAGCAAAAACGAGTTGAAAAACGATAAAAGTGACTTGGCCGACAAACGATCGTGAGTGCGCTGCAAACTTGGAGAGTTCGGTTCTCCCAGCTCGGACCACCTAAAGACATGATCTTTACCTTGTCGGAAAGCTCTTGAAGAGGTCTACGAGGCCCGGCCATTTCACTGTCATAATTTCTCGACATACAGCCGTAATTATTGAGTTTACAGCCCAGTACGAAGCTGCCCCGGAGTCAATGTGCAGCGAACTTGGAGAGCTTGGCTCTCTCACCTCCAACCACCTACGGCGACCATATTTACCTCTACGGATAGCCCTCGAAGTCTTCTACATGGCCCATTTGATCCCGGTTGTTGAAAACAGGTCTTTACCGAGCCACCTTCACCGCGCGCGCGGCGCCTTGCCGTGCGAGCGGCGCGGAAGGCAGAATTCCAGCAGCCTATGCACAAATACACCGCGCGCACGGTCTGAACCGCGCGCGACCTGCCCGATGAAATTTTCAGTATTTGACTCCATGTTGACCCACGTTTTTTGCTACAGTATGAATAGGGTTTTCACCCTAGGTTTTAAAAACACACTTTTCATTATTCTTAGACGCACGTTTTAGATTGGAGACTCGGTTCCCGAGAGATTTGAACATTGTTTTCTTGCATTCGATTCACGGATAAAAATTGGGGTTAGCACCGATTGTTTTTATTGCTTTCAACACTTGTCTAATCTAGTAAGTTTATTTTCTTTTCATTTTTCTTATTTCTTGATTCCTTTGTTCACCTTTTATTTGTTCTTCAATCTTTCAATTCTAATTATGAATTTTTCAATCGTTGTTTATTTTCTTAATCAAAGCATGAGTAGCTAAACATCACACTAGGGCTAGGGGAATCCAAGCATGAGTTAGGATTTGAGATTTACAAACGCATCAAAGGTGTTCGATAAAATGCCAACATGATTTTTAAACTTTTGTATGAGGCTTATGAGCAATTACAAAACATAGGATTATCGAACACCCTAAAATCTACCGGCGACGGACGTTTTAGTTTTGTTTCGTACATCGTAAATTGACAACCCGAAGTTTATGCTTGATGAACCCGAAGCCCTAGTCATTCTTTTTATTAATTACACCTTGTTAATTTTCGTTAATTGCTTCTTGATTATTTTTAGCTTATTTTTAGTTTATTATTTCTTAGTTAATTTTAGTTTAAAACAAAACCAATCAAAATGCATTATGCTATATATACTTCTCTTCTTTTTCTTTTGCGAACACATAAACACAAATTCTAAGCCGATAGTAGTGTTCCTCGTGAGATCGACTCGGGCAAGTTGCTTCGGCAATTAGTTCGGTTATTTTATTTGATTTTTGACGCACTACAACGTCTTTATCAATTTGGCGCCGTTGCCGGGGAACACTTTAGGCACTAGTATTAGTGTTTGAGTGTTTGCAACTTTCTTTTTTCTTTTTCTTTTTTTTCTGATATGAGTATTATTTTTCCCACCGGTGCGTTTAATGTTTTTGTCAAGTGTTTGTGTTAGCAGTGATGAATACATATAACAACTATCCGTGGGAGTTCACAAGGCCTCAGACGAGCACTTACTACGAGCCTTCCCAATATGACGCGACAACACATTTTGGCTCTCAGTCTCAGGCATACAATCCGGAGTGGGATACTCAATCGAGCTATCATTTTGATCCACCTCACCAACAATGGCCTCAACAACAATGGACTCCTCAGAACATGGTGTACCCTCCACAATATTCAATGCAACCAGAGCCGCCATACAAGCCTTCATTGGATGACGTTTTTCAGGATTTCATGAAGACGACCAACCAGATAATAAAATCAAATGAAGCGGCGATGAGAGCGAATGAAGTGGCGATGGCCAGAAATGTTGAAGAAAATTTGGCTTACCCTCCACCATATTCGATGCAACCGGAGCCGCCGTGCAATCCATCTTTTGATGAAATTTTTCACAATTTCATGCAATCGACCGAACAAATAATGAAAGCAAATGAAGAGGCAATGGCAAAAAGGGAAGAAGCAGAGGAAATGTCAATTGTTTTCGATGATGAGATATGTATGTTATCTCCCCCAATGCGCGAGTGGGAACAAGATGAAGAAAATCATACGCGCCATCTGACGAAAGTCCAGGCCCTCGCGATTCTCCAAGGTGACTACGAAGATGAGGATGTAGAACCGAATGAGGTCAAGTCCACAGTGGAGCATGTGTACCTCGATGAATTACATTTGGAGGAAGATGACGAAAAAGAGACGATAGAGAGTATGGTGCTAGAGGATATTACACCGAAAGTGTCGCATAGAGACGAAAGCTCATACAAATCGTCCATTCAACCGAGACAACCAGATGAAGAGACATTGAACACCAATGTAGTGGTAGGAAATCAGGATGGTCTAGAAGGGGATCCATCGATGCTAGCTACTCCTCTTGGGTATGAAAGTTCAAATATCTATGTCACGAGTCACGAGGAGGAGGAGGTAGAGGATATGTTTCCCGAGCATGCATGTATAATCCAATCACCCTCTCTCTCTCACGGTGATTTAGGGGATAACAAATCAGAACTTCCTCGTCCCTCGCTAGAGATGACTGACCTTATGAATGTTGAGGAGTCAAATGTGATAAGTGCTAATGACCCACCCAAGCCGCATGATCCAGGTATTTTCAAATTTAATTTTGCTTTTGGTGGGGATAAAACAGCTGGTAAGGTAGATTATAATGGGGGTATTAATGTGTTTGATGTCTATACTGAAAATGGTTTTTACACTGATGCTACTAACCCCTTGGCTGAGATGATTTTCTTGCAGAAACATAGTTCTATATTTTTACATATTGATGAGATGGAAAAACAAGACTTTCGTGATGACATTGGTATAGGTGCGGTGGCGCTCTTGGAGTTTAAAAACAAAAATAAGCCACTCCCACAACAATTAGAGCTGAAGGGGTTATCAAAACAATGGAAATACGTTTATATAGAAGAGATGACACCTGAAATGATGAGCCTCATTGAGGCTCGTTATTGATGGAAGATGAGTCAAGCTCGAGACATTAAACAAGCGCCGCGTGGAGGCTAATCCACGGACCGTGCTGCTCTTTCGGGTACCAAAATGAGCGCCACGTGGGGGCCTTCCCACGATTTCATACAGGCTTGATCGAGAAGACCAAAGGAGTCGACATCACTGTTTGCGCCTTCTTACCCTTTTTCTTTTTAAACTTGTTATGTATATTGTGTTTCTTTAGTTTGTTCTTTATCGTTTGAACATGTTTTGTACTTCCTTGCCTGAGATTTTCTTGTTTATGTGTTTTACATTGAGGACAATGTATATTTCAAGTGTGGGGGGTAGCTTTGCATGTTTTAGGGTAACCCGTTGTTTCGCGAGGTTTGTTGGGGTTATAGTAGTCTTCAAACGTCGCTTATGTTATGCCTGTTGGTTTGTATTGTAGTGTCGATTACCCCTCCCCATTTGAGATATGATTATCATGAGAACGTGTAGTTGATGTGGTTTCCCCATGCATGCTAGTTGCTTTATTTCGTTTCTTGAGGTGCGATAGATTTTTGGTGCTAGAGGTCGATATATGTGAATAACTTTTGACTTCGTGTTTAGATGTCGTAAAGTGACCTTGAGATAATTGCATGTCACCGTTTCACTTTCCAATGAACCTTGTGAGAATTTGAGCCATTTTAGCTTTCTTCTTTGTGTGGTACATCTCGTCGTTGCTTCTCGAGCTTCTTATTTTCATTGTTCTACATTATTTGTGCCCGTATGGACTAGAGATAGCTAAATCATGCTTAGGTTGTTACTTGAGGCTTTTATGTCATGAATTACTTGATTTTGAAAATGATTGGGATATGATCGATTAGGATAACCATTTTAGCCGCTTACTTTTGACCCCGAGCCCGTCGTGGGACACCCTAGTAGCCCCTTTTGAGCCTACGTTTAGCCTTTTCTTTCTTGTCCTATATTCCGTGGAGGAGAGAAGTGAGGTATTGAATTTGGGGATATAAGGTGTTGATACGATGTTTGCCTTTTGTATTATTTCGAGACATGTTATAAGTCTCCAAAAAAAATGACGAGTTAAGTCTAAAAAAAAAAAAAAAAGAGTCGAGACGTGTTATTAGTCTCCAAAAAAAAGAAAAAAAAAAGCAAAAGAAAAAAAAAAAAAAAAAAAGAGTCGAATAATGTTATTAGTTGATTGCTCGGATGATTTGTGTGGCTTTGATGTGTTCGTTTGTAGTGTTTGGAGTGGTAGGGGTTGTTGTGGAAATTAGACGGATGTTTGGTGTGATGGAAGTGCGTATTCGAACAAGATTAGTCCACTTTTTCCAAAATAATCCCGAATACCTTAAGCCGAGCCCCGTTACACCCGATTTATCGATCGCTCATGATTCTTAAGATGGTAGACTTTGATTAGTGGAGAGTACAACTTGAGCATGTGTTTAGTTGGTGTTCTTAGGCGCATTTGATATTATTTGAAGCTCGTCTTTGTTCCATATATGCTTGTCATTCTTGAGTGCACGAGTTTTTTTCTTTGATTCTTTATCTTTCACTTGTGTACGCCTTGAGTGAAACCGATTCTCGAGAGAAAAAGAAGAAAGAGTGAATCCTAGTGAGGGAATTTGGAGTGGTGACATGTGATGATTCTTGTGTGATTTTTTATTGCTTCTATTTCATTGTGGGTCGAAATTTATTCATGTTACTTTTTCCGTACGCACCGAGGGTTTATTTTTAGTTTTGAGAAATGGAGTAAGTAATTGGTATTGTTTATTAGTTGCGTTCATGATTGTTTGCTTGAGGACAAGCAAAATGCTAAGTGTGGGGGAGTTGATTTATTTGTTTTTGTTAGGTTTTTATAGTTGATTTGAGTGTCGTTTAGCTCGTTTGTGTGTGCTTCTTGTTTGAGTATGTCGCATTTGGGTTGAATATGTCTTATTATTGTTATGTTTTGTTTGGCAGGAGAAACGAGCAAAAACGAGTTGAAAAACGATAAAAGTGACTTGGCCGACAAACGATCGTGAGTGCGCTGCAAACTTGGAGAGTTCGGTTCTCCCAGCTCGGACCACCTAAAGACATGATCTTTACCTTGTCGGAAAGCTCTTGAAGAGGTCTACGAGGCCCGGCCATTTCACTGTCATAATTTCTCGACATACAGCCGTAATTATTGAGTTTACAGCCCAGTACGAAGCTGCCCCGGAGTCAATGTGCAGCGAACTTGGAGAGCTTGGCTCTCTCACCTCCAACCACCTACGGCGACCATATTTACCTCTACGGATAGCCCTCGAAGTCTTCTACATGGCCCATTTGATCCCGGTTGTTGAAAACAGGTCTTTACCGAGCCACCTTCACCGCGCGCGCGGCGCCTTGCCGTGCGAGCGGCGCGGAAGGCAGAATTCCAGCAGCCTATGCACAAATACACCGCGCGCACGGTCTGAACCGCGCGCGACCTGCCCGATGAAATTTTCAGTATTTGACTCCATGTTGACCCACGTTTTTTGCTACAGTATGAATAGGGTTTTCACCCTAGGTTTTAAAAACACACTTTTCATTATTCTTAGACGCACGTTTTAGATTGGAGACTCGGTTCCCGAGAGATTTGAACATTGTTTTCTTGCATTCGATTCACGGATAAAAATCGGGGTTAGCACCGATTGTTTTTATTGCTTTCAACACTTGTCTAATCTAGTAAGTTTATTTTCTTTTCATTTTTCTTATTTCTTGATTCCTTTGTTCACCTTTTATTTGTTCTTCAATCTTTCAATTCTAATTATGAATTTTTCAATCGTTGTTTATTTTCTTAATCAAAGCATGAGTAGCTAAACATCACACTAGGGCTAGGGGAATCCAAGCATGAGTTAGGATTTGAGATTTACAAACGCATCAAAGGTGTTCGATAAAATGCCAACATGATTTTTAAACTTTTGTATGAGGCTTATGAGCAATTACAAAACATAGGATTATCGAACACCCTAAAATCTACCGGCGACGGACGTTTTAGTTTTGTTTCGTACATCGTAAATTGACAACCCGAAGTTTATGCTTGATGAACCCGAAGCCCTAGTCATTCTTTTTATTAATTACACCTTGTTAATTTTCGTTAATTGCTTCTTGATTATTTTTAGCTTATTTTTAGTTTATTATTTCTTAGTTAATTTTAGTTTAAAACAAAACCAATCAAAATGCATTATGCTATATATACTTCTCTTCTTTTTCTTTTGCGAACACATAAACACAAATTCTAAGCCGATAGTAGTGTTCCTCGTGAGATCGACTCGGGCAAGTTGCTTCGGCAATTAGTTCGGTTATTTTATTTGATTTTTGACGCACTACAACGTCTTTATCACGTACCGATGATCGGAAGCACATAGGTCAAGGGGGAAGTCAGGGGAGTCAATGCCTGGATACTTTAGTCTTTATTTGTCTCTTCTTATTTGCGTAGTCAAGTTTGTTAATTGCTCAGTCTGTTAGTTAAGTTGCATGCTAGTTTATTTCTGTTTAAGTTATTTGTTATTTTCCAGTCAAGTAATCACGGTGACCACGGTTCGGCAGTGCCCAACTGCTCCCAAAACAAAACTTTTAAAACGTGACAACCCAATTGAGCAACAAAAGCCGGGAAAACTAAAAGCTAAATCGCCTCCTCGTGGGATCGACCCTATACTTGCTACTAGTACTTGTGCTAGTGAATAGTTTAGGCTTTATAAATATTATTTTGCGCTACTCCACGACGGTAGCGTCAAAATTGGCGCCGTTGCCGGGGAGGCAATATTCCAAGCCATTAGTTTTCCGTGCTAACGCTTTGACCTACTTTGTATGCAGGATTTTGACTCAGCGGGAAGCAAGGATAAAGATCTACTCTACGATCCTGAAATCGAGCGAACCGCAAGGAGGAATCGAAAAGCAACAAAGCAGAAACAAGCACTAGCACGTGCCGCTCAAGCATCTCAGTTGACCGAGACTGAGACCAGGGAGCCAATCTCAGAAATACCGAGAGAGGACCCACCGAACACATCCAGGTCACCACCGCGACCAAGGATGGGAGATACCGCACCAAAAACGCTAAGGGAAAGGATGTTCCCAGAGAATCTGAATCTGAAGCCGCTGGGCATCACATTGCCCACGGTAGAAAACAACACTTGGGAGATGAGGCACGGCTTCATCCAGATCTTGCCCAAGTTCAGTGACATGCCATTGGAGGATCCCCAGAGACACCTCCAAGATTTCGAACTGGCATGTGGTACAATTCGAGCAAGTGAGGAACTAGGGGAGTACATAAGGCTCCTGGCCTTCCCATTCTCCTTGGCCGAAGATGCCCGAGAATGGCTCTACACTCTGCCTGCTGGAGAAGTGACCACCTGGAGTCAACTTCAGCAGAAGTTCCTCGAGAAGTACTTCCCAGCCGCACGCATCCAGCAAATGAGGAAAAAGATCAATAGCATCAAGATGGGAACTGGAGAGAACTTCCATGACTACTGGGTCAGGTTCAAACAGATGTTGTCCAAGTGCCCACAACATCAGATCCGTGATCAAGACTTGATCCAGTACTTCATTTCTGGATTGAGGACTTCTGAAAGGACCTTGATCAACGTAGCCAGTGGAGGATCAATTCTGAACAAAAGCGTTGAGGAAGCGTTCAAATTGTTCAAGGAGATGGCGGAAGAATTAAGAGAGGATGGAAGTGATCTACTTAAGAGCAACTTGCCCACAGATGATAAACTTGACAAGCTATGCAACATAGTTGAGCAACTGGTACTCAACAGTAACCCAGGACAAAAAAGGGCAGTAAAGGCGTGTCGAATATGCAAGGAGAGCAACCACGCAACTGTCGAATGCCCAGAATTGTTTGATGAAGAAGTCAAGGCAATCATGCAACCAAATGGGAATGGGCAAGAGAGGAGACCGATGTACGATCCAAACTCCAACACGTACAACTCATCATGGAAAAATCATGAAAATCTCCGCTATGGGAACAATAATTACCAAGGAGGAGGAAACCAAGGTAATCAAAATCAGCAATACCATGGGCAAGGCAGTCAGCAGAGAAACGACTATCAAGGACTGGGCAACCAGCAGAACCAGAGCAATGGCCCAACTTTGGAAGACATGATGCAGACCTTGGTCGCTGAAAACATCAAAGCCCAGCAAGAGAATGAGAAGTACAAACTGGAAACACGTGGTCAACTCCAAAATATAAATGCTCAATTACTTGAGTCACGTGGGCAATTTCAGAACATCAATGCCCAACTGGTACATCTCACCCAGTCAATGACCAAGATGGAGAAAAAGACCAGTGGACTGCCACCTCAAGTTGAACTGAACAATGCCCAACTGAACGCCATCCAGTTGAAAAGTGGAAAGACCCTATCTGATGTGCCCAAGAAGCAAACTTCAGAACCCCGAGTGGATGGAACCGTTGAGGATGTCAACGAAGATGAGGAGTCAGAGGATGAACTTGACCATGCACCACGAAAACAGAAGGAAACATCAGCACCTGCCCAAGCAGGAGCACCACCAAAAATCTACCCTCCTTTCCCAGGAAGATTGAGCAAGAAGAAAGAAAGGGAAGATACAAATGAGATGTTCCAGATGTTTAAAAAGGTAGAGATCAACATGCCTCTGTTGACCATATTGAAATCCATGCCCAGATGCGCGAAATTCCTCAAGGAGTTGTGCACAAAGAAGGTCAAGTACCAAGATGATGCCAAGTTCGAAGTAGGAGAAAATGTTTCAGCGGTGCTCCAGAGAAACGTGCCCAAGAAGTGTGCAGACCCTGGAATGTTCTATATTCCATGCATCATCGGAAAAAATAAAATAGAGAAAGCAATGCTCGACCTTGGGGCATCGATCAATGTCATGCCCAAGTCTATGTACGAAGATTTGGGCATAGGACCAATGAAACCCACAAGGGTAGTGATCCAGTTGGCAGATAGGTCAAATGTGTACCCTGAAGGAATCCTGGAAGATGTGCTAGTCAAGGTAGAAGAACTCATATTCCCAGCCGATTTCTATGTCCTGGACATGGGGAGGTCAAGCAAGCAACCTGTCATGATCTTGGGCAGGCCATTCTTAAAAACAGCAAGAACACACATTGACTGCGAGACTGGAAAGCTGACATGCAAATTCGAAGGGGAAACAGTAACCTTTGACTTATTCAAGTCAATGAGATACCCAGGAGACACTGAGCAAGTACATGTTGTTGACCAATTCGATGAAATGATCGAGGAGCAGGCTCTGGGATATGGAGTTTCTGACCAAATTGACCTGGTGTTACAAAAGGGAATGACAAAAGATGAAGCTAAAGACGAGCAACTTGAAATCCGAGAGATAGTTGAGCAACTAGGAGCCTTGGAAAATCATACTACTGGAATGAGCAAGCTGCCACCACATGAAGTTTCAATCATGGTACCATCCCTGGAGAAACCACCAGAATTGGAGCTAAAGAAACTCCCTGCACATCTCAAGTATATGTTTCTTGGGCAGAATGACACATTGCCCGTGATCATAAGTTCAAAGCTAAAGAAGGAGGAAGAGAAAAGGCTAAGGAACATCCTCGACCAGTACAAGCAAGCAATTGGATGGACCTTAGCAGATATCAAGGGAATCAGTCCCACCATATGCCAACACCACATATTGCTCGAGGAAGAATCAAGTCCAGTGCGTGATCCACAAAGGAAACTGAACCCTGCTATGAAGGAGGTAGTGCTTAAGGAGATACTCAAGTTGCTCAACTTGGGCATTATCTACCCTGTTTCAGATAGCAAATGGGTAAGTCCAGTGCATGTGGTGCCCAAGAAGTCAGGAATTCAAGTGATAGAGAACGAGAAGAAGGAGCAGATAGCAACTCGACTTCAAACCGGATGGAGAGTGTGCATAGATTACAGGAAGTTGAACAAGGTAACTAAGAAAGACCATTTCCCCCTACCTTTCATTGACGAGATGCTCGAAAGGCTAGCTGGGAAGACACATTTTTGCTTCCTTGACGGATACTCTGGCTACATGCAAATTTGGGTGGCCCCGGAAGACCAAGACAAGACTACTTTTACTTGCCCATATGGTACTTTCGCTTACAGACGCATGCCTTTTGGGCTATGCAACGCCCCTGGGACATTTCAAAGATGCATGATGAGCATTTTCGCTGATCTGCTCGAGCAAGGAATAGAAGTCTTCATGGATGACTTCACTGTGTACGGAAACTCGTTCGAGACATGCTTGAACAACCTGGAGTTGGCCCTCAGCAGATGTGTAGAGAAAAGTTTGGTGCTCAACTACGAGAAATGCCACTTTATGGTCGAGGAAGGAATAGTACTTGGGCACGTGATCTCTGCCAAGGGAATTGAGGTTGACCGAGCTAAAATAGATACCATATCGAAGCTGCCCTACCCCAGGAACGTCAAGCAAGTAAGAGGCTTCCTTGGGCACGCAGGTTTCTACAGAAGGTTCATAAGAGACTTCGCAAAGATCGCCCAACCCTTGACCAGGCTGCTGCAAAATGAAGTTGACTGGAACTTCGACGAAGATTGTCAAGCTGCCTTCAACCACCTCAAGGAAAGGTTAGTCACTGCCCCCGTAATCCAACCACCGGAATGGGGAATGCCATTTGAGCTTATGTGCGATGCGAGCAAATATGCCGTAGGAGCAGTACTTGGGCAAATGAAGGGAAAGGAGCGACATGTAATCTACTACGCCTCCAAGACATTAAATGCTGCCCAATGCAACTACGTGACCATTGAGAAAGAACTAATGGCCGTGGTGTTTGCATTCGAGAAGTTCAGATCCTACTTGCTCGGGAGCAAAACCATAGTCTACACTGACCATGCTGCTCTGAAGTATCTGATGGCCAAGAAGGAGACCAAGCCACGGCTGATAAGATGGATCTTGCTGTTGCAAGAGTTCGACATCGAAATCAGAGACAAGTCAGGTAATCAAAACTTAGTGGCTGACCACTTGACCAGGATAATCCAAAAAGAGGAAGGTATGCCCATTACCGAGACTTTCCCAGACGAGTACCTTTATCAAATCTCAGTCACTGGAGACAGAAGAGAAGACATGACTCTCTATGAAAAGAACAAGCTCAAGAGGGAGAGAAAGAAGTACATATGGGACGACCCCTACATGTGGAAAATGAGAGAAGATCAAGTCTTGAGGCGTTGCATCCCTAAAGATGAGCATTTATTGTCACCAGGTGACGACCAGATCTTTAAAGTAAATGGGCAGAGAGTCGAAGCTTACCATGGGAACGAGGATCTCAAGGGGATGATACCCCCTGACCCCGCCGCTTGACCAAGTGAAGCCAAGAAATAAGTCAGGCCCATGACAATAAATAGAGGCAAATACCGAAGGTGAACTCGGTATGTATATTACGCAATTTCCATTTTATTTTAATTTTCAGATAATAAATTTGATCATTGCACGTCAAGGAGTAGCCTTGGGCAGGAAAGGGTTTTGGTCTGTTTGTGTTTTCAGGAAGCAGGAAAATTGAGTGAGCAAAAGCTGAAGATTGAGCCTGGAAGTCGAGCATCTGCTCGAGTTGAGTTCTAGAAGGAGGAGATCATGGAACAGCTGGACTTGCTCGAAGAGAAGTAGGAAGAGACCCATACAGCCCTGATGGCATACCTTGACCACGTCGGTTTCAGGTACCCACCTTAACAAAACCTTTAAATGTGACCTCCCTCTATTTCATTTTATTTTTGTTTTATTTTCTGAAGACTTTGGTCGATGGGGTCGACCTCCTTATTTGCACACTTTGCCCAAGGCAAAGTGTGTATGTGGGAAGGTGCGCCAACATCGTTGGAGTCGGAGTCAGGGGGGATGCTTGCCCAACTTATTACTGTTTGCACACTTTGCCAGAGGCAAAGTGTGTGAGTGGGGGAACGGCAAGAGCAACCCCATAGTTTGATCGAGTCGCATGCTTGATAAATAACCTGATCAATTTGAACAGTTTTCAAAATTAATAGTCGATGCATGAAAAATATTAGGGACGATGGAATTGCAACTAGGTAAGCTGTGAGGATTTGAGCCTACATCTGTGTGTTATATTTATTTCTTGAGAGCAGCTGTTTAAAAGTTTGTAATGCTGAAGCTTGCCCAAGTTCTGACCATTGTGATTATTTGAAAATTGAGTTGAGTAGTAAATGATTTAGGCATTTTATTCTGTACTGCAAATAAAAGAAGACCCTTGTTAAACCCTTGAGCCGAGCCAATATTTCTTGATCACCTGGGGGAAAACTCCCACTGCCCTGACCCAACCTGCATATATGCTCAAGTTCATAAAAAGAGCAAGTCAAGGCAAAGTCTTCTCTGAAAAAAAAAAAAAAAAAAAAAAAAGATCCATGAATAAAAGGGTGTGCTAAGGCCCGTAAGAGAGAGAAGAAATTAGGAGGAAATTTGCTAAGTAAAATGCATGTCCTACCTGAGATCAATTCTGGGCATTGCCCAAGCTAGCCTATACAGTCAACCCCAGAAAGCCCTAAAGATATTGCCCAACTCAACTGAAAATTTCACAGGATAGAACTTGGTCAAGCCCAAAGCAAAAGC
This sequence comes from Euphrasia confusa, assembly GCA_954870475.1. Lineage (NCBI taxonomy): Eukaryota > Viridiplantae > Streptophyta > Magnoliopsida > Lamiales > Orobanchaceae > Euphrasia > Euphrasia confusa. Next base: position 9,097,362 of record OX940956.1, on the reverse strand, counting down.
TTCTTTATAAAACAGCATTGAGTGAAACACTACCCATCCACTACATAGAGAGAAACACTTAGTGAGAATCCCAAAATCCTGTTGCAAACTCTTGACCGTTTTTTATGCATTCCATTGACTATGATTTTGACTATCTGTTCACTTGATCAACTCTCTGTATTTTGATAAGCATGCTGTCCTTGAGTCTTCTGTTATTTTTTCTTTCTCTACCCCCTTTGTTTTCTGCTTGAGCAGGCAAGTCACAGCGCACGCTTGAGGACAAGCGTAGTAAAGTGTGTGCGTGTGATGAGCCATATTTTTTGGCTCATTTTTAGGTCTTTTAGAGTCAAGTAAATCGAGTCTTTAGTTGTTTTTACTTTTGTTTGTGTCTGGGAGGGCACGTTTTGGGTCTGTGGTCAAGTGATGCAGGTGCACAACGAAAGAGGAGCAAATTGTGTGAAAGAGGCAAGGAAATCACCTTCCTGGTCAAGAGAGCAAGTTGAGCAAGATTGACGCACGACCAAGTACAGCGCATGATCTGCTACCTCGTAAATGAAGAAGGCTATCAGAGATAAAGCAATTGGGCAAGAGCAAAAATTGACCGAGACGGAACGTTGGGCAATCGGTGTACCCAGAATCCTGAAAATCCTGGACTCTTCGAAAGTGACCAGGTTCAGAGACAAAGAAGAGATGGACTCTCGTCCAGTCTTAGAGGTATTCCCCCACACGTCTCTACATCAATTCAATCCCTATAAATACAAGAAGACGCTGGAGAACATAGAAGGAACGAAATAGACACGAAAAATCCTAGAAAAACGACCCGACGCACGAAGACGACGAAACCCTACCTGACCAGCGAAGAAGACTGAGTAGCTGCGTGATGCTACCACTCACCGGCGTTTTGATTGATTCATAGCCTTCGGGCCAAAAACAATTTCTTTATGTTTTATGCTTTTAATTTCCGTACTTAGTTTTATTTTCTTGTTGAACAATTTCCCGTTTTAATGCATAATATAGTTCGTCTTATTTCCTTTGTTTTATTTTCTGTTTTAATTATGTCAAGTAGCTAATCTGTTTGTATCTGGGCAAAGACAGAACCTGACCAACCCTAAGACGTGATCGTGCCGGGAGGCTTAGTGAGGACAGCAACTAGCTGAGTTTTGTTCCCGATTCAACAGGGTAGTAACTTAAGCATGTTAGGAACTTGGGCAATCCTACAGTGACCAGTGGGAACCCCGACTTGCTTAACACAGGAGTACGTGGATCAACGCGACCGGGAGACTGGGCGTCCGCGAAGTACAACATGTTGCTGGAGATGTGGTCGTATGACTTGGGTCTGTCCAGGCATGCTATTGGCCATTCCGGGTTTGCTTGGAGGATAAAGGCGACTTGATCAACTTAGACTCATGCGGTCACATAGTGTCGAATTGGTCAACGTCAGGAGACCTATTGAGAGAGATCTAATAAGACTTAAACATAAGAGCGAATAAGGGTTCGGGGTATTAATATGCGTGACATTATAGGGATGTTAATACTTGGGGTCTATAACTGGAAGACAAAACTGTTAGCAAAATGATATACGTACCGATGATCGGAAGCACATAGGTCAAGGGGGAAGTCAGGGGAGTCAATGCCTGGATACTTTAGTCTTTATTTGTCTCTTCTTATTTGCTTAGTCAAGTTTGTTAATTGCTCAGTCTGTTAGTTAAGTTGCATGCTAGTTTATTTCTGTTTAAGTTATTTGTTATTTTCCAGTCAAGTAATCACGGTGACCACGGTTCGGCAGTGCCCAACTGCTCCCAAAACAAAACTTTTAAAACGTGACAACCCAATTGAGCAACAAAAGCCGGGAAAACTAAAAGCTAAATCGCCTCCTCGTGGGATCGTCCCTATACTTGCTACTAGTACTTGTGCTAGTGAATAGTTTAGGCTTTATAAATATTATTTTGCGCTACTCCACGACGGTAGCGTCAAGAGGTTACTCGAAAGGGTTACAAGAATGGGGTTACTCGAAATGGTTACAGGAATAGGGTTGCTCGAATAGGTTACTCGAAAATGTTACTGGAAAAGGTTACTCGAATGGCCTCATCCTGTAATCATAAATCTCCAAGGTTAATCGATGGTATGTTACTCGAACAACCATCGACTAACCATCGACTAACCGTCTAAAATTAGTATTTTTTGGCCTTTTTTTAGATAATTAAGTTGTTATTTGCACTAATAAGTTCAATTTAGAGCCATAAAACATTATTAAAACAGTTTAGATGATCAATCGATCTGTTTAGAGTGAAAACAAGTGAAACGTGGAACATTAGTCATACTTTTCTAAATATCTTAAGTAAGTTTACAACAAACAAACTATGATATTAGTTCAATGTTGACATGATATGGATTAGAACTCCAAAATTGATCATCAAAACATGTTTAATAAGTGTTTTTTATCATTAAGATGAAGTTACATACTCAAAAACACAATTACAAATTAAAGAACGGCCTTAAAATTGAAAAAAATGGGTCCTGTTCTTAGTTACTCGATGGTTAATCGATGGTTGCTCGATGGTAACCCTAATGTGCTCGATGGAAACCCTAATGTACTCGAAAGGGTTAATCGAATGTAGGGTTAATCGAATGTAGGGTTACAAGATGGGGTTAATCGATTAGGTTACTCGAATTGGTTAATCGATGAGGTTACAAGATGGGGTTAATCGAATTGGTTACAAGATGGGGTTACTCGAATGTTTATATAAAATAGGTTACTCGAAGGGGTTAATCGATTAGGGGTTAATCGAAGGGGTTAATCGATTAGGTTACTCGAATCGGTTAATCGAAAGGGTTACAAGATGGGGTTAATCGAATAGGTTACAAGATTGGGTTACTCGAAATAGGTTAATCGATGAGGTTAATCGAATAGGTTACTCGATGGAGTACTGAATATGCAGAATGCCCTTACTGTTTTTTTACATACCCTGACCTGCAAATCACATAGGTATAACAAAAAACCACTGCAAATATCCAAAGAAACACACTGCATATATCCATATCCAGAAACAAGATAATAAATCAATCCTAGTCATACGATGTATCGAGAAACACGATAACAAATCAACCAAACACAAGAAGAGCCCTCAATCCACACGCATCGGACATTTTGTTTTTGTGTGGCCCTCGATTCTGCAAATGCTGCAGTTTTTCTTCTGCCTTCTTCGACCCGATTCTTGCGTTCCTGAGGCTTCCGGAGGGACATTCAAATCAACGCCTGCAGGAGGGATGTAAGCCTTGCAGTTGCGTATGTTATGTCCTACGCCCTTACATTTCGTACACACCTGCACACAAAGACGCGATATTAGGTCTTTACTCAAACTAATGACGACACAATATTAGGTACGAAGAACAAACCTGTACACGACGAGCAGACCCAGATCCCTCAACTGCAGAACGAACCCGACTCATCCGCGGACGTCCAGCCTGACTAACCACTTCCGGTGGAAGACACACGTACGAAGCTACTTCTGGAGGGACAACCCAATCATCAACGTGTGGTACTGGCACAATAGGAGTCGCATACATCTCTCTCAAGCTGCTTTGCTTGAAATAAGGGTCGACGAAATCGTACAATGAAAATCTAGCCCGTCTACACAAAGTATCAGGTTAGTGGCATTAATTAATTGAATGTTTAAAATTAAAAAAGAAGATGTAAGGAAACCGATACCATACCGTATAGCGGCAGCAGCATGACGACACGGAATAAGGTCTAAGTCGAACTCCCGACAGTCACACGTGCGTCTCGCGATATCTACGAGATAGGACCTGTCGTTTTCCTCAACTCTGAACACAGTCCCCGCACTGACCTCCCGAACAGGAAAATGATGACTTAACTGATTCTGATTAGACACCTTTGCGAATGCCTCTTCGGTTAGCTCATCCTCTCTCTCATTAGCCTTCTTTCGTTTCTCGTCAAACCATCTCTCAATCATCGCACGAATCGACTCGAGCATAGCACAAACAGGCAATCGTCGTGGCCATTTGATAGCACTGTTGAAGACTTCGGCCGCATTCGATGTCATGAAACCATATCGTCGTGCAGCACATTTCGACCTTGCCCAGGTCTCAACACCGAGTCCAACGAGGCGCCTATAAGCACCGTCTCCACTGGCTTTCTCCAAATCAGATAAATATTTATCAAACTCATCCACTCGATAACAGTAGGCAGCTTTGTGTACAATTGTGATCACATGAGAGCGGTACATTGCTAGATTCTTCTCGAGGTGGTGACAGCACAACGCACGGGTTGCGTGGGGATAGGCACTCCGAATAGCATTCGCGATGCTCTTGTGCTGGTCGGACACAATGAGCAGATCGTCTCCATCGTAGCAAAGCCTGAGGTTCTCTAGAAACCACGTCCACTCCAGGTCATTCTCAATCGGACCTTTTGCTCGTCTAGCATGCGGGATACATCGTCGTCGCTAAGCAATGGACACCGCACGCTCCTAAAATCATTGCCTCGTGTTAAGATGAACAACATGTACTCGATATTCGGCGGAGGGCGCAAAACGGCACGAATCTGGCTCACAAGACCATCGAGGGTAAGTTGATCCCTCCTGAAGAAAAGACACATATCTATCCCGTCGACGTAGACCGCTCGTTCCCAACGACCACCGTAACGTATCGTGATTCGTTGATTCGACATCTACAATTACAAAAAACATTATTGAATTAGGTTAACTATTACAACATATACATATATATCGACGAAACAAACCAAAAATTACGGAAAAATGCGTTTTTTGCAAAAAACAGGCCTTGTTACTCGAATGGACTGTTCCATCGAGTAACAGGATGGACTGTTACTTTCGAGTAACAGGATTCGATTAACGTCATATACATTCGATTAACCAATTCGATTAACCAATTCGAGTAACCTCAATTCGAGTAACCTCACATTACTCGAATCTGTGTTCCTGGAAAGAGGTTACTCGAAACCTGTTACTGGAATTAGGGTTACTCGAAATTTCGAGTAACCTGATTTCGTTTAACCTCAGTCGAGTAATGTTTAACTTCATAAATTCATAGTTAATCGATGGGTTGCTCGATGGTACGCTCCATCGAGTAACCCATCGATTAACCAGCGCAGAACAGAAAATTCGCAAAATCGAGAACGCGTACCTCTCGTTTTTGCTCATTTAACCTCGCGTATGTTCGACGGCGTTTTCCAGAATCTAACGGAGCAACATGATAGAGATTTTATGTGTGGGTTTGAGAGAATTTTTGAATTTTTTTTGGTTTGGTTTGGTAGGTTTTGTTATGAATATGGATATGAATGCACAATTAAACCTACACCAAACTTTCACCTCACCAAAAAATCAGATTTCGTGGGCCCCACAGTCCAATTTGTTTTTATTTTTAATTTATATGATATTTTTTTTGTATTTTGTTTTGTTTTTTTTTATTTATTTAAAAAGTAAGGGTATAAAGGACAATTTATGTTCAATTGGTGTAAAAAACTCACACTTTTATAAGGGGGATTTTAAAATCATCCCTTTGTCAAATGTGACTAAAAAGTCACATTCCCTCAATATAATATGATGATAATATTGTGCTTGAAACATGTGATTAAGTACTCGACATTTAAATGCACTTTGGAATATTATTGAGGTCACAAACTACTTGATTTGTTTGCTTTTTTTATTTTAATATATTATAGATAATCTTAATTAATTTAAACTAATTATACATAACAAAAATTATTCCATAATTAAAGAATTATTCCTTCAAATTAATTTCAACCATATTAGTACTCTATCGATTTTTTGCATGTTTAATATTCCCTCACTTTTCAACTCTTTTTTTAGATGATAATTACTCAATATCACTATTTGTTTTGCACTTGTCCACAAAATTAAGTATTTTAACAAAAAACATAATAATTACATTTTCCTTTAAAGAAATTTTACATAGTTTAAAATAAAAATAGTCATACTTAAATTTATTAGGCAATTTGCAAACTCAACTTATTCACATAACCATTCATTTATAAGTCAGTATCATTTGGTGTACTATTAAATATGATCGAAAATTTATTTTGGGATGTTTGATATTATTATAAGCCAAGCATTTGGTATCAGACACGTACATATTCTTCTCTATTGAATTCGCTTTTTACAAGACAAATACATCTTGTATATCTACAGTATAATGATATTTCAATTAATCATTGTAAAATGCAAGATTTATGAACTCTATTTATAGATATCAAATCCACATATTAGTTTTTACTTGGATCTCAAATATTACTAGCTAGACTCGCTCTAATAATTCTATCTCTAATCGATCAAAAACTTTAAAACTTTGTTTCAAACATTTGTCCGGTCAACAAACTTTAACCCAATGAAAATTAAATTAACAGTTCAACTCAGAGGCAAAATTAATTATAGGTCATGATATAATCTTATTCATTGTTCAACATTTTTATTTTTCACATCATTTATTAATTATATTAAATATTATTTATTAGAGATAATTGTAATTTTTTGTTGGTTTAAGTCAATTGCAATGTTTTGGGTTCGAACTCATGACCTTAATTTGACCCTCAATTCAAATACTCAACCAACTGAGTTAACAACCATTGACAAGATGATTATACTTTAGTATCTGAACTATAGACACTTTTTTACTTTGATTATTTAACTGGTAATTTTTATATCGCAGTATCTGAACTTTAATGTAATTGCACTTTCATGCAAAATCGGGCGGTTTCCGACTACACATGAGAAATACGTGATTCTCAACGTTTTCTGTGGATTGACGAGGGAAATTACATGAATAGCCCTTGAATCATTTTCCTGTTAAATCAAAATATAAAATATTAGTCATTAATAAAAAAAATAAAAAAATAATAAAATTCTTTTTCTACATATTGAGAATTTTATTTTTTATTTATATTTTATTAATGGCAGATGTTTTATATTTTGATTTAATTCTAAAAAAATAATTTCAGTGTTATTCACATAATTCTCTCATCAATCCACAGAAAACGTGACACTTGGCATTGGGATCAGGTACCTCTAACCTGTCACCGGGAATCATCCAATTTTGCATGAAAGTACAATTTCATTAAAGTTCAGATACTACGATGTAAAAATTGCATTGAGTAACAAAAGTAGAAAAATGTCTATAATACAGCTACTAAAATACAATTATCTCTATTTATTAATTTGAATTATTTAAGTGTAACAATTTATTTATGGGATTCTAAAATTGAATTTTAAAGAAATAAAAGCCTATAATTATGTACAAAATTTGTATAAAATTATTATACCAATTACTTTTAAATACAAAATAATTTTATTGTGAGTCAAATATTGAAAAAAAGGAACTAATTATATATAATAAGATTTTCCAACACAATTTATTTAGTTGATCATCAAAGTTAACCATCTAAAAACAACATATCTAGTTTTTCAAAACCAAATCCCTAATTTCATAGAAGTTATCTGAATAGTTGAGGCAACAATGTTAATAACATGTTTCCATTTTTTACCCATAATTGTGGGAGGGAGTGTTTTGTACGTCAAACATCTTTCTGGCAACATTTTCATTGGCTTATACGATGTCTCGATCAATAGGAATCGTGTGATCGAGTACAAAATATATCAACGAATTTAGTGTGATTTATTGTTACTCCGAAATTTGAAAATTATATATAAGTCATCTCTCCATGATAATCTTAAGACAAAATGAAAAACATTGTGATAAAAATGTTCTTAGTTTTTATTTTGATTGTTTTTGGTGTCTTGCAATTTCCGGTTAGTGTGCACGGAGCATACAACCCAAGAACTAAAGTCTTTGTAATCAACAATCTCCCTCCCGGCTCTCTGCTGAAGTTGCGTTGTCAATCAAAAGACGACGATTTTGGATACCATATACTTTCGGTTAATCAAGACTTTCACTGGAGATTCTACGACAATATATTTGGAAGAACTCTATACTTTTGTCACTTGTACTGGGGATCGAAGCAGAGGTCGTTTGATGCCTACCGTTTTAAAATGTATAAACCTTTACGTGAACATTATTGGTCAGCAAGAAGTGATGGCATTTACTACTCTCGCATCAACGCTCCATTGAGTTATACAAAAAAGTATGATTGGCACTAAATAAGTCGCGATTATTTCATGTATGATATGTAATGTCTTGATGATTGTGTCGGCCTCGATAATATATGAAATTACGTCTTCGATGTAGGATACCAACTTTTCGTGAAGTCGGTCTTAAAACAGTCTTCGTTCGCTCAACCACGCTCCGTTAACACACTCTTGAAGTAATGTGTATATGATCGAACACAAAGTAGTTAAGTAGTGAAGACAAGGGTATGTAATAGTTTCATTTCATTGAAAGACAAAACTAACTATTACACTTGTGGAGAAAGGTAGACGGAATGATCAAGAGTCGTATCCCAAGTGACGCAGCACTCCAACGAACTGATGATCTAGTACTACTACACCTAGAGCTAAATCACATAACCCTACTAGTGGTGCACAGCACAAAACAACTACCAAAACTCTAAGGCTCAGCGCCAACAAACAACAATAGCGATACTCAATATCAGATTTCGTTCTCTCAAAATCGTCGAAGGATGTCATCCAACTCCATGGGTATATATAGTAGTCTCGCACATGTGAAGCCTTGAGATAGTGCAATCTGATTGGTCACATGCTTGGCCTACATCACAATTCCATGGATGACATCACATTCGGAATCTTCGATTCTTGAATCTTGGAATCTTGAATCTTCGATTCTTGAATCTTCGAATCTTGAATCTTCGATTCTTCAACTTCAGACTTCAACACATCTTGACTCCGTCGATCTCAATACTTCATCTTCAACTTCATCGTGATGAACACTTGTCGTTGAACATTTCATATTTCATCGTCTTCATTGTCGTCAATAGAGTTGAAGTAGTAAACAACATTTCATGCATCAGTTGATACACGAAGTCAAAAGAGCATGGCATGGGACTCCAGTCGCGTGGAATGAAGAGACTCCATTTGCGACACCAGTCGCGAGCGACATAGTCGCACAAGCCGGATGAGTGAGGTCAAGCGACAACGTCGCGTGCGACTCCAGTCGCGAGGGACAGCCAAGGAAGTCAAGCGACTTTGTCGCGTGAGATGGGAAAGGCAGGGTCACGCGACTCTGTCGCGCGCGACACTGTCGCGAGAGGAGAGGGGCTGAGGCACGCGACTCTGTCGCGTGAGTTGAAGAGGTGCGATGACACGCGACTCTGTCGCGTGCGACTCTGTCGCGTGTTGCGGTGATGCCTTGTCGTGCGACTCCAGTCGCATGGACTTGAGGATAAACTTCATGTTGATTGTTTTGCATTCACTCAACCAACACCTGCAATCAAAGACAAATAACAACATACACATACGTTGTTGCCAAAACTAACATCTACAATCTCCCCCTTTTTGGCACAACTCATGTGACCAAGGTTAGTAACGGAGATGCATAAATCTCCCCCTCAAGCAAAGCATATAAAAAACAAACAAGTAAAAATAAGTCTCAAACAAACATCCAACTACAAGCATTATCAATGAAAAGATGTGAAGAACTCAATCACTGAGATAAGACACTACAAAAAAGTCGCGGATCCCCTACGGGGATCCCCTACGGCTATAGGCCCGTAGGGACGCCCCTACGGCGTCCCCTACGGGAAATACTATATTGTAATCCCCTACGGGAACCCCTACGGCTATAGACGTAGGGGAGAATCCCGTAGGGGCTTCTCGTAGGGGACTAGGCGGAAAAGCGCGCGCGTCTTTTCCCTCCAACGTGGCCTACGGGGTCCCCTACGGGTAGCCGTAGGCCATACGGCCCTACGGCTGTTGTCCCCGTAGGGGACGAGGCGCGAAGCCTTCCATCCAATTAATTGGAGAAGCCCTACGGCAATTCCCGTAGGGGTCCCTACGGGAAGGCTCCCCGTAGGGGAGAATCAAAACGGCAGCGTTTTGATAATTGCTTCGTCCCCTACGGGATTGGATGCCGTAGGGGCCCCTACGGGAAGATCCCCGTAGGGGATTAGTAAAACGACGCCGTCTTGTATAATACTTATGCCCTACGGGCCCGTCGCCGTAGGGGATCCCGTAGGGGAGCCCTATATCAGAGCGGGCAACAGCAGAACACTTCATTTCTTTTTTTTTCACAGAGAGAAAGAGGGGCGGCGACCACAGAGGCGATTTTCGGCTACTTGGAGCTCCGTCCGGCGATTTCAAGCTACGAACACATCAAGAGCTTTGATTCATAACATAATTTGAAGGTTAGATCTCGATTTCAACTTTTAATGGTTCGTTTTTTCAATTTCCAAAAAATTAGGTTTTGTTAGAAAACATGATTTTCGGTTTGATTGAGTGGTTTATTGTTCTTATTGAGCTATTATGAGTATATGTATCATGTAATATGTTGATTTTGAGCTTGAATTGTTGATTTAGGGTTTTGGAAATTGTGATTTTTTTTCGATATTAGGGTTTTGGGGTTTTTGAACATTTGAATGTGTTTTGATTTGGGTTTTTTAAGTTTGTTTATTTATTTAGGTGTTTTTGATTTATTTGGGGAATTAAGATTTTTTAAAAAAATTATTGTGTTTTTTTTTAAGATTTTTGGAAAATGGTTAAGGGGCAGCTCTTGGTTTTTGATATTTTCGGATAGGAAATGACATTTTTTGCCAAAAGTTCAGTAGGGAGACCCCCAATAATTTCTCGATACGCAACTTTTTCGTTTATGGAATTTGGACTAAATCCTAAATCTTGAAGGTCAAAATCCCCGTTTGTGGACTGATTTTTGTAAAAACTTCAAGAGACTACGTTTTTTAATTTTTGTGAAATTAGGACTCTAGTAAATGTTTAGTAGTATTTGAATTAAAGTTAGTAGTATTTTGAATTAAAAAGTTAGTAGTATTTGAATTAAAAAGTTAGTAGTATTTTTAAAAGTTAGTGAGTAATTTTTAAAAAGTTAGTAGTATTTGCTACTATTTAAAAAGTTATATTTTCATTATGAAATTTATTTGTTGAAGTAGTAGTAATGGTTTTATTTTTTGAAGTAGTAGTTATAATTTTTTTTAAGTAATCGTAATGTTTTGATTTACATGAATTAAAAGCTTAGACCCGTTTGAGATTTAATATCGAACTTACCATTCGATATTGAATCTTGAATTGTCCCATTTTTGGACAGTTTGAGAATGTGATTATGATGTTCTTTGTTAGTTGATATGTGTTTCGATTATGGACTTATTTTAAGATTTGGTTAGTTATTTCTCTACGTTCTCGGGTACATTGAAACACGTGTACTTAGAGAACTGTAGGGAAGTGCTGCCAAATTTTTTAAGTCCATTCGAGACACTAACTAACAAAGAACATCATATCACATTCTTGAATGGGATAGGACCCTTACCAATAAAGCAATTGCAACGCATATGTGCTGTCGAATTCATGTCAAAATCTCATTAACTTTTTTAAATGTGTGATTGTTTACTATACTTTCTTAAATGTGTATGATTGTTTACTATATATTTTTAAATGTGTATGAATGTTTATTTTGTTTAAAGATTATCGTTTTAATTCTATAGAATGAACTCTGATCGTAATTGGATGTACAAACGGAGGGTTGACGGTTATCTGTCTAAAGAGTTTTTGGATGGAATCGAGTCATTCATTGAGTTCGCAAGAAAAAATGCTGAATGGAAAGACGGTGATAAGTTGAAATGTCCTTGTAGTCGAAAGAGGTGTAGCAATATTAATTACTTGGACACTGAGACAATCACGCGGCATCTGCTGAAGCATGGGTTTGTTCCGGGTTATCACACATGGTTATTCCACGGCGAAGGCCATCTTTATGAACAAGTTCTGAATCAGAATGTGATCCCTGTTCCAAGCCAATCAAACATTCCGGCCGATCCAAATCCATACATCGATATGATCCGTGATGCTGCTGGTCCTTCATTTAATCAGTCTGAAACAGTTGAAGAACCACCCAATCCAGAGGCTCAAAAGTTTTACGATATGTTGAAAGCAGCGAATGAACCATTGTACGAAGGATGTGAAACTCATTCGAAGTTGTCTTTTGTTGCTAGAACGATGAATATAAAGTCCGAGTGTCACATCTCAGAGAAAGGTTACGACCTATACGGATCGTTGTTCAAAGAAGTGTTGCCCAAAGGTAACTTGGTAACTGAAAACTTCTACAAGAGCAAGCATTTACTTCGAGGCATGGGTTTACCGGTTGAGAAAATTGACACGTGTATCAATAAATGCATGATTTACTGGGGGAGCGAAGACCGTGACAGAAAGAGTTGTAAGATTTGTGATCATCCGCGATTCAAACCAGTGAACTCGAACAATAACAAACGGAAGAAGACAAGCATACCGTACAAGAGAATGCATTATTTTCCTTTGACGCCCCGTCTGCAACGTTTGTATGCATCTAATGCCACAGCTGCGGACATGAGGTGGCATGCCGAACATGTTGTCAAAGATGATATTATGCATCATCCATCAGATTCTATGGCTTGGAAGCATTTCAACCAAGAATATCCAGACTTCGCAGCTGATTCTCGAAATGTCAGATTAGGTTTATGTACCGATGGGTTTCAACCGTTTGGAAGTTTCGGTCAACAGTACTCTTCATGGCCCGTAATAGTCACACCTTACAATTTGCCACCGCATATGTGCATGAAAGACCAATACATGTTTTTAACCGTATTGATCCCAGGACCGAAAAATCCGAAGGACAAAATTAAACGTAGAGTTGGAGGTGGAGGTGGAGGTGTTCGCAGACTGAGTGATCGTGATGGCGATGACGACACCCTCATGCAGTCTCCTTCTTCTGGGAGTGTGCCTCCGACTCCTTCTTCTGGGAGTGTTCCTCCTACTCCTGATGCTGATCTGTCACCTGTTGCTACTCCTCCGAGTGCAGATGCATCTTCTTCAGCTGCTCCCCCTCCTATCGAGATTTATCCAGAGGGAGGGACGTAAGTATAATTTTATTTGAATGTTAGTAACTGTTGATTTTATATATCTTTTGTTAATCATGTCTTTTTAATGTAGTTTTGTGGCTCGCAATAAGATGATCATTGCATCGGTGCTCCGAGAGATTATTGAGGCTCGTATCCACCCAGATGGATACACTCTTTCTAAGGTCCCTAAGAGTCATCAGGAGATTTATTGGACCGAGTTTCAGGTACGTGTGTTGATATTTTATTGTAGCTCGTATATATTTATCTAACTCTTTGATTTTACTAACTGTATTTATTTTGTCTGTTTTGAAGCGTCGCTTTACTTGGGATAGGAGCAGGTTCACTGTTGCTGAGATCTATAAATGGTTCAGAGCAGTGTTGATGAGGAGGTACAGCAGCCGCGTGAGCGAGTGGCGTCAGAAGTGGAGGGAATCTAGAGTGGCTCCGAGCTGTGTGCCCGATGAGGTGTGGAAGAGGTGGTTGGTGATATTCGACTCAGCCGAGTATAAAGAGAGGTCTGAGCGTAACACGAAGAACCGAATGAGTGAGCCAGATGGGCCGGGCACCGGCATTTCAAAGGCCGCTGGAGGATCTCGATCGGGCGTCCGATATGCCTTGGACATTGTAAGTTTTGTAGTTATATATATTTTTATATTTTAAATTATATATGTACTTAATTATATATGTTTTCATATTTTGAAGGCTGAGGAGTTAGGTCGACCTGCGACAGCTTTGGACGTTGCAAAACGTCTGCATACGAAGAAGGACGGGACCCCGACATCTCAGCGAGCACATCAGCTCATTGTAAGTTTATAACGTTATTCTTTCGACTATTTCTAAATTTTTGTTTTAATTATTTTTAACTAATTAAAGATTTTCCTTTTAGGCTTCGGTGGAGCAGGCTCTTGAGGAGCGTCGAGCCTCTACGCAGGAGGAGCCCGATGTGGACGAGGTCTACCTGAGCGTCGCCCCGAAGAAGAAGAATAGGATCTTCGGGACGGGCACCTTAGCGAAGGTTTGGATGTTAATTTTTTCTTTATTCATAGAATCAACAAGTTATAATTGTTTACTTACGCTTCCGTCTGCTTCAGGTCTTTAGCAGCGGCTCCTCCTCATTTTCTGTGTCTTCCTCGTCTGGCCCGTCAGAGTCGGAGGAGCGCATCAGACAGACTTTGAGAGAGGAGTTCGAGCAGAGGCAGAAGGAGACCGAGGAACGTCTTGCTCGAGAGCGAGAGGCTGAGCGCGAGGCACTTGCTCGAGAGCGAGAGGCTGAGCGCGCTGCTGATCGTGCCGAGTTACAGAGGGGGTTCGCTGCGAGCTTGAGAGAGATGGAGAAGCGTTTGCGAGATGAGATGCTAGGTCGACCGCCTCCCTGATTGTAGTTTATTATGATTTGTTTGTTTAACTTCATATTTTAGCTGTGTTTGAATGATTTTGGATGTTTTTGAATGTTGTTGAATGATGTTGTGTGCTTCTGAATGATTTTGTATGATTCAGAATGATTTTGTGTTGTTAAATGAATGTGTATGTTTCTGAAAATTGAGTGCAGGTTTGGGGTAAAAAAACCGGATTTGCCCTGGCCTTTTTTTTTGAAATTCCCTACGGGAGACGCCGTAGGGAACAATGCCAGACGTCCCCTACGGGAGGAGCCGTAGGGGACAATCCTTCACGGTCCCCTACGGGAGTAGCCGTAGGGGACACTCCTACACGGTCCCCTACGGGAGTAACCGTAGGGGACACTCCTCCACGGTCCCCTACGGGAGCAGCCGTAGGGGACACTCCTTCACGGTCCCCTACGGGAGGAGCCGTAGGGGACACTCCTTCACGGTCCCCTACGGGAGGAGCCGTAGGGGACATCCTCACATGCCCTACGGGAAGGATGGGCGGGGAAAATGTCTTTCCCTACGAGGTCCCCTACGAGCTCCCCGTAGGGAATGTCCCCTACGGCGATTATTTCCCGTAGGGGTTAAGCTCCCTACGAGGGTAACCCCTACGTCCAAATCCCGTAGGGGATGCCGTAGGGGATGGCCTTCCCTACGGGAATCCCTGCGGGAACTGCCGTAGGGATTTCGCTGTTTTTTTGTAGTGAGAATCCAATCAACAAAACACCAGAGTCATAGTTCAACAAAACAGATATAAAAAAAAACATGCATGATGGAAAATATCAATGTCAAATGCATGCAAGAGATAGATGAAACGAAATTGTTCAAACAAAAACAACAAGGAATGAAGACTTCAAGTCTTCGGAGATCCAGCAGGAGATGGTGAGCGCACTGGAGTAGTGTGTGGTGAAGCCTCACCAGTCTTCATATCATCATCAACCTCATTTCCAGCTTCTTCACCTGCGTCTTCCTCAACTTCATCTCCATCAGTAGTGAAGTCATCATCACGGTTGCCATAGACTTCATACTGACCAAACTCATCCTCACCGAGTTTGATCCTCTCTTCATCATCATCATCTTCAATGTCGACATCTTCATCCAACAAACCGTCAGACGGCATCGCACGCGATGCCCCTGGATGTGTAGTATCCTCATCCTCATCATCAACCTTCCCTTTGCCATTTCTCAACATTTCAAATACTTCACCCGCCATCATCTCGCGGACACCTTCATCACCTTCATCTTCACTCTCGACGACAACATGTTTTGATTTGGCTAAGTCAGCCATTGCTTCTTTGATGCCATCCTTAATCAACTGGAAAATGAAAGTATCACTCAAGCCTTGACCAGAAGAGCCAGCACGAGATATACCACCTAATCCTCCCCCTTGATGGGTCAGCTGGTGAAGATGAGTGAAAGCGGCTTTCTGATCTTTCTGAGCATCCAACATCTCAGCAAGGGCAATGGCATGAGCTGCTTGTTTACGCTCAAGTCTTTGAGTTGTGATATAACATTGATGTATCGCAGCGGAGGGAACCACCGAACGATAATTATGCATCGGGTGATAGGGGTTTTCCTTCGGCGGTAACCCAGATTGAGGGCCAAACTTCTGAGGCGCCACCTTTTCACGTTTCAACTCCTTCACATCAACATCCTTCTCTAACTCATCAAACTCATCAACATCTTCAATGGGAATCACCTCAGGCTTATGACGCTTAGAGCCAGAGGGTTCAAGTTTGGCAGCTGCAGCAGAACGCTTCTTAGTCTTCACCGGCGAAAGAGGTGGAGTGATAGGTTCCTTAACATCTTCCCTCTTTGCAAACTTCGTCCACGGAAGATCAAACACCCTGTTCTTCAACCAAGTCGGAGTGATATTCACATGTGAGTTCTTCTTCACCTTTCTCTCTGTCTCCGTCATTGGAATGAACTTCTGTTCAGTCAACATCCCATAAATGAGACAAGGATGAGTTAAGTGAATACGACATTCCTCTTCTACTTCTGACTGTTGAACGAGTAGAGAGTCAGATGCCGTGGCTATTCTACAAATGTCAGCAAAGATAATTTCGCCGAGGTCGACCTGTTCTCCGCAGCCGAGACGAAATATGATATGCATCAGCTTGGGCGACAGATAGTTCTCATCAGGATGAGCAGCCCAATTAGTCACACCAAATCTATGGAGATTGCCGTAGAAGGCAGTTAACTTGCTAGGATGAGGGAGGGGTGACTTAACTTTGCCATGTGTCAAGAAGGATCCAATCTTCGTCGCATTCATGCGATCTTCATCAGAGGGTGTAGTCCAGGTACTATCAACCTCTATTCTCTTCAAGAAGATATTAATGTTCAGAGGTCGGAGAGTATACAACTTATTTCTGAAAACAAAACGCCCATACATCGGGCTCGACGGATCAGCAAACTCAGGAGTGAGATTAGCATAGAATTTTTGGATGATTGGAATGGAGTAGCGATAGGTAGTAGTGACAGACTCCAACAACTTCATATCTTCAAAAAACTTGGTAAGACCTTGTTTTTCATAATCCGCAGGGCGGATGTGACGGTCATTTAGGATAGGTAGGTTCTCAATCAAACCAAGCCGACGCTCGGCCTTGGGATAGAAAAAATCAGGTTTATAGTGCTTTCCGCACTCTTCAACAGTCTGATAGTAAACAACCTCAGCAGTGGCTCCAGTTGAGCCAGAAGTAGTAGGAGCACGAGGTGGCTTCCTAGAGTCATGAGATAAAGACTTCTCTCCCTCACCGGAGCCAGAAGACTTCTTCTTTGAACCTCCAGCAGAGGCAGTGGGAGTTGAAGAAAGAACTTTCTTCGGAGTAGTCTCAGCAGTGGAGATAGAAGGGTTAACCTTCTTTTGATCAGCAGAGGCGGAGATAGAGGGTTTCGATTTCCTAAGATCAACAGCAGCAGTAGTAAGAGAGGATTTAAGCTTCCTCTGATCAGCAGTGACGTCAGATGACGTCTTCTTCAACGTGGCACCATGGCCAGAAACAGTTTTCTTTTCACCCGCACCAACATCAGCAGGTTTAGTGATCTTCTTTCCATCATCAGTCATAATACCATCCGCAACTAACTTCTGATATTCAGACGGTGAAACGAGACCCTTGTAGCAACGAAGAAAGTTTGAAGGGTACTTCTTCGACTGTTGTACAGGCTTCTCAGACTTACCTCCACTCTTCGACACTGAGTGGGCAGGGTGAGCAGGTTTTGTAAGGTCCACAGACGGAGACTTACCACCGCGATTATCCATTTTATCCATGTGTTTCTGAAGGGCGTGAAGTGCCTTCTTCTTCGAGTCGGGCGAGGGGGCCTCTCGCCAGGTCTTAGTTAGTTCAGAGAGAACTTCTTTATCGATCTCATCGAATACATTGCCAGAAGATGAAGTCATAACGATAGTAGGCGAGAGATAGAGAGATTGAAGATCTAAGAACCTAAGTATGAATCACTGGTGCCTGATGCACGAAGCAAGAGAAGGATAATCGAACGTCGATCGCCGGATGCGAGAAGCTAGATAACAACACTCAACTACGAGAGCAAGATGACGACGATACTTAGGTAATTCTGGAAAGCAAGTAACCCTAATCCTTGATTTCAGTGGCCTATATATAGGAAAAATTTGGGCCGGCTCGTCTTGGACAGAAAGACCTGCGAAAAAGCCCATTTAACAGTACAAAATTGGCCCATCAGTACAAAAATCGAATAAAATAGAATAAAATAATCAGGTGAAAAACATGGAAAAAATTCTAAGTAAAAAAAATTTTTCAAAAATTTCAAAAATTTCCGAAAATTTTCGTCGACGAACAAGGTGTAGCAATGACGTTCATCGTCGGATATCAGGTTGGCAGAGGTGAGGTGTGTTGCATCAGAAGTGTTGAGCAGCAGAGACAAAGATGAAGTGAGTAGTGCACCGATGCCAGCCGAGCGACTGTGTCGCGTGCGACTGTGTCGCAAGACCTGGCCACGCGACTCTGTCGCGTGCGACTGTGTCGCACAGATCCACCAAATGACCATCAGCATACCCATCTCTGCATGAGGAGTTATGCATTGGAAGCTGCTACACTCATCTCCTGCCTTAAGGATTGTACTCCACGAGATGCTGAACATGAGTTATAAGAATATCAAAACAACACATCCCGAGTTAGTATTCAAGCGTTCAACACACTGCAAACATTCAAAAACATTTTAGTGGAGATTCAATCGGTGATACCAGGCAGTGAAGAGCAAATATTTTCCCCAAAAAAAATTTTCACTTTTCATCAATCTCCAAATCAAAAATATCACACAAGGTGAATAAAAACTTTGAGGTATAATGAAATATCTCTCGAAGTAAAAACCGGTGAAACGGACCGAAGTATGTTGAAATAAGTTTAACTTGTCCTTCGTCGCAATCACAAGAATGCAATCGTGTTTCATCAGAACATATATGGTGAGTTAACACCGCACAAGAGATTTTAATTCATGAGTGTAAGGTGAACTTTTAAGGCACTCCATTTGGGACAAGCGTTACTACATCAGAGGGGAGCCGGCGGACAATGTGATCCAGCGTCCTCTAGACAAGTTTTAGCTTTGAAATGATTATGCAGCAGATGCTCATTACAGCAGTCAGAGGGGAGCAAGGATCATCCTGCATCTCCGAAGTGTGATGGTTGAGCATCTTAAATATAGCGTCTATGTGCTACCTTTCGAAGAGGGGAGCCGGCGGACAAAGTGATCCGGCGTCCTCCGTTACTCGGTATTATAGATCAATGCAAATGAGCTTATGGGAGTTATATGCCAAGTTCACATGTTTACACTCAGAGGAATAAATACACTTGGGTCCGAAGACTAAAGCGGCCTCGATCCATGTTCAACTTATTAGATTAATCCACGACGATCCATAGTGCGTATTCAGAAGTAAAGAAAACAATCTTTCAGACTTCAAAATTTTCGTGAACTCTTAGAGAGAACACATGCAGAGAGAATTTCTTAAATTTTTGAATCTCTCAAAGTCAAGAGGTTTGGTGAAGATGTCAGCGATTTGTTTTTCTGTTGAAATATGCTGTAGACTGACTATATCACGATCAACCAAATCTCTAATGAAATGATGTCGAATGTCGATGTGTTTAGTGCGAGAATGCTGAACAGGATTTTCGCTGATTTTGATAGCACTTTGGTTATCACAGTACAACACCAAGGGAGCACTCTCGATAAGATAATCATTCAACATCTGCTTTAGCCAAAGCAATTGAGTGCAGCAACTCCCAGCTGCAACATACTCAGACTCAGCGGTTGATAGAGCGATGCAATTTTGCTTCCGACTATGCCATGACACTATGTTATTGCCAAGGAAGCAGCAGCATCCAGATGTGCTCTTTCGTTCATCATTGTCACTCGCCCAATCCGCATCGGAGAAACCGACAAGATTTGCTGTAGTGTCACACGCATACCAAAGACCGAGGTCAGAAGTTCCAGAGATGTAGCGGAGTATCCGTTTCACAGCTCGTAGATGGTCCTCCTTAGGATCAGCTTGGTACCTGGCACACATACAAACACTAAACATTATATCAGGGCGAGTAGCAGTTAAATAAAGTAAACTCCCAATCATAGAGCGATAGAGTGTTTGATCAACACTTCGACTCTTAGTCGACATAGATAACCGATCAGTTGTCGCCATGGGAGTGTTGGCGGGCTTAGCATGGTGCATCTCAAACTTCTCAACCATATTCTTCGCATATTTGCTTTGTGAGACGAAGATCCCATTTGGTCGTTGAGATATCTGAAGACCCAAAAATTGATGTAGCTCGCCTTCAAGACTCATTTGAAATGTAGAAGACATAGAATCCGTGAATGCTTTCACGAGCTTAGAGCAAGTAGCACCGAAGACAATGTCGTCGACGTAAATCTGGGCAACGATCATGTGTTTCCCATCACGTTTGATAAAGAGAGTCTTGTCCACTGAGCCGCGTTCAAAACCAAACTTCAGAAGGTAGTCTGTCAAACACCCATACCAAGCACGAGGAGCTTGCTTCAACCCATATAAAGCTTTATGAAGCTTATAGACATGATCAGGTTTCTGATGATCCTCAAATCCTTTTGGTTGAGCAACATACACCTCTTCTTCAAGTACTCCATTTAGGAATGCAGCTTTAACATCCATTTGTCTAAGTTTGATGCCAAGATGACATGCAATAGCGATTAAGAGACGAATAGACTCAATGCGTGCAACTGGAGCAAAGGTTTCATCAAAATCTATCCCTTCCACTTGGGCATAGCCTTGTGCAACGAGACGAGCTTTGTTTCGAACAACTTGGTTATGCTCATCCGTTTTATTCTTAAAGATCCACTTGGTCCCAACAACATTGATGTTCGAAGTACGGGGAACCAAAGACCAAACCTTGTTTCTCGTGAACTCGTTAAGTTCTTCTTGCATAGCCATTATCCAGAAGTCATCCTTCATAGCTTCCTTGTAATTTTTCGGTTCCGTCTCAGATAAGAAGCAAGATACTCCGATTTCATGGCACACAGCAGAAGTACAGATGTTATATAGTTCATCAGGAGAAGAAATTTGTTTCTTTGAGCGTGTAGTTCGCTCGTTCATGTTTCCAATCATCTGAGTCGGAGGGTGGCGTTTTTGAATGTACCCAGGTGCTTCTCTAGGAGCATCAGCTGGGTTGTCAACTTGTTCATTTTCTTCATCATCAGACGATGAAGTATCATTGTTCTGCCGACTAGTCTCTCCAACTTCAGGTGTTGTGTTAGGAGTAGGAATATCTGGCATCTCAGTAGTGGGTGTAGATGGAAATGTACGATACTCCAGAATCCCTTCCTTAACCCAATCTTCGTTGGCATCCTTTCCAAGAAAGTCTTGTTCATCAAAGTTGATGTTAACATTTTCAAGAACTTTCTTAGTTCGTAGGTTGTAGGCACGATAGGCATGACTATTCTGACTGTAGCCAACAAAGATACCACGATCGGCTTTGGCTTCAAACTTCTTCAGAGGATCACGATCCTTCAAAATGTAACACGTACAGCCAAAGACTCGAAAGTGAGATACAGATGGCTTCTTGCCATTCACAAGTTCATACGCAGTTGCCGATGTGCCGGATCGAATACTTATGCGATTGAGAATATATCCAGCGGTAGAGACGGCTTCTGCCCAAAAGGTACGAGCAAGATTTTTCGAAATTAGCATGACACGAGCCATTTCTTGCAACGTACGGTTCTTCCGTTCGGCTATCCCATTCTGTTGGGGCGTTTTCGGAGCCGAGTATTCATGATGAATCCCCTTCATCAGACAATATTCATTGAAGCTAGAATTTTCGAATTCAGTCCCGTGATCACTCCTGATCCTCTTGACCTTAGCTTCATGATTCGTACGAATCCATTTCACAATACCTTTGAAGGCATTGAAAGTCTCATCCTTTGTTGCGAGAAATCTCGTCCAAGTGTAACGAGAGAAATCATCGACTACCACTAGCACATACTCCTTCTTAGCAATACTCTTCACTTCCATTGGACCCATGAGATCCATGTGAAGCAGTTCAAATGGAGCAGAAGTGCTCATCAGTGTTGGTAGTGCGGGATGAGGAGTTCTCGTCAGCTTACCCTTCTGACAGTCACCACACACTCTTTTCTCGATTTTGGGGAGTTGAGAGATTCCTCGAACAATCTCCCCCTTAACCAGTTTACTCAAGTTTCGAGTGCTAGTGTGTCCAAGGCGTTGATGCCACAAGTCGACTTCATCAGGAACAGTCACAGAGAAGCAACTATACTCAGTTGTATAGCAATTGTTTTTAGCACGCGGACCTTCCATGATGCACTTCCCTTCAGCATCAAACACTTTGCACGAGTCTCTATCAAAGCTAACATTCAGCCCTTCATCACAGAGTTGGCTGATGCTAATAAGATTTGCCACGAGTCCCTTCACATGCACAACATTTCGGATTGGTGGCAATCCTTTGATATGTAGTGTTCCCTTCCCCATAACGACGCCTTTAGCTCCCCCTCCGAACACCACGGGAGAACCAGTCATAGGCTCGTATTCCTTCAGAAATTTCTTGGTTCCGGTCATATGACGGGAACAACCACTATCAAAATACCAAATGCCTTTGTTTCCGGAATCGGAGGCATTCAGTGCAACATGGCAAAATATGAGTTCTCTTGGTCTCCAGGCTGTTGAAGTGTTAGAGTTAAGTTTTATTTCACTCTTTTGGGACTTAGGTACCCATTTCTTCTTCATACCAATGTGTCGTGACTTAGTCTCAGTCACAGATTTCACATCCTTCTCAGCTTTCACCACTGGAGACGTGTGTATCTTCACACTCTTGACACCAACACTCTTCTTCTTAGTCACAACATCACAGTTCAAATCATCCCTAAGCTTATAGCAGAAGGGTCGAATGTGTCCAGGTGTATTACAGTAGTGACACACATACTCTCTCTTATGACGAACTCTAGCAGTCGTTGAAGTGTTAACCATGACAGGTTTCGAGCGAGAGAGTTTAGCTTTTGGTTTCACGTTCTGAGGTTTACCCAACTTCTTCAGCAACGTCTTCTCGTATGGCAAGATACCACGAGGATGTTTTACAATTGACTTTGGAAATTGATATGTCTCCGTCTTCAGACAAGTTGTCGGGATCGACTTTTGTGTATCAGTTTTCGGAGATGTCATAACTCTCTTTCCTTCAGCAATTTCCTTGCGTTTTAGTTTTTCAGAATCATCTTTGATCACACTCTCAGTAGAGTCAGTAGAAGCTTTCACGAAGGTCACTTCTTTCTTTTCGGGTGCAGTATAGATAGATTCAAACACTTTCTAAAATCCAAGTCCAACACGACCTGGGTTCATGTAAGATGCGGCATTGTCAAACACTGAAGAGTTAGTATTCATCTTTCTCAACAGTTCATCAGTCATCTGAAGCTTCTCCTTTAGAACATAGCGTTCCTTGTCACACATAGCTAGATCAGTCTGAGCTTTTATCAAGGATGACTTCAGCTCATCATTCTCAGCGTCGGTGTTCTTGAAGAGAGTTTGGAGTTTCTTCACTTCTGATGTTTCCTTCTTCAGTGATGCCTTTAGTTTCGAGTTTTCAGAACTCGACTTCTCAAATGATTCTCTCAGTTCGACAACTTCTTTGTAATATCTATGTTTCTCTTCGAAGAGAGCATCAAATTTAATTTTCAGAATTGTCAGAGAGTTATTCAGCCTTACCTTCTCATCCTCTGTCTTTTCAATCGAATTTTTCAACTCAACAGTCACATCATCCATCTTGTGTTTCTCATACGAGAGTTCAGCAATAGATTCTGTCAGAAACTTCTGTGACACTGCAAGTGTAACGTTCTCAGTGATAGCTAAGTCATTCAACCTTTGAAGTTCAGAGAGATCATCTCTCAGAGTAAGTAGCTCATCACTCACTGCTTCAGTTTGACTCACTTCAGTAGTCATCTTCATATCTTCAGCTTCAGACTCAGATTCATCATCTGAGAAAATATCATCATCACAATAGTTTCGATTCACTGAAGCCACACGAAATATATTATCAGCTGTCGCAGTGTCTTTTAGAAAGGAATCGAAAACAAAGTTTTCAACCTCCACATTCTCGAGGTCAAATGTTTCACCAAAAGTGACAACTAGAGCGTTGTCTTCCTCCTCATCTGAGTTATCGTCATCTGACCCATCATTCTCAGAGATCACATCTTCATCATCAATAACCACATAGCTCACGGGCAGCTTCTTCTTTCTATGCAGGTTCGGACATTCATACTTCACGTGTCCATATCCTTTACATTCAAAGCACTGCATCTTTGAGACATCTTTGCTACTTGAGGTGTATGGTGATAGCTTTGTGCCTTTAAACTTCTTATCAGATGTGGATCCCTGATTTCGATTTTCTGAAGTGTTCGGATATGAGTTAGAACTTTTCTGAAATTTTCGGAAATTTCGTGCTCGGTTCTTTCTCTTAAAATCTTGTTTCACAAGGTATGTGACTATATCAGTCAAAACAGCAAGCTTGTCCGGATTGTTAGAGTTCATCAATCGTTCGATGTCCTCTGCTTCCTCATCATCGGATTCATTCAAATCAGCTGAAAAGCTACTTTCACACTTCTCATTTTTCAAACGAGATTGTTGGGATTTTGTGCTTCTTGAACTCTTTCCCTTCTCAGATATCTTCAGTGCGGTCATTGGTTCATAGACGAGAGACATATCTGGGTTGCTACGTACTTTGAGAGTTAAGTCGTAGTTCCTCAAGTCAGCCATTAGATCAGCATAGTCCCAGTTTTGATTTCCATCATTACGTGCTTCGATAGTCAGCACCTTGCTCTCGAATCTCGAGCTT
The DNA here is from genome assembly GCA_954870475.1 of Euphrasia confusa. Taxonomy (NCBI): domain Eukaryota; kingdom Viridiplantae; phylum Streptophyta; class Magnoliopsida; order Lamiales; family Orobanchaceae; genus Euphrasia; species Euphrasia confusa. The sequence continues at coordinate 9,072,679 of OX940956.1, read as the reverse complement.
ACACTCGATAGAACCTTCTCGTATACCATGATAGCAGGGAAGACTTCTCCCAGTTCAAATGCCTCATTGACATATCTCATAACCTTGTCCAGGTAGTCATTTATGTCCTCATCTTCTCTCATACGGAGTTGATGAAACTGGGCAGTTATAGTTCGGATCTTAGAGCGCTTAACAGCGTGACTACCCTCACACGTTCTCTGTAATGTCTCCCATGCATCTCTAGCAGATGTGCAATTCTTGACCAACTGATACATGCTGAGATCCAGCCATTCACATATAAGTAGAAGAGCTTTGCTATTCGCAGTAGACAAGTCATGCTCTTCTCTAGTCCAACTACGTTCAGGCTTAGGGGTTCTAAGTCCATCAGCATCTTCAGTGTAAGGACGCTCCCATCCTTCCAACACAGCCATCCACGCTCTTGAATCAAAGCCTTTGATTCTAGCAGATACTTTTGCTTTCCAGTTCGAGTAGTTCTGATGAGTAAGCATAATCGGTTTCTGAACAAACATAGACGACTCCATTGTAGCGGAAATATGGAGTCAAGTAACGGATCACGTCTTATACGTATGACGTCCCGCTCTGATACCAATTGAAATTACGTCTTCGACGTAGGATACCAACTTTTCGTGAAGTCGGTCTTAAAACAGTCTTCGTTCGCTCAACCACGCTCCGTTAACACACTCTTGAAGTAATGTGTATATGATCGAACACAAAGTAGTTAAGTAGTGAAGACAAGGGTATGTAATAGTTTCATTTCATTGAAAGACAAAACTAACTATTACACTTGTGGAGAAAGGTAGACGGAATGATCAAGCGTCGTATCCCAAGTGACGCAGCACTCCAACGAACTGATGATCTAGTACTACTACACCTAGAGCTAAATCACATAACCCTACTAGTGGTGCACAGCACAAAACAACTACCAAAACTCTAAGGCTCAGCGCCAACAAACAACAATAGCGATACTCAATATCAGATTTCGTTCTCTCAAAATCGTCGAAGGATGTCATCCAACTCCATGGGTATATATAGTAGTCTCGCACATGTGAAGCCTTGAGATAGTGCAATCTGATTGGTCACATGCTTGGCCTACATCACAATTCCATGGATGACATCACATTCGGAATCTTCGATTCTTGAATCTTGGAATCTTGAATCTTCGATTCTTGAATCTTCGAATCTTGAATCTTCGATTCTTCAACTTCAGACTTCAACACATCTTGACTCCGTCGATCTCAATACTTCATCTTCAACTTCATCGTGATGAACACTTGTCGTTGAACATTTCATATTTCATCGTCTTCATTGTCGTCAATAGAGTTGAAGTAGTAAACAACACTTCATGCATCAGTTGATACACGAAGTCAAAAGAGCATGGCATGGGACTCCAGTCGCGTGGAATGAAGAGACTCCATTTGCGACACCAGTCGCGAGCGACATAGTCGCACAAGCCGGATGAGTGAGGTCAAGCGACAACGTCGCGTGCGACTCCAGTCGCGAGGGACAGCCAAGGAAGTCAAGCGACTTTGTCGCGTGAGATGGGAAAGGCAGGGTCACGCGACTCTGTCGCGCGCGACACTGTCGCGAGAGGAGAGGGGCTGAGGCACGCGACTCTGTCGCGTGAGTTGAAGAGGTGCGATGACACGCGACTCTGTCGCGTGTTGCGGTGATGCCTTGTCGTGCGACTCCAGTCGCATGGACTTGAGGATGAACTTCATGTTGATTGTTTTGCATTCACTCAACCAACACCTGCAATCAAAGACAAATAACAACATACACATACGTTGTTGCCAAAACTAACATCTACAATATATTAATGGAGTAGTCAAATCAGATCGTGTTGGGTTCAGATACTAAATTTATTTCAGGATGTGTATGATATTGTTATAAACAAACATTTTTTCTTCTTTACCTTCTATTTAATTTTAGACTTCTTCTTATGTGGTTGTTACTTATTTTTTTGATCTTCATCCAAATAAATGCACAAACACACTAATCACATATTATTACGTATAATAGTTAGTAATAATTAAAATTTTGGTTTTGAAAAATAAATCCTTTTCATTTCTTTGATTATTTTCTGCCAAAACACTATATTTCTATTGATTATTATTTCAATCCCATTCATTGCGTTCAACACTGTCGGATGAAACACAACTATTCGTCTCCATTTCGTTCGACGCATGGCAATAACTAAAGGCATATTTCAAATATTTGTATCCAATCACGTGAGAATTAATATACATATGGGATTCTGATACTATCTCTGTTCCAACTTAAAATGCACTGTTTCTTTGTAAAATTTGAACATAAGTAGTATAATATTTTTTGCTTAACTAGTTTAAAATATCACTTGTATATATATTATCATGGGAGAGGGGAGTACTCATTTTATTTACTTCAACATGTTTATAAATTTAAAAACATATTTTTTCTAAAACAAATTATTACTGTTATTAATTCCTAGAAGTTATCTGAATAGTTGATGCATGAGACAACAATGTTAATAACATGTTTCAACTAATTTTGTAACAAATTTGCATTGGCTTATAATACTATGTTAATTCGATTCGTGTCGGTTCAAAATATGTAAACGCGAGTTTTGTGTGATTTTATTGTTATCCCTAGTTTCTTAAAGCTATATAAATAAGACTACCCCTCTGCCTAATATCTTAAGATACAATGCAAAACCTTGTGATAAAAATGCTCTTAGTCTTTACCCTGAGTGTTGTTAGTAACTTCCAATTTTCAGTTAGTGGGTGTGCAATATATTACCCAAAAATCAGAGTCATTGTAATCAACAATCTGCCTTCAAGCTCTCCCATGTTGAAACTGCGTTGCCAATCGAGAGACGACGATCTCGGATACCATACGCTATGGGTTAATCAACACTTCAACTGGTCGTTCTGTGACAACGTTTTTGGAAGAACTCTTTTCTTTTGTCACTTCTGGTGGGAATCGAAGCAAAGGTCATTCGAGGCCTACCGTCATAAAATGTTTAAATACAACGGTCAACTTTATTGGTCTGTGAGAAGCGATGGCATTTATTTTTCTAACAGCAACGCTCCTTCGAGTTATAGAAAAAAGTTCGATTGGAAATGAATAAGTTGGAGATCATTTGATGTAACAATGTTTCTTATTCACTCTGTTCTTTCTCTTGTAATGGTGAATAGTATTACTTTACAAGTGAACGAGGAATGAGTTATTTATAGTGTACCAGCCGAACCCTTTAAGAAAACAATGAAATTAGGCCTAAAAACCGAAGACTTTAGTCGATCACTCTTTGTCAACCTTAAGACAGTCCTTCGGGTCGATATACCTCCAAAAGAAACCGAGACCACTGCCCATTATATTCATGACTACAGCCGATATAGCCGAAGGTAAGGCGACCATAGGCGAGCTGAAATGAGAGGCGGCTAAAACCACTCCCAAAGACGAGTTTTGCATGCCGACCTGTCGAGAAAAGAGGGACGAGTACAAAATCATTCTTTTATTCTAGTTGCAAAAATACTCGTATTCTTCTGCTTAGAACATACTGACATTTTTAGCAGAATACTCGTTATAGAGATGGGACACAGAAAACAATCTTAATCTTACTTCTATTGATATGGCACGCCTTTGTGGCTCGTTAAATCCACCAAAAGCTGCAGATAGATACCTGCATGGAATGCTCAAAATTAAGTTGTGTTACAACACAAACTCTTTACGACACACGAAACACTTTGCAAGGGAATGAAATTTTCAAGAAAAAAAATCAACTGTTTCAACTCCTGCTAATCTCGTTTATTGATCGAACGTAAAAAATAGCGAGCAGCGCAACAAAGGAGGAAGAAACCTTACCCCACAAAGAAACCCGCAAAGTGTACTAAAAGGACCGAAAGTACTACAACACCCAGATCTCCAGAAACCATTGCCTGAGCACGATGAATCGGAGATAGATCAGAAGATAATGATGCACCAAGAGCCGAAGACTTCAGCCGAACGACATTTTCAGAAAATACGCTGAAAACAAAGAAAGAAAGCAGCAGTTCGAGAATAGATGTAAATAGAAGGATGTCACATGGGGAGAAGGCAAAAATGTATATGGAGAAGAACAAAAACAATCTCTGAAGATTGTAATATTTACAGAGAAAAAAAAGCAGGCAGCTTTGAAATTACAAAACAACCCCTAAAGATCGAATCCGCTTACATTTTGCCCCAATCATTAGTTGATTTGACATAATTTGTGGACATCATCAAATTTCTTAGACACACCTCGAGTTTTCCAAAATTTCAAAACACAAATGTCTCTTTGTCGAAGATATATTTTATGACATCAGCAGTTTCCTTATATAATAAACATAAATAGAATACGACCTGCAAGCGAGCAGCGATGCAGATAAAACAGCTAGCAGCGGGGAAAAAGGCGTCATTAGTTTCACCGGCCCAGGAAATGCTCTCTGTAGATAAGAACCTAACAGAATCGGAGCAACGACCACCTACACGAAAACGTAATTACCTTTAAAATCAATTATTAACACACTAAAAGAATATAGTGCCGAATGAGTTCACCTGCAAAGTGCTCATGGAGAGATTAACCGCGTTAACAGGAACATAAGTTCCGGCAAGAATCTTACACAAGAGAGGTGTAAGAATCACGGCTCCAAGGGTAGTACACGCTGTCATCACAATCGACAAATGGACGTCTCCTTGAGCAATTAAGGTTACCTGTAACACTATCTTCAGAAATTGAGTTTACAGACGGGAAAAATAGAAATTAAATTCCTAATGTGCCAACATACAAATCGTTTTTAACAAATCTTACGGTATTTGAGATGCCAAGTTGATCTTAACTGAATAGGTAGTTGAAACTTGAAAGGTATGCACTGTCTTAATTAAATACAAAAATGCCTCGGCGCTATTGATATCAGGTTGACGGTAAATTACAAGACAGAGAAAAAGTGAGGGTAATATAATCATCTCTCGACACTCATGAGTTTTATTTAAAAAATGTGAGGAAAATCCATCCACAACATGAGGTCATATTACGACACATGTTATTTTGATCAAACGCTCCTTTATTTAAAATATCGTAAAAATAAGATGCACGTCATAATATTATCGCAGATTATTTTCGGGATTGCACTCTTACCACATTTGATGCTGTCCCTCCTGGGCAACATGCGAGCAATATTAAACCTACTGAAAGTGAAGGTGACAGCCCCAACAACTTGCTAATGATGAGTCCAAAAGTGGGCATAATTGTGTATTGAGCGGCACAACCGTACAGTATCTGATACAAGTAAATCAAAGAAATGGACAATCATGAATTTTTTTTTGACAAATAAACGGGTCCTAAACATTATCTGATCTGCGAAATCCCATGAATCAACTCATGTCATAAACCAGTATATGCCTTTCTTGAAATAGGAACCGACTAATCTAGGATAATCATCAGTCATCAAATTCTACATTCAAAATCCAAAACACAAATAATTAATTATATAGTTATACCCTTAAGATTCAGCCTAGTTACAAACCCCCAGTCCCCAATTCGCCTCTTAACGTGCATTGCCCCCAAACACAACCCTTTTGTAATTAGACAAAATCTTGGGCAGATTTTGTAATAATAATAATATTAAAACAGGGGAAATGGAAATGGAAGTTTCTGATGATTGATTAAAACTCACAGAAAAAGGCCTTTGCCTGAACAACCCTATCAACTCCTCGAGCTCCAATGTAATCCCCATAGCCAGCATTATAAACCCTAGAGTTAAGCTGTAAGACGTGGGGCCCAGATTCACAAACCAAGCAAAAGTGGAGGGTCTGAAGAAGGCGACCGCCCCTCCAACGGTCACATAGAGAGGGTACGAGCTAGCAGCAGCGTCCACCCAACTGACCCATCTGGACTTATCGAAAGGTACAACTCCTCCGGAGCTTTGGAGATTCCGATGGTGGTTACTACTGCAGGAAAATCTTGAAAAAGTGAGATTTTTATTAGGCCGCGAGGAGATTGTGGTGAAGGGTTTTGAAGGGTGGATCAAGAATGGTGTGAAGCAGAGAGAAAGAGACATTTTTGTTTTTCTTGGAAGGCAAATTTCAGTTGTAAAGTTTGGATTTTTGAATCAAAACTTTTTGCAGATCAATAGTTCATAAGAATAAGATATTCCATTGTTGGATACTTTGAAAAAGGGGGAACTTTGAAAATAGGGTAACTGTAAGTGATTTTTTATAATTAAAAGTATTTTAATTTTTCTTAATTACTAGTAGTACATTTTAAGGTGAAGTACCATATTTAACCTTTTACAATATACAAAATTTATATAGTAATTATTTGTAAAGTAAACTCCAAAAATGCTCAATAAATATACAAAATCCAACAACAACTATAGTGAATTATAATCAATAACCACAAAATTATATAGTAATTATGAGCCCGAAGCAATTCACAACTCAAATTATAATCAATAACCACAAAATAAAATAATAAATGATAATCTCTCATGGCAAAAGACTACTGTAACACAAATATAGTGAAATCATGATAAGTAATCTTCTAAGAGATTGGTTATCCTTAAAAATATATTTCTCGTATTGTTGAATGGTGTCTCGAATCCAATCGAATTAAGGAATATAATTATATTGTAGATATAATTATATTATTTGGAAAGGGGATTTGAGTTCTATTTGGAATATGAATAAAAGGGTTTTATTCCTAATCTTATTGTTACCTATTTTATGGGTTTGCTACACCTATAAATAAGGATCTCCATACTTGATTATTAGTATGATGTTATTGAGAGAATCAAGAAACTCGATTAATGTTATTGAGAGCATTAATTTGAGAGATCGATATTATTGAGAATATCGTGAGTCACGGTGTTATTGAGAACATCGTTTTGTGAGATCATTTCTATTGAGAGAGAGTTTCGTGAGATAGATCTATTGAGAGATCTATATTTGTAACCCCGTTGATTCGATTATAGTGATATTTTCTCCTCTTCCCGTGGTTTTTCCCTATTTTGGGTTTCCACGTAAATTCGTGTTCTATCTTTTATATCGTTTTCTTTTCCCCATCTATTTTATATTTCAAGCTATTTTGTGTGGAGTAATTTTGAGAGCCGAAATTACAACACATAACTTCTTCTTCGTAGTGCCGAGAAACATAATGATAGAGTTTTGCGGGCTGAAACTCGTTGAGGTTTCTCTGATAAGTACCAACTCGGACAAGAGCACGACAAAATGAGGCGTTTATATTCGAGGGAGAGCGACTTTAATCAGAGAAGAGGGGATATCAAATCCAACGTTAATGACATAAAAAAATTTGATTCAATTATAGTAATTCAATTTTATGTGAAAGAGTAAAATAGTAGTAGTAATTAACATTTTCAAATATTACCTTATTTTATAGTTACATACATTAAACTACCACAATTAATAACAACTTAAAAAAATTAACTACTTTCTCCCTATTTCTAAAAACTCCATAAAAAATTGTTTTAGAAATAATTGTTCTTGTTATAAATATTATAATGAGTGTACGACTAAGGATCTATTCTTTTGGACTTAATTTCAGTCCAGCTCAGTTCAGATCGCTTAAGTTCAGTTCAGTTCTGATCGCTTCAGTTCAGTTCAGTTCGCTTCAAAATAAATTAAAATAAAATAAATAAAAAATAATTTCAATCTATAATTTTCAATATACAATCTAGTTATTGTCACAATATTATTAATATTTTTAAAAAAATATTTACTAATTTATAAAGGTTATTATTATTGTTATAAAAAAATCAATTCAGTTCAGTTCAGATGCTTCAGTTCAGTTCAGATCGCTTAAGTTCAGTTCAATTCTGTTCAGCCTGTTTCAGTCCAAAAGAACATGTCCTAATTTATCATTTCTTTGTGAACAAGACATAAACTCTACTTTATATCATATATAAATGACATATATAAATGGGTCTCTCCGTATGAATAAAATACAATTTTATTTTTTTCCTCATATTCTCTCTTTATTCCCTCTCAATTTCTTTTGAGTTTATAACACTTTATCAGCACGATCCTCTAAGAAAGTTCAGTTGCATCCTTCATCAAATATTCATCGAAGTTCTCCAGGATCTGAAATTCCAATCATCAAGTATTCAACATCAGCAAGAATTTATATTTAATAGTTATACATATATATGTTTCTTCTCTATTTCTTCATAAATTGCTCATGTGAAATTCCAATCATCAAGTATTCAACATCAGCAAGAATTTATATTTAATAGTTATACATATATCTGTTTCCTCTCTATTTCTTCATAAATTGCTCATGTTGAAGCAATTAAATTTAAAATGTTCCTGAAAAATACTCCCTCTGTCCCGTATCAATGGTCATTGCTGGTCAATGTTGACTTTTTTTGTGCGTCAAATACATATGATAAATATTATACAACAATTATGAAAAAATAACTAAAATAAAATTTAACTATTAACTTGCTGAATTAACCTTGCCCGATGGTATTTGCTTAAATATTGGGGATAGCCACAAGAGTTCGAATCTCCATGAAAAACATTACAATTTGATATTTCTCAAGTAATATAAAATCAATTATTCTTAATATATCAATTAAATTGAATGTTCATGAAGAACATATACTCCGGTTTAAATATTATATTGATCGTTTCGAAAAAAAAAACATCATGATTTCATATTATTCAAAAAATAACAAATCAAATTATCTTTTATATAACAATTATACTTTGGATGTTGAAATGTGACTCAAAACCGCTTAAGGATTGGAGCCGAAACAGAGTCGCAAAAAGTAAATTTGGGCTAGAGAAGGAGTAGCGCGCGCTGATTCTGTGAAGAAACAGAGCGCGACGCGCTCCACTTGTTCGATGAGGGATAGCGCGGCGCGCCCATGGAGGTCGAACCTTCATAGCGCGGCGTGCCCGTCTGCGCCCAACACGTTCGTTTCTTAGCCGAGATCGGTTTTTCAGCGTCCTAGAAGCTTCTAGATGACTTCTTGACTTAAGGAATAAGTATTTTTGGATTCCTAACTCGGTTAGGAGGTTTTAGTTATATTAGAAAATGATTTTATTCCTAATCCTAATTGTTGCCTAATTTATGGATTTATACATCTTTAAATTAAGATCTCCATGGACACAATTAGATGTGTGTTAAACACCAAGAGAGACACCATGTGATAATGTTGTGTGAGATTAGAGGGTTTTAGAGTGTATATCAATCCTTGTAATCGTGAGAAATATTATAGTGAAAGTTCTCGTCGTTCCTCCCGTGGTTTTTCCTGATTTGGGTTTCCACGTAAATTCCTTGTCTTCTTTATTGTCTCCTTTTATTGTTGAGTTATTTTCGGAGTTACGCATTATTATTCGTACTATACATCGTCGATCTGCAACAAGTAGTATCTAGTGGCACCGGTCTTGATCGTGTGGCGTTTAGAGCTTTGGCCAAAAAGCTAACAAGTGGTATCAGAGCCACGAAACGATCCTGTGACCTTTCAGAGCCAGACTACGATCCTACTACTTTCCGGAGCAAGGTTTCAATGGTGAGCGTGAGGTACGATCTACCGAATTTAAGTCTCAACACGAGGTTTCCTCTTTATCATCACGACATGGCGGAGTCCGTGAGGATTGAGCTCGATCGGAAGGTAATTACTATTGACCTTCATATATCGAACTCCATGGCAGAGAAAACCATAAAGACAAGGTCCACAAAGGAGTTGTGGGAATTATTTGAAGAGTTGTGGCAACTTTTCGAGATAATATCCTATGTAGCCGTGTTATTGGCGCTATTTATGGGGGAGAACGTGAATAGAATTGGTGTGGGTGTCTCCGATGTGGCATCGTTCGATGGACTTGACGTCCAAAATAAGTACCGTGATAAAGGGAGCGGCTCGGGGAATTCGAAGTCGCGACACGGGAATAAGGCATGTCACTATAGCTCGATGAAAGGAGAAGTAACCGGCTTGGTGTAATGGACGGATCTGTTTGAGATTTATCGATTAGGATTGTCTTAGATAATCGATTTAAATCTGAGTGTATTTTATTCTTAATCTCTCATATTATTGCGGGTGTGTGCATATAATATTAGTGACTTTGATTTCCAAAGGAATTGACTGATTAGAATAATCGGTCGATTACCAGTAAAGTTGGGTCACTGTATTTTATGTATGACATGCCGTGATTCTTGACGGGAAATTATGTCCTCGAAAGGGTTGATAATTTCCCCGAGATGAGCTCATAAGGAATTACTATGGAAACCTCGCGAGTGGATTTGTTCCCGCATAATAATAAAGTTGAGTGGTACTAGTCTCGGAATTACAAGAGATGAATAAATTAATTAGCAATAAATATAATTTATTCATGGACATTTATATCTTAAACATACGGAATAAATAATACTACAGGAGATAATATTATTTGATATAATATGGTATAATATTGGGAGTGCATTTATATTTATATAGTGGAATTAAATATAATTAATAGACTTGGCTTGGGCTCAATTTAATTAATTCTATTGGAAGCCCAATATTCCACTTCCTTAATATCCCTTATGTAGCCTATAAAAGCACTACATGGTCTTCACAAATCATAAGACAAGATTATCATTCTTGATATTCTAGAGAGTTCGTGAAGGAGATCCATAGAGTTCGGAGGATCGTCGCTGATTGGCCCGTTTTTGGTGTCGAGTTCGGGTCTTATTTGGTTCACTTCGGCTCCTCTTTTATGCTCGTTTTCCCCATTATATGAGTCTATGTTGATATTTGCATTAAACGGTGTGATCGAGGCATTTTCCGTGTTTTGTAGGCGAAACGGGTGAAAACGGAGCAAATCGGCTTTTCGGTGAATATTGCACCAGGCGTCGGCCGACAGTTAAATTGCACTGGAAAAATGTCGGCCGACATACCAATGGCGGGCGACAGAGCTGAAGATGAATTCCACTGGCGGCCTACACCTTTAGAATTGCGACGTCGAGGCAGATTTTTGAACCTTCGCTCGAAGACATTTTCCTGCGAGTGAAGAACCAATGTCGACCGACATCTAGAATACACTGCAAAGACGTCGGCCGACATTCCACTGGCGGGCGACAGGAATCTTCCGGCGGCCGACAGAAGGCGATCTCCGTTGACTTTCTGGGACAGCTTTGACCGTCCGTTTGGTAGTATTTTTAGGGGGCATTTTAGTCATTTCTAATAGGGTTTTTTTGGCAATACAAAGTGCATGTATGCACTATAAGACAATTTGTTAGGTGTGAGACCTACACACACACCATTTTCATGCTCTTGTTTTGTTTTTCAAAAACTTGTTCTTGAGGATTTTATTGTTCTTGATTTTCAAGCATTAATATTAAAATTACTTTCAATCGATTTATTGTCTCACAAATCACCCTCCACAAACATCGATCTTGTCGACGAGCCCATCGTTTCCATCGGAGCCATTTCCCCGGGTGACACGGAGAAGTCTCGGCTCGATTTCGGAACCACGAAAAGCTCTCGTCCCGCCTTCACGACACCTTTTCTGAGCCTTTATTTCAATATGAGTATTCTATATATTATGTGCTTGCTTGTTTGTGTTATCATGAGTAGCTAGGTCTCTTGTTAGGGTGTTAGAGCCCTTAGCTTAGAGAGTAGAGTCGAAGATGTTGTAAAGGTTTTCAAATATACGAGGGGTCGTTCGACTCGAGACGTGGGGTCTCGTGTTGAATATCCTCCCCGAGGAACATCACTAGTGGGACACACACTCGAGTTGAGCGGCGTTTAGGTGCGACTCAAGGTCGTCTCGTGTTGAGGGCCTCTTTGAGGCGCATCACTAGTGGACGACGCGGTCGTACCTAAGCGACCTCGTTTTTATCAAAATCTCGGTTTTTAAAGATTCGACTCGGTTCTCAAAAGCGAAGGACTCTAACCCCCTAACCCTTTCTCTTTTGATATCACATCTCGTTTACTTGTCTAATTGTTTTCATTCTCGTATTTAGTTAGTTACTTCTCAAAATTGTAAACCCCGCCCAAAATGGTTTACTACGTGACAACTTGCTTATTTTAATTGTTTTCGATAATCAACCCAATCTTACTACACCGCCGATAGTATTATTTCTCGTGAGACGACATTCGGGTACAACAATGACACACACTTTCAAACGAAACAATTTTTGGCGCCGTTGCCGGGGAATAATTTAGGCGTAGTGTTTTAAGTTTTGATTGCTTGTCTTGTTATTTGCTTTTTTACTTTTGTTTGCTTTACTCTTGATTCCACTCGGTACGTGTAATCCTTCTTTGCGTGTTGTGTATGCAAGGTAGAAGATGTTTGGGAGGAGCATTGGTGCCTTATATTGACTACGTCCACCGGACTAAGCTTCTAAGGTCTTCTACTTGGCCACCTATCGCACAACCGGAGCTAGCTCCCTTACAATTGACCTACAACGACCGAGTGAACGAGACAGAGCAAATGGGTGACCGACAACCTCATATGCCCTACATCCCACCTCTTCATGGCCCCCAAGTGCCACCTCCTACTCCAAACTCGGGGATCCGACAAGAGCAAGAGGACCACCGGGAGATACATCGAGAGGCTAGTGTCCATGAGTTTAGTGACGGCTCTCACCGAAGCCGACGGTCTCATCACGACAATGTTAGCGAAGCTTCCCTAGGGAGCCGGAGAGTCCATTATGATGAAGACCGTGAGGGGCACCGACGATACTAAAGAGAGTCCGATGACGATCTCCACTTTGACGAAGCAAGGTATTACTCGGATAATTATCGACACCGGGATAACTACCGGAACCGAGAGCCGTACCGGAATAGGGAAAGAGATGAGAGGGGTCACCGTGGCAACTACCAACGAGAAGAGAGGGGTTACCATGGCAACCACCAAGGGTACAACTATCGTGCAGAGGAGCGTCGTGAACCTCCTAGTCCAAGGATTGCCGACTTCTCTAAGCTGAGGGTGAATGCCGACACATCTTGCGTCGTTCTAAGCCCCGAGGCCCGTAACTACGAACTTAAGCCACATCTTCTCAATCAACTCCCTCCCTACCACGGATTGCCAAGGGAAGACGTCATGGACTTTATCCGAGAGTTCTACTCAACAATGAAGGACTTCCCACTCAATGGGATTTCGGAAGAGCAATTGTGGATGAAATGCTTCCCTCATTGTCTCAAGGAAAAGGCCAAGCCGTGGTTCAATGCTCAAACTGGGAACTCTTTGCACACATGGGAGGCCTTATTCGACAAGTTTATGGGACGATTCTATCCTCAACAAAAGACCCAAGATTTGAGAGAAAAGTTGGTAAGCTTCCGACAAGAGAGGGATGAGCCTTTCCACGAGGCTTGGGAGAGATTCAAAGGACTCGAGCGAGCTTGCCCTCACCATAACTTCTAACCCGAGCTTATCAACCAATTCCTATACAACGGAGTCGAAACTACTTACAAGAGGATCTTGTATCAAACCGCGGGAGGAAAATTTTGTACGCTTCATGCCGATGAAACTAATGAGATCATCGAACAATTTGCGGAGACCTCCCTCCAAGACACATTTAGTTCTCGGGCAAGACCCAACAACCAATCTCTCGAGGTGAACATGGGGATGGCGAAGCAAATCGCCGACTTGACGAAGTGCGTGCAAACCTTGATGAACAAGGAGGATAGGACGGAAAGGAAGAAGGTGACGTTCGAGCCATGTTGTGTTTGTGGGGAAGCCGACCACCTAGGAGATGCTTGCCCTCAAACCGGAGCCCCACCTCTAAATTTGGAGCTCGATGTTATCTACGAGGAGGAAGTGAATGCCATCCAAGGAGGGCCACCCAAGAACCCTTATGCTTCGACTTATAACACGGGGTGGAGGGATCATCCCAACTTTAGTTGGTCCAACAACAACCAACCGAGGCCCCCCGGTCCATCTCAAGGGCCCCGACCTCCTTACAATGCCAACACTTCTCAACCTCCAAGGCCTACATTAATGGAGGAGTTCCGGGCTTATGCGAACTTTACTTCGAAGAGAATGAATGAGCAAGATCAAAAGATAGCCGCCCTTGAAGCCGGCGTAAAGCATCTTGAGACCCAAAATGGCCAACACTCTACAAGCCTCGGTGAGATCCACCAACAACTTCAAAAAGGCAAATTTTTGAGTCAACCGTCCCAAGTGAAAGCTATTACTATGCTTAGGAGCGGCCGAGTGGTGGACAACATGGTGAGAGACCCCACCATGGAAGATGAACCGGAAGGTGTAGCGGAGGATGTGCCGGAAGGAGAGGAGAGTGAGGATGCCGAAAACCAAGCCGAGGAGCCAATGCCGGCCAAAGAGCAAGTCCTACACAAGACGGCTAACCCGTACCGGCCACCACTTCCATACCCGGGCCGTCTCCGTAATGAGAAGCAAGACCGTCAATTCGAGGACATCTACAAGCTTCTTTCCAAGGTGAACATCAACCTTCCTCTACTCGATGTCATCCAGACTATCTCGGCCTATGTGAAGTTCTTCAAAGACTTGGCATCCAAGAAGAGGAGGTTCAATGAGGATGAGAAGGTGGTGGTTTCTGAGGTTGCGAGTGCTATCTTGCAACACCAACTTCCGACCAAGCAAGGAGATCCCGTGAGCTTCAAGATTAAGATTGCTCTTGGAAATGGGAGAGAGGTGTCGGGAATGTTGGATTTGGGAGCCGGAATCAACCTTATGCCGTTTTGTGTCTTTGAGCAACTCGATTTGGGTGATCTTAAACTGACGAGGATGTGTCTCCAACTAGCTGATCGGTCTGTGAGATATCCGAAGGGAGTAATGGAGGATGTTCTTGTGAAGGTTGGAGGATTTATAGTTCCGGTGGACTTCGTGATCCTAGATGTGGGGGAAGTGAAAGAGAATGGCCGAGACCATGCTATCTTGCTCGGGCGTCCGTTTATGGCCACTACGAACACCTTGATCGATGTGAAGAGTGGTTCTCTACAAATGACGGTGCTCGGTGAAACCGTTAACTTCTCGGCTCGGGACGGTAAAGCTATCTCTAACTCTCATCTAATGGAAGAGTGCTCTTATCTTGACTTTGTTGACCAATTGAGTGAGGAATACTTTATTGAGGATCATGAGCCTATTTCTATACTTTGTCCGGATGGAGATGAAGGAGTGGATAGTGAGTATGTATTGGATGTCGGTGATGATCTTGTGGAGGATGGTATTATGGATGTGAGTGGAGTTAATGAGAGTGTAGTGGATGTAAGTGAAGCGTGTGATGCGAAAATTGGTGAGAACTTGGAGAAATTTGAAGTAAAGGGAGGAATGAAGCCACCCGGGCTTAAGGCCGAGCTTAAGGAGCTCCCTCACCACTTGAAGTAAATCTTTCTTAGTGATGACGACTCTAAGCCCGTCATAATTAGCTCAACTCTAGCCCCTCTCGAAGAAATAGCCTTGAAAAAGGTGTTAAAGAAGAATGTTCGGGCTTTTGGGTGGAGTTTATCGGATCTCCGAGGCATCAATCCGGCCCAATGCATGCACCGTATTATTCTCGAGGATGGGGCCGTGCCGAAACGAGATGGGCAAAGGAGATTGAACCCGGTCTTGATGGAGGTAGTGAAGAATGAGATCGGGAAGCTATTGAAGGAGGGATTGATTTACTGTATTCTATTTCGGATAGCCGGTGGGTGAGCCCGGTTCATGTAGTGCCCAAGAAAGGAGGTATCACAGCTATAGTGAATGAGAAGAATGAGTTGATACCCACCCGGGTGACGGAGGGGTATAGGATGTGCATCGATTATAGGAAGTCAAATGCGGCTACTAGGAAGGATCACTTTCCCTTGCCCTTTATCGACCAATTACTCGACAAGCTCTCGGGGCACGTCTTATTTTGCTTCCTCGACGGACTTTCCGGATATTATTAAATCATTATTGCTCCGGAAGACCAAGAGAAAACAACTTTCACTACTCCGTTCGGGACCTATGCTTGGAGGAGGATGACCTTTGGTTTGTGTAATGCACCGGGGACCTTTCAACGGTGCATGATGGCCTTATTTGCGGATTTCGTCGGAGATTTCCTCGAGATCTTCATGGATGATTTCTCTTTGTTTGGGAATTCCTTTGATGATTGCCTCTCCAAGCTCGATCGAGTACTTAATAGGTGTATAGAGTCGAGCTTGACTCTAAATTGGGAGAAAAGCCATTTCATGGTGAAGAGTGGTGTTGTCCATGGGCATGTTATCTCCGAGAAGGGAATAGAGGTGGATCCGGCTAAGGTAGCCGTCATTGCTAAGTTACTACCTCCAGTGAACGTCAAGGGTATCCGAAGCTTCTTGGGACATGCCGGGTTTTATCGACGATTTATCAAGGATTTCTCTAAAGTCTCTCAACCATTATGCCGACTTCTAAGCCAAGATGTTGAGTTCCGTTTTGACGAAGGATGTTTGGAAGCCTTTGAGATTTTGAAGGAGAAGCTTACTACGGCACCCGTCGTGGTTGCCCCAGATTGGACTCTTCCTTTTGAGATCATGTGCGACGCCTCCAATCTAGCCGTCGGCGCGGTTTTGAGCCAAAGAGTGAACAAACTCTCTCGCGTGATCTACTACGCGAGCTTGACATTAACGGGTGCCCAAGTGAATTATTCAATCACGGAGAAGGAACTTCTTGCGGTTATGTTCTCGTTGGAGAAGTTTCGGTCCTACATCATTGGATCGAAAGTCATCATCTTTAGCGATCACGCGGCACTCCGGTACTTGCTTTCTAAGCCACACTCCAAGCCTCAGTTGATTCGATGGATTCTCTTACTCCAAGAATTTGATCTCGAGATTCGTAACCGGAAGGGGAGCGCGAATGCGGTAGCCGACCATCTTTCTCGACTTGAGCTCGTGGGATAGTTTTTGAATGAGAATAGCTATGAGGCAATAACCGAGACCTTCCCTTTTGAGGATGTGATGATTGCCTCACCTCTACCGTGGTATGCGGATATCGTGAATTACCTTGCGGCCGGTGTAACGAGGAAGGGGATGTCGTCTCAAGAACGGAAAAGGTTCTTGATTCAATGCCAACACTACTTTTGGGCCAATCCTTATTTGTATAAGATTGGGAAGGATGACGTGATTCGTCGTTGCCTACCCGAAAATGAGCAAAGAGACGTCTTGGTGTGTTGTCATTTGGATCCGAGTGGAGGACATTTTGGTGGAAAGAAAACGGGATACAAAGTGCTTCAATCGGGATTATATTGGCCTACCTTGTTCAAGGATGCCCATGCATTTTGTGCCTCTTGCGATAGGTGTCAACGATTTGGGAATATTGGGTGGAGGTAAGAGATGCCTTTGTAAATCAACCTTGTTGTGGAGGTGTTTGATGTGTGGGGGATCGACTTTATGGGTCCGTTTCCGAGTTCTCGGGGCTATGAGTATATACTCCTCGCGGTGGACTATCTTTCCAAGTGGGTGGAAGCCATTCCCACCCGGAGATGTGATGCCAATACGGTGATTTATTTCATTCACGAGTACATCTTCTCCCGTTTTGGATTCCCGAAGGCGATTATAAGTGATGGGGGCACTCACTTTTGCAACAAGCTTTTTGAGAAGCTCATGAAGAAGAATGGAGTGAGTCACAAGGTTGCTACGGCCTACCATCCTCAAACATCCGGGCAAGCGGAGACTAGTAACCGTCAAATCAAGGGAATCCTCGAAAAGACCGTCAAACCATCTCGGAAAGATTGGTCGGAGAGGTTGGTTGATGCTCTATGGGCCTATAGGACGGCTTATAAGACCGTTGTGGGAATGAGCCCATTTCGGCTCATGTATGGTAAGGCGTGCCACCTACCGGTTGAGATCGAGCACCAGGCGTATGATGGAGTTGTATTCTAAATGTCTAGTTTAGTGCAAATACGGAACTCCTTATCTATACCTTAATTCGAGATATGATTCAAGCATGATTGCATTTAATGCAATAGTCCTTGATGTATACGTTGTAGACAGTATGGCGTGAGGAGACACGCGGAAGATCATACTATCGGTCACTCATATACTATCGAACAGTAGCTCACGACTTAGATGGACAGGGACAATCCATCGGTACGTCGTAGTGTGACTGGTAGATAGTTGGTCTTGACTATCATGTTACACTCGTACACTTGGTGTATTGAGCAGGACCACGGGAGGGCGTTCGATTTATACTAATCGCAGTAATCGAACTAGACCTCAGATATTACGGATATACGAATTCCTAATCCCTATATAATTATAGGTGCGTGTGTCCAGTTCTCGGTTCTTTGACTTACTAGTGAGTGAGACTAATTGATTAGTCAATATTCTCGGTAAATTGGGAATCAGAATTGTACACACGGCATGCTATAGATTATAGACAGGAAACCGTGTCCCATTTATTGGGTTGATGATGTCCCCGAGATGAGCTCATAAAGTTTATCATGTAAACCCTGCAGGTGGATTCGTTCCACATGATAATAAGGATGAGTGGTACTAGTCTCGGATAACAAGAAACGAGTTAATTTAATTATTAGTAATTAAAGTTAATTCGTGGACATACAATATCTTAAACACGGGAAAAGTCGTATATGTAATTCGGCGGAATTATTATTGTTGAAATAATATAAATTAATTATTGGGAATTCAATTATAATTTTATAGTGAAATTAATTATAATTAAAATTGTGGAATTTAATTAAGGTTTGCCTTTTAGGACGCCGAGTTAATTAAATTGCAATTTAGCCTAATAATTAATTTCCATAAGGTCCCTGGTGTAGCTCTATAAATACCTCACCCTCTCTTTCTCTAAACCTAAGAAACGCCGCTATTTTATTTTTGCGGAGAAAAATAAATTGTTTGCGCAATTATTTTTCTGTAAAAATAAATAGATTAGCGCTGTTATTATTTTCTGGAGAAATTAATTGCTAGCGCAATTATATTTCTGATACAGAAGATCAAAAACCTAACTTAGACAGAGGATATTATTCCTACGGTGGGTTCAAGAGAGAAAGGAGAAGAGGAAGGTTCAGCGGATCGTTGCCCACTCAACGGCCGAACTTCGGGGATAGAGACATACACCGGAAGGCTTCGTGGTCTCAACAATTCGGCTTCTCCGAATCACGCGACAAAGGTATGAGATCGAACCCTAATTCCGCAAATATTCGATCTCTTATTTAGTTGAAAATACATCGGATCTAAGATCAGGTTTCGGGTGTCGTGGATCGTGTTCCTCGACTACTGGGGGTTCAAGGACCTTCGGATCGGTAGTCGGAAGAGGAAAAACGGACCGGAAACGAGCCCGGAACAGCAACGTCGCGTTGCTGTTCGCGGACAAACGGCGCCCGCTGGAGGGCAAACGGCGGTCGCCGTTTGCAGCTCCTCCAGCGACCGCTGGTCTGCAATCGGCGGGCGCTGATTGAGGCAGACCAGCCCCCGTTTCGCGCGGTTGTCCTCCGGGGCGATGGCTGGTCGTGATTCGGGATACGGGTTGTCACGTGAACGAAGTAGCGACACTGGAGGTCGACTGGGAGCGTTCGGATGTTCGAGCAATCGAACGAACGCATCCCGGGTAGTCGATTTCCAACAATTGGTATCAGAGCCGGTTTTGTCGATTCGTTGTATTTTTGCGAAACTTGTTTTGCAGGATTGAACCCGATTATTATGGCCATGTGTTTGTGCTGTATGTTTTGTGGTTTTTTAAACTCTCGGGCTTGTCGAGATCGGTTTGGTTTTGAAATCGTTGCATGTTTGTAATAGTTAAAACGACGGGTTGAGTCGTTTAGGTTTTATTTCGTTTTTCGTTGAATCCGGATGTATAGGATCGATCAACCTGTATAGGATCGATGCCGGAAGTAGTAAGTTTACCTTTGTAATGTTCCTGCTACTTGGCGGATCGAGAGAAGATCGAAGGCCGGACGAACGAGGGTCGAGAAGTCGAACCCGCAGCTGGCTGTGCACGAACAGCGCCCGCTGCCCAGAGCTTCTCCAGCCAGCGCTGGATATAGGGCAGCGCCCGCTGGCCGAGGCTTGGCAGCAACGCTGCGGGGGTTCGACGGACACCACGAGACGCTCGTCGAGGCCTGGGACGATACTCCAGTGGGAGGGGTTCGTCTTTTGGCACTTAGACGAGTCGGTAGTGGATCGAGACCAAGACGAGCAACGATCCGAAGTTCCGGGAAGACGTGCATCCAAGATAGTGAAGGCCATAATAATCGGGACCACGTTAAATGCTTTATTGTGTGATTTACGTGCTTGTATTATGACTGCTATGGTTATGCATGTTATCCCTTTCGTAAAACACTAAGTGGGAGAGGGATTGGAAACAATCCCGCGGTCTCCATTCTCTGTTTTGATAGTGATGTGTGTCACTTACGAGTTGGCTTTAGTGTCATCCTCCCTATCGGATAAAGTCGACACACAGATATCACTAGATCAAAATTCGAATTAAAAATCTACTTATAGAATTGAACAATTATATTTCTCAAAGCAATGCCTAATCTGTCTTTCAAAGACTAATTTCAACTCGACTCATTCTCACCCCGGGGAGTGGAATGGAGCCAAAGCGCTTGATTATGTCGATGACACAGATTAGAGACTTTCGAGTCATTCGATGACTAGATCGATTGTCTGGTTGGCTCCCTCACCTAGTGAGAGATAGGGCTTAATTGCATGATTGATCGCTGGTTAGAAACTTCGAGTTTCACTTACGAGATATCAAGCTTTGATTAATAAAATTGTGAAATTTAATAAATGTAAGAGTCAATTAACAAAGTTGTTTGTTTAGTAAACGTCCACAATATCGTGAATTGCTAAATGGAAACGGTACTTTGGGTTAATTAAGATTCTATGACATTTAAATAAGTGAGATTCAATTAATAAAGTTGTTTGTTTTAGTAAACGTCCACAAGAACGTGGCTTGCTAAATGGAAACGGAACTTTGGGATTAATTGAGGCTCGACAGTTATAGAAAGTTGTGGAGGACCGCATGTCAACGTAAACGTCCACAAGAACGTGGCTTGCGGTGGACATGTAGTTCCCGAGCGGTGGACTTAGTACTGAGAAATGGTATACACTTAGGTACGCTTCATAGTATCCTCCCCATCGGATTCACTGCTATGATGATGTACGATCGAAGTAAAATCCAATCATAAAATCATTTGGACTGGTAAACGTCCACAAGAACGTGGCTTGCTATGTCTGATGGGATTTTGGAAATGATTGGTAGTTTAATGATATCACTTGAGGGAAATGATTTCGAATTAAACTCATTGTTTGTTTTATATGGTATTATTCCCATTAAAAGTCAACAAACTCACCGACCCTTTTTGTATGGATTAGAGAAGAAACTTGGACATTGTCCTAACTGCAGAGGAGTACAAATATGTACTCCAAGTCAATTGACCTGCTGAACCAAATGATGCTTCCACTACTGAGGGAAGGAAGCTCATTGGAAATGGATCAAGGCTATGAGATGACGCGGAGCAACATTATGACTTTTATGTCAAATGTACTGCGACATCGGGATCATGCCATGACCATTACCTATGATATGATGCTTAACCTCAAGAAGTTTTTGGGTATCAGGACAGGACAGCCGGGCAAAGTGAAATGAGGCAACTCATGACGGACATCATGTCGGAAAGAACGCCCGTGAGTGATCACGTTCTTAGAATGATGGGCTATCTTAATGAGATATAGATTCCGGGAACAATTATCAATGGGGTAACCCAGGTTGATTTTGTGCTCCAGTCTCTGTCGAGAAGTTTTGAGCAGTTCCGCCTAAACTATAACATGGATAAGAGGTCTTATTCATTGGCGGAGCTCCTGGTTGAACTTCAAGCGGCTGAGGGAATCTTTAAGGGCTCTCAAAACACTTGTGGCTGAGAAATTGGCTCTTCCTAGGCCTTCGGGCGGCAAAAGGAAGAAGAAGCAAATACGGAAACCCAGTGGGCCTAATATATCTGGACCACAGAATGGGACAAGCATGCTCAAGGGGCAAGTGCTTCCGTTGTAAGCAGTTTGGATACTGGGAGTTTTAATTGTCCTCTCAAGCAACAAGAAGTTGACTCTTCCTTAGTCACCGAAACATGTTTAGTGGTGTTATCTACCAGTACCTGGTGTGTGGATACGGGATCCACTAATCATGTCTGCACTTAAATGCGGGGGTTCCAGGAAACCTGGAGACTTAGAAAGGAAGAAGTAATAACCTACATGGGCAATACTGTTAAGGTAACAGCCGTTGCAGTGGGAGATGTTAAATGGTTTTAAACCGTAGGACTTTAGTTCTAATAAATTGTCTTTATGTGACGGCATTTAGAAAGAAATTTCATTTCGGATTTCTAAATTGGCTTAGAATGGATATTCCGTTTCTTCTGATAGTTTCATACTTTTCAGAGTAGGAAACGGGGATATTATCTATTCTGGTACATTGATAGACAATTTAATACTAAATTCGTGTTCTTCCACGATGCAACAGACCGGAGCTAATAACACATTGTCGAACCCCAATAAGAGTAAAGATCCTTCTAGGATGAATCAAATGTACTTATGGAATCTTAGGCTAGATCAATTTTAACTTGAGTACGATTCAAAGGGTGAAGGCTGATGGACTACTCAGCTAGGTTGAAGGAAAGGACTTTCCAACCTTCGAATCATACTTGGAAGTTTTAATGACCAAGCAACCCTTTACGGTTAAAGGGAAAAGATCCAAGAATGTACTAGAGATGTTCGCTCTGATATATGCAGACCTCTTTGAGGAGTAAGGCATACTTATCAGAAAGATGGGATTTCCTCCCAACTGACTGCACCATTTATGCCTCGGCAAAAATGTTGTGTCATAAAGAAGGAATAGGACTCTTATAGATATGGGAAAGTAGACAATGAGTTATTCGGAGTTACCTAATTCGTTTTTGGGATATGCCTTGGAAACAACGGCGTTTATCCTGAACTTGATTCCTTTGGAAACCTGTACAGATATTCGGTTGTTTATAGGATACCCTAAGAAAACGAATTGAGATATGTAATATAGTTCAAAGGACCAAATGTTCGTTGATTGCATCAACGTTTCGGTTCTTAGACATGGACTATATATATGCAAGATCACAAGCCCAAGAGTAGAATAATACTTAATGTGCTTAGAGGGACTGATCAAAACTTAGAACCAGCCTAACTGAGTAGTTCACTACTGTAATCTTTAGTCACTAAAGATACACCGGAGCGTCGTCGTAGTGGGAGGGTTGTTAGACAACCCGACAGGTTCATGTTTATAGGAGAGTCTTCGGACTTGTTACCTAGAGAACATGAAGCCGACCCCTGGATCTATGACGAGACGCTGAAAGATCAAGATGCTCAGTCTTGGCAAAAGCCGATGAAATCTGAGATTGAATCTTTGGATTCAAAGATGGAAGTCAAGACGGATTTCCTAAATGGAAGTCTTGACGGGACCATCTGTATGGGACATCCAGAGGGATTCATCAAAGAGAGCCGAGAGCATTTTGTAAGCAAGCTTAATCGATCTTTGGATTGAAGGAAGCTTCAAGATCTTGGACACATGCGGATCTATGAGAAAATCCATTTTATGGATTCAATCAAGGCATGTTTAGGTCCTGAGTGTAATAAAGAAGTGACAGAAAAGATGTGGTGTTTTCTCATTCTTTATGTAGAAGACATCCTTCTAAATTGGCAACAATATGAAAGATGTTATCGGACATAAAGAGATGGTTGTCCGAGTAATTCAATGTAAGAGACTTAGGAGAAGTCGGGAATGTTCTTGGGATCAAAGTAATAAATGATCGCCAGAAAAGAACATAGAACTTATCTCGAGCCTCATACATAAATACAATTCTTACTCGTTGCAGCATAAAGAATTCCAAGAAAGGTCTTCACCTTTTAGATGTGGAATTCATCTATCTAAAGTTTTGTGTCCGACACAATAAAGGAGATAGATGAAGATTAAGCAGTTCCCTGCACCTTAATGGTGGGAAGCTTAATGTATGTAATGCTATGCACGAGACTGATATCTACTATGCCGTGGGCATGGTGGTGAGATATCATAGGAATCCTGGAAAGGATCACTCGACTGATGTAAAGAACATGTTTAGGCTCCTGCAGAGGACCAGAAATTATGTTCTGAGTTACAAAGCAGTCAAGTTGTTTCCTTTGGATTACATAGAATTGGATTTCCAAATCAAACAGGGACAGTCGAAAGTCGAAGTCAGGCTATGTGTTCTCACTGTGAAGTGGAGCAGTCACATGGAAGAGTGTAAAGCAGCGATGCATTACGGACTCTACCATGGAAACTGAAAGGATAACGGCCTCTGAGGCAGTTAAAAGGTCAGTGTGGCTCCAGAACTTCCTAAGGGACTTAGATGTGGTTTCTAGTTCACCCAAAGCTATTTTGAATAGCGGTATTGGCAAACTTGAAATGCCACGAGTCCACAGTGGGAGATAACACGTAGAGCGCAAGTACCACCTGATTCGAGAGATCGTCTAGTAAGACGATGCAGTTGTCACCTAGATAGCATCGAGAGGATTGCCTGGTAAAACCCGTTCACAGAGGCACTTCCAATGAAAGCGTTGGGTAGGCGTGATGAGGTTATGGGAATCTAATGTTTGGGAGAGGGCGACTAGACTTTTAGTATAAGTGGGAGATTGATGGAGTTGTATTCTAAATGTCTAGTTTAGTGCAAATACGGAACTCCTTATCTATACCTTAATTCGAGATATGATTCAAGCATGATTGCATTTAATGCAATAATCCTTGATGTATACGTTGTAGACAGTATGGCGTGAGGAGACACGCGGAAGATCATACTATCGGTTACTCGTATACTATCGAACAGTAGCTCACGACTTAGATGGACAGGGACAATCCATCGGTACGTCGTAGTGTGACTGGTAGATAGTCGGTCTTGACTATCATGTTACACTCGTACACTTGGTGTATTGAGCAGGACCACGGGAGGGCGTTCGATTTATACTAATCGCAGTAATCGAACTAGACCTCAGATATTACGGATATACGAATTTCTAATCCCTATATAATTATAGGTGCGTGTGTCCAGTTCTCGGTTCTTTGACTTACTAGTGAGTGAGACTAATTTATTAGTCAATATTCTCGGTAAATTGGGAATCAGAATTGTACACACGACATGCTATAGATTATAGACAGGAAACCGTGTCCCATTTATTGGGTTGATGATGTCCCCGAGATGAGCTCATAAAGTTTATCATGTAAACCCTGCAGGTTGATTCGTTCCACATGATAATAAGGATGAGTAGTACTAGTCTAGGATAACAAGAAACGAGTTAATTTAATTATTAGTAATTAAAGTTAATTCGTGGACATACGATATCTTAAACACGGGAAAGTCGTATATGTAATTCGGCGGAATTATTATTGTTGAAATAATATAAATTAATTATTGGGAATTCAATTATAATTTTATAGTGGAATTAATTATAATTAAAATTGTGGAATTTAATTAAGGTTTGTCTTTTAGGAGGCCGAGTTAATTAAATTGCAATTTAACTTAATAATTAATTTACATAAGGTCCCTGGTGTATTTCTCTAAACCTAAGAAACGCCGCTATTTTATTTTTGCGGAGAAAAATAAATTGTTTGCGCAATTATTTTTCTGTAAAAATAAATAGATTAGCGCTCTTATTATTTTTTGGAGAAATTAATTGCTAGAGCAATTATATTTTTGAGACAGAAGATCAAAAACCTAACTTACGCCGCTATAATTAATTCGTCAGAGAAAATAAATTTTGTTTGCAATTATTTTTCTGTAAAAATAAAACGCCGCTATAATTAATTCTGGAGAGATTGCGCAATTATTTTTCTGTAAAAATAAATAGATTAGCGCTGTTATTATTTTCTGGAGAAATTAATTCTAGCGCAATTATATTTCAAGATCCAAAACCTAACTTAGGCCGCTATAATTAATTCTTCAATAAATTTAATTAATGCAGAATAATTCTGTAGATATAATTTTGCTTGCGCAAATATATTTATGAGACAGAGGATATTATTCCTACGGGGGTTCAAGAGAGAAAGGAGAAGAGGAAGGTTCAGCGGATCGTTGCCCACTCAACGGCTGAACGTCGAGGATAGAGACATACACCGGAAGGCTTCGTGGTCTCAACAATTCGGCTTCTTCGAATCACGCGACAAAGGTATGAGATCGAACCCTAATTCCGCAAATATTCGATCTCTTATTTCGTTGAAAATACATCGGATCTAAGATCGGGTTTCGGGTGTCGTGGATCGTGTTCCTCGACTACTGGGGGTTCAAGGACCTTCGGATCGGTAGTCGGAAGAGGAAAAACGGACCGGAAACGAGCCCGGAACAACAACGTCGCTTTGCTGTTCGCGGACAAACGGCGGTCGCCGTTTGCAGCTCCTCCAGCGACCGCTGGTCTGCAATCTGGGGGCGCTGATTGAGGCAGACCAGCCCCCGTTTTGCGCGGTTGTCCTCCGGGGCGATGGCTGGGCGTGATTCGGGATACGGGCTGTCACGTGAACGAAGTAGCGACACCGGAGGTCGACTGGGAGCGTTCGGATGTTCGAGCAATCGAACGAACGCATCCCGGGTAGTCGATTTCCAACAGCGTATTGGGCTATCAAGGCAACTAATCTTGATGTCGAGAATGGAGGAAAGAATCGGTTATTGGAAATGTCGGTATTGGAGGAACTTCGAGAGGAGGCCTACGAGAACAACAAAATCACTAAGGAGAAGGTGAAACGAGCCCATGACAAGCACATCGTGCCTAAAGAGTTGTTCGCCGGAATGCAAGTGCTACTCTTCAACTCACGGCTAAGTCTCTTCCCGGGAAAGCTCAAGTCTCGTTGGAGTGGTCCGTTTGAAGTATTGGAGGTGTTTCCGTACGGTGTCGTTAAGCTCTATGATCCTAAGACGAAGACGGCGTTTCAAGTCAACGGTCACCGAGTCAAGCCTTATTTGGAGAGTGAGCCGTGCAAAGAGACGTTAGAGTCCTTTGCCTTGACCGACGTCGAGTATACGAAGGAAGGATAGGCTCGGGTCCTAGACCGAGAGCCTCGTGGGGGCAAGCCCACGGACGTCGGGCTTAAGACATAAAATTAAGCGCCTCGTGGGGGCGAACCCACGGAACGTCGAGCTAACGACGTTAAACCAAGTGCTTTCGTGGGAGGCGACCCACATTTTTTTTGTTACTAATGTCTTTTCCTTTTGATTGTTTTTGGTGTGTAGGAGTTCGAGCGTTCGAGTTTAGAATCGTCGAGGATATGGAATATGTGAGAGGATCGGTGTGTTTTAATGGTCTTTGAAGAGTTCTGGGGTTGAGTACGAAGTTTACAAGGTGTCGGAAGGCCGAGAAACGATGAAACGAGGGCTACCGGTGAAAGGTCGGCAATTTGGCCTAATGTCGGCCGACAGGGTGTCCTTTCATTTTTAATGTCGGCCGACAACTTCAGAAAAAGGTTGAATTTTGCTCGATTTTGAGCTTGGCAGGTTATTTGGCCTTCGAGCGAAGAAAAATCCTGCGTCCGCAGTCAGAATGTCGGCCGACAAGGAATCCTTTGAAAATTGATGGCGGACGACATTGGCTTTGAACTGTCGGGCGACAGTATATTGCCGGCGGGCGACAATTTGACCTAGAGGGTACAAAATCGATCCTTTAACCTAAATTCCGCCCCCTTTTCCATTTTTACACCTCTACACTCGAAAATACTCCATTTCCACCCCAAAAGAGCACCAATATCATGTCTTCATCTTCTAAGAGAGTGGGGAAGCGCCCTCGTATTCTCGATTCGAGCCCATCCTCATCCCGTACAACACGAACCACATCCGGGACGAAAAAGACGCAACCAAAAAACGTTCCGAAAGCGTCGGTGCTAGTTAATGAGTCGAGGGTAACAGACAACGGGAACGAGGTTGGGGAAGCTTCGACATCGATTCAAGTGACGAAAGGGATCCCATTTGCCGCCCAAAAGTCGTCGGAAATCGACATGTTTCGAAAAATGAGGGGGAACAAACCTCGTCCACCTCAAGCGTTTGATTGGGATTTTTTGGAGCGGATGGGTATCGGAGGTCGGGTATTGGAGTTGCTTACTACACTTGGGCTAGGAGATTTGAGTGAAAATATTGTGAGTTTGTACGAGCCTCTTACGACGGAGTTCTTTTGTACACTTTGCTTGGACAAAACTCGGCGGAGTGCAACAATTCCGGATGATGGATAAGGAATATACATTGACTCCGGAGGTACTTCGAGGTGCGTGGGAGCTCAACTCTACGGGATTAACCGAGAAACCGAGTGATTGGAGTGCAAAGGCCGCTTGGAGGAAACTAACCGCTTTTGATAATTGGAACGGAGAGGGTATTAAAAATGCATTCTTGGAGGAGCCGGCTTTGATTTGTGTGCATAAATTCCTCTCGCAAAACATCTTGGCTAAGAAAGAGGGGAATAAGGTGAACTCCACGGAGTTGTGGCTTCTACATTGTGCAACGAAAAAGGTTCAAGTGTCCATTGTGGACCTTATTTTCGATCATATCGAAGTTTTGATGAAAAAGAAGAAATTACATCCCTGTTGGGGATATTTAGTATCCTCGATAGCCGAGAACTTCAAGGTGAATATGAAGTCAAGTTTGGTGACGGAGGTGTGGCCGGGATTTATTAACTATGAAGAGTTTGCTCGTGGAGAGTTCATGAAAGATAGGAACACCTTCCGTCCATTTAACGAGCGGGGTACAATTAAGAGGTACTTGGATAAGATGAAGGCCGAAGCCGAGCTTGCTACGGATTTGGGGAATCTCTCGAATTCAAGCTACGATAAGCTCCGAGATTTGATAGTTGACCAATTGGCCGGGCTTCATACTCGGGAAAATGAAAATCACACCGCGCGATTTCGTGATGCCGAGCAACGAGACGAGGCTCGTCGTTTACAAATCGAGGATCTCTACCAATATGTGGGACGAAGAATGGATGGGATTGAGGCTCGACAAGTTGCCGATCGTGAGTATTTTGATAAAAAGTTGGAAGATTTGATGGGGGGCTCGAATGCCCGTTCATAGTCGTTTTGGAGAAATGTCCGGCTCGGGACGTAAACGAGCACCACGTGGAGGCCTATCCACGAACGTCGTGCTCTTGACGTAAAGAGTGCTTTGTGAGGGCCTTCTGTGGGTTGAAGAAAATAGATCGAGTCGAGTGGAAACGGGGAGAAATCGAATAAAAAATTTTCATCTGCCCAGATTGTCGGACGACATCAGTCCCTTTGAATTTAAAAGACGGCCGACATCCTACCCTATGAATTGTGATGTCGCCCGACATTGTGAGCGGGATTTAACCCCACATCTCCAACCCTAATTTCCGCCCACCCCTTTCATTTTCACTACAAGTAAAAACAAGAAAAAAACCAGATCCTCTTTTCACCTCGCCGTCTTCGTCCGGCAACAACCCATCTCTGCCGCCTTCGACCACTGGAAAATCCCGCCACCGTCCGACGACAACACCCCGACCCACCACCATATCACCATCAGCCACCACCATCATCCGCCGCCGCCCCTGTTGGAATTCGATATCCCGGGCTATTAAAATTTGCGGAAACAATAACCCGATCAAAAACCCTTCGCCGGAGATCATACGAACGCCGACGAACGCGCCGGAGTCCAGCCGAGGAGACCACGCACCCGAAGGCACGCGGCCCGCCCCCAGCCGAACCCCCGCGTTGCGGGATTCACGCGATCACCGATCGCGCCGTGCGATCGGTTGGGATGGGGCTGCCCAGCAGCCCCTGTGGCGAGTCCGGCGACTCGCCGCCGCCTGGGAGGTCCCCACCGTCGAAGTGGGGTGGGGTGCGGCACCAGCCCGCGCCCCCAGCGATCAATCGCAAGATCGATCGCATGCCCGCGGCCCAGCCGCGGGTCTTTCCTCCGTGCGCCCGAAACCCTAATCGGGCGATCGCCCATGGTCCGGTGGCTTCACCACCACCACGCGATCGTTCCCCGTTTATGGTTTCATACCTTGGATCTTGTTCTACGGTATTCTCGATAAATCCAAAATCAAATAATATCAAGGGCGTTTAGATATTATACCTTCGATTCGTTGTTCGGAGAAACGAAATCAAGATGACCTTTGAATCTTCCCACGTATTCCTTGCACTAGCTTGAACGTCGGGTGGGCGACGATCCTCCAAGCTTATGGATCCTCTTCACGAACTCTCTAGACTAATGAAGTATGATTATCTTGTCTTGTCTAATTGTGAAGACCATGTAGTGCTTTTATAGGCTACGTAGGGGATCTAAAGGGGGTGGAATATTGGGGTTCCAATATTAATAATTAAATTGAGCCAAAACCCAAATCTATTAATCCCATTAATATTAATTAATTTATTTTCCACTATATAAATTAATTGCACTCCCAAAATTAAACCATATTATATCCAAATAATATTTCTCCAGTAGTATTATTTATTCCGTGCATTTAAGATATAAATATCCATGAATAAAATTTATTTATTGCTTAGTAAATTTATTCATCTCTTGTGTCCGAGAATAGTACCACTCAACCTTATTTATTATGCGGAACAAATCCACTCGCGAGGTTTACATAATAAATCCTTATGAGCTCATCTCGGGGATATTATCAACCCTTCCGGGATACACTGTCCCGTCAAGAATTCACGGCATACCATATATAGAGTATAATGACCCAACTTAACCGGTAATTGACCCAATAATTAAACCGGTCAATTCCTTTGGAAAATCAAAGTTACTTATATTAAATATACACACCCGCAATTGTATCGGGGATTAAGAATAAAATACACTGAGTCTTAAATCAATTATCACCGAGCAAAACTAATTGATAAGTCTCATGCGATCCGCTCAATACACCAAGTGTACAAGTGTGATAAAATAATTAAGACAAATTATTTTCTCTCTCACACAACGACTATACCGATGGATTGGTCCGTGTCCATCTAAGTCGTGAGCAACTGTTTGATTAAATACGAGTAACCGATAGTATGATCTTCTGTGTGGGCCCGACACACCATACTAACTACAACGTATAAAATCCAGGACTATGATTTGCATATATTTAATTAACAATAATTAAAGCAAATGAATGTTCATTATTAATAGGTAAATTAAAGTGTACAAGGAGTTCAGAATACTCAAATCTAGACATTAAGTATACTACTCCAACAATCTCCCACTTATACTAAGGTCTAGTCTTATCTTCCAAACTTCTGACTCCCAAACCCTCCAAGTGCTTGAAATATACTTCCTTAGGAAGTATCTTGGTGAAAGGGTCCGCTAGGTTGTCCTCCGAAGCTATCTTGGTGACTACTGCATCGCCCCTCTTGACGATGACTCGAATCAGGTGGTACTTGCGCTCTATGTGTTTCGTAGCACTATGGGACCGTGGTTCCTTACTGTTTGCCACTGCACCGCTATTATCAAAATAAATTGTCATAGCTTTGGGCAAACTCGAAATCACATCTAAGTCCTGGAGGAAATTAAGGTACCATACTGACTCTTTCGCTGCCTCTGAGGCTGCAACATATTCAGCTTCCATGGTAGAGTCTGAAATGCACTTTTGCTTAACACTCCTCCATGATACGGCTCCACCTCCTAAAGTGTACACATAGCCTGATGTCGACTTACACCGGTCCTTATCCGCTTGGAAATCCGAATCCGTGTAACCCAAAGAAATCAGATTGTCTGCCCCGTAACTTAGAACATAATCCCTAGTATTTCGCAAATACTTGAAAATGCTCTTTACGGCAGTCCAATGAGCCTTTCCAGGATTACTCTGATATCTCACCACTACGCCAACTGCATAGCAGATATCAGGCCTCGTGCATAACATTGCATACATCAAGCTTCCCACAGCCGAAGCGTAGGGAACTGCTTTCATTTCATCTTTCTCCTTCTGTGTCCGAGGACACATTTAATTAGAAAGATAAGTTCCTTTACTGAAGGGCAGCTCACCCTTCTTGGAATCTTGCATGTTAAAACGAGCCAGAATCGTGTCTATGTAAGATTGCTGGGAAAGATACAATGTTCTATTCCGGCGATCCCTTATAACCTTGATCCCTAGAACATGTCCAACTTCTCCCAAATCTTTCATATCGAATTGTCTAGACAACCATCCCTTTATGTCTGACAACATCTTCACACTGTTGCCAATGAGAAGAATGTCGTCTACATAAAGCACGAGAAACACCACCTTCTTCCCATCACGTTTCCAATACACACACGATTCGTCCATGCTTTGATTGAATCCAAAAGATTGGACTACTTCATCAAACCGCAGGTTCCACGATCTCGAGGCTTGTTTCAATCCTTAAATGGATCGATTAAGCTTGCACACTAGATGATCTCGCCCCTTAGCAATGAATCCTTCTGGTTGTTTCATATAAATCGTCTCGTCAAGACTTCCATTTAGGAAAGCTGTCTTGACATCCATTTGCCACACCTCATAGTCCATATGAGCTGCTATGGATAAGAGAATCCGGATTGACTTTATCTTGGCTACCGGCGAAAAGGTCTCCTCATAATCGATTCCCTCTTTCTGAGTATATCCTTTCGCAACAAGCCGAGCTTTAAAGGTTTCAACCTTTCCGTCAGATCCTCTCTTTCTCTTGTAGACCCATTTACACCGAATTGGCTTTACGCCGTTTGGTGGTTCTACAAGATCCCAGACTTTATTAGAATCCATATATTCAATTTCGGATTTCATCGCTTTCTTCCAAGAAGGCGCATCTATATCTTGTACCGCCTCATCATAGGTCCAGGGATCGATTTCATGAACTCCAGGTCCAGAGTCCGAAGACTCACCTAGTCCAATCCATCTATCTGGTTGTTTAACAACCCTCCCACTACGACGGCGTTCCGGTGTATTATGTTGGAATTCGATATCCCGGGTTATTTAAATTTGCGGAAACCAATAACCCGATCAAACCCTTCGCCGGAGATCACATGAACGCCGACTCATCCGCCGGAGTCCGGCCTTTGGAGACCACGCACCCGAAGGCACGCGGCCCGCCCCCAGCCGAACCCCCGCGAGACGGGGTTCACACGATCGATGGATCGATCGCGCCGTGCGATCGATCAGCTGGGCTGCAACGGCAGCCCCGCGGTGAGTCCGGCGACTCACCGCCGTCGGGGAGGGGGGCAGCTCGCCCAGCGAGCCGCGGCGGCACCAGCCGCCACCCCGCGATCGAACCTAGGGTTCGATCGCACCCCGGCGTCCAGCCGGGGTTCTCCTCGATCGCGCATCCCCGGCGTCCAGCCGGGGTGCTCTTGGTTCGATCCCCACGGGGTCCTCGAGCCGCGGCGGTCCGGTGGCTTCGCCACCACCGCCCGGTTCGACCTCGTTCCGGGGTTCGTCCTCGGATCTTGGTTCTACGGTATTTTCAATAAATAATCGAATAAAATCATCAAGGGTGTTTAACGATTTTACCTTCGATTCGTTGTTCGGAAAAACGAGATCAATCGATGACCTTGAGATCTTCCCACGTATTCCTTGCACTAGCTCGAACGTCGGGTGGGCGACGATCTTCCGAACTCCATGGATCTCCCTCTCTACTTTCTCTCTCTAGAATTGTGATCTTCAAGTTATGAGAATAGAGAAGACCATGTAGTGCTTTTATAGGCTACGTAGGGGATCTTAAGGAGGTGAAATATTGGGCTTCTAATATTGAAGATTAAATTGAGCCCAATGCTCAAGTCCATTAATCCTTATCAATATTAATTAATTTATTTTCCACTATATAAATTAATTGCACTCCCAATATTAAACCATATTATATCAAATAATATTTCTCCGGTAGTATTATTTATTCCGTGTATTTAAGATATAAATATCCATGAATAAAATTAATTTATTGCTAATTAATTTATTCATCTCTTATATCCGAGACTAGTACCATTCAACCTTAATTATTATGCGGAACAAATCCACCTGCAGGGTTTACATAATAATTCCTTATGAACTCATCTCGGGGATATTATCAACCCTTACGGGATACACTTTCCCGTCAAGTATTCACGGCATGTCATATATAAAATATAGCGACCCAACTTAACCGGTAATTGACCCAGTAATAAAACCGGTCAATTCCTTTGGAAAATCAAAGTCACTTATATTAAATATACACACCCGCAATAGTATCGGGGATTAAGAATAAAATACACTGAGATTTAAATCGATTATCCAAGGCAATCCTAATCGATAAATCTCAAGCGATCCGCTCAATACACCAAGTGTACAAGTGTGATAAAATAATTAAGACAAATTATTTTCTCTCTCACACAACGACTATACCGATGGATTGGTCCGTGTCCATCTAGGTCGTGAGCAACTGTTCGATTAAATACGAGTAACCGATAGTATGATCTTCTGTGTGGGCCCGACACACCATACTAACTACAACGTATAGAATCCAGGACTATAATTTGCATATATTTAATTATAAATAATTAAACGCAAATAATTGTTTATTTAATTAAATAGATTAATGGCAATGGATTGGGAGTTTCCGTTACTTAAATCTAGACATTAAGTACACAACTTCAACAATCTCCCACTTGTACTAAGGTCTAGTCATTTCCTCCAAACTCCCGACTCCCATACTCATCACGTGCTTAAACCGTACTTCCAAGAAGTACCATGTGAGTGAGCAATCTAGGTTGCCGCTCTGAAGTTATCTTGGTGACTACAGCGTCGTCTCCCCTGACGATGATTCGTATCAGGTGGTACTTGCTCTATGTGTTATCTTACACTTATGGACTTGTGATTTCTTACCATTTGCCATCGCACCGCTATTTACATAGCCTTTGACAAATTAAGAATCACATCTAAGTCCCAGAGATTATCCCGGAGCTATACCAAAACTTCCGCTGCCTCTGAGGCCGCTATTTGGTTACTCATGGCAGAGTCCGAAAAACATCTTGCTTATCACTCTTCCATGTTAAAACTCCTTCTCCTTCAATAGTGAAACACATAGCCTGATATCGACTTACACTGGTCCTCATTCGATTAGAAATCTAAGAGAATGTAATCCAAAGGAAATGCTTGTTTGCTCCGTAATCCAGAACATAGTTTCCAGTACTTCGAAAGTACTTAAAATGTTCATTACAGCAGTCGAGTATTCCTTTCCAGGATTACCTTGATATCCTCCCACTATACTAGCCGCATAGCAGATATCAGGTTCTCGTTTTTAACATCGCATTTATTAAGCTTTCCACACTCCAAGTGTAGGAAACCGCTTTAATTGCTTCTATCTCCTTTTGTGTTCCAAAACACATATCCTTAGATAGATGCATTCCGTATCTGAAAGGTAACGAACCTTTCTCGGAATCTTGCATGTTAAAACGAACTATAATCATATATATGTAAGATGTCCAGGAGAAGTATAACTTCTTCCTATATCTTTCATAATGATTTATCCAGACAAACATCATTTCATGTCTGATTACATCTTTACATTGTTGCCAATGATAAAATGTTATCTACATAAAAACCCGAGAAACACCACCTTGTTTCCATCACGTTTCCAATACACACGATTCGTCTATGCTTTGATGAATCCATAAAATGGACTATCTCATCAATTTGCAAGTACCACGAACTCAAAGCTTTGTTCCAATCCATAAATGGATCAACTAAGCTTGTACTCTAAATGATCTTGCCTCTTAGC
The DNA here is from genome assembly GCA_954870475.1 of Euphrasia confusa. Classification (NCBI taxonomy): domain Eukaryota; kingdom Viridiplantae; phylum Streptophyta; class Magnoliopsida; order Lamiales; family Orobanchaceae; genus Euphrasia; species Euphrasia confusa. The sequence goes on along the minus strand of OX940956.1, from coordinate 9,037,075 downwards.
AATAATCCTTATTGCTTTCCAAGAAGGCATATTTAGATCTAGTACTGCCTCCATGTAGATCCAGGGATCGATTTCATGTATACTAGGTCCAGAGTCCGAAAACTCTCCTAGTCTTATGAATATCTCCGGTTGATCCACAACCTCCCACTACAACGGCATTCCGGTGTATAAACAGTAATAACAGTAGGTGCAGTTAGTGGTGTACTGCTACTCGGTTTGGCTGGTTCTCAGTCCTTATCGTTTTCTCTCATTCAAATTATTACGTCGCTTTGGGCTTGTGGTTCATCTAATAGTCTTCCTCTAAGAACCGGGCGTTAGAACTTATAACGTCCCTCTGGTTCATAGTACTATTGAACACACATCTTTTGTTCTTCTAGGATATTCTACAACCGCACTTGAATGCGCCGTTGTTTCCAGACATATCCATAGAACACAGGTAGTTCCGTATAACTCATGCTTTTACTATTTCTATAAGAGTTCCATTTCTTATTTCCGACACACCATTTCTATACAAGAGTGTATGGTGTAGTCATTTGGGATCAAATCCCAATCTCTGATTAGTATGCCATGCTTTCCTCAGACAGACACTTGCCTCCGCGATCAAATCGCAGGCTACAAATGGATATACCTTGATGGTTCCCCACAATAGCTTTGTGTCCATTGACTTGTCAAAACACTTTGCTCTTGTGGCACATCAGGTATGCTAATCCATTTTTCGAGCAATCATAAAATGAATTACTCGTACCTTATTGTCTGAGTAAACAAAGGTCTGCATACTTCAGAGTGAATCAATTCTAATACTTGTCCGGATCTTATACCTTATATCCATAAAGGATTGCTTAGTCGTATTATCTTCCAAATTTGATTCTTAGGTCGGAAGGTCCACTCCTTCAACTTAATTGATCTTACAATCAATTTTCGACCTTTGAACTTCTTATTTGAATAAATATGACTTAGCATAAGAATCCACAAGTAAAATTGATTTAACAAAGAAATCTCTTATTAGTAAAACGAGTTATATATACTACGGTTCGTTGCATTGTGGTGGACTCAGGATTCATCATTTATATATTGCTAGCTAATGTACCAAAATAGATACTATCTTTATTTCTTCTTATAACCATCAGATGATTAAAAGAAATAAAATATTCATTCATTAGAAATCCAGAACAAAGTTCTTTCTAAAGGTACATAAAAGCAATAGCTCAAAATGAAATCTTATAATTGTCCACCACTGCAACAGCTGCCTCCTCAACAGCATTGCCCATGTAGACTACGATTTCTTCTTTTCCAAGTCGTCGGGTTTCCTGGAACCCTCGCATTTAGAATGCGCATACCGTCAATGGTTCCATATCTACACACCAAGTTCCGGTAGATAATACCACTGACTATGTTTTACGACTAAAGAAGATTTCGTACTTTCTTTGAGAGGATAATCAGACTTCCAGTACCTAGACTGTTTGCATCGAGAACACTAGCCTATTGGCTTTCTCGCCCCATCTCGTGATCCAAGAAACTTAGGACCACTGGGTTTCTTTGCTTGCTTTTCCTATCCCCCGGTTTTGCCCTTAGGTTCGAAACCTTTGGCATTGGCTACAAGAGCTTGCGATTTCCGTCTCAACTCGTCTAAAAGGTCAATCATCAAAAAACGTGTTTAAGCGTTTCCTCGAAGGACTGGCCTTTATGAGTATCCTCATCGCTTCTTGTCTAGCCGCCTATGTCATGTCTAAACATCTCCTTGAGTTTGAACATGATAAAATCAGTTCTTTCCTCAACAGTCGAGACATTAGTAGGTTCGGGAGAACAAAGCTCACTGAGTACAAACTTGTACTCTTTAACAGTCTAGGCAATGTCTAGATCTCTATTCCAATCAATACATTTAGGGACTAGTGAGTTAAATTCCTCAAGTATCACATAAAGTGGGTTCAAAGCCATCCATAATCTATGAGCACATATAACAACAAACAATCGATTTAATCTCCGATATTATCTCCCTTAAATAATATCATTAAACCACTAATCACATCTAAAATCCCATCAGGTAAGGCAAGCCACGTTCGTGTGGACGTTTACCCACCCAAATGATTTAGCAATTAGATTTGCTTCGGTCATACATCACTTACAGCGTAACCTCGTTGGGAGGAATACTATAACGCGTATCTAAGTGTAAACCATTACTCAGTACTAAGGCGAATCGTTTAGAATTGTTACGTCACCGCAAGCCACGTTCGTCTGGACGTTTACGACAACTCGCAACCCTTCACAATTCCCTATAACTGTCTACATCAATTATTCTAAAATCCCATTCAGTATAGCAAGCCACGTTCGTGTGGACGTTTACTATACCAAAAAGATTTATATAATTGACTCCCAATTACTTGGTCCATTCGATCTTGTAAATCAAGACGCGGAGAATCATAAGTGAAACTCGAAGTTTCTAACCAGTGATTCACCATGCGAACAACCCTATCTCTCATTAGATGAGGGAGCCGAGCAGACAATCGATCCATCTATAAAAGAATGGTACGAAGGTCTCTAATTTGTGTCCTCTACATGACCAAGTGGCTTTGGCTCCATTCCACTCCCCGGGGTGAGAATGAGTCGACTTGAAATCAGCTTTGGAAAGGCAAATTAGGCATTGTTTGATAAACTTAATCAATGTTTCTCGTAAGAGGAATTACAAGAACTCTCCTCTAATGACTTATCTATACAAACTTCAAAAGTTTGTAAAAGTCACCAAGAGAGCAGCAATGGAGACCATGGGTATGTTTCCATACCCTCTCCCACTTAGCTTTTTATAACAAAGGGATACGCTATCTAATGCATAATTAAATACACATAAGCATGCATACATGAAATAAAGCACATAGAATATTATCACATAGTCAAAATAATACTAGAATATTATTTTCCGACTATTATGGCTTTATCGCATCCCCGTACGCATCTTCTAGTCTTCAGTCTTCGTTCTTGAATGCTCCATGTGACGAGAATATTAATCCCAATATTTAAATCTATTTATTTTCAATTAATCCAAAAGTTACTTAATTCGAAAATTAAGTCAATCGAATATATCAAAAATAAAATTAAATATTATTAATATTTTTATTTATTTTTATTTTCCTATCTAATTCTATTAAATCTCTAGAATCCCATCCAAGTCAAACTCGGAATATTCTAGAAGACTTCTATAATAGAATAAGGAAATAAAATAGATTAGGACTCCTAATCCTTCCAAATTAATTTCTTTCCTAATCTATTAAAAATTCCATAAAGGAATAAATAAATAGGAAAAATTAATTAAGGACTTTCAAAACTTTCCAAATTAATTATTTTCCTAATCCATTAAAAATTCCATAAAGGAATAATTAAATAGGAAAAATAAATTAATTCCAAATTAATTATTTTCCTAATCCATGAATATTCCAAAAAAAGAATAATCAATTAGGAAGACCAAATTAATTCTAAATTTATTTCTTCCTTATCCATGAAAATTCCCATACTAGGAATAATCAATAAGGAAATAAATTTATTCTAAATTTATTCTTTCCCTATTCCATGAGAGTTCCCAAAAATAGGAATACTCATATTAGGAAAACCGAAAAATTTAGGAAAGTTGAATATCGGCGGGAGAGCACGAGATCACGAGGACCCCGCGCCACCCACCATCGATCGCCGGCCGAGAGGAGCGCCGCCGCCACCCCAGCCCACGCGCCACCTCCATTGGTGGCCGGCGTGGTCGAGGAGTCCCGCGGGCAGCCCCCATCTCACGGTCGATCTCCATGGGATCGATCTCCATGATCGATCCCGAGTCCCTTAGTCTTCTCCGTCACGTCTTCTTCTTCTCCGGCGGTCGTTTCGGCATCGATCCAACATAGAATAAATTACAAAATAAATTCTATACTATCCGGTATCGATTCTATACATGAAATCGACCCTATACAATTTCCGGAAAAAGTAGAACGTAATAATAAATCCTAAATTCGGTCAAACCCCGAATTTTTACTATTACAAGCATTCACCACACATAAAACGAATCTCGACATGTCCGAGAGTTTAATAAAACCAACAATCACATGACAAAATAATTAAACGAATAATCATCAAGCCATAATAGTCGGAACCCTGCAAGGTAGAACAATTTTATCGAAAATACCGCGAACGTAAACCACGCTCTGATACCAATTGTTGGAATTCGATATCCCGGGTTATTTAAATTTGCGGAAACCAATAACCCGATCAAACCCTTCGTCGGAGATCACATGAACGCCGACTCATCCGCCGGAGTCCGTCCTTTGGAGACCACGCACCCGAAGGCACGCGGCCCGCCCCCAGCCGAACCCCCGCGAGACGGGGTTCACACGATCGATGGATCGATCGCGCCGTGCGATCGATCAGCTGGGCTGCAACGGCAGCCCCGCGGTGAGTCCGGCGACTCACCGCCGTCGGGGAGGGGGGCAGCTCGCCCAGCGAGCCGCGGCGGCACCAGCCGCCACCCCGCGATCGAACCTAGGGTTCGATCGCACCCCGGCGTCCAGCCGGGGTTCTCCTCGATCGCGCATCCCCGGCGTCCAGCCGGGGTGCTCTTGGTTCGATCCCCACGGGGTCCTCGAGCCGCGGCGGTCCGGTGGCTTCGCCACCACCGCCCGGTTCGACCTCGTTCCGGGGTTCGTCCTCGGATCTTGGTTCTACGGTATTTTCAATAAATAATCGAATAAAATCATCAAGGGTGTTTAACGATTTTACCTTCGATTCGTTGTTCGGAAAAACGAGATCAATCGATGACCTTGAGATCTTCCCACGTATTCCTTGCACTAGCTCGAACGTCGGGTGGGCGACGATCTTCCGAACTCCATGGATCTCCCTCTCTACTTTCTCTCTCTAGAATTGTGATCTTCAAGTTATGAGAATAGAGAAGACCATGTAGTGCTTTTATAGGCTACGTAGGGGATCTTAAGGAGGTGGAATATTGGGCTTCTAATATTGAAGATTAAATTGAGCCCAATGCTCTACTCCATTAATCCTTATCAATATTAATTAATTTATTTTCCACTATATAAATTAATTGCACTCCCAATATTAAACCATATTATATCAAATAATATTTCTCCGGTAGTATTATTTATTCCGTGTATTTAAGATATAAATATCCATGAATAAAATTAATTTATTGCTAATTAATTTATTCATCTCTTATATCCGAGACTAGTACCATTCAACCTTAATTATTATGCGGAACAAATCCACCTGCAGGGTTTACATAATAATTCCTTATGAACTCATCTCGGGGATATTATCAACCCTTACGGGATACACTTTCCCGTCAAGTATTCACGGCATGTCATATATAAAATTTAGCGACCCAACTTAACCGGTAATTGACCCAGTAATAAAACCGGTCAATTCCTTTGGAAAATCAAAGTCACTTATATTAAATATACACACCCGCAATAGTATCGGGGATTAAGAATAAAATACACTGAGATTTAAATCGATTATCCAAGGCAATCCTAATCGATAAATCTCAAGCGATCCGCTCAATACACCAAGTGTACAAGTGTGATAAAATAATTAAGACAAATTATTTTCTCTCTCACACAACGACTATACCGATGGATTGGTCCGTGTCCATCTAGGTCGTGAGCAACTGTTCGATTAAATACGAGTAACCGATAGTATGATCTTCTGTGTGGGCCCGACACACCATACTAACTACAACGTATAGAATCCAGGACTATAATTTGCATATATTTAATTATAAATAATTAAACGCAAATAATTGTTTATTTAATTAAATAGATTAATGGCAATGGATTGGGAGTTTCCGTTACTTAAATCTAGACATTAAGTACACAACTCCAACATATTAACAGTGACAGTAGGTGCAGGTTCTAGTGGTGTATCACTACTCGGTTCGGCTGTATCTAAGTCTTCCTTGTTACCTCTCAACTCATCAAGTATTATGTCACTCTTGGGCTTGTGGTCCATGACATAGTCTTCCTCTAAGAACCGAGCGTTAGTACTTATAACGATCTTCTGGTCCTTAGGACTATAGAACATGCCACCCTTAGTTCCTTTCGGGTATCCTACAAACAGCCGTGATCTAGGTTCTAACTTATCGGCCCCTTGTCGCAACACATGTGCTGGACATCCCCAGATCCGAAGGTGCCTTAAGCTAGGCTTGCTCCCGCTCCACCTCTCCATGGGTGTTGTGGGTACCGTTTTTGTTGGAACCATGTTGAGAATGTATGCCGCTGTTTCCAAGGCATGTCCCCAGAACATAGTAGGTAAGTCCGAGTAACTCATCATTGAACGTACCATCTCCATAAGAGTCCTATTCTTCCTTTCCAACACACCATTCTGCTGAGGAGTATATGGTGATGTCATTTGGGAATCAATCCCATTCTCTGCTAAGTATGCCTTGAATTCTCCAGACAGGTACTCGCCTCCGCGATCTGATCGCAGGTATTTAATGGATTTACCTTGAAGGTTCTCCACAAAAACCTTGAACTCCTTGAACTTGTCAAAGGATTCTCTCTTGCGGCGCATCAAGTATACAAATCCATACCTTGAGTAATCATCAGTGAAAGTGATGAAATACTCGTACCCTCCCCTTGCCTGAGTAGACATAGGTCCGCATACATCAGAGTGAATCAAATCCAATACTTGTTCAGCTCTTCGTCCTTTACCAGAAAAAGAACGCTTGGTCATTTTTCCCTCCAAACAGAATTCGCAGGTTGGAAGGTCCTCTCCTTCAACACCACTGATGAGACCATCAACTTTCAACCTTTGAATTCTATTTGAGTTAATATGACCTAGCCTTAGATGCCACAAGTATAATTGATTCATTTTAGAAGGTTCCTTTCTCTTATTGGTGTTCGTAGATGTGTTATTACTCTCGGTTAGTTGCATCGTGTTAGACTCGGGATTTAGTACATACAAATCTTCTACCAATGTACCGGAACAGATAATATCACTATTTCTTCTTATGATCACGGAGTGATCAAAAGAAACAGAATATCCATTCAAAATAAGCTTAGAAACCGAAATTAAATTCTTTCTAAAGTTGGTTACATAAAGACAATTATGTAAAACTAAAACCCTATCACTACTAAAGCGTAAGTGAACGTCTCCCACTGCAACAGCCGTCACCTTCGCAGCATTGCCCATGTAGACCACGATCTCTCCCTCTCTAAGTCTCCGGGTTTCCTGGAACCCCTGCATTGAATTGCAAACATGATCAGTGGCCCCCGTATCTACACACCAGGTGCTGGTAGATAACACCACTGACAATGTTTCAGTGACTAAGGAAAATTTCGTACCTTTGATGAGAGGACAATCAGACTTCCAGTGCCCAAACTGTTTGCATCGATAGCACTTGCCTCGCGGCTTGCTCTTCCCATTCCGTGGCTTGGAACCACTGGGCTTCTTTGCTTGCACTTCCATCTTGGCCACAAGAGCTTGTGATTTTCTGATCACACTTATGAGTCTCATTCTCAAGACCTCGTTTTTAAGCGATTCCTCGAGTGGATGAAAAACAATGAGTATGTCAATCACCTCTTGTGCGGTATCCACACTATGTCTCAACATCATATTGAGGTCATTCTTAATGTCCTCATCAGTTGGGACAACAGCAGATTTAGAAAGCTCAACAGTTTGGACAATGTCCAGATTTCGTTCCCAATCATTACTATATGGAACCAGTGAGTTTTCATCTTTAAGTATATCACAAAGTGGGGTCACAGTCATTCTTAACCTATAAGCACATAAAACAAACAAACAATTTAATATCCGATATTATCTCCTTTAAATAATATCATTAAATCACTAATTACATCTAAAATCCCATCAGGTAAAGCAAGCCACGTTCGTGTGGACGTTTACCCACCCAAATGATTTAGCAATTAGATTTGCTTCGGTCGTACATCATTATAGCGTTACTTCGTTGGGAAGAATACTATAAAGCGTACCTAAGTGTAAACCATTACTCAGTACTAAGGTGAATCGTTTAGAATTGCTACGTCACCGCAAGCCACGTTTGTGTGGACGTTTACGACAACTCGCAATCCTTCACAATTCCCTATAACTGTCTACATCAATTATTCCAAAATTCCATTCAGTATAGCAAGCCACGTTCGTGTGGACGTTTACTATACCAAAAGATTTATATAATTGAAATCCAATTACTTGATCCATTCGATCTTGTAAATCAAGACGCGGAGAATCATAAGTGAAACTCGAAGTTTCTAACCAGTGATTCACCATGCGAACAGCCCTATCTCTCATAAATGAGGGAGCCGAGCAGACAATCGATCCACCTTCAAAAGGATGGTACGAATGTCTCTAATTTGTGTCCTCGACATGACCAAGTGGCTCTGGCTCCATTCCACTCCCCGGGGTAAGAATGAGTCGACTTGAAATCAGTTTTGGAAAGACAAATTAGGCATTGTTTGATGAACTTAATCAATGTCTCTTGTAAGAGGAATTACAAGAACTCTCCTCCAATAACTTATCTATATAAACTTCAAAAGTTTATAAAAGTCACCAAGAGAGCAGCAATGGAGACCATGGGTATGTTTCCATACCCTCTCCCACTTAGCTTTTTATAACAAAGGGCATAGTATTATCACATAGTCAAAATAATACTAGAATATTATTTTCTGACTATTATGGCTTTACTCCATCTCCGTACGCATCTTCTAGTCTTTAGTCTTCGTTCTTGAATGCTCCATGTGACGAGAATATTAATTTCCAATATTTAAATCTATTTATTTTTAATAAATCTAAAAGATACTTAATTAAAAATAATTAAGTCAATCGAATAAATCAAAAATAAAATTAAATATTATTAATATTTTTTATTTGTTTTATTTTCCCTTTCTACTTCATTAAATCACTAGAATAATTTATCCAAGACCCACTTGGAATATTCTAGATGATTTCCATAATGAAATAAGGAAATAAAATAATTTAGGACTCTTCTACTTTCCAAATTAATTAGATTCCTAATCCATGAATATTTCCATAAAATAGAAATAATCAATTAGGAATCCTAATTAATTCCAAATTGATTCTTTTCCTAATCCATGAGAGTTCCCAAAAATAAGAATACTCAAAAGGAAAAACCTGAATCAATTAGAAAAGCAAATCACCGGGAGAGCACGAGAACCACGAGGATCCCCGCGCCCCCCCATCGGACCGCCGTCGCCGGGCAAGGACCGCCGCCGCCGCCGCCCAGCCGGCGCACCACCACCGCCGGTGGCATCGCCGCCGGAAGGCGCGAGTTCGGCGCCTCACCTTGCGATCGATCGATCCTCCATGGATCGACCATGGGGTCGGTCGATCCGAGCCCTAATCGCCCTCACGTTCATCTCCTTCGTCACACGTCCTTTCCGGAGGTCGTTTCGGCATCGATCCAACGCAAAATAAATTACAAATTTAATTTTTCACTATCCGGTATCGATTCAATACATTAAATCGACCCTATACAATTTCCGGAAAAATATAGAACAATAATAATAAACCTAAATTCGGTCAACCCCCGAATTTTTACTATTACAAGCATTCACCACCAAAAACGAATCTCGACATGTCCGAGAGTTTAATCAAACCAACAATCATGACAAAATAAATTAAACGAATAATAAATTAAGCCATAATATTCGGAAACCCTGCAAGGTAGAACAATTTTATCGAAAATACCCCGAACGTAAACCACGCGCTGATACCAATTGTTGGAATTCGATATCCCGGGCTATTAAAATTTGCGGAAACAATAACCCGATCAAAAACCCTTCGCCGGAGATCATACGAACGCCGACGAACGCGCCGGAGTCCAGCCGAGGAGACCACGCACCCGAAGGCACGCGGCCCGCCCCTAGCCGAACCCCCGCGTCGCGGGGTTCACGCGATCACCGATCGCGCCGTGCGATCGGTTGGGATGGGGCTGCCCAGCAGCCCCCGCGGCGAGTCCGGCGACTCGCCGCCGCCTGGGAGGTCCCCACCGTCGAGGTGGGGTGGGGTGCGGCACCAGCCCGCGCCCCCAGCGATCGATCGCAAGATCGATCGCATGCCCGCGGCCCAGCCACGGGTCTTTCCTCCGTGCACCCGAAACCCTAATCGGGCGATCGCCCGTGGTCCGGTGGCTTCGCCACCACCACGCGATCGTTCCCCGTTTATGGTTTCATACCTTGGATCTTGTTCTACGGTATTCTCGATAAATCCAAAATCAAATAATATCAAGGGCGTTTAGATTTTATACCTTCGATTCGTTGTTCGGAGAAACGAAATCAAGATGACCTTTGAATCTTTCCACGTCCTTGCACTAGCTTGAACGTCGGGTGGGCGACGATCCTCCAAGCTTATGGATCCTCTTCACGAACTCTCTAGACTAATCAAGTATGATTATCTTGTCTTGTCTAATTGTGAAGACCATGTAGTGCTTTTATAGGCTACGCAGGGGATCTAAAGGAGGTGGAATATTGGGCTTCCAATATTAATGATTAAATTGAGCCCAAGCCCAAATCTATTAATCCCATTAATATTAATTAATTTATTTTCCACTATATAAATTAATTGCACTCCCAAAATTAAACCATATTATATCCAAATAATATTTCTCCAGTAGTATTATTTATTCCGTGCATTTAAGATATAAATATCCATGAATAAAATTTATTTATTGCTTAATAAATTTATTCATCTCTTGTGTCCGAGAATAGTACCACTCAACCTTATTTATTATGCGGAACAAATCCACTCGCGAGGTTTACATAATAAATCCTTATGAGCTCATCTCGGGGATATTATCAACCCTTCCGGGATACACTGTCCCGTCAAGAATTCACGGCATGCCATATATAGAATATAGTGACCCAACTTAACCGGTATATTGACCCAATAATTAAACCGGTCAATTCCTTTGGAAAATCAAAGTCACTTATATTAAATATACACACCTGCAATTGTATCGGGGATTAGGAATAAAATACACTGAGTCTTAAATCAATTATCACCGAGCAAACCTAATTGATAAGTCTCATGCGATCCGCTCAATACACCAAGTGTACAAGTGTGATAAAATAATTAAGACAAATTATTTTCTCTCTCACACAACGACTATACCGATGGATTGGTCCGTGTCCATCTAGGTCGTGAGCAACTGTTTGATTAAATACGAGTAACCGATAGTATGATCTTCTGTGTGGGCCCGACACACCATACTAACTACAACGTATAAAATCCAGGACTATGATTTGCATATATTTAATTAACAATAATTAAAGCAAATGAATGTTCATTATTAATAGGTAAATGAAAGTGTACAAGGAGTTCAGAATACTCAAATCTAGACATTAAGTATACTACTCCAACAGCCCCGTCATGGCCTGAGCAACCATCGATCCGCGAGCCGAACCACCACCATCATCCGCCGCAGCCCCCGTCAGCCATGGCCTGAGCCACCGTCAGCCACCGCATCGCACCATCGCCCCCCGTTCGAGCCCGAACAACTCCGTAGCCACCGCTCCGCCCCCACAACCCGCTACTTCAGGAACCACCTCAGCCGCGCTCTCGCACCTCCGTCCGCCGACCCCAGTCACCGTCCGCTACCACCACCGAAGCCATCACCCAGCCACCGTCTTCACCTCAACCGAACCACCTCTGCTGTCCCCGTAACCTCCAGCGAACTCCGCCCCGTCTCCTCCGATTAAACAGGTTTTCCGGCTCGCTCTCTCTCTTCTCCGTTCAAGTGTAGTTGAGATCGCCGGTTTTGAGTTTGGATTTTGAAATTGTCGGCCACCACTCCCTCATTTGGTTTTCAATATCGGCCGGCACCGTCGAATTAGGGTTTTCAGTTGGGGATTTCTCATTGTCGCCCGACATACAGCTAAGAACAGACATCCGGTTTCTTATCTTGTGCACATTTCAGTCCGGTTATTCGTTAGCTTCGACTATGGACCGTGAGGATGCCGAAGCAGAGGAGATGGAGTATGAAATGGCCGCGGGAGGTCACGACTATGGGCTGATACCGAGGGGTAAGGATGATAAGGACCGCTTCGATCGACTTAGCAACGGAAGAGTTGCCTTGACTCGCCCCTTGGATTGGGCATTCGTTCGTGGGACGCAACTCAAGGACCGTTTGATGGAGATGCTCACTACTCTCGGCCTCCACCAAATCGGGCGATCCACGCTCCCTCTCTACAAGAAGCTCACTCTCGAGTTTTTGATGACGTTCGCGAAGGACCGGAAACGCCAAACCGCCACATTTCGACTTGGTGGAGTGGAGCATACTCTTACCCCGGCCTTGATGCAAGAGGCTTGGGGGCTCCATTTGGATGGAGAGTTGGCGAGCCCGATCGATTGGGACCCGAGTGAGGCATGGGTATCTATGACCCGATATGAGACTTGGACGTCGGGTACGGGCACGAACTCGTTGGAGGATCCCGCACTTGTGCTCTTGCACAAGTTCTTGGCCGCTAACATCTCCGCTAAGCTCGAGGGGAACAAGATTAGCGTCCCGGAGCTTTGGATGATACACCGAGCCCACCTCGGCATCAAGATTTCTTTGTGCGGGTTTGTGTTCGGGGTCTTGGAGTCGGTGGTAAAGCGCAAGAAGCTTTGCCTCGGAATATTGGTGTCGATGCTCGCTTCTCATTTGAACATCGACCTCGCACCTTACGCGGCAGAGATCGCCCCGGTTACTCCGAAGCCTATCTCCTACGATGAGCTCAAACGGGTCGGGTACATGGCGAGCTGGACTAAATTCAAGACGATGGAGGAGCGTGCTAACTCGATGAAGCTCACTCTTCGCCCCGTTATCGATGTCGCGGGTGCTTCATCCTCTTCCGGCCTTACTAGTGCCGAATTCCATTCCTACATGACTCGACTTACCGAGATTTGGGATGCCCGCTTTGCCGACATGGAGAGGCGCGAGACCGAGAGGGATGATCGAGAGAGGGCACGAGATGCTCGGGAGACCGCTGCCGAGAGGGAGAGGAGTACCCGTGAGGATGCTTATTATGCACGTTGGGACACGTACGAGGCCCGAGCTTATGACTACTTTGACCGCCCCGGCCCGTGATGGTTGCATCTTTCCTCCCTTATCTTTTCATTACGCTTGTCCTTGTTTGAACTCCGTTTGAGACTTATCTTTTATTTTCATGTGTGTTGAACTATTTTAGTTTGTATGTTTTGGTGGTTGCTTGCTGAACTTGTGGTTTATTTGGGGATGTTCCCATTTTATTTTTATTGGTGGAGATTTTACCTTGGCTTGATTTATGTTAATGTGTTGTTTTCATGTTTAGTTTATTTGATGTGTTAGATTGTATATATTTGTTGTGTTGTGTTGGTTTTGGTTGTCCTCCGGGTATTAATTTTACGAGTAGGTCATGTCAAAAAATTTCAAAAATTTGCATGCTTTTGTCGCATGAGGACATGCTCTTTTTCTAAGTGTGGGAGGGGGGGGGGGGGGGGGGTCTTGGAGAGTTGTACATATTTTGTCTCGTGTGTGTGTTTCTTTGTTTTTAAACCATTGAACTCTCCTTGTTATATAAAAAGTTTATGCACCTTTTAAAAATATAAAATGTTCGCTATTTCAATTTTTAAACTCGTGTGGTATATTTAATTGACTTAAGGACATGAAAAATGGCTTAAATTAAAATTTCCAAAAACCTTGTGAGAATTTCGTTGCTATTTTCCTTTTCTTGGAGCGTATTTCATATAAAATCTCTCGTTGTTTCATGCCTCAAAGAATTCTTTGACCCTTCAATGATTTTGTGTCAAGTTGTAATCAAGAGAGCACTAGAACTTGCATGTGAAAAATTTCAAAACCGTTTTTCATAACTTGTTTGATCGATTAAATGATAAGAATGATCGTTTAGGATAACCTTCCGGCCATATTCATAAATATTACCCTTGAGCCCGTCGTGGACACCATAGTTAACCCCGTTGAGCCTACATATACAACTGTTTCTTTGACTACCTTATACACTTATCCCTTGATGAAGAGGTGTTGGAGTTGCATGTGTCGGCCCTTCGTACTTATCGTTCGATCCTTGTGGGTGTGCTAGTAGCCACTATTTTGATATGATCCGTTCTCAAGTGACGTCTTGTGACGAGTTTGTCATGTGATGTCGACATATACATATACACACATATAAAAAATAATGAGAAAAGAGGTATTTACACCTCACAAAAAAAAATTATATAGTATTCATAATAATAATATTGGTGCTTTTGTTTTTGCACCTAAGTGTGTATCGATTTTCTTGACGAGAACGTGAAATTTTGTTTGAGGCGGAAAAGGTGCGATTCTATACTTAATGAGCCGAGTCGGTGTTCGTTAAATACGTGATGCGGTGTTTGGAAGGAGTAAGGAGATGAGCCGTGTTGATACAAGTCCACTTTTCCCAAATTTCCCGAATTCTCTATACCAAGCCCCATTACACCCTTTTAGACGATCGGTATTCTTTGATTTTCGAGAAAACTAACTTTGATAGGTGGAGTCTTTTCTTACGTGCAAGCATATGGTGGTGATGATCTTGACATGTATATTCATTACTTGAGGCATTCTTGTTTAAATCATTTCATTCGAGCCGATTATTCTTATGTGCAAGCTTTGTTCGATCTTTGCCTCCTTCGCTTGCATGTTTATTTTTATTGAGTGAACCTAGCTTGTATGGAAAAAGAAGAGGGATAGCTTGTGAGGGATTTATGTTTGAGCCGTGGTTCTATTCTTTAAGTCGGTGGAATATGTTGTATCGAGTTGGAAAGTTGTCGTAGCTTGTTTTGAATGAGTTGTGGTGCATAGTTCTTGTGATAAAATTGGATAGTGCATTGTTTTAGAGCTTTTGTGTTCGTTCTTGTTTCCTTGGTGGTGTTGTGTTGCTTGAGGAAAAGCATTGTTTTAAGTGTGGGGGGGTTGATTGGCCCATTTTTGGTGTCGAGTTCGGGTCTTATTTGGTTCACTTCGGCTCCTCTTTTATGCTCGTTTTCCCCATTATATGAGTCTATGTTGATATTTGCATTAAACGGTGTGATCGAGGCATTTTTCGTGTTTTGTAGGCGAAACGGGTGAAAACGGAGCAAATCGGCTTTTCGGTGAATATTGCACCAGGCGTTGGCCGACAGTTAGATTGCACTGGAAAAATGTCGGCCGACATACCAATGGCGGGCGACAGAGCTGAAGAGGAATTCCACTGGCGGCCGACACCTTTAGAATTGCGACGTCGAGGCAGATTTTTGAACCTTCGCTCGAAGACATTTTCCTGCGAGCGAAGAACCAATGTCGGCCGACATCTAGAATACACTGCAAAGACGTCGGCCGACATTCCACTGGCGGGCGACAGGAATCTTCCGGCGGCCGACAGAAGGCGATCTCCGTTGAATTTCTGGGACAGGTTTGACCGTCTGTTTGGGAGTGTTTTTTAGGGGCATTTTAGTCATTTCTAATAGTTTTTTTTTGGCAAGACAAAGTGCATGTGTGCACTATAAGACAATTTGTTAATTAGGTGTGAGACCTACACACACACCATTTTCATGCTCTTGTTTTGTTTTTCAAAAACTTGTTCTTGAGGATTTTATTGTTCTTGATTTTCAAGCATTAATATTAAAATTACTTTCAATCGATTTATTGTCTCACAAATCACCCTCCACAAACATCGACCTCCTCGACGAGCCCATCGGAGCCATTTCCCTGGGTGACACGGAGAAGTCTCGGCTCGATTTTGGAACCACGAAAAGCTCTCGTCCCGCCTTCACGACACCTTTTGTGAGCATTTATTTCAATATGAGTATTCTATATATTATGTGCTTGCTTGTTTGTGTTATCATCAGTAGCTAGGTCTCTTGTTAGGGTGTTAGAGCCCTTAGCTTAGAGAGTAGAGTCGAAGATGTTGTAAAGGTTTTCAAATATATGAGGGGTCGTTCGACTCGAGACGTGGGGCCTCGTGTTGAATATCCTCCCCGAGGAACATCACTAGTGGGACACACACTCGAGTTGAGCGGCGTTTAGGTGCGACTCAAGGTCGTCTCGTGTTGAGGGCCTCTTTGAGGCGCATCACTAGTGGACGACGCGGTCGTACCTAAACGACCTCGTTTTTATCAAAATCTCGGTTTTTAAAGATTCGACTCGGTTCTCAAAAGCAAAGGACTTTAAACCCCTAACCCTTTCTCTTTTGATATCACATCTCGTTTACTTGTCTAATTGTTTTCATTCTCGTATTTAGTTAATTAATTCTCAAAATTGTACCCCCCCCAAATGGTTACTACGTGACAACTTGTTTATTTTAATTGTTTTCGATAATCAACTCAATCTTACTACACCGCCGATAGTATTATTTCTCGTGAGACGACATTCCGGTACAACAATGACACACACTTTCAAATGAAACAGTCGCCCACCCCAACGTTCAAACTAGTGCAAGGAATACGTGGGAAAAGGTCTAAAGGTATTCAAAGATCTCGTTTCTCCGCACAACGAGAACAAAGGTACAATCATGAAAACCACCTTTATGATTTTAAATTATCGTGAAATACCGACAAACGAAAGATCCGAGGATCAAACCCCGGACCGAGGGTCGAACGCGTGGTGGTGTTCGAACCACCGGACCACCGCGATCGACGGATCCTCGGTGGGGATCGCGCGCACGGCGGGAGAACCCCGGCTGGACGCTGGGGGTGCGGGCTGGTGCCGCAGCGGCTCGCGTCGAGCCGCCCCCTCCTCCGTGAGCGGCGAGTCGCCGGACTCGCTGCGAGGGCTGCCGGGAGCAGCCCCATCGATCGCCTTCAAAGCGATCGCGATTAACGATCGCGAGCCCCCTCGTGGGGGCTCGGCTGGGCGTGCGGGCGTGGCTTCTGCCGCGTCGTGCGTTCGGTTGAGCCCCAGCTCGTTCGGTGGTGCTCGCGTACTTTCCGGCGAATGGGATTTTGATCGGGGTCGTATATTCCGCAATTCCGACGACCCCGGGATGTCAATTTCCAACACGTATGACTCGGGTGTCTCGGGAATGCTATTGGCCATTTTAGGTTTGCTTAGAGATTAAGGCAGTTTGATCAACTTAGACTCATGTAGGCTAACATACTGTCGAATTTATCAATACTAGAAGTTTTTCATAAAGAGATTTAGTAGAACTTTAAACTTAAAGAGTGAATAAGGGTTGGGGTATTTGTGTGCGTGACATCATAGGGGCGTGACATCATATGGTCGTTTATACTTTAATTAGAAAAATATTTTCTACCGATGAACAGTAGAAACTTGATCAGGTAGACAAGGTGACGACTGTGCCCAGATGCTCTGTTTTACGGTTTGGTCGAGTTCAGTAGTTCAATAGTTTAATTCTAATATTGGTCAAGTTCAATAGTTTAGTATTTTATTTCTTGCTATTAGGTTTAGTTAATTTATTATTTGTTTTTAGTTATTTTAAATGTGCGGTTATTCATTTCTTTCAAAAATCGTGACAACCCAATTTGGGCAAAGCCGTGAGAAAATAACAATAAACTTCTCGTGGGATCGACACCTAATACTTAACACTAATACTTGTTGTTGGTGAAAAGTTTAAGTTTTATAAATTTATTTTGCTCGCTACTTAAACGACGGTAGCGTCAACCACACTGTTAGATACATGCCCCAGCAAAACGGAGTAGCCGAGAGGATGAATCGCACTATTATGGACAAGGTACGTTGCTTGTAGCAACTTTTGGGTTGACGAAAGGTTTTTGGGCTGAAGCGGCTTCTTTGGCATGCTACCTTATCAACCGATCTCCGTCCATGGCGATTGATAAGAAGACTCCACAAGAATTGTGGAAAGGATCTCCGACGAATTACGAGGACTTAAGGGGCTTACATGCACGTCAACGAAGGAAAATTGAATGCACGAGCTAAAGGATGCGTATATGTTGGCTTTAAGGAAAGGGTTAAGGGATACTGCTGGAAATCGATATCCCGGGGTATCAAAATTGCGGAACCGATAACCCCGACCGAAATCCCATCGCCGGAAACACGCGAACCACCAAACGGAGCCGGGCTCGACCCGAGCATCGCCGCGGGATGAACCCGCGGCCGAAACCCTAGTCGAGCCCCCGTCGGGGCTCGCGATCGATTGATCGCGTGGGGCTGCCCAGCAGCCCCCGGCGGTGAGTCCGGCGACTCACCGCCACCACCGACCGGGGAGGGAGCGCCCAGCCGCGGCGCGAAGCCACGGCAGCCCCCAGCGATCGACCTAGGGTCGATCGCTCGCCCCGGCGTCCAGCCGGGGCTCCCCTCTCGCGGTCGCTACCGGCGGTCAAAGCCCTAGGCTCGACCGCCCACCCCCTCGGCTCCCAGCCGAGGGTTGCTCTTGATCCCGGCGGGGATCCCTAGACCGCCGGCGGTCCGGTGGTCTTCGACCACCACCGCTCGGTCTATCCCCGTCCCCGGTCTCGTTGTTTTTCCCGGATCTTGTGTTCATGTACGTATCACAATTTAATTCACATAAAATCACACGAAGGAGTTTATGATTGTACCTTTGATTCGTTGTGCGGAGAAACGAAATCAAGTTGAAGACCTTTTGGATCTTCCCACGTATTCCTTGCACTTCGTTCGAACGTCGGGTGGGCGACGATCTATCGAACTCCTATGGATCTCCTTCAACTCTCTAGAATATCAAGTATGATAATCTTGTCTTATGATTTATGAAGGCCATGTAGTGCTTTTATAGGCTACGTAGGGGATCTAAAGGAGGTGGAATATTGGGCTTCCAATATTGAAGATTAAATTGAGCCCACTGCTCAAGTCCATTAATCCTTATCAATATTAATTAATTTATTTTCCACTATATAAATTAATTGCACTCCCAATATTAAACCATATTATATCAAATAATATTTCTCCGGTAGTATTATTTATTCCGTGTATTTAAGATTTAAATATCCATGAATAAAATTAATTTATTGCTAATTAATTTATTCATCTCTTTAATCCGAGACTAGTACCATTCAACCTTAATTATTGTGCGGAACGAATCCACTCATGAGGTTTACACAATAATTCCTTATGAACTCATCTCGGGGATATTATCAACCCTTACGGGATACACTGTCCGGTCAATTATTCACGGCATGTCATATATGAAATATAGTGACCCAACTTAACCGGAAATTAACCCAATAATTAAATCGGTTAATTCCTTTGGTAAATCAAAGTTACTTATATTAAATATACACACCCGCAATAATATCGGGGATTAAGAATAAAATACACTGAGACTCGAATCGATTATCGCCGGCAATCCTAATCGATGAATCTCAACGATCCGCTCAATACACCAAGTGTACAAGTGTGAAAAAATAATTAAGATAAATTATTTTCTCTCTCACACAACGACTATACCGATGGATTGGTCCGTGTCCATCTAGGTCGTGAGCAACTGTTTGATTAAATACGAGTAACCGATAGTATGATCTTCTGTGCGCCCATGCTTGCACCATACTAACTACAACGTATAAAATCCAGGACTATAATTTGCATATATTTAATTAATAATAATTAAACGCAAAACAATTGTTTGTTAATTTAATAGATTAAATGCTATGATCGGGAGTTTACCGTTACTTAAATCTAGACATTAAGTACACAACTCCAACAATCTCCCACTTGTACTAAGGTCTAGTCATTTCCTCCAAACTCCCGGTTCCCATACTCATCACGTGCTTAAAGTGTACTTCCGAGAAGTACTATGTGAATGAGCACTCTAGGTTGCCGCTCTGAAGTTATCTTGGTGACTACTACGTCGTCTCCCTTGACGATGACTCGTATCAGGTGGTACTTGCACTATGTGTTATCATCACTTTTAGACTTATGACTATTTCCGGTTTACCATGCACCGCTATTTAATAGCCTTTGGTAAACTTAAGAGTCATATCCAAGTCTTAGAGGTTATCCCGGAACCTAACCAAAACTTCCGCTGCCTCTGAGGCTGCTATTCGGTTATGAGAGAGCCTGAGAAGCATCCTGCTTATCACTCTTTACATATTAAAGGTTCCACCTTTTCCAAAAGTGAACACATAGCCTGATATCGACTTACACTGGTCCTTCTCTGATTTGAGATCTGAGAAACTGTAATCTAAGAGGATTTCGTCCTGCTCAGTAATCCAGTACATCCAAGTACTCTTACAGCATTCGAATATCTCTTGTCCAGATTACTCTGACATCCTCCCACTACGCTAACCGCATAGTTGATATCAGGTTCTTGTTTTCTAACATTGCATTTAAGCTTTCCACACAAGGTGTAGGAAACTGCTTAGTATCATCTATCTCCTTAATGTGTTCAAGACACATAACCTTAGATAGATATACATATTCTGTCTCTGAAGGGCAACGACCTTTCTCAGAATTATTTATGTTAAAACAAACCATAATCGTATAAGATATCCAGGAGAAGTACAATGTTCTTATCCCTAGATCATAAGATCTCAAGAACATGCTCTAACTTCTACTTAATCTTATATCCCGATTCATTTAGACAACCATTATTTTATGCCTAATAACATCTTTACATTGTTGCCAATGATAAAATGTTATCTACATAAAATTCCGAGAAACACCACCTTGTTTCCATTACGTCTCTAATACACCTATCGTCTCTGCCTTTTGATGAATCCATTGAATGGATTATCTCATCAATTCGCAAGTTCCACAATTCATAGCTTTGTAACCATCCATAAATGGATTTACCAAGCTCGTACTCTAAATGATCTAGCCTCTTAACAATAATCCTTATTGTTTTCCAAGCAGGCTCATTTAGATCTAGCACTGCCCTTATGCAGAGCTAGGGATCGATTTCATGTTTACAAGATCCAGAGTCCAAACTCCTCTAGTAAAATGAATATCTCCGGTTGTTCAACAACCTCCCACTGCAATGGCGTCCCGGTGTATAACAGTAATAATAATAGGTGCAGTGTGTGGTGTACTTTTACTCGGTTTGGCTGGTTCCCAGTATTTTGTCCTTTTTCTCATTCCAAGGTATTAATTTAGTTCAGGCTTTGTGGTTCATCTAATAGTCTTTCTATATGAACCGAACGAAAGTTCTTCTGGTTCATAGTACTATAGAACACACAATACTTCGTTCACCTAGGATATCCCACAATCACACAGAATGTGTTATTGTCTCCAGAAATATCCATAGAACATAGGTAGTTCCGAACAACTCGTTCTCTCTTACTTTTAGATTTCCATTTCTTATTTTCAACGCACCATCTCTACACGTAAGTGTATGGCGCGGCCCTTTGGGATTGAATCCCAGTCTTTGATTATGCTATGTGTTATTTAGATAGGTGATGGCCTCCGCGACCGAGTCGCAGGCTTCTAATGGATATACTTTAATGGTTCCCCATAATAGCTTTGCGTCCATTGACTAGTCAAAACACTTTGCTTTTATGGCACATTTAAGTACTCTAATCCATTTGAGTATTCTTGGAAAAAGAACTACTCGTGCCTTTCTAATTCACACATGTGACTGCATATCTAATCATTTCCAATACTAGTCTGAATTCTATCCTTTATGAAGAAAGGTTTGCTTAGATGTATTATCCTCCAAATTTAATTCTCAGATCGGAAGGTCCATTCCTTCAACTATAATTGATCAAATCAATTTCGACCTTTTGAATCTTATTTGAAAATACTACTAAGTACAAGAATTCACAAGTATAATGATTTAATAAAGAAATATATCTAATCAAGTAAAACAAGTTATAGAACGGTTCGTTGCATCGTGGTAGACTTAGGATCTATCATTCATATATTGCTATCTAATGTACCAGAATAGATAATGCCATCATTTCTTATCAAAATCATCCAATGATTAAAGAAATAAAATATCCATTCATAAATAATAGAAATCCAGAACAAAATGTTCTTTCTAAAATAAAGGGTACATAATGCAATAATCTTGAAATGAAATCCTATTTAACTAGTAAAGCAGATAAATGTCTTCCACCGCAACAGCTGCCTCCTCTACAGCTTTGCCCGTGTAGACTCAAACTCTCCTTCTCTAAGTCGCCGGGTTTTCTGGAACCCCTGCATTCAAAATGCACATACCGTCAGTGGTTCCATATCTACACACCAGAATTCTGGTAGATAATACCACTGACTATGTTTTTACGACTAAAGAAAAATTCGTACCTATGAGAGGACATTCAGACTTCCAGTGTCCAGACTTGTTGCATCGGAAGCACTTGCCCCTTGGCTTTGCAGCCCCCACTCGTGGTATAGTCTTCTTGACACCACTGGGTTTCCCGGCTTGCTTCCTTCTCTTGCCCCTACCTCCACCAGGCTTAAAGCCTTTGGACTTGGTAGCTACAAGCGCTTGAGACTTGCCCTTCTTGTAGATCCCCTCTGCCGCCTTCAGTTCAGTCAGGAGTTGCGCAAGAGTATAAGATAGTTTACCCATATTATAGCTCATACGAAACTGCTCAAAACTAGGGGTCAGAGACTGGAGTATGATGTCGACTTGCGTCTCCCCATCAATAGAAGCTCCTAGGATCTCAAGCTCATTCAACAGACTCATCATCTTAAGAACGTGCTCCCCTACGGGCGTTCCTTCAGACTGAGTAGTTGTCATGAGGACTCTCATGGCTTCTTGCCTTGCCGCACGATCTTGCTCCCCAAACATCTCCTTGAGGTTAAACATCATATCATAGGCAGTGTCCATTGACTCATGTTGGGTTTGGAGTACATTTGACATGGAAGCCAAAATATAACACCTAGCCATTTCATCAGCCTTTTTCCACTTCCGATATTCTAGTTTTTCCTCATCAGTTGAGGCAGCCGTGGGCTCAGCAGGGCATACTTCATGGAGTACAAACTTGTACTCCTCCGAAGTCAGGACAATGTCTAAATTTCTCTTCCAATCAATATAGTTGGGGCCAGTGAGCTTATGCTCCTTGAGTATCATAGAAAGTGGGTTCATAGCTATTCTCTAAACCTATAAGCACATTTAAACAAACAATTAATTTAATATCCGATATCATCTCCCTATAATAATATCATTAAATCACTAATTACATCTAAAATCCCATCAGATAAGGCAAGCCACGATAGTGTGGACGTTTACCCATCCAAATGATTTAGCAATTAGATTTGCTTTGGTCGTACATCACTATAGCGTTACTTCGATGGGAAGAATACTATAGAGCGTACCTAAGTGTAAACCATTACTCAGTATCTAAGAAGATTGTTTGGGACTCGTATATCACCGCAAGCCACGATAGTGTGGACGTTTACGTTAACATACGATCCTTTACTCTCTTCTATAACTGTCTACATCAATCGTTCCAAAATCCCATTCAATGCAGCAAGCCACGATAGTGTGGACGTTTACTACACCAAAAGACTTTTACAATTGACATCCATTTACTTGAGTCATTCGATTTCGTAAATCAAGACGCGGGGAATCATAAGTGAAACTCGAAGTTTCTAACCAGTGATTCACCATGCGAACAACCCTATCTCTCATTAGATTAGGGAGCCGAGCAGACAATCGACCCACCTTCAAAAGGATGGTACGAATGTCTCTAATTTGTGTCATCCACATGACCAAGTGGCTCTGGCTCCATTCCACTCCCCGGGGTGAGAATGAGTCGACTTGAAGTCAGTTTCAGAAAGACAAATTAGGCATTGTTTGATAAACTTAATCAATGTCTCTTGTAAAAGGAATTACAAGAATTCTCCTCTAATGACACATCTATATGAAAAAATCCATAAGAGTCACCAAGAGAACAGTAATGGAGACCATGGGAATGTTTTCATCCCCTCTCCCACTTAGCTTTTTATAACAAAGGGATACGCTATCTAATGCATAATTAAACACATAAGCATGCATACAAGTAATAAAGCACATAGCACATAGTCAAAATAATGCTAGAAAAATTATTTTCCGACTATCATGGCTTTATTCCATCTCCGTATGCTTCTTCTAGTCTTCAGTCTTCGTTCTTGAATGCTCCATGTGACGAGAATATTAATCCCAATATTTAAATCTATTTATTTTTAATAAATCCAAAAGATACTCAATTTGAAAAAATTAAATCAATCGAATAAATCAAAAAATAAAATTAAATATTATTAATATTTTTATTTATTTATTTTCCTATCTAATTCTATTAAATCTCTAGAATAATCTATCCAAGTCAAACTTGGAATATTCTAAAAGACTTCTATAATAGAATAAGGAAATAAAATAAATTAGGACTCTTCTACTTTCCAAGATTAATTAATTTCCATTACTATGAAAATTCCCATAAAATAGGAATAATCAATTAAGAAATAAATCAATCCTAAATTAACTATTATTCCTTTCTAATTCTATTAAATCTCTAGGATCCTATTCCAAGTAGAACTCGGAATACTCTAGAAGACTATAATAGAATAAGGAATAAAATTAATTCCAATTAATTCTTTTCCTAATCCATGAGAATTCCCAAAAATAGGAAAAACTCAAATAGGAAAACCGAATCAATTAGGAAAAGTGAATCTTTGGTAGGAGTAGCACGGGATGGGAATTCCCGCACCACCCCACCATCATCGGCCGACCACCGGGAGGGAGCACCCGCCGCCGCCACTCCAGCCGGCCAGCCGCCACCGTCGTCGGCGACAGCCCACGGCCGAAGGGGCGCGACGCCCCCTTCCCTTGGGTCGATCGATTGGGATCGATCAAGGGGTTTGATCGATCCCGGTCCTTCGTCCTCTTCGTCTTCTTCGTCACACGCGTTCTCCGGCGGTCGTCTCGGCATCGATCCAACGTAAATAAATTACAAGAAATAAATTTACAATTCCGGTATCGATTCTATACATGAAATCGACCCTATACACTTTCCGGAAAACATAGAACAATAATAATAAATCTAAATTCGGTCAACCCCCGAATTTTTACTATTACAAGCATTCATCCACACAAAACGAATCTCGACATGTCCGAAAGTTTAATAAACGAACAATCATGGTAAATTAAATAGCAATTAATTAAACGAATAATTAATAATCAATTAAACCATGATAGTCGGAATCCCTGCAAGGTAGAACACAATTGAATACATACATGAACACGAAACCAAACGCTCTGATACCAATTGCTGGAAATCGATATCCCGGGGTATCAAAATTGCGGAACCGATAACCCCGACCGAAATCCCATCGCCGAAAACACGCGAACCACCAAACGGAGCCGGGCTCGACCCGAGCATCGCCGCGGGATGAACCCGCGGCCGAAACCCTAGTCGAGCCCCCGTCGGGGCTCGCGATCGATTGATCGCGTGGGGCTGCCCAGCAGCCCCCGGCGGTGAGTCCGGCGACTCACCGCCACCACCGACCGGGGAGGGAGCGCCCAGCCGCGGCGCGAAGCCACGGCAGCCCCCAGCGATCGACCTAGGGTCGATCGCTCGCCCCGGCGTCCAGCCGGGGCTCCCCTCTCGCGGTCGCTACCGGCGGTCGAAGCCCTAGGCTCGACCGCCCACCCCCTCGGCTCCCAGCCGAGGGTTGCTCTTGATCCCGGCGGGGATCCCTAGACCGCCGGCGGTCCGGTGGTCTTCGACCACCACCGCTCGGTCTATCCCCGTCCCCGGTCTCATTGTTTTTCCCGGATCTTGTGTTCATGTACGTATCACAATTTAATTCACATAAAATCACACGAAGGAGTTTATGATTGTACTTTTGATTCGTTGTGCGGAGAAACGAAATCAAGTTGAAGACCTTTTGGATCTTCCCACGTATTCCTTGCACTTCGTTCGAACGTCGGGTGGGCGACGATCTATCGAACTCCTATGGATCTCCTTCAACTCTCTAGAATATCAAGTATGATAATCTTGTCTTATGATTTATGAAGGCCATGTAGTGCTTTTATAGGCTACGTAGGGGATCTAAAGGAGGTGGAATATTGGGCTTCCAATATTGAAGATTAAATTGAGCCCACTGCTCAAGTCCATTAATCCTTATCAATATTAATTAATTTATTTTCCACTATATAAATTAATTGCACTCCAAATATTAAACCATATTATATCAAATAATATTTCTCCGGTAGTATTATTTATTCCGTGTATTTAAGATTTAAATATCCATGAATAAAATTAATTTATTGCTAATTAATTTATTCATCTCTTTAATCCGAGACTAGTACCATTCAACCTTAATTATTGTGCGGAACGAATCCACTCATGAGGTTTACACAATAATTCCTTATGAACTCATCTCGGGGATATTATCAACCCTTACGGGATACACTGTCCGGTCAATTATTCACGGCATGTCATATATGAAATATAGTGACCCAACTTAACCGGAAATTAACCCAATAATTAAATCGGTTAATTCCTTTGGTAAATCAAAGTTACTTATATTAAATATACACACCCGCAATAATATCGGGGATTAAGAATAAAATACACTGAGACTCGAATCGATTATCGCCGGCAATCCTAATCGATGAATCTCAACGATCCGCTCAATACACCAAGTGTACAAGTGTGAAAAAATAATTAAGATAAATTATTTTCTCTCTCACACAACGACTATACCGATGGATTGGTCCGTGTCCATCTAGGTCGTGAGCAACTGTTTGATTAAATACGAGTAACTGATAGTATGATCTTCTGTGCGCCCATGCTTGCACCATACTAACTACAACGTATAAAATCCAGGACTATAATTTGCATATATTTAATTAATAATAATTAAACGCAAAACAATTGTTTGTTAATTTAATAGATTAAATGCTATGATCGGGAGTTTACCGTTACTTAAATCTAGACATTAAGTACACAACTCCAACAGATACAAGCTTTGGTGTCCAGAGACGAAGAAGATCATAATTATTCGTGATGTGGTATTTGATGAATCTTCTATGATTTGTGATCTTTCTTCTAAAGGGAAGTTGGAACTTCCAAGTACCCCAATGGAGGTAGAGCCGGAAGAGGTGCAAGAGAAGGATGATGGGTCAAGTTCCCCGACCACTGAATAAAGTAGTAGGACTACTTTGGAAGATCTAAAAAAGGTGGAGCCGTAATGCATAACAAGGGATATGCCAAGGAGAGAGACTCGACCACCTAGAAGGTTAGCCGAGTATGAGCTAGTCGCTTATGCTTTGAGTGTAGCCGATGATGTTGATTCGTATAAGGAGCCTTCCTCATATGATGAAGCGGTTACTTGTGATGACTCAAGCAAGTGGATGCTAGCTTTGCAAGAACAGATGAAGTCTCTTCATAAGAATGGCACTTGAGGACGAGAGATACGAGGCAAGACTAGTGGCTAAGGGTTTTAGCCAAATTCCCGGAGTAGACTTTAATGATGTGTTTTCACCGGTGGTCAAGCATAGCTCGATTTGGGCGATTCTAGGCATTGTGGCAATGCACAATTTGAAGCTTGAACAAATGGATGTGAAAACGACTTTTCTACATGGGGAGCTCGACGAGGATATCTACATGGCTCAACCAGAGGGGTTTGAGGTTTCAAGTCAAGAAAACAAGGTATGTTTTCTGAAGAAGTCCTTATACGGCTTGAAACGGTCTCCTAGACAGTGGTATAAACATTTCGACACGTTTATGATTAAGGTGGAGATAGTTGTGTGTATTTTCGGAAGGTTCGTGATGGATCTTTGGTCTATCTTCTCCTCTACGTCGATGATATATTGACAGCGGCTAAGGATAATCCGGAGGTGGAGAGAGTTAAGACACAACTTGGGAAGGAGTTCGAGATGAAGGATCTTGGTGTGACAGAGAAGATTCTTGGGATGGAAATCACAAAAGATCGAAGAAATGACAAGTTATATCTTGGCCAAAACGGGTATATAGAAAAGGTGCTTCGTCGTTTCAACCTTGAAGAAGCAAACCCAGTAAGTACTCCACTTGGAACACACTTTAGACTTACCTCTGCTTATTCTCCGACTATGGAGGAGAATATCGAGGATATGGCTCGAGTCCCTTATTTCAATGCCGTTGGTTCTTTGATGTACGCCATGGTGTGTACACGTCCGGATTTGGAGCACGCCGTGAGTGCCCTGAGTCGGTATATGGCGAATCCCGGAAGAGAGCATTGGAAGGCGGTGCAATGGGTGTTGCGCTATTTGAGAGGTACATCTAACATGAGGTTTGTGTTCAGGAGGAATCAAGATAATGTGAGAGGGTTGTGGATTCCGACTATGCCGGGGATTTAGATAAAAGAAGATCACTTACCGGGTATGTTTTCACCATTGGCGGATGTGCTATTAGTTGGAAAGCTATTTTGCAAAGTACGGTGGCATTATCGACTACCGAGGCAGAGTAAATGGTGGTCATCGAGGCTTGAAAAGAGGCGATATGGTTACGAGGTTGGTTTGGAGAACTCTTAGAGGGTTCGGAGGCGACAACAATAATTTGTGATAATCAAAGTGCTATTTGTCTCACAAATGATCAAGTGTTCCATGAGAGAACAAAGCATATTGATATTTGTTATCATTATGTCCGAGATCTGATCGCTCGAGGCGATATTAAGGTGAGTAAGGTGAGTACTCACGAGAATTCGGCGGACATGTTAACGAAGAGCTTACCCGCAACTAAGTTTGAGCATTGTTTGGACGTGGTTGGAATTTGATCAAGAGATTAGGCCCTTAGGGTCGTTTGGAGGAAGACGATAGGCGAAGGATGTTCGCGGTTCGGTGTCAAGGTGAAGATTTGTTGTGTTTGCCACAAAATCGGAAAGAGGCGCTCCCAGGCAGAATTGTCGGGCGACGCAGATAGCTGTCGGCCGACAGGTTCCAGCGAGAACGAGCCGGACGAGACATGCTCTCTCTAATCCTCTGGGGCGCAGATGCGCTGGGCTAGCGAGCTCGCGCCAGGGACCTGTCGGCCGACACCATGGACCTGTCGGCCGACATCAGGAAGTTTCCAGCGTACGGGATTTTGGAAAGTTTTCCAAATCAATGGTAATTGATTCATACTCCCCTGAGGACTCTTTTGGGCGTGAATTATTGTTTCCATACAATAATTTGGACCTCCCCCTATATAAAGCGAACTGCTCCATTTACACAGATGACACCAATTATTTTAGCTATAACTATTGTGTGAGATTTGAGGGTTTTTAGAGCATATCGAGCCTTGTAATCGTGAAACAATATTATAGTGATTTTTTCGTCGTTCCTCCCGTGGTTTTTCCCGATTTGGGAATTAATTTTACATATGCAACTTATACATATCACTACAAAAGCGTATTTTTATGAACGAGCATAATAGAAAATAAGGTATATTAAATATCTCGAGCCCACCATCCAAAAGATCAGTTTATAGCAATTACGCTGATTTGCATATCTAACGAAGATC
This sequence comes from Euphrasia confusa, assembly GCA_954870475.1. Lineage (NCBI taxonomy): Eukaryota > Viridiplantae > Streptophyta > Magnoliopsida > Lamiales > Orobanchaceae > Euphrasia > Euphrasia confusa. The sequence goes on along the minus strand of OX940956.1, from coordinate 9,007,756 downwards.
ATTTCTCGGCATTAGGGGGAGATAAGAATATAAAAGATATAAGTGCCGAGAAATTTCATTGAATGAAAACGACTTCCAATTCTAGATCCACGCACCAAACAATTGAACTCGAAGTTCATGAAAATAAGTGCCTTGAAATATTAAACAAGTAATATGCCAAATTCATTTATATATTAATGAAGGTGTGAGAAAATCACATATATTTGCGATAAAATGAACTATAAGAGTTCAAATACCAAAATGATCATTTCAAATGTTGATTCTAATATATGCTAGCGTAGTAGATCGATCTCAAGATATAAAATAAATCCATGGAAAAACAAAGAAATTAAGTCACCCTCAAAATCTCCTGAAGAGAATTAGATGAAAATCCCATTGAAAAGTCGTGGGATTGCGTGGATGTGCACATGATAATAAAAAATCGTGGGATTGCGGAACAACCAAATTAAATTTTTTTGGGAAATGATTAAAGATTTGGTTGATATATTAAATTGTCATCAACATCGAAAAATAAAAAGTCGTCAACGACATATTTTTCTCAAAGAGTTGCTCTAGTTCATTCTAATGAAAATCTGGATCCAAAACTTAAATCAATAATAGTGTACTGACAACACTCAAAATGTAGAAATGAGCAATTGAGGTAGAGCATGCGATGAGCCATATTTTTTAGCTCATTTTTAGGTTTTTAGAGTCAAGTAAATTGAGTTTTTAGTTTATTTTTACTTTGTTTGTGTCTAGGAGGGCACGTTTTGGGTTTTGTGGTCAAGTGATGTAGGTGGGCATGGAAAGCGAGAAAAGAGGAGCGCACTGTGTGAAAGAGGAAATCACCTTCCTGGTCAAGAGAGCTCGTCGAGCAAGCCGGTCTGACAAAAAGGTCTAAGAAGAGTTGAGCAAGCAACCAAGACATTAGCAGGTGGAGCAAGACTTGAGCTCGATCAAGTACCGCACATAGTCCGCTACCTCGAGAAAGAAGAGAATAAAGCACATGGGCAAGAGCGATCATTGACGGAGACGGAACATTGGGCATGCGGTATACCAGAAACCTGAAACTCGTAGAGTCTTCAAAGGCGGCCAGGTTCAGAGACCATTCTAAGTTGGACTCTCGTCCGGACTTAGAGGTATTTCCCCCACACGTCTCTTATCACTTTCAAGCCCGTCTATATAAGGAGTGACTGAAAAAAAACGCACGATGAACATGCACGAATACGGAGAACTCTAACTGAACAGCGAAGAAGACGGTAGTCACGTGAGCACATCAACTTGCCGGCGTTTATTTCTGCACAAGCCTTCGGGCCAAAAACAATCTTTATGTTTTCTTGCTTTTGATTTCATGCTTTGTTTTATTTCCCTTTGAACAATTTCCAGTTTTTAATGCATAATATAGTTCGTCTTATTTCCTTTGTTTTATTTTCGTTAATTATGTCGAGTAGCTAATCTGTTTGTATCTGGGCAAAGACAGAACCTGACAAACCCTAAGATGTAATCTCCCGAGAGGCTTAGTGAAGACATCAACTAGCTTATTTTTGTTCCTGATTCAACATGGTAGTATATTGAGCATGTTAGGGACTTGGGAAATCCTACAGTGACCAGTGTGGGAACCCCGACTTACTTAACACACAAGTACATGGATCAACGGGACCGGGAGACTGGGCGTCCGCGAAGTACAACATGTTGCTGGAGATGTGGTCGTATGACTCGGGTATGTCCAGGTATGCTATTGGCCATTCTGGGTTTACTTGGTAGTTAAAAGCGATATGATCAACTTAGACTCATGCGGTCACATAGTGTCGAATTGGTCAATATCAGGAGACTTAGAGAGATCTAGCAGGACTTTAAACATAAGAGTGAATGAGGGTCAGGGATATTGGTGTGCGTGACGATATAGGGACGTTAATATTTAGGGCCTATAACCGAAAGATGAAACTATTAGCAAAATGACATATGTACCAATGAACGACATTACTTGATCACAGGGGAAGTTAGGAGAGTCAATGTCTGGATACTTTAATTTTATCTTTATTATCAGTTTAGTCAATTCTGTTACTTGAGCATTTCTGCTAGTTTAATTTCAGTAGTTACAATTGGTCGAGTTTTATGCTTGTTTATTTTCAGTTAGTTAATTTGTTTATTTTCTGTCAAGTAGTAAAGGTGAACACGGTTCGGCAGCGCCCAACTGCTTCCCAAAACAAACTTTTTAAATGTGACAACCCGATTGAGTAATACGCCGGGAAAAATATATGCTAATTACCTCCTCGTGGGATCGACCCTATGCTTGCTACTAGTACTCACTAGTGAATGGTTTAGGAAATATAAATATTATTTTGCGCTACTCCACGACGGTAGCGTCAAAATTGGCGTCGTTGCCGAGGAGGCACTATTCCAAACAATTAGTTTTTCGTGCTAAAAACTTGATAAACTCTGTGTATGCAAGAACCTGACTCAACGGAGAGCAGCGATCAAGAGTTGTTATACGACCCTTAAATCGAGCGAACCGAGAAGAAGTTGAGAGCAAACGCAAGGCGAAAGCAAGCCCTGGCACGAGCAGCTCAAAACCCCAGTTGACCAGAGCTATAACTAGGGAACCAGTCTCATTAAAACTTAGAAGAGGCCCACGAATCGCATCTGAGTCACCTCAAAGACCAAGGATGGGATATACAACACCAAAAACGCTAAGGGAAAGGATGTTCCCAAAGAGTCTGGATCTGAAGCCGCTGGGCATCACCTTGTCCACGGTAGAAAACAACATTTGGGAGATGAGACACGACTTCATCCAGATCTTGCCCAAGTTCAGTGATATGCCACTGGAGGATCCGCAGAGGCACCTCGAAGACTTCGAGTTGGCACGTGACACCATTCGAGCAAGTGAGAGGCTAGGGGAGTACATCAGACTTCTAGCCTTCCCATTTTCCTTGGCTAAAGGTGCCCGAGAGTTGCTCTACACTATACCTGCTGGAGAAGTGACCACCTGGAATCAACTTCAACAAAAGTTCCACGAGAAGTACTTCCCAGCTACACGCATCCAGTAAATGAGGAAAAAGATCAATAGCATCAAGATGGGAACTGGAGAGAACTTCCATGACTACTGGGTCAGGTTTAAACAGATATTGGCCAAGTGCCCACACATCAGATCCTTGATCATGACTTGATCTAGTACTTCATTTTTGGATTGAGGACTTCAGAAAGGACCTTGATCAACGTAGCCAGTGGCGGATTAATTCTGAACAAAAGCGCTGAGGAAGCATTCAAATTGTTCAAGGAGATGGTAGAAGAATTAAGAGAGGATGGCAGTGATTTACACAGGAGCAACTTGCCTGTGCCTTCATCAACAAAGGTCAAGCTTGACAAACTTTGCAATATAGTTGAGCAACTGGTGCTCGATCAACGGTAACCCAGGACACAAAAGGGCAATCAAGGCATGTCCAATATGCAAGGAGAGCAATCAAGCAACTGATGAGTGCCCCAAATTATTCGATGAAGAAGTCAAGGTGATCATGCAGCCCAACAAAAATGGGCAAGATGGGAGGCCAAGGTACGAACCAAACTCAAACACGTACAATTCAACATAGAAAAATCATGAGAATCTACTTTATGGGAACAACAACTATCAAGGAGGAGGAAACCAAGGTTATCAAGGTCAGCAATACCATGGACATAACAATTAACAGAGAAAGAACTACCAAGGGCAAGCCAACCAGCAGAACCAGATCAATGGCTCAACTTTGGCAGATATGATGCAGACCTTGGTCGCTGAAACCATCAAAGCCCAGCAGAAGAATGAGAAGTACAAACTGGAAACACGTGGTCAACTCCAGAATATAAATGCTCAATTAGTTGAGTCAAGTGGGCAATTTCAGAACATCAATGCCCAACTGTCACATTTCACCCAGTCAATGACCAAGATGGAGAAAAAGACCAGTGGACTGCCACTACAATTTGAACTGAGCAATGCCCAACTGAACGCCATCCAGCTCAAAAGTGGAAAAACCCAATCTGAATTGCCCAAGAAGCAAACCCTATTACCACGAGTGGAAAGAATTGTGGAGGAATTCAATGAAGAAGAAGAGTCAGAGGATGAACCTGACCAACTCCCACCAAAACAAAAAGAAGCATGAGCACCTGATCAAGCAAGAACAACACCAAAAATCTACCCTCCCTTCCTAGGCAGATTGAGCAAGAAGAAAGAGAGGGAAGACACGAATGAGATGTTCCAGATGTTTAGGAAGGTGCAGATCAAAATGCCCCTGTTGACTATTCTAAAATCCATGCCTAGATGCGCCAAATTCCTCAAGGAGATGTGCACAAAAAAGGTGAAGTACCAAGATGATGCTAAGTTCGAAGTAGGAGAGAATGTTTCAGCGGTACTCCAGAGAAACGTGCCAAAGAAATGTGCAGACCCTGGAATATTCTATATTCCCTGCATAATAGGCAATATGAGTATAGAGAAAGACATGCTCGATCTAGGAGCATCAATCAATGTCATGCCCAAGTCCATGTACGAAGATTTGAGTATAGTACCAATGAATAGTGATCCAGTTGCATGAGTTTTGTGTGAATTCTTAATCCCAAGTGTAAAAAAACAAAGAGCATACCTTAGTGGGGGAAATTGGTTAAACCGTGAAAAAACATCGTGTATTATGAATGATCTCTTTATTCTTTGCTTATTGTGATTTTACCTTGTATGAGTTTTGTCATTTCCACTTACCCGATGTACCTGATGTACCGAGAACTTATTTTTGAGTTGATTATAGATGAAGAGATGTGTGAATTCCAATGTTTAGAAAAGTCGAGTGTTGCTTGAGGGCAAGCAATGTTCTAAAATGTGGAGGGGTTGTTTCGCCCGTAGTTGGTGTGAATTATACCCCGATTTGTGTGTTTAAATGCTCGTTTCTTGTACATTTTGATTGAATATCCTCTATTATTGTAGAATCACTTACTTTGTTGAAGTTTCTTGGTGAATAGGAATTTGAAGCTTAAAGGAGAGGATTTGTGGGCAAAACGAGGACAATGAAGCACCGAAGAGGATAAGAGACGGGAGCGACCGCTTCGGATGCACCTCAACCTTCGATCACTGGGAACAACCGCACCAAACGGGAGCGACCGCTCCCGATGCACCTCAAGCTTGGATCACTGGGAACGACCGCTCTTGACACTTTCCCACCTTCGATCGTTTGGCGCTACCGCACCCAATCGAAAGGGACCACACCCTATTTTTGCAAAATTGTTGACTTTCGCGTTGACTGCTCGGAAATGGAGTGCTTGAGGGCAAAAATGACATTTTGAAAACACACATGCTCTTGAGAAGCTATAAATAATAGAAGCACACTCACAACCCATGTAACCCAACTTTTAGGAGAGAGAATGTAGAGAGAGAAATTACAATGTCCTTGTTTTTGTCTTACAACAATTTTTATTTTTATTTTTAATTAGTGTTCTTGAGATATTTTATAGCTTATTGTTCAAGCCACTCTATAATTTAGATTTTCTTTTATTTATTGATATTTCGTTATTTTCCATTTCACAAACGTTGTTCGTCTTTCCGTTGTGCTCGTTTTGATCGGTTTCATTTTTCATTTTGATGAGTTTGAAAATTGGGGATCTACATCCTCAATTCGGTAGGTCTGTCAATCGAGTCGGGCCGGTCCTAACTCGACTCGTTCGGCCCTAAGAAAAGTCTCGTTCGATTAATATTATTTAGGGTCGAGCCGAGTTTGGGCGGAAAAATGAAGCCCATATATATAGGTCGAGCTTGGGCTTTAGTAAGCTCGGCCTCATGTAGGCCCGACCCTATATAATAATTAATTTTAATTTTATAAATGAAAATAAATTTAAAATTATGATTAAGAACACTATCTATCCTTCAATGGTTAGTACAAATAATATTTTTCTTGTAATAAATTTGTCTTTTCTCTTCTTGTTTATACTAATTTTTATGATTTTATTAATACTTATTTTTGAATATTTATTTTTTCAAATCCCTCTAAGTAGAAGTGTTGACGAACAATACAAGGTTGATGCGGACAAGATTTAAAATATGATAATCTTTGTTTTTGTTTTGATATTATTGGCTTGTGTTTGTTTTGTTGCTACTCGATCAATCCTAATATATTTTTTTAAATATTTATAAAAAAAATTGTGAAAATAATTTTAGATTGAGATGTTAAGACTTAGCCTGTTCTAGGCTCGAAGCCCTAATATTAATATAGGCCGAGCTTGAGCTTGAAAATTTCAAGCCCAAAGGCTAAAGCCCGAAGCCCATAGCCCTAAAATTTCCATGGGCCGAGCCAAGGCCAATCAAAGCCCGACCCATATGGCCCGATTGACAGGCCTACAATTAGGTATTATAATTTCTTTCTAGTTTTAATTTTATGGATCATGTTTATGTGTTTGCTTGTTTTATTTTCTTCAAATTAGTAGCATGCTAGGCTAGTTTAGTGCTTGTGTGTTTGGTTAATTGATTTGAGGTTTTGAATTGAAATTTTATGATTGTCTTGAATTGTTTGGATGAAAATGATTTCTTGTGATTGGCCTTTGATAAGTCGTTTTTATAGCGGCGAAATCAATTAAATTTAACCGAACTAGTTGTCGAAACAACTCGCCCGAGTCGATCTCGAGGAACACTACTATCGGCGCGCAAAAGCGTTTATTTATTTGCAACTAGAGAAGAGGAAAGAAATAGCATAATGCGTTGAGTTGATTTTTGTTTTGATTAAAAACTTAGAATTAACTATTTTAACGGAAAAATTTTGAGTCAAAGAGAAAGGAATTAGGGGTCGGGATTTTTAATTCTCGATTTCAAGGTTTGATTTTGTTTTGCAAAAGTCACAAGAAAACGCCCGTCGCCGGTTGGCTCAATTGTGGTTTGATGAATTCGAGTATTAAATCAAGTGAACATTTAATCAAACACCTTAAGAGCAATTGGAATTTCAAACCCTTACTTCTCAAAAATTAAATTTCCCTAACCCCTAAAAAGAATTTAGCTACTCATATTTAGAATTGAAAACGAAGACAATGAATTATGCGAGATCATGATTAGACGAACAAGAAAATAGTGCGAAGAATTAAAGCAATAAATAAAACAAGGACAAATCGAAAAGAAAACTTACTACGATCAATAACGAAATCGAAATATCTATCGGCGGTGAACTCCGACTTTTACCGAGATTCGAAAACAAGAGAGGACAAAAGCTCAAGATCTCTCGGGAACCGAAATCTATGTCTAGAGAACGTGCGTAAGGTAAAGTGTATGAAAAGTGTCTTTGGAATAGGGTAAAACCCTATTCTTGTACAAAATCCGACGATCAACAAAAGTCAAACTTTTCAGAAAACGCAGACCAAGCGGCCGCTTGGGGGGTCAAGCGGCCGCTTTCCCAAAATTCCAGAACGGCCAATCAACACAGCCAAGCGGCCGCCTGGGGGGTCAGGCGGCCGCGTGCTCGACTTCCAGCAGCTCCTGGTCCGTTCAGCTACGCAGCCGCTTGGGGGGTCAAGCGGCCGCCTGCCTGGGTGGTCAGCATCCTCGGCTCGTCGTTTCGTTCACTCGTCGCCTCGTTCACTCCGAAACGCCTCGAAAGTCGCTACCAATGCCACAAAAGCCCTGCACACTACACAAACACGTAAAACGCAACAAGACACAAGAAATGCACACGACAAGACACAAAATAACACAAGACGACACAAAACTATAGAAGAGAAAACACACAAAAACAAGTACGTCAATTCCCCCACACTTAAGCTTTTACTAGTCCCTAGCAAAATCCAAGAGTAGAGTAACACATGAACCAAAGCAAAGAATACAAGGAACACAACGAGCCAATCACCTATTCAACCTCCCAAAATCACAAACAAATTTCCGGTGGTTCCAAAACAATCCTAGTGAATAGCCTCGACCCCAAATACACAGCCCAAAGACAATCAAGCGAGTTTCAATACAAGTGACCAATCCGACGTCCCTCACAAAGATTCACTCTCTTCTTTTATACTCGAAGAATATAAGGTTCACTCAAAAGTGTGCACAAGAGAAGTATAGATAATCAAAATGTACTTGTGCACTCAAAGAAGAATAAGCATATAGGGAACAAAGATGATCATGTAAGGAAAATAAAAGAGCTTCAAATAATATCATATGCGCCCAAGAACAAAAACTAAACATGTTATTCAATTGTGCTCTCCACAAATCAAGTTCTACCATCCTAAGAATCAAGGGCGATCGATAAATAGGGTGTAACGGGGCTAGGCTTAGGGTATTCGGGATAATTTGGGAAAAATGGACTACATCAATCACGCGTCACCACAACCAAACTTCCTTTAGTTCGCACCACAACCTCCGACAACTCCAATAAAAAATTAAGAACACAACAAAGCCAAAACCAATGTCCAAGCGAGTCATACTAACTTTATTCAACTACTACACTATTTTTTTTATTTTTTGGAGACTTAAAACATGTCTCGAATTTTCTCTACTTTTTTTGGAGACTACTAGTACGTCTCATTTTCTATTTTTTTTCTCTTTTTTTTTCTTTTGTTTTTTTTTTTGTTTTTTATTTTTTATTTTGGAGACTTATAACATGTCTCGATTATTACATAAGAAGGCTAACGAAAAACACTACTCAACACCCTTCATTTATTTATGTACACCCCAACAAAATACATCCACTCCCTCCTCGACGGTGTTTAGGACAAGAAGGAAAGGCTAAATGTAGGCTCAACGAGGCTATCTAGGGTGTCCCACGACGGGCTCAAGGACAAAAGTAAAGCGGCTCGAATGGCTAACCTAATCGATCAACTCCCAATCATATTCAAAATCAAGCAAGTTATGATTATCAAGTTTCAAACACAACCGAATCACGACCTAGTTATTCTAGTTCATACGGGAGCACATAATATAGAATAAGAAAGAGAAGAAGCTCAAATAGACAACGAAGTATTACGCACATTGAAGAAAGCTAGATAGGCTCAAAATCTCTCAAGGGCAATTGGACAAGGAGAAGTCGACATGCATATAACTCACCATCACATCAAAGTGACTACACAAGGGGTCTAAACCATTCACATCCAACATAAAAGCACCAAAGATTTATCCATGATTTCAAGAAACGTCATAAAGCAATTGGCAAGCACACAAAAACACACAAAGACCAAAATGAAAGACACAACAATAACTAAAACCGAGCATGCATCAAAATCAATAGACCTCCCCCCCACACTTAGTACGAAACCATGTCCACATGGTTAACCAGCACGACAAATCACGGGAAAAAAAATCAATCAAACAAGAGCATGCTCACACGTAACTCAAACAATGAAATGAAAACACACAAACAACTCACACAACAAAATAAAAAGGAAAATACACAAACCTAGGCCGTAAGAAGTTACGGCCTATTCTCAAGGATGGGATGGTGGGTAATGTGGCCCCCGGATTACGCCCATAATCTCGTTGTACCGGGAAGCATGGAAGGTGTGCTTCTCGTCATCTATGTAGACATATTTCCATTGCTTCGACAATCCCTTGATCTCTAATTTTGGTGGAGGTGATTCTTTTGCTTTATCGCTTTTGGGTATCTTAATCATTCCCACACTATCTTCAACATGCTTCTCTTGCTTGGCTTGAACACCGAGAAATAAAAATATCGAGCTACTTTTCTGCAAGAACACCATCTCGACCAAAAGATCAATAGCATAAATGTAAAGACAATTTACGATGTAGGGATCAAAATAATTAATAACTTCATTGTAATCAACCTTAACAGAAGATGTTTTATCCCCACCCAAAGCAGAATTAAATTTGAAAATACCTGGATCATGTGGGTTGGGTGGGTGGTGAGCACGAAGAACTCTCGACTCCTCAACATAAATAAGATCGACCATCTCAAGTGAGGAACGAGGAAGCTCTAATTTTTTATGTACCTGACAACTCGGAGAGGAAGAGGGTGATTTGATCATACATGTACGCTTGGGAACTACATCCTCAACCTCCTTGCCCTCGACTCTCGGGTCATCGATATTTGAGATTTGAGACTCAAGAGAGAAATCTAGCATCGATGACTCCTCTTCTTGTAATTGCACTTCTTCATGATTGTCGACTACTATATTGATACTCAATGTCTCTTGCTCTAGTTCTCTAGGGAGTGGAATTGACAACTTGTATGGTTCTTCTTCTTGATGTGACACTTTTGGTGATCTCATCCAACACCATACTCTCAATTGTCTCTTCTTCATCATCTCCCTCCAAATTTAGTTCATTGACGTACATATGCTCCACTTTGGACTCGACCTCATTCGGTTCTACTTCATCATCTTCGTAGTCACTTTGGAGATTTTCATCCTCGTGTACCCACTCGCTTTTATTGCACATCTTATCGATCATCTCTCCTATGAGCTTAGACCTGTCTTCCGCTTCGACGCTTTCTGCCAATCTAACTTCATTCGCTTTTATTGCCGCTTCGTTTGATTTCATGGCTTGTTGAGCCATCTGCATGAAATCCTGGAAAGTGTCCTCCAAAGATGGCTTATATGACGGCTCTGGTTGCAACGAATACGGTGGAGGGTATGCCAAATTTGCTTCAGCATTTATTGTCATCGCCACTTCATTTTCTTTGATCGCCGGTTCATTTGATTTCATTAACTGTTGGGTTGTCTGCATGAAATCCTGAAAAACGTCATCCAATGATGGCTTGTATGGAGGCTCAGGTTGCATCGGATATAGTGGCGGGTACGTCAAATTCGGAGAAGACCATTGGTCCTGAGGCTGATCCCAATAACAATTGGAATATGGTTGCCTTCCCAGAATGTATGACTGAGAGTACGGACCAAATTGAAATGTCTCCTCATAAGGTGAAGGCTCATAGTATATGCTTGTCTGAGGCCTTGTAAACTCCCACACATAGTTGTTGTATAAATTCATCACTGCTTAAACAAAAACTTTACAAAAACATGAAACGCACCGGTGGGAGAAATAATAATCATATCAAAAAAAAAGAAAAAGAAAAAGAAAGAAAGTTGCAAACACTCAAACACTAATACTAATGCCTAAAGTGTTCCCCGGCAACGGCGCCAAATTGATAAGTCGTTTTTATAGCGGCGAAATCAATTAAATTTAACCGAACTAGTTGTCGAAACAACTCGCCCGAGTCGATCTCGAGGAACACTACTATCGGCGCGTAAAAGCGTTTATTTATTTGCAACTAGAGAAGAGGAAAGAAATAGCATAATGCGTTGAGTTGATTTTTGTTTTGATTAAAAACTTAGAATTAACTATTTTAACGGAAAAATTTTGAGTCAAAGAGAAAGGAATTAGGGGTCGGGATTTTTAATTCTCGATTTCAAGGTTTGATTTTGTTTTGCAAAAGTCACAAGAAAACGCCCGTCGCCGGTTGGCTCAATTGTGGTTTGATGAATTCGAGTATTAAATCAAGTGAACATTTAATCAAACACCTTAAGAGCAATTGGAATTTCAAACCCTTACTTCTCAAAAATTAAATTTCCCTAACCCCTAAAAAGAATTTAGCTACTCATATTTAGAATTGAAAACGAAGACAATGAATTATGCGAGATCATGATTAGACGAACAAGAAAATAGTGCGAAGAATTAAAGCAATAAATAAAACAAGGACAAATCGAAAAGAAAACTTACTACGATCAATAACGAAATCGAAATATCTATCGGCAGTGAACTCCGACTTTTACCGAGATTCGAAAACAAGAGAGGACAAAAGCTCAAGATCTCTCGGGAACCGAAATCTATGTCTAGAGAACGTGCGTAAGGTAAAGTGTATGAAAAGTGTCTTTGGAATAGGGTAAAACCCTATTCTTGTACAAAATCCGACGATCAACAAAAGTCAAACTTTTCAGAAAACGCAGACCAAGCGGCCGCTTGCCCAAAATTCCAGAACGGCCAATCAACACAGCCAAACGGCCGCCTGGGGGGTCAGGCGGCCGCGTGCTCGACTTCCAGCAGCTCCTGGTCCGTTCAGCTACGCGGCCGCTTGGGGGGTCAAGCGGCCGCCTTCCTGGGTGGTCAGCATCCTCGGCTCGTCGTTTCGTTCACTCGTCGCCTCGTTCACTCTGAAACGCCTCGAAAGTCGCTACCAATGCCACAAAAGCCCTGCACACTACACAAACACATAAAACACAACAAGACACAAGAAATGCACACGACAAGACACAAAATAACACAAGACGACACAAAACTATAGAAGAGAAAACACACAAAAACAAGTACGTCAGCCTTGATCGATTGTTGAAACCGAGACCTACCGGAGACGTTTCACTTAATTTGTGACCACGGTCGATTGCTCGATTGGTTGGAGGAGAGACCTACCCGGTGATCCTCCTAGAGCCTCGATCCTTCAACCCTAGCTCACTCTTAATCGAGAAGTTTGTTGGCCCGTTTTGTTTGAAAACCAATTCGACTCTTTGGAGAAATTACCCAAACACCCTAGCCTCCGTTTCTTATCGTTTATTTGCTTATTTGCTATTTGTTTTATTTTCGTTTTTTATTTATCTCGTCCTAGTATTATATAGTTGATCTTGCTTGCTTTAGGATAGTTTAATTTGCTTTTTATTTGCTACTTGACACACAACACCGACACAAACTTAAATCCGATTGTAACACTCTTTGAGAACACGACCCGAGCTAACCTACTACGTGTTACTGTGACCTTGTACGTTTGACCGTGACCTTGTACGTTTGCGGGCGATCACCTAGGCCGGTAAACAGATAACACATACAGTATATAGTTGGTAGTAGTAGTAGTAGTAATTTTTTGAAACCTTAGGGGGCACATGTAACACACACACGATTTTCCCAATTAAAACTGATTTAAATATTAATACTGATATCGGTTAATAACCGATTACTAAAATAATTAAAACTGATTTAAATAGATTTACAGATATCGATTTATAATCGATGTCTGAAATATGGCTAGTATAGACATCGGCTCTGTAGGCCCATTGTAGATCCGTCACTGCGTACACCCTGATCCTCCGTAATATACATATGAACTGCCGATATAGGTACTTGCATTATAACACTTGGGATGTAAAGTTCTGATTGTAGGGTTCATTATTTGGATTAGTGTAGTGTCGGTGCGATACACTTGTACATCCCGAATGTAAGCCACATTGTTCGTATTATACGATAGACGCTGCGATGGTAAAATCCCACTTCCCATTTCGGTCGTGGTCGGGGTCTGGCTAATTGCAACTTCTCCACCGAATTCCACTGTATACGGTACAAAGTTTTTGAATAATTCATATGGCCAACAGCCAACAACTTCTCCCTCTACAAGTAGCCACCAAGCACTACGTACCCTCCTTTAAGCAATGATCGATGCAGAAAAATAATTAAAATTAATATATATGACACAGCACATATATGCACACGCAAGTTACAACACACTTACTCTTCTCACTTCGACGCTAATTTCTTTGGGTTTACCATTGAACGTCGAAGGTGACCGGATTGCCGCGCCAAGTGCAATATGAGTATTCTTGGACTGAACAAAACCTGGGCAGGTCAAATCAAAACAACCGGTTTTCTGGTACCAATCGGTCTGCATGTACGTAGGCACAAGTATATATATAATGTAATGAATATCATTTTAAATAATTAAAGAATACTAGTACGTATATATAGTTGTAATAAAATTAATAAAAACACTTACGGTCCAATAAATGAACAGCCTTGGAAATGGGTCACCAGATGTTACCTGCAGGGAATAATTCAGTTAGTATTATCCCTGACTTTCGTATATAACATTAAGTGACACGAATTTAAAACAGAAATTATGTCTGTTTTTTTATAATATAAAGTAGACTTATAATAATCCATATATAAAAATATGTGATTTATATTCGTATTAGAATTATTTGAATCGGTTGCTATGTTGTATTAGAAAATTTTCATATTCATATTTTTTTCGAATACTAATAATTAAAAGTCATCGACTCACAAAATGAAAAAAAAAAAATTGATCCGATCCGTTTGCAATTTTAGTAAATATACTTACCCTAACACCAACTTCAACTGCTAAGTATACACCGTCAGTAAGCCAAACTTGTGATGTGCTGTATTCTCCTTTATTTGCGACTTTAGGACTCCATACATTTATGAATGCTTTAAGTCCATAAAACCCTCCTGTTCCCACTCCAAATCCTACAACGCGCTGAAATATATGTAGAACATAAAATTAATGTGAAAATGGTCGGAGGAACACATTTAATTATTTTTATTAATTTCATCCTTACAACCAAGACAACTTTTTTCAGCGGTCTTGGGGCAGCTAATATTTCACTCAAATCATCATCCTCTTCTTCGGTTGATCTTCTTATTGGAACCGTGTTTTTGGGGCACATTTCACCAGACAATTGCCAAACTTGAAGAATCTCTTTAGAAGTGTCGTTATGTGATATTGCCGCCTTTTGCATTTCAGGTGGAACCTGCATACAAACAAACTTATACGTGAGTCAAAAGTGTTCAAACAATACAACATGATCGATTGATCGATCAAAAGAACACACACACACACAACACACACGCACACACACACACATATATATATATATATATATATATATATATATATATTCACCGATATCTTAAGTCCCTTCAACAGTGGATGATCAAACGCCGGTTGTTTATCGAACAACACACAATCTATCTTGTCACCGTCGGGGCTCTGCACCATACATACGTAACTATATTATAGAAATTGATTTGAAAATAAAATTAAAAAAATAAATTATTATTGCCTGAATTGTTTTAACGACACTTCTATTGCTTGCTCTGATCATGTAATCGCGAACATGTTTAGGTTTTGTTGTCTTAGATCGAGAGTAATCGGCATTACCAAAAGTGATGGTTGCAGAACAAACATAAATCTCTGAAGAAAAGAAAAGAAAAACTGAAATGATTGTTAACATGTTGTAACAAACATAGCTACAATTCATGTTTGTAGAATTTGAAAATTACACTCAGTTTTTTATTTTCTTTATTAATTTGACAGATTTCAATTCAATTTATGAATATTAAAATCGTGGAGAATGAGTATTATAAATAGATGAATTCGGTTCCGCGTGTTGAATTTGAGAGAATACACGCATGCAATAATTTCAAAGTTCAATTATAACTAATTAAGTGGTCGGGTTGAAGGTTGCGCAAATTTTTTTTAGGGGTACGCCCGATTAGGAAAAAGAAAAAATTAGTTTTATTGTGTAACTATGGTATAATTATATTGATAACTTTAGCTTTTAGGACAAATCTCTGAACGCCACTAAATATTACTTGTTGTAAATTCGACGATGTATAATACAAATAATAATGCGGAACCCCGAAAATAACTCAACAATAAAAGATAAAATAAGAAATTTACGTGGAAACTCAATTGGAAAAAAACACGGGAGGAGCGACGAGAACTTTCACTATAATATTGCTCACGATTAAAAGGATTGATATCCACTCTAAAACTCTCTAATCTCACACAATATTATCACATGGTGTCTCTCTTGGTATTCAACACACCTCTAATTGTTTTTATTGAAATCTCTATTTATAAATGTAAAAAACTATCAAATTGGAAACAATTAGAATTAAGAATAATTTTTTTTCCAAATATATAAATCCTAAATTCATAAGTAATAGAATTGTATTCAATATAATTCAAATTTTCCTAAATAGGAAAACAAAATTTTTACGGATTCGAGTCATATTTTAACAATAACTATGTAGCTAGCTAACTATCTTCTTCTTTTTCAAAATGCCCTTATTTATTTATTTATATATATTTTTTTTGATAATTATTGATGAATTTCGACCGTCACTAAAGCCGTTTTATATATTTACGAGGGACAAATTTTTTTGGCACTAAAATTTCACCTACGAGAATATTATCGACAACTTGAATCCCTCAAATAGATTTTGTTAAAATTGTGTGTTATTGGTTACTTTTGAGTTGTTTCACATTGAATTTTTTGAAAAAGGAGATCATATTATAAGGTAGATCATGAGTGATTTTGCTGGTGATATTCACATATATATTCTTACCTATGGATTTATTTCACAAATTTTATTCTTACCTACGGATTTATTGAAAGATTTTGGCGTTGGCATTCACCAATTTTGTTAGTGTATAGACGAATTCACCAATTTTGTTAGTTTATAGATGAATTCGGTTCCACCTGATTGAATTTGAGAGTACTCATGCAATAATTTGAAAGTTCAATTATAACTATATTTTATATTATTGAATATAAATAAATTATTTTTCAAATTCAAGGAAATATATATGATTTTTTTTAACGAGTCGTTCCAGAATAATATTTACAGCTTCCTAAAATAATTAATTATATTTATTTTTATTTGAAAATATAATTATATTCATACTTTTTAATTTACTTTTAATATTTTACTCACAATTATTTATTTTTTGAACTTATAATTTTTATCCTTCAATTAGTTTTTTGTTACAAAGTCAAAAAGTACTCATTATTAAATCTCACTAGCTAGTGTTTGCTAGTGTGCACACTAGTGACACATATTAAAGAAAATGAATATTTATTTGTAAAGAGATATAATATGTACTGTTCTAAAAATTCTCGCTTAGCTCCGATTAATTTCTGCCTAGGCTCAAGCTGTACTCGACTGTCTCGATTTTAGGCTCTAGGGCCCTAACCCGCCTAAGTGCCGCCTAAACTCGCTTTATACCGCCTAAGTTCAATTAATTTCGTCTTTACTTACTTAGACGATTCTCGAGCAGATTTAACTGAATAATCAATTAAATGCAAATCTTGATAAATCAAATAAAATAGATGATGTTATTATAAATTTTGAGTTACGAGACCAAAATTTGAAAAAAATATTAAATATATAATAAAAATGATCTAAAATTTTAAATTTACAAACTATTTTTATTATTTTACTATATTAAATTTGTGATAAATACTATGTTTAGATTATTTTTTGATTATTTTGTTCAAAATATTGATTTATTATGTATAAAAATATTTTTAAAATATAATATTAATTAATTAATTATAAAATGTAAAACGATTAATCACCGCTTAATCCCCGATTAATCCCTCTAGGGCGCTAGGCTCCTAGTCACCGCCCGACTAGCACCTAGCGCTTTTTAGAACCTTGATGATAATATGAGAGTGTATATAATAATTGAGTTAGTTTAAAAAAATAATTTGTAAATGTAAAAAATTGAATATTATAAGAATAAATAGAAAATTATTATAAAGTCTGCAAACAATTGTAAAATAGTCAAGCATTGTTAACTCAATTAGTTGAGCACTTGAATTAAGTAAAACCTTTATAAAATAGACAACAAAAGAAAAGGGTGCAAATACATATACTAGATCGAAAGAATAATATTTTTATGTTTTTATATACCAAAAAGGGTGACTATTATTTTAAAAACGTATATATAATTTACTACTAAAATATATAATTTTATTTTAAAAGTTTAATGAAAATCTACATTATTTAGTTAAATGATAGTATGATTTTTTTTTTCTAATCTCTATTGATAAATATTCACAACAATAGGTACATAATAGTTGAAATAAGATAATATACTCCTCACATATAGTGGAGTATTATAAAAAAATATGATGATGATAATCTGAAATACTTTTCTCCGCACATTGTTAAGTTTTACGTTTATAATTTAAACATTGTTTAACAAATATAATCCTCTTTTTGTCTAATAGAAAATAATCACGCTTCATTTGTAATTGTGATCAAGGTCAACCCGAGATATGTGCGTTAGCATTTAAATTTCAGTAATTGACTTAGATAAAAAAAATTGTAATCATTTCTTTAGAATAAATGTAATACATATTGTTTTAAGTTATTGTTTATGTGAATAAGTTGAGTTTGAAAATAGCCTAATAAATTTTAGTATGAATAATTTTATTTTAAACTATATCGAATTTCTTTAAAAGAAAATGTAATTTTTTTTTTGTTTTTTGTTAAAATACTTAATTTTGGTCAAATGCAAAATTTATAGTAAGATTAACATTAAGACAAAAGAGTTAAAAGGTAAGCGAATATTAAAAAAAACCAATAGAGTAATAATTAAGTTTGAAATTTGAAGGAAAAATTCTTAAATTGCGCTCATCAATTCATTGAAACGTTTTAAAAGTTTTGTTAGGTATATATGATTAATTTAAATTAATTAATTAAGATTAATATAATAAAAAATAAAAATCAACAAACAAATCAAGTGTGTGACTTCAATAATATTCCATGGTGCATTTAATCAGAAAAATTAAGTTCGTGGTTTCAATAATATTCCAGGGTGCATTTAAATATGAAGTGCTAACTAATCGCATCTTTAATGCACACTATTATTATTATTATTCTCATATTAAAGTTTCTCAGTTCACTAATTACATACGAATTTACATTATGATTAGAATAAAGAGATTATTCTGGTAAAAAAATTGGTTTTCAAAATTATAAAAAGGAACACAAGATTTATAGTTAATATGGAAATTTTAATGTCTCACTATGTAAGTAAATATTGTGTAACTAACATATAATTAGTGGTGTAAGTGTAACTATATAATTAATTATGAGCAATTTATACCATACACGTACGTGTAGGATTTATATCATACTCTCCGTGTTAATTATAATGATAATATTAATATTAATTAATAAATATTGTCAATTATAGTAATAACCCGAATTTTTAAAATAAAAATTAGTTAATTAAAATACTTTTTTGTTCACGTGTTAATCGGGTTTAGTATTTTTAGTTGGACTACAATTATAAATTGGGCTTTAATTTAATGAACTTTTATAAAATTTAATTATCCTAATGGGCTGCACAAACCTTTTATTTTATTGGGCAAGATTAATAATATTGTTAAAAGAAAACATAAAAATACATGATTATAAAAGACATGAGAATAGGGTTTTTGAGGCTTACGCTAAGAAGAAAAATAATGAGAAACGGGCGACCGAGGAGAGGACGATCGGATTGGGAGGAAGAGAAGCAGCTATACACATTTTCAACCATCTCATGAAACCCTCGATCTCTCGAGCGCATTTTAAACTAATAAGGCAAGTGGGTTTTTAAGTTCACGTAGTTAGATTATCTTTAAGATCTAGGGTTCTTTGTTTTGAATTTAAAGTATGTGATTAATCTTGATTTGGTTCGATTATATTTGTTTGGTGCGTAAAAGTATATATGAATTCCTTGTCCGTATACATGCGTGAATCGATGACTTTAGAACTACCAAAAATAATATGCGTGTGTACATTGTTGTGGTGGTTGCGGCTGTAGCAGCCTTGGTGTATAAATATATAGCTACGTATGTTAGATGTGTGTGTAAATATATGTAACTAATCTGTATGTTAGATGTACTATTGAATATGAACTCGACCCGGAAGTCAGGGTTGATATTCAGATCGCTTACTAAATAAGCCACCGACTTATATATATATATATATATATATATATATATATATATATAGAGAGAGAGAGAGAGAGATAATTCGTAACCCTAAATCGATATTGCTTCTGGTATGAATGAAGATTCCGCGATCTGAAATTATCATAATACTAGTTGCTGTTCGCTGATCCGTGATCTTTCTTTGTTATTTTTCGCAGGAACCAAAAAGATCTCCTCTGTTACGAAGATCGTTCTGTCGAATTCAAAGATACATCGCCTTCAACAAAAGCCTAGATCTCCTCCTGTACGAAGATCGTTCGGTCGAATTTCAGGATGTCGTTGCCCTCAACCAAATCCAAGATCTCCTCCGGTGCGAAGATTGCTCGTTCGCCTTCAACCTTTGCCAATATCTACCCCGGTTCGATGATTGTTTGGTCGCCTTCAACTAAAGCCAAGCTCCCCTCCGGTACAAACATCTCGCCGTTTTATTCTTGTTATAAAATTGTTTTTATAATTATTTTGGTATTTATGTCATTGGTAATCCATGAAATTAACAACCAAAACTGTTCTTGGGATAACCCTAGCTCATTCCTTTGAGTATTGTCACATGGAATGAATATGCGCTTTCGATTTGTTTTTTAATGTTTGTATTTGTTTGCTTTCCTCCTCACGTTATGTTTGGCGATTTGATTAAATTGATCTGACATTCTGTTTTATTATGGGTAATTGACCCAAAACAAATAGTTGCAGATAAGAAATTACTTGATGACACATTACTGAAGGGCGTGACTGCCGGAGGTAGTACTATTACGCCTTTGTACAAGGTTTATAAGGTAAGTAAATCAAATTATCCATTGTAGTAGTAGCTTTTGCGCTTTTTGTTCGATTATATATGTTGGGTGATCGTTGATGAGTTTTTTGAATGAAGCCCCAGCCGAAACTGACCTACCTTGATAAGAAGCTGTCTCCGGAACTTTGCTGTGAGTCGTCTTCAAGCAAGGCCAAGATCTCCTCCGGTACAAAGATGTTTTATTCTATTTATAAAATTTGTTTGTATAATTATTTTGGTATGTGTGTATTGTTATGGTTGGCGATTTGATTAATTTGATCTGACATTCTGTTTTTTTTATGGGTAATTGACCCGAAACAAACAGTTGCAGAGAAGAAATTACTTGATGACTATGACAAATTACGGGAGACCGTGAAGATCCTAGCCAACAAGTTTACTTCTATCGAGGAGTCTAAGCTTTATAAGGTAAGTAATCAAATTATCCATTGTAGAAGTAGCTTTTGCGCTTTTTGGTCGATTATATATGTTCGTCGTTCGTTGATGAGTTTTTTGAATGAAGCCTGAGCCACTACTGAACTCCCTTGAATTGAAGCGGTCTCCGGAACTTTGCTGTGAGTCGTCTTCAAGTAAGGCCAAGATCTCCTCCGGTACGAAGATGTTTTATTCTTTTTTAAAACAATGTTTTTATAATTATTTTGGTATGTATGTATTGTTATGTTTGGCGATTTGATTAATTTGATCTGACTTTCTGTTTTTTATGGGTAATTGACCCGAAACAAACAGTTGTAGAGAAGAAATTACTTGATGACGAATTATTTCATGAGAAATTACGGAAGGCCTTGAAACTCCAAGTTTGGTCTACGAGGCCTTTGTGCCCCGACGACTACATTGTCATGGAGCCTGAGCTTTATAAAGTAAGTAATCAAATTATCCATTGTAGTAGTAGCTTTTGCGCTTTTTGTTCGATTATATATGTTGGCTGATCGTTGATGAGATTTTTGAATGAAGCCCCAGCCGAAACTAACCTCTCTTGAAAAGAAGCGGTCTCGGAAACTTTGCGAGATCTGTTCTACCGTGCACTCTCGTTGGGATATGTCCGCTTTAGAGTCGTGTGCCGTTTGCAACTGCGTTCGCCACCTCTCCAATAACTGCCCTCTTCTGGTAAAATTCACGGTGGTCTGTTGCTGTGGTTGTCCGTTTTTCGATATAGACGAGTGGGTTTGTCGTGCCAAGTATTGTGTATTGAAAAAGGCGATGCTTAAGGAAAAGGTGTGCGAACTTTGTGAAGCTCTACACGACCACACTACCTACGAATGCCCCGAGGCCAAGGATATTGCTGCTGAATATAAAATGTTGGATGAAAGGGTCCATGAGGTAGAAGCATCTAAGAGATGCAAGAGAGCATAGCGCACTCTCAGAGAGATTCATGTGATCGAGCACAATGGTACTTGTCTATGATTACTTGCTGTTTGGTGATTCTGGGTATCAATTAAAATTTGTATTCTCTGTAATGTTTTATTGCTCTATTTGCTTGGGGTACTTGTCTATGATTACTTGCTGTTTGGAGAATCTGTGTATCAAATAAATTTGTACTTTTTGGAATTTTTTGTTGCTCTATTTTCTTGGTAGTTGTCTATGATTACTTACTGTTTGGTGAATATGGGTATCAATTAAAATTTGTACTTTCTGGAATGTTTTGTTGCTCTATTTGCTCCAAACAATAACTTGACAAGGGTGGTGGTCGACTGGTCGTGCCCCTAAAAGCTTGGCTTTGGTCGTTTATAAACAAGCCAGCCAGACATTTATTTATATACGTGTAACCGTAAGCGACTAAAAATTGTGGAAACTCAATGATAAAACTTCGATAGATACGATGGCTCTAGTTCCTCGCCACCACTTTTTTCTCCGCCTCCACCCTCCCGTTGGACAACATAGCTCTCTCCATTTTCCCGCCGACCTGCAGCCGCATTGAGTGCTCTAGCTAAGACGTCATCTACTCTGGCAACGGGTATTATGATACGCCTCTCGATACGCTTGGAATAGCCGGGGATTATTACAATCGGCCACAATCCTCTTATAAACTATGCACTACGCACGTTTAATACACCAAGTAATAATTTAGAGTCTTATAATTTACTATAAGGTGGAAGTATGAAAACTTCACGCAATACCTCAAAGGTTTTTTCAATATCTCAATGCTTAATCAAAATACGCGAAGCCTTCTATTATATGAGCTCAAACCTTGGTAACCAAATAAAAGAAATAATAAACTAATACTAGAGAATCCTAATACTCTGGCAAGTATTCCCTAAGACTTCTATGGAAAGAAATCACCTAAATACTTAAAGAAATAAATAATAAAAGTACTTAATTAATTAAATAAATAAACTAAATAAATTGATAGGTTTTGGACGCAACGTGCTCGGCCGTCTGCCGCCGTTGCCGCCGATCGCCGCCGTGCCCAGGTGGCTCTCCGAGAGGTACGCCGGGAAATTCGCGGGCCATGCGAGGTCGATGCGAGAAGACGCTGGGCTGCTCACGAGCTTCTCGTAGCATGCTACGTGAACGCAAGCCTCTCGAGTCGCGCTTCGGGTCTCTACGGGAACGCTGTTGATCGTTACGAGAAACCTCGTAGCACCCGGCTCCAGAGGTGACTCGCTGCGAGCCGCTACGGGAAATCCACGCATTGCTATGGGCTTCGCGGGTAATTCTCGTATGAGCTCGTACAGGGACTCCTCGCTACGGGGCGCTGCGAGTGACTCGTGCTGTGACTCAGGCACTGCTACGGGATCCTTAGTACGATCTGTATCACTCCCTCCTCCTTTAAGAATACCTTTGACCTCAAGGGTGTCTCTGATGGAGTTGTATACTTAATGTCTAGATTTAAGTAGCATGTGAACTCCGTCTAAAGCATTTATCCTATTTAGTAAACAATCATTTGCATTTAATTATATTTAATTAAATATATGCAAACCATAGTCCTAGATTTTATACGTTGTAGTTAGTATGGTGTGCGACGTCACACGGAAGATCATACTATCGGTTACTCGTATATAATCGAACACTTGCTCACGACCTAGATGGATAAGGACCAATCCATCGGTATAGTCGTTGTATGAGGGAGAAAATAATTTGTTTTAATTATTTTATCATACTTGTACACTTGGTGTATTGAGCGGATTATGGCTAGATTTAATTTTGTTAATTAATGTCCATAATATTGTTCTTGATTTTAAACTCTTGAATATGTCGATATTCGTTTTATGGTGGTGAGTGTTCCGAAAAAGTGTGACGGAAGTGACGAAGAGAGGGTTAGGGCTCGGTTCGGCTATCCCCATAGCGGAACTTGTGACAACTATGTACTTCATGACCAATTATACTCATAATTGGAGGAGAAATCTGGAAATTGTCCTAACTTCTGAGGAGTACAAGTTTGTACTTCTTGATTAATGCCCTGCTGAGCCCACGAATGCCTCAACTGATGAGGATCGAACGGCATATAGGAGGTGGAAAAAGGCTGATGAGATGGCTAGGTGCTATATTTTGGCTTCCATGTCAAATGTACTCCAAAACCAGCATCAGTCGATGGACACCGCCTATGACATGCTGTCTAACCTCAAAGAGATGGTTGGGCATCAAGACCGTGCGGCTAGGCAAGATGCAATGAGAGTCCTTATGACAACTACTCAGTCTGAAGGAACTCTCGTTGGGGAGCACGTTTTCAAGATGATGGGGTTGTTGAATGAGTTGGAGATCCTAGGAGCTCAAATTGATGACGCAAGTCGACATCATACTCCAATCTCTGGCCTCTGGTTTTGAGCAGTTCCGCATGAGCTATAATATGGGTAAACTATCTTATTCTCTAGCGGAACTCCTGACTGAACTGACAGCGGCGGAGGGGATCTACAAGAAGGGCAAGTCTCAAGCTCTTGTAACTACTAAGTCCAAAAGCTTTAAGGCTAATGGAGGTAGAGGTAGGAAAAGGAAGCAAGTCTGGAAACCCAGTGGTGCCAAGAGGCAAGCACCGCGTAAAGGGACCAGCAAGCCTAAGGGCAAGTGCTTCCGATGCAAGAAGTCTGGACACTGGAGGTCTGATTATCCTCTCAAAGGGGTTCCAGAAAACCCGGCGACTTAGAGAAGAAGAGTTTGAGTCTACATGGGCAAAGCTGGAGGAGGCAGCTGTTGCAGTGGAAGACATTTTATCTGCTTTTAGTAGCTTTAGGATTTCATTTCAAAGTTATTGCTTTTATGTACCCCCTTAATTTTAGAAAGAACTATGTTCTGATTTTCTATTATTAATGAATGGATATTTATTTCTTTTAATCATTTGATGATTATTGAGAAGAAATTATGATATTATCTATTCTGATACATTAGTTAGCAATATATGAATGATGAATCCTAAGTCTCCACGATGCAACAAACCGTAGTATTTAATTCGTTTTACTTGTTAGAGATGTTTTTTTACTAAATCATTATACTTGTGAATTCTATGCTGAGTAGTATTTATTCAAATAATATTCTAAGGTTGAAAATTGATTTGATCAATTAAGTTGAAGGAGTGGACCTTCCAACCTAAGAATTGAATTTGGAAGAAAATACGACTAAGCAAACCTTTCTGGATAAAGGACAAAGAATCCGGACAAGTATTGAAATTGATTAAACACTGATATGTAGACCTATGTCTACTCAGACTAGAAAGGTACGAGTACTTCATTTGATGAATACTCTAAGTATGGATTAGAATACTTGATATACCACAAAAGCAAGTGTTTTGACAAAGTCAATGGACACAAGCTATAGTGGAAGAGCTATCAAAGTATATTCATAAGTAGCCTGTGATCTAATCACGGAGGCTATCACCTGTCTGAAGACATAGCATAATCAGTAGTTGGAATTAGATTCCAAATGACTACACCATACACTTAATAGTGTAGACATGGTGTGTAAGTAAGAAGTAGATCTCTAATGGAAAGGTAAAAGAAAGAGTTAATCGGTACTACCTGTGTTCTATGAATATTTATGAAAGACAACGACACATTCGATGTGGTTGTAAAATATCCTAGAAGAACAAAAAGTTGTGTGTTCAATAGTACTGTGAACCAGAAGGACGTTATAAGTTCTAACGCCCGGTTCTTGTAAGAGTACTATTAAATGAGACACAAGACCCAAAATGACGAGATACCTTAGGACGAGAGAAAAGGACAAAGACTGGAAACTAGCCAAACCGAGTAGCGTACACCACTAACTGCACCTACTGTTATTACTGTTTATACACTGGAACGCCGTTGTAGTGGGAGGTTGTGGACAACCGGAGATGTTCATAAGACTAGAAGAGTTTTGATCTCTGGATCTAGTATACATGAAATCATTCCCTAGATCTACATGAAGGGCAGTACTGAATCTAAATATGTCTTCTTAAGAAAGCAATAAGGATTATTGCTAAGAGACAAGATCATTTAGAGTACAAGCTTGGTTGATTCATCTATGGATTGTAACAAAGCTATAATTCGTGGTACTTGCAAATTGATGAGATAATCCATTTGATGGATTCATCAAAAGGCATGAACGAATGATGTGTATTGGGAACGTAATGGAAACGAAGTGGTGTTTCTCGGATATTTTATGTAGACAACATTCTATCATTGGGAACAATGCAAAAGTGTTATCAGACATAAAATGATGGTTGTCAGATGAAATCGATATATAAGATAAAGAAGAAGTTGGATCATGTTCTTAAGATCTAGGATCTTGAGAAAAGAACATTGTACTTCTCCTAGGTATCTTATACGATTAATATCCGTTTTAACATGCATAATTCCAAGAAGGGTATGTTACTTTTCAAATGAAATGCATCTATCTGAAGGTATGTGTTGTGAACACATAAAGTAGATAGAAGCAGTTAAAGCAGTTTAAGTGTGGAAAGCTTTAAAATGCAATGTTGAAAAACGAGAACCAGATATCGACTACTCCCTCTATCCCTTAAAACAATGCATACTTTCCTTTTTAGTTCATCCCTTAAAACAGTGCACATTTCATAAATGGAAGGTCTTTTCACAACTTTATCCTCTCAATACACATTTATTTACCCTTATACCACTACTTTTTTCAACTAACTACTTTATTACTTACCCATCAATACCTATTATACCCCTACTTTATATTATTAAACACACAAAAACTCATTTTTTCTTAATCCACGTGCAAATTTCTCTATGCATAGTCTTGGGGGATGGAGGGAGTATGCAGTTGGCATAGTGGGAGGATATCAAGGTAATCCTGGAAAGGAATATTCGACTACTGTAAGAGTACTTCCAAAGTACTGTTCTAGACTACGAAGCAGACGAGCTTTTCCTTTGGATTACATTTCTCAGACGTCTAATCAAATCAGGAACAGTGTAAGTCGATATCAGGCTATGTGTTCACTTGTAAAAGGAGGTGAAGCTTTAGAATGGAAGAGTGATAAGCATGATGCTTTTCGGACTCAACCATGGGTAACCAAACTGCGGCCTCAGAGGCAGCGGAAGTTGTGGTAAAGCTTTGGGATAACCTCTGGACTTGGATATGATTCTTGGTTTACCAAAGGCTATTTAGATAGCGGTGCAATGGCAAACTGAAAAAAATCATAAGTCCATAGTGATGATAACACATAGAGCAAGTACCACCTGATACGAGTCATCGTCATGTGAGACGACGCTGTAGTCACCAAGATAACTTCGGAAACGGCAACCTAGAATGCTCATGCACAAGGCACTTCTTTGGAAGTGCAGTTTAAGCACGTGATGGGTATGGGAGTCGGGAGTTTGGATGAAATGACTAGACCTTAGTATAAGTGGGAGATTGATGGAGTTGTATACTTAATGTCTAGATTTAAGTATCGTAAACTCCCGGTCATAGTATTTAATCTATTTAAATGAATAATCGTTTGCTTTTAATTATTTATAATTAAATAAATGCAAATATTGTTCTGGATTATATACGATGTATTTAGTATGGTGTGCGTCGTCACACGGAAGATCATACTATCAAACACTCGTATATAATCAAACAGTAGCTCACGACCTAGATGGACAAGAACTAATCCATCGGTATAGTCGTTGTATGAGAGAGAAAATAATTGGTCTTGATTATTTTATCATAATTGTACACATGGTGTATTGAGCGGATCGCTTGAGATTTATCGATTAGGATTGCCTTGGATAATCGATTTAAATCTCTGAGTATTTTATTCTCAATCCCTGATATTATTGCGGGTGTGTGCATTTAATATTAGTGACTTTGATTTTCCAAAGGAATTGATTGATTAGAATAACCGATCAATTACCGGCAAAGTTGGGTCACGGTATTTTATGTATGACATGCCGTGAATTCTTGATGGGAAAATGTGTCCTCGAAAGAGTTGATAATATCCCCGAGATGAGTTAATAAGGAATTATTATGTAAACCTCATGAGTGGATTTGTTCCGCATAATAATTAAAGTTGAATGGTACTAGTCTCGGATATAAGAGATGAATAAATTAATTAATTAATTAATTGGCAATAGTTTAATTTTATTCATGGATATTTATATCTTAAACACATGGAATAAATAATACTACCGGAGAGAATATTATTTGATATAATATGGTGAATATTGGGAGTGCAATTATATTTATATAGTGGAATTAATAATATAATTAATATTAATGGATTAATAGATTTGGGCTTGGGCTCAATTTAATCATTAATATTGGAAGCCCAATATTCCACCTCCTTTAGATCCCCTACGTAGCCTATAAAATCACTACATGGTCTTCACAATTAGAACATACCTACAAGACAAGAATATCATTAGTTGATAGTTCTAGAGAGTTGTGAAGGAGATTCATAAGCTTGGAGGATCGTCGCCCACACGACGTTCAAGCTAGTGCAAGGAATACGTAGGAAGATCCGATGGTCTTCAAATCAATCTCGTTTCTCCGCACAACGAGATCAAAGGTAAAATCGTTCAACCCCCTCTATGATTTTATGTGAATTAAATTGTGATATATACATGAACGAAGATCCGGTAACGAGGAACTCCGCGGATGGGGATGGACCGCGAGGTCGATATCCCCGCGGAGGATCGAACCCTCGGCTGGGAGCCGAGGGGGTGGCGATCGAACCTAGGGTTTGATCGTCGGGGCGTGCACAAGGGAACCCCGGCTAGGCCGAGGTAGGCGATCGAACGCGTGATCGATCGTCGGGGCAAGCCGCGGCTGGTGCCGCGGTGGTCAGCTGGGCTGACCGCCCCTCCCGGCGGCGACGGCTGTGAAGTCGCCGGACTCACCGCCACCCGGGGGCTGCCGGAGCAGCCCGGCGATCGCATGCACGCAATTGCGAGCCCCGGCGGGGGCTCGGCTAGTGTTTCTAGCCGCGGGTTTATCCCGCGGCGGTGATTCTCTTGTCGGGCTCCGGTTCGTTGGTGTTCGCGTGTTTTCCGGCGATGGGATTTCGGTCGGGGTTATGTATTCTGCAATTCCGTTAACCCCGGGATATCGATTTCCAACAGTCCATGTGAAGAGCAAGAGAGCAGTACCCTTTTGACTAGAGAAGAGAGATGGGTGACCAGTACGACCCACCAGTAGTCAAGACCTTGAGGGAAATGATGTTCCCCACCGATTTGAGCTTCAGACCTCTGGGTATCACTTTGCCCAAATCACTGCATATTGGGAGATGAAGCACAGTTTTATTCAGATCTTGCCCAAATTCAGCGATATGCCCTGGGAGGATCCTCAACGACATTTGAAGGATTTTGAGATGGCATGTGGTACTATACATGCTATGGGCAAACTGGCAGAATACATTCGACTGTTAGCCTTTCCTTTCTCTTTTGCTGATGGGGCAAGAGAATGGATTTACAGTTTGCCCAAAGGCCAAATTACAACATGGCAAGAATTACAACATCAGTTCTTGAAGAAGTACTTCCCCATGTCTCGAGTCTTGCAAATGAAGAAGAGAATTTGTAACATCAAAATGGGCACCGAAGAATCGTTCCATGACTATTGGGTTCGATTCAAAAAATTCTAGCGCTTTGCCCATAACACCAGATTTCAGATCACGAATTGGTCCAATACTTCGTATCTGGGCTAAGGGGACAAGAGAAAATGATAATTCGTGCAGCATGTGGGGGTTCTATTCTGAATAAAAGTGCAAGTGAGGCGTTCAAAATATTCAAAGAGTTGGCTGAAGAATCCCATGAAGATGAGTACGATTTGCCCAAATAGACAGTTGCTATGCCCATAGCAACCGAAAATAAAATCGATCAGCTTTGCAGCACCATTGAGAGATTCATGGAGCATATGGCCACAGGACCACTCAAGGCAGTCGATAGATGTGAACTTAACAACTTTAGGCAAAGCAAAATGGATTACTATGATTCGTATGCCCATACCAGCATACCATAACGGAGATATCATGAAAATTTTGGGTATGGGCAATACAACTATCAAGAGAGAAGCCAAGATCACGATCAGCAATACTTTGAACCCCAAAAATTTGATGAAAATAGAGAATCGTCTCTATCCGAGCTTGTGAACCGTGTAATGATGGAGAACACGAAAGCTCAACAAGAGAACATAAAAGCTCAACAAGAGAACAAAAATTTCAATAAGGAGATGGTGGAAGGAATTCAGAATCTTAACGCCCACATATCACAGCTTGCCAACTGTGGCAAGATTGGAAGAGAAAATTGAGGAACAATCTGCCCAAGAGGAGCAATCTTCCCAAGAGGCGCAACAAAGTACCGTCCAAATGAAGAGCAAAGACATACTTGCAGAGAAGCGAAAGAGACCAAACCGAGACATGGTAGAATTTGAAGCCCTGAAGAGATTTTTCAAACGTGAAGACAAGTCTGCCGAAATCAAGGAGTCAAAGCCCAAACCACAGACTATAGTGATCAAACCTCCATTCCCATGAAGGTTAGCAAAGGTCAATAGATCAGAAAACACACATTTGGGCACACCTGATAGTCTGGGCAAAGAAACAGGACTAAACGTAGCAATCAGTTTGGGCAAAGTGGCGAATGTTGAACAGTTTGCCAAAGATGACGTAATGGAAGAGAAAATCGAGGTGGTACTACATATTGGAATCCTAGAACCATCTAGTACTTTCATCCCCACGATCCAAACTTATAAATTTGTCCCAGAGGAGAGATTGGTGCCGCCTTTTGAGCAAGCACCCGAGCAAGAGTTAAAGAAGTTGCACAAACTTATCAAATATCTCTACCTAGGACAAGTGAATAAAATCTCCGAGATCAGCAGTGATGAGTCAAGCTAAAGTTCAGAAAGGAAAGTCCATGAGTCGTTTGCCCAACATCCAGAAGACAAGAGGAAGACGCCCACCACCAACATGCAAATACCATTTGGTTTAGGCAAAGCTCTTGATACTTTACAAGGATGGATGATGAGAAACTCTTCAGATTTACTCAAGTGTCTGAAGGCATCTTATGGGCACAACGAGGAGAAGCTTAAACCTCGCACCATGAAGAATGGTGAGCATGAAGGTTTTCGATGCCGATCCAATCGCTCGATTACCTTGTTCGTGTGTGCGGAAGCGTGTAAAACGAGTAAACACGAACAACAAGATCTAGTGCACACAAATATGTATAGACACACATATATTTATATATATATATACATCCCATATATATATATAGAGAGAGATATCAACGAAATCTTACTTTTGGTGACGAAGTGATTCGTTGATGTCGTTGAGGTGGTGTTGAGTCGATTGAACCACCTCAAATGGATCAGTCTCTCGAAGCTCTTCTTGTGAATGACCTCGTCACTCCTTTAGATCGTCCGGATGTGGAAGCCGCACAAATGGCCCGGCCTCTACGTGTTGCACACGAACCCGGATGATGAATACCTTGCTTGCTTGAAGTGGTTCTCCAAGAACACTCTCTATTCTCTCCTTTTGGTGTGAATTTCGTGGCTGATGATGATGGTGTTAGAATGAGACATGAAAATCTGATTTTCATGCTCATTATACCTCTTTTACTTCACATGTAACCCCCACCATAATGTGTGTGTCATAACCACACATAATGGGGTGTTATTGTGAAGTTCAAAGGTCACCTCCACATAATCATGCCAAATCATGATATGTGGTCCCATTGGCTTGTGTGGCATGCCATGTCACACTATGTGACATGCATTCCATGCAAGCCATGCATCCCATGCATGTGAAAATCCACGTAAATATTGATTCTAAATCAATATTATTATCAAGCAACGTATATCAATATCGAGTCCGTGTGTGACCCTGTAGGTTTGATTATCGATCAATATTATATTGTTCCCAACAATTAATATTATCGACTAATCATTTAACATCCATAGACGACCTTATGACTTTATCGATTGCACACGTAGGATCGAAGGACCTATCCCAACAATCTCCCACTTGGCCTTCAGAGCCAGTGTGCTGCCAATTTCCTGTTGTCACTTTATGTCTAAGTTTGAACTTGAGGCAAGACTTGAGTCATCCTCAATCGGTTCAAACCTTTCTTGGACTATGAGTCAGACTGTAAAACCAGATTTATCACTATGATACGAATCTGGACGTGGCCACGTATTTTCCACAGTCTCGACTCTCCAAGTGGCCGGTAAGACATGTATTCCATTATAAAATGGAGGAAAATCCCATCTTGTCAATCCAAGCTCTCCCACTTGCTTCCTGATATACCTAATAACAAGTTTTATAACCTCCTTTTACGAAAGGCGTTTACTTGTATCAAAGTACACCATTTCACAATGGAATCACTCTGGACTACTCAGGTCAGAGGAAATTGCTCGACAGTCAATGAAATAGTATTATGACTCGAAATCTCAAATACTATTTCAGTCGGGTCTATTCGATCATTAGCTCCCAACTAATATCTATGCAATTGTACTTGACGTCCCACGTCACTAGCCCATGAAGTGGCGCTATAGTACACATTGCAATCTAGTTCATTGTATTATCGGTTTGTCCGTACTCGATGATACGAACCAGGAACAATCATATGATTCAAGTATATCAGTTCAACTATTGGGACTTCAT
This sequence comes from Euphrasia confusa, assembly GCA_954870475.1. NCBI lineage: Eukaryota > Viridiplantae > Streptophyta > Magnoliopsida > Lamiales > Orobanchaceae > Euphrasia > Euphrasia confusa. Next base: position 8,975,495 of record OX940956.1, on the reverse strand, counting down.
TATGCGGTAAGTCGACCTCATAACCCAATTGATATCACTTAATCATTTGGACAATTCATATAAATTAAACCATATTTATATGAAGAAATATGTATTATACATATGAGTGAATGTTTACCAAATCTCCAAAAGTATCTAATACAGTAATAGAAATCACAACCCATCTCTAAGATGTCTGATCTCTATTGCAGTCGTGAAAGCCTCAAGCTTAAACTGCTAGAGAGGTTTAGAAAACGGGTTTGCAACCTTACCAAAAGTTGCAACTTTATTATCTTGATGTCTCCACAAAACTATCTCCCAGATAATGTGGAACTTCCTGAGCACCAGTTTTAGACTTGCGGTGCTTCCTAGCTCATTGGCTTGCGCGATAACTCTACTATAAATAGAGAACTATCGGATGGGCTGAGCTAGTTACGTCACCTAGTTCATTCAAGAACTTTCAAATCTTAACTGCCAACATTATTGCATCCAATGCAATACTGTGCTCAGCTTCTGTAGTTTAATCAGCTATATTGCATTGCATGGAACTATTCCAGCAAATTTCACCTCTAACCAGACAAAAGATATAACCAGATTAAAATCGGAAATTATCTTAGTCTGTTTTGAAGTTAGCATTAAAACAGCTTGTTAATATCAACTCTTTTTGTCTTCCAAAGACAACAAAATATTCTTTAGTCCATCTAAGGTACATAAGAATATTATTGGCCGCAGTCTAATGCGCCTCACCTGGATTTCCTTGAAACTGACTCGTCATGCTCAAAGCATACGATACGTCCGGTCGTGTACATATCATGGCGTACATTATAGACCCTATTGCCGAAGCATAAGGAATGTTTTCCATCCTCTTTTGCTCATCAAGTCCCGTAGGGCCTTGCATCTTGCTGAGAGATGTGCCATGACTCATTGGAATGAGACCCTTTTTGGCGTCTTTCATTCTGAACTTATCAAGTACCTTATCAATATAGGTCACTTGATTAAGTCCAAACACCATTTTCGATCTGTTCCGACAGATCTTGATGCCCAATATGTACTGTGCATCTCCAAGATCCTTTATTGAAAACAATTTTCAAGCCATTCTTTAATAGAATTAAGCATAGAAACATTGTTTCCAATAAGGAGTATGTCATCGACATACAACACAATGCATACAACGTAACTCCCACTGTTCTTCTTGTAAAACAAGATTCTTACGAGTTCCTCTGAAATCCAAAACCCAGTATGGATTCATAGAACTGAAGACTGCTACTCCGATATGCTTTGCTTTATTCCATAAATGGAATTATAAGATTGCATAATTTCTCAGCCTTATTAGGATCGATAAAACTCTTTGGCTGTGTCAAAACACATTCTCTTCTAGAATCCAATTCAAGAAGTTAGTTTTAACATCCAATATTACCATACCTCATTATCAAGATGAGTAGCAATGGCTAAGATGATCTGAATGATTTAATCAAAGCAACAGGTGAAAGTTTTTCCATAATCCACCTCGTGAATAAAACTTTTACCATCAACCTTGCTTTGAAAACCCTAGGTTTTCCATCTGTCTGTTTATATCTTAAAGATCTATTAGCATTCATTGGGTTTAACCCCGTGATGCAAATATATCAAGTTCTAAACTTGATTATCAAATATTGATATCATCTCAGATTTCATGGCACCATGCCAATTTTCAGTAGCTGGACTCGTCATAGCTTGGAATTAGGTCGAAGGTTCACCGCTTTCCAAAAGCATGAATTCATATCTCTCATTGGTCACAATATCTAAGTATTTGAATAATAGAGATAGATTTATGCCTTTCGCACCTACGAGGGCTGGTATGGCTTCCAAAACCATAAGAATACTCTCAACCCAGTCTTGAGTATTCATCATTGGTTGTTTCACTTGAACCTCGTTCAAGACAACCGAGCTCCCACTGAATTTCTAGGAAAGATAACTCTTTTCAAGAAAATCACTATCTCGAGCAACAAAATATTGTTCTCAAATAGATCGTAGAAGTTGTACCCTCGAGTTTCTTATGGACATACCATAAGGAAACTTTTATCCCATTTGAGTTCAAGCTCTATAGAGATAAATCTCGTCAGAGAAGCTTTAGAACCTCAAATCTTGATGAAAACAATTTAGGGACCCTCCCTTTCCATACCTAGTATGGTGTCTTATCAACAGCTTTTGACAGCGTCCTATTCAGTGTATAAGTTGAAGTCTAGAATTGTGTGTTCCCAAAAGAGACCAGTAGTTCATTTAGACCTCTCATCGAATGGTCGAACTATATCTAATATAGTTTGTTTTCTCTTTTCCGAAACATAACCTTCATGTGCTTGTGAACTAATAGGTTCCACATACATCAGTATGGATCATCCCTAATTACTCACATGTTCTCCTTTCTCCAAGAAAGATGACATTGTTATCTTTTCAATCACACATCATTCACATGTATCAAATGACTCCAAGTCAAATGATTCTAAAATTCCTTCTAAAAGAAGCTTCGTTACATGTTTAGATTTTGATTTGATCTAATCAACAATGTTTCAGTTATGTCTCATCGATACTTATTCGATTTGGCCTTTGGTCTTAATGATATATATGATTTGTCAAGATAAAAGTATACATAAACAATATAATAATCGTACCAAAACAAAGAATAATTCACAATTAAAATAGTTACCAAACTATTTAATAGTAAAAAAACTAATCCATCAGTATCTAATACTGAACCAATATTCATTGTTTATTGAAGGTACGAAATTACATAGTTATAATACTAAAACAAGGCCCTAAGGCAAAACAACATCATATGATCATACGGCTAATGCAGCGACCTTCGCTCCATTTCTTGCTCGTAGATCGACATCTCTATTCACCAAACTTATACTTCTATGTAGTTCCTCCACATAAAAATGTGAGAACCACATTTGGCATCCAATACCCAAGAAGTAGAATTTGTGAAGTTTAATGTCTATATCATTAATACTTGAAGATGAAGCAACCCCGTTCTTCACATCTTCTATGAACTTTGGGCAAATTCAATTATTCCCAATAATTGAGTCTCATTCAAATTTTCCATTCAAAATTAATACAATGTCAAAACGTGATAAATCGTAAGTGAAAAATCGAAGTTTTCTAACCAGCGATATTATCATGGAATTGAAGCCCTATCTCTCATAAAATATGGGGGAGCCAACCAGACAATCGTTTCACGCCATCCAATGGCTCGAAAGTCTCTAATTTGTGTCATTTATGAACTTAAGTGTTTTGGATTAAATCACTCCCCGAGGTGTAAATAATCCTAACCTTATAATCCATCAAATGAAAGACAAATTAGGCATTTGTTTTGAAATTGAATAAAATATGAATTTTTATATGTTTGCAAGTAGTGTCCAACACTTTTGCAGTAGACGCATTGAGATTCCCTAGGAACCCTAGTAGCCTTCTTGCCCATGCTCTTTTGAATACCTCATCCTTTATCACAAGAATATTCCTCTTAGGGTCCATTTTTAATTGACGACTCATCATCTTAGAAAAATTTAGGAGATCACTTAAAGCAAATAATCCAATCATTTGCTGTACATGTGGTCCTTATAGATTTCTCTTATTCAGCCTAGTTGAAGCGATGACCCTGGTCATTCAGAACTGCTCAATCTTAGCATATTCCCCGAACATGCTATTGAGTTTTTCAATGATATCTTAGGATGTGGTTATCTAACACATTTTCCTTGTCTTCGGGTTTGAGGACCATCCTCAAATTACGTTGTGAATCAAGAAAATTTGTTCAATTTTTCATAATCAAGAATTGAACCAAACTTGAATTGAGTTGATATTTGACATGATAAACTATAAAAGAAAGATAACTAAAGTATGTAAACATCCACAAAACGGTAAACAAATAAGGTTGTCTAACAATCTACTTATTTATTCCATTTTGTTCAATCGATATCTAATATCTTTGTTCCCTTGAACAAAACGATCCCATGACCCTCATCTTGCAAATTCTTAAGTCGACTGAGTCCGCACTTAAGAAGTCCAAGATAGGTAGACATCCCATGTCAATGACATCTAATGTCACTCTCGGTCGATGAGAGTCCCATTCTCATCTCATGTCTCGATAGCCACGCCTGCAGTGGATCTATCGATGAGAAAACCAAACTCACGTGTAAAGGTCTAACCTTTACTCCCACTTATCCCAAGATAACAAGTAGTACCCCGCTGAGGCGGACCTACCAACTTATGATCGAGGGCTTCATGAGTGTGATGTTTTTGGACAAGACATTATACTCATTATTTTGGGAACTTGCATGCATAGGTGTTTATATGTAAGTTGAACATTTATAACATAAAACATCCTATAACTAGCAAAGCAATTAAATACGTAATCGAAAGGCCCCTAGAACCTCACAACTCTCAAACGAAAAGATTAAAAGCATTAAAATAGGCCTTGAACATCTTCTGGACTGGTCCACGCCCGCCGTTTCAGTTCCGCGCCCGCCGATTTAGGTCAACCTTAGTCCGTACCCCAAAAACCACGAACGGCGCCCGCCGTTTCACAAACGGCGGTCGCCGAACACCTCCGGCGGTCGCCGTTTCCAAAACGGCGCCCGCCAAAAGGGTACAGAAGGGGGCAGAACCTAAATCAGCCTTTCGGCGGTCGCCGTTTCCAAAACGGCGCCCGCCGAATCCATTCGGCGCCCGCCGGAGCACAAACGGCGCCCGCCGTTTTGCTCCAGCAGCCTGGTTTTTGTCCGTTTCGCTTCGTTTTGCTTCGTTTCTTCTCGTTTTCGCCGGAGAGCCGATATCCAATGTAGATCCATGGATTCAATCCATTGCTTACACATTGAACAATACATTTTTGAATAGAAAAAACCTATCTATTACAAAAGATTCCAAGGGACGCAGCCCTCCAAAACTATGGCCAATCGTACGTAAAAAACGACAATTTCATTCACCCGACCACTAACGGTGGCCGGCCTTATATCTAATCACATAATAACATAATCACAATTAAGCCATTTATGTTGATTTAAACATATTGTGTCCAACACAAAAGTGTGCACGAGCCCTAGGCTCTGATACCAATTGAAGGTTTTCGATGCCGATCCAATCGCTCGATTACCTTGTTCGTGTGTGCGGAAGCGTGTAAAACGAGTAAACACGAACAACAAGATCTAGTGCACACAAATATGTATAGACACACATATATTTATATATATATATACATCCCATATATATATATATAGAGAGATATCAACGAAATCTTACTTTTGGTGACGAAGTGATTCGTTGATGTCGTTGAGGTGGTGTTGAGTCGATTGAACCACCTCAAATGGATCAGTCTCTCGAAGCTCTTCTTGTGAATGACCTCGTCACTCCTTTAGATCGTCCGGATGTGGAAGCCGCACAAATGGCCCGGCCTCTACGTGTTGCACACGAACCCGGATGATGAATACCTTGCTTGCTTGAAGTGGTTCTCCAAGAACACTCTCTATTCTCTCCTTTTGGTGTGAATTTCGTGGCTGATGATGATGGTGTTAGAATGAGACATGAAAATCTGATTTTCATGCTCATTATACCTCTTTTACTTCACATGTAACCCCCACCATAATGTGTGTGTCATAACCACACATAATGGGGTGTTATTGTGAAGTTCAAAGGTCACCTCCACATAATCATGCCAAATCATGATATGTGGTCCCATTGGCTTGTGTGGCATGCCATGTCACACTATGTGACATGCATTCCATGCAAGCCATGCATCCCATGCATGTGAAATTAAATCCACGTAAATATTGATTCTAAATCAATATATATATCAAGCAACGTATATCAATATCGAGTCCGTGTGTGACCCTGTAGGTTTGATTATCGATCAATATTATATTGTTCCCAACAATTAATATTATCGACTAATCATTTAACATCCATAGACGACCTTATGACTTTATCGATTGCACACGTAGGATCGAAGGACATATCCCAACAGAGCATACATCACGTCATGCCCATGACGATAACTAAGGCGCTGACCAGGAGGCAACCTGGTATCTTTTCTCAATTTTAATTTTATTTTATTTTATTTTGAAAGAAATCGAATGGAGGACTTTGACTTGTTTGATCCCATAAGGGGAAAGGGTTTGTTTGTTTTTAAGGTGCAGGTCAAGGAGGGCGAAAGGGCAGCGGTTCGGGCATACTGGCTACTTGGTCAAACTGCAGACTACGCAAGAAGATGGATGAGCTCCCTAAAGTTGCAAGGATGACCTCTGGAACGAAGTCAAGGTCTGGGCAGACATGCTCACGCTACTGATTCCTGGCAGAGTCCTAAGGCGACAAGACAATATGAAAAAGGGCCTCGTAGAGCTGCTGAACACATTAATGTCCCACTTTCCCCGTGCCTAATTCAGGTTCTACCTTGCATCTACCTCCTCCTTAGTTGCCCTCCCTATAGTTTCTTTTCTTTTCTTTGAGTCACTTCGAGTCAAGGGTTGATCTTTTCATTGACACACTTTGCCCAAGGCAAAGTGTGTGAGTGGAGAGGTTCGCCATACTCAGTGTGTTCGTTGTTATTTGGAGTTATGGTTTGGTCGAGGGAAGCCCCTACTGATCTTGTTACTTTCACCCACTTTGCCAAGGCAAAGTGTGTGAGGGGGGAAAGGGAAAGGGCAAACCTCTGTGTCTGGTCGTTGTCAAGCATGATTGTATGAATACTTGTGGGCAAACTTAGAGCATTTTATTTGTACAACAACTCAAACTTCATAGTTAAGGCATGAAAATAGGGATGATGGAACTGTACTAGGCAAACTGTGAGACTTGAGCCATACATTGAATTGAATTTTCTTTCTTGAGAGTCTGCTGTGAAATTTATGATGCCTGACTTTGCCTATTTGCTATGATAAGTAGTTTTGTTAAGTGGAGTTATTATATGATTAGGGCATTTCTTTCAGTTTGACCAAATAAATAACATTAATCCTTTGCTAGCCCTTTGAGTCTGATTGATTTTCTTGTATACCAGTCTGGTGCTATGCCCATAGGCACCTGAAAAGATATGAGGGTGGAGAGATTGATGTTCAGCAAAAAAAAAGTGAAAAAAAAGTGAAGTAATAAGTTGGTTGTGTGCTAAGGTCCGTAAGAAAGGGGTAAAGTGGTAGAGAAAGGCTAAACCTAACAAAAAACAAATATATAGCCCTATGCCCAAACAGAGCCTACTCCTCAAAATCCACCCAAAGAGCCTACATTACAACCAATAAAAGCCCCTATGATGAGACCCCCACTTAGTCAGAATAACTTGATCAACAAACTGTCAAATTTGGGCAAAGTAGATTCACAGCAGAAAATGAGTGACATTATACCCATACACTGAAAAGAGAGATACACTTGCGATGGAGTGACCAAAAGTCCTACTACAGAATCTTGACCATTTTTTTTATGTCTGTATATGCTATGTCTACTTGTATTTGCCAGTCATGCTAAGTACTTTGAGTCTCTGTTTACTTTGTTTCTCCCCAGCCTTGATTTCTTTTTCACTTTGGTCTTGAGTCCGGTAAGTCATACCTCACGCTTGAGGACAAGCGTACTTCAAGTGTGTGCGGTTTGATGAGCCATTTTATTTGCTCATCTTTGAGCCTTTTTAGAGTCGTTGTTGAGTCACTTTGAGTCGTTTTGTGTGTCTGGGAGGGCACAATGGAGTGTTTGGGCAAAGTATGCAGGTTGCTAGTCAGAAGTGGAGATTGTGCATAAAAAGCAAAGGAATGGTTCACTTTGGGCAAACGCGCAAATTAGAGGCAAAGTGACTTGAGCAGTTTGACCCAAGGAGGCAAAGTCACCACTTTGGGCAAAGTCACGATGCAGAAGAACCAGACACCGAAGTTGAAGTTTTCACTTTGGGCAAAGTCAATACTTTGGGCAAAGACACATCTTTGGGAATACATCGAATACCGGGCACACTATAGACAAGAGTTGACCATAGACGGACTATGGCGGACTATGGGCAAAGACAAATCAGGATTTTATTACCAAGAAAAGAATCTTTTCTTTCCTTATCTCAAAGAACAAAATCTTGACCGCGATTTTCCTTGGTGACCAAGACTTCTTACACCTATAAAACAACACATGAAACCCTACAATCAGCACACCAAGAGAGAGAGGACGAAATTAAACACCAGAAAATATATAGAGACGCCATTGATGGGTTGAAGAAGACGGAGTCGAGTTCTCGCCGGCTATGGGCCTTCAGGCAAAGCGCGGCGAATTTGTTCCGATTTCATGTTTTTATTTTCATTAATTAATTTCTGAATGTTCTAAACAATTTTTAGTTTGATTTTCAATTTAATTCCAGCATGTTTAGTTTCGTTTTTATTTTGTTTATTTTTGGTTTGATTATGCGTAACTAGTTTTCTGGCGTCTGGGCAAAGGGCGGATCGAAGGGGAACTCTGGGCTGAGATAGAACCGTGAGGTTAATAGGGCTTAGTTAACTGCCTGGGGTTTGTTCCCGATTACACAGTTGAGGTTTAACTACATTCTTGCAGGTTTGGGCGGACTAATTTGGTCGTTAGGAAACCCTTACACTTTGAGATACCAGCGATTGATCAAACCGAGTAGAAAGTACCTAGATGTACTACGGGCATAGCGCTAGAACGTGTTGGAGCTTTGCGGTCGTATGATTCGGATTTCCGGACATGCTATTGGCCGAATTTGGTTCGTCAAGAGAGTAATGCGAGTTTGGGCAAACTAGATCCATGCGACCACATAGGTATCGAATTGACTAGACTCAGGGGATTAGGCATAAGTATACCTTGCCTTTTCTTTACCCAGTAAGGACGGATTGGGGTGGGGTAACTGTAGGCGTGACTTAATAGGACTACTTTTACTTTGTTCGACATCCTATAACCGATTGACAAACCATCAGTTAAAACCATTAGTGCAAGTGATAGGTAGTTTGCCCAGATTACCCAGAGGGAAGCTGTATGCCCAGAAGCCTGTTTTCCTTTTATTGAGTCCAGTTTGATTTACTGTTTTACTATTTAATCAGTTTGGTCAAAGTGTTTAGTTCTGCATGTTAGTTTGGGTTAGTTGATTTATTTAATTTCGTTAGTTAGTAGTTTGGTTAAACCGCTGTGACCACAGCAACCATTAAAAACCTTTTTAAAACCGTGACAACAGTTTGGGCAAGCCGAGATCACTTATTGAAATTGCTTCCTCGTGGGACCGGCCCCACACTTATCACTATACTCCTTAGTGTTTATAGTTTGGCAGAATATAAATTTATTTTGACCGCGTTAGCTTCCACGGCAAAGCTTTCGCGTCGTCAGTAGTCTTTGTGGCAAAGTAAGAGTCGAGGGTGGCACGACGATGGGATCAGTACCTCTCGGAGTATGCACCCATCTCCTCCATGTCGGAGTTGTTATCCTCTGGTGGTGCATTCACGGCAGCATCAGGAGGGGCAGGAGCTTACCCTTTTTGCCGAGGCAGGGGGAATGACTTCCGGATCACTTTGAGAGCTTGTCGCCTTGGACCCAACTTTTGGCCTCTTGCCCGGAGTGGACTTTGATTCAGAGGTATCCAAATCAATGGGGTTGGAGCGAGAGGTTGGAGGCATGTTCTTTGCCTTGATTCGGGCTGCCGACGTCGAGGGGCGAGTGGATTTACGAGTAGGGATGCCATGTGTTGCAATGGCCTTACGCTTCTTACTGCCTTGGCCCAATTCAGTGGGCTCGAAGTTGGTGGAAGAGTCATGAACTCCGTCATAACCATCACCTTCAAAGTGCTTGGAGGCAATCGATGCGTCCGACGATTCTTGGGGAAAAGGGGTGTATGAGCAAGTCTTCCGGTAAGGCGAAGGACACTCACAGTCACCGTAAGGGTCCCTCATCGACGATGTGTCGGAGTCGAAGGGGAGATCCTTGAGATGCCTCGAAAAGGGTTTCGGTTGTGGTGTGGATTGCGGCAGGATGATCTGAAGAGGGACTGCGGCAGAGGGAGCGGCGGCAGTGGATGCGGAAGTCTGAGCGCTATCGGGGGTGTTGAAAGCGTCAACAAAATCCTCCGTGTTGATCGACCTTTAATTTTGAGCATCATACTCGAGCCGTCGGAGATGCCAGTGACCACCACGGGTTGGCGAGGCGTCTAGGATGGCCCATTATCATCGCCGGAGATGGCAGCATCAGGGATCTAGGGATCTTGGGCAGCCTGAAGGTCAGCAGTGTGTCACGCCCAGCCTTTTAGGCAGTGCGACATGCACGAATGCAGTGTTGGGCGGCAGAGCGAACAGGGCAGAACGCAAACAGAAGGCAGAACAACAGGGCAGGGCCATGCAGCAGAGCGAACATGGCAGGACCAGGCGGCAGCGGCATGCTGTTGAACAGTGTTTTCCGCTTCATGCGTAACATGCCTGGAAGCTTGCGGATGAGGGCGTGCGTGAGCGATCCGAGACATTATCTTAGATTAGGATTCTTTTATTTATTTTACTTATTTCTTTAGGTTTCTTTTCCTTTTGCTTTGGTTGCATTAGATTAGATTTCCTTTCCTATTTTAATTAGGTTTCCTTTGTGGGGTTTATAGGAGTAATATAAAAAGGGACTAACCCTTATGATTCCGTACACACGATTTTCCATATTTCTTGAGTAATAAAATTGTTTCCCAAATACTTGTTCTTCTTTAAATTCTCCAATCCATATTTATTATCTTTGAACTGCCGCAAGGGTTGCGCAGCAGGGCTGCGTTCTTGTCAAGGCTGAAGGCAACCTGAAGTACAAGGGGTATTTTCGATTGTTTGCCGCAAGTACGAAGTCGATCGAGACCCGGGAGATTTAGGGCGTAACAAGTGGCAGGGTTGATGATTGGTAGATCTGCGGCACCCTGAACCATAGAGGCAAGGTCAGCGGATGACAGATCTGTGGCAGACCGAATCTCGGAGGCGACAGCGTCAGGGATTCCCTGCATATTGGCAACACCCATGGTCTCCTCCGGCGAGATTGCCATTGGAGAACCGTGAGGATTCGTACCTGGGGCAGGGGTCACCTGGGTAGGTGACGGCGAGACAGAGGTCTCCGGCGCGGTGGTGGCAGCGAGAAACCGTTGTTCGGCCTAGGAGGCTTCCTGGACCAATACTAAGAAATAAGAGAAATATCATTCAGACGTTAAAGAGGAAATCTTAGTCGTGGCATTTTTGGATGATACTTAGATTTTGACATTTTTGGATGATACTTAGAATTTGACTGATCTCTTGAATTGTGGGTGATTCCAAGTTAGACCAGAGGTTTACAAGGTTGAAAGATTATTGGAAACTACTCAAAGTATTCCCTGGTTTATAATTTTTGTTTTGGATCTAGAGATTTTACTTTTTCCTTTTACGTTTTACCCTCCTGGTGTGTGTTGAGAAAATTGAGCTAGATCTTCTACTTTTATTGTTTCAACGTATATAGGTCCCTCCTGAATTCGAAGTTGTGGAAGATAAGATTAGCACGGAGAATTCCGGTGCAACTCATGCCAATACACGTGCTTCATGAAAGTGTTCTACACAATAATCAGACAGCAAAAGTACTCGCACTACTCTATCCTTAAATTCTATGCAATCGATAAGCATAATGACCGAGCAAGCATCATCAGGTTGTACCGCAAGAAATCCAGGGCCTAGCATTCATTCAGGTTCCTATCTCCCTGTAAATTATGAGCCCGTGGTTTTTCTTTTAGTAGTCTTTCCTGTTCCTGGATGGACTCTTTATCCTTTAGTAGCTTGAACCTGTTTTCGTGTGTTTTGCAGTTTCTTGTAAATTTAGCATTTCGTGTAAATATGATCATCCATGGGATAGGAGTTAAGTTTGCTTAGTTTTATGGGTCTCCCATTACGCCCGATAAGCGGTCTGAAGTTACACATGTGAAGATATTATTTTATTTTCGTTTGGCGTTTTGTCTTAATGCCTGATGTTATTAATGTTTTATTGTGTATAATAAGGTTTTGTGATTTACGTTTATTGGAACATTTCTGCCTTGTTTTCAGGCTTCCCCCATTTGTTCTCATTATGCTCAAAGCTGCTTCCCCTTACTACTTCTCGTGTAAAACATGAACTGGCATGAACTGGGCCTGTCTTGCATCGCAAGACGGTGTAAAATCTAGTATATATATATATATATATATATATATATATATATATATATATATATATATATATATATATATATATATATATATATATATATATACTAGAAGCCGGTCGTCTTGCCATGCAAGACGAAGGCCCATGGAATTTGTTACAAAATATAAAGTGACGTCAAACTTGTTACAAAATATAAAGTGACGCCAAACTTCTTACGAAAAATTACATTCATATTGTTCTGGAACAAATTTCCAATTTCATCCAACCTTGGCCTTTTTCTGCTTTGGACTTTCTGTAAGGTTCGTTAGTTCATCTTGTTCTGTTGATGTGTCGCTAAAATCCAAACGTTTGCATGCCAAATTTGTTGAGATAGGTGACATACCAACAATTTTATTTTCGGCACTCAAAAATATAGGAGTGCCTGGAGGAGTGGATGCAGAAGTTGGCAGACAGTAATCTGAATTTGATTCGTTTGCAAAATTGCTGGTACTTGCTGGCTCATCATGCTTGTCGGCTGAGTAGAATTTAAGGATAGAGTAGTGTGAATTTCTTATCTTTATGTAGAACACTTTCATGAGGCATGTATACTGACAATTTTCCACAGCCTCTTCAATTTTCCTTTGCAGCGATTTCTGTTAAAAAGTTAAGTGTTAATTCTGTAAAAGAAAATTAAAATGAATGTCTTGTATTAAAATCATTCTATTGAAATCTATAATCATTCACTAAGTTCATTAATAAAATAAAAAAGCAAAATCAGCAGGTAGTCAATTTAAACAAGAACAAACAAAGAAATTACGTGAAAAAATAAAAAAAAAAATAGATTTCAGAGTATGATATAATGTTAGACATAAATTTCAAAAGATAACTCTACGAATACCTGCTCGTAATGATATTGTATTTCTTCAGTAGTCATAGATAATATAGAGTCTGCTAAAGGAGACATTGTTGTCACAACGATACTCTCGGATTTGTCTGACAATCGGAAAGTCAGGCAAAGGTTGTTGTATTTGAAAAATCGTTGGTTATAAGATGAAAATTAATTGATGCTGAAATTGGAAAGCTGTGAACAGTTACCTTAGCTTTGTGAGTGCTTTTGTTTTGCAAGACATACATGTCATCATAGAAGAGGGGTCTGCGTCCAAGCACTTATTGCAGTGACCACACACGACAGAGCAAGGACCTTTAGGCATTTCTATATACTGAAGTTGACCTCTCACCCAAGCAGTGTGCAGTTGTAGGAAAGAAATAATTTATGCCAAAATAATTGCACAATATGTTGAAGGAGTGAGATGCTTACTGTAGATATGTTCTTTAGTGCATTCTGTAGTAGAAGAACTTCATCCTCCGGTGGCACACGAAAGAACCGACCTGGATTTTTCTGCATGGTGTCTAGTTGCCATAATGAGCGGTCACTTTGAGCAGAGTTAAACCTAAAATAGGCATGATGATTTCAAATTAAAAAGGATTCTATATGCATGGATTATTTAATGAAGTTTTATGTGCAATAATTAAAGACAACTCTAATATTTAACTAATTGCAACTACAGATGGTCAAGCAATAATTAAACGATGGGACAAACAGGCGATCCACATAAGAGTATATGCCGAGGAGAAAATGAAAAAGAAAATTGGATACAAATATCAGAGTAAATAATAAATAAAAACTTGAAAAACAACAAACACCGATGATTTGATACGCAAATGAACAGGTTAATTACCACTGAAGTAGGTTGGCAGTTTCTGCCATTGGAGGATTCACCATAAGATAAGTAAACATCCTCGAGTTTAATGATACCCCTAAAAGAACTGCATACAAAAAAGAAGAAAAAAGTATAAATTTTTCATTTAGGTTTTAAATATGCGGCGAACAATATTAATGTGGCTACGAACCGTCATAAGTAGAAACACGCAAATCTGTCGCAAGTATACAAATCGGGAGAACCATAGTGTCATTAATATGAGCTGAACAATCAGCGCCATTCTTGATCCAGATTGTCAAGTGACCGGAATTTTCCTAAGGACAAAAGGAATTTACATGAAGAGCAGTAGGTTAGTTAGGATTTTTATTCTGAAGGAGTAAATGGATATACTTAAACAGGAGCAAGAACATTTGTGTAAAAGGTTGAAACACTTACTCTTGGGTGAGGATCGTAAATTTTCTCATTGTACCATATGAAATTTTAATTGGTGAAAACTTTTGCACAAGAAGACCCATGATATCTGTAACAGAACATGAGTTTAATATGAAAATTGCTTAAAAGGAAGAATACATAAGTAAGAAAAAACAACATGAGTAATTACTGATAGAAACTTCTTTGTCCGCGTGTTTGTAGAGTTCTGAGAAGGGGACCAGCTGGAAGGGCATATGTATCGGATGCTCGAGAACATCCTCAATGAGTTCTATTGGCGTTAGATTGGTCAAATTTCAGGTATAATTGTAATCACTAATTCTGAAATCCTTTACAACAGGTTTAAGATGTGCATTGCTTATCTTGTAGCGCTTATAAGGATGCAGAAGGTGGTCAAAAACTGGGATCATATTATCATATATAATTGCGCTTATAACCGTTCCCTACACAAAGTGCAAGAGGAGCTCACTTAAAATAAAAAACATATCATAAATGGAAAAAATGAAGATCGACAAGAAACAAAGCCCAAAGGGCATAAATTATTACCTCCATATCAACCAGAACAAACTTCTGATATTGACTTGCCTTTGATCTACCAGAACCAATTTTCATCATAGGAGGAAAGCGTTGAAGAACCTGTACAACCACAGTCCAACTTGGGATGCCGATCTTCAAAGACTTTGCGTTACATATGTTAGGAGGCATTCTGTTAAAAGGAAAAAATATATATAATGGCATCGTCAGAAATTAATGCAGGCAAAAAATGCATAGTAAACATGGGAATCGGGCAATCAGAGTACCTCTCAATCACAAGTCCAAAAGATCAGTCAAAACCTTATTATAGACAAAATTCTATGTTCGATTTGAAGAGTTGAATCACAGAATGCAGTTTTTATAAGTACGTAAATATTCGACGCTGATTTAGCGCGAGATAAAGCGACATACAACTGTCCATGAGAGAATACAAGTTCTTTGAGGTAAACATCTACTGTATCTAGAGTTTGCACTTGAGATTTATTTATGGTCATGGCAAAACATAAACGAATAGCAAATTGGGTTCTTTTATATGTAACTGGGTAATTGTCATCACTTGATGGCTGCATAGGTATACGGTGGATAAATACAATTCTACCTTTAATGCAAAGACGCTACCACTGAGTGCAGGAATTTCGAGAACGGGCAAAGTAATACCAAAACCATTTGCATCCAATTTCCTTTTTTTATGAGATTCCAATACAGCGGCAACTATATATACTGCAGATAGACGATGGGGTAATAAAGAGGACACAAGTTGAGGCATGAGAGGAAGAGCACAGAGGCACACAACACCATTTGCAGAAGCATAATACGAACCACATACCGCACAGGGCAAAACAGAGGAAGATTTCATAACAAGAGCTGAAAACATACACACAAAAAACGCTAATATAAACCGGGCAAATTATATTCAAAAACAGAACACAACAAACACCAAAGTACAACAAAGAAGCATATATAGAGAAAATGGGAGAACACCAAAAAAAATCATAGAGAAGAATGGTCGCACATACCTGAAGGAACTGAACATGCAGTCGATAGAATTGAACTTAGTGGAAGCAAGAGAATTGAATATTCCGCCGTAAAAATGAAGTTAGTAGAAGCAAGAGAACCTGCAATATTTCAAAAGGCGAGTCGGAGTGATTTTGTGATAAGAATAAAGCATAGGTTGTTCACAACAGTTTCACTTATGACAACAGAAAAGGGAAAAAACATCACTTCAACAGTTGTTAAAATTTTAAATAATGACAATGTTTAAGCATGAATATATACTTGATAATTTTACAGTCTAAATTCCTAATCGATTTCTAAATCGAAAATTCGCGCACAGATACTGAGAACCCAATTTTAAAATCAACATCGTCAACAGGAGAATTTTAAAATCAACATCGTGAAGAAGAAATGAACTGAAGCGGGCTGGAGATGTACAGAGTGTACACAAATTCGATTACGCTCGATGAAAATCAAATGGGCTCAGCAAGAATTATATAAATTGCGAAATTGGAAACGGCTGGTAAAAAAAATGAGCAAAAGAGAATTGGACCTGTACATTGCCGCAATTACAGTGATCGGGTTTGAAGAGCGCTCCAAACAATTTCGTGGGTTAAATTTGCAAGCTCTAAGAAGAAGACGGGTAGAAACGTGGCGCTACTCCCCTTCACTAAATAAGAAAGCAAAATCGTGAAAACCAATTGAACCGAACAAAACGAAGAAATAGACGAAATTGGATGTGATTGATTCCAAAGAATAGAAAATTAAATAGACTGTGAAAGTGAAGGGAGAAAAAGAGGGGTGGACCTCTTCGACGATTCCTTAAATATAGGTAGATCTCGTTTTTTTAATGGAAATTGCAGGGAAGAAAAATGAAGAAGAGAGGTAGATCTGGTTTTTTTAGCGATAATGTGCTCATTATCTAATACACATAAATACTTAATTAAGTAATTAACATATGCATACATATTACGTATATACAGTGATTGAAACGTGGCATAAGTTTCCTTCGATATATATATATATATATATATATATATATATATATATATATATATATATATATATGTGTGTGTGTGTGTGTGTGTGTGTGTGGGCGGGTCGGGTTGTTAGCAGGTGATCGATTATGTACCCATGACCCGCCAATTTTTGAAAGGTTTTAAAATTTTAAACTGTTATTTATTTTTCTTTAAATAAAATCGACGAGTTTGGGCGAGTGGGGGTCAGATTAGCGAGCGGGTCAGATTTTGCGAATTTTTTTACACCCCTATAACTGATCATTCACGTATATTTTTTTCAACCAAATTTTTCCTATGTAAACAATTTACATAATTTACACACTACCATTAATTGATTATGTCTAATTTAAAACATTTTAATTCACAGGACATATTATGATTTTTTATTTCTCTCGGTGTTTCAACCTCAAGTCCTCAACCCTTGAAACTCTTTTTGTAGGGATCAAAATCTTCTATATGAGCTCAATTTAATGGACCTAGTTAATTAAGTCAATCGAGTTTAATTCCTTTTTTTCTATTTTTTAATTCTTGTTTCCTCAAAATTAGCTGACACTCAATTTCTCGTCATAAAAATATAACAATTATATTTTTTTTCTATGATATTTTTCTCATC
Organism: Euphrasia confusa; assembly: GCA_954870475.1. Taxonomy (NCBI): domain Eukaryota; kingdom Viridiplantae; phylum Streptophyta; class Magnoliopsida; order Lamiales; family Orobanchaceae; genus Euphrasia; species Euphrasia confusa. The sequence continues at coordinate 8,958,129 of OX940956.1, read as the reverse complement.
CATATTAGATAAAAATATCAATATCACTACTAAATCACTCAATTTCTCGTCATAAAAATATAACAATTATATTTTTTTTCTATGATATTTTTCTCATCCATATTAGATAAAAATATCAATATCACTACTAAATCGAAAAATTTCCAAAATAGAAACTGTACTTTATTTTGTTTGTTTCCTTTCGCTCTTTTATTTTTCAATTCAGAATCACATTTATAAATTTTGAATTCAATCATATTAATCTCCGATTTTATGCAATTAATTAACTATTTAATTAATGCTCATCGTATTCAGTGAATCATTGAATCACGAGATGAACCCTCAATGGTTTACGTGTATAGGTAGTCGTGGGCTCACAACACAATGTGATTCGAACAACAAGGGTTCTTATTATCGACTCTTTCCAAAGAATTTAGATTAAATAATTCACATGTTATTAAAACCCTAAACCTAATTAAACCCTAAATAAAACACATTTTATTTAATCTCGATCAAATCGGTGCTCAACGAATCATGATTAACGTCTACCAACTACGCGTCATGATTCCTAGATACAAATGAAGTGTTCGCAACCTTGTGATATAATTCGCGTACGGTACAATCTTTTCGATGCATGCGTCCCGATTGAACAAGAGACATATATTGGTTCACTGAGACCTCTTATTAGTTCAATAAGTGTGTGTCCATCTAGATATTATAGATGCAGTTGTAATTGACTTATAAAAACACAATTCTCTAATCACCCCACTAATCAAGCGATCGAATCCCCTACTTTAAAGCACGGACTTCACACTAGATTTCGGACTGCACGAATGTTACCCCTTTGACTGACCTCCGAAGAGATTAAGAGACAGAGAAAAATATAGTTGGTCCTCTAGTGAATTCATAGTGATGTTTGAGTCTTAAGAATTAATGGTGTACAATCATATCATAGAAATCTCTACTCGGTTTATGGGAACCACTTAGATAATTTTAGGCAAGGTAGTTTAGTGAACTCATCATGTATGAGCATTCACTAGTCAAGTATGTCGATGTCATAATGCCAAGATTGGAGATGCAGTCCACATACACTAAGTGATAGTCTCAAAAAGAAAAACTCGGGTATCTTTGTTATTGGCGTGACTCATCGACTAAGAATGAAGTTCGACAGTTGCATAACTGTATAAATTATCTCCCAATTTCCATAAAACCGAACTTGGCAGGACTATATCTACGCATGTGCATGAGAGTATATATAGAATTACATTTAAATAGATTTTATTAATTACGAAATAAATCGCTAGTTACGGAAATTTGATTAACCGCACGACCAACAGTTATGATTTAATTAATTAAGACTGTATAATATATTTAAAAAAAATCAACATTCATCGCGGCTTGCAGATCATGTGACATTCACATTGACACATTCCGGCGAAATTTGAATTTTTCGTCCAAAAATAATTAAATTGAAATCAAATTCAACACACTTGAGATTAAATTAAGAAATGAATGTTCATGGGACTAAACCAATAAAAGACTATATTTATGGGGGGGGGGGGGGGGGGGGGGGGACAACAAAATTTTAATCATCGTACAATTTGTATCTATACTGTGGAAGTAGTCTTGGTGATCCTTGTTTCAGGCACTGGGTTCCATTAATATTGGATTGCATTCACACGTCACTATGTCGGTTTGATGCTTTCTTATTTCTTCTTGAAACTTGGAGAAGATATTTTAAACACCTCTCTCAATTTATATGTGACGAAAATTACCTCTAATACAAATACAGTACACTCTGTATTGTTTAATATTTATAATTGATTTTCTCAAATATTAAGTTGATCCACGTTTTTTTAGGAAGTTTACATTTGAAATTTGATACTGTAGTCTGTAGATTCTAATTATTGTTCTCAAAACGTTAATTTTGTAAAATTATTTTTTCAAAAAAATAAATAAATAATGACCTCAAGTTCCAAATTCGATTCCAAATTTCCAATTAGTATTTTTTATTTTATTTTTCAAGGAGTAGCAACCCAGAGTACTGAAACTCCACTAATTTTGTAAGCCCTTCCTCAGTCGCATTTCAGCCGCCGTATACTTGCGCCTCTCCCCTCCCAGATCCACAACAACCACAAGGTACATCGTTTGACAAAACGACTAGGATTTTTAACTTTTGGGTTTTTGTTGGGACACGAAATTGATTTTCTATTTTTTTTTATTGCTGCTTCAATTGTAATTTATTATTGATCATTGCAGCTTAAAAATCTTAGGCTCAGAAGAAAATGGCGCATAGGCTCCTGAGGAACGCAGAAGCTGATGGATGGGAGCGTTCCGACTTTCTGATTATCTGCGAATCGTGCCTTGGAGACAACCCTTATATTCGAATGGTAATTTCTGAATTTATGGTTCCATACAGTTTTCGTGTTTGAATTCGGTTCGGTTCGATTAGCTTATGATCATGGAAGGTGAATTGTAGGATTGCAGAATATTGCTACCACCTTGCAATGACTGGCACGATTTGAATGAGTTGAAAATTGAAATTATGTGTTGTAGTATATTTCGTGTATGTAGAACCGTATGGATTTCAATGAAACCTATGGTAGACGATGTGTTCGCAAATATTCAGATTTTCTTTTGGTTTCTATAGTATTCTCTGTTATGAACTATTGTAATTTGTAACATCAACTCATTAGGGTTTGTGGCCATTTTTGTGTCGTTCACTTGTTCTTTGTTTCCTATGTGTTTAGTTTGCTCTGATAAGGATATTTTATTTGAAAATAGATGTGGTTTCGAATTCGATTACAGTTCTTATGAATGTTGAAGCAATGCATACACAATTAATGTTTTCAGTTAGATTTTATTTATTAAAACACTCCTAATTTGATGCAGACTAAAGCTGATTACGACAAGGAGTGCAAGATCTGTACTCGGCCGTTCACGGTGTTCAGGTGGAGACCCGGTCGCGATGCGAGATACAAGAAGTCCGAGATATGCCAAACTTGCAGTAAGCTGAAAAAACGTGTGTCAAGTTTGCCTTTTGGATCTTGAATATGGGCTGCCTGTTCAGGTTTGCGATACTGCTCTAAGTATCAATTCCAACGATTCCATTCCCAAGAGTGATGTGAATAGAGAGTATTTTGCAGAGGAACACGATCGCAAGGTATGTTTCTGAATTTGAGAGCCGCCATTTTTTTTATTCAGTTTGATGATTACTAGTATTAATTAATGTCCAAGCACATGAAAAGATCTTATTACTCATTAGTGACTGCCAATTAATCAGACTTCTTTAAGCAAGCAATGCCGATTAAATTTGATTTTACCACTGCCTAGGTGTATGCCTGTTTTAATATCTGAGTTGGCCTGGTAATATGGAGTAGTATTGTTATATGCTTGTTGCTGTTGGTGTTTCTTTTTTTTTCTTTTTTCATTAGAGACATTTAGTGTCACTCTTTGTATCTATGGATTGTTACTGTTCTCAAATTTTATAAAATAGTATAGATTTTTTACACAGTTCATCAATTCAATATCTCAATTGCCTGAATTATTCTATCGTACCTGAATTTTAGTTGACACTGACACCCAACTGTAGTTAATTAGAGTTTAAGTGACTTGGATTGGATGGTTGGTTCTTGTCTGAAAATTATGATTTTCTTCCAAATTCTGTCTAGAAATAATTTGCTGGCTTGGGTCTTCCTCTGTTCGTGAGATTGTCGTTCTTACATGTTTCTTCCAATATATACATATATCCAGGCTAAAGCTGGGATAGATTACGATTCTTCATTTGGGAAGGTACGGGCAAGTGATACTATCTTGAAGCTCCAGAGAACCACACCATACTACAAGAGAAACCGAGCTCATGTGTTGTAGTTTCTTTGTTCGAGGTCAATGTACAAGAGGTCCAGAGTGTCCTTACAGGCATGAGATGCCGGTTGAAGGGGAATTGTCTCAGAAAAATATTAAAGACCGTTACTATGGGTACGTCAGAAAATGATTTTCAGAATAAACATTTACTTGCACTCTTTTCAGTTGTCTGTGTTTTAAGTCTATGTGAATGTTATAAAGTTGAAAAAGTGAAATTACTACTGATGATTATGTCACATGTCCCAATTTAATATCAGGTTAATTATGTAAGATTGAATGTATAACCTTTCCGTTTCTTATCACTTTCTGTTAAACAGTACAAATGTACAATAGTACATAGACTTGATTCTTCTCTGATATCTACTTTGACACCCAAATTTGTGTATGTAAAAATATTACTGTACTACGTATTTGAAGATTTAGATTACAACATTCTCAACATGAATGATGTTTGTTTCTTAAATAAATAAATAAATTGAGCAAGTGAATATGTAGGGTAGGGGTTTAAAATTGGACTTTAAATATTGTAGTCGCAGATGGTATTTCATTTTGTTTGTCTTTAGCGTTATGTATTTTTTAAACTATATATAAATTAGTATTAACGTTGTATGCCCTTTAATTCAGAGTTAACGATCCAGTTGCAATGAAGCTTTTGAACAAAGCCGGTGAGATGCCTTCCCTTGAACCTCCCAATGACGAGTACATAAGAGCCCTCAACAACTTGTACGCCCATGGAGAAATTGAATTGAGTCTGTCAAAATGGGCATGCGCTTTTGTAACCTACACCACAAGGGAAGGTGCGGAGAAAGCAGCAGCCGAAGATCTCTCGAACAAACTGGTCATCAAGACTGAAACTGCTCTGGGGCAGACCACAAACCCAGAGGCTCGAGCCAGAAGACTCCTCTGACGAAGCAAAGCAGCAGAAAACCAGCCACCTGGCATGCTGAGTCAGACACCGTATTTCAATATTCCTCCGTTGATGCCTCCTCTGCAGGATAGGGCTTATTATCCATCTATGGATATATGGGTACTGCTGTTGTCTCGTCTCAAGATGGGGCGCCAGGTGGATCAAGTGAGAATAGAAGTGGTCAATTCTACCCGCAGTATTATCCTCCTCCGCCACCATACGGTAATATGCTCAGCCTCATCAGAGTATGATGCCTCCGTTGTCGGCAGCAAGCAATGGAGCAGAATAATGCCACGACAACCGTGAATTTGTTTTGGTTGCATCTTTGTAGAATTTATGTGCATCATTATTGGAATGAATGATTCTAATTGGAGTTCTTTTGGGTTTTTATACGATGAGTGAAAGTTTATTTAGTACAAAGCTTCATTTTTGTACAAAACCCTGAAAATCAAACGAAACTACTCTGGAATCGATTGCTTGAGCTTTTACTAGTTCTGTTTGTAGAAGTAGTATAAATATATTCAGACAAATACAGGAACAAAATAGATTTGTGAACAAGCAAGCATAACCACATCTTTATTTCAACCAAAAACTCTTTCAGTTTTACAATACAATCTCTCTAATAGGTAGCAAATCGTTTTTAATGGAGGTGCCAAAGAGTCTCCCAGAATTAGTTCTAGGCCAAAAAAAAATGTATAAATATTACTGCATTTGTGACTGGTGAAAGTGTTAGCATAAAAAAATAACATTATTGCAACAAATAAGTAGAGCATTAAAAAATAAAAACTACTGTAGTTCCCTAAACCACAAAACCGGGATCTTGGTCGATGGCATCATGTTATGCTTCACATAGATGTAACCTCAGGTCAAATTTATGCTTTTTCCGAATGCTGTCCGGACTTTAATCTCACAAAAAAGCAAGAAAAATCAATCTTAGATTATCCTCCCGTTTTAGCTCTTTTCAAGGCGCCCGTGCTGTTGAAAGGTGACATGCTGGGGCTCATGCTGGGACTGCTCATGCTCGGGCTTTCTTCCCTGAAAGTACCGTTTAGCATAGCCAACTCTCTTAGCTGCTGCTTCTTGTATATATCCATGGATTCATCCTGCCAAAATATTTTGACGTCCCAGTTCACATTCATTAAAATATTACAGTTAGCCCCCTAAATTTTACACTTTAACAAACTTCAGGGGTATTTTTGGTAATTATATTATCCAGTAAATACTGTAGGAATTTATAGCAGCAAATGCAGATTTGTTTGAATCCATGATGCGTACCACGGGTTTTAGAAGGTTTTCAAGTATTGCTATTGCATGTTCCAAGCGAGCTTCTATGATATCCTCTGGAAACTCCGCCTCCAACAATATGTGGAGTGGCTCATTTAAGTGCTCATACCCGGGTTTATCTTTTAGCTTCTCTTCCTGTAGGGAAAAAATATAATATCACGAAATGAAAACCTTTTTGGTCCTCAAGTAATTAACCAACCAAGATACTGAAAACAGACCGAAATGGCGAAATATTACTAGCAAGCTTAGGCAATACAATGTCGAGAAAATTCTCAAATTAACTGCTATAATTAGCACAAACACTGCCTCTGAGGTTCAGCCTAATTATGAGAAAAACAAAACTAAACCGTTTTATTTTTCTTTTTGTAATTAAGCTAAACCCCCAGGGGTAATTTCGTACTTTATGATTATTTTTGGACGTATATAATATATATAACATGGATACCTTGACCGAATCTTTCACAGACCCCTGACCCCTTATAAAAATCCGACACTCAGTCATGGCTTCGACCCTTTTCAAAGAGTTTCCACGAGGTCCCAGAATTCTTCCGACAAAATTATACTACAAAGAGTTTGGGTGGGTCAGTACATATAGCCATCCATGATCTTGTAACGACATAAAAACTAGAAAACTCGTGATGAAGATTTCTTTTAACGTACAGATGGATATTTTTCCACGGGAACATCTAGTCGAATAACCCTCTTCATAACTGGAGTTGTGGGTGTCCCTGGGTCAGCGTGCCAGTTCATAGAAGATGGATGGAATGGAGGCATTTTATGACGGAGCTTATCTTCCTGAAAGTTAAATATATTATACGTAAGTACTCCAGTAATATATCAAGAGACTTACAGATTCTCGCAGATGCGATAACGACCGCATTAATATGAAATTTATTAGTTTGAATCTGATACTAGTATTTATTTGCCCTAATCTCAGTTAGGGATGAACGCAAATTTCGGCATCCATGACATACTTGAATTAATCATTTATGATAAAATTTGAGGAGCAGAGAAACAATGCCCAACTTTATTTATCTTTTGGACAGTAGCATAACAGCATTCATGCATATGTTCTAAACTTTACGTATATAAGATAATATACAACAAACGAATCGCCAAAAGATAAGGCTTTTGAGCTAGGGTAGGGTAGGCACTAAATAGTAGAAGAAATAAGATTATTATGATGGATAGTTACCCCTAAAAAATTAACGCTCCGGGTATTTACAAAAACAATCAAAATGTTTTGAAATGTATAAAAAAACAAAACTGAGGCTTGATTCTGTATTTAATGTGAGGGAGTATTTTTTACAAGTGTAAGGAAGGTGTCTGAAATATTCATACTTTGTAAGAATGTTATTTAGCTCCTCACATTAATACAGAAACAAGCCAATAAAGCTGTCGGAAAGACTTAAACTTGTGAATGGGGTAAGTTATAATACAAGAGCTAAGTGTTTGTTTTTGTAACTTTCGAAGACATTTGGATTTTATTTTTGTATTGATTACAAAACCTCAGTGTTTTTTTTTTTGCAAGTGTCCCTTATTAGCATGGCTATAGATCTAACTATAACTTACTTCGGTTTGCATAGCATTCCATGCCACCATATTCATTCGACCTCCGTTGGGAGATTGACCCATTGACCTGTAAAGATGGTCCTGTCCTAACCTTTCAAGTTCCGCAATCTGATTAGAAAGCATCCCTGATACTCTAATGATCTCTACAAAAACCAAAAAACAATATATTGACAAACTGAGGCAATAGCAATAGTACATTTATAAAGAAATGTTTAAAACCAGCCTACAAGCATGTTATCTGGGGAAAAGGTAAAATATATAGTCATTAGTACAAATAAACGATGGCTTTGGCCAGTTAAATCATTCAGTTAACAAAATAATATGGTTTTAAGCCCCCCGAATTTAGAGTGTGATTTTTATGAGAACATGAGGATTAATGGGTTAACAAGTGCAGATGACAACATAACGGCTAATAATGTTGCGTGGGTCGTCATACAATAATGTTAAAATTTGTGGGATCACCCAAATCCGTACATGATCCGCATTCATTGGAAACAAAAATTAATATTCTTGTATATGGTAAATCGGATGAGCAGATAATAACCGTGATTCAGATCCCTCCAACACTTTTTCGTAATTAAATTACTTCAAGTTCCATTCTTTAAGCTATTTAATAGTTTTCCTAAATAAACTCTACAATATTCCCCACTATACTTGTTCACTGAATATGAAATGAGTTTCCAGTGTTTTAGAATAAAATCACATTTATAGTGAAATAGGTACAACGATATCTATGCAATTCGCATTTTTCACGTTGTTAAATGGATTTTCAAGATGCACAAGTTACGACCTTTTCATTGTAATTTCCAAATATACTGTAAAAGGCTTTGTTAGAAATCTCATGATCTGAGTCCATAAACTATATCACTAAACAATTTAAACAATTTAAAAACAAGTAAATCAAAAATGGCAAAGGGACGCCTGTGTTACTCCAGCATTACGAACCTTGATTTATAAGTCTGCTACATACTGGCAAAATCTGCATAAATGGTCCTAGTTTTTGTCTCTCTGCCAATAGATCAGCTAAACATCTGCCAGAGCCAAAAACGAGTAAATTTAATTTAGGAATAATCGTACTCATTTAATGCTTACAACTGGGAACTTATTCAGTTTAACTCAAAATGTCATTAACAAGTTCACTACAGATTACAAAACACTTCATCCTCAGTTAACAAGAACTGATATCAGCAAACAAGAATCTAAGAGAGAAGCTCAAAAACAAGAATCGGTCACCTGCCAACTGACACGAGCTAATCTGTTTACGCAGTTCAAATCTTTGAAATGCAGCACATACCGATATCAATGATTGACAAAGGTAAGTGTTAAGCACGAAAATGAGATACTAGAGTCGGTCACAAACAGCTCGGATTCGAGTTAGAACACACATACAACAAAAAGTCCACATTTTACAGAGGCACTGACGTAAAGGGACAAGCAATCCAGTTGATACAACATAAATCAAGAAATGGGGCAAACAAAAAAAAAACTCGCCTTTCACGATCTGTGAGAGAATTAGACCTCTGGAGTGAGCCGTGGACTCCGGTCGGGGCATACTGGAAATAGCTCCCGGATGGGATTCTGTTCTCCATACACCTAACTGCAAAGAAAGAACCCACCTTTTACTGAGTTAAACAAGGATCCATGGAATATAAACCCATCAAAGATATAAAATTTATTTATTTATTTAAATAAAAAAAACATGGGCCCTCTAAATTCTTAAACCCCAACAACTCAAATGTAGAGATACACAAAAAGCTATGGAGAAAAGGAAAAAAGAAAACATCAACGGAGAGGTATATCTAAATGGGGTTAAGGGGCTGTTTGGCTCACAGATTAGAAAATTGAAGAAGAATCCAGGATTGGTTCCCCACTTCCCACCACCCCTCTTGTTGGGAACGAACTCCTTTTTATTGTTGTGGTGATGGTGGAGAGGGGGAGATGTGGAAAGGAAGGGGCCAAAACCCCCCACTTACCTTTGCTGGATTTTATGAGGTGGGTGGGGGTAGGGGGTAGGGGTGGAAAAACCTACTACAAAAAGTAATTGGATCTGTTGCACATACTGTATTTGTGTGGGAGTTAGATATGATAATGATCTCATTATCAATATTTTTCTTTTTCTTGTGTTTTTTTAAGGATATGTTTGGTTTTATTTACATATTTTTTTATGGGTTTTTGCATTTTGAATGTAATATAATATAATTTGATTTAAATTCTAGTGATTCATTTCTTGATTTTATGTGTTGGAGAAATATAATCTACAAGGAGTTTACAATTATAGGAGTAATTTTGTGTGATTTAATTGTGCAATCATGTTTTATTTTAATACTTAGTATAAAATAGAGTACAATTATCATTCTGATTTTCAAATTTTAGAATTTTCAATTTCATCTCAATAAGAATCCATTTCAAATTATATTGAGATAATGCATGTATTGTGATTAATATTTTTTTCTGACATTTTTTTTAAATATTTTATGAGAAACATAAATTATAAAATTTTGATTTTATTCATCTTCTTTATTTTCAACAAATTTTCTTGTAAAATTTATATTTTTTTCAATGAATATTTTCTCAACTTATGAATATTTTATTTCATTCTAAGTTCTAACATTTATATATTTTTTCAATGATAATTTATTGGGTTCATTTGATTCATTTGTAACATTAATTACCAATTAAAAAAATTCATATATTAACGTTTTATTTTTTTATATAATAATATTATTTTTAATTTAAATTACTAAAATACATTTACTATAGATATTATAGTATCAACCATTTTTTCACACAAAATATTGACTTTAGGATGATATAATTATGGACTCATAAATCATAATCCTAATATAAATATAAGTAAATACTCCTACTACATTGAGAATTCAACGCCGGTGAAACTGTGAAAGAGAAGCGAAAGGACACGTCAGCACACAGACGCACGCATAAAATCCTCATTCGTCACTCTCCTCCCCCCTCACAAATTCTCTCTATATTTCTGAATTATTTCGTCGGCTTTATCCTCTATCGTTCCCTGCATGGCCGGTGGGAAATCGGACTTCTGAAGTTAGGGCAATCGAAGAAAATTACGGTGGGTATTGAAGACGGCGTGTTCGGGATGTAATTTGCGACCATTCGAGTGGGTATTTTAGGTCTGAATTCAAGATAGTTGAGGAGTGATTTTTTTTTTCTTGTTTTCTCGTTCGCTGCAGAATTGGTGTTAGGGTTTTTGTTTCGCATGAAGGGCTCGCTAGATCGAACGAAGGTGGTGGTACGGCACTTGCCCCCGACGATCTCTCAGTCAAATCTCGTCGAGCACGTCGATTCTCGATTCTCCGGCCGCTACCAATGGCTCTCCTTTCACCCTGGGAAATCGAGGTTAGGTTTTATCTTGTGAATTTGTGTGTTCTCGTTTTGATATAGGATTTTATGCAAATATGTATTTGTGTTGTTAGTGAGAGTAGGTTTAGTTGAATATATTGTTAAGCAGATGTGTGTAAGATTGATTCTCGGTATCTGGTTACACGTTTTTACATATGCAAAGGTTCTGAGACATTTTGCTCTGTTTTTAGGTCTTTTAATTATTGGGTTTTGCTGTTAGGCGAGCATAGGAGCTTTAGGATTGGTATCTGTCTGTTCATATAAAGATAGGAACTATGCTTTGTTTTATTAATGTCGGGGAGGGTTTGGAGCTACTGCTTATGTGATCAAAACTTGCCTTGTTTCTCTTTTTTTTTTTTTTGGTTTGGATATGGTAGATAATTGATTATGCAACTTTTGGTTTATTTTCTGTAAACATCTCTGTTCTTGTTTCCGGGTTTGGATCAGATGTGCTTCTAAGATATGATGTTCCTTCTCAGATATGGCAAATAAAATAAGTTTATATTTATCTGGAGCTATTTCATGGTAGCACAGACTTTGTGTGTTCTTGGGAATGAATTAAGACTATCGCCAATAAACGGGATGACTTACCACTAGAATAATTAAGTTCCAATTTGGCAATTTTGATCATGTAGGTGTGTTAGTGGAGTCCTTTAATCATAATCATATTTAGTGATGTTAGTGTTCATTTGTTTTTTGTAATTTTTCGTTTCCTGCCTTGTGGTATAGAATAATTCTTAGGAAAGGCTATGCTGTTGTTTATTTCGTCTTATGTGCCAGTTTGATTGTTCATGACAGATCCCATGGGGCTATTGTACTATTCAAAATGTATCTGGTTATGGTGGAATATTAATGGAATAATATAATGCCAATTATGCTATGATGAAGCTTTTTCATTAATGGCTTATTGCCTGCTTTATCTTGCATTTGATCACATATAATAACTTGAGTGTGCTGCTCTGGATTTTGCAGTACTTTATGTGTATGGAAAGATCATCTGCTTATTACTTGTTTGAAAATTTAGAAGAGTATTAATCTATTTGGTTTTACCAAATTTCACGTGGCTGTAATTTTGTTGGAAGACGTGTGATGAGTAAATAATTGAGTGGTTGCATGAAGTCAATGTAAAGCATGGACCTAATAATTTTTATGTCTGTTGTTATACATGCTTTGGTGGCGGCACGTTGTTTCAATTATTTGTTTCTTTAGTTTTTCTATTTAACTAGTGCTTGGTCATATCATATATTGTGATGGAACCAATATGAACTTTCCTTTGGTCACATTCTCTTGTACGTGTGTATGAACTCTATTTATATTTGTCATTGAGTTAAGTTGGTAAACTTGCCATTACATCGTAGGAAATCTTAATTTTAGAATATATGGCTCTTGTTCAAATTATTCAATTCTGAAACCATTCCTACTTTCTTATTGTCCTTTCTTCAGTTTATATCTAGAGGTTGAATTAACATTCACTAGAAATAGCCATTTTAGGTGAAAACTCGTTTGTCTGCCAAATCCGTTGTTTTCCTGCTCAACCACATTATGTGATTTGTCAAGGTATCTCACACTTTTCTCATTTGCTGCTCTGAAATGTTATGTCACTTTGCAGCCTCAAGCATTTAATGCATTCTAGAGTTTACATCAACTTCAATAGGCCTGAAGATGTAATCGACTTTGCAGAGTTTTTTAATGGCCATGTTTTTGTCAATGAGAAAGGTAAATTTTAGGAGCATACTTGAAAACTGTCTGTGAGGTCTTTGTGAGAATCCAGTTTAAAGATGATTTCCGGCATATATGGGTCTTTTACTATTTTTGCTTCGTACTCATAAATCATATTTTTTTAAATTTGGTTCTGTTTCTCATTTTTTAATTTGACTGAATGCATAAATTCTTGTTACTACTTTATCTTTCCAGGGGCTCAATTTAAAGCAATTGTTGAGTATGCTCCTTCACAGCGTGTTCCAAAGCAATGGATTAAGAAGGATGGGCGTGAAGGAACTTTATTGAAAGGTGATCTTTTATGTGTTCTGATCAAAATCTCTATATAATAGATTGATTAGATTGCATCATGTTAACTCCCTAATCCCTACTAATTTGCTAAAAACGTGTAGATCCTGACTATTCGGATTTCCTTGACTTTCTCGCAAAGCCCGTTGAGAATCTTCCTAGTGCAGAGATACAGTTGGAGAGAAAGGAAGCACAACGAGCAGGTAAGTCTTGAATATTCTCAAGCTCGTGTGCACTTAGAAACTTGTACGCAAATTAATTATGTTGGGTTATACAATTGAAAAAGTTGAATTGAAAGTAATATTTTCAGTTTCTTAGGTTGAAAACTTTTGCATTTTCTTATAGGTGCCCCGAAGAATGTTCCAATAGTTACTCCATTAATGGAATATGTCCGCCAGAAAAGAGTTGCAAGGGTTGGAGCTCGGGTAGGATAAGAGAAATGGCATCTATTTTTTCCTCTTATAATTTTAAGGAAAATGCATTTTAGGTATATTCTTGGCTACCCTAAGGGTAGTGCCCCAACACAAAGACATGTGATGTGTGTTTCATGTGGGAATTTTTTATAATATAAAAATAGAATATAAAAAATTCCCACATGGATCAAACACCACATGTTTGTGTGTTGGGGCACTACCATTAGGGTAGCCAAGAATAAACCGTTTTTTGTTGGTTTGCGCTGTTACTTTTGACGTTTTAAGCTGTTAAGTTTTCACAATAGAGTTGCAAATAAGTAATAAAAAAACTATCTTCTTTGTAATTTTTGCAGACATGTGGTTATAGTTTGTAGTTTCACTAGGAGCTTGTGGTTGTAAGTGACTGCTTTCTGTTTCCTAGCATTCTTATGAGTTCCTGCTGCAAAGTATGAGATACAGATCCTTTTAGTTGGACATTCTATCTGGTTTAGTTTTAGTCATTTGTAGTATCGATCACATTACACTGATGTTCTTAAATCAGTTTTTAATGAATGATTGTGCTACTGTCTTGTTGACTTTTTATCTCTTAACATCTGTCATGGAACTCATGGATAAATTTATGACATGATTTTTTTATTAACTGTTGATAGAGACCCGTGTTGAATGGGAAGACATCAAGAAGAGTCGGTGGAATTTCATCCAGGAGTCCTGTCTCAGGTTCTATAAAAAATGGCTCAGAAAAGAGAAGGACTTCTACCACCATGGTAAATGTTTTTTCCTTTTCCTATTCTTTCTATTACAGTATTTATTCTTCATAATTATGAACGATGGTCACTGCCAATACTTTAGTAGTGTTGATAATATCTCTCGTGATCTGAGTTTTTGGTGGTTTGGAAAAGGATTGCGTATCATCTTATTATACCTAGCAGTCTAGAACATGAGAGCATTGTAAATCTTCAACGTTTTTGTCAGGATGTGTGCATCTAGATCATGTTTCATTTTCTGCATTATATTCATTCAGAAAGAACAACCTTAAATAAAGGATTTAGTTGTTACAAAAGAATTTTATCAAGCATGGCAGAGTGTATTTGCTATAGGAAAACTTGGCCGATCATTGGGTGATGCAGGAATAGTGGGCATCATGACTGGGGCATATAGAAAATAGGATTTTTTTGAAAGGTGGGATATGCAAATGTTTATGTTCAGTATGCATAAAGTGTTTTTACTTTTATCTCTCTTCCTGAGTTCTTATGTCTAAACTATACCCGGTTGTTTAGTACTTGCACATATCTCTTGTTAATAACTTTCTGCGTTTTTGGTACTATTTGTCGAGACTTGTGTTGAATGGAATTTTATATTCATTTCATGCAGTAAGGGTTACTGTGTTAGTGAAGCTGTTAAGTATTTATTGATCTGCGATTTTTACAAATCACGTCAGCTACTTTGAATAAATTAAGTAGTGATATTGAGCTGTTTATATCAAAATTTCTTGGTGCTGCTTTTAAAGTGTTGATGTGCATGAGGTGATACTGAAATTATTAAATCCCTTTATAATTTCTAACAAAACATTTACTTTCATTGTTTCAACTTTGTTGTGTATGTTGTATGCACTGAGATGGCGTAACAGTGAGTTTTAATATTTGCTGTACTTGATGGTTATATTAAGTTAATTTGCCACTCAACAGTATGCCTCAAGGGACAACTCAAAGGGTGTGGGTGGCAAGGACAAGTCAACTTACCTGCTGGTTCCTAAACACGATGATCAACAGCTTGCAGACAGGTCTGTCACTTTAGCTGCTGTATCCGGACCTGATGTACTAGAAGGAGAAAGTGGTAATATTCACTATTTTACTTTTCTTATTGTATTTGGCAGACATTTTTCTGTTTTCCTCGAGACTTGTATTAGTAGTTCTTGAAGAGTGCCCGGCTGCCCGCAATTTTCTGTATGTTTAATCTCTTAATTTACTATCAGAGGAGCATAAAGTTTTGAAGTATATTTTATTTTGAAGTGTTAATTCTGTGGCAGACATATTTCGGTTGTTACTCTCTGTTTTATCATTCTAAAAGACTAAATCCCTGAATATTTCTTTAATAAGTAAAAAACAATTTGAACAAATATTCATGTTGAATAAAATAATAATTTTTGTTTTGGTTCCAATCATATTTTTGTAGATAATGTATTGTGAATTTAGGTGTAAATGTGATTGTGCTCTGATGATGTTTGATAAATTGTTTTTTAGTGTCTAATTGTCATTCTTACTCGTTTCCAAGATTATGGATGGCAGAGAACTAAATAAATTGTAACATACAAATTGTCTGAAAAAAGGACAAAAATGTTCAACAGGTAGTCAACCATGCAAGTTGTGAATCTGTTGAAATTGGATGAAAAAAACTGGGATTTGATTTCTCATTGTCAATTTGTCATATGCTAATGCAATGATTTTATTTACCCTAAGTGGGCCTGCTGATATATATATATATATAGTGTATTGTGTACTCAAAAGACAGAAACCCTAATCCTTTAGATTTTTTTACATTTGTGCATTTTCACCTATTTGATTCTTAGACATTTTAGTTGTGATCTGGGTGATTTGGCAAATGAAAAATTCAGGTTTGTCCTTCAAGGACGCCAAGTTATCTTTACATATGTTACCAGTGTTTTATGACTGAGATTTCTTTGGTTGTTCCGTGTGTTTTCCATCTATTATGTGGTTTTTGCCTGTTGTAGGAGCCTCAGGATCAACTGGAAGCGTGACGAAGAAAATCCTGCTTCTCAAAGGAAAGGAAAAGGAAACTTCTAATGTAAGTCAAATTCATTTTCTGGTACTATTATGTGTGTTAGCAGATTAAGTTAGAAAATAGATCTCAATGAATCGTGCAACTTTCTCTGTTGTTTTCCAGTTTATCTATTTTTTTATAAACTTTTGGAGTTGATTTGGTACACATCTGATGGTGGTGCTTCTGCAATTCAGCTTTCAGATATATTTAAGAAAAAGAGACCTCAATGAATTAGATATTTTCATCATGTCCATCCTTTTATTTATTTATTTACCTTGGGTGGTAGTTTGGTAAAATTCTTATGGTAGTGCTATCACGAGTTTTATTTTAAGAGAAAGAGATCTCAATGAATTAGACAACTTTCAGCACGATGGTCCTTTTTCTATATGTATATGTGTTTGTGTATGTATATTTAATATCTTTTTTTAATGGCTTGTGACTTGCATCTATTGTTGAGACTTGAGATTAGTTTCCTTTAACTTTGTAAAGGTTGGGCTTTGAGACTTTAGGAAATTACACTATTTATCAATCCCTCAACCGACCACATTATTGGGATATTTTGTTCATCAATTACCCGTTTAATGTGCACCCTTTCTTGACCTGCTCCAAGTAGTCAAGTTCTGTTTGATCCACAGCAGATAATTCATAACTCCCATTGTGATATCATGTGGTTAGGAAGTAGGGTTCTTGTCATCCTTGGAAACGCACAATGGAGCTTTTTTCGTGAGTCACTTTTGAACTGGAGTTAATAAATAACACTTTCATTGTATACTTATCATTTAAATCCATTTGAATGTGCTATATTTTTATCTGATTGCTTGCCTCCTCGATTTACAGGTTTGAAGTAGTGAAGAGTAAAAAAAATGAAGTCACACATTTTCTTTTTGTCTGTAGGTTTCTGGTGGTTCATCTCTGCAGCAGAATACATTAGCTTCGACCCAAAATTCTCATAGTTCAGCTCCTTTCAGACATAATCAGCGACGTGAAAATGGAAAGATAATCAGGACTATTCTCCTTAACAAAGATACTCGTCAAAATCAACCATCGGCTGCGTCTCAATCAGAATTGCGAATCCATACTTCAATTCAGGACAGGGACAGAAAACCTCCTCGGCTCCCAGTTACACAGTCGTTGCAGAAGGAAACAAATGGTGTTCCCAAAGAGAAGGTAGTCAACAGTGATGTGCATGATGTCCATACTGAAAAGCAGGAAAGACCAACGTATAAGGATAGACCTGATCGTGGTGTCTGGGCTCCTCTTCGGCGTTCGGAGGGATCACATGCGAGTGGTGACTCATTATCATCTTCTGCTTCCCAAACCTCCCTAGTGTTGGATTCTGCAGAAGGTCTGCATTCTTGGCAAAAAATTATATTGGAACTTCTTAGATATGTAGCTTATGATACTGAAATATTTTGCTTCCTAGAGTGTGTTTTAAAAATAAGGGCTTCATGCACCATTCTCCATTCTTCTGTGCACCTTTTTGTGTTTGGGAAATTAATATAAGTGCTTCTGTAAAAAAATTAGTTAGCTTCTTAGAGTGTGTGCAAACGCTAAAAAAAGCGTTTGTGTGCATTTTTAGGTGTTGCAAACACTTTCTTAGTTATGCTATGCCATCCTCTCATTGGGGTATAATGTTTTAGTATGACTCCCCTTGAACTGATGCAGATGTGAAAAATGAGATGCTAGGTACCCGTGCTGGCAATTACAGGCCCATTGGAAGTGGTCGTAACAGTCAATACACTGTTGAAAATGGTAAGGAGCTTTATCGCTGATTTTAGATCGTAAGCTGACAAGTGATTAACGTTTGTAACTGCATTTTCTTACTTATCATCTGTGTTTTTAATAGGTTCTTATCGGAATGGTGGGTCCCGTGGTTTGACTTATAATGTGAAGGGTGCGGATAGCTCTATTATTGTAGAGGGAAAGCCTTTTAAACGAGGAGGATTTTCTGGTTATGGATCCCAGGAGGTAATTCAACTCATAGGAACCTGCACTCCATCTCCATCGATCAATCTTAAGTTTGCGTTTCTGATAAATGAAACTTGTTCGTTAACTTGTGTACTCCTCACATTTGCAGAAACAAGTGTGGATCCAAAAGTCCAGTTCTGGCCCATAGGTTTGTCTGATTATGGTAAGATGACTGTATTTTACTTCTTGTTACTTGACATAAAATGAAATAATCATACTTAAAGATAGTAGAACAAGAATAATTACACAGTGAGGTTTGGAGTGATTACAGAAAAATGGTTTTGAAATTACTAAAAAAAGTTGGAAGTTTCTTTTTGTCATTAACTGTAAGGAGATAATTTATTACTTTTATGAATGTTAGGAATGAGCCTGCTGAAATAAATTTTTATTATTATTTTTTTGTTTTTGATAGGTGAGTAAATAGACACTCAAACCTCTTTTTTTTATTGGTATACTTAAAATAGAGGACAAATGATTATTGTAATTCTCTCTACTCTAGTAGAAATCATGGTGTTAGTCTCTGGTTTGAGCTTCAATAACTATTTAGTTTGAAGAGATTTATGCCGTATTTTATTTGTGTTTTAAAAATCTTATTGGGTGATTGTGCAGTGTTAATGATCTGGTCAATTTCCATATTGGTGTGTACTTTTTGATGGTAAGCTGGAGTTGGAGGTTATCTGGCTTTGATAGAGTATATCCTGCACAGGCAATTTTGGTTTGGAGACATAAAAATTGCTTGCTTGGAAAACTGTCAGTTTTCCTGGCTTCTACTTATAATACTGGTGTATTTATTGCCTTGGGGGGATAACAGTTGTCGGTCGAAGGTCGAGCATATAGGTGCAAGTGCAAGGAAGTTTTAAAAATTAAAATTAAAAGTGAATATAGTTAAAACCGTATAACACCGCCGTTTTGATTGGTGTCCCTGTGATGGGTAATCGAAGTTATACACAGGTGACAGGAGTTAGAGACTCGGCATTAGTTCCCATTGTGAAGAAAATTTTAACTTGTTAGACATTTATGAATGACTTCATTTCGATCGACTGTAAATGCAATCTTCCATCCTACCTTTTGGTGAATATACAATCAAACTATTATATCCCCGGAGTGGGTTAACTGCCATCGGATTTGTGCAAGAGGTTTGGAACGCTGCACCCTCGATATGTTTTTTTTCTTTGTTTTTTCCTTTCTGGTTACGATTCTGATTGTGTCCAACTGTTATGGAACTAAATGTTGGCATTTGATGATATATATAATGAGCTTTTGGTGGCAAAATGTGTTCATTTTTATCTTTTTATTCTGAAGAGTATTCTTTAATTGAACTCTGTTGGTGCTGGATATGGGATATTGGGATTGCATAACTGTTGATAAAAGTTACTCTTACCGTCTTAAAAAAATAGAATCCTCTTCTTTGTATTCTGCACGTGATTAAGATTTTTCTTTACTTTGAGGGGTATAGTGTTATTTTTTAAATACATCCAAACAAAAAACTAAACAAATATATTAATTTATAAAATGAGAATTCATAACCATCCGATTAAAAAACAAATGTGCACCGTGTAATGTATAACACCCTTTGTGCATGACCAAAGACAATGCTCATGGACGGAGGAGGTAGTATATTGTAAAAATTATACTACAGTTATTGGAGGTAGTATATTGTAAAAATATTATAGTAAGGTAAAAATTATACTACAATTATTGCCATAGGAGGTAGTATATTGTAAAAATTTTAGTAAGTAGTATAATTTTTGACAATTATAGTTCAAATAATTGGGTGATTTTGGAAAAAAGGATAATTTTTTAATGTTTGTTTAAAATTAAATAACTAATTTTTTTTCTAATTAGTGAGAAAAAAATTCTTTAATTAAGTGTGTTTTATTAAGTATTAAAGGTAATTTAATACTTTTTTCAAAAACTACCTTTCTTTAAGTAGGGTGAGCATCAAATATTTCTATGGGGCATATTTGTAATTTTGGTCAACAACATCCCTAATTCAATTGCTCGCTCTCCGTCTGTCTGGCGCTTTTGCCGTTGATTTGTCTGCTGCAACTCGCGAACTTTTCGATCAATGGCGTGCATTTCGTCGAACACCTTCTCCGCCATCTATCACGGCGGCATTGGGAATTTCTCCTCCAAATACACTCACCTTCTTAGCTTAGCTCCAAAGCAATTTTACCGCGCCGGACCCATTTATTTGAACGCTGCAAGTAATGGCTTTTCTCGAGCTCGCCGGGGCTCTTGTACTGGTTCTAGAGGCGTCGGCGGCGTCGTATATCGTCCATCGGGCTTGCCTGTTTTTACCTGCCTGGCTTCATCCAATGGGTTGCCGGCAACTTCTGGTGAAAACTTATTCGCGTTGCTAATTTTATTTCAATAAATTAATTATAGTTCAGCTTAGATTGATTTTCTTTTTTCCCAATCTATTTCTTATTATAGGTCAATAAATTAGAAAAAAAAATGTTACATTTCTCTGAAGGGAATCTCATTTTTCTCTTTGTAAAAATGGATTGTAGTTGAAAGAGTGACAGTCTTGGTTATTGGAGGAGGTGGAAGGGAACATGCCCTTTGTTATGCCCTTAGACGATCACCTTCCTGTGATGCCGTCTTTTGTGCACCTGGGAATGCTGGAATCTCCAACTCGGGGGATGCCACCTGTGTCGAATACCTAGATATCTCTGATAGCGAGTCTGTGATTGATTTTTGTCGAGAATGGGGAATTGGGCTTGTTGTGATCGGGCCGGAGGCTCCTCTTGTGGCTGGTCTTGCTAATGATCTTGTCAGTGCCGGTATCTTCACCTTCGGGCCTTCTTCGGAAGCGGCTGCCCTGGAAGGCTCCAAGGATTTCATGAAACGGTTGTGCGAAAAATATGCTATTCCGACTGCTAAGGTTCGTTATATTTTGGGACGGTTGCTAATAAAATATACACTTGCCTTTCAATTTTACAAACTTAAGTCCTTGAGTTGTATATTTATCGAACATAGGAGTACTTTTCTTATGCAAATTTTACTGTGAAATCAAACTTCAAGAGTACTTTTTTTTTCTTAGTAATTAGGTTGAACCTCGGTGATAATTTCTGTTGTTGATCATTGATTCGGGTTTAGTCTTTTTTGGGTAGGGTGTGGTTAATTAACTACAAATTTGTTGATATCGTCCCCTATGCAATAAGCATATAAAAGTAATAAAACTGCAACTTTACTTTTATAAAATATTGCAATCAGCACCTTAGTTTTCTGTTATCTCGTTCACACTTGGAAAAACTCGTGCAGTACCAAACGTTCACAGACCCAATATCTGCAAAAGCATACATCAAAGATCAAGGCTCCCCAATTGTTGTTAAAGCTGACGGCTTAGCTGCCGGGAAAGGAGTCATTGTCGCCATGTCACTAGACGAGGCATACGAAGCAGTCGACTCCATGCTCGTGGGAAATGCCTTTGGGTCTGCCGGTAGTCGTGTAATTGTAGAGGAGTATTTGGAAGGAGAAGAAGCATCATTCTTCGCTCTAGTGGACGGAGAAAATGCATTACCTTTAGAATCCGCCCAGGACCATAAACGGGTTGGGGAAGGTGATACGGGGCCCAATACCGGCGGGATGGGGGCGTATTCTCCGGCTCCTGTCCTGACAAAGGAACTCCAATCGTTCGTCATGGATTCTATCATTTATCCCACGGTCAAGGGAATGGCTATGGAAGGATGCAAGTTTGTTGGGGTTTTGTTTGCCGGACTCATGATCGAAAGGAAGTCAGGATTGCCAAAGCTGATTGAGTACAATGTGCGTTTTGGAGATCCAGAGTGTCAGGTTAGTTGTTTAAGCTTTGTTCTTATATTGATAGTTTTATCCTTCAGGGTTCAGGCCTTGGATTGATATCTAACCATGGATGGTTTTTTAACCATTTTTGGCCCAAAATTAATGTGATTTATGACCAAATATCACTCCTATCTTTTTTAGTTCCCATTTTCTGATGATTATGTTTCTCCCATTTCTTTTACTATGGAGATAAAAGGCTTGAATTGCCTTTAGCTTGCGGTCACTATTAACAATATCTCTTTCCTCGTTTTTTTTATTTTGTTAGTATTGTGTGAGAATGACACTTGTTTACAATTTGCCCTAAATATTGTTTTAAATTTTTCTTTCTTTTCTATTCCTAACTGCTACCTCGTATTTTTCTATGGTTTCATCGAGTTTCTTGGTTTAATTTTGCATGGTCAGTAATAATCAAAGACATGAATCCTTTGTGTATTCCATTTTCATTTTCCACGTGTGAGGGCGGCTCGTTTTTCACTTTTGGGACTAAAATACTCAACATCTGATTCTTACGGGTCATTCTAATAACGGGCCAAGTGGCAAATTAGAGAACCAATAGTATAAGATCCTTAATCCTGTGAGGACTGAGGACCAAGAGTGAGATTATCTTGACTGAATTTTATAATACGAACTACATTAGAAAATTTTCCTTGTCATCGGCAATTTGCAGGTACTAATGACCCGTTTAGAGTCCGATCTAGCGCAAGTTCTACTCGCAGCTTGCAAGGGCGAACTAAACGGCCTATCCCTAGACTGGTCCCCTGGCTCAGCCATGGTTGTGGTGATGGCCAGCAGGGGCTATCCGGGAGACTACAAAAAGGGGACACTCATTCAAAACCTCGAGGAAGCCGAGCAGGTGGGCCCCAGCGTCAAGGTCTTCCACGCAGGTACGAGGCTCGACTCCGAGGGGAATTACGTCGCTAACGGTGGTCGTGTGCTCGGGGTCACGGCCAGAGGGTCCAATCTTGAGGAGGCTCGGGACAGGGCATACGAGGCCGTCGAGCAAATCCGTTGGCCGGAAGGGTTTTACCGACGGGATATTGGGTGGAGGGCATTGCCGAGCGGATCGAGAGATTTTAGTACAGAATAGAGACTCGAGTTTCGTTGTTTTATACAGAAGATTATTTATCCTTTTGGACAGGGGTGATGAATGATTTAGCAAAATACAGGGTATTATGAGTTATGAGTTATGACTTGTGACTTGTGAGTGAACTGTTTGAGAATGATTTTTTGTTGTAGATTTTATTTTTTTATGTTTTTATTTGATTTGCCCTAAGTATTTACTTTTGATCAAAAAATAAAAATAATATATATATATATATATATATGTTTAAATAAAAAAATAAAGTATAAATAAAATTTAAAAAGGTAAGTATAGACTATTACTTTTGATTAAATAATTAAGAAAATGTATTTTTAAGTAAAAAATTAATATATAAGTAAAATTTTAAAAGGTAAGTTAAAATGTAAAAATAAATTATATTTTGATGTAAAAAAGAAAAAAAACAATTTTTTTTAAAATACTTATTATTGTTAGATTTGTTCATTTAAGAAGATTCCCTCTATTATCATGTGACATAAAAAAATAATTAATTTGTGTATTTTGAAAAAAAAGATAGATTGGTTTGTTTAAAAGGTGTGTATTTTTTAATTTTTTTAGAGTTATTTTGATCATTTTAGATACAAATGGTATAAATAAAATATGTTTATATGAGTTACATTTCAAAATTGCATGTTTTTATAAGAGTTTATTTGTATATAATTCACTTATGTTTTAAAATTTTATTTTTCATAAATGAATTACTAAATGAAAAAGGTATTTCATGTTCTTATAAATGAGATGTTGACCTCAACGGGCCAGGCCCAAATGGAATCGGACGCTGAAAGATCATTCTAGAACATGACACGTGTACACACCTAACCCCTCGGCATCGCCTCTCACACTCCATTAAACCTCTTATCTTCTTCCCCTCTTCTACCCAAACCCTAATACAGAATCCTTCAATTTCTGGGGTTTGAGCCTAAGATTCCATTTCCCTTCTGATAAAAAATGGCGTCCTCAGCAGCTCAAATCCACGCCCTCGGCGCGTCCTCCTTCTTCACATCCGGAAATTCCAACAGAATCAATCCCGCTAAAACAGTGTTCTTCGGAACGAAGCTAAACAGTGTTAATTCGTTTAAGCTGAATCTGAAAAACAAAACCCGAAGCAGCACGCGCCATGTCGCGCCTCTACGTGTAGTCGCGGAGAAAGTTGTTGGAATCGACCTCGGGACGACAAATTCCGCGGTGGCGGCAATGGAGGGAGGGAAACCCACCATCGTAACAAACGCTGAGGGCCAGCGGACGACGCCTTCCGTGGTTGCTTACACGAAGAGTGGAGACAGGCTCGTGGGCCAGATTGCAAAGCGCCAGGCGGTGGTGAATCCGGAGAATACCTTTTTTTCCGTGAAGAGGTTCATCGGGAGGAAAATGTCCGAGGTTGACGATGAGTCTAAGCAGGTTTCTTATACTGTGGTTAGGGACGATAACGGAAATGTGAAGCTGGATTGTCCGGCCATTGGGAAGCAGTTTGCGGCTGAAGAAATCTCTGCTCAGGTATAAATTAGTAGTTTGATTTTTAACTGTCTTGTCTATTTTGTGTTTAAGAGTGCATTTGTCTTTTTATCTATCAATTTCATATATTGAGTGTAAAGAATTTGTTCAGCAAGTTTTGTTCAGTTTTGATTTTTTATGTATGCTACTAAAGAGATATTGTAAGGACTATTTTTTTCAAGTGTTCAATTAGGATCAGATGGTGTGGTTTTGTTGCATCGATTGATTTTCTTATTTGGTGGTGTAGGTTTTGAGGAAGCTTGTTGATGATGCATCAAAGTTTTTGAATGACAAGGTGACTAAGGCAGTGGTCACCGTGCCTGCTTACTTCAATGACTCTCAGAGGACTGCAACAAAGGACGCTGGCCGTATTGCCGGTTTAGAGGTTCTCCGTATAATCAACGAACCAACAGCTGCATCACTAGCCTATGGTTTTGAAAAGAAAAGCAATGAGACTATTTTGGTTTTTGACCTCGGAGGTGGTACTTTTGATGTTTCAGGTATGAGGAGTGTCCCGTCTTTGAATTCATTAACTAAAGTGCTTGATTTCCTATTGGGTTTTCTGTTACACCAGATACTTACTAGTTACTTTTTTCACTCTGGAGTGTGAATGAAATACTACTTCATTTAAATACAATTTGTTTAAAGGCTCCTTCACAGATACTATTATTGTTGTAGTGGGCCTGTTGTAATTTGATTTACCTCTTAAGTCATGAATACTGAAAAATCTGATCTTTTCTTTAATTCAAGTTCTTGAGGTTGGTGATGGTGTGTTTGAGGTGCTGTCTACTTCTGGAGATACACATCTTGGTGGTGATGACTTTGATAAGGTATGTATTTCCTTCTTGCTGATTTCTTCAAATATGTTGTTAACTTGGGTTTCCCAAAGTAAGAAGTAAATGCTGTGGTTGATCACTTAAAACATTTTCGGTATTTCATACAGAGAATTGTTGATTGGCTTGCTTCAAGTTTCAAAAAGGATGAGGGGATAGACCTTTTGAAGGATAAACAAGCTCTCCAGCGTCTGACTGAGACAGCTGAGAAAGCTAAAATGGAACTATCTTCTTTATCACAGACTAATATCAGGCATGTTTTGAGTCTTGTAAGATAATTAAACGGGGAATGATTTGCATTCATACATGCTGACTATATTTTTCTTTGTTGCTAGTTTGCCTTTCATTACTGCCACTGCTGATGGTCCAAAGCATATCGAAACTACCATTACAAGAGCCAAGTTTGAAGAGTTGTGCTCAGATTTGCTTGACAGGTGATTTACAGTATCTTTTATTTAATTAACTATTTAGAAATTCTGGTTTACATTTTTGCAATTGTTTTGAGTGACCCAAGTGAAAAGTACCAATTCTTTTTTTCAGACTCAAAACCCCTGTTCAAAATTCATTGAGGGATGCAAAGCTCGCCTTCAGTGATTTAGACGAGGTCATCCTTGTCGGTGGATCAACCCGTATTCCGGCTGTACAGGAACTTGTTAAGAAATTGACTGGAAAAGACCCAAATGTTACTGTGAATCCCGATGAAGTCGTTGCACTTGGAGCTGCAGTTCAGGTTGGGTTCAAGTTCCTCTTCAAAACTAGTTTTCTTTTGCATTACAAATTTACATCTTTGTTATCTATAGGTTGGTGTTTTTGACAACTGTAATAGACTAATAGTTTTATTAATCTAAAGGGTGATTCCTGTTTATTTCTTTGGTTATGGAATGAGTACGTATAAGACAAAAAAAACCATGGTATTCTTCTTAGTTAATACTCGAGAGTACTTTTTGTAATAAACCCCTATTATCCTACAAAATACTGTTTTGGTTTCATTTTCCCCATTATTTAATCACTTTTTCTGTGTTTATTTCATTTGCTTAGGCTGGTGTTTTGGCTGGAGATGTCAGTGACATTGTCCTTCTAGACGTAACACCCCTATCTCTGGGCCTGGAAACTCTTGGCGGAGTAATGACAAAGATCATTCCACGAAACACAACGTTGCCCACTTCGAAATCAGAAGTTTTCTCAACGGCCGCGGATAGCCAGACGAGTGTTGAGATCAATGTGCTTCAAGGAGAAAGAGAGTTCGTTAGGGACAACAAATCAGTAGGAAGCTTCCGTCTTGACGGGATTCCACCGGCACCCAGAGGAGTTCCTCAGATTGAAGTCAAATTCGACATTGATGCTAATGGAATCCTTTCTGTCACCGCCATTGACAAGGGGACTGGGAAGAAGCAAGATATCACCATCACTGGAGCCAGCACATTGCCAAGTGATGAGGTAAGTACAGTTTTGTTGATATCTTAATTCATTTACGAGCCATGCAATACATACACACACACACACACACTCAGTTTGGAGGTAGTTCTCATTTGATCCAAGTCATGTATATAAGAATGGAGCATAAGCTAATGGATGAAAATTCTAGCAACAAACTTTAATCCAAATTAACATTTTTCATCCATTAGATTATGCTACTTCCCAAAATAATTCTCTTTTCTAGCAGATTTCACACATTAAGAATTCTTACAAATTGAATTTTATTTATTTATATATTTATATTTTCTGACAGCAATTAAGGTGAAAACATCAATCGATATTGCTATAAAAATTGCACTGATCGAAATTTAATTTATATAAGAACAGTTCTATTGATTTGTTTCTATTTTACAATGTGCATATATGATCCAGCATTTATGCAAAAAACACAAACCTGATGGCTGAGGTCTATTACACAATTAGGGGTATTTTGTAATTTAGATCTTTAGGTTTATGGAATTTGGTCATGATTGGTTTCATCGTCAGGTTGAAAGAATGGTGAGCGAGGCAGAAAGATTTGCAAAGGAAGACAAGGAGAAAAGGGATGCCATCGACACCAAGAACCAGGCTGACTCTGTAGTTTACCAGACAGAGAAGCAGCTGAAGGAGCTCGGGGACAAAGTCCCTGCTCCAGTCAAAGAAAAAGTCGAGGCTAAACTGGGAGAACTCAGGGATGCCATCTCTGGAGGCTCGACCCAAACAATGAAGGATGCTATTGCAGCCCTGAACCAAGAAGTGATGCAGCTTGGTCAGTCTCTGTACAACAATCAACCGGGTGGGGGACCTGAAGCTGGCCCAGCACCTGGTGGGGAAGCTGGTCCTTCAGATTCGTCGTCGGACAAGGGACCTGATGGTGGTGATGTCATTGATGCTGACTTTACGGACAGCAAGTGATAGCATTTGGAAATATTTATTCTTATTTTTTGGCCTCTATCTACCTTTTTCTAGTGTGTAAAGGTATTGTTTTTGCCATCGATCAAGGGGTTCTAGGTAAGTTAGTAATAACAGAGATCAAAAGTGTTGGAACATTGTCAGCTTCAAGGTTTATTGTGGGCATGAATTTTGCTGCAGTTTTTAGTGTTCCTGTTTCCACCTGAGTCAATTCATACATTATTTTCTGTTTTTTTTATATCCACTTTCTAAGTTCAAACATGAAATTTTGAAATGGCACTAACAAAATATACAAATATCAAGTTATAGTATTATTTTTGGCTAATAAAACTACTTTGTTTTTTTTCTACCCAACTACTTCAAAATAAAGTATTTTTATACCACATTTGTTGTAATATTATTTTTGCTGTTAATTTATTAGGTGTTTTATTCAGTGGGAAGTGGGAAAACAATTTGGACTCTCATCTTTGTTCTTCAAATCAAATTACAGCTGCTAGGAAAAGATCAAGAAAAAAACTTGAAAACCAACAGCACCTTCCACAACATTCAAACTCAAGAGCCATATATAACTTCATAAACACTGGGATCGACACACATCTCAAGCATATTCAGAACTTGGAAACACAACTGCATCCAAGAATATATTTCCTCAATCCCGTAAACATTTTTGATAAAGTGTTATTGGTGCACAGCGAAAAAAATATATGCGACAAAATGTTGCCCCGAGAGCAACTACTTCCAGTATCAGAGTTAAACCCTCTCAAGATTTTTATCTAGCAGGATTTGGAAAAATAATGTTCAAAGACAAACCAAACGAGAAAAGAGAAAGAACCAGGTGATTCTGTGCCCATAATCTCAGCCAGAAATCATCGAGAGAGTTTAAAAACTACATATATGTTGGCAGCCCATTTGATCTTTCGTAATCCCATAATCACTTGCAGTCAAACACCTTCACACTCTAAGCGCAATCTTACAGCCTTTTATCAACTCCCACTCGACGCATTCAAACATCCCCACGCATCGTGGTATCCCAAGTCTTACCACCCACCTGGCCAAGCGGGCTCGACAAAACCGGGCTGGTAGCAAGGTTTCCGTTTCTCTCTGTCACTCTCCTATCAAAAAAATGTCCACACTCTTCATAATGTGCAACCCCGTTCCCTCTAGTCTGCCTGGAAGAAACACCACCACAAGTATAGAACAGTGAAGAAAGAGGATCCATCTGGTACCTCACCCCTTCCGCTCGCCCGAAAGACCTTACAGGGATAAGCCTTTCGGGGCCCACACTCTTCTGGGGATCGATAGGAAGCCTCGGCGACTGGAAAACAGGGTACTGGACATATTGATTAGACACTTGCTGATTATATTGGTTGTTCTGTTGTTGTTGCTGGCGGAAACCATTAAGGTTGCATATGCTGGGCGAACTCCTCACCCTGTGCATATTTGTTCGGCCGATATTATTGTTATTACAATAATTGTTTTGTTCGTAATTGCTCATCCCTTCGGTGGTGCAGCTTTCGGGGGACTGGGGGGAGGAGCAGGCGGAGGAGACCATCGAGTTCATGATTGTCGGGTGGAGTCTGATTGGATGTGGGGCAGGGCGGATTATGCCGTTGACAGCGTCTATGTAGCGTTGCTCGAGGGCACGTGGATCCATGGAAGAGCTGATTGCGTTGTCCATCACGACAACGGGTTCAGATGGGAAGAGGAAGGCACGGAGGCGTGAGCCCCCTGACATCTCGTAGCGTTCGATCTCGTCAAGCATGTGTCGAAGGTCCTCTTCGGATCTCACTGTGACAAGGGCATCGAGGTCCTCAGAGACGACCTGATACTTGAGCGTCATTTCTCCTTCGGTAGGGTAATTGAGCCTCTTCATGAGTTCTGTATAATGCAAATACTCAGAAAAAAATGAAGGGACACACAAGTTCAGCAAAATATTATTATCAGAAATAACCAATGAGGGAATGAAATAGGTCGAATTCGCCATGATCTACCACTCTTAAATTTGCACCAATAATCGAGAAAACAAGAAACCTAACAAATGAGTCGCACGGTTGCACTCATCAACAGGAAATTGAGTATACAACAAATATTCCATTTCAATAATATGCTACCTATGTAATAAGGTTTATGAAACTTACAATAGCAAAAAAAGAAGATAAATCGTTACCGCCCCACCAAAGCTAACGAAACTAGCCCCTCGCCCTACACCGACTACGACCCGCAGACAAAACGAAAAAAACAAACACACTATCTAGCAGACACACAAGGTCCTACAGAGCCCTACACCAAAACACCAATCAGACGATATGTAGATTCAGGGGCAAACAAATGATTCTGAGGGCCTTACAGTTACAATACTTTTCATTTTTCTTTTATTTTCCCTAGTAGAAAATAGAATGAAATGTTCATATAACGGGGACCAAAATCTTTTCAAAACCTCATCCGAAAAGTCATTTTCAATTGACACGCGAAAAATCAAGGAATGAAACGTACCCTGGAAAGTAACGTCCCTGGGCACAGATATGACACGTGTTTCCCCGCCG
Source organism: Euphrasia confusa (assembly GCA_954870475.1). Lineage (NCBI taxonomy): Eukaryota > Viridiplantae > Streptophyta > Magnoliopsida > Lamiales > Orobanchaceae > Euphrasia > Euphrasia confusa. The sequence goes on along the minus strand of OX940956.1, from coordinate 8,927,842 downwards.
ACGTACTTGAGGTGGCCGTCGAATGGGCGGGGGAGGATTTTGCCGCCGTGACTGCAGAGGAATTTTAGGCGGGTTTTGGGGGAACCGGGAGCCGAACCGGAAGCAATCGCGGCACCATCTGCGGACATGATCGATGTAAAAAAGATCAGGTATGATCTTTGATTTCTTAACCATGAAAGGGAAAATGCGATCAAAATCGCCAGAGAATTTTCGGAAACCCTTTCAAGGAAAAGAAGGAGGTATTATAAGTTGGGGGACTTCTACAGGTACGGTAATTTTTTTCCATTTCAACGATCAGATTTAATTATGTAATATGAACCTTTGAGATTTATAAAAGAATACAGTAGTTAGAGTGGAGATTACAACACGCAATTATTATCTTATTTATTGAATAACCTATAAAACCGGTTATATAAATTAATATTTTGATTTTTCAAAGAATTGTCATGCAATTTTGTAAAACTAATAACAAAAAATTAAAAAATTCTAATATTTTATTTGAAAATAAAATATAAAATAATATTTTATTCTTATTAAAAAAATATAATACAAATAATTACAAATAAAAAATAAAATAATATATTTATTAAAACAAAAAATCGTATAAAATATTAAAATATAATAATTCAAAAATATAAATGAACAATACATATTTTTCTTCAAATCGCAAAAATATAAAATGAATAATACATATTTTCCTTCAAATCGCCGCAAAAAATATTTTATTCACTTGTAAATTTTTTATTTTATTTTATTTGCGCTATTTAAAATTTTTTTGCTTGTACAATTTTTTTGTTTTTTAAATATTTTTATTTGAATATATTGTTTGACAATTTTTTTTGTTTTTTCAATATTTTTATTTTACAAATTTTTTTATTTTTGTTTTTTAAATATTTTTATTTGCATATATTGTTTGACAATTATTTTATTTTTGTTTTTTTAATATTTATATTTGCATATTTTGCGAAATTTATATTTTTATTTGTATGCAAATTCAGTAAATTTTGCAATTTATATTTTTATTTGTATGCAAATTCAGTAATTTTATATTTTTATTTGTACTGCAAATTCAGTAAATTTTTAAATAGACATGTATTATTTTATTTTATTCAATATTTGTATATATTATTTGCGCAATTTATATTTTTATTTGCATATATATTTTTTGCTCAATTTATATTTTTATTTGTAATGCAAATTCAATAAATGTTTCAAAAAATATGTATTCAACAAATAAATATCACATATCTAAATAAAAAAAATATTCTCAGTCACAAACAATTGTATTAATATATATATTCGATAAACTATAAAAAGTTAAAAACATATTCGAAAAATAAATATAAAAAGTTATTTGTACTATTTAATTAAATTTATCAAGTATTTAAAAAAAATTATTTTAAAAGTTTTATTAATAAAACCTGCTATAGTATGTCACCTTCTATTTATTAGGTAGAAAATTAATTTTAGTTGTAATTAGATGTGGTAGGGTGCATAATAAAAATTGAATTGTCATTAGTTTATTGGTTGTGATATAAATGTACGTAGCATTCAAATTTAAGAAATGTACGGTAGTATTCTCCTATAAGTTGTATTTATAATATGGAAAATTGTATTTTAGCCCTTCAAGTAAATGTAATTGTAAGTGATGATTTAGTAACACCAGTCACCAAATTCATGAATGATGTCACAAATTCCTAGTAATAAATAATTATGACCTTAAAATTAAGATAAGTCGTATTCCATTGATGACTAACATTAGTAATATGCAATTTTTTTAACAATTTTTGTGTGATTTTGATCAATTTAATTTTGTGTGATTTTAATCAATTTATTGGGTTCATACAAAAAAAAAATTGTTAGTATTATGCAGTGTTTTAAAAATCGGGTCAAGGGGCCTATGCGCTAGGCGGAGGTAAACCGCTTAGATTTTCCACTAAGCGGGTTCAGGCGAATTTAGACGGGCTAAGCGGTGATAAATTGGTTCTAGGCGGGATTAATCGGGTATTAAAAAATTAAAAATAATGTTTCAAGTGGTTAGATGATTCATCAACCTAAACACGGTTTTGTTATTAAGTGGGTAGATGATTCATCAATCTAAACCCTCTCCTCCTGGGCATGGGATAGTACGTCATTTCCCACTTGTATAACATCTAGGAGTGTGCAGATTTCGGTAAAAACCAAAAAACCGAACCGAATCGAACCGAACAAGCAAATTGGTTCAGTGAACAAACACATTCGGTTCGGTTTCGATACCATTTATAAAAAATATGTTTATCGGTTTCGGTTTTCGAATTTAGCAAAAAATTATCGGGTAACCGAAACTGAAACCGAAAAAGATGGAGATATTGGAAGCAATGAGACTACCACTGGAGCAAATTCGAAATCAAAAACATCAAAAAAAAAAAAAAGATGCAACCAAGATCGAAAGCATGTGACCACTTAAACAAATTGTTTAACGAGGAAAATGAACTCATTAAGGCTCAATGTAAGCACTGTAAAAAGGTACTTTCTTGCCTCCAAAAGAAATGGAACTTCGACATTGCTTACTCACTTGAGATGTTGTTTGGAGAACCGTGAAAATCAAGGAGAACATCAAGCCTTAATAAATTTCCAAACAAGCGAAGATGGCAGTTCACTTGATATTAGCACATGGAAATTTGATCAAGATGAATCTAGGAAAGCTCTAGCTCGAATGTTGGTGAAGTCTGAATGCCCATTTAAGTTTGTTGGACTGAGGGATTTCAGGATTTTATGAGTGTCACATGTCCTAGGTTTCGCATTCCTTCTAGGTGGACAATGTCGAGGGATTGTTATCAGTTGTTCCTCAATGAAAAGGTAAAGATTAAGGATTTTATGAATACAAATTGTGAAAGATTTTGCATTACCACTGATACTTGGATTCGGTGCAAAAACTTAATTATATGTGTTACTGCTCATTTTATTGATTATGAGTGGAAATTACATAAGAAGATAATTAATTTTATGACGGTTTCTTGTCATAAAGGTGACTATCTTGGTAGAGAACTAGAAAATTGTCTTCTTGATTGGGGATTGAAAAGTGTGTTTACCATTACTGCCGACAATGCAAGTTCGAATGATGAGGCTATTAGTTTTATGAAAAGAAAAATTGGAAATTGGGGAACAACAATTGCAAGTAGTAAATACCTTCATATGAGATGTATTGCACATGTTGTCAATTTGGTGGTTACTGAAGGTTTGAAAGATATTGACCCTTCTGTGAAGCGCGTAAGAGATGCGATTAGGTACATCAGAAACTCACCTGCCCGGATAAAAAGATTTAAAGATTGTGTGGAGCTGAAGGAAATAACAAATAAGAGTTCATTGTGTCTGGATGTTGCTACAAGGTGGAATTCAACATATAAAATGCTTCATACGACTGAAAAGTATGAAAGGGCGTTTGAAAAATACAAAGAAATGGATCCATGTTATAAGGTTGATTTGGGGGACTGGAATATTCCATTTGTTGTGGATTGGATTTGTGTCCGAAAATATTCAGATTTGTTGGAGCATTTTTATAAGTTGACTTCGCGCATTTCAGGATCAACACATGTGACATCTAACACTTTTTTAAGTGAGATCAGTGATTTGTGCTGTATTTTGAATGACTGGATGTCAAGTTCGGATTCAGAGACTAAAAGATTGGGTATTTTTATGAAGAGGAAGTTTGATAAATATTGGGGAGATGCTGAAAAAATGAATAAAATAATCTTTTGGGCAAGTGTTTTTGATCCGCGTGATAAGTTGGGTTATTTAGAGTACTCATTGGTTGAAATGTATGGGTTGGAGCGAGGAGATAACATCTTTCAAATTGTGAAGAATGAGCTCTTTGTGGTGTTTAATGAATATAATACCAAGTATCAACCGGTGAATGAAACGAATGTTAATAAGTCGAGTTCTAGCGAGATGAATAATTGTGAAGAAGACACTGAAGTATCAGTCTCAAAAGCAAGATATAAGAGAGAAAGAATTGAGAGTGGAGTGATTGAAAGAAAGAAAAATGAGCTAGAACTTTACTTGAGTGAAGCTACCATTGATGGAAAATTAGATGTGTTAACATAGTGGAAGGTAAACTCTAATCAATTTTCGATTCTTTCAAAAATGACTCGTGATATTTTGGTTGTCCCAAGTTCAATTGTTGCATCGGAAGCTGCATTTAGTGTCGGTGGTAGGATACTTGATCCATTTAGGAGTTCCTCAACTCCTAAAATAGTTGAAGCTTTGGTATGTACCCAAGATTGGATTCGACGTTCAAAACATCCTACATCATATGAGGAAACACTTGAAGAGCTTGAGAATCTGGAGAAAGGTAACTAAGTTTTTTTCAAGTTATTAATAATTTTTCTTGATGATTTAAATTTCGTAACATTTATTATTTTTTATTTTCAAATTTGCCAGCTACTGCTGGAAATATAGGAGTTGGAAATAAAGGCGTTGGAAATAAAGGCGATGGTCCTGGTGCATTATCTTCTTCAAACCCCTTTGCTGGGATGGATTTGGAGAGCGAAAACTTCACCAGAAGTGAACGTTGAAATGGAAATTCAGATTATCAATTTCCGATTTTTTATTGTTTTTAATATTTTGATTTAGATGGAAAACTCTTAGTTTTTATTGCAGCATGTATTACTGTATTTTTATTATCATTTGCAGGTTTTAGGTGTTCGATTTTTCGGTTTGTAACTGAAACCGAACCGGCCCTAGGATCTTCAATTATGTACACTTATACTTTATTATAAATCATGAAAACCTTTATTATAAAGGTTTATTTAATATAAAATTTATTTATTAAATCCATAAATAAGTATTTTCAATTTGAATAAAAATAATTAAAATTTATTATTATAATCAAGAAAGAAAAACATTTAGGATGGAAAATCATTGTAGATAAATATAATTCTTTATATAAAATCCAATTACCAAAAACCCAAATGACAGGATAACCCACAAAATCCAAATACAAACATTCATAAAACACAAAACTGAACTTGAGTCCAAAACAAGAAAATTGAAATCAAAACATTGCCAAGGATCTCTCTCCACATCAAGCAGCCTTGAGTCTACCGTAGAACTTGGCCTTCTCTTCGATAGTCTGGAACCGACCATGTCCAAATTTAGAGGAAGTATCAATGAACTTTAGTTTGATCTCCTCGAGGGCAACTCTGGAAGTCTGGGTCAATAGTGACTGCCTCAGGGTGACAACACGCTTCTTGGGCCCCACACAGCAGCCCTTTATCAAGAGATAGTCATCCTTCACCACTCCGTAGTGAGGAAAGCCTCCCATTGGGGTGATGTCCTTCTCAGTCCTGCAAATGAAGGATATGTTACTAACCAAAATCAAGAACACAATTGTCTGAAGCCCTTATTTTTAAGTGTCTATTGCAATAAAAAATTTAATTGGATACAAAATTAACCATATCAAGAAATAGCTGACCTGTCAAACTCAGTCATCGCATTATGTGTCTCCTGCCCAACCTTGCCCAGCTTGTATATTTTCTTGTTCAACTCTGTCCTGTGATGATACCCATTCTGACCAGCCCTAGCAACAGTGAAGGAAACCCTCGCCGGATGCCAGGCACCAATACAGGCAACCTTGCGGAGCCCACGGTGGGTCTTGCGAGGAAGGCGGGTCACACCCCAACGAGTGACAACACCCTCGTAACCCTTACCCTTGGTAACACCAATAATATCAATCATTTCATCTTTTTGGAAAACAGCATCAATTGGGACCTGCTTCTCAAAAAAGCTATAGGCAAAGTCGACCTTCTTCGCGACATCGCCTCCATTGACTTGAATTTCCATCAGGTGAGCCTTCTTCTGCTTCAAACCTTTCAGCTTACGGATCTGAAATGCCAAATAACAACACACCAAGTTATAAAAATACAGACATTCAAAATCAATAGATATTTTGCACAAGTTTAAACATAGAATTACCTGAGTGTGAGCCAAAACTCGAATAACAGAGCAGTGCTTTTTCAATTTCTCCAGCTGGGATTGAACATCCTTCTTCCCTTCTTCACTGTTAATTTTCTTGGAGTACTTTGTGAATGCCTTCTTCTTTGACTTGCACCAGTTCTTGTAGAACCTCCTCTTCACATCTTCACTTAGATGCTGTGCCCACACAGTATTCAGAGATCGGAGACCACGTGGTGTTTTCAAATAACCCACAACTCCAACAACAATAATGGGTGGAGTTTCAATGATGGTCACAGCTTCACAGGTTTCTTTCTTGTGGAGTTCTAAACAAGAGAATAACAAATAATTAAGAGTATTTCATAAAACAATATAAAAGGATTTAAAATAAAAATTAAGATCAATGCAATTAAAATTGAGATCTAAAAACATGTGCAAACAAGAATATTTAAATCCAGTAGAACTAATGAAAACAACCTATAAATAGAAAGTTCAAGTCTATTTGTTGAAATTAGACCAAAAACTTACTTGAACCAGGTTTCTCCACTTCACGCACTATATGAGTCATCCCAGATTTGTATCCAAGAAAAGCAGTCAGGCTGCATGGTTTGGTGGGATCATCCTTTGGGAAGGATTTCACTGTTGAATAAAAAATTAATATAATTAAGAAAATTAAAGAATAAAATAATTCAACTATATTGTACTAAAAAAACACAAATTAAAACGACAGTTAACCGGTATCGTATCAATGAGCATTCAAATATAAACTGTTCAATGTTTATCAGATATACATGTCAAAAATAATTTCACCATAACAAGTCATAAATATGTGCATGCTAATTTAATACAATTAATACGAACAAACCTTTTCCCCTGTGATGATTGGTCCTCTTCCTAGGAAGAAACCCCAAAGACCCATGCCTCGGGTGCTCAAACTTACGGTGCGACATTGCTACTTAATTCTGCAAAACTCAAATAGTTTCTCATAGAGTTAAAACTTCAATAACAATACAACCAATTCTTTCAAAGATTAAAATTTTAATCAAAGAAACAAGCACACATCATAACAATTTATGAACAATCAATACTTCCAACACATATTAATATCACACACAAAAAAGGTGTGACCAGAGAACAGTGACAGATTCACTGAAAATGAAAAAAGAAATGGTCCCAAACCAAAGGCCTATGGCAGTGATGAATCACGCCAATTCTCAGGGCTCATTGGTATTTCTTCCCGAGCACCCCGACAGCGGGATGCTGGTAAAAAAGAGCCCTTTTCGATGTTGATGTTTGCGCACTTTTGGTGATTTAAGTGTTTTTAATCTGCTCTTTAAATAAGTTGTTGCTGTTAGTTATGTTTTAAGCTTGAAGGGCATTTCAGTCTTTTTATACCTCTTTAGGGTATAAAGGAAACAATGTATTTGTCATTTTGAATTAATCGAATTATTCACTTTTCCCAGCTCACGTTTCTTTCCCTCCTTCTCCCCTTTCATCCTTTTCATGTGAAACACACAAACACCTTGAGCTCATTGTTCTGAGTTATTTTCCGGCTTCTATTCCGGCGTCTATTTTCTACATGGTATCAGAGCGACGACGGTGAGCGTAGGTAGCTTATCTCTCGGATTACGGTACGTGTCGTATCGATTGGGGATTTTTTTGTTTCTGGATTTTCGTTTTGAGTTTGTACTGGAATCATGAGTACTTCATCATCTGGTACTAATCAATTGATTGAGGATATTGGAAGTCCGTTTTATGTGCATCCGTCTGAGAATTCGAATATTGCTCTGGTTTCCCCTCTGTTGGATGGGAAGAATTATCAGTCGTGGCGACGGTCCATGGAGCTTGCTCTTGGATCAAGGAAGAAGCTCAGTATTGTTGATGGATCTATATCTCAACCTGCTATTACAGATCCGAGTTATCCACAGTGGTGCCAATGCAATATGCTGGTGCAGACATGGATCATAAACTCTTGTCAAAAGGAGATCTCACGCTGTGTGTTGTTTGCTCATTCAGCTGCAGAGATGTGGAGGATATTGGGGTGCAGGTATGGTAAAGGAAATGCACCTAGGAAATTTGAGTTACAACAACAAATTTATTCACTGTTTCAAGGTTCTCTTTCTGTGACTGATTATTACAATCAACTGGATGTATTGTGGTGTGAGTATGAACAGTATTGTACTATGGTACCTTGCAATTGTGGTATGTATGAGATGCATCAGGATAACAAGGTCATGAAATTTCTCATGGGGCTAAATGAGAGTTATTTTAATATAAGGAGTCAGATTTTAGCTATGAAGCCTTTTCCAAATATGGATGACTGTTTTAGCTATGTTGTGCAAGAGGAAAGTCATAGGACTACAGTATATGGGAACAGGACTGTTGTTGGTGAATCAGCTGCTATGCAGGTTAACAGAAGCCTCAATTCACCTTCTGGTAATGTTGGTAATGTCTCTGGCAGTTCTTCTGCAGCAGCCAATGATGGTGGTAATGGGAGCAACAGCAGTGCTAATTTTGCTTCTAACAAAGGCAAAACTCAGCACAAATGGAATAATAGTGGGCAGCCTATTTGCAGTCATTGTGGAAAAGAAGGCCACATTAAGGCTAAATGCTTTCAACTTCATGGATTTCCACCAAACTTCAAGTTCAAACAGAGACCTAATGAAGGTTCTTCTAGTTCAGCTAATCTAACTACTTCTCAACCAGAAGGGAGTAGCTCCTCTGCTGGAATTACACCCTCTTCAGCTCCCAGTAATTCAGCCTTCACACAAGAACAACTCACTCAACTTATGCAGCTAATGAGGGGATTTCCAGGCCCTGGACCAGGTTCTGCTACTAGTTCCAGTTCAAGCAATTTTTCTTTTGCTGGAATCAGTAGTGCTTTTACTTCTTTGGCTGTTGCACCACAGTCTAAGAGCTGGATAATTGATACAGGTGCAACTGACCACATGATCAGTTCACCTTCCCAGTTTACCTCTGATATTATTCCCTGGATCATTGAAGTTCATTTACCAGATGGAAGCAAGACAGTAACCACACATAAGGGCTCTATTCAAGTCACTAGTAATCTGCTGTTACAAGAAGTATTGTGTGTTCCTGCCTTCACAGTAAACCTTATTTCTGTTAGTGCCCTTCTTAGAACTCAGCCATGTTCTATTACATTCACTGAGTCCAACTGTATCATTCAAGAAGAGGAAAGTAAGAAGGTTTTGGGGATTGGATATAAACAACAGGGTTTGTTCTTACTTCATTCAGAAAAGCCTATTGTGGTTAATGCATTAACCACTTGCAAGAATATCTGGCATTCTAGACTTGGACATGCATCTCAAGGCAGAATGCACCTTTTGAAAGAAGTGATACCAGAAGTTTTTGCAAATTCTGAAGGGATTTGTGACATCTGTCCATTAGCAAAACAACACAGGCTTCCTTTTCCTAGCAGTTCAAATAGAGCTTCTCATGTTTTTGAATTGATCCACTGTGATTTGTGTGGACCCTTTCCTGAAGCTACAGTTGATGGTCATTTGTACTTCTTGACCATTGTGGATGATTATTCCAGGTTTACCTGGATTTGTATGTTGAAAAGTAAGTCAGAAACAAGAATTCAACTTGCTAATTTTGTGACATTTGCTGCCACTCAGTTTAATGCTACTGTGAAGATAATCAGAACAGATAATGGTTCAGAATTCTTGGCTCATGATTTCTATACAGCTCATGGCATTCTTCATCAGACAAGCTGTGTTTATACACCTCAACAGAATGGGATAGTGGAAAGAAGACATCAAACCCTACTCAATGTAGCCAGATCATTGAGGTTTCAATCTGGGGTTCCTTTGAATCTGTGGAGTTATTGTATTTACACAGCTGCTTACTTAATTAACAGGTTACCTGTTCCATCTTTGGATAATATGACACCATATGAACTTCTTCATGCTGTCCCTCCCATTTATGATCATCTCAGAGTATTTGGCTGCCTTTGTTATGTGACTGAAACCATACCCCATAAAAGGAAGTTTGATGCTAGAGCTTTCAAGGGAGTTTTTCTGGGATATTCTTTTCAGTCAAAAGGGTATTTGGTATATAACCTAAACACTCATTCTGTGGTGACTTCTAGGGATGTTCAATTTGCTGAGAGTGTTTTTCCTTTCTTAACATCAGAGTCATCTTCTGAGGCTGACAATTCTTCTTTTAGAATTTTTTCTCCACATTCTGAGCAAGCTATTCCATCTCCTGTTTCTGAGCCTACAGAAGATGAGGATACAATGGATGTTGGCAATCCACAGGTTGATCCTGCTGATACTGCTCCAGAGATTCCCAGTCAATGTGTGCCACATTCCAGAAATAGAAGACCACCTGCATATCTGGCAGATTACCATTGTAATGCTGTCTTGATTTCTGAAACTTATGTTGAACCAAATTCTTATAAAGAAGCAGCCAAATACCCACACTGGCAGGAGGCAATGAAGAAAGAGTTTGAAGCTTTGGAGGCAAATAACACTTGGTTCATCACTGATCTTCCTCCACATAAAGCTGCAATTGGATGTAAGTGGGTTTATAAAGTGAAGTATCAGTCAGATGGCTCTCTGGAAAGGTTTAAAGCCAGGCTAGTGGCAAAGGGGTACAACCAAAGAGAAGGTTTGGATTATGAGGAGACATTTGCTCCAGTGGTCAAAATGACCACAATTAGAACTCTTCTAGCTCTGGCTGCCACAAAATCCTGGTTTTTGGAGCAATGTGATGTGAATAATGCCTTTTTGCATGGGGATTTAACTGAGGAAGTTTACATGGAGATGCCACCTGGCTTTGCAAAACAGGGGGAGCAGAAGGTATGTAAGCTTTTGAAGAGTTTATATGGCTTAAAACAGGCCAGTAGACAGTGGTTTTGCAAGCTTACAGGTGCCTTGCTAGAGTATGGCTTTACTCAGTCACTGGTGGATCACTCTTTGTTCACATTACACACCAATACTTACAGTTTGATCCTCTTAATATATGTTGATGATCTCATTATAGCAAGTAATGATCAAAGGGAGATTAAAAGGATCAAAAGCTTTCTGAATAATAAGTTTCTTATTAAAGATCTTGGATGTTTGAAATATTGTCTTGGATTGGAGATTGGAAGGGATAGCAGTGGTATTACACTTTGTCAAAAGAGGTACACTATGGAACTGCTCAAAGAAGCAGGTTATCATGGCTGCAATTCTACTGCTTTTCCCATGGATACTAAGGCAAAATTCAGTACACATGCTCCTGATTTACTGGATGATCCTACAGTCTATAGAAGATTGGTTGGCAAGTTGTTGTACCTGACCATAACCAGGCCTGATATATCATATGCTGTACATGTGCTTAGTCAGTTTATGAACAAGCCTACTCATTCCCATCTTGGTGCAGCTCACAGGGTATTAAGATATTTGAAAGGTACTACTGATCAGTGTATTTTTTATCCTAGTACCAGTGAAATGAAGCTCAATGCCTTCTGTGATGCAGACTGGGGAGCTTGTGTGGATACTAGAAGATCTGTAACAGGTTATGCTGTGTTTTTGGGGGATTCATTGGTAAGTTGGAGGTCAAAGAAGCAGTCAGTTGTTTCCAGGAGCTCTGCTGAATCAGAATATAGGGCAATGGCTCTCACCATTTGTGAATTGGTTTGGTTGAAGCAGGTGATGATGGACTTGGGAGTCAAGTTACCTGCTGCTAATCTCTACAGTGACAGTAAGTCAGCTCTGGCAATGGCAGCTAATCCAGTTCTCCATGACAGAACCAAGCATGTGGAGATTGACTGTCATTTTGTTAGAGAAAAGGTGCAACAGGGATTGATTCAGATGATGTTTGTACCCTCTAGGCTGCAGGTGGCTGATGTCTTGACAAAGGCACTTGGAACTGATCAGTTCCACCAGTTGTTGTGCAAGTTGGGAATCAGATTCTCAACTTGAGGGGGAGTGTTGATGTTTGCGCACTTTTGGTGATTTAAGTGTTTTTAATCTGCTCTTTAAATAAGTTGTTGCTGTTAGTTATGTTTTAAGCTTGAAGGGCATTTCAGTCTTTTTATACCTCTTTAGGGTATAAAGGAAACAATGTATTTGTCATTTTGAATTAATCGAATTATTCACTTTTCCCAGCTCACGTTTCTTTCCCTCCTTCTCCCCTTTCATCCTTTTCATGTGAAACACACAAACACCTTGAGCTCATTGTTCTGAGTTATTTTCCGGCTTCTATTCCGGCGTCTATTTTCTACATTCGAGACTCCAGCCTTGATTAATTAATTATTATTTTGGGGGTACATTTCAATCCTCACACAGTGCAATCAAATCACAGCAAAAAATCATTTCTATAAAAATAAAAATAAAAATGAATGTATTAAACAGGATTGATAACAATAGATCTAAGAAAGCCTAAGGAACTTGCAGACGAATTCATACCTTCGGGGGAAATTACCTGAGAGCCGCAGCGATGAACCCTAAAAATGAATACGCGAGTGCTGCGGAAGATGTTACGAGTGCCTTATATGCATCTTCTAGTGAGAAATGAACGGCTGAGATGCAAAGCTTCTTATATGCATCTTCTAGTGAGAAATGAACGGCTGAGATGCAAAGCTTGATGACGGCAGATTTGATTGTTATTTTGAGTCTGTAGGGTTTTGTGTTAGGTGGGCTATTAAGGCCCGTATTGCATTATGGACTGAACCATGAATTATGTCCCACCAACACTCTTAAGGTTTGGACTTTGGAGCATAAACCAACAAATATTTTACGAAGTAGTAGTACTCTGATGATGCATTATTAATTTAATATTATCAAAATCAAATTATCTCAATTAATTATACGTTGCTTCTATATCAATTAGAAAGAAATAATTGGTTGAAACAGACCTAATACAAAACAGACCTAATACAAGAAAATATTGTGTGTAAGTCATGCAAGAAATTGTTTCGTACGTATTTTTGTTATTTTGTGCTTATATAGATCCTACTTATGTGCTTATTGGTATATGTTGTTACAGTTGTGATTGTATTGAGTGAAAATTGAGGGAAAATTAAAGAAAACAAAAAGGTCATACCGACACTCAATTTTGCGCAGCGTTAGGAGAATCGTCATCTTAGCTTATTCAGCCATTATTTCGTCTTCAAAATTACATAGCGTGTCAAAGACTTCCAGTGCCACAATATGAACAACGAGATTAACGAGTTCTCAGTCGAGAAAAGTGACATCGAGCGCAGACTAAAGTAGGGAAAACTAGCTTGCAGGCAACTAATTCGAGCCATCTTTCCAAGTCTTTGGCTAGTTCGAGTCATTGCACTCGTGCATGCTACACTACGCGACTTCAGTAGAATAGTCCTTACGCCTTTTATAACCTTCAGATTGACCCGAAATTTGGGAAACATGTTTCCAAATTTAACAACCACAACATCAAGGGTCGGATCGAAGAAATTACAATTGAACAATGATAAATAGTTCATCAAACTCACGAGTTCATCGAGCAAGGAGAACTAGTTCAAACTTTCTTACCTCTATGCGTAATTGTTTTCCATTGTTTTCATTGGAAAGGTGTGGATATAGTTTGAAAAATTAAAATTTTGTTGATTTTAATAAAGATAAATGCTTGTAATTTTGTTTCTTATATTGGGATTCAATTTCTTTGATCTATGATAAATTTGATTAAACTTTTTATTTACAATTTGAACGTGAATAGCTTATATCTCACAAAAACCATAGAAACACATGATCACTAACAAACTAAACTACAAGCATAAGAAAAATTTATCAAACAAAAGAATAAAATTGTACTTGTATGAAGTTGAGGCATCTCAATAATGAGAGTGCATTTACTTAAACAAAGTGAAGTCCACTATAGCGATACACTTATTTAATAGCACGTGGCACGCAAAGTCCACTGTCATTCGCATTTATCAGCGGTGGTCGCATGCTCACCACGTCCGCACCTTGTTCCCCACAAATTATTTTCGATTTCATTTTTGCGTGTGTTAATATCCAACGGGCGTAATCAAGTTTCTTTCAATCAATAGAAGAGGAGTAACCGTTGGATCCGATCGAGGGTTTAGTCACAGTTCTACGCTTCCTTTTGAGTTTTATCCTCGGCAGAGTCCGGTTATTCAAGATCAAGTTTCCGAAGGTGGGCCTTTTTCTTTTCTTTTTTTTTTTAATTTTCCTTTTTTGTGAGTATTTATTTTCAGTAATGATTTTCCTGGTAAGAGCTGGAAAGAGAATATGGGTTTGAGAAATGGTCTTCTTTTTGAAGTCTGAGAGTGAGAACTCAGAAGCACACCAACTGTTTGTTAATAAGTTCATGCATATTTGAAGGCAAAATAATAAAGAATTGTTTTTTTTTCCAGCCAATCATTTTTGTGTGTCTATTTCATAAGTGTAAGCAGTCTTTCTATTTAATTCCTTTGGGATTTATGTTGTTGGTTGCTCAAAATGAATTGAATTTTTCACTTTGCATCTTACTCTGATGTGTTCTTCAACCAAATCTGATTTTTCATATTTGTGGGAGGGACAAATCCTTTTTTTTTTTTTTTAATGTAAATGGGTTTTATGCTTTCTCCCCCAAAACAACTTCTGTTATTTTATTTTATTGTCTATATTATGCATGCAAAAGTTGAGTTTCAGGGGATACTAAAGACTCCTGATCTTCTAATACCCCTTTTGCAAGAATGTTATTGAACTTCCAGGGGAATTCGGCAATCTTTTGGATTTTATTTTTTTATTTTTCGTTATGTTATTGATTAAATATCTCAATTTTGGATGAAAGGGTAATTTTATTTTATTGAGTAAAGATACCTTGCATGTATGCTTCTGAGAAAGTGTGTTCGTTCATGACCTCGTGTTTACCTTCAGTTCAATTTATCGTAGGTCAAACCGGTTGATATTGGAGATTGAAAAATTTAAACTTTCCTGTTAAAATAAAATAGAAACGTTTATGCCCTTTAGGTTCTTTGTTTAATCCTCTTTCAAGATTTCTGATACTGTATTTAATGCATGTAGCGCATTGCTTTCTATTTTCCAAGCCGATATTTCTTTTTATTGCTTTATGATTATTTATTTGTACCCCAATCATGTAACCGGTGAGGTTGCTCCTATCTAATCATTGATATTCCAATGAAAACAGGTTTTTTTTTATTGATTTAGACATGCTGCCCAATCAAATATAGCTCGTTTGTTTATTAGAACATGTGCAAACTCTTTTTCTTAAATAGTTACTGAGCAAACTTATGGTTGCCATTTTTCTTGCAAACAGCCGAGCTGAGTTCTCCTACCTTGATGTCAAATTCATCTGCCAAACGTCCTGAAAACGATATGGTATGTTCTAGCCATCATGGTTTATTTGTTTATTCTTAGTTTAGTATTTTTTTAGGGATAATTACAATATGTGTCCCTGTGGTTTGACCCAATTACGAAAAAACCTCAGCTAACTCCAAAATTTTCTTCTACATTTGAAAGTTTTTTTTTTTGGATGGATTTTGTCGTTCGATGATTTTCCTTTTCTTAATTCCTTATATCCTTATGTTGTAGAAAATGTGTCTTTTGCAATCTAATCTTGTCTGTTATCTTAGGGAACAAAGGGAGTACTATCAAATTCATTTTCGTCTACTGCTGAGACCAATTCTATATCTGGAATTAAACACGCAATTGATCAACCTCTGGGCGTTTACTATCCTCTTACCAGCTGTTACGATTATCATTATCCAGGTAATGTATAGTAAATCGGTTTTATCTTTAGTATTTACAAGGTTCTATTTGTATTGCCCTGTGTGGATGTTTTTAGTGCAGTGAATGTTCTTTTGTTTAGGATATAATGGCACATTTCCCCAATCTGATAACAACGACTATTTCAACACGGCCGGTAGTTCTTACACGGTATGCTCTACCTCACTATTTTCTTAAACTTAACAAATTATGTTTTTAATCTCAATATGGCGATTTTTGACTTAGCAGGGTGTCCAATCAGATTATACATCACTCCTATATTACATTCCAGGCTATGGCCCGTATTCACCGTCCGATTATCTTCAGCAGCCTTGTTCATATGGATCGGAATCTTTTCCATATTATACATATGATCTAGCTTATACAAGGAACGACTTGTCTGGCTCAGGGTCGGTGAGGTCTGTTGTGGGTTCCAGTGGTTCTAGGAAGTCAAATGGGTTTAATATTACGAAAACCAATAGCAATCTCTCGAGCAAGAATTCGGGTTCACCTTTTGCTTCAAAATTTCAACAGTCAGCCACTTCTCAGTCAAGGTCTACCTATCAGAACCATGCTGTCAATCCACCGAATAAGGTATTTTGTCCTCTCGTTGATGTTCAAATCATTATGTCCTAAATAGTTCTGTGTATATAAACTGCCCATCTTGGTGTTTATCGTTATGTTTTGTTAAAACCATTTATCTTTCAAAAATAGAATGACCACCTGCGGCTGTCAGTCTCCTCCTCGAGATTTTTAATTACCTAATGAATACATTTTCTTATTTTCTTTCGCAGTTCAGATCTAATTTTCAGTCTTCGGACCTTGTAAAGGGCCTCCATCGTCAGGGAAAATTCTCATCTGCGCATTTTAATCCAACAAATTGCCATTCAAAGGACAGAGCATTGTATGACAGTTACCAGTTCTGGTCATTAGAAAAAAAAGCCAGAGGCCCGGAAACCAAGCCAGCAACGGAGTTCACTTGCGGCCCCAGGGCTGAAAATATGAGCAGTTGCTCAAAGTTACCGTCTGAGACTGAAAAGCATGCTTTTGGAATCGTCAGGAGTAAGTATAATAACATGAAGGAGTTTCGAACTGATTATGATAGTGCAAAGTTCTTTGTGATCAAGTCTTACAGTGAGGATGACGTTCATAAGTGCATCAAATACGGTGTTTGGTCGAGTACTCTGAATGGCAATAAGAAATTACATGCTGCTTTTTGTGAGGCAGAGGCTTCGAGTAACGAGACAGGAGTAAGATGCCCAGTTTTTCTGTTTTTTTCGGTAAGCACAATCTATGTTTAGGGTTCAGTCTTATTACAGAGAACACAAAAATAGACATCATTGAGGTTTTTGCCCTTATTAACAAAATAACCCGATAAAGTTTCAAAATTTCAAAGTATACCTGCAAAAATTTATTGTCTTTCAGTTACCTTTTCATAACCAAAAACATTTCAAATTAAACACCCATCTCACATTGGTAAAAATATTACAGTTAGCCCCTTAAAATAACTTTATCTTGATATCAAATCTGACTATCAGTCTATTACTCTACTCTTTAACCAACATACATTTCAAACCCCCTTCATTAATATAGCAAAACCCTTGATCTTTAACACTGAATTTTCGTGTATTCAACTTTAATCTTCTACCTACGAACACTTTTGAATATTTATGTTTGTTCACTTCAGGTCAATGGGAGTGGGCAGTTTGTAGGCGTGGCTGAGATGATCGGGCAGGTTGACTTCGACACAAATATGAATTTTTGGCAGCTTGACAAGTGGAGTGGCTTTTTTCCAATAAAGTGGCACGTAATTAAAGACGTCCCCAACCCGCTATTGCGAGACATTATTCTTGTGAACAACGAGAACAGGCCCGTCACTTATAGCCGTGACACTCAGGAGGTACTCTCTCCTTTTTTTTTTTTTACTTTCTTGAATACAAGAGTCTACATGTTGAATAATTAAATTATCCCATTTTAACTGTGATATTTGCTGACCTGGTAGATTGGGTTGGAACAAGGGTTGGAAATGCTAAGGATTTTTAAGTGTTACTCTGAAACGACATCCGTGCTCGATGATTTTTATTTTTACGAAAACCGTGAGAAAACTCTGAAGGCAAAGAGGGACGCCCGACTGGCTTCTCAAATTAACGGTGAAAATCATGATCATGTGAGTTTTCCCTTCAATTATACTTGTAGCATAAATGAATTTGAAGTGATATTTGAAGTGATATATTTATTATCTTTTCGACAACTAAAATGTTTTTATTTGGATTTTGAGGTACAGAAGAAGCAGGATGGAGAAGATACAACCGGAGAACTTTCCTCCAAGAAGACTATCACAGAACCTTCATCACTCATCTCTCTCACGAAAAGCCTTCAGTTAGAATAGAACCCAGTAGAAAGATTGTTAAAACTGTGTGTTTTGTCACTTGATGAAACAATGTCATAAAGTGGAATCTCTTTTTATCCAATGAAATTTGTATTCACCAACACATGGCAACTGCTATTTTATGTTTTACAGAGAAAATAATTTTAAAAAGTATGAACAAAACAACCCATCCAGATGTATCATTTACAAAGATACCATTATGCAATTTACTTTCTTCTTTCACTAGAAAAAAAACAAGATACTAATTACAGTTGACATTGAATCAAGAAACATCAAACATTCATGAACATCTCTTTAAACAAGATACTAATTACAGTTAACATTGAATCAAGAAACATCAAACATTCATGAACATCTCTTTAAACACTTCACAGTTTTCTCTAAACATTCTGAGAATTAAATCTATGAACAGAGTTCTCACACATTCGAGAACTAAAAAATTAAGAAACAAATCAGCTAAAACTAACGACCGATCTACGTCCAAGGCTTACTGGGTGGGCATCATGCTCCGATGAGGCTGACTAGGCGGTATATAGGGGGAAGAATTGAGCAGGAATATACCCGAATTCATGATGCGAATCGCTTGCTGCCCAATCTTGAGACCCGAAAACGGCATCCATCATCCACAGAGGATCCATGTACTCCTGCTGATCAGGAGGACTCATCAACAACTGATTAGGAAAATCGGAATACTGAATCATGGGCATCGGCATCGGCATCAGCATCAGCCCGGAGGATAGATCGACGGCCGGCGACTGACCCTGATCGCAGAAATCCACGGAATTTTTCTTGGAGCCCAAGTCAAAGTGGGAGACGCCCCGAGTGCCGGAATCGGAATCGGTTTTCTTGGCGCGGTATAAATCGATCATTCTCCGAATCGATCCGGGATCTCCGGGAGACCAAATCTCGGTCTGTTGCAGATCGGCGTCGGGGTTGTGGACGAAGATGCACCCGTCCACGCCGCAGAGGGTGACGAGTTCTTGGAGTTTTTTTATCAGCCCCTGCTTCCGCCTTTTGAATGTCAGGGCTCTCGCTTTCTTGTTGACGATGAACTCGATCTTCAACTTTGCTCTGCCCATACTGATTGATTTGAGAGATTGAAGAAGAAGAAGGGGAATTTACAGGGCTCGGTTGATTTGAGAGATTGACGACGAAGAAGAGGAATTTATAGGGCTCGGTTCGGACCGCCACCTAAATAAATACCGGGTCTATATCTTGAACCCGGGTCAATTAAATATCATGGCCCAGCCCAATATATAAAAAAGGATTTTTGAATTCGAATCCAGCCCAAGTTTAAATAACAAGGGCATTTATGTCATTTTGAGTGAACCGGGTTCACTCCTCACGCGTTTGTCAAACACCGCTAATTGATTACGCGATTTCATTGTGATCGGAATTCCAAGTAGCCATGGCGAGGAGACCGGACGAGGAGTACGATTACCTGTTCAAAGTCGTACTGATCGGAGATTCCGGCGTCGGCAAATCCAATTTGCTTTCTCGATTCACCCGCAACGAGTTTTGCTTGGAATCCAAATCCACCATCGGCGTTGAATTCGCAACCCGGACTCTTCAGGTCCTCCGCCCTTTTCTCAATTTCTATTTTTAGAATTTTCGGATTCTTCATTTCTGCCTTTTCGTTTCGAGATTTATCAGTCACTAAGTTTTTTGTTTTTTTTAACAATGGTGATTTTTCTGGGTTCGCGTCGAATTGTTTTGTTTGTTGATTAATTCTCGATTTTTTTTTCAATTTTATTTTACGGATATCTGGATTTTAGATCTGTTTTTGTGTAATTATGCTGTTCACTTTGGATCAAGATGAGAGAAGGTGTTTCTGGTTTTACATTTTGCCTTGGAGATTTTCTTGCTCAAATGTTATTTTTCTACATGTGTGTGGTGATTTGATTTACATCTGGGATTTGGCTGAACATATAAATTTTTTCGTTTCATTCGGCTTTTCACCTTGATAGCAACTATAACACGGATTCACGTTTCGATTTTGTATTTGCTTTACAATTGTTGCTTCTTGAATCTGGTTATTGCAATGCGAAGGTATATAAGTCTATTGAATTTAGACTATATTGTAAATTAAAGTGAAAGAGTATATAATTTGCTTCTATGTGTGTTTGTTTATTTACAGATATAGTTTGAATCTATATATACAGGTCGATGGCCGAACTGTGAAGGCTCAAATATGGGACACTGCTGGCCAAGAGAGATACCGAGCCATAACAAGCGCATATTACCGTGGTGCCCTCGGTGCCCTTCTCGTGTACGACACTACAAAACCGACCACGTTCGAGAACGTGGCCCGCTGGCTGAAGGAGCTCAGAGACCACGCAGATTCCAACATTGTGATTATGCTGATCGGAAACAAAACTGATCTCAAGCACCTGCGAGCCGTAACCACAGAGGACGCTCAGGGCTTTGCGGAGAAGGAAGGTCTCTCGTTTATCGAGACGTCTGCTTTGGAGGCTATCAATGTGGAGAAGTCCTTCCAGACTATTCTTTCGGAGATTTATCGGATCATTAGTAAGAAGTCGCTATCGTCAGAGGGGCCTTATGGTCAGGCGAGTGTCAAGGAGGGGAAGAATCTAGTCGTTGGTCCTCAGGACACTAGTGGGAAGAAGGCGTGTTGCTCTACATGAATACGTTCTTGTGTGTTCGATTGTTTTACCTGGCTACTAAAGCACCCGTTTCTTTTTAATCATATACTCTAGTACTATTATTTTTTCAAAACTTTTTATCATGTTTTGTGCGGGGTGTTTCTAGCTACTTGATGATTCATATATATACCAAGTCATTTTTGGGAATGTCAAGTTGAATGGATTGCATTGGTTCATATTTTTGATTTTTTTGCAAACGCTTCTTGGGTTGTTATGAAATTGAGGTTGAAGTTCAACAAATCAGGAGTCTTTCGTATTTCAACATTACTTGAATTTGTAGTTCGATTATTATTTGAATTTTTAGTTTTATTTATTTATCACCAAAATGTGTTAGTGTAATTAAAAAGATGCAAATATTTTTTAAGGGAAATTAAATACTACGGAGTATAAGAAAAAAAAAATGGTTTTTCCCTCTTCAATTTGTATTTATTTTTATTTATCGATAACCTCAAGCAGTTTTATTAAGAAGAACAAATCCAAGTATTATTCCCACATCGAATAAATGACAAAGTTACATAGAGAACATGCAGTATAAAATAGAGCGACCCATCATCGTTGAAGCTCATACCTTTCTCGGCCTTTTGGCTAAGATCAAGTGTAGTATCTGTTCTTATCAGTTTAATATCTGATATGTGGGCCAAGGCCCACACGATATTAAATTTATTTTTTAGGGGGACGGCCCACTAAGGCAGCTTGCTGTCTGGGCCGTCGAGCGTCGCCCATGCGTTGCACTACTGCACGGGCCCGGCGCACCCCCCAAGTCCAGTACAATATTTATTAGATTTCTTGTTTCTTAAATAATTCAAAAAAAAATATTGAACTCCACAAGTTTCTAATTTCAAGTAATTCATGGGCAAAATGGTTTGTTCAAATCACCCCTATGGCTCGGTATAACAAAATGCCTCAACCTCCCCTCTTGTTTCTTCATATACCCCTCACAAAGAAACTCCCTCGAGAAGCTATCCTCCACCTCTCTATTCACATCGTGCACAAACACGTGCGTCTCTCCTCCGTGGGGCCCACGGTTCCTCGCCATCATCCCGGCCGTGTAGATGGCTCTCATCCGGCCCGGCGCCTCGTCGTAATACCCCGTGGGTGCGTCCACCATGATCACGTCCCACCGCGTCTCGTAAACCGCGCTCGGCAATCCTTTGAGCGCCAGCTGGCACATGGAGTACCTGGGGTCCGACACCGCCACGCACTCGGGCCCTTTCCCCACTTGCATCAGCTCGTTCGCTCTGTTCACTTTGCTGTCGTAAACCGCGTGGTAGGATTCCAGCATGGGGAATCTCCGTTTGATCTGCTCGATCCATGCCTCGTCTTCTTCTAGAAACACCGTCCGGCCTCCGTGGTTGAGCGAGTGCCACATCAGACTATCGTGGCCGAGGCCGAATATCAAGAAGTTGCAGGGGGATATTCGGTCGAGGATTCTTGATGTTACCGTTATCTCCTTGAGCGTTTGTTGGGGTGTTATGGTGGAGGTTGAGTAGTGGATCAAGGCTTTCGATAGGGACGATGGGATCTTGTTGCAAGCTTGGGAGGAGCAATCGGTTGTGATCGTTTGAGGAGTGGGAGATGATGAGTAGTTCGATTTCAGAACGAATAGGAGGAAAACGGAAAAGATGACAAGAATCGAGAGAAGCTTGAGGTTGGAAGGGTACTTTTGTATTTTAGGCCTCATTGTTTTGTTCTGGGGTTGTGGTGTGTGAGGAGTTGAGGTTTTGGGTTGTGTTTGTAATAAAGGCTTAGAGATGAAGTCATAAGGGTAGATTTGTCTTTCTACTGATGAAGACATGGTAACTGCAAATATTTGGGATGAAGCAAAAACGGTTTGCTGGTGGATCAAAGTTAGGTGTGGATGGATGGTGGATATATTATTACTGTGTATGTAATAATGGAAATTGTCTTGTGAGGATAGTTTCTTTTGATGTTGCTGAAAATTACATAAATGGCACAATTCTTTCAGAAATTACATGAATGAATGAGTGCATTAGTGCTTCTGTATTGCCCCTTCTATACCCAGAGACTTCTCAGACTAACCCCAGAAAGTTCTGAAAATTACGTAAATGCCACAATTCTTTTTGAAACTACAAGAATGAATGAATGAATTTTATAGACAATCACTTCAGATCACCAGCCAATGCAGAACACAGTTAAACAAATGTGTACTGTAATTCCTTTGGCCAGAAGACTGTACATATATATATATATCATTTCCATATTTCTGTCAATTATATTTACCTCTTGGCCAGACGCACGCCTAATTTACCCAAAATCATCGACCTTCATATAAAAGAAGGATTTACATAGTTAAGTTAAAAAAACGGGCCTATACATACACACGCCCGGAAAAAAAAAAAAGCCCTCCCCTCATAAAACACCAATGCTCATCCCCATTCTTCAAGGCTTGAGCTAAGATAAGAATAATATTAAAAGTTTACCAGTTTAATTAATTTTCTCCATTTCCCAAAGTTACAGCAGGCCAACCTGGCAACGAACATGGCGTCGGGCGTTATATCCTTCTTGTCTGCAGGGGTAAAATAAGAAATATACATTTTGGTGCAGCACAAAGGTCCCCGTCTCTTAATAATCACCGGCCATTATTTACATAGAGTGAAGACTCCTTTTGTCCGTTACCAAGCTGCTCGGCTTTCCTTGCTGTATTCTTGTCACGGGCTTTTCTGACAGCAATTTGAATCTGTTTCTCGTGCTCTTTGAGCATATCGTCCACACTTCCACCGGGAGGCAACAAGGGCCCGGAATAGTTCATTCGTGTCTTCTTTAGAGCATAACCCTGCCATTTTTCCATAACAAAGTTTGTCAATTCCCTTGAAAACGACTTTTTTCTCAGTTTGTGAGAGTGATTCTCCATATATATGAAAAAAAAATGCTTCTTTGCATTCAGTGTTAAAATTAAGGGGCTAACAATAATGTGAATGAGGGGTTTGTTTCTTTTTGCTTTTAGAGGAATAAATGTAATACAAAAAAACCCTGTTTTGTTTTGTAATTTCAAAAGATAGTAATCAAGCCAAGGTAAGACTTCAAGGGTATTTTCGTAATAAAAAGAAAAAAGAAAAATACTCCATACTTTCTTACCATATTATTCTCCTTCAGGGCAGACGGCGTTTGTCCATTATTCTTGTACGAAGACTCCAGGTTTCCCAACAAATGGTTGGATGACTCAGCCTCATCATCCAACTGTTCGTATCTTCGATGTGCCCAATGCGAATGGACGCTTGAGTCCCCACTAAAATCGAGCTGTGAGCCTCCACGACCCTTCACCGAATTCGAGAATCGAGCCAGCCGTGCGGCTGTAGCCTGCGGTTTAAAAGATCTCTGAGTCTTGAACTCCCTGTAGCCCGAGGAATCCAGTACACTGTGAGAATTTCCAGATGTGCCCACATTATTATTGTGCAAGGATCCTCTCGAAGTTTCAATAGGGAAGCCAGACCCACCGTCCTCTTTGAGACCGAACATCTCACTATTGCTCTTGGGGTTCATTTGTCCCTTCCATTTCTAGGAAAACATCAACAGTTAAATCCCACAAATATCCTTGAGGTAGGGAGGAAGAGATAATAGTGAATAAAACATATTACATTCATTGTCCTTAATTTTAAGGGTGAATAAAATCTCGTGGGTATTGTTTCGTAATTTTGAACGTTAGCTGGGGTTTTTGGTAACAAACATCACCAAGAATACCTTATTTATAATCATCCCTTTTACATAGTACCTCCTCGAGGGGTAGGGGTGTATTTGTTAAGTGAGAGAAACCTCAATGGGAGATTTGTAATTTTGAAACAACCATATTTTTTTGTTATCAGGTTTTATATAATATACCGTAATACAATAGATATGTATACCTGCATTGATGCTGGCACTTCAGCGTTAGCATCAGGTGCTGGGTTGACTTTTGAGTCTTTGGAGCCTTTCCTGGTCGAGTCAACTCCACCTCCCTTTCCGCTAGCCTTACTCTCTCTGGAATCATATTTGAAAGTGAGAACAATAAACGGAAAAATATCAAATAAGCTGAGAAATAATGAACTACAAATTAAATTTCGATATTACAAAAATATGAGTTTTGAAATGTTTTTGGCTTATAGGGTAAACGTTAAATTGTGAGATCCCAGGCATTATTGGAAATTTGAAAAATTAGCTGGGTTTTTTTTGTAATTAGGTCAAACTCAAGGGTAACTTTTTGTAAACATCAATAAGAATTATTCAGATAGACTATGGTAGTAAATATGAAATATAAAATCTTGTCCTTGTGCTCCATACAGCTGACACAGGCAGCAGCACTAACAATTTCCGAAACATGTATATAACTATGTAAAATAGTAAAAGTACAAATGGAATATAAATACCTTTTTGCCTCATCTCGTGCTTTGACATCATATTCTTTGCTAGGTGGGTATTTCGGTAGAGATGACGGGTCACAAGGTAGAGGCTTCGTCGTGAAAAACTGAAAAAGGAACAGCTCGTAAACATACAATTTATGAACATGTATACAGCTGCACATATGCTTTATGAATCAACGGAAAAGCAATCAAAGGATGATGAATAACGATTAATAAGTTTTTCGATTAATAAGGCTGAAAAGAAGGCTAAAATAAGCATTACCTCATTATGAAGGGCAGACGTTGTGGACCCTCTAAGCTCTGGCTCAAAAGCAAGGAGAGATTCCAGAAGTGATAGAGTCGAAGGAGGGAAATCCTTGAATGTCTCAGCCACGCGTCTCTTGTAAGGCTGCTGAGGTTTAAAGATTGTCGAATGCGGTAACTTTGATTTTTTCCAGTATTCTTCCGAGGGTGAACCACAGAGTTTAAAGATTTTGTGCAGCTGTTCAACCTGAGTCAACCGGTTTTCAACAAAGATATTAAAGTAATTAGAGAAAAACATGTCAAACATAGAAAAAGGAAAAGTGGCACGAACAGTTGGAAGTGTACCTCTGTTCTTCCAGGCATAATTGGTTTTCCCACAAACAGTTCAGCAAGAATGCAACCCGAACTCCATAAATCCACAGCCACACCATAATCAGTAGCACCAAGTAAAAGTTCAGGAGGTCGGTACCACAAGGTCACAACACGACTAGTTAGAGGTTGCTTTTGATTGGCCCGGAAAAAAGTGGCCAGCCCGAAATCACCAATCTTCAAATTCCCATGGTTGTCAATCAGAAGATTTGAGCCCTTAATATCACGGTGCAAGACCCCGCGAGTATGACAGTGTTCGAGTCCACGGAGCAGCTGTAGCATGAAGCACTTTATCTGCTTGCCCATTACATGAAAAAAAAACAAATATGAATAACTTGCATATTAAAGATACTCCAGGACCAGGTTGCTCGAAATATAATCATGGCCAGCTTTATTAGATATAATCATAAGCAAAAAGATCATTGCAAAGTCCCTTCACATTTATAATACACATTACAGATAGCACCTTACTTTTACCACTGAACCAAAAATTAGGAGTAGTTTCAATAAATGTAAAGTTTGGTTGATTGTTTTTGTTTTTGTAATTAGGTCAACCCTCAAGGATACTTTTGTAATTATCCCTCAATTCAATGCCTTATTTTTTATCCCATCTTGATCATTTGAGTTATATCCCATTTTCAAATCCACACTCGAACCAGTCAGGATTCAGGACTACAAATGATCATAAGTGTGCAGTTGATTAATTTACAAATAATCCAGACTTAGATTTCTGAGGGTAACCAAAAATAAATATGAAAATTCGACTAACACACCTGAGACTCAGTAAACTGTACTGCTGTTGAAGCTGTGAGTCCAGCAAGATCGTGTTCCATGTATTCAAATACAAGGTACAGATTGCCCGAAACCCTAGAAGTGACCAGGCCTTCGAGTTTCATGACATTTGGGTGATCAAGCCTGCGCAGAATAAGGATTTCCCGAGCCATGAACCGGACACTTTCTGGATCCATGTTTACAAACCGCACCTTCTTCAGTGCTACAACTTTTCCGGTTTCAAGGTCACGAGCTCTGTACACGCTGCTGTATGTCCCTTGACCAATCTGCAAAATGGCATTACAATTGAAACAACATAAGACAGAGAAAATTAAATTAAACTATTGGATAAATGTGAATATTACACACAAGTTTCCTAACATTGTTTCAGAAGTCGAAATCAAGATGATGTTTTAATAGCATCATAAAACAAATTGCTTCCAGGAACTTGACTTGTCTTTCCCGGCAAAATAAAAATAGTGCACAATAACCGAATAATATAGGAACAATGATAATAAATAAAACAGTAGAGCGATATAAAAAAGGACTACAGAAAAAGTGGCCAACCGCCCGACTGAAAGCCAAGTTGACAAAAATCTACTACACAAAAACATGAGTACCAAAATTATTTTTAACAATCTTTCTCATAAATTTGAACAAGTAATGACGACAAGAAATTAATGAATCAATGACATTAAAGAACACCAAAAAAAAAAAAAAAAGGACAATTCAAATATCATATACCTTATCCAATTTCTCAAACGAGTCCGCCTTTCTAGGTATCCATCCCTTAATAGCTTCGCCAGCCACAGAAGTAAGCCACGAAGGCCACCCAGCAACAACTTGAGATCCGTCCAATCCATTTCTGACACTTAACACCCTACACATCTGAGGCTGCCCTCCGTCTAACGTCTCCTGCTTTGCCACTGAAGTCACACCGGCTTTCTCAAAAGCCTTTGACTTCTTCTTATTCCCCTCCTCCCACACAACTGAGGTGGACCCCGTGCTTTTATCGTCAGCATTCTCCGCAGAAATAAGCCTTGCGCTGGCTTCATTGCTTCCATTCTCATCCTCAACCGCGTCTTCGCCCTTCTTGGATGAGTTTGCTGATTTCTTCGACCCTTTCTCTTTCTTGACTTTGTTCTCATCTTTTGCCCCTTTGGAGCAAATGCATCCCATGCCAAACGAGAGCCTCAGGTCCCTGTTCTTCTTAACAGGGAACTTGATGTTTCTGAGGCATGCAGCTGGTTTGTTTTTCCCTAATACCTTCAGCATTTAGCTCAACTCCAAACATAATCAAGAAACAAATTCCGAAACAGACGACTCTCGAATATACGTGCAATGTAGCCCTAATCTAAAATAATCTTCTTAATTCGACTACAATCGTCCCGATATAAAAATGAAGATTTCCTAATTAACATACAGATTTCAACTCAAAACCCAGATCAAGAAATCAAATATCTCCCACGGAAACCAACCCACATTGCCAGAAAAACAGAAGAAGAAAAAAAAAACGCAATGGATTACGATAAACGAATCTAAGTGAAAAGGGAAAATAAAAAAGGAGTAACCTTTTTTTTCTTCTTTTTTCTGGGGTTATGAGGGAGGAGGGGGGCGGCAGAAGAAAACGAAACAAATCGAAACAGAAAAAAAAAGATTCAATGAATCTGAAGCGTGAATTCTTGGTTTGGAAATGGCTGCCCCTGAATTTTCTGCTGTCGAGTGGCTTGAATTAATTCAATTGAAATCAACGATACCCAATATTTCTTCCCTTTTTATTCTTTCTGAAATTAAAAATTAAATTAAAAAAAATGAGGTTTATTGGAACCGGATAAAAAACAGAGACGGAGATGAATTTTCGGATCTGTGGGCTGTGGAGTGGAGATACCTGGTAACGAAAATGGCCGGGAAAAATTAAAGGAAATTAGTTAAAAACAATTTATAGTACTCCGTAGTCCGTAGTACTAATACTCCATTAAATAAACGGTGACGTCATATATAAGAAAAAACAAAAACAAAAATAAAAATTAAAAAATGATTTCATCCTTTTGTTTAATAAATTAAAAAACACAAAATCATGAAAAATGTTATAAATTCAAGAGAAATAGAGAGAATAATATAGTATAAGAGAGAGGAGAATAGAATTGTTATCAATTCTTGTGAATTGTTGTATTCATTCATATGGGGAGACCCCTTTATATAGGATACAAAGTAGGGTTTCTGTCTTGTTCACCAAGAAAGGGTAAACTAGTCATTCACTAATTAATTATATTCATAACACTCCCCTTTGAATGACTATTTACAGGATTGCTGTCTCGTTAAAACCTTTCCAGGAAAACCCAGTGGGACAAAACCTCGACGACGGAAAAAGAGTACAACTTGCTCCCCCTGATTGTAATCACCGAAAATCTTTGACTTCTTGAAAGTAGTTATTTGTGATCAATCAGTCTCATTAAAACACACGTAACTAATAAAATCATATAGGAAAAACTTAGTTATTCAAGTATACATTTTGGTCTTCAGGACACAACCTTTGAATTGTCGAGTTTCACGTTCATTTGTATCATTGTATATTTTTCGTCCTTCTGGGACATGCCTTTACCAGACATCTATTGACTAGAGCATTCGCAATTGCTATAACCGGCCGGTAACTTTTCAGGAGTATATTAGATGCGTCTAATGTCGAATATACAATCATTAACAAATGAATAATGTGAACTTCAATTCACAATCATCTAGAAGATTATATTTTACTTTTGAACTTCAGGTTCAATATCTCAGTTTATCTCGAAAACAAACTCATATCGAGTGATGTACATGTCTCGTTAAAAACCTCGTTATAAAACCTTGTAGGAAAAAATACTCGAGGAAAAGAGTACACGACATTCACATTTATATTGTGGTGATTGTCTCGTTAAAAACCTTTAACTAAGAAAATCTCGTGGGAAAAACTTAGTAGAGGGAAAAAGAGTGCAATCACTGATTCACTGGTCTTCGGGACCAAAATCAC
Source organism: Euphrasia confusa (assembly GCA_954870475.1). Classification (NCBI taxonomy): domain Eukaryota; kingdom Viridiplantae; phylum Streptophyta; class Magnoliopsida; order Lamiales; family Orobanchaceae; genus Euphrasia; species Euphrasia confusa. The sequence goes on along the minus strand of OX940956.1, from coordinate 8,898,410 downwards.
TGGTCTTCGGGACCTTGTCTTCAATATCATTTGTGTCCATAATGACATATTTATATGATATTGTACATATTCTGATTTTCATTTCCTTTCATATCAGGAATTTTAAAATCCATTTAGGATTTTCATGTATGTATCTTTCTAATAACTTCTACATGGTCAAATCATACATTTCGAGGCATATATTTATCGTTGTTGCTGCCAGAAATATTAAGTAGCGGAACGTAATGTCATCATCTTTAAAAATATGGAGTTTTTGCGAAAAACTTTTGAGCAATTTATATCGCTTTTATATCTCACCACATCATTACTCGTTTTTCGTACGAACACCCACATATATATTCTTCTGGAATAATATTTTGAATTGTGTACTATAAAGTTAAAATATCTCTTTTATTCAGCGAGTCATGCTCACCCTCAATTGCTCGTTTCTTATTTTTCGAGTGCTGCTGGCACACTATCATTGATTTAAGCTTTTGGATCCAAATTTTCTAGAGCAACTCTTGAGGCAAATATGTCGTTGACGACTTTTTCCATGTTGATGACAATTCATTCTATCAAATCTTTCATCATTTCCCAAAATATTTAATTTGGTTGTTCCGCAATCCCATGATTTTCTATTATTATGTGCACATGTTTTTTCAATGGGATTTCCATCTAACTCTGTTCTGGAGATTTTTAGGGTGACTTAATTTCTTTGTTTTACCGCGGATTTGTTTTATATCTTAAGATCGATCTACTACGCTTCAGGCGTATATATTAGAATCAACATTTGAGTTGATCTCTTTGGTATTTGAACTCTTATAGTCCATTTTATCACAAATTTATGTGATTTTGTCACACCTTCATTAATTTGGCAGATTACAGCTTGCTGCATATTGCAAGTCACTTATTTTCATGAACTTCGGATTCAATTGATTGATGCGTGGATCTAGAATTGAAGATCCTTTTCATTCAATAATATTTCTCGGCATTTATATCTTTTATATTCTTATCTCCCCCTAATGCCGGGAAATGATCTTCCTTAAATATGCAAACCATTGTAATTGTTATAAACCGATCTTCCGGATCGTGATCTTCTGGATCGTGGGCTCAAGATATTTAATATACCTTATTTTCTATTATGCCCGTTCATACACTTTAGTGATGATATTAATATAACTTGCATATGTAAAATTAATTCGCAGATGGGAAATGCTCGATTCATTTCCACGCACAATCATGATATGCATCATTTTCAGTACATTTGTAGTACTCGTTGGGATAATTAGTAAAACTCTTCTGGAGCCCACTCTTAATATACCATTCGGATAACAGTATAATGATCCTTCGGGGATACAATATCTTTATCAATCATCCTTCGGGGATATAATATGATCCTTCGGGGATCAAAATAAATTTCAATATATAATTTTCTCAGAAATTACATTTAATTGGAATCGACTTTTTTGATATTTAATGAGTACCCACATAGTACATTTATTCTCGATTTTAAAAAAATATCCTTCAGGGATAATTCATACGTAATCATTGTTTCAACAAGAACAATGGTGTTTCACTATGAGTGTCATGATTTAACTTTATTAAAAAAACATGTAATGTTTTGAACTTTGCTTCTTCGGGAGCAATCAATAAAAATATTTTTTCACGAATATTTTGTATAGTATCAATATCGATTTAAAATATTTAATGTTTAATTGTTAAACCAGAAGCAATTTGATTTGATATTTCCAAACTTATTGCTAATACGGGAGCAATTTAATTTGATATTTCCTCAATAATATCATACGATGATATTCGTAATATTTCTTCAGGATTATTCAAAGGACAATTTGATTTGTTTTTTCTCAAATAATATCAAATCAGGATGATCCTAACAAATCAATATAATATTTAAACCAGAACTATATGTTCTTCAGGAACATTAAAAACTTTAATTGATTTATTAAAAATAATCAATTTGATATTACTTCAAGAATATCAGATTATAATGTTCTTCGGGAACATATGATATTACTTCAGAAATATCAGATTATAATGTTCTTCGGGAACATTTGAATTTAAGAAGTAGGGAGGAGAAGTAGATATATTTATAATTATTAATAAATATAAATATAAATTCTTACTTGATTGGAACTTCAGATCAAAACGTAGTTGAAATCTTCGGATCTTGGATAGTAGAACTTCGATGAAGAACGCGGTTGAACTTTCGTGCTGATAACGTGTTATAAATTCAAGAGAAATAGAGAGAGAATAATATAGTATAAGAGATAGGAGAATAGAATTGTTATCAATTCTTGTGAATTGTTGTATTCATTCATATGGGGAGACCCCTTTATATAGGATACAAAGTAGGGTTTCTGTCTTGTTCACCAAGAAAGGGTAAACTAGTCATTCACTAATTAATTATATTCATAACAAAAAATAAATATTATCTGCAAATTTAAGAAACTACGCTGAATTATATTTATTACCTGTTCCAAGAAATTGTAATTTCTTAGTCAAATGTTATAATTATAAAAACACATTTCTTCGGATAATGAAATTAAAATATTATTATTTTTTATAATTTTTTTAAAAAAAGTTATGAAAAATATGTATATTCAAATTAATAAAATAAATAAATATGAATAATGTAAAAAAATGTGAAATTTAAGAATATAATTGATTTTTAAAATGAAAAGTACAATTTTGTAGTAAGTGTTACGAAAAACATGTGGAGTTTTAACACGTCTTATATTAATCGGTTAACTCCTAAAAAAAATTATTTTAAGTTTTCATCTTATAATAAAATTTAGGAAAAATGGCAATAAGGTCATTTTTCAACATTTTTTGACCAATAAAGCTAATTTCCAATTTTCGTGTCAGTTAGGCTTTTTTGTTCTAATTAGGCCCATGAGAACCTCTGTCGTCGTTAGAACCATGAGTCGATTATTTTTGAGTTTAAATGTGTATATGTAAAAATTGAACATATGTTGGTATTACGTAGCTATTACAGTGCTTGTTTCTGGATTAGAATCAGTACTACTGAGACTTTACACTTTTCCAGAAACTAAATAAAAATAAAGAAATGAAGAAGATGAGAAACACTCGAACAGATCTTCAACTCCGGTGGTACGTCAGAACTGGACACGAACTTCGATCAGATTGCGGGTAGTCGAGGCGCTTTCGCTATCCGCAAGACAAATACGTCCCGTGTTTGTTACGGTTTTCAGACGTAATGTCCCCAAAGATACAACGACTTTCAGTTGTTCTTCTCTGAAGCAACCAGAGCAGAACCTCTTTCGAACGAGAAAAAGTGAGGAGTATAAACTGTATGATATGCTGGGAAATTCTTTTTCGTTTTTTCTGTGTGTGTTATGCAGCCTAAGACACTCTATTTATAGGCGTCCACATGCATGTGAAGGGTCAACAAAGGCATTCATTCGGGTGAGTAATGCAGCCTCATTACCACCTTGTAACGTTCAGCCTCATTACACCATTGTAACGTTAGGAATGAACCTGGTCATCTGACCTTTGAGGATTTTCGAAATTCAAAATAATATTAATATAATTATATTATATAATATTATTTTCTAATCAGGCCTTAAGCCTTTTTGTGTTCAACCAAACCAGCCCACTTCACGTAGGCCCAATCAACAAAAATAGTTCAGCCCGTCAGCAAAACTATTACGATGGCCAGGCCCAGAAGCCCCAAGGAAGCCCAAGTCCAGCCCAAAGTCCAATTGCCAAGATCCAAGTCCAAGTCCAAGTCCAAGTCCAAGTCCAAGTCCAAGGGCGAGTCGAGTCGAGTCGAGTCGGAACGGGACGGGACGGGACGGGACGGGACGGGCCGAGCCGAGCCGAGCCGAGCCGAGCACGAGCACGAGCACGGGCACGGGCACGGGCACGGGCACGAGCCGAGCCGAGCCGAGCCGAGCGGACGGACGGACGGACGCGCGTGTGGCGATTGCCATGTACCTTAACGGTCCATGGTCTTACTCACTTGTTGAACACATTAATCCTCCAATCACTTATTAAGTGTAATAACTTTATTACATCTTTCAATGTGGGATGTAATAACTATTACACATTTCAATGTAATAAAGTCTTACACTTTATTACATATTCAATTAAATGCCTTTTTAATTGGCTATCTTTAATAATTTATTTCTCACTCACCGAAAATCGGTTTTTGACGAAATAAAATTCTATAATTATCTACGAACGACGTAGAAAATTATCGTACAATTTATTTCCCAATCGGAATTAATTTTATAGCCAGTCAAATCGGTCAAACGTTGGATAAAACCAACTTTGACTTAATGGTTTTCCAACAATCCCCCACATGAGTGGAAATCAATGCATGCATGTATGCAGACTCTTCGTTCAATTCCCCAAAAGAATCTATCGCTTCCGGAAAGGTAGTTTGCGGCTTTGAACCTTCCGTAGTGAGCAACATCGGAAGTACAGGAGGCCTAGTGGACACGATGCCTTGAACTATTCCCCCACAACGTACAACGAGTCAATGCTATTCACGCAATAAATTCCGTTCAATTTCCCGTTCTATGTTGTGTCCGTTTTGGCCATGGACAACACTTTGGATTCATAAATGTATACATTTGAAGCGGCCCTCACTTCACATTTATATAGGTGACCTCCCATTTTAAGTATCCTGACATACTTAACCTTTTCAAGGTAGGGATTCATTAAAAGTCTCCTCGAGAACTTAACCTATTACCACACATCAGGAAACAGCACTTGAATTGCCTTTAGGGATGAGTACAAGTGCTCGATTGAACTTTCATAACTTAGTTTTCCCTTTGAACCAAGTTCATGGGATCTCCATTCATCAAGGTAGGGTTACCGTTATGATCGTTCGATGGATTGTGGTTTTTCAAACCCATTCCCTCTAGCAACACGCTCAATTGATCTCGATTCATTCCTTTTGTCAAAGGATCAGCCAGATTTTCCTTAGATTTTACATACTCTAAGGAAATTACTCCATTTGAGATCAATTGTCGAACGGTATTATGTCTCCGACAAATATGTCGAGACTTACCGTTATACATAATGCTCTGTGCTCTCCCTATAGCTGCTTGGCTATCACAGTGAATCATCACGGGAGACACAGGCTTTTTCCAACATGGAATATCTTCCAAAAAGTGACGAAGCCACTCTGCTTCTTCACCAGCTTTATCTAAAGCTATAAACTCAGATTCCATGGTGGATCTGGCTATACACGTTTGTTTCGTTGACTTCCACGAAACTGCTCCGCCCCCGATACAGAAGACGTAACCACTAGTGGAATGTGAACTTTTATAATCAGATATCCAACTAGCATCACAATATCCATCAAGTACATTAGGATATCTTGTATAGTATAGCCCATACTCTCGGGTGTATTTCAAATACTTTAAAACCCGATTCAAAGCATTCCAGTGTTCAACACCGGGATTGCTTGTATACCTGCTCAGTTTATTCACAGGATAGGCCAAGTCTGGACGTGTACAATTTGTTAAGTACATCAGACTGCCTATAACTTGAGAATACTCTAACTGAGCTACAGGTTCAGCCTTATTGACAGTAAGATTTATACTTAAGTCAATCGGCGTCCTACTCGTAGGACCATCATGGGCATTGAATTTCTTTAACACTTTCTCAACATAATGAGATTGTGATAAGACAATTCCATTTGGGGTTCTTTCAATTTTAATCCCGAGGATTAAATCAGCAACACCCAAATCTTTCATGTCAAAATTTCTTTTTAACATTGCTTTAGTATTCATGATCAATTCACGAGTACTACCCATGATTAACATGTCGTCTACATATAGACAGACTATGACAAACGAGTCAGATGTACCTTTAATGTACACACATTTGTCACACTCGTTGATTTTATATCCATTTGATATCATAATGTTATCAAATTTCAAATGCCATTGTTTAGGAGCTTGCTTAAGTCCGTACAACGACCTTATTAATTTGCACACCTTTTTCTCTTGTCCAGTTGCTACAAATCCCTCGGGTTGTTCCATATAAATTTCTTCTTCCAATTCACCGTTCAGAAACGCAGTTTTCACATCCATCTGATGAATATCGAGATTGTGCAAAGCAGCAATCGCAATAAGCACCCGAATAGACGATATTCTGGTTACAGGTGAATATGTATCAAAGAAATCATATCCTTCTCTTTGTTTAAACCCTTTGGCTACCAAACGAGCTTTAAACTTATCGACCGTTCCATCTGCTTTATACTTTTTCTTTAGGATCCATTTACATCCTAAAGGTTTACAACCCGGTGGAAGATCAACCAACTTCCACGTGTGATTTTGCAGAATAGACTCCATTTCGCTATTAATAGCTTCTTCCCAGAGCGGTGCATCTGGACTGGATAGAGCTTCCCCGTAGGACTTTGGCTCGTCATCCAATAAATACGTAATAAAATCAGGTCCAAACGACTTAGCCGTTTTTATCCTTTTACCACGTCTAGGTTCAATAACCTCTTCGTCTACATGATCGTCACCAACAGGTGTTGTGTCGACATCAGGTTCATAAGTTCTTTTATTAGAACTTGATTCTTCTCTTTCTTTACAAGGAAAAATATTTTCGAAAAATGAAGCATTTCTCGATTCAATCGTGGTACCTTTATGCACGTCTGGATTATCAGACTTGTGTACCAAAAATCGGTAAGCCATACTATTGTATGCATATCCGATAAAAATGCAATCGACCGTCTTAGGTCCGATTCTCATTTGCTTTGGTTCAGGTACAGACACCTTAGCCAAACACCCCCACACTTTAAGATATTTATAAGACGGCTTACGATTTTTCCACAATTCGTACGGCGTCTCATTTTTACCTTTAAGTGGGATTTTGTTCAAAATGTGGTTAGCTGTCAAAATAGCTTCCCCCCACATGTTCTGAGGTAAACCCGAATTAATCAACATGGCGTTCATCATTTCTTTAAGAGTTCTGTTTTTTCGTTCTGCAACACCATTTGATTGTGGTGAATAAGGAGCCGTCGTTTGATGAATTATCCCATTTTCAGAACATAATTTCTCAAACGGAGCTACATATTCTCCACCTCTATCACTTCGGATTATTTTAATTCGTTTACCAAGTTGATTTTCAACCTCAGCTTTATACTTGGTAAAAGCCTCTAAGGCTTCGTCTTTGCTACTTAATAAATATAAGTAACAATATCTAGTACAATCATCAATAAACGTGATGAAGTACTTTTTTCCACCTCTTGTTTGTACAAATTTCAAATCGCATATATCAGTATGGATTAAACCAAGAGGTTCAGTACACCTTTCAATCGAGGGAAAAGGTAACTTAGCCATTTTGGCTTCAACACAAATTTCACATTTCTTTTGTGTATCAATTTTTGAAGTTGGTAATAATTCCAAATTCATCAATCTTTTAATTGCATTTAGATTTACATGTCCTAATCTAATATGCCACAATTCAGAACACTCAAGCAAGTAAACCGAAACAGAATCAATTTTATTAATGCTCGAGGCAGTAGGGGTTACACGGCGCACAGCCATTACATTCATCTTGAACAGTCCATTGTCGAGATAGCCCCGACCAAGGAAAGTTCCAAACTTAGTCAAAATAAACTTCTTAGCATCAAATACAAGTTTAAAACCATGCTCAACTAGGAGAGACCCAGAGACTAAGTTCTTGCGGATGTCCGGGACATGCAGCACATCCTTCAACAGCAGCTCCTTTCCAGAGGTGAGCTTCAGGGTCACGTTCCCAACTCCAGCAACAGCAGACGAGGAAGAGTTCCCCATGTGGAGCTTTCGGCCAGTCGAAGGAGCATAGGTAGAAAATGCATCCTTATCAGAGCAGACATGGCGAGTGGCTCCAGTGTCAATGAACCACTCCTTGGGATTACCAACCAAGTTGGCTTCAAACACCATTGCTGACATATCCATTTCAGTCAGCTCCTGCCCAGAGGTTTCAACAAGGTTAGCAGATTGCTTCCCTTTCCCCTTGTACTGTGCAATAGGCTTTTTAGGCTTCTTGCAATCTTTAGCCATGTGGCCAGTTATTCCACAGTTGTGGCATTTTCCCATGAACTTCCAGACCTTGGTGGCAGGCTCTTTCCCTTTAGAGGTATTCTGAGGAGGAGGCAGCTTCCTTTTGGGTTGCTCCATTAGATTCACACGAGGCTCCTCAGGCACACTCCCAGGATTAAACCTCTTACGGTTTTCCTCTTCGATACGAAGCTTGACAACCAGCTTGTCAATAGTCATTTCCTTGGTCTTATGCTTGAGATAGTTTTGATAGGCCCTCCAACTCGGGGGTAACTTCTCAATAGCAGCAGCCACCAGAAAAGACTCGCTGATTTTCATGCCTTCATTCTCAAGGTCATGCAAGATCAGCTGGAAGTGTTGGAATTGAGATATCACCGACTTAGAGTCGACCATCTTAAAATCCAAAAACTTCCCGACGACGAACTTCTTAGTTCCGGCGTCCTCAGTTTTGTACTTCTTCTCCAAAGCATCCCAGAGTGCTTTGGCCGAAGGCATGTTCCCATACACATTGTACAGGTCATCGCTCAACCCGTTCAAGACGGTATTCCGGCACAGGTAATCACCCTGGCCCCATGCTTCATAAGCCGCACGCTTATTAGCATCAGTTTCATTCTCATCCATGGCCAGAGGCTCATCCTTGAGAAACTTTGCCAAACCCAACGTGGTCTGGTAAAACATCATCTTTTGTTGCCACCTTTTGAAGTCAGTCCCATTGAACTTCTCAGGTTTCTCAGCATGAACCACCGATGAAGGCATGATTGGAATGTTCATGTTCAACGGTGGAACAGTGCTATTTTTCTCAGTACCAGTGCTTTCGGTTGTCATTTTTTAGTACGGGTATTTGTCTTGCGTTGTTGGTATTACGTAGCTATTACAGTGCTTGTTTCTGGATTAGAATCAGTACTACTGAGACTTTACACTTTTCCAGAAACTAAATAAAAATAAAGAAATGAAGAAGATGAGAAACACTCGAACAGATCTTCAACTCCGGTGGTACGTCAGAACTGGACACGAACTTCGATCAGATTGCGGGTAGTCGAGGCGCTTTCGCTATCCGCAAGACAAATACGTCCCGTGTTTGTTACGGTTTTCAGACGTAATGTCCCCAAAGATACAACGACTTTCAGTTGTTCTTCTCTGAAGCAACCAGAGCAGAACCTCTTTCGAACGAGAAAAAGTGAGGAGTATAAACTGTATGATATGCTGGGAAATTCTTTTTCGTTTTTTCTGTGTGTGTTATGCAGCCTAAGACACTCTATTTATAGGCGTCCACATGCATGTGAAGGGTCAACAAAGGCATTCATTCGGGTGAGTAATGCAGCCTCATTACCACCTTGTAACGTTCAGCCTCATTACACCATTGTAACGTTAGGAATGAACCTGGTCATCTGACCTTTGAGGATTTTCGAAATTCAAAATAATATTAATATAATTATATTATATAATATTATTTTCTAATCAGGCCTTAAGCCTTTTTGTGTTCAACCAAACCAGCCCACTTCACGTAGGCCCAATCAACAAAAATAGTTCAGCCCGTCAGCAAAACTATTACGATGGCCAGGCCCAGAAGCCCCAAGGAAGCCCAAGTCCAGCCCAAAGTCCAATTGCCAAGATCCAAGTCCAAGTCCAAGTCCAAGTCCAAGTCCAAGTCCAAGTCCAAGTCCAAGGGCGAGTCGAGTCGAGTCGAGTCGGGACGGGACGGGACGGGACGGGACGGGACGGGCCGAGCCGAGCCGAGCCGAGCCGAGCACGAGCACGAGCACGGGCACGGGCACGGGCACGGGCACGAGCCGAGCCGAGCCGAGCCGAGCGGACGGACGGACGGACGCGCGTGTGGCGATTGCCATGTACCTTAACGGTCCATGGTCTTACTCACTTGTTGAACACATTAATCCTCCAATCACTTATTAAGTGTAATAACTTTATTACATCTTTCAATGTGGGATGTAATAACTATTACACATTTCAATGTAATAAAGTCTTACACTTTATTACATATTCAATTAAATGCCTTTTTAATTGGCTATCTTTAATAATTTATTTCTCACTCACCGAAAATCGGTTTTTGACGAAATAAAATTCTATAATTATCTACGAACGACGTAGAAAATTATCGTACAATTTATTTCCCAATCGGAATTAATTTTATAGCCAGTCAAATCGGTCAAACGTTGGATAAAACCAACTTTGACTTAATGGTTTTCCAACAACATATTCATAGTCTTTTTATGCTATTCAGTGTGAAAATGGGATATTCAGTGTCTTTTAGTCATATTCAGTGTGTGTTGGCTTTCATTAACTTGTATTTAAGTCTTATTCAGTGTGTTTCAGTCATGTTCAGTGTATTTTTTAATCAAACAGTGTATTCATGTGACATTCAGTGTGTTTCTGTCTTGTTCAGTGTATTTTTTAATCAAACAGTGTATTCATGTGACATTCAGTGTTTTTCATTCCATTCAGTGTGTTTCAGTCATGTTCAATGTATTTTTTAATCAAGCAGTGTATTCATGTGACATTCAGTGTTTTTCATTCTTATTCAGTGTATTTCAGTCATGTTCAGTGTATTTTTTAATCAAGCAGTGTATTCATGTGACATTCAGTGTTTTTCATTCCTATTCAATGTGTTTCAGTCTTGTTCAGTGTGTTTAAGTGTTATTCAGTGTGTTTAAGTGCTACTCAGTGTATTTTAATCCTGCTCAGTGTGTTTCAGTCCTATTCAGTGTGTTTAAGTGCTACTTAGTGTATTTTATTCATATTCAGTGTGTTTAAGTCATATTCAGTGTGTTCACTTTCATGACCAAAACACTGAATGTCATTAAAAAACACTGAAAATAAAATAAATATTCCAAAAAAAAAAAAATCGGAAACACAACAACGAGCAAGAATACACTGAAAGGCTTGTAAATACACTGAATGGAATGTAAAACATTGAATGACGTCACACACAAGTCCAAGTATGCTGAATAACACATAATGACACTGAATGACACATATCATTAAAAAAAATAGTGAAAGTCATAAAAATACATTGAAAATAAAAACTTCTTTTATTAATTCATTTTCAATATTTTTTACACACATAAACTAGGCCACAACAACTAATACAACGGGGGATTTTGCTATATTCCATGCACGCACCCCATATCTTTCCGTGTGTTTCAGTATAGTGATACCAAGTTCAGACTCGGCCTTCTGCTTGTCGAGCACCCATGCGTACTTGAATGACCTCTTGTTCATCTCAACGGCTTCTTTCAAAATGGAGTTCATATATACGTTGAGATGTAATAACGTTCCACACGCACCTTGTCGATCAACATATTGATTTTTCTTAGTTGTGCAGTCAGCAAGTCTTTATCAAGAGACTACAAAGAGTATGAAACAAGGTCAGTATCCAAGGTTACATAAATTAGAAACTAAGAGTCATTTCTATATTGAGCTCAAAGTTAATCATTTGCTAGTAAAATGACGACAAAATTGATCCACACCTGTACCAAGTTATCGAGCATAGAGCATGACAGTAGACATGAATACACTGAATGCACATATAAGTACACTGAATGACATATAAAAACACTGAATGTACTACTCTAGTCATCTAACCAAAGTACCAAACACGAATTTAAAATCAGCTCACTCAACTCAATCAAACAGAACCTAAAATCACGGAAAAAAGTTCGTCAAGTCCATCAAGTTCATACTTCATACAATACCACTACACATCTTTTAACAAAATTTGCAATCAATTAAAGTGTAAGTTCGACTTTTAAAAATGATAACTATGAGAAGTCAACAACCAAACCAAGAATGATTTCACACGGAATATCAAGAAGGCAAGAAAAAGTGAAGCACTATACAATACCTTCCTTGAATCTGATCACAATAAAAGGGGCATCAAGTACATCATTCAATTTCGATAATTGCAGAAGCTTCAAATCCGCGACGCGTTTGATCGCCTCGTTCTCCGAATTTCCGAATCTCTGCTCGTCATTTCATCGAACACCTCGCGAGCACTCCAGAAACACCCGCCCCTTGGGCATTTCGTCGAGGCGCAGATCCTCGAGTCGATCGTCGTCGACTACGTCGACGAGAGCGAGTCCCTGGCCAAGGTCGTAGATCTCGATTACGACCTCGTCAATGGCGGGCAGGATGAGGGGCGCAGAGGTGGCACCCGCGCGCGGCTTGATCTGCATCAGGAGTTCGACGAGGGACTGGAGCTTCCGGAAGAGGAGGAGCGCGCGGACGATGTTGAGGTCGTCGTCGTCAGGACCCGCGGCGGCGGCGTGCTGAAATCGGCCGGGAGAGTTGAGTACGGAGTGTCGACATGAGGACGGATCGAACGTGCAGAGAGGAGAAGGTATAAAAGAAAGGGTAATAGTGTCTTTTTACATTTTAGGCGGCTTAAATGACACGCGTAATTTCTCGAAAGCCTTATTGCCGAAAAAATGCTGAAAATTGGCTTTATTGCCATTTTTCCATAAAATTAAATATATTTTTTAAATTTTAATTAAAATTATTTAATTTTTTAACTTTAAATTATTTTTTTATTAGGACCTACCTTGACATAGGATTCATATACTATTTTTTTTAGACTACATTAAAAATTTTAAAATTCTCTTCATAAATTTGTTAACAAAATATTTTTTTAGACTACATTAAATTTTTTAAAATTCTCTTCATAAATTTGTTAACAAAATGTAAATATAGGTGAATATATTTTTTGATATTTATAATGAAAAATATTGAGATATATATAATTGTTTTTATGATATTTTGATATTTATCGTGCGATATTTTTTTATTATTTGTTGTAATTTGATTTATTTGTTAATTTTGAAAAATATTATTTTTCATAATCTCTAATATTTTTTTGAAAATTATATTTTATAATTAATTTCTTTTATTGAAATATAATTTAATTTAGATCCGTTTATATTTTGCATCGACTCTAAAAAACAGGAACGAACCTTTTTTTCATCCCCTTACATTTTTATAAAATAAATTAAAAAAATGCTAATATTATTCTTAACTTTGGCGAAGAACATAGTTTGCAGTTTTAATATTAAAAAATGTATTATCAAAATTTATAATAATATTATTAGTATTAGAACCAAGGTTCTAAAAGGCGCTAGGCGCTAGTCGGGCGGTGACTAGGGGCCTAGCGCCTAGAGGGATTAATCGGGGATTAATCGTTTTACTTTTTATATTTAATTAAATAATATAATATTTTAAAAATATTTTTATGCATAATAAATCAATATTTTGAACAAAATAATCAATAAATAATCTAAACATAGTATTAATCACAAGTTTAACATAGTAATACAATCAAAATAGTTTGTAAATTTAAAATTTTAGATCATTTTCATTATATATTTAAATTTTTTTTTCAAATTTTGATGTCGTACCTCAAAATTTATTATAACATCATTTATTTTATTTAATTTATCAAGATTTACATCTAATTTGATTGTTTTGTTAAATTTGCTCGAGAACCGTCGAAGTAAGTAAAGACGAAATTAATTGAACTTAGGCGGTCCAAAAGCGGCTTTAGGCGGGTTTGGGCGGGTTTAGGCGGCGCTTAGGCGGGTTAGGGGCCTAGAGTCTAAAATCGAGGCGGTCGAGTACAGCCTAGAGCCTAGGCGGGGATTAATCGGAGCTAGGCGGGGATTAATCGGAGCTAGGCGGGGATTTTTAGAACCATGATTAGAACATGATAATTTTCAAATATATTTTTTCATAAAATTGGTGTGGAAAATTAGGTAAAAGTATATTCTCTTTGTGGTTATTTAAATGTAATACTTCGAGTATTAAATCATAAGTACTCTACAGTATCTCGATTAATTATATATTTTTAATTTATAATAAAAAAAAAACACAATTTATATGAGGCCAAGGGACCCCAATCCCGTACTATGTACCTAAATCCCGCCAACCTCGCTGAACCGGGACGAAGCCGGCAATATATCGGTCCGTCCGTATTTTATTTTTATTTAAATTGAAATAATAATCCGATTGATTTATGGGCTGGCGACAGGCTGTCAGCAACAGTCGCACTACACTACGACTACTCTCTCTCTCTCTCTCTTCACATTATACTGAATTGTTTTTATTCTCTCGCTAGGGTTCTTACGAGGCTCCTCATTCTCGTTCGCTGGATCCCTCATTCTCGTTCGCTGGATCACTCATTCTCGACTCGTAAGCTTTCTCCAGATCTTATTATTTATGTAGGAGTTCAATTTTATTTTATTTTTTCAATTTAGTGTGATTTTTGATTTGTTAAATGTGCAGATTCTGTTATTTTCCTCGAGATTTATAGATTGTTTTTTCATGTTTTTTTTCTGATATTAGCAGGATTGTTATGCATGCCTCTTGTTTTATTTTCCTTTTTTTTTTTCTGTATGATTTGAAGTGAATTTTAAGCAAGTGTATCAATGAGCATTACATGTTGTAAATTGCATTTCTGGAAGTATTGTATGTGGTTGCTGGGGAGATGAGATATACTGAGGATAGGATAAGATTTCGAAATTTGGGGGATTGTAAAATCGAAAGAGGAATCTCAACAGCTAATGGAAGGTTTTTAAGTCGGGCCGATAACACCACGACGTAGATAACATTGTAGGATTCCATTGTATCGTACGTGGGCCCATGTGCAAACGTGCCTTTTTTTCATCGATAACGTAAATCATTGTCGTTTGGTGAACTTTAATTATGTTCTATTGCTCCCAAATTGGTTTAATCTTGACTCCATTTCTGGATTATATCCCCCCCCCCCCCCCCCCCCCCCCTCTTTCGTAAAAGCGTATTATAGAAATAGTGTCCATTTCACACGTGGTCCTATTTCTAGAGAGATATTAAATTAGTCTTGCGAGGTCCAATTATAACGTGTGTCTCCTGACAGTAATAGATTTACATTTATGTGTCTCCTGAGAGTAGAAGATTTACTTTTATGAGGCTTACTAATGCTTATTAAGTGCATCATATGCAAGTGAAGACTTGCAAATCATGTATATTTGCGGTTTATACTGGATATATCATGAAGCTTAAAATTTTCTCCTTTGGTTTAAAACTTTAGGTTGCAAAGTGTGCTATCATGGAATGATATGCACTGCACTTTATCATCGAATAGTTGTAGCTAATGATAGAAGTGATTCCTAAGTTTTCTTACTGGATCAAATTTGCTAGAGATCTGAACTTACCGACTTTTAGTTTATTTTGAAGAAGTTTATTTCGGGCATGTTTGTTCTATGTTTGGCGTTCTATATGCATTTCACAATTTTGGATTTTGCTATAGTGCTGGGTGAAGTCTTAAATTTTAATTTTCTGATATAAAATTTTATAATCTTAATTGGTTTGGAAATAAAACTGTCAAGTATTGACTGTCCTTTTATGCTTCTGCATATCATTTGCTTGTCTATGTTCTCTTTCTTTATAGCTTGAGAACAGAATAATTTTAGACGTGTATTTAAACAGTAAGGGATCCATTTCACCTTTAGCACTACAATGCCCTGCTGATAGCATTCAGGCTCAAGCATTCGTCTGATTGTAACACTAAAAGTGAAACTTGCGTTTTGATAATCTAAACAAACTGATGGGCCATTATATATCATTTGTACATTTGTATCATTTCTTAAAGTTGATAAGTTCTGATGCTTCAAAAATTAATATTGTTTGTGTTTATTATTGCAGGGTGCTGGTCTGCTATATGGTTGATCTAGAGGTCGAAAATCATTGCAAGTACAGAGGGTTAAATTCTTTCCTGATTTCATTTGTTGCTCTTTTCTTAGGGAGCATATAACCAATCACTCGAGTGGTCCTATAGTTAATAGGGGTTAACGAGAGCATGCGTGAAATTTGTCTTTCGGGTAATGCCCCAGAAGATAGTTATCGCTGATGCACTCAGTGTGGTGACTGTTTCTCTTGTTGCTATCTTAGTCCTTTTCGGTTTGTTCTGCATTATATACACACTCTACTTCCGTAACCGAATCCGTAGTGAAGGCCTTATCCAACTTACCTATTTTAGTGGCCCTTGGATTATTAGAATCACATTTGTCTTTTTCATCTTGTGGTGCTGTGTTGGCGAAATCTTACGACTGAGATTACTTTCAAGGCACTACTCAAGAATCTTGAAATGGCAGGAAAACACATGCAAGTACTACATTGTATCAAACCTTGGATTCTCCGAGCCATGCCTTTTTCTCACCCTTGTCTTTCTTCTTCGGGCATCATTACAGAGACCGGGAACTTTGACCAAAAAATGGAATGTGAAAACATTTGTTTTCGTTCTTCTTCACTCCATCCCGATGCTCGTCCTTCAGCTTGTAGTCATTCTAATCGCACCCAAGTATAAGGATAAACTTTTTCCAAAATTACCCTCGTATTTCATCAAGGCAGCTGTTTTTTCCAATACAGATGATGCGCTTTGCACTTACCCTCTGTTGAGTACCATTTCTCTAGGTCTTTTTGCCAGTGTGTTAACCGGCTACCTATTCTGGATCGGGAGACAGATTCTTCATCTTGTCATCAACAAGGGTCTGCGGAAAAGAGTGCACACATTAATATTTTCTATTTCTAGTTTCTTTCCATCAAGAGTTCTCCTTCTTGGTTTGTCTGTCCTGGTCACGCCTGAAAATGACGCCTATGATGCCATTGTGTTTTTATCTTTCCTTCCCCTTTTATGCTGTGCGTTTGTGGGCATCCACATTCTTGTGTACCTTCCTGTAGCCGATTCTTTAGCTTGGATGGGCCGACAAAGAGATATAGAAGCTAATGACACCAGTTCATTACTTATTGTGAATAGTCCCGGGAGACGCTCGACTGATTCTGAAAACGGTGGGTCGATTTCTTTTCGTGTGAATGGGAGAGACGAAAGCTGTGAGGAAGGTTTTGTGGAGCTGAGTCTCTTTAGTCAGACGACTCCGCCTGGGTCGCCTAGGTTGCTCGGATGGCCAATGATCCCTTTACCGTCACCAGTCGAGGAACCCTAATTTGCTGCTCTGATTGAGAGGGAAATCATTTTTGTGGTGAAACTTTAATGTTTGTAAAGGATTTAGAATTTTTGCAAGTTCTGTTTTGGTGATTTTTCCTTTTCTTGGATTATTTAGATATATAGTGGTTTGCTTGTTTTATGCACCTCATTTTTTGGTGGCACTTTTTCTTAACAGGTCTGTGTGAGAAATTTACCCAAAATGAATGGATTCTTGGAAAGCTTTTTAGTTATAATATTTGACCAGGGGCTCTTATGTCTTTCTATTAACTCCCATGTGAATTTGAAAAATTCTCTACTAGGTATGAAAAGTCACCCGAAGTTCATTTTGTAGTTTGATGCTCACTTGATAGCTCTACCGGAAATTGCATGGGATGCAAACGAAGTCTTACTTTGCATCGACAAGAACACTCTACAATTATCTGCATAATTCTGAGAAATGTACTTTACTTGATCTTTGCATGTTTTTAAAATTCACTTTTTTTTAAACGTGATCCTCGAATTTAACACTCAGTTTCGGATTTTTGTTAAACTTGATCGTTTGCACCAACTGGTAAAATAAATATTATTATTAATAATAATAATAATAATAATAATAATAACATCGAGTGGATTGATTGTATATTTTATGTATTAATTTCATCGTATTTAATTTTTGAGTCAATATAGTTTGCACTTTGGACCACTGCCAAAATTGTTAAAATTTTAAAATAAACATTTTAAGCTCTCAGAGTGGATTGATTGCATATACTATATTAATTTCCTCATACTCTATTTAGATTTTGTAGTCAAAATATAGTTTGGAGTGGACCAATGTCAAAATTGTTAGAACTTGATTTTTATTACTATATTTTAATTTAATTATTAAAGTACAATTGAAAATTACGAACATGAATTGAATTTTGAATTTTTTTTTCAACTTTCTATATTCTCACTATCCATAGAGAGAAATTTCCAAATCAACTCGCGATTCTATCGACTTGAAAAGTTATACTAGATCTTTTAAACTTCTAGTTATTGGGATGAGGTTTTTTCCATGCTACACATCTCATTCCTTTTTTACTTTGTCATTTTATTTTATGTTTATATATTTATTTTATTATATTGAAAATTTTCAATTGATCATATATTTAATTTAGCTTATACTATTTTTTATGATTTTTTTAATTTTAATAATAGAAACTAAAATGATATTTCTAAAAATTAATAATAAATTGTAATTTTGTTCAAACATAATAATATTTTGTTATTAATTCAAAATTTAAAAATGTAAATTAAATATTTTTTGAAATTAAAAATTCACTCTTAACTATAAATTTTAAAATATTTAATTTAATTTGTATGCTATTAACAACGTAAATATTTCAATAAGTAGAATCGTCATTTTTAATTTTTTTAATTTATAAATTTATTATTAATTTTTTACAACATCATTTTATTTATTATTATTAATTTTAAAATTTTAGTTGTAATTTAAATTTAAATTAATTATAAGGTCAACTGAAAAATTAAAATTAAAAATAGTAGTAAAACTTAAGTGATATTTGTTTGAGAAATAAATTTTATTTTTTTATGAATATTTTCAAGGGAAGTATAATTTTTATCAAATATTTGAGTGAAAAATCATTTTATTAAATATTCCAGTTAAATGTTTTTTTTCCTATTTCTATTTTTTATTTTTATTTTTTGACTTAATTTTAAATAACTAGTCATTCTACCCGTGCGATGCACGTGTATTTAATTAAATTTTTGTTACTCGGAGTAGTGCTCTTTCTCCATGTATACATTGATAATGGATAAATAAATATTAAGTAAATGATCTAATTGAAATTGAAATAGTACAATAAAAAAAATTACATTCATATTACAAATTCTAGAATACTTCTTTGTATACATTGATAATGGATAAATAAATATTAAGTAAATGATCTAATTGAAATTGAAATAGTACAATAAAAAAAATTACATTCATATTACAAATTCTAGAATACTTCTTTATACACTACATTTGTTCTATCAGTAAGACGACCACGCTGGTCACAAAGCAAAAGCTTCAACCCGGCTGTGTTGGTTACTCTAGACAACTACATTTGATCGTGCGTAAATACTGGTTTCTTCAAAAATATTCCAACATTTGTCAAAGATTGACCTTAACTCTTATTAATAGTCATGACATACGATATAATAATCGGAAATTGTCTTCGTTGGAAAGCAAACTGAAATTTGGTATTCGAGGGCGTCAGAGCAATTTGAGTATTAAAAACCATTTCCTCAGAATTATTTCTTCCTAATACTTTCGCGTGGATAATATAATTATCAAGTAGTGTTACAATCATCCTAGTACTATTGCTTAGTTCGACAGAAGCATCCTGTTAACGGTGAGAAAATTCTGCTCGATATCTACCGAACTAATAAAGAGATTTTGAGGATTGAGTAAAGTGGGTCACGTAGCAAGCTCGGTCCGAATTTTTCGGGAAGCGTGTGATTAAAATAATCCGTGTACAATACCTACTATTTATAGAGATACAAATTAGGGTTTACAAAAATGAGTATTGGGCCGAAATCTAATTTGGGCCGTAAATTTATACTATCGCGGCCCATGCGGAATCCCTCGACGACCTCGCCTTCTGCCGTGTTCTCCGGTGAGTATGCTTCCCTGTTCGGATTGGGCCCTGCTTGTTCATATTCCACCGAGCAGGGCGAGGCTTCTCGGTCGGTTCGGTGTATCACTTAGCGGTCATGATAGCTTATTTCCTCATGGCCTGTTCGCTCGTAATCTACCGAGCTAGCCCCCACCTTCTCACAATTGATCACCGACCTGGACTATTTATATTGGGCTGTCGGATCTTGCTTTGATATAGGGGCCGAGAGCTCATCATACTTGGGCCCGAGAAAATGTCTATCAACACATCCATATTTCGCAATAGTATAACGGTCACCCCAACTAATACGAAACAGTTCATGTATCAAAAACTATATACTATGTCACAACATTTAATTAATTCGTATATTATATACAATAAATAGAATATGACATGATTATATAAATTGTTGTTTAAAGAAAAATAAGTCTACACACACACACACATATATATATTTAGATTTTAGTAAAAAAAATTATAATAATATCAACCTTCAACTTCATGGTTTGGTAGTTTGGAACACTTGTTGATATTTAATAACTCAACCGAATGCATTTAATCAAACATATTATCTCCGCGTAAAATACTATCTAAACTCAGGTAAATCCTTTAGTCCGTATTATGCATTGGAACCATCTAATCGTTGATTTCATTAACGTCATCTATAGTCGCTCGTCATTTTAGAAAATTAATATTCTCGATATAATTATAAAAAATGTTAATACATAAATAAATCATAATCATATTAGAAAAAATAATTTATAGAAGTTGAGAATGACTAAAGATGAAAACTTTTTATAGGGGTAAAATTGAATTAAGTTTTGTATAATTTTTGAAAATTAATTGAATAAAAATCGCAAATTATATAATTAAATCCGGATATTTTGGTTGAAAATTTATAATTTAGTTGACTAATAAAAATAGAATAGAATAAATTAAATTAAATTCAACATAATTTACTTAATATTAATATGATATAATGATTAATACAAATTAATATTAATACTATTATCTATTAAGATTTATATGATAAAGTAAATAAATTAATAATATATGATAAATAAGTAATAAAGTGAAGATATTAATAGAAGATATTAAAAAATGATTTATTTAATAATTTGATTTTTTCAAGTCAATCTTTACTATAATTAAGAAATTTATAAAGATAAATTATATAAAATTAAATAGTAAGAGAATAAAAAAAATATAAATATTATTATTTATATATTAATTATGTATTTAATATTTACTTAATAAATTGATTAAGATTAAATATTAATAAATATTTGTGTGAACAAAATTCTTAATCTATCGATTATTATTTTTTAATAAGTGTAAACACAAATAAATCAAACAGTTAGTTAAAATATATGTACAAATGTTAGCTGAATTATATATTACTAGTCCTCCTACCCGTGCAATGCACGTGTATTTAATTCAACTATTTGTTAGTCTCTTTCGGCTTAATATTAGATGTAGATATTGATAATAGATAAATAAATAATAAGTGAATGATTAAATTGAAAGAATACAATAAAGAAAATTACATTCATATTACAAATTACGGAATACTTCTTTATAGACTACATTTGTTCTATTCATAAGACGATCACACTGGTCACAAAGCAGAAGTTTCAACCCGGTCGTGTTGGTTACTCTAGACAACTACAATTGATCGTGCGTAAATATTGGTTTTTTCAAAAATATTCCAACATTTGTCAACGACTCACCTTGACTCTTATACCTTGACTCTTATTAATAGTCATGCATACGATATTATAATCGAAAATTGTATTCGTTGAAAAGCAAATTGGAATTTGGTATTCGAGGGCGTGAGAGCAATTCGAGTATTAAGAACAATTTCCCCAGAATTATTTCTCTTAATACTTTCGCGTTGATAATATAATTATCAATTAATGTTACAACCATCCTAGTACCATTGCATAGTCCGACAGAGGCATCCGTATTCCGCAATAGTATAACGGTTACCCCAACCTAATACGAAACAGTTCATGTATCAAAAACTATATAGCATGTCACAACATTTAATTAATTCGTATATTATATACAATAAATAGAATATAACATGACTATATAAATTGTTGCTTAAAGAAAAATAAGTCTATATATATATATATATATATATATATATATATTACTATATTAATTAATATATTTAGATTTTAGTAAAAAAGTTTATAATAATATCAACCTTCAAGTTCATGGTTTGGTAGTTTGGAACACTTTGGTAGTTTGGAACACTTGTTGTTATTTAAAAACTCAATTGAATGTTAAAAAGAATTATTAATGATGATGATAATAACAATAATACATTATCAAAAATGTTAATACATAAACAAATCATAATCATATTAGAAAAATTAATTTATCGAATTTTAGAATGAGTAAAAGATAAATACATTTTATAAGGGTAAAATTGAATTAAGTTTTCTAAAAAATTTTAAAATTAGTTGAATAAAAATTGCAAATTATAGAATCGGGATATTTTGGTTGAAAATTTATAATTTAATTCACTAATTAAAATAGAATAAGGTAAGTTAAATTAAATGGAACCTAATTTACTTAATATTAATATATTAATATAATATAATGATTAATACAAATTAATATTAATACTATTATTTATTAAGATTTATATGATAAAGTAAATAAATAAATAATATATGATAAATAAGGAATAAAGTGAAGATATTAATAGAAGATATTAAAAAATAATTTATTTAATAATTTGAATTTTTCAAGTCAGTCTTTAATATAATTAAGGAATTTATAAAGATAAATCCTTATAATATATAATTCAGCTAGCAATTATCCGAGGTGTAGTATGTTTTCACCGTTTGATTTTTTTTGTTCACACCTATTAATAAATAAGCACCGTTAGATTAAATTTGTGTTCACACTTGGTCATTATTAATTATTATTTTTAGCGTAATTAATTAGCGTAATTTTTAATTAAAACAATTATTTTTAATTAATTAGCGTAATTATTTATTTTTTTATATAATATAATTTACATTTATAATTTCCTTAATATATTGTAGTCAATATTATTTTAGCGTAATTAATTAGCGTAAATATTTTTAATTAATTACAAAATTATTTGTCATTAATTATTATTTTTAGCGTAATTAATTAGATAATTATTTTTAATTAAGCAATTATTTTTAATTAATTAGGGTAATTTTTTTTCTTTATATAATATAATTTACATTTATAATATTTTTAGCTTAATTAATTAGCGTAATTATTTTTAATTAATCAGTGTAATTATTTATTTTTTTATATAATATAATTTACGTTTATATTCTCTTTAATATACTTTCCGTAAATATTGACTTGAAATATTTACAATATCACATTTATTCCTTATTTATCTCCTTATTTCATTAACGAATGATGAGAGAAAATCTACATTTGTTATTAATATATTTAATCGATTAATTAATTAATTTTTATTATACAAACAATAATATCGAAATTTAAGGTAATTCAAATTAATTATATTTAAAAATAATAATTATTATCAAACCCTACTTCAAATCCGTATCTATTTATCTTCACTCACTCTCTACCTTTCACTTTTCATTTAGCTATTTTTTTTATTTGTTCATTCCTCACATTTATTAGCTATTTTTTTTATTGGTTCATTCCTCACATTTATTTATTCACTTTTCATTTTAGCTATTTTTTTATTTGTTCATTCTCACATTTATTTATTTTTGTGCAGAACTCTATTTAAGTTTTGTTGTTTTTTTTTGTTTTTTTGTATTTTTTGTACTAGCTCTCACTTTTAATTTTAGCTATTTTTTTATTTGTTCATGCTCATATTTATTTATTCAATTTTTATTTCAGCTATTTTTTTTATTTATTCATGCTCACATTTATTTATTTTTGTGGAGAGCTCTATATAAGTTTTGTTGTTGTTTTTTGTTTTTTTGTATTTTTTGTAGTCTTTTCATTTAAGCTATTTTTTTATTTGTTTATGCTCACATTTATTTATTTTTGTGCAGAACTCTATGTAAGTTTTGTTTTTTTTTTTTTTGTTTTTTTGTATTTTTTGCACTATCTCTCACTTTTAATTTCAGCTATTTTTTTTATTTGTTCATTCTCATATTTATTTATTCAATTTTCATTTCAGCTATTTTTTTTTTATTTATTCATTCTCACATTTATTTATTTTTGTGCAGAGCTCTATTTAAATTTTGTTGTTTTTTTTTATTTTTTTGTATTTTTTGTAGCCATTTTATTTAAGCTATTTTTTTTATTTGTTCATTCTCATATTTTTATTTGTTGTTTTTTTTTATTTTTTGTATTTTTGGGACTACCTCTCACTTTTAATTTAAACTATTTTTTTATTTGTTTATGCTCACATTTATTTATTCAATTTTCATTTTATCTATATTTTTATTTATTTATACTCACATTTATTTATTTTTGTGTAGAGCTTAATGTAAGTTTTTTTTTTTTTTTTTTTTTTTTTGTATTTTTTGTATCCTTTTCATTTAGCTATTTTTTTTATTTGTTTATACTCACGTTTATTTATTTTTTTGCTTAGCTCTATGTATGTTTTGTTGTTTTTTTTTTGTTTTTTGTATTTTTTGCAGCTAAATATTCTTTTACTAATTTGATATTAATAACCAGGTAAGTTATTTTTTTGCAGACTTTTTGAATTTTTTTACTCATTTTTTGTTTATTTTGTAGTTTATTTATAACTATTTATTTTGTAGGTTTCATTATAAGATTGAAACATTGTATTGCACAAATTTTAAATGAATTCCAAGCTTTTGTTTATGTTTCCTGATAAAATTGGAGTAGTTTGTGTTAATTTTATTTATGATGTAATTACTCAATTTACTGTAATTTTAAAGTAATTTGTTTCCATTTTATTTATGATGTATTTTATCTATTTAATGTAGTTAATGAAATTTACAATAATTTTATTTAATTTTATTGTTTATTTTGTAACTTACGCAACAATATTTTTATTTGTATTACTTACAAATATCACTATAGTAAATATATAAGTAATATTTTAATCTAACGGTAAAAATAATAATTAATAATGACCAGTGTGAACACAAATTTAATCTAACGGTACTTGTTTAATAATAAGTGTGAACACAAAAAAATCAAACGGTGAAAACATACGACACATCGGACAATTGCTAGCTGAATTATATATTATAAGGATTTCAAATTCAATTTATTTTTATTATTATTATCACGCTCACTTTAAGTATTACTATATTTTTTTTATAAAATATACTTATATATTTATATTATTGAACAAAAAATATTTCAAAATCGCACCATAATAATTTTTTAAATTATTTGAAAAATTAATTAAAATCCAATAATTTCTATTTATTTCAATAATAGAGCCGCTTTCTTCTTTAAATTTTGAAGCCCATTTTAATGAGAGAGGAAAATAGCTTTTAAAAGTTCCAAAACAAAAATTACACGATCCACGTGGCACAATCTTTAATCACCACGCGCACAACTTAATCCGTCCCGCGCGTGAAGTAAATATCCAAAGGTTTTTCGATTTACACATCGCAGAAAAGACAAGAAAGAAACTACGCCTTTCGTCGTACTGCATTTATTCGAAAAAAACCGCTCAAATAAGGTTGTGGGGGCTATCGGGAGTTTTGTGGGGTGTCGTGGGGGAAAGGGTAACGGCGTCGTTTCGAAGGTTTGATATCGCTTGAAAAAGAAAAAAGATACCTTTTTTCGCCTTCTCTCTGTTGGGTTCGTCTATATTCTTTTCTTTTCAAACCGTATTCGATCGACTTTTCTTCGTATCACTTCAAAAGCCCAAGAAAAAAAGGGGTTTTTCTTTTTCTGCTGTTTTGTGGTTTTATCTGCTGCGACCATATCCAGGGTTTTCTTGTGGGTCTTTCTGTTTCATGAACGATGAAGTCGTTCAATTGTGTAACTATCTATCTCTGTATATATATATGTGTGTGTGTGTGTGTGTGTGTTTGTTTGTCTGGAATCTTGATTTGTGAAAGTTTTTTGGTGCCCAGTTCATTGGTTAGACTTTGATTGTTTTTAAGTGTTAAATTGGAGTATAAAAAAATTTGTTTAAAAAAAATCTGCAGAAAGCATTTCCCCTATTCTTGTGTGAACACTTTTCTGAAGTGAATGTCTGGAAATGTATGTTATGTGATGTTTCTCTCAAGCCAAACACGGCATTAGGGGCGATTTCTATTCTGACAGTAGATTAATGAAAATTTGTTTGTAGTTCTTATGAGTTAATGAATAGATGCTCAAAAAGAAAGTGCACATTATTGATATCAATATGAGTGGTTGGATAATCAATTCCTTGAAACGTTTTCAGAGACGCTACAATTAGCTTGCAAAATGTATCTATAGATTTTTAGTTTGGGAAACCTGAAATTATACTAATTTAAGGGCTTTATCAGATTGTGCCTTTGAATTCCATCTCAACAATTGATGTTTTTGTGTTTTTCTTTGTTAGGGTTTTCCCTTGTCTGATCATAAAAGCAGAACATGGCTCTGGACCCTTCTGATTGTGGTTTCTTTGATATGTGGCGCTTATATCATCGGCAATTCTTGGATGAGAAAAGATTTATTCAGGGTATATGTGCACACTTATTCACAAGTTAACATTTTTTTCTGAAGTGTTTGAAATAGAATTCACATAAATTGTTTCAAGTAGATATTGCAATTTCCTTCAAACGGATTGATTATTGATTTATTTCAACTTATTTACTGTGGGCCTGTTAGTTTCAATGCTATAGCTTTTTATAAACAATGAAATTATTTTTTTCTTCTTAATTGAATGAATTATACAAAGTCCCCAAAGAATTTAGTCTGTTTATTTATTTGCAAGAGAGGGATTTGAAATTGGTGTAACACATATCGATTCATATTGTAGTAAACTAAAAGTGTCTCTGTCTTGCATGAAATGGATTATGCTAATATTGCAGTATAATATGTGTACAGTTATCTCCTGGATTCGGTCCGAAAACAAAATACCACCACCAAGACTCTGATAAATGCGAGGTAAATATTTATATTATTATGTTTTTTTATTTAAATTATTTGACAATTGATACTTACTAATTCAGAGTATGCAGCCGGTTTCTATTTGTATCTTCAAACTACTTTTGCGCACGCCTACAATTTGTCCGTTGCAGCTTGTTAATATTATGAGTAGTTATAATTTCTTTTTAACACGGAGTGTTTGGTATTTTAAACTTGTTTTGAAGGTATCGTCGCCAGACATAGAAGTCAATCATAGCACGGAGAATACACGCATTGAAAGATGCAATGTTTGTCAAATGTCAATGATACATATGTTTTTATTTATTTATAATATTGTATATTTCTTGAATAGTTTTTGTAAGCTTCCGTTTCTTCTAAAATAAAGACTTTATTTTTATTCCTCCTAGGGAAAATGCAGACCCATTGGCAGTGAAGCTTTGCCAGAAGGAATTATTTCCACGTCTTCAAACCTGGAAATGCGTCCTTTGTGGGGACCTGTTTCTGAGGATGTAAGTATAAGTTTTTTTGAAAAGCTGGAAACTTGCGTGTTTTCTTCAAGCAATCATTCCTGATAGTCTCGTTTTCTAGTTATACGATTCTTCGTGTGATATTATTTTCGAATTTTGTATGTTATTTATTTACTATGTGCAGTTTATTTGATCAGTACAAACCAAAGCATTCCAAGGGTTTGTTGGCCATTGCAGTTGGGATAGAGCAGAAAATATTAGTGAATCAAATTGTTCAGAAGGTAGTTACTCAGATTTGTTTCAGTTACTCAGAAATGATTTTGTGTTCATGACTTTTGAAGTCCATTGGATGTTCACTCTTTGTTTATCAGACAACCGAAGTTTCATTTACATACGCAAACTACCCCCAGCGTTTTGCTTAGTTACAAAATACACATTTATATCAACTTTAATCTATTTAATATATAATTTACCCCTGGAGGGTAGTTTATCTTACTAAATATCCCCCATTCATAAAGTGTTATTTGTAAACAAAATCAAACATCAAGAGCATATTTGTAATTTTATATAATAATTTTTTGGCTTTTGCAGTTTATTGGAACTGATTTTGCTGTGATGATTTTCCATTACGATGGGGCTGTGAACGAGTGGAGAGATTTGGAATGGAGTAATAGAGTCATTCATGTCTCTGCCCCAAACCAAACCAAATGGTATTTATTGTCCTCAATAGCCTTTACCTTATGTCTGTCAAATGTACTTTCATGTATCTTTCAAATCTCTGGCGTAGGTGGTTTGCTAAACGTTTTCTACACCCGGATATTGTTGCCGAGTATGAATATATTTTTCTATGGGACGAGGACTTGGGGGTTGAAAATTTTCATCCTGGACGGTACGAGTCGTGTATCCTACGAATATAGATGCTAAATTTTGGATTTTTATGTGAAATATAAGCATTATTATGTACCTTTTTAATGCAGTTGTTTTTATTGAGATGTGGGGTGCATTTAATTCTTAACATATACATTTGAAAATTAAAACTTAAGTTATCATTTTAATCGTTTTATTAAATCTAATCATGCTAAGTTTGAAAACTACGAGAACCACCCTTTGATTTAATCCAGCTGCATTGTTTATATTATCTGTATTTGACATCTTTTACAGTTACATATCTATTGTTAAAGAAGAAGGCCTTGAAATCTCACAGCCTGCTCTCGACCGTACAAAATCGGAGGTGCACCATCCCATTACCATACGTAAGCGTAGATCAAGGGTGCACAGGTGAGCAAAAACTGCTTCTCATATTTTTACATGTGTGTGTGTGTGTGCCTTAACTCTTCTTTGTCATGTGTAGGAGATACTATAAGTTCAAAGGTAATGGGAGGTGTAATGGAAACAATACAGCTCCTCCGTGTGTCGGGTAAACATATAAATATCTTTATTACGTTCCTTTATTTCTTCATGTAACGGTCTATACCTGAATGAGCAATTAACTTACACGGGTTTATTTTTCATATTCCTAGACAAGTAAGGGTTGGATACAAATAATGTCCTTGATGTGATTTTTTTTTAATGAATTATTTATCGTATTTATTTCTAGGCTAAAGCTTGTCCGTGTCTTTCATATTAAATCACACTGATAACATACTTACGCAGTACTGTAAATGAGTTGGTAAATATTAGCAGAGTATTATTAAACTAACAGTGCCAATTTCGATGTGATGTAGTTGGGTGGAAATGATGGCTCCGGTTTTCTCCCGGGCAGCCTGGCGTTGTGCTTGGTATATGCTCCAGGTATACACTTTAAAATATATACTTATTATTTATTAAAATATGTTTTAATTAGTTTATAATTCTTCAATTTTTTTATTAATATACCCCGTCTGTCTTTGTTGTACAGAATGACTTGATCCATGCCTGGGGTCTGGATATGCAACTTGGTTACTGCGCTCAGGCGAGTTCTCGACTAAGAATCTAAAATTAAATCCTATTTTGTAATTGTCTTTTTCGTTTCATGAAAAAAATAACAGAACCATTGGTTAACTCTCAGGGTGATCGGACTATGAAAGTTGGTGTGATTGATGAGGAGTATATTGTTCATCTTGGTCTTCCTACACTCGGTGGCTTTTTGGATAATAAAAAGAAGGCGGTAAGCATCTCATGCGCTTTACCTTATATACCCATACATTATCATATGACAACCCAAAATCTACAATTGTGATGTCAACAAAATGTTCTGACAATCCATATACATTAATAGTTTCGATAAAATATGTAATTTCCAGTATCGTTTAATGTAGACCCTACAATAACAACAAGATACTTTAATTTATTTTATCATTTTGGCATTGGATGTGTTCGTAAATAGAACTTGGGGTTCATTTTTTTTTTTTTTTATTTAAACGCAGAAAAATGCCGAGTCACCGAATCAGTCTTCCCAACATTCAAAGAACTCGACGGGTTCGAAATCATTGGTATGTCTAATATGCAGTTTTAGTTTTATGTCATTAGTTCACTTCAACCATCTAGATGCGAGAACTTACGTTTTTTCCTCTACAAATCGCAGGCAGGGGATGGCGTGTACAATTTTGATGATAGACCTGCGGTAAGTTGAACTTGGTTATCATATGGTTGGGGTTATTTACGAAAAAAATCCGAAACATTTCAATAAAAATATCCCTTTAATGTTTACTCTTCACTGCTTGCTTGAAACTTAGGTGAGGCGACAATCCTATTCGGAAATGGTGATATTTAGGAAAAGATGGAAAAAGGCGGTCGATGAGGACCAGTGTTGGGTCGACCCCTTCAAAAGAGGTTAAGAGATCTGAGTGTCTTTTTTGTGGTGGTGGAGCAAAATACATGTACAGAAAGAAATTCTATGAGATACTCCTTGGATGGTAGAGTAGAGTATATCAGTTGGGGTTGTATGTTGTGTTGTTCCTTCTCTCGACTCTATTTATATAGTATATAGATCGGTCGAGAATATATATTTAAAAGGTCTAGAATATATATTTTTTAGTGCTTTTTTGTTTTTTTAATTTTTAGGCAAATCAAATTACTATACTCAATACTAATTGAGAATCAATCAACAATGAGAAAGTATGAATAATTTTTGTTATTATTAATTTTGGACTAATAGAAATGGAAGGGTGTGATTGTCATTTGTTACTTCGAAAAGATGAGTATATGTGCTATTTAAACTTTTTAAAAATAAATTAAATAATTCAAGGAAAATCACCAAAAAAAACCGATTTGTTTGTAGGGTTTAGGCCTCCTCCATCTCCTCTGCATTTCTCTGGACGACTAGGGTTTCTGATTCTATACAATACTCTTCCTCTCCATTTCCTCTTCCACTTCCATCCTCGCCATGACTCTCTGCCGCCTTCTCCGCTCCGTCCGCCGGTACTCCTCCGCCTCTAATCCCTTCCCTTTCCATTCCCCGTTTCCTACCTCCGCCGCCCAAACTCCCGATTACCATCCCCAAAACCCCGATTACCCTCCCCGAAATCCTCAATACAACTCTAATCCCGATCATTTCCGATCAAATTATCAATACAATAATACTCAGACTCCGGCCGCCCCAAATCCCCAGTACAACCGTCAATCTTCAAATTATTATCAGAATACCCAGTTCCCCTCCTCCAATTCATCAAATTACCAGTACAACCCTCCGAACCCGCCCGCCGCCGACTATTCCAACTATCAAAATCCCCAGTACAACCGTCAAATCCCCTCGCCGGAGCCGTCAAATCATCACCATCAGAATCCCCACTTCCCCGCATCAAGCTACCAACACAACCCTCAGTTTCCGGCCGCCACCGACGCTTCGAATTATCAAAACCCTCAGCAAGCCCCCTCGAGCAGCCCCACCGCCAACTTCCAGTTCCCCACTCCCGCCGCCGCCTCCGCCACCACCCAGCGCTCGTACGGTTTCAACTCCGCCGAGGAAGCCGCCGCCGAGCGCCGCCGTCGCAAGCGCCGCCTCCGCATCGAGCCCCCCCTCTACGCCCTTCGCCCTAACCCCTCTCCTTCCTCCCCTCCTCAAACCAACCCCAACGACCCTCCCAAGCCTCGCCAGCCCGACAACACCACCGCCCTCACCGGAGCCCGCCTCAGCCTCCACAACCGCGTCCAGTCACTCATCCGCGCCGGAGACCTCGACTCTGCCTCCTATGTTGCCCGGCAGTCCGTTTTCCAGTTCACCCGCCCCACTGTCTTCACCTGCAATGCCATCATAGCTGCCATGTATCGAGCTGGAAGGTACAGCGATGCAATAGCTCTCTTTCAGTACTTCTTCCGACAGTTTGATATTGTGCCCAACATTGTCTCCTACAACAACTTAATTGTCTCCCACTGTGAGTCTGGTGAAGTGGACGAAGCTCTGAAAGTCTACAAACACATTCTCGAGAATGCTCCCTATAGCCCGTCTTCCATCACTTTCCGCCACTTAACCAAGGGTCTTGTTGACGCTGGCCGCATTGATGATGCTGTGAGTATGCTCCATGAGATGCTTCAAAAAGGTCAAGGTGCTGATTCGTTGGTTTTTAACAATGTGATTCTTGGTTATTTGAATTTGGACAATTTGGAGAAGGCCAACGAGTTATTTGACGAGTTGAAAGAGCGGACCACAATGTATGATGGAGTAGTGAATGCTACATTTATGAACTGGTTTTTCAACCAAGGGAAGCCAAAGGAGGCAATGGAATCGTACAGGGATTTGACTTCTAGGAATTACATTAAAGTTCCGGCCACCCGGAACGTGCTTCTGGAGACTCTGTTGAAGCACGGGAAGAAGAAAGAGGCGTGGGATTTGTTTCATGAGATGTTGGATGATCACACGCCACCCACGGTCCACGCTGTCAACTCTGACACGGTCAATTTAATGGTCAACGAGTGCTTTAAGGAAAATAATATCGAAGAAGCCATTGATGTTTTTAAGAGGTCAGGAAAGGGAGTGAAGTCGAGGCCCTTCCAGATGGATGTTGCTGGTTTTAATAACATGATGGCGAGACTGTGCGAACTCGAGATGATGGAGGAAGCCGAAAAGTACTATAACCTGTTGCATGACAAGGCTTTATCGTTTGACGTGAACACGTTTAAGATATTGATAGATGCGTATATCAAGGTAGACAGTGTGGAAAATGTGTTGGTCAAGTACCAGAAGATGGTGGAGGTGGGTTTGAGGGTTATACCTCCTTATGCTAATAAGTGGTTCGGGTATTTGATCGAGAAGAAAAGAGTCTCCGATTGTTTGCCGATTCTGGCTAAGATGGCGGATAAGGAACCTAAGCCTGATGCCACAACTTATGATATCGTTATAAGGGGTTTAGTGGAGGAGGGTAATTTTGACGGTGCTGTTAATTTGTTCAGAGAGACAATGGACCTTGGGGTCGGGAGTAGTGTGTTGCTTAAGGAATATTTGTTGGGTGTTTTTGAGGGATTAGGTCGGCGGGCGGAGATTGAGAGTATTCTGAATAGGTTTGCAGGTCCTTATCAATCTCGGAGTCCTTACAATGGACCACAAGGTCCCCCAAGAATGGAGCAGGAACGAAGAAATCCGCAAATGCCATGGCAGTCAGATTCTTCGAATCAGAATCAGATGCCTTACGGAAGCAATCAGTATACAGAGTCGACACATCGTCAGCCACAGATGACCGAACAGGTGGCTCAATCGCATGGCACGTCAGAGCAGGAAGCGGAATTCCATCGCGTGGCAGGGCAAAATGCTGCTTAAATCTGTAGGCGCAAGGTATTTATTAAAGTACACGGCCGATGGACCTTATTTCTTTTTTTGCTCCATAAATACTGCAAAATGACTTGATCATTGTGAGAATTTTTGTAAGAGTTATTTGACCATGGGTTTTGGTCTGTTGATTTTTGGAACACACTCAAACATGATTCTTGCATTAGACATGAACTGTTGAATGTATTTGTAATATATTTATTTTCAATGGTTCTTTTGAATAATTTTCGGCCTGTGTCTCATTTTGCTCATCCTGTGTTGTTTTTTCTCTGGTGGGTTTGTTGAAACTTGAAATCATTTATACTCGACTCTATAACTCGTTCTCGAACTTTTGCAGTCCATCTTAAAGTATGGAGACCGTGAAAATGATCCTTTTCGTCTCATCGAATTATTTGGCTTGAAAAAAAATCAATTTGCCGAATTTCTAGTTCATCATGAAGACATGATAAGTAAACATGTGTAGTAATATGTTGCTTCTATGAGGAATTTTGAGGGGCCAAAACCCCCTCTTTAGGTGCCTTTACATTGTATTTTCTTACAAAATCCTTCAATGTCATGACTCGCGAGGCCTACACAAATCTCTATACACTTGACAAGATTGTAAGAAGACCTGAGAATATCATCAAAATTTTGTAATCCCTGATGCTGTTTTCAGCACTTCAAAAACTCATAACTTGTGAGGTTAAATTCAGTAAAGGCTCCAAAGCACTAGGATCAAACTTCCTAGCAAAGAGATAACAAATAGGCGTCTTCCTCGAGTTATACGCACAGGACTTACGACTATTCCTAAGCGACTCCAGAAACCCTACGGTTATATTACTGGCGACAAAGGTCGCTGGGTGTGGGCCCAACATCGACCAATCGACATAAGTCACAGTCCGATTCGAGTTAAGTGCCCCATGGAATTTCCGTATATATGTTGGGATATAATGCTCGTCCGGATAGCAAGAAGGCTTGCAGTAGTTTTTAAAGAGAGCGTAATATTTTGTGTCCGCGACTATCTTGATGGCCAGAGCACGATGCATTTCGAACCATTGAGATCCTTTCCTCCACTCAGAAAGATGGATAGCGGGCTTCATCCGACGGCTGTAACGGCCCCGGCCGTAACGGGTTGGTTCGTCGTAAGACTCCACAAAGCTGTGGAGTGAGCTGGTGAGGTATTTGTAGACTGTCTGGAAGTCGTAAATGGGGATGCAGCTTTCAGAGAGAAGGACAAAGCGCTCGTTGGAGAAGTCAAGGAGGGCATTGGCTAGAAGCCGTTTTTCGGCGTCGACTAGTGAGACGGATCCCCATTCAACTATCTGCGATTTTGAAGGGGGAAATGGAAGTTATTAATGAAGATAATGTATATGTAAACAGAAGATTATTAACTTCAAACTCAACAAAATAGAATTTTCTTAGCAACAAATCATATTCCTCACCTAATGATTATAAACGATAAATACCTTGATAAAGTACCTCTTAATACTCACCTAATTATACTCAATTCTCATCTAATTGTTTTTAATCTTCAACTCAAACCAATATGTTAAAGAAGCATGAATAAGGGAGAAAATGGACTCGATTATTTGGTCGCTATTAGCTTTCGGAAGAGCAAACCCACAATTATGGTTATCACTGTATTCAGCAAGAGAAACCACTGTTTCATATTTCCCATTGATGGACATAGCAAAGTTGAGGCTCCGAACAATCTTCTAAATAGCAAAATAACTCCCAATGAACTTGCTCTAACTAAAACCAAATCAAGGTTTTTCAAGACCACAGACTGTACAATGGGGACTTCAGTCATCGATTATATAGTAAAACGAAAGAATCAGTTCTATTTGTGAATAAAGAACAGACTGAAGTAAACGTTACCTTGACAAAACAATCCAATAAAAATTCTAGGCACAAATATTCACTTGACTGCAGATAACTAAATAAGAAAGTTGAAACCCAATACACTGAAAGTATCAGGTAAAACGATTCTTGGGATTTGAATTGGACAAAAAAACATCTATTTCGACAAAGGAAATGTGTTAAAAATAGAATCCTATATCAGATTGTATGACAAACTCCACAACCCTATTTTCGATAAGAGCCTGGTTTGTATTCATCACAGTCCTATGCATTCACTTTTAGATTTTGTCAAATTACCAGAGTGAACCATTTCAAAACCTTCTCAGTTAAAATTCCTCTAAAGAAAACAAGGAATTGTCCACTTTAACAATTCCTCCATATCTCACAATATAGGCAATGGTTTTTAGTTACACGTGATAAAGCCAAGATTTTGTCAAATTTAAACAACTCAACCATCCACTGGAATTCCGTATAAAACTTCAATTCATCGCACATATCAGGCAATGTAAGAAGTTAAGAACAGACACAAAAAAAACGAGGAATTGTCCACTTTATCAATCAATAAATCTGAAAGAACAATCGCACAAGATTGATACCTGACTCGGAATCTGTCGTCTGTAAAAAACCGAGGAATTGTCCACTTTGAGCTCAAATCCGGGAAGTGCATGCACGTATATCGAGTACTTGTCCACATCCTGTCCCCTAAGGAACCTTTCCCACAATGGCAACATGGGCAACGGCCCCCGTGTCAAGAACATGAAAGCCACCCTCGGCAGTCTCCTAAAGGGAAACTCTTCCTTCTGGGGCACAAATGAAGCCCTCCAGAATAACTCGTCATCCGTGAACCGATGGTTCAGATTCCTTAACCCAGTGAAACCCTCCACACTGTGACAGTCGTCACTTTCGTAATTCACCGCCATCCTCTGACCATCATGGCCAAAATGCTCGGTGTTGATATATATGTTCTTGGAATTGAATTTGTGGTCCTGGAATGTGATGAACCTGCTGATGTGTGAGCTTGAAACCAGTCCTATAACTACTCCCACTACGAAAATGATCAGAATTATGATGAGTTTCAATAGGCCGGTTAATGAGTCTGCCATCGATATGGATGTTGGAGGGTTGAATCGACATTCCTCATCTTCTTTCTCCTTAATTCTCGCCATTTTTTTCGGATTGCGAAATTCTACCATCGAAGAATCCACATTCTTTTGCACCACTTCTTTGGGACTAAATTCGAGCTCGAATTCAAAATTCCCCAACAAGCAAACAAACAAACAGTCCACACAAAATGAGTAATGAATTCCATACTAAATTGATTGAATACAGAACGCAGCCATAAAAAAATAATGAATAGTAGTTTAGTTTTCCGTTTGCACATTCATCGGTTCAAAAAAATCGATTGGTACCGGCAAAAAGGAAACGAACATGAAAAGGCACGGAGAAATTAAAACAAATGGCGGAAGAGAAATCGTACGGAGATGGAAGAGCAAGACGGAGAACTGAAGAGGGCCGCGAATCCAACGCGGCGGAGTATGGAATGTTGACTCGAGGTTTTGGTTATGGTGATGAATAGCAATTTTCAAAATCTGAAATAATTAAATGGAGACGAAGAAGTGGTGACTGTGAGATTTGAGGCGGCAACTGCAAGGCAATTCGTGTTGAGTGCGGCGGGTCTCTGTCGTGTATAATAGGTCGTTTTGTGATTGCAATAGTGGACCAAACGCACTCAAAGCCCGGCCCAGCCCGGCCCAGTCCGATCCGACAAAAAAAATCGCAATTATATATATATAAATTAATTTTTTAACATAATTTTTTTTATCTCTTCATTTCTTGTATAATAAGGTCCTGTTTGGTGACCTAGTTAATTTATTGGTCCGATAAAGATAACTTAGTTAATAATCTTGACTTGGTCCAATAAAATAAACACACATCTTGTTTGGTACGCTTTAGTTATCTAAAGATTCATTTCAAAAGCAGGTACTATTCAAAAATTAATTGACTGAAATACCCTCTAACCAATAATTTATTTCACAAAGCAATGACGATGTTTTTTTTTCAACAATAATGTTGAAGAAATTTTGCAAAATAATACTCTCACTACCAAATTCAGAACTTTTCACAAAATAAAAAAAATGCATCAAAAAACAATAAAATCAAAAGGCAAAAACCATCGAAATGCATTCGCATCCGCTATCAGTTCTATTTTCAGCCCAAATAGCATTGCTGCCGCCCGCATCATCCCACACGAAGTCCTCTCCAACATTCTCACCCGCCTGGCCGCCTCCCTCTACGATTTTCCAAGATCTGACATCGTATCCCTACTACAGCACAAGTCATCGGCTGCGTCGACCCAAAATGCGTTCGGCAAGAATCTCTAATCATTTTGAACCACTCACTACTGAGAAATGAATCAGATTCAGACAAAAAAAATTGTTTGCGTCAAATTAGGGCAAGTGGGAGTGGAGACTTTATTTCGCCTTAAATGCCTTTAAGGGTAAAATTGTAATTTCCTAATAAATCTGGATTGACTGTCGAAACGAGACTATTATCACACCACATTGGGCTGATAACTTTTAAGAAGGGGAACAGAAATTAGGTCCGGGCTTTTTTATCTAATATGGGCCAAGTAGATAGTACCAAACTAAAAATAATTTAGTTAACTAAACTATCCTACGTTTATCATGGTCACCAAACAGGCCCTAAGACGTTTTGTGATTGCAAATTTGCAATAGTAGACCTAAGGCACTCAAAGCCCGGCCCGACCCGACTCGGCCAACAAATCCCAACCAAACGATGTGAATGTCATTTATATCATACAATTAGATGTACCAGGGTAAATTTAATAACTATATAAAATGATTTTTTAACATAATTTTTTATTTATTAAATTTTTTTTCTCTTCATTTCTTTCCGTTTTTTCTCTCAACTTGATCATTTGAAAAAAAAAATCAACATGATTTCAAAGTTGGAATATTAATTAATTTATAGAAAAATCCACATAATTTCAAAGCACGCAAATACGCAATATTAAAAATTCATTTAGACCCGCACGGGCGGGTCTGGGCGGGCCGGGCCGGGTTTGGCGGGCCATGAGTTTGAAAAAATAAACCCGCATCCCGGCCCATGAATAGGCGGGCCGGGCGGGGTGGGTCGCAGGTTTTGGTTGATACAGCCCGGACCCGGCCCGCGAATTAAATGTATTTTATTACTTTTTATAAATGGGTTGA
This sequence comes from Euphrasia confusa, assembly GCA_954870475.1. NCBI lineage: Eukaryota > Viridiplantae > Streptophyta > Magnoliopsida > Lamiales > Orobanchaceae > Euphrasia > Euphrasia confusa. The sequence continues at coordinate 8,860,450 of OX940956.1, read as the reverse complement.
GTTAGAATACATTGGAGAAAATTACCCTACCAAAATTACTACTAAAGAGATTCAGAGAATACATAGGAGAAATTATAATCAATATGCAATCACATAGAATGATAGCAATTCAAACTTTAACAATCCAACTGCGGTTTATCATGACAATTCACTAATTAATGTCAAAGAGTCCTACATCATGACATACATGATTACCAAGTATTGGACGACGAATTTCAGTACAGCCAAGAATCGAGATGCATCTATGGATCATTACTTGCACTGTCAGAATTAGCTGATAAATATTTCTGCATTGCCAATGTAGAGTCACGAGCGAAATGCTTTTGAATAGTCGTTATAATATAGTTTTACTATATTATTTAATTATATTTTCCTGATGTTTGAACAGATAGTTTTACTATATTATTTAATTATATTTTAATATATTCTCTTGTTGAGTGGTTACTAAATGTTTGATAAAACAGAGATCAATGTTTCATTAGAGCATTTTTAGTGGTAGTTTCAACTTTTGGGTGATGAGTAGACCACTTATGCGACAACTCATACTTTTTCTACTTCTAACTAAAAAAACTTTTACCTCGTTCAATGGTTCTACTTACAAAAGTCCAACCACTAACTTATTATTTTTTTTTTTATTTAATATTTATATAAATAATCAAGAATATACTGATTTTAAAATTTTAAGGTAATATTAGGGTATGGGGCAGATTGGTTTTTAATATTATTTCCAACACCTATTATTTTTCACCTCATTTGTAGGGGTTCTATATTTTTTAATTGTTTATTTATTAGGGTATGTGTATTTTTTAAATACTAAGTAGGGCATTTTTTAAAATGTATAAAGTCATAAATATCCCTACAATAATATTATGGTAACATATATTAATTTATTTTAATATTCACTAATATTAAGCGCGCTACTAATATATATAAATATATTTGTCGTAAGAATGTAAATATATTTGCGCTAAATATATTTGGTAAAATATATTTGGTAAAATATATTTGGTAAAATATATTTGCGCAAGAAATTATATTATACTGTATGTTAATATCAAAATATATTGCGCAAACAAAATATATTTGCATTACTTAATTTGCGCAAACATTAGTACATATATATTTATAATTATATATAAATATAATTATATATTTTGGATGAGCTGCCGCGAAGAGGATGGTGTTTTATGAGATGAGTATGTGGAACATTCTTTGTGTAATGATTTTACATATTTTTTGCATCTATGATAGATTTCTAGTTTAGTTTGTAAATATCTATAATAGATTTATGGTTTACATATGTTATTTTATGAATTCTTTGATATCTATTATAGATTTCAATTTTTTCTTTCATATAGATATATCAATATTATTATATGAATTATTTATGACAAATTTCTGAATTCAAGTGATTTTATATCTAATGATAGAATTCTAGTGTTGATTTTATATCAATGAGCCGAATATTATCTATGACAAATTTCTGAATTCAAGTGATTTTATATCTATGATAGAATTCTAGTGTTGATTTTATATTAATGAGCCGAAAATGAAAGATTTTCGAATGTCTTTGAAGAAACTTCAATAGATGTGTGTAGTCGAATGAGGAACTATTGAAATGTAAGATGATAGTTTAGATTTTTGCGTAATTTTATATATCAATTAATTTCTTAATTTTTTAATGAAAAAGGATAAAATGGGCAGAGTGCCCTATATAATACTAAGAAAAAAGATTGGGTACTATAAATAATAATAATCTTAGAAGTGCCCTCATTCATGATTACCCCTTATTTCAAATTTTTCATTTTTAATTAAATTTTATATAAAATAAAAAATAGTTTCTAACGCTAAAAATTTAACTATTTCAAAATTTTTATTTTTAATTAATTTTTATATAAATAATTTTTAACGCAAAAAATTTAACTATTTAAATTTTTTTTATTTTGTATTAATTTTTATATAAAATAAAATAATTAGTTAAAATACAAAATAAGTTAAAATTTAATCTATTTCAATATTCTTAATTTTAAATAATTTTTATATATTCAAAATTCTTATTTTTAATTAATTTGTATATAAATAATTTTTAACCCTAAAAATTTAAATATTTGAATTTTTTATTTTGTATTAATTTTTATATAAAATAGAATAATTCGTTAAAATAAAAAATAAGTTAAAATTTAATCAATTTCAAAATTTTTAATTTTAAACAATTTTTATATAAAATAAATAATAATCAGTTACGTTAAAAATTACAATGACAGTATTAATTTTGTTAATTAATAATATTAAATAATAATAATATATTAATAATAATAAATAATAATAATATAATTTAGGGTAGAAGTTCTTCTACCCTAAATGTTTTAGGAACTCCTAATTTTAACACGGCATCGCATCTCCAATGGCTTCTACCGTATTTTTGGGAGAGAGGTAGGAGTACGCATCTCCAATGGCTTCTACCGCATTTTTGGTGAGAGGTAGAAGTACGCGTAGACTTCTACCTCTCCATTGGAGATGGTCTTAGACGCAAATATCCATCACTCAGCAGGAGAATATATTAAAATATAATTAATTACTATATTAAAACCGCACTCAACCGTAGAATACATTAAAATATAATTAATTGCTATATTAAAATTACCATCAATCACAGCACAAAAATCATTTTTCTTGTCGCTCAAATAGCTTCACTTGTTTTGTGACTTGACCCTCAAATAGACAGAGAGAACAAATGTAGCAATTTGGTCGAGTTTATTGTCTTTGAATTTTGATTGAATTTTAGATTTATTAGAATTAGGGTTGACATGTCGAATTTATTGTCCTTGAATTTTGATTGAATTTTAGATTTATTAGAATTAGGGTTGACATGCAACTACAATTTCATTGGAAGTGTAAAGAAGTAAGTCGGTTATATTATTTTGGGGGAGAAGACGATGTAGTCCAGAAGAGTGAGTTTTTTTTGTAAAAGTAAATCACATAAGAAAGAAGTAAATCACATAAGAAAGAAGAACATAATACACAACTGCGCGTAGAAGATGAAAACTCTTACCACAACACCGAGCTAACATACTAGCTCTTCAATCGGTCCAACTACACATAAAATACTAAACAAAATACTAAACAGGCTCAACTACACATAAAATACTAAACAAAATACTAAACAGAAGAGTGAGTTAATCAAAGATAGTTTGAAAGAAATATAAAATTATTTTTAAAAAATATATTATATTTTAAATTATTTTTCTTTTATATATAATAAAATAATGCATTAATTTTGGTTGATTATAAAAAAAAATTATATAATGAACGCAGTGCAATATAATTATTTTAGGGTAAAATATGTTTCTTGTTTATAGATTATTATAGAATATAGATATAGATATAATATTATAAATATTAATTTTAAAATTTGATGCGTTTGTTTTGAAAGATTGTTTATCCATGGATTATTTAATGATTTTGTTTTTATATTTTTTAAATATACTTATAGACCTAATACGACGTCGTCCCAAGCTGAATTAGAATTCACGAAAAAATCAATTCCTTCCGCCTCCACAGGGCACAGGGCACAAAGTAGGCAAGGCACACAGTCATAACAACGTTTTCTCTTTCCGCCGCCGCCGCCCCAAACCGCCGTCAGGTAAACTTTTCGACTAACGGATTTGCTTCTAATCCGACCCGAACGTATAAAACATTTGCTCTTACCATTCGTATATTGAAAGTCTTTATTTGAGTCACCACCGACCGAAGGGAAACAAACCTCGGTTAGGGTTTATGTTAGCTATGGCTAGCTCTGCCAGAAACTCGTTTCTGATTTAACTATTAAATTTCCCTTCTTTTTCAGAGCAAGTAGTTATGGGGTCAGTGAAGAGGAAGTCACCGGAAGAGGGGAAGGGGGAATACCAGACTCCGCCTGCAAAGCAGCAGAGGGATAATGGCTCTATTTCAACGACGGAAGAGCCGGTGGCTTGCCTTCATGACGTGTCATATCCGGAAGGGTATGTGTGCGGCGGGTCAGGTCCCAATTTGGTTAACCAGGAGCATTCAAAGCCAGCCAAGGAGTTTTCATTTAATCTCGACCCTTTTCAGCTCGAAGCTATCAAGTGTCTCGACAATGGTGAATCCGTCATGGTACATTTTTCATTTACTTTTTATCGCTTGTTTGTAAATATTGAAGCTTTCTTTAATCATAGACGTTGATGCGAGAATTGTTATCCTTGTATATATGAAACTTTTGGTTTGAAAATTGAACACGTAAATTGCTACATTTTTTCTACTTAATATATTTGTGTTTTGGTTTGCTTGTCGCAATCCACACCGGATAAGTGTGTATGGAATTGTTCCCATTCCATTTTCCAATTTATAGTTGGAAATTTATCAAGATGTTATTGGTTTTCGTGTAACTGGAAATATGTTTGGTAAACTGTTTGAATGTTTATGACAGATATATTTGCAAAGATTTGTTTGATTATAGTGAATACTTGTTTGAATTTACACTCATTTAAAAGTAAAAGGAAAAATATTTCAATTTCTAAATATAAGTCACTAAACAAACATAATTTTATTTTCTGTCAGCTGTAAACATCACCTTGGGTTTTGATGGAAATTGAATTTTAAATGTATTTAGGTCTCTGCACATACATCTGCTGGGAAGACAGTTGTGGCACTTTACGCCATTGCCATGTCATTGCGGAATAAGCAACGTGTGATATACACATCCCCAATCAAGGCACTTAGTAACCAGAAATACAGAGAGTTCAAGGAAGAGTTTTCGGATGTGGGGTTGATGACAGGTGATGTCACCATCGACCCAAATGCTTCTTGCTTGGTGGGTTATATTTAGTTCTGTGTATGTTTGTTTGTGTCTGATGTCTTAGTTTAGAATCACTTCATCAGCTATGTTTTTGAAATATGATTTCAGGTAATGACAACTGAGATCTGGCGAAGTATGCAGTACAAAGGATCAGAGGTCACGAGGGAGGTGGCCTGGGTTATTTTTGATGAAGTGCATTACATGAGAGACAGAGAGAGGGGGGTAGTGTGGGAAGAAAGTATTGTTATGGCCCCGAAGAAGTCTCGGTTTGTGTTTCTCTCAGCTACTGTGCCGAACGCAAAGGAATTTGCTGATTGGGTTGCAAAGGTGCTTGTGACTTGCACTACCATTTTGCTTAACTGTACACAGATGCCTGAAATCGAAACATATCTTGATTCTTAATAGTAGCTACATATACGTTTAAACATAGTAGCTGATCCGTTGTTAAAACAAAGGCCCGTATCAAAGCTGCATGAACTGAATTTCCTTAACGGTTATAATGCTAGCCTAGGCAGGCATATGTGTTTATCCTTTCTGTAGATGAGAAATCTACATTCTCATATTATCTACCGACTATTATTAGGATTATTATGCAGTAACTGGGAAATAAATGAACAAAAAGACACTTGATTATTGCTGAATTTGCTTTCATAATTTGAAGTAACTTCATATATGAATTTTATGCATCTAGTTGCTGAGGATACACTAATTTGTTTTTAGCATTACTAGGACATAACCCTTTGTTTGAAAATTTTGGGAAGAAAATATACTAGTTGTGAGGAATAAACTAGGCTTTTAGTAGTCCCTTGAGATCCTGCATACAGTGTAGATTGATTCAGGTCTGTTTCAAAACTTGGTTAGAAGTGAACTTTTAAGTCCTCGGCTTACTCTCTTCCAATCTTCTCTTTTGTTGCGTGTCTATTGACTCAATTTAAACTCTTTTCCTCCTCTATCAACTCATTTCCATGCCAGGGCTTCTACAGAGGTCTCTTACAAGAAATTGTTTCATTTTTATTACCCACCCCTCTCTTCAGTTTGGACATAATGTAGTAGAATTACTTTGTGTAGTCTGTGCATCTACACTCTAAAAGCATTATTGTTGCTAATATCATGCTACATAATGTAGGTGCATCAGCAACCATGTCATATTGTTTATACAGATTATCGACCTACGCCCCTTCAGCATTACATGTTTCCTTCTGGAGGTGAGGGTCTATACTTGGTTGTTGATGAAAAAGGTAAGTTCCGCGAGGACAGTTTCCAGAAAGCTTTAAATGCACTCATTCCGAAAAATGAAGACAAACGGAAGGAGAACGGAAAAGGGCAGAAAGGGTTGGTTCAGGGTAGAGCCGGTGAGGATAGTGACATATTTAAGATGGTGAAAATGATCATTTTGCGTCAGTATGATCCCGTCATATGTTTCAGTTTCAGCAAACGCGAATGTGAATTTCTTGCTATGCAGGTATGCATACTTTTGATGCCTATTAAAGAAAAGCTTCAGTTCTAACAATTATGGTGCCAATTCTTAAGTTATGCGACCTTTTTTTCTTATACCTTGCCTCTGGAATGAAAAAAAATTGTTAAATAGAAAAAGAGTTGCAGCAAAAGACTTCTCAAGAAGATTTTCAAGCTCTTTTTATCTCATCCATACTTTGAATTTATCAATATCTAATATTTCTATTGAATCATCTAAGTAATAGTATATTATATTATTAGTAGTAGTAGTATTAGAGTACCCAAAGAAGCCTAGCAGTGTTATGCATCCTATTTTGGAAGATACTAACCATAACTCCATAGTCTTAATTCGTTTCTTCAAATTTCGCCAATATAAGTTCAGCTACATTCTTATATATAATTGATGTTGCCTTTACTGAGAAAGAAATTCCAGGGTACCTTCTTTAATCCATTTTTTTGTTGTTGATAATTAAGATGCTTGTTGTAGAGTTATGTAGGTAAAGATGATTAAATTGCAATTATTTGGCCACCTTTAATTAGCAAAGTAACAATTTTCCTTTTCTAAGTAGATGTCTAAATTGGATCTAAATAATGATGATGAGAAAGTAAACACGGAAACTATTTTCTGGAGTGCTATGGATATGCTGTCAGATGACGATAAAAAGTTGCCGCAGGTTAGATTATTTTTCTATTAAGAGGAAGTTAAGATGTGAGTAAGGTTGTTATGATTTGTTCATATTTCATTTGTCTATTCCAGGTTTCAAATATGTTGCCTTTGCTTAAACGAGGAATAGGTGTACATCACTCTGGCTTGCTTCCCATACTGAAAGAAGTGATTGAAATATTGTTCCAAGAAGGATTCATCAAGGTTGGCAGGAGAATATTACTCATCGTTGCTAGTTTCGATATATATATTTTTTAAATGTATTTGCTTCCTTATACTTGCAAGTATGTGATGAATATTCTTGGTCCAACTGGTGCTTTCTCGACTTCTTTTTAGGTTGAGAAAAATTAGCATTAATCTTATCAAGAGTCTTGCCACAATGCAAGCACAGTGGTCATTTGTTCAAAAGTTCATATATCTACAGTAACGTATTTTCATATTTATATCTTTGATTCTTTATTGTATTGCAGATGAACATTAACTATTTATGTTGCTTGTTGAGAAATGCTGATTGCATAAATTACTTAGGTGTACTTTATATCATCTACTTTCCTTCAGGCACCGTGCTCCTTCCTTTAATTGCACACAGAAAATAAATAAAATAAAAGAATATTCTTATATCATAGTCTAAATTTTGCATTACTTTCTGTGTTATTGATACTCTTTCTTCATGTTGTGTCCTTTTAGTGCCTGTTTGCAACGGAGACCTTCAGCATAGGACTGAACATGCCTGCCAAAACTGTCGTATTCACCAATGTGCGCAAATTTGATGGAGATAAGTTTAGGTGGATAACCAGTGGAGAGTATATACAGATGAGTGGCCGTGCTGGTCGCCGAGGGATTGATGACCGTGGGATCTGCATCCTTATGGTCGATGAGAAGCTAGAACCTTCTACATCAAAATTGATGTTAAAAGGAAATGCAGACCCTTTGAACAGGTGACGTGTCAAAATTGTTATTCAGTGGCATGTTTGTTATTCGTCTTTACAGGTTCAAATTTAAAAGCATCAACAATGTTGTTTTATTCATGTGTTTGTATATTGTTTTTTGGTTATAACGGGCTATTGTGAGAAACCTTTATGTTGTGTTTTACGCTGCTGTCATCTTTTGTTTGAGAAAAATTGTCCAATCAATGAAGTGTGTTACATTTTTTTTAAGGCAGTTCATTGTTATGGAAATGACTAGGGCAAATACTGTTCTGTAAAAGTTGATGGACTGCTCTTTCTTTCTCAGGTTTAGATTATTGCACTATATCTAAATATTAGACTAGTTTGAATTCAAGTTTCTTAAGGATTTTACAGCCGTTGATTGGCATGAAGTATTTAGAGACAAGTCCTAATATAGATTAGTATCTCACTTGCTTGAATAATTCTTGCACCGGGTGCTTTTATCGTTTATTTATATGATTGAAATGCTTTAAACTGTATTCAATCATGGATTATGTTATATTATAAAAAAATATAATGGCTAGCTAGACTAGGGATCTTGTGTTTTTGCATGATCTCTCTGTCTCTTCTTCTGATAGATTGTTTTCTTAAACCCAGTGCGTTTCACTTAAGCTACAACATGCTTTTGAATCAAACTCGATCTGAAGACGGTGACCCTGAAAATCTGCTTCGTAATTCCTTTTATCAATTCCAATCAGACCGAGCCATCCCAGATCTTGAGGTACATTAGTTTTCATGCTTCTAAATATTGTTACCATATTCCAAACTTGAATTATTATTCAAAATCTCTGTTTTTTCCTTGCAGAAACAAGCTAAAGTTCTCGAAGAGGAGAGGGATTCTATCATAATAGAAGAAGAAGACAGCTTAGAAAACTATTATTCTCTGCTACAACAATATAAAGCTTTAAAAAATGACGTCCGTGATATAGTGACCTCTCCAAAATACTGTTTACCTTTTCTCCAGCCAGGGCGGCTTATTTCGATCCAATGCACAAGTGATGAGAATTCTGCTTCCTTCTCTATGAAGGATGATGTAACGTGGGGAGTCATAATAAATTTTGAGAGGGTTAAAGTACATTCTGAAGGTGAGGTGTCTTTATGTTGAGCATGAAATGTCCTGCATTTTTTTATTCAGTTTGTATTCATTAATAAATGTTCCAACCCAGATGATGCCAACAAGAAGCCAGAAAATGGAAGCTATACAGTGGATGTTCTCACGAGATGTAGAGTGCATAAAGATGAAATTTCTAAGAAGACAATAAACATAATTCCATTAAAGGAGCCCGGAGAGCCAGCTGTTATTTCAATTCCTATTTCACAGGCAAATTCTTACCCTATTTTATTCTCAAATTATTTTTTCGATGTTTTTGTTGCTGCATGTACTTTATTTTCTTATTGAGATTCAATTTTAACTGCCGCCAATTTAAGGGGATGGGGGTCTCAGCTGAATCTGAGGAACAATTGATGACGAATAATCAGTTTGTTTACGTCACGTCTGGTTGTCATTCCAGCTACTAATTTCCATTTTATAACTATTGTTAGAAATGGGATCAAGTTTTTTTTTGAGTTACTTACCCTTGGAAATCACCATCCCAGCTTTCAATTTGCAATCACTACTCATATTTTTGCATGTGAGCTCAGTACCACCACTGCTATTCACTTTATTTTGTAATCTCATCTTTCTAGTGGGACTTACCACTTAGTAATATATATTAAAATTTAATAAAAGTGGACTCCACCACTAATAAAATTATTACATCTAAACATAATCTCAATGTTTCTGTAAACCCAATTATCTTCTCAGAATTTATATTTGACCTCTGGAAATTGGACATGGAAGCTAAACATACTCTCAGTGGTTCAACTATTTTGTTGGTTCCTTGGCATGACCAATTTCTCTATCACCGAAATTATGTGGATATTAGCTCGCTTTTCCATTTCTTATACGCATTTGAATATAGAGATTAATATGTGTATTTGATATTTTTTTCTACCAGATTGATAGCTTAAGTAGCATCCGTTTAGTAATACCGAAGGACCTTCTGCCATTAGAATCTCGAGAAAACACGTTGAAGAAAGTGTCTGAAGTGCTCAATAGATTTGCAAAAGAAGGCATGCCTCGTCTTGATCCGGAAGATGACATGAAAGTATGTTCAATAGTTTTGTTTCTGTTCGGTGTTTTTGCGTAATATTGGTACTTCCAGTTTTACTACTCAAATGATCTGGTTGACATTTGGTACATTTTCTAGGTTCAAAGCAGCTCTTACAGGAAGGTGACACGAAGGATAGAAGCACTGGAGAACCTTTTTGAAAAGCACGAGATTTCCAAATCTCCATTGATTGAGCAAAAGCTCAAAGTTCTGCATATGAAGAAAGAGCTTACAGCAAAAATCAAGTCTATAAAGCGAACAATGAAGTCTTCCTCTGCCTTGGCTTTCAAAGATGAACTTAAAGCAAGGAAAAGAGTACTCAGGAGGCTGGGGTAGGTCACCGGTTTTCAGTTTGACTGTATTTTGATGCTCTGTTTTTTTTTTTGTTTTTTATTTTAGTTTTAAATGGTTCGTGTATTTCAAACTTGCGCTTAAAGTGCACAGTGCTCTAGCAATACCCAAATGCATTTGGGAACCCTATTTTTAAATCTTTTTGTCACATAAGTTTGAGATATCATATAATTTTCAGGCATACTGATTACAAAAGTTCAGCACGTTTCATTCTCTCTATGTGTGCATGTGTGTGAGAGAAAAGTTAACCTTTTGCATCAGTGGCCTTAGGTCATAGTATTTCTTTAGGGCATGTGTTCTTCATCCATTATTTCTTATTTAATGATAAAATATTTTTTTATTATCAAATATACAGATATATTTCAAGTGGCGATGTGGTGGAGTTAAAGGGAAAGGTTGCGTGTGAAATCAGCAGTGCAGATGAATTGACGTTGACTGAACTTATGTTCAGTGGGGTTCTGAAGGACTTACAGGTGGAGGAGATGGTATCCCTTCTCTCATGCTTTGTGTGGCAAGAAAAGCTTCAGGAAGCTCAAAAGCCCCGGGATGAACTTGAGATGCTTTTCACACAGTTACAGGATACAGCACGCAAGGTGGCTAAGGTTCAGCTTGAGTGCAAGGTACTGTATTATTATTATTATTATTATTATTATTATTATTATTATTATTATTATTATTATTATTATTATTATTATTATTATTATTATTATTATTATTATTATTATTATTATTATCAGTAGTAGTAGTGTTAATTAAAAAAGGTTAACTTGATGTTTGGCCTAAAGAAAAAAAAATTACAGAACTCCCCATGTTATTTAATTAATTGTCTTGCAACATAACAAATTCCCTGTTTACATTTATAAATATATTACTCTGGCCACCAAATCAAATCTGAAGTGTATTTTTGTAATTGTGAAAGTTGGAGGGTTTTTGTAACTATTTTGACCCTCGTATTTTTGCAATCATCCCTGAACTGAAAATTGTTCCAACTGTTTTTTTTTAATTCCAGGTACAGATTGATGTTGAGAATTTCGTGAGCTCCTTCAGACCGGATGTCATGGAGGCCGTTTATGCATGGGCCAAAGGATCTAAATTCTACGAAATCATGGAAATGACACCTGTTTTCGAGGGCAGTTTGATCCGAGCAATACGGAGACTGGAGGAAGTCCTTCAGCAGCTGATAGAAGCAGCTAAGTCGATTGGCGAGACGGATCTTGAAGCGAAATTTGAGAATGCTGTTACTAAGATTAAAAGGGATATCGTCTTTGCAGCCTCCTTATACCTATAGTAATTGCTTGGAGGAAGAGAAGGGTGGATTCAATACAAAAAGTGAGATATATGGATGGAGAAATAAGAGACATGCACAATCTCGTGTATTATGTGCAATATCTCTCTCCTATTTTCACGGTAGCAGGGTTTTTCGAGACCTTGGAAATCTGGAAAATGATATAGGTTCTCTAGAAATTATACATATTGTCGATTTGTGCAATGAGTACTAGAAATGTGGCAAATTTCATCATCTGTGAAGCATAGTGAAAGCGAGACAACCGATATATAAATGCTCATGCATAAGACGGGATTACAGACTGCCTAACCTGTGTATCTGAGGAGTTTTCATTTTTTGTTTTCAAGTTTTTTTATTTGTTTGCTAGTTTTGTTTACTCGCTAATGCTTTTCATTGTGTTTTATCTAAAGATATAGTTTGATCACCTCAGTGTGTGGGGTGTCAATTCTTGACCCACGAGAATCTCTCGCCAACCTTAAATACTACCGGCTCAGAATTTGATAATTTGATGTCAATTTTTATTATGTTTTCCCTATTTGTTTACCAAAATCATTGAGAACATAAATGCTTGGAGGAGTGCACCAATTCATATACTATATTTATAGTACATTGTGATTGTACAAATTATTGAGTACATCATTTCAAACTATTTAAGCTAACTTATTCTCTAATATGAAAGCAAAGAAAAACACCAAACGAACTTTAAAGCCCACAACAACACACCCCCTATAGGCTGAAGCTTCCGAAACATTATATTGCTGATGACAAGTGCCGGTGGCCTGACATTCTTGATCGCTTAGTAACTTCTCACCATGATCATCAGCTTTAGTTTCTTCTGGTGGAGCCATGGAGGCAAATGTGATTCACCGGTGATTGAACTGTCTGATAATAAGTTTATACTGGTATATTCTTGAAATGGCAAATTGTATTCGAGCCAAGGTTGTAAGGGCGGAGGCGAAAGGTAGGATCGGCTCGTATACGCTATGGGTCGGGTAATATTATAAAGTGGCGGAGGTGGTAACTGTGTTGGTAAAGGCTTCTCTTTTCTCTTCTTTCTTGGCCAGAACTTGAGCATCTTCATGGCTTTGATAATCTTCATTCTTGAGCTTCTTTCTTGTGTGTAATCTGTAGAAAAACGATCTGTTTCACTTTATTATATACTACTAGCATTTATTGTTTTTATTTTGTATATTTTGAGAGTGCATTTTGCAATGCTATACAAATATAAGGTGGTTATTCACAATTTTGAAAGATGCCTTCTTGTATTTTTGTAATTAGGCTAACCTCAAGGGTAATATCTGTAATTAAAAAAAAAGAGAGAGGAAACCACACACCCCTTCTATATTTCTATACAAAGTACTAGTATATATCAAGGTAAAACCAGTTTGTAGCTTACAAAGACAACCATGCATATAGACTTATACTAGTATATATCCTCTCCTCTCAGAGCTTTGCTTTAACATAACTGGGATCCAAAGATCCAAACCTCATAAGATTCATTCGGGCCTCGGCCTTATACAACAACAAGATATTAATGTATATGCTACAATCGAACTCTTTATATCATTATGATACTACTAATTCTCGTATACTAGTATCCTATTACCGAACCAAAAACAAAGTAGAATAAAACTTGCAAGTTCACACATCATTTGTCGAATCCCACATTAGAAGACTGTCCCTCGGTTTCGATAGCAGCACTTGAGATTAGCTTGCCTGATTTGACCTCATCAAAATGAAGTAGTTTCATCTTGGGCGAAAGCCTCTTGGCTTCCTCTGTTGTGTAGATGTATATCTTCTTTACCATGGAGCAAAACTCACTGCAAAACATATTAAGCAAATTCATGGGACATTAAGTACATAGGACAGCTAATCAACTAGTATTATTTGTAGGTAATAAAAGGTCAAACATGGTTAAGTAAACTTAAATCATTTCTCTAAAAAAAGCTCTCATGTGAGGAAGAACAATCTCGAGCACCCAAGTCACAAAAATAAGTGGGTCACTCAGTGAAGAAATACTTCACTCCAATATAGGGGGCAATCAAGTAAAACGACATGCAATGGAAGAGAGTAATTAGAAAGAAATTTGACTTAACTGCCAAGGATCGTCTCCGACCATCATCATGTCATCTTCATCATCCGTGTAGATAACCTTCCATTTCTTAGTTGACCCACAGAGTTCCCCTTCGATTTCAAACATCTCTTCTAATTTCTTGATTAGATCCGAGTAGGATGTAAACCCAGTCAGGTCTAGTGCTCTCCCAACTGCAATGCCTTGCATATGAACCTATACATGAATATGAACTTAACTAATTTATACGTTTTCCACACAAACAACTTATTTAAAATAAAATGGTGCACAACTTTAATTCACTAAATAAAAAGTACTTCATCACGTTCTATCTGCCGCATTTGAGTACTCACACAAAGGGAGATGAATTAACAAAGGGTAAATTTAGAAAAATCTATATAACTGTTCATTCTTCTTGATGGTGTAAAAGTGACAAGTAGAATGGGACAAATTATTTTCCAAAATGCGACAGTTGAACGGGGAAGAAGGAGCAACATGTGTACCACAGTGTAATCATGATGTAGTCACCATTATAAGCAGGCAACTTCATATTTTTCCTTTTTGACCTATCTAGGAACATTTGAAGGAGGCAGTCTGAATTGAGCCATATGTACCTTAGTGCAGCTCCGAGTCTGCTTGTTGTACGGCTCATGGGTTGACCACGGGCATGACGTGTCTAGATCATAACTGTCTGATGGAACACTAGACAGATTGCGGTTTGAGGGCTCAGAATGCTGCTCAAATTCTGTAGCCGGATGAGAAATGTAAAAATCCTCAACAACAGCACCAGGAAAGACAGCTGGCATGGTGTCTTGAACAATTGAATGGTCAATCAGCTCAATGCCAAACAGCCTGCATCCATTGACCTTTCTCCTTTTGCTAATGGATGCATACGACTCTGGTGCAGTTTCTATTTGGTTAGATTGGTGCGCTAAATTGATTGCAACTGGCAGCATATGTTCGTTGCGATTCATAGCATGATAAGAGGAGAATGCTGAAGGTGACTCGCACGTTGGCTTCCGTAATCCTGTTAGTGTCAAATGATTAATTCCTAGGATGGTTACCAAAATTCCCTTGACCTTGATATAATTAAAAAGAAACCCAATCGTTAGAAATCACAAATACCCCCTCAAGGGTGTATTTGTGGTTTTAAGAGAAGGCTGGGTTATTTGTAACTAGGCTAAACATCAAGAGGGTGCTTTTGTAGTTAACAATTAATTCCTTATGAGAAGATATATGGTGATTGACAAGGTATAACTGATAAACATATCGGGGAAATATATTATACCAAGTGATGATACTTCCTGCATAGGAGACGGCAAAATGGGTGGATGTGCTCGCTTATTCCTCTGTTGAGCCTGTAAGCTTGGAGGATTCACAGCAACAAGTGGCTCGATTTCCCATGGTGATACTCTATCTGGACGTAAAATTGAGGAAGGTTCATCCCACTGGACCTGATTGCACAGAAAATATGTTACTCTTAATCCAAATACAGATCTTTATTTGGGAAAAGTATGTACAACATGCCAAACAAAAGACTTTCTTTTCAAAGATCAAGGTTGATTTTGTACATGCAACCAAAATAAAAGTTAGTATATTAGATCCGTTGATTCCCTTCTCTATAAATAGCGAAGTGAAAATGGGTTGACCAGTAAGCCCACCGGGACCAAATGCGAAAAATGGGGCTGGGCCTGGTTAAATACTCTGTGCCGTTACTCATGGCCCAGTCCGCCCAAAATATGAAAAATACGAAGGAGACCAGCTTGGGAAAAAGGCATGGCCAAATAACTTTTACAGGCCTAAGAACTTAGGTCTAGGCCTGGTAAAATGCTACATTTTCTTCAGTTAAATACCTTCAATGATCTCCATTCAGAACCAGGCCACTTAGATGAAGGATAATCCTCAACACCAACAACTGTCCCACTGAACCTGAATTTAGCAATGATGATTATTATTTCTGCAAAATCATTTTTTTGAATATAGTAGTAGTATACTATTATTTAGTAGTGAATCACTCAGATACCTTCTTTCCGGAACATCTTCACCCTCAAATCTCATCTTAAACCTCTTCCCCACCGAAAGCTTCTGATTTTTAGCTTCAAGATACTTGTTTACACTTACTATGAATTCAGATGGACTAGTCCTGGACAAAGAATAGTTGCAGTTTAATATAAATAAAAGTGATTGCTCCAATAAACCATAAGAAAAATGGGATAAGTAAACAGCAAACGAAACTGATATTGGCCTGGTGCCAATGGAGTATTAACTAGTGGGAAAAATGATTTGTCCAAATTATAAAGTATAAATATATATAAAGGGCTATAGAAGAAAAGGCTTCAATTAGGAGGAGGACATGGTAATAAGACCCAAAGAACAGAATGGTTCCGCAAATCAGACCTTGAAACAGTAGACCTCCATTTTATATTTATGAATCAGGGCTGTTTTCCAAACAGCCTTGTATAAAAAAAAACTTGCTGAGCCACTCTTCAACGAAAATATTGTTTTAAGAAAGAGGGGAGGGGTGAGGAAGAGGGACAACCTTGGTTTATAGAAAACCGAAAAGAGTGTCCTAGTGGAGAGGGCATGGGATGCAGTGGCTAGAACCCCCAGGTGCATACTGTGACTTGATATAACAGAAGACGGCACATTATTGAGCTGTCTCAAGGGCCGGCGAACCCCGACTCGAAGCTCTCCATTCTCCCTGCAATGTTTAATGAAGATTTATTTTAAACAGCTCAACACAGAACAATAAACCTACAGCAAAGCCTTGATAATTTAAGACATGGTTAATTAATAATAATCATATTTTTTGTCGGTTCTGACATGGTACCAACAAGCTAAATTAAAATCTTGTTTATTTAATCTAGCGCGAACTGATAGATTCTAGCGTTCCTATAGCTAATAACTTATAGAGGTTTTAGTGTATATCTAATATTAACATCATACCTTAGAAAGATAAAAACGTCTCCTGCAACTAATTTTTTTGCACCAACAAAGCTACTCCATCCTGTAGTTAGTAAGTGGCGCCTCGGCTGACCTGAAAATGATATCAACATTACATCGTGAACAAAAAGAAGTTTACACCATGAAACAAGAGCATTTTATCATACAGGAGCATCAATTGGCAGTAAAGACGCAAGAAGTTGTTACTATTATACAGGACCAATGTTAGACCATTCAACAGATAAGAGCAGTTTATCATACACGTTAGCACATTCAACATATTAGTAATCAAAGGGATAGTATTGAGTGGCTATTTTCTGTTTAAAATTTCACTAATCCAATTAGGATATAAGATGCATAGAATATTTTCGGAGCTTAGAGGAGCTGGGGAGGGCATTGCGGGTCATTTTGTGACACTAGTTTATCCATTTTGATCAAGATTATTATGTAACTTCCAATTTTTTGCCCTTCAATCAACATTTAAAAAATTCTAGCTTTGATTTGGCCAACTTGTGTTCCTTACCTCGGAAAATGTGACGGAAATGCCACTCGTTGCCCTGAAGATCAGAAGCGATCAGTTCCTGCCAGGGTGGTTGCTGAGACATATCCTGTGACACGACATAAACATTCCAAAAATTTCGGTTGATGGATAAAAAGAAAAGACAACAGCACATCATTATTTAATGATCAAAAGATTTGTACCAATGGAGGTAAACAGTCATCAGCGTGCCTTCGTAAAACTGAGAACCCACCATGTGTGCTGGTATCAGAAGCAGTAAGAGTCTTACAAAATGAGTGAACTGTGCATCTTGGAGTATCAGGTAGAGGCGGATCCGGGCTCATAACCTCACTTTGCTGATCCATAAAAAATACTTCAAATAAGACTATTTGATTCAAATATTCAAACTTGGGACAATCAAGAGAGATAAATCTATACTTCATTACGATTAAAGGGTAAGGAATGTGAATTTACATTTTGTTCAGGAATCAATGTTATTTGAGCATACACCTCGTCTGTTTCCGCTTCAGCCTACAGTTTAAGAATAAGTCAGTTGCCAAACACGGCATAAATAAGTTGAGATCTTCAGGCACAAACAAAAGCTGCCCAAGAAGACAAAGTTCGCTTTCTCAAATTTAAAGGAGCCTTACCCGGAGCTGAACATGCATCACCTTGCAAAGAACTTTATTGGGTAGGTTGAAGGAAGGAAGTTGCTGATCTGATCCTTGGTGTATGGATGCTTCAAGCTAAGATGACAACACAACAACAAATAAATTAGTAACTGAAATGGCGAGTTTGAGACGTAACATAAGAAGAACTTATTAATCAGATGGTGATATAGAAACTTCCGTCCAACTTTCAAGGATCAATCAAACCAAAAAAAGGTAAATGTAAAGATCTCTTGAAACAGGTACAAAAGTCACAATACACTGAAATATCAACATTTAACCTAAAGAATAGTATAATGAAATAAGGATTGATAATAACAACCGAACCTGTTCCATGTGACCTTGCAGAAAGTAATAAACTCGTTCGCCTTCACGTGGAAGGGTAACAAGGGGACCAGCACAGGCATGCCAGAGTTCTTTATAAAGAGCAACATTTGAGGGGCCTGTTAACAAACCAGGTATTTATTGAAAATAATAGGTTAGATAATAAATACAAAATGCCATATAGTACCAAACAATAGCGAGATATCACGCGAGATTTGGAAAAAATGGAAGAAAGCATTTCTCAGTCTGGGAAAATTTACAAGGTAGTAGAACCAAACTATAGTTTCCCTTATATGATGCAACTACATTTTCCTTTGTTAAGTAATAAACTTGTTTTTCATATAAAACAGAAGATGTCCATGAAGCAGAATACACTTCATTTTTACTAGTAACTATCTTGACTTATCGCAGCATACTACTTATTGTAAGGATAAGAATAGCAGTTTATAGTTTTATACACACTTGTTCTTCATAGTATCTCAATAATATATTACTACACAAAAAAGGCTGCAAAAATTATAAGGAAAAAGATAATCAGCTGCAACTCAATCAATCATAAAAAAATTACAGCTTAAAAAATTAACCCACAAAATCAGCACCAAAATGAGAAGTATCCACATAGGTTTAGATTTTACACACACATAGACACGGGATGGAAATAGTGAACCGAACCACAAGTATCTGAAAGCATGCATAATAAATTAATCTGAAAAACAAATCCACCGGGGGCAACCAGATTCATAGGAAACATCTAAACAAATCAATTAACAATGATTATGAAGTTCCAAAATCTATTTTCACCTGGGGGTGGTTCTCCAGCAAAATGGCAAGCTGCAAGGTGGGCCATGAAAAGAAAATCCAATATCCAATGTAACACCAAACTAGTTTGCAGTTATTGATGTCTACTTCCGCTAAGTAGATGAAAAAGGTCACTTCTGCCGACTAATAAAAAACGAGTTACTTGATAAGTCTTGCCACTATCTCAATTTTTGGATCCAAATCCACATAAATAAAACACTTTCTCCTCAAGCCTCTAGTACTTTGGCATGGATTTCAGCAAAAAAGTTGCTCCAGAACCACACTTTCTCTAACTCGAATCACGTGGGCCGCGCGTAAACCTTTTTGAAAATGGCGAGCAGAGGCAAACCTTTTTAAACCTTAAGTCCTGGGATAATTTCTCTGCAAAATATATCAGACTTTTTCATCACTCTTCCATAGTAATCGCTTCATCAACTATTTATTACATGTAAAAACATCATCAAAACCGGAAAAAAAAAATCCAGAAAAACAGCAAATAAAATCGATTTTCATGCTTTTCTTAAATTCTTTTTAAGACTATGGGCACGTTTTTCTGATGTTCCGATTTGTCCTTTTCTGTTTACTCCTCTAATGATTATCCCCTGCTCAACAAAGATGAAATATACAAGATATGCAACTAAAAAAAATATTGCATTAACAAAGCTACATTCTCTCAGAAAACTTTCCTTATTGTTTAAATAATTATCAGAAAATTAAACTGAAATTCAGAAACATACAGAACAAATTACATCTGCTAAATATTCAATGTCGCATATCCTAAGCAAAAAAAAAAATCATCTTGAACTCTTGAGCACTGTGAAATCAGTAAATTCATTCAGCTAAAAAAACGAATAACTAAAAATCAATGCTTACCAAACGATAATCTTCGTTCCCGATTAAAACCCTAGAAACCCGCAACGATCGTCTTCGTCGATCACCAAATCAGCTCGGAGAAGAAAATGGAAGGCAGCAAGAATGAGGGGAGGGTGAGAACTGAGCTAAGGAAGATGATGGTCTTCGTTCAGGTTGAAGCAGACCATAGTTTTTTGTTTTTTTTTACTTTCTCTCTCTACAGGCACTTGTACATACATACAACATATACATACACATATACATACACACCAACAAACACAACACTCTAATTATGTGCCCACTCCCTCCAGTCTCCATATATATAGGCTTTATTATTATTATTAGAATTTCATACAGTCATGTTCAAATACTACTGTTTTCAGTCAAAACCTTAATTAATTAAATTAATATTCAAAATAATATAACTAGATCACACTCATTTTATGCAATTATTACCTAGATTATAATTCTGATTCCCTTCCCTTTGCTATAGTCTTGTTTTGTTTAGGTGTTTAATATATAAAGTATTTTATTTATTGATGCAGGAGTTTGTTTGGTTTGATTATATTTAGTACTTGATAAATATTTTTAATAAGCATAACGATAAACTGGATCACTACAAAAACATAAAGAGTAATATATTATTGTTCAAAATAATTTGGATTATAGTATACGCTCAATGCAACTATAAATTAATTGTAGTTAATATCCTTCGTTTCATTGTAAATTTTGATACCATCGAATATTCAGTAACCACAATATGAAAATCGATATCAACTCTAAATAAGATGAGCAAAAAAAAAATGAACTTTTCAAGTAGGTGAAGTAGTCAAGTAGATGATAGTAAAAGATATTGATTTTGGCTCGCGTGGGGTGTATGGATTTTTGAGGTGAATTAGATTTAATTTTTTGACTTGGGTACTGTTAATTTCATGAAATGTTTTTAATGGCTACTTTGTGATTAACTATTTTGTCCAATTAATAGAGAATAAAACGTGTGAGTTTGTCGTGTAGGGGGAATAATAAAATGTAAGGTTAGGAATTAATTTGTTCAACTTTACTTCATTAAAAATTGATTAGGTTGCATGCATACACACGCATGGAATTAATTATTTACTATCTATGTTTTGGACTAATGGTCCTAGTCCTTTGTAATTATAAAGGATTGAGAACCATTAATATAATATAGATGCATTATATTATTTCAATAAAATAAGGGAATGTATAATATTTTCAAAGGCACGATTAATGGGTGATTTTTCTAGAGCAAGTTGTTTAAATTTTGATGCTCTTGCCCAAATTTAATGAGTAATTTTATATACAAGTACTTCTTTCTTCCTTTATGAACGAGAAAATAAATATATTTCATTAAAAAGAACAAAAATATTCGGAAAAAAATGGAAAACAAAATATTAAAACACATTTGATGTATTAACAAAATTGCACATACAAAATGAAATGAATAAATACAGTAAATGATACTATACTTAATCTAGCCATTAAAAAAATGTATTCTCGTTTATGTTAGTCAAGTCAATTAGCTTGACATCATTATTTGTGTCGTTGTCAAATACAGTAACTATATATTAATTATATTGTACTGTATTTTCTACTTTTCATATCACGCCAGCTGAATTTTCAATTTAAAAATTAAATAATATTTTAATTAATTAATTTATAAATCTAATTTCAATTCTTTTTCTTTAATTTGGCACCGTCAATGGATAATATATACTAGTAGTATATTAACGGTAATTTCTTGTGGGCAGATTCTGTCCATGGGCAGAACTGTCCAAATTTATTAAATTTTTTATTTTTATATGATTATAAATATAATTAGCTTAATAAATCTATTAAAATAATTTTTTTATCTTTCATTTTTATATATTATAATAATTTTTTTCTAATCAATTGATTATTTTAGTATAAATATAAAAATATTTATTATCTTTATCTAAATATTTTTATTTTTTATTTTTTTTGTGCAATATATATTTAATATAGTGTACTTAATTATAATATATGACAAAATAATAATAAAAATATTTTAATAATTTTTAAACAATTTTATAAAAGAATTCTGCCCATGGGCAGAATCTGCCCATTTAGCACGTCCCGTATATTAATTAATCTAATAGTAGTAGTAGGTAGTAGTAATTAATTAATATCTTAAACAACCTTAAAGTAACCACACGTGCGGCCATCACATTAATTGCAAATTTAGTCGCAAAGTGAGTGATTTTTTTGTCTCTTCTCAAGAGATTTTTGTGTCTGTGAAATGTTGAATTTTTTTTGTGTAAATAAAAAAGTAATATATATATATATATATATATAAATTAACAATCGATTAAAATCGAATTTATTAATAAGATACTCATCAAGACAAATTTGCTAGTTACAAAAGAGTCACCATTAGTGTTTATGACCTTTTTTTAAATAAGAGTCACGATTCGATGAAAAAAGACACGAACAATAATTGATGCTGCTTGATCGCACGTACAATACAGAATGAGGACGGTATGGGTTAAAATTTAGCCTTAAGAACATGTGTTTGTATATATATATATATAGCTCCAAAACATCTCTATCAATTGGCCATTTCAATTCGAATCTTCATTTCATTCTTATAAATATGTATACTACATTTTTGTGACATTTGAGGAATATTGTTTAACATTTGAATGGGAAGTCAAGTTGGTTTTATGACACATTCATTGTTGTTTCTATTGTATCTTTTATTTGTTTTCACTCTTTTTAGCATATTATACACACACACACGAGTGTGTGCACGTATATATAATTATATATATATATAGCAATAGTTTGAGTGTTGAAAAAAACATATAAATTTTAGATAGTGTGTGCACGTATATAGCAATAGTTTGAGTGTTGAAAAACATTTAAATTTGAGATAGAGGAACTAGGTAACATCATGAAGATGAGAATCTTTTGTTTGAAATTGAAATTTTAATTTATATATACAGTATATGAATGATTTTCAATGTCATAGATTACAGTTGGAAATAAATAAGATTTGCCCAATTAAATTCTAACAAGTTTGAAAATTTCTTCAATATATGACATGACTTCATTAAATTCACACACTTGAGTAATAAGACTTTTTTTTTCTCGTTTTCTAGATCATGTGTCCCCATGACTCCATGAGCATGCATGCATGTATCATTTTCTCTGGTATGATCTCTAGATTCTGCTAATGCTTAATTTTGTATGCTTTTTGAATTTTTGTTAATTACCAATTTTGAATGAAAATTCTGACCTTGAACAAATATTTATTTTCATTGAAATTTTTTAAGAATGATAAAAGGTATTTACAGAATTTAATATATTTATTAGTCCAAGTATATATGGAGAGTGTATTCAATTGGGATTTTGATTGATTTTTTTTTTTTACTTTTAATATTCAGCGGATTTTTGTAGAATTTTTAAATCCACGAAGTCTATAAAAAAATGTATTTCACAATTATTTTTTAACTTTATTATGTTTATTTATATAATTTTTAAATTTTATTATTTTTTAATAATTAATTATTCAATTTTTTTTATTTATTTCATGTTTTCTAACTTTATTATGCTTGTTTATATATTTTTTGAGTTTTATTATTTTTTTAATAATTAATTTGTCAATTAAAATAGAAATTCGTAGAAATTTCAAGTATTTACGAGAAATTTCAAATAATAAATTTTCTTTATATTTGTCGGATAAAATCATTAGAAATCCATTAACTTTTAAATTCTTTTAAAATGAGTTTTGAATACCTATAAGTTTTAATATTCTTTTTAAAATTTGTATTAAATACTTCCAAATTTTAAATAGATTTTTAAAATTTTGGATGGTATACTCTTAAATCATAGACTTTAAAAGTCCAAACAAATCCTATAGAATCTTAAAGAAATATCACTCTCTTAGGGGATGTATTCAATTAAGAGTCTATAGGATTTTAATGGAATTTTAAAGTCTAGGTGTATTCAATCCGGATTTTTAAAAGTCCATTAAAATCCGGAGTATTCAATTAGAATTTTAAAAAGTCTTTAATAATCTGTAGGTATTCAAAAGTCCATGGATTATAATGGATTTTAAAATTTTATGGATTTTGATGTATTCTCTTTACAAAATATAACTAAATTTGACTTTTCGAAATCTCTCATAATTATGAGAGATTTCAATGGACTTCTTTACGACACGAAAACTCAAATACAAAAAATAAAAATAAAACAATTGTTAGTAATGGACAATAGTTACACAAATCACTTTATTCAAGAAAATTGATCTTATCATATTTTCGTTAAAAATAATATTTATACATGATATTAATAATAAATTACTTTGTGATAAAAATAAAAATTAGAATAATTAGAATAATAAATTATTTTTTGTTTTTTAATTTTTTTTATATAAAAGTATGTTCATATACATTTGGATATAGTTGATATTTATGAAAGTTTACGTAAATCATATATATTTTACAATTGTTTAAAATCTATGAAAATCAATATAAAATCAATAATAAAATCGGTCAAACTCTCCATAAAATCTATAAATTTTCAAAATAAAAAATTCTATAAAATCATAATCGAATACACATTCATGGAGATTGAAAATCAAGTATTGCTAATGCTATGTGGAAAATGAGGCTCATGAATTACAATAATATAAATGAAGATAAAATAATAATGATGAATAATAATATTTATTTATTTTTGAATAAATGTATTTTTTGATAAATAATAATATTTATTTATTTTTTGATAAATAATAATATTTATTTATTTTTGAACAATTTGGATTTTTTAAAATAATTAAGATTTTTTTATATAAAAAAGTTTATAAAAATTCAAGTAAAACAATTTAAAAAATTATATTTGAAGTTTATGAAAATATATCAAAATCAATGGAAAACATCAGTCAAACTCTACGTAGATTCCGTAGATTTAAAAAATCCATAAAAATCCACGGACTTTTAAAAATCCAAAAAAATCTATCAAAATCTCAGTTGAATACGCCCCCCTTAGTTTAAGGTAAAAACACAATATAAAAGTGACTTATATATATTTATATTAGTGAGTTAAATATATATTTTCAATAACACTAAAAGGGATTTGCAAAGGGTTTAGGACCTGTACTTTTGGACTGAAATCGGGTGATCTGAACTGAACTTAACTTAAGCGATCTGAATTAAATTGAAATGAACTTAAGTGATCTTTGATTTTTTCATAAAAATAATAATAATTTTTATTAATTATTAGATATATTTTTAAAAATATTAATAATATTATGACAGTAACTAGATTTTATATTTAAAATTATAGATTGAAATTATTTTTTGTTTATTTTATTTTAATTTATTTTGAAACGATCTAAACTGAAACTGAACTGAAACGATATGAACTGAACTAAACTGGACTGAAATTAAGTCCAAAAGAACAGATCCTTGTTCTACAAATTTTGTAGTCTTTTTATAAATTAGATTCTTACCTATTTTGATATATGTATTTATTAAATATATGCCATACAAATTAATAAGGAAATCTCTCCATCAATATAATTATTAAATTGAATTTCCATAATAGTAAATATTTATGAAATTAAATTATAAAATATTTTGAATATTGTGTGAATTTTCTAGACGAGCTAGAAGCGAGAAATAAGCAATTGTATTTGGTAAACAATAGTACGCAGTTGTATTTTGTAAACTATTCAGATATTAATTATTGATTATTCAGTTTATAGTGAGAACTGAGAACATTGCAATTTACGACGACAATAATTGTAACTGTTTTCAACAGTTGAATAAATCTAAATTATTGATTATTCAGTTTATAGTGAGAACTGAGAACATTGCAATTTACGACGACAATAATTGTAACTCTTTTGAACAGTTGAATAAATCTAAATTTCGTTGTGTGTTTATCTTTTGTTAGTGTATACTTTGTATATTGTGTGTTGGTGAAAGAAAATTTTAACATTAAAAATATGATTAATTAACACATTATTAACTAAAAGAGTAATACATATAATTAATACTCGGTCTTAATAAGTGTGTAACGAAAATCTTAAAACAATTCAACAAAATTTCAATGATCTCACAAAGTTTACAAAAGTCGTGAGCGTAATTTTTCTTTCCAAAAGTTTGTTTTTTTCTAAGAGGTCGAATGCTATGATTAAATATTACCTAATTCGTAATGTACAAACTCTTGTACCGAAGTCCAACTCTATCGGATCGATCCAAACTACTACATAAAATAAAGACACGACCAAAGCTACGACCTTAATTAATAACTAAACGAGTAAAAAGTAATATCATTGATATTAATAACAAGGCGTGTTAATTTGGCTTTGAAATCCAAAATATGATTTTATGTGTAGGAAGATTAAAAAAATATTGAATTCTATTTTTTAATTAAAATTAAAGGGTAAAAAAAGTGTATTTTTAAGTTGAAATTGTAAAATAATTAAAATAAAGATGATAAAATAAATTAAAATTTATTTTAAAGTTAAAAAATAAAAATAATTTTTTTAGATGTGATTACTATTGTGAAACTCTTTGAAAAAAAAATGTGATTACTATTTTGAAATGAAAATAATATTATAAAAATACAATTGGTAGTTAGTATTTTTACTTTTTAAAAATTTAAATTTTATTGTAATATTGTGACAATGGCAATGATGCATGGCGAATCTATTCGAAGATTGTCTTTAAAAGATTATTAGTTTTTTTCTTTCTAAAAAGGATTGATTCTTTCAAGATCCATTGTCAAAGTTTATTTATTTTAATTTTATTCAAACTTTTTTCTCGAATATGTCTCATGGTGGAAGTCTTGTTATACTTTCTTTTTCTTTTGATTTTTGAGAAATTATGGCTTTGATTGTGAGCTAACTGCAGTTTTTTTACTTGATAGATTTTTCATATAGTAATTTTGGTACAATATTATTATATAAAAAAAAAACAACATCAATAGTTGCATTGCATTTTAATTGTGTATCAAATAATAAATATAATTATAAACAATTATTTAAATATATAAAAAAATTGAAATATAAATTAATAAATCAAACTATTTTTTTTTTATAAATACTTCTTCATTTATTTCTTGAAGATATACAATGTTTCCACAAGTGTTCTTTGACATAAAACAAAATGTCAAAACTGCCTAATTTTAATATAGTGCTTTTTTTTTCTCTGTCCAACATTCAAAGATTTGCTCTATTAATTTATTATACTCCGTAACTAGTATAGAGTATGGACTACTAAATACTTTTTTAAAAATCAAATCCTAGCACTTGGTGGCGCTAGCACTTGGCTGCACTTGGTAGGGCCACCAAGTGCACTTGATGGCTGAGAAAAATAAAATTATTTTTAAATTCTACATTTGGTCGCTGCACTTGGTCACAGTAACCAAGTGCACATGGTGGCCATCAAGTGCAGAGGCTACCAAGTGTTCCACCAAATGTCTGCCAGGTGTTTACGGGCAGAAAATCCTAACAGGAATTCACCCGCGAACGTATTGATGTTTCGGGGATTGAGAGAACAAATAAGGAAATAGCTAAAAAGCTTCTAGTAATAAATTCCAGGTATATTTCTTGGGAATTGTGCTTGTCCTTTACAAATGAGGAAATTTGACTATTTATAGTACATAGATTAGGGTTTCTATACATGGGCTTGGGCCTAAATTACATGGGCTTTTCCTTGAATAATTACACAAATTACCCCTTGTATTAAGGGAAGATCTCCTTTGTACCCCTTGTAACAAGATGCCCTCTTTTGCCCCTGATCCGGCCTAACTTGAACGAGTCGCTTCTTTTTGTTGAACCGCTATCCGGACATCCTTTGAATGAGTTGAAAACCGCCGGTCCAGGCGATCAAATCATACTCGTCTCCTCGGTGACGCGCGACCTGAATGGCAGAGACCTCAGGCATGACATGCTGCGGGAAGTTTCTGCGAACAGAAAAATCATGAGGTGGTTAAATGTGTTCGCGGCGCATATGTGCCGGGGGTGTTCGATGGTGTTAGGTCTCCGTGCTATAGTGATCGCGTTTGGTCGCCGGCTGAGTCCCATCGCTTGTCCGTTAAGTGAATTGTCTCGGATCGGATCTGAACTCGGGCCGTGATCCGATCATAATGGGCCTTGAGAAAATGGGGAACAACAAATGCCCCCCGGGGATAAGTATTTTACGGAGTCCTCGCGGAGTTGAAATGTTATGCTCGGAAAAGATGGACCGTTTCGGCCCATTAGACGGCTGGTCCGAGTTCCAGTAACCGTCGGTCTAAGGAGTTTGAAAAGTCGCCGCCTTGGAACTTGTGTAAACGTCCCTTCGGTTGTCAGAAATTTTGAATTTTGAATTTCGTATTTCAGAATCTTTGTCGCCATCTCTCCTCTCTATATATATGCGAGATGGGGTACCTGAAAACACTTCTGGCCAATTCTCGTAAGAACTCGTGCAATTTGCTCTCTGCCTTTGACCTCTCTTGTTCGGGTACGCATTATCTACATTTACTGCTTCTTTATTTTAGATTCTTGCTCGGGGCGCGGGCTCTTAGGTCTTTTTAGAGATTTCGTAAGTACATCCTTGTCCGCGACTTTGTTAAAGAATTTTGTTCTGGTCGATGTCTAGTGAGACTTCTACTCCCGATTACGACTCCGATTACATCCAGACCGTGATCCTTCCCGCGTTTATTGATATCCCGAGGGTTTTGTCTCCTCTATCCTCGGATCTATTAGCTTTGCCCGATCAGTTTCCGTCCACAAGTGAAATGAATTCGTACCCATTGTCTAAAGATGAGGAGAATGACTGGTTCTCGGAAACTGTGCATCCTGACTTTGAGCTGTTCGCAAAACTGGTCGCTGGTTTTCGGGGTCCTCCGGTTGAATTTTCTTATGAGGCTTATCTGGCCAATCACCCTTATGTGCCCGTGACCCGCACAGATCTCCCGACTGAGGAGCCACCGCTCAGCGTTTTTAAAGCCGGTGCTCGTGTGAGCACAGTGATCGACGCAGATCTTCAATCACGAAGGGCTGAATGGGAAGTTCCTTCTGATGTTCATCTACACTGTCCGACCAAGTTCGATCGAGCTGATCGCCCTCCTGAGGGAATGGTCGCCATAAATTATGACATGATGAGGAGTGGTCTCCGGTTTCCTATCCATGATAATCTTGCCCGGGCAGTCCTCGAGTGGGGTGTTGCTCCTATGCAACTAACGCCAAACTCTTGGCTTCTATTGATCTCTCTTTCCACCCTCTTCGGTCATTATGGTTTATACAGAGGATTGCTTCCCGTGGAGTTTACCTCTTTATTGGTCCGCCAGGCAGTGAGGACTAGCGGCGATCACTACTTGAAATCCCGACAAAGCATCATCTGGGACCTGCCTGAAAAGAGAGAATCATGGTGGAACGAATGGTTTTTTGTTAGCGGAGCATGGAATTCGATCAACTATCGACTGAGCGCCGACTATCAGATTCCCCGCACCCGTTAGTGAAAATTTTTGTGTTTCCTTTAGCAATGCTTTATATCAGTTATATTTGTTCCGACCATTTCTTTATCCTTTCTAGGACCCCAACCTCCCATCCTAGCAGATATGAGTTGGGATTTTCTGGTTGTTTTGGAGAGGATTTTGGGCATGCCCGATGACTGGTTGATGTTCGGGCAGTGGATTAGCGCTGATCGTATCCGTTCGTCTCATTTTATTAGTATCCCTCAGAATGCCGAAAATGATTATATTAGTGAGTCCGCGCCCTCTCGTTGTAGCGGGTCGTTTTATAAGTTCGATATGAAATTTCGCTTGAGTATAATTTCGCTTGAAATTTTGCAGTCCGCAGGTATCCTCGATACAAGTATCCTCCGACCGGAGCTAGTTCGGAAGACATGAATGCTCGTTTGTCTGCGCTGTTAGGTAGCAAGAAAAACGCGAGGGAGGAGAAGAAAAAGGAAACGGTTGCCGAAGTGGGGGGCGCGGCGTCTGAGAAGCTTTCAAGGAAAAGGAAAGGTCGGAAAGACCATTCTCCGCCCGCGGACAAACATCATCGGGTTGACAGGGAGAAGTCCTCTTCGCCAATCCTCTCCGATGATTTCGAAACTGCTCGAGATGAAACTCCTCGGCACACAATGATCTCTCCCCCGACGAGCACGAAAGAGGCTGAGGTTTCGTTGAAGCAAAATCCTGACGTCACTCTGGCCTTTAATCCGACCTCTCATGTGGCGAGCAGCTCGCGATTCCCGACCACGTAAGCATTCTCGCGGTCACCTTTAGTTCCAAATTTTGTGGTTATCGACTCTTATGGTTTAAAACTTTCGTGATTTCAGTTTCCGGCCGGGGGACACAGATTTTTCTGACTTCTTGAAGTCCTTCGACTCTGCCAAACTCCCCCCTTCCTTGGACAACGTGCCTGACCGCATCAAAAAGGCAATCGACGGTGTTCCCCGCGATTGGTGCCAACATCCGGAGTATATCCGTCAGCATCCCAAGGAGACGGGTTACCTAACCATGATCGCTGCGTCCAGGCTTTCCTTCCTGGTATACTCTCTGCTCGGAGCTGTGGAGAGCGCGTCTCAAGTGCCTGATGCGGCTCCTTCCTCGCTCAAAGAGGAATACGACAAAATGATGGTCGTAATTGCCAGGACGAAGGAGCTTCATCGCCTGGAAGTTGAGAGGACCAAAAATCTGGAAGAGGAGGCCAAAGCTGCCAAATCCGAGGTGGCCAAACTTGAAAAAATCGTGGTCGGGTTAAGGGCTGAAGTTGAGGCCTCCGTTAAGAGGGAGAGTGAGCATGAGGAGAATTTCCGTGAGGTGCAACGCGAACTAGATTCCGTTCGGGCCGACCTCGTGGAAAAAACACAAACCGGAAAATCTGCCTTGGCCACTTTGAAAGAAAAGGATGAGGCGATCAAGATGTTAGAAGAAGAAGTGGAAACATTTCGGGTGGCCGACAGGGAGAGGGAGGAGAATCCGGCCACCAATCTGGTCAAGTACGGGGACTGGATCTACTGTTGTGCCTTTTTCGACTGCCTGCGAGGCCTGATCCGGAGCGGGCAGAAAATCGACGCCTTGGTGGACAGTCTCAAAAAATTCGTCGAGGATAACGAGATCCACCCGGACCTCCCCATCGAGGCTCTGGATCTAAGCGAGGACATGGGCCTTGACCTCGCATGGTGGCCGAACGAAGGCCATTTATGTCGTCCCCTCAAGGGGCAAACTCCGATCGCAAAAGAAAATGATAAGAAAATCGATGAAGTCTCAAAGGATGCCAACGCGGGCGGAGACGCGGGCGTTTCTGGTCGTGATGTTTGAAAATACTTAGTATATTTCCTCTTTTTACCTGTTTCCCTAGCACTTTCATTCGAACAATGTCTATTTTGCTTTTATGTCTTTATTTTACAACTTGAAACTTGTATTCGATATTTTCATGGTTTTTAATTTGCCGCTGGGCTATTTGATTTCATGTTCGCGAGAATATGTCCTTTTTTGTGTTCGCGAAATTACTTATTTCGGTCCGCGACCAGAACGCGGACCGAAATGCCCCAGTGTTCGAGGATTCGCGTTATGTTTCGTATTTCTTTCTCGCTTTGCGAAAACGCTAATCGTCGCGATTTCAAACGTCAAATCGTCATTAAGGCGCGTGAGAGACATGACGCGACTTTTTATGTGCCAATTGCATCAAACGAGGTTTTGTGCATCTGACAGATGCTCTTTGCGTCGGTTCAAGTCACTGAAATGCCTTTTCAGGGAAACGGCGTCGGTTCCACTTCCCTAGGTGGCAAATAAATCGCACCTATAAATATCAGTTCTTCCTTCGTTCATTTTCACTCCACCGATCTCAAAACCGCTAAATACCCCTATCTGTTCGCTAAATCATGGCTCGAGTGTCCGCTAAGTCCGATGGTTCTTGCCGCGTCGACCTGCTTTTCTCCAGTAGGTGGCATAGCAAGAAACTCCCCCTGTTGGGATATGTCCTTCGATCCTACGTGTGCAATCGATAAAGTCATAAGGTCGTCTATGGATGTTAAATGATTATTTGATAATATTAAATTGTTGGGAACAATATAATATTGATCGATAAATCATACCTACAGGGTCACACACGGACTCAAAGATGATGTACGATGCTTGATATATATATTGATTTAAAATCAATATTTACGTGGATTTAATTCACATGCATGGGGTGCATGGCTTGCATGGATGCATGTCACATAGTGTGACATGGCATGCCACACAAGCAAGTGGGACCACATACAATGCATAGTGGCATGTGTATGTGGCATGACCTTTCACCTCCTTTGTAACCCCTTTTGCATGTTAATGGTGCATTATGATGCCCATTATGTTGTAGGTTACAAAGGGGAGTAATGTGGTGAATAATGAGGTTATAATATGGATGAAAATCAGATTTTCATCACACATTACCTTTACCCACGAAATTCACAAGAGAAAGAGAGAAAAGAGAGTGTTCTTGGAGAACCGACTCGATCAAGCAAAGGTGTTCATTATCCGGGTTCGTGTGCAACACGTAGAGGCCGGGCCATTTGTGCGGCTTCAACATCCGGGTGATCTAGACAAGAGGAGTGACGAGGTCATTCCAAAGGTGAACATTTCGAGAGGCTGATCCATTTGAGGTGGTTCAATCGACTCAACACCACCTCAACGACATCAACGAATCACTTCGTCACAAAAGTAAGTAATCGTTGAACCTTATATATATATATATATATATATATATATATATATATATATATATATATATATTGGATGTGTATATATATATATATATATATATATATGTGTTTATACACATTAAGTGTGCACTAAGATCATGGCATAGTAGATCTATTGCTTTACACGCTTCCGCACACACGGTATATCGATCGGATCGGTATATAGATAACCATCAATTGGTATCAGAGCCTAGGGCTCGTGCACACTTTTGTGTTGGACACGAAGGTTTAATCAACATAATTGGATTATATGTTTTATTGTGATTATGTGATTAGATGTAAGGCCGGCCACCGTTAGTGGTCGGGTGGATGAAATCGTGTTTTTTTCGTGTTGAATGGCCATAGTTTTGGAGGGCTGCGTCCCTTGGAATCTTTTGTAATAGATAGGTTTTTCTATTCAAAATGTATTGTTCAACATGTAAGCTATGGATTTATCCATGTATTGGAGTTGGATTTCGAAGCCCAAGCGAAAACGAGAAGAAACGAAGCAAAACAGAGCGAAATGAACAAAGTCGGGGCTGCTGGATTCAAACAGCGCCCGCTGTTGTAGCAACAGCGGTCGCTGTTCGAGGTTCAGCGGGCGCTGTTGTGGCAACAGCGACCGCTGTTCGAGCCAAATCGGTCCAGAAATTTCTGACCCCTTTTTGAATGCAAAACAGCGACCGCCGTTTCCTTTCAGCGGGCGCTGTTTAGGGTTTTTGGGGTCAGATTTGAGAGGATCAAATGTATTGATCTCTACCTTGGAGGTAGGGGTCATGGACCTGACCAGATGCAGCCAAGTTCAGCCAGATCAAGTCGGGATGATTTCAAGATGCTTCGATTGTTTTAATTTCGTTTTTCATTTGAGTGTTGTGAGGTTCTAGGGGCCTTTCAATACGTATTATGTGCTTTGCTAGTTATTAGATGTTTTATGTCATAAATGTTCAACTTACATATAAACACCAATGCATGCAAGTTCCCAAAATAATGAGTATAATGTCTTGTCCAAAACATCACACTCATGAAGCCCTCGATCATAAGTTGGTAGGTCCGCCTCAGCGGGGTACTACTTGTTATCTTGGGATAAGTGGGAGTAAGGGTTAGACCCTTACAAGTGAATTTGGTTTTCTCATCGATAGATCCACTGCAGGCGTGGCTATCGAGACATGAGATGAGAATGGGACTCTCATCGATCGAGAGTGACATTGGATGTCATTGACATGGGATGTCTACCTATCTTGGAGTTCTTAAGTGCGGACTCAGTCGGCTTAAGGATTCGCAAGATGAGGGTCTTGGGATCGTTTTGTTCTAATTTATTAAAATGTCAAAAACCAATGCCTAATCTGTTTTTCAAAGACTAAGTTCAACTCGACTCATTCTCACCCCGGGGAGTGGAATGGAGCCAAAGCGCTTGCTTATGTCGATGACACAGATTAGAGACATTCGAGCCATTAGATGGCGTGAATCGATTGTCTCGTTGGCTCCCTCATTTTAATGAGAGATAGGGCTTCAATTGCATGATAAGATCGCT
This sequence comes from Euphrasia confusa, assembly GCA_954870475.1. Classification (NCBI taxonomy): domain Eukaryota; kingdom Viridiplantae; phylum Streptophyta; class Magnoliopsida; order Lamiales; family Orobanchaceae; genus Euphrasia; species Euphrasia confusa. The sequence continues at coordinate 8,826,389 of OX940956.1, read as the reverse complement.
GGTTAGAAAACCTCGAGTTTTCACTTACGATTTATCACGGTTTTGATATTAAGATAATTGGGAACGACGATATTGGATATCGAATGAACAAAATGAAACAAATAAAGGAGTTATGCGAGACAACCTTATTTGTTTAAACGCTTTGTGGATGTTTACTTACTTAATTTATCTTTCTTCTGTAGTTTAATATGTCTGTATCAACTCAATTCAAGTTCAGCTCTATCTTGGATAGAGAAAAGTTGAACAACACCAATTTCCTTGATTGGCAACGTAACTTGAGGATAGTCCTCAAATACGAAGAAAAGGAAAGTGTGTTGGACAAACCCCTTCCCGTGCTTCCCGCTGATGGGGGCACGGATGCCCAAAAGGCATCATATGCCCTTGCTAAGAAAGCCTCGAATGAGGTGACATGTTTGATGTTGGCATCCATGGTACCCGAGTTGCAAAAACAATTCGAGTTCATGGAAGCCTATGACATCATAGAAGAGCTCAAGAGCATGTTCGGGGAACAGGCTAGGATTGAGCGCTTCGGTGTCACCCGGGCTATAGCAACAGCTAGGCTGGAAAAGGGTAAACCCGTGGGACCACATGTGCAGCAAATGATTGGATTATTTGCTTCAAGTGCTCGCCTCGGTTTTGCATATGATGACGAGTTGGCTACCGATTTCATTCATCATTCTCTTCATGATGGTTATGACGCCTTTAGGTTGAATTTCCACATGAATGGACTGAAGAAATCGCTTCATGAGCTCCATGGGATGCTTAAGGCTGCTGAGCCGGCGATTAAGAAGGACCCTAGGAGGGAAGTTCTTATGATTCGGGAAGGAGGTACCAAAAAGTTCAAGGGGATTAAGAAACCGGAAGTGAAAGGCAAAGGGAAAGGGAAAGTTGTGGCAACTCCTTCCAAAAGGTTCTTGAAAGCTTCTAAGGTTCCTGGGGAATCTGAGTGTTTCTACTGCAAGCGTGTTGGACACTACAAGCGGGATTGCCCCAAGTTCCAGGAGGATGTAAAGAACGGTGTCGTTCCTTCATCTTCAGGTATTTATGTCATAGACATAAACTTTACAAATTCTTCTTCTTGGGTATTGGATACCGGATGCGGTGCTCACATTGTTTCACATGTGCAGGGACTGCAAAGAAGTAGAAGTTTGGTAAAGGGAGATGTCGATCTGCGGGTTGGAAATGGAGCGAGGGTCGCTGCATTAGCCGTAGGATCTTATGATTTGTGTTTGCCTTCGGGCCTTGTTTTAGTATTGAATAATGTTTATTTCGTACCAAGTATTACCAAGAACATCATTTCTATTTCAGTATTGGATACTGAAGGATTTTCCTTCACTATAATAAATGGTTTATTTACTATTTCAAAAAGTGGAGTGTTCTATGGTTCGGCACGATTAGAACATGGTTTATATATACTTCAACTTGACAATCATATATATAACATTGATACCAAAAAGGCCAAATCGAATGAATTCAATGAAACATACCTTTGGCATTGTCGATTAGGCCACGTCAACATTAAACGTGTGGAGAAACTTCTTAAAGAAGGTATTCTCAAATCTTTTGACTTGGAGTCATTTGATACATGTGAAGGGTGTTTGATGGGCAAAATGACAAAGTCACCTTTTCTAGGAAAAGGAGAACGTGCAAGTGACCTATTGGGTTTAATCCATACTGATGTATGTGGTCCAATGAGCTCACAAGCACGTGGAGGTTATTTCTACTTCATAACTTTTACCGATAACTTAAGTAAATATGGTTATGTCTATTTAATGAGGCATAAGTCGGAAGCCTTTGAAAAATTCAAAGAATTCTAAAATGAAGTTGAGAATCAACTTGGTAAGAAGATAAAAGCCATTCGATCGGATCGAGGTGGTGAATATCTTAGCCAAGAATTCGATGATCATCTTATGAGTTGTGGTATTTTATATCAACTCACTCCACCTGGAACACCCCAGATGAATGGTGTTTCCGAAAGGAGGAATAGAACCTTATTGGATATGGTTCGATCGATGATGAGCCTTAGTGAACTACCGAAATCTTTTTGGGGACACGCACTTTTAACAGCGGCCTATACACTGAATAGGACACCGTCAAAAGCTGTTGATAAGACACCATACGAGTTATGGAAAGGGAAGGTCCCTAACTTGTCTTATATCAAGGTTTGGGGATGTGAAGCTTATGTGAAGAGAAATATCTCTACAAAGCTTGAACCCAAATCGGATAAATGTTTCTTTGTGGGTTATCCAAAAGAAACACGAGGGTACCACTTTTACAACCAATCTGAGAACAAAGTTTTTGTTGCTCGAGATGGTGTATTTCTTGAAAAGGAATATCTTTTCAAGAAAGTAAGTGGGAGCTCAGTTGAATTGAACGAAGTTCAAGAAAACTTGAACGAGGTTCAAGAAAATCAAACTGAGATGGACACTCAAGACCAAGTCGAGAGTACTCCAGTGGTTTTGGAAACCACACCTAACCCTCGAAGGTCCGGAAGGATTAGATCTCAACCTGACAGATACTTAGGTATTCTGACAAACGAGAGCTATGAAGTCATGCTTTTAGAAAGCAATGAACCTTCGACCTATATCCAAGCTATGACGAGTCCAGATGCCGAGAAATGGCAGGGTGCCATGAAATCCGAAATGGAATCAATGTCTGAAAATCAAGTTTGGAACTTGGTCGATTTGCCTAAAGGGGCTAGGCCCATTGGATGCAAATGGATTTACAAAATAAAAACAGACATGAATGGAAAACCTAGTGTTTTCAAAGCAAGGTTGGTAGCAAAAGGATATAAACAAATTCACGGGGTGGATTATGATGAAACCTTTTCACCAGTTGCTATGATTAAATCCATTCGGATTCTCTTAGCCATTGCTGCTCATTATGATTATGAGATATGGCAAATGGACGTTAAAACCGCCTTCTTGAATGGGATTCTAGTAGAGGAAGTGTTTATGACACAACCAGAGGGTTTTATCGATCCTAATCAGGCTGAGAGAGTATGCAAGCTTAATAGATCCATTTATGGATTAAAGCAAGCATCTCGGAGTTGGAATCTTCGGTTCGATGAATCCATACAAGAGTTTGGATTTCAAAATAACATGGAAGACTCTTGTGTTTACAAGAAAGTCAGTGGGAGTTACGTTGTATTCATTGTGTTGTATGTCGATGACATACTCCTCATTGGAAACAATATTCCTATGCTTAATTCTGTTAAAGAATGGCTGGGAAGATGGTTTTCAATGAAGGATCTTGGAGAAGCACAGTACATATTGGGCATCAAGATCTGTCGGAACAGATCACAAAGGATGCTTGGACTTAGTCAAGCAACCTATATTGATAAGGTGCTTGACAGGTTCAGAATGAAAGACGCCAAGAAGGGTCTCATTCCAATGACTCATGGCACATCTCTGAGCAAGAGGCAGTGCCCTTCGGGACCTGATGAGCAAATGAGGATGGCAAATATTCCTTATGCTTCGGCAATAGGGTCTATTATGTACGCCATGATATGTACACGACCGGATGTATCGTATGCTTTGAGCATGACGAGTCGGTTTCAAGGAACCCCAGGTGAGGCGCATTGGACTGCGGCCAAGAATATTCTTAAGTACCTTAGAAGGACTAAAGATTATTTTCTTGTCTTTGGAGGACAAGAAGAGTTGGTTATGACAGGCTATACGGATGCAAGCTTCCAAACAGACAGAGATGATCTCCGGTCTCAGTCCGGTTTTGTATTTTGTCTGAATGGAGGTGCGGTGAGCTGGAAGAGTTCCAAGCAACCCACCGTAGCTGATTCTACTACAGAGGCTGAGTACATTGCTGCATCTGAAGCAGCAAAGGAGGCCGTTTGGATAAGAAAGTTCTTAGATGAGCTTGGTGTCGTACCTAGTTCGGCCCATCCGATATCTCTCTATTGTGATAATAGTGGAGCTATCGCGCAAGCCAAGGAGCCTATGGAGCACCACAAATCCAAACATGTGCTCAGGAAGTTCCACATTCTCAGGGAGATAGTTAGTCGTGGAGACATCGAGATAAATAAAGTTGCAACTGATGATAATGTTGCAGATCCGTTAACTAAACCACTCCAGCAGTCAAAGCATGATGCTCATACGACTGCAATAGGGATACGATATCTTAGAGATGAATTGTGATTCCTATTATTGTATTGTCTACTTTTGGAGTTTATGTAAACATTCACTTATCTTTTATGATATTCAATAATTTCTTCATATAATTGTGGTTTAAATTGTATGAATTGTCCAAATGATTAAATTATATTAATTGGGTTATGAGGTCGATTTACCACATAATGAAGTCCCAATTGTTGAACTAATATAATTAAGTCATAAATTGTTCCTAGTTCGTATCATCGAGTACGGACAAACTGACGATACAAAGAACTAGATTGTAATGTGTACTATAGCGCCGCTTCATGGGCTAGTGATGTGGGACATCAAGTACAATTACATAGATATTAGCTGGGAGCTAATGATCGAACAGACCCGACTGGAATAGTATTTAAGATTTCGAGTCATAATACTATTTCATTGACTGTCGAGCAATTTCCTCTGACCTGAGTAGTCCAGAGTGATTCCATTGTGAAATGGTGTACTTTGATACAAGTAAACGCCTTTCGTAAAAGGAGGTTATAAAACTTGTTATTGGGTATATCAGGAAGCAAGTGGGAGAGCTTGGATTGACAAGATGGGATTGTCCTCCATTTTATAATGGGATACATGTCTTACCGGCCACTTGGAGAGTCGAGACTGTGGAAAATACGTGGCCACGTCCAGATTCGTATCATAGTGATAAATCTGGTTTTACAGTCTGTCTCATAGTCCAAGAAAGGTTTGAACCGATTGAGGATGACTCGAGTCTTGCCTCAAGTTCAAATTTAGACATAAAGTGACAACAGGAAATTGGCAGCACACTGGCTCTGAAGGCCAAGTGGGAGATTGTTGGGATATGTCCTTCGATCCTACGTGTGCAATCGATAAAGTCATAAGGTCGTCTATGGATGTTAAATGATTATTTGATAATATTAAATTGTTGGGAACAATATAATATTGATCGATAAATCATACCTACAGGGTCACACACGGACTCAAAGATGATGTACGATGCTTGATATATATATTGATTTAAAATCAATATTTACGTGGATTTAATTCACATGCATGGGGTGCATGGCTTTCATGGATGCATGTCACATAGTGTGACATGGCATGCCACACAAGCAAGTCGGACCACATACAATGCATAGTGGCATGTGTATGTGGCATGACCTTTCACCTCCTTTGTAACCCCTTTTGCATGTTAATGGTGCATTATGATGCCCATTATGTTGTAGGTTACAAAGGGGAGTAATGTGGTGAATAATGAGGTTATAATATGGATGAAAATCAGATTTTCATCACACATTACCTTTACCCACGAAATTCACAAGAGAAAGAGAGAAAAGAGAGTGTTCTTGGAGAACCGACTCGATCAAGCAAAGGTGTTCATTATCCGGGTTCGTGTGCAACACGTAGAGGCCGGGCCATTTGTGCGGCTTCAACATCCGGGTGATCTAGACAAGAGGAGTGACGAGGTCATTCCAAAGGTGAACATTTCGAGAGGCTGATCCATTTGAGGTGGTTCAATCGACTCAACACCACCTCAACGACATCAACGAATCACTTCGTCACAAAAGTAAGTAATCGTTGAACCTTATATATATATATATATATTGGATATATATATATATATATATATATATATATATATATATGTTTATACACATTAAGTGTGCACTAAGATCATGGCATAGTAGATCTATTGCTTTACACGCTTCCGCACACACGGTATATCGATCGGATCGGTATATAGATAACCATCACCCCTACCACCTGTCTTCACCGACCTGATCGGTGTGCGCCTGGGATACTTTGTCCTCATGACCGACGTGAGGAGGAAACTCTGGGTGTTCGAACTGATGCGTCGTCACGGCTTCATCTCCGTGTTCGGGTCTGGCTGGGAGGAATTTGTGAGGGAGTCGCGTATCCGTCATGGGTGGCACGTTCGTTTCCTCTACCACCCCACTAATGGGTTCTCTGTCCGGGTGTTTGACTCGGAGTTCCTGCTGGTGGTCGACCCAGACTTCCATTGAAAATTCTCGTCGTTTTTATTTTTTTTTTATTTTTTTTTATTTTCTTAGTTCGTCTTTTGTAATCCCGGTTCTGCCCGGTGACGTTTTATGAATGGAATTTTCCTTTTTCTTCCTTGTTTGGATTGTCCTATTTTTTGTTGTTTGTTTTGTTAACTTATAAACGGTGTTAGAAAGATAGTGCGCATCTAATCAAACGTATGTAAACGATTTCAAAAGCGGTCGCCTCGAATGCTCGCGCGAATAATTGAAAATTTAAACTCAGATCGGCGATCCTCAAAACTTAAAATTTTCAATCCTATAGAGATTCCTCGTTTCTGTCGCCCGGGTGATCAGACAGTTCATCGCCTGTCCGGCCCGGCGACCTCCGAAAAGTAAAGATTTGTCCTTATCTTTTTCTGGAGTCTTTCTATCTTTGTCGCCCGAGTGGTCGGACAGTCCATTGCCTGTCCGTCTCGGCGACCTCCGAAAAGTAAGGATTTGTCCTTATCTTTTTCTGGAGTCTTTCTATCTTTGTCGCCCGAGTGGTCGGACAGTCCATTGCCTGTCCGGCTCGGCGACCTCCGAAAAGTAAGGATTTGTCCTTTTTCTGGAGTCTTTCTATCTTTATCGCCCGAGTGGTCGGACAGTCCATTGCCTGTCCGGCTCGGCGACCTCCGAAAAGTAAGGATTTGTCCTTATCTTTTCCTGGAGTCTTTCTATCTTTGTCGCCCGAGTGGTCGGGCAGTCCATTGCCTGTCCGGCTCGGCGACCTCCGAAAAGTAAGGATTTGTCCTTATCTTTTCCTGGAGTCTTTCTATCTCTGTCGCCCGAGTGGTCGGACAGTCCATTGCCTGTCCGGCTCGGCGACCTCCGAAAAGTAAGGATTTGTCCTTATCTTTTCCTGGAGTCTTTCTATCTTTGTCGCCCGAGTGGTCGGACAGTCCATTGCCTGTCCGGCTCGGCGACCTCCGAAAAGTAAGGATTAACAATTTTATAAATGACAAAACAGAGCGATTGCTTTTATTTCTCAAATCAAAGAAACGTTCTTACGCCAAAACATTACATTGGCCGGTTTACTGAAAATACTTCTTTAAGTACAAAGCATTCCACAGATATTGGTCTGCCACTCCGTTTAGGTGTTCGAGCTCGTAAGCACCGTTCTGCACATGCTTCCTGACGCGCATTGGTCTTTCCCAATTCGGGCCTAACGCCCCAGTGTTCGGGCCCATTATTCGCTTCAACACCAAATCTCCGGACATGAATTTTCGAACTTTTACTTTGGAATTAAAGAATCTTTCCGCTTTCTGTTTTGACGCCGCGTTCTTGTGAACATAATTCAGCCATTTTTCCTCTAGGAAATCTAACTCCAGCCGCAGAGCCTGGTCGTTATTATCGTTTATTTCCTGAGAAGTTCTGTAGCTAGGAACTTCGATTTCGTATGGAATCACCGCCTCCGCCCCATATGCCAAAGCAAATGGGGTTTCCCCCGTGGCGGCCTTGCTGGTCGTTCTATACGACCATAACACATCGGGCAGTTCCGCTGCCCATCTCCCTTGTCTTTCTTCGATTCTGGCTTTGATAGTATGTTTCAGAATTTTATTAACTGCCTCCACCTGTCCGTTTGTCTGTGGGTGGTAGGGTGTAGAAAAAGCTTTTTTGATCTTCCACTTATCGAAAAATTCCATTATCTCCTGTCCGTCGAATTGCTTCCCGTTATCTGATGTGATCGTATGAGGGATCCCAAATCGACAGATGATGTTTTTCCAAATGAAACGGATGATGGCTTTCTGATCGATTGTCTTTAGTGGTTCTGCCTCGGCCCACTTGGTAAAATAGTCTACGGCCACCACTGCGTGCTTTACTCCTCCCGGCCCCGTTGGCAACGGGCCGATAAGGTCGATCCCCCACGAGGCGAACGGCCACGGACTATAAATTGAGTTAAGGTATTCCGGCTGTGTTCGGATGATAGGAGCGGTGATCTGGCACCGATGACATTTTCTCGCGTAGCGGATCGCGTCTTTCCTTAGCGTGGGCCAGTAATAACCTTGGCGGGCCGTTTTGTGTGCTAGCGATTGTCCACCTGCATGGTTTCCGCATACTCCTTCGTGTATCTCGCTGAAAATTCTTTGCCCCTCCAAGGGCGTTACGCATTTCAGAAGTGGTAGGAAAATACTTCGTCGGTACAAAACGCCTCCGATCGGATCCTCAACTGTCTGGCCTCCACCTTGTCCTCGGGTTGCTCCCCTGTGGTTAAATATGCCTTTATGGGATCCATCCAGCTCTACCCCAGTCGATTATCATCAGGTCCTGTTTCTCTTCTATGGCTGAAGTCGCCTGACTCGTGATAATAACGTTCGTTATGTCCGCGACTCCTTCAGACGAGGCTAACTTCGAGAGGGCGTCTGCCTGTGAGTTTTGCTCCCGGGGGATCTGCTCGATGAAAATCTTGGGGAATTTTTCACACAGGGCCAAAACGTGTTCGTAATACCTCTCCATCCTATCGCACCTCGTCTCGTATTCGCCTTTGATTTGGTTTACCACTAACAGGGAATCCATGAAGATATGAACATGTTGTGCTCCCACCGCCAGTGTCAGGTTCAAACCTGCAATCAGGGCCTCATATTCCGCCTCATTATTGGTCGCCGCGAACTCGAATTTGATCGCGTGCGCGAAAGATTGTCCCTCGGGCCCAATTAACGCTATTCCAGCCCCAGCGTGGGAACTGTTTGACGATCCGTCCACATACAATTTCCATGGTGGGAAGTCGCTCGTGGGGACAATCTTTGGGAAAGTTAGTTCTACGATAAAATCGGCTAGGACCTGTCCTTTGATCGCGGTGCGGGGAGCATAGGTGATATCATATTGTCCGACCTCGAGACTCCATTTCAACAACCTCCCGCTCGTATTTGGCCTTTGCAGGACCTGTCTTAAAGGCATGGTGGTCAAGACTTCTACCGGATGGTCGAAAAAATATGGTCGGAGCTTCCGGACACTCATGACCAAAGCATAAGCTAACTTTTCTAGAGGGGTATATCTGGTTTCTGCGTCATGGAGCGCTTGGCTGACAAAATAAATGGGATGATGGATCTGCCCTTCTGCTCGTACGAGCACCGAGCTCAGGGCGTGTTCGGACGCTGCTAGATACAGAAAAAGTTTCTCCCCGGACAAGGGCTTAGATAGGATTTTGGGGTCTCTCAAGTGCTCTTTCAGTCTTTCAAACGCCTCTTGGCTTTCTTTTCCCCATTGGAACTTTTGATTTTTAATGGCTTTAAAGAAAGGCCTGCTCTTATCCCCCAATCGTGGGATGAACCTGCTTAACGCCGCCAAGCATCCCGTCAGTTTTTGTACGTCCTTCAAACATTTGGGTTCTCTTAGATTTATGATCGCATCAATCTTTTCGGGGTTTGCCTCTATTCCTCGCTGGTGGACTATGTGTCCCAAAAACTTCGTAGCGTACACCCCGAAGTGGCACTTTTTCGGATTCAACTTCATATTATAAGCTTTTAAGATCGCGAACGCCGTGGACAGGTCTTTCACTTGATCTTCCTCGCTTTTGCTCTTGATAATGATATCGTCCACGTACACTTCCATCGTGTCCCCGATCTGTCCGGCGAACATTTTGTTAACTAATCGTTGATAGGTCGCTCCTGCGTTTTTTAACCCAAAAGGCATCCACTTCCAGCACAAAATACCCTTATCAGTGTAAAAAGACGTGCATTCCATGTCTTCTGCGGCCATGGGAATTTGGTGATATCCTGCATAACAATCACAGTTTGAAAAAATCGCGTGCCCAGCGACACTATCGATCAGATGGTCTATATGCGGGAGGGGGAAATAATCTTTCGGGCAAGCTTTGTTCAGATCGGTAAAGTCGATACATAGTCTCCACGCGTTATTGGTTTTCTTCACCAAAACTACATTTGCGACCCATTGGGGCTCTTCTGACGCCTCGGTCACGAGATCGTTATCGACCAACTTCTTCACTTCTTCTGCTAACGCTGCGTATTTTTCGGGACCCATTTTTCTCCTTTTCTGCGCCACGGGTTTTCTGTCCGGGTCTATTTTCAAATGATGACAAGCGTGTTCAGGACTTATCCCGACCATGTCTTTATGCGACCATGCGAACACATCGGTATTTTCCTTCAGAAAATCTATCAGCTCAACCTTCAGTTTATCTGGGATTCTAGATCCTATGAACACTTCCAAATCCGGACGGTTAGGATCCAACTTCACCCTCTCCAATTCGTCGACCGCTGTGAATTGAGAAGGTCCTCGAGGATCTTCGATCTCCTCGGGTTCGTACCCCAAACGAGGATCGGGGTCTTCCCCGGTCACGACCTTCGTCGTTTTAGCCTCATTTTTATCTTCTCGGATTTTTTCGGGTACTTCATCGATCAGGATCTTTAATATTTGAAGGTTCAATGTGTCCACCTCTTCGGGTTCTATTGGTTGGACTGTTTCCTCATTCTCTTCTTTAGTTTGTTCGTTGTCATTTATTAATTGTTCGTTTATTTGGTGATCGGGATCTCCAAATGCCCCAGTGTTTACTTGTTTGTCATTTCCTTCGAGCATATTTATCAATCGGTAGTGCGTGGAAAAATCGGGATAATCAAAACACTTCTTGGCCATATAATGATCCCCTTTCACGGTCCCAACGGATCCGTTAGGGGTAGGAAATTTAACACAGTAATAATGGGAGGACGCCACAGCCTCGAAAACATCGAGAAACGGCCTCCCGAAGAAAGCATTATAGACACTCTCAGAATTAACAATAACAAAATCCATCATCCTTGTGATCTTCACTTCCGGATTCCAATGATCCCTCAATTCCACAGACATCGTGATTTTTCCGAGCGGGCACACGACCACGTTTCCGAATCCCTTCAGCATCTCCTTATAGGGCTTCACATAGTTGACCAGATCCCCGAGCTGGTCCAGAGCCGGCTTGAAAATAATGTTGCAATGGGCGCCATTATCGACCAGGATCCTCGCGACCTCAACTCCCAAAATCTTGGTCGTGATAACCAACGCGTCCTCTTTCGGGTAGGCGATGCCCTCCCGATCTCGATCGTTGAACGTGATGGTCACGCCCCTGGCTATGGTCGGCTCCTTGAACGGGATCACTGAGTTGACGCCTTCCCACCTTCGTAACTCTTCCTTCCTCTGCCTTTTGGATTTATGGATGATGGGGGTCAAGCCCCCGATCATGTTCACTCTTCCTCCGTTCAAATCCGGAGGAAACTCATTTTGTTGAAGCCCGCCGGCCGGCGGGGGTAGGGGTAGCAAGTTTTTATTCATTGGCGGCCCCTCCAGCCTGGGCTGTTGCTGCGGCCTGTAATCCTGGCGATTACCATGATTATCGCGGCCTCTCTTCGGTGCCCGCAGGAGCTGTCCTAACTTCCCTTCATCGAACAGACGGCGAAGTTGCGTGATTAGGTCGCGGCATTCATCCGTTGTGTGCCCGATGTCCTCGTGGAAAGCACACCACTTCCGAGGATTTCTCTTGTCCGGAGGCGTATACAAAGGTTTCGGGGGAAAGAGGGCGTTTATCTGATTTTCCATGAAGATTTGTAATATCGCCCCGGGACTCTTCCCTAGCAGATTTCCATCTTCAACCTTATGGTTTCCCTGCTCGCCTTTCTTAGGGCCCTGATACCCTTTATACCCTCCGGGCTTTTTCGACCAGTCCTTCTTCTCTACAGCTTCTTTGTTGCCCTTCCCGGGCTCTAACTCCTTCATGCGCTGGGCATAGATTCGCTGCTGCGCGATCTCTTCGCCGGCTCTTCGCCGAAATTCAGTGTAAGTTCTGGGGTAATCTTTCATCATGGGTTTGAAAAGTTCGGACGTGGCCTTCAATCCGCTTACCGCGGCGTGAACCAAAACCTCTTCTCCGACCTATTCTCCTTGCATCACAATGGTCTCGATGCGTTCAACATCTTCTTCATCGGATTCGTCCATCCGCTGCTTGATTCCCATCAGGCGTTGTCGTCCTTCCGGACACTTAACTCTCGAGGCGAAATACGAGATGAAAGTTTCTCCCAGCTCTCCGAAGCTGTCTACCGACCTGTGGGGGAGTCCGGTATACCAGTGATGGGCTGCGTCTCCCAATGTTAGCGGAAAAAGCTTGCACTTGGTTTCGTCGGTGGCGCCGCGCCCGACCATGTATATATTGTATTTGTTCAAATGAACCTCAGGGTCTGTTCTTCCATCATAAGTCAAAGATAGGAGCGGGGCAATATCTAACTGTGCCCGCGCCCTTTCTACTCGTAAAGTCAATGGCTCGACCAAAGATGACCGCTTCTTCGGGTCGGCCTCCTCTTGAGAGATTTTCTTCTCCATTTCGCTCAGACGTCGCTCTAGATCCCGATCAACGGCTACCTGGGCCCGACCTCTGTTCATCGTGCGGACAATGCGACCTCCAGTTTTCTTCATGGTCACCTGGACATTATCAGGTTGGGGGTTCTCTTCCTCGAAGTCAGCATCCAGACGCCTTCCCTCTAACTCTGGTGTTCTCGGCTGTTCTTTTCCCTTTAGAATACGGGAACGTTCTTTCAGCTTCTGGATGGTTCGCTTTATTTCCTCGGGGGATTGCAAGTGCTCGATATTGAGGTCGGGAACCTCGCTTTCTTGGATGTTCGCCTTCTTCTTTTCTTCGGCCAACCTCTCTGTGATGACCCTTTTCCTTTCTGCGAGCTCGCGCTGCTCGGCCCTCAGTTTCTCGATCATCGCCCATTGACGATGTTCTTCTCCGGAGATCGGGGGCAGCTGAACCTCCGATCCCCCTTCCACCACGGGGGACTTTCCGTTGTCGCGCGCATTTCTGCTCGCAGACTCTCCTATAGTTGCGGTGTTCGGAAGACCTATCTCTAGCATCTCCATGATATCTTGCCTAAGTTTGTTCGCTCAACGCCCGAGGATCACCCCTCCTTCTAGCGCCAATTGTTTACGGGCAGAAAATCCTAACAGGAATTCACCCGCGAACGTATTGATGTTTCGGGGATTGAGAGAACAAATAAGGAAATAGCCAAAAAACTTCTAGTAATAAATTCCAGGTATATTTCTTGGGAATTGTGCTTGTCCTTTACAAATGAGGAAATTTGACTATTTATAGTACATAGATTAGGGTTTCTATACATGGGCTTGGGCCTAAATTACATGGGCTTTTCCTTGAATAATTACACAAATTACCCCTTGTATTAGGGGAAGATCTCCTTTGTACCCCTTGTAACAAGATGCCCTCTTTTGCCCCTGATCCGGCCTAACTTGAACGAGTCGCTTCCTTTTGTTGAACCGCTATCCGGAAATCCTTTGAATGAGTTGAAAATCGCCGGTCCAGGCGATCAAATCATACTCGTCTCCTCGGTGACGCGCGACCTGAATGGCAGAGACCTCGGGCATGACATGCTGCGGGAAGTTTCTGCGAACAGAAAAATCATGAGGTGGTTAAATGTGTTCGCGGCGCATCCGTGTCGAGGGTGTTCGATGGTGTTAGGTCTCCGTGCTATAGTGATCGCGTTTGGTCGCCGGCTGAGTCCAATCGCTTGTCCGTTAAGTGAATTGTCTCGGATCGGATCTGAACTCGGGCCGTGATCCGATCATAATGGGCCTTGAGAAAATGGGGAACAACACCAGGTGCTTTAGAAAATAATTTCATTTTAATTGATTTTAAAGCCTTTTTTTATTATAAAATTGTTATGTTACATTAAATATCAATTTCATAGTCAAAATAATTCGAAAAACATGATCAACCGTTGAATTGGGTGAATTAAGTGATTACGCATGCAAATAATGAACATTTTGATAAGTATGTAGTTAACATTTTAACAATATTACTAGTTAGTTCAAAAAAACGTCAAACTTCTATGATTCATCTTAATAATCTTAATTTGACTTTGTTTTCATGTTTATTCAATGTTTATAGGTTTCAAAACGATCTTTAATGTTAACATAACAACTTAATTATCGCTCATTGGCCTAAAATTTATTAAAAATTTTGTTTAAAGCACTTGGTGGGGTACTTGGTGGCCTCTGCACTCGGTCATCACCAAGTGCACTTGATCGCCGGGTAACTGGTACCACCGAGTGCCGAGTAACACTCGGTTAGTTAACCGGCGACCAAGTGGACTTGGTCGTGACCGAGTGCACCGACCAAGTGCACTGACCGAGTGCACCGACCAAGTGCACCCCACCAACCCAAAAAAGGGCGGGCTCCACAAATTTTCTTTTGATTTTAAAGATATTTTAATTGTTTTTTATTTTATTAAATGAGTAGAAAGAGAAATAAGGGTAAATGAGACATTTCTAATTGAAAGTGTATAGATTTGGTGTGTTTTTATAAAGAGTGTTAAAATTGATATGTGTATTAAAATTGTGAATGAAAAGTAGTATTCCCACTATTTATTATAACTAGTATGGAGTATGAGCTTTACATTTTTTTTCCAATACTTCTGAATCTGGACATAGTTTAATTTTCGACATGGAAGATTAAATGTGTCAGAATTCAAAATTGTCTATTTGAAAAGTTCCATATATAATATTGGGATAACCTTAGAATATAAATGAATGAATAAAACTTTGATCTTTTGGAATGAATTCGACTAAATTGAACATAAATAACTTAAACTAAATTTTTTATAAAATTAATAATAATTTTTATGTATTATTAAATATTTTAAAAAAAATTATGAATATATAATTAATTAGATTGTTTATATAAAATTATTAGTAATTATTATATATTTTCTATTTTTTTATTAAGATTTTTGAATGAACAAAATAAAACAAAAAAAAAGTAAAAAAACAATGACTAGATATTTTAATTGAGTAAAAAACAAGCTTATGAACTCTCCACTCTTGATAATGGAAATGATTAGAGTTTCAAATATGCACAAACAAGTGGGCTTAAAATGAAATTTGTTAATGAGTAATGATTCTATTTAAAAAATGTTAGGGTAATTAAGTTCAAATAAAATTATCTTGAAATAAGAAACACAATATTTTTGTAAGCAGTTTGATGTCAAAATTTTGAAAAGAAAACTCATGAATCGAACTCAATTTATTTTGAGGCCCGACTCTGAAAAAAATCTAACTGGATGATTTATTTTTTTTATTTTTAAATTTTCAAATTAATAAACTATATTTTTTAAAAATTTCTAAATCATATATAAAATTCTAATTTTTAATATATAAAACACTAAATTTAATATCTTATGTCAATTTTATTTAAAATTGCATAATATTATTTTCTTATTTAAAGTGAAAAATATTTTAATGTTTTGGACTTGAAAAACTCGAAACCTCAATTCCATATGAGCTCTATCTTGGGTGGATCCTTCATTTCAAAATAAAATCCAAATCAACTCAGATCGAAAGGAATAACTTTTGACCGAGTGCACCGACCAAGTGCACCCCACCAACCCAAAAAAGGGCGGGCCCCACAGATTTTCTTTTAATTTTAAAGATATTTTAATTGTTTTTTATTTTATTAAATGAGTAAAAAGAGAAATAAGGGTAAATGAGACATTTCTAATTGAAAGTGTATAGATTTGGTGTGTTTTTATAAAGAGTGTTAAAATTGATATGTGTATTAAAATTGTGAATGAATAGTTGTATTCCCACTATTTATTATAACTAGTATGGAGTATGAGCTTCGCCTTTTTTTTCCAATACTTCTGAATCTGGACATAGTTTAATTTTCGACATGGAAGATTAAATGTGTCAAAATTCAAAATTGTCTATTTGAAAAGTTCCATATATAATATTAGGATGACCTTAGAATATAAATGAATGAATAAAACTTTGTTCTTTTGGAATGAATTCGACTGAATTGAACATAAATAACTTAAACTAAAATTTTTAGAAAATTAATAATAATTTTTATGTATTATTAAATATTTTAAAAAAAATTATGAATATATAATTAATTAGATTGTTTATATAAAATTATTAGTAATTATTATATATTTTATATTTTTTTTATTAAGATTTTTGAATGAACAAAATAAAACAAAAAAAGTAAAAAAAACAATGACTAGATATTTTAATTGAGTAAAAAAAAGCTTATGAACTCTCCACTCTTGATAATGCAAATGGTTAGAGTTTTAAATATGCAAAAACAAGTGGGCTTAAAATAAAATTTGTTACTGAGTAATGATTCCATTTAAAAAATATTAGGGTAATTAAGTTCAAATAAAATTATCTTGAAATAAGAAACACAATATTTTTGTAAGCAGATTGACGTCAAAATTTTGAAAAGAAGACTCATGAATCGAACTCAATTTATTTTGAGGCCCGACTCTGAAAAAAATCTAATTGAATGATTTATTTTTGTATTTTTAAAATTTTCAAATTAATAAACTGTATTTTTTAAAAATTTCTAAATCATATATAAAATTCTAATTTATAATATATAAAACATTAAATTTAATATCTTATGTCAATTTTATTTAAAATTGCATAATATTATTTTCTTATTTAAAGTGAAAAATATTTTAATTTTTTGGACTTGAAAAACCCGAAACCTCAATTCCATATGAGCTCTATCTTGGGTGGATCCTTCATTTCAAAATAAAATCCAAATCAACTCAGATCGAAAGGAATAACTTTTGAGTCGAGTTATAAAATAGTATTTCCTTTATCCCATACAAGATGACCGACTTGCTTTGTACTGTAATTACAAATGGAGTAAGTAAAAGTTTTTAAAGACATGTGAGGATGTGGGTATAATTCTGTGTTCGAACTTCGAGTGGAACAAATTTTCATTGAAATATTGTAAAATTTGTCTTTGAGACTTGTCGACTCCTTCGCATATGTATTTGCTACTCGAACACATCTCTCAATTTACATCTGAAATTGTACCTAGTAAGGGTAAAGTAGCTTTGTTTAAGGAAGGAGAAGAGGCTAATTTGTGGCTTCGATTGAAGGGCTTACGATCGGGTGGCAGAAGTTTCTCGTCTTTTCACTTTATAAAAAAAAATCTTGAAAAGTAAATATTTAAATACATATTAGAGTTTTTTTTTTCCCTATTTAGGTATAACTAAACTTTTGTAGCTAAGCAAAGTTTTAGCAGTGATATTCATAAAATATACTACAATTTACACATGAGCAGTGTTTATGGGTATAACACAAAGATAATGCACAATCACAACAATAGAGATGATATATTAGGATGAGGAGATTTAACACTTCAATCATAAAAACAGTGATTCGTGTTCTCAACGCCACTAAATTCGATCACAAATAGAACTCCAAAGCATACTGAAATCAATCTTCCGAACCTTCTATATTTGCTCCTTTCAGATGCAAATGTTTTTCCCGTTTCTGAAACTCAGTCAAGCCTTTCCCACTGCCTGTTACGCCAACCTTCCCAAAGGGATCTTCCGGAGATTTAAATATGCTCTCTCGCTTACGGCCAGAGAAGAAACCAACCTGCACAACAAACTCCAAGTTGCATGAAGGCCAAAAAAATATATCAACCATAACGGGAGGCTAAAGAGGATACGCCAGTAACTTCAGAGTACACAAAGATAACACACACATGAAGAACAGCTGGCAAAGATCACCTTTTTACTCTTGCCTTTAGTTGTCTGGAATTGCTGCCAAGCATTCTGTCTCTTGTTCTGTGTGACCTCTTTTGCTTCCAACCGCATCTTGGACTTGAAAGCATGTATCTTTTTACGTTTTGTAGCTTTCTGTGAGTGGAAGACAAGAAATACATGAGAAACAAATGACAATAAAACTACTAGATGTCAGAAAATAAAAACAAATAAGTCATAAGAACTCGAGCCAGTGAATGAATTGTTAGTCCAAGAGAAAGGACACGTCTTAAGCCAAACAAGAACTACAGCAAACATATGTATGATCATGATCCACACAGAATGAGATGTAATTGTGAACTTACCACGTCTTCAGGGTCATTCGGATCAATTTGAAGTTTTGGTGGCAAAGTCCAGGACTCAAACTCTTTACGAGCAGCTTGGGAGATCTTACGTTTAAGGGCTTCTTTTGTAGCCACAGCAACCTTTTCAGCTTCCACTAAAGGGTCTGCGCTGCCTTCTTCGATTGCTCTAACATTATCAGGATCCACCTGTGATCACCATTCAACCACATGTTATACAGAAGCCTAAATGAAGTTATGTTACACTCCTAGTCTTTCATCAGCAAGAAAAAATAATAGTTGAAACAGTTAAATCATACTTCTTCTTTGTTACCCCATCCCTCATAGTGAACGTAGTACCCATTTGGAGTAAGCGCCTCAATTGTACCATCATACCTGAATATTCAACTAAGTCAACCATACACAAGGAGTAATATGTAAAGAATATTAAAATAAAAATTCTAGTAAGATGAGTGCAAGCACATATACATATGCACACATGTATAAATAAAATTTCAGATACATACCACTCTCCATCTTCACTCCAGACTGCTTGAACCTTGGTGCCAACAGGAAACTTATCACCATTATCACCATTGAAGTTTGTCTGGACAAAGACACCAAGAAAATTACATTAACCAGCAATATGGAGGAAAATGCCTTAATAATGACCAATTCATACGGCATTAATAATGAATAATTTATACGGCATTAATAAATCTATAGTTATAGGAGTATTTCTAAATATTTTTTTTGATCCAAGTCAAACTCGGACAACTTTTGAAAACCAAGCACAAATGAACTCAAAAATCAAAATAATAAATCACAATGGTATTCATGAATTTAAGTAACACACCGAATCTAATAAGCTCTCAGAGAGATGGGGATTATGAGATGCTTCAGTACTAGAGCCAGAAATGGGCACACTACCATCACTTAATTTTGACGTTTCCAGAAGCTCCTCAGTCAATGCAATCACCTGAAGCCAGAATGTATGACAAGATTATAAACCAACACTTAATTCCAAAAGCTACTAAAATATGGAGAAAATAATTATATATGAACTTCAATCCAGGGTGTCATCCAAAATTCATGAGACAGAGCAGGCTGGCCATCAGCACATAGTACACCTGCAATGGAATCAAGACACAAGTGATGGGCACCTTGGCAAACTCTTCACATTCCACAATTTTTTTCAAATCCCGACACTTCTCTACACCATGTGTCCATTTTTCCTTAACAAGTTAATATATCCTCACCTTGACAAACCACAATGGACAAAACATCTTTCTTCTGGCAAAGGTAGTTCCTTGAACTGTTTGTTTGAGCAATAATTATATTTGAAAAGGAGAAAGAGAAATTGCAATTAAACTCAAAAGAATGCAACAACATTCAAATCAGATTTTTAAGCTTGTATGGTTACTGAATTCTGATTTATGAAATATGAAGGCGATAGCCCAGAGATAAATGTTATCATACAAGGTATACGAGGAATTTAAAATGTGCAGATATTGAGAGAAAAAAGCACTTCTCAAAATAGATCACCTCCACAAGTTCCTTCTCCAAGTCCAAATTCTCAGAGTTCTTTGGGTTATCATTCAATAATTTGCGGACCTGTTTCATAAGAAACAAAGATAATGATTACAACCCGTATAAGTGGCACAATGACACACACACACACACACACACACACACACACACACACACAACAAAGGCCTTATAGATCAAGACCAAAAATGGATTAAGGAGAAAAAACCTGTATGCGAAATGATAAATACCTCTCTATTAATCAGAGACACACAAGTACCACATAAGGACAGGGAAGAGTTCGAACAAATCAGTACTAGAATTCTAATTTCTGAACAAGATACCGAATACAAACGAAACAGCTGTTCAATAAACCCAACACCGAAAAAGAAATCATCTGCACATCTTTACAACTACTTCCATCCGAAGTTAATAGAGCAAGGCTATTTGTAAGAACTAACAAATTCAGTTTTCTATAGGATGACAAGATCATATTTTCATATTAATAATTGCAATGTTGGAGTATGTTAGCATAATCAAATTCTTTGAAGGGTTCACTCACACCCTTAACCCAGTCGGAGAATATCTTAGTTACTCTTTCGTTTTAGGAAGGGAAAACAAAGGGTAGAAGGCTCTAGAGATACATAATTAGGATGTCTATTTTCCTATTAACTTATTTCCCTCCCTGTTATCATTTTACTTGCAGCCTTTTGTGGTTCTTCCCATCTAAATTTCCTTACACTTACCTCTAAAACTCCCCTTCCACTGAAGGAAGGAGCATTATGGAAACCTTACCCTATTTCAGACTCAATGCTCACTAATTCATCCCAAAAACTAGAGATATCTGGTTTCCTTCAATTTTTTACATGAACAATTCTAGGAATTCCCAATTGTTAGAAGCTCCGAACTTCAATAATCGACATCAATTAGTACTGAATCGAAAAAAAAAAGTTCAGCTCTTTCCCGATAATATTTCACAAAAATAAAATTCAGACACGAAGAAAACCTAAATAAAAAAACGCGAAAAAGTAACCTTTTGAAGCTGGTCCTTGTAAGTGGAGAGGTTAGCGGCGAGTTCTTCCATGCTCACCTCTTCGCCCTCGCCGCTTTCCATTTTCTTATTGTTAATTTCTACTTCCAGAGATGATGATAAACGCTTAATCGCGTATACGAAATAGGGGAAATACAAAACCCTTGAGAGAAAGCGAGTACCAATTGGACTCTCAGAACAAAGCATAAATCCTTTTTATATTACCCTTCACGTGCTCCGCACGTGCTTGGTATTGTTGTTAAATTACAGTTTACGACCTGCACGTGCTTACTATTTCAAAAGTTTTAAGTGCCCAAAAGTATATCTACCGCTAAATTAATATTTTTACAATTTTTCAGTGATAGTATTATTTTTTATATTGTTTTTTGTTTTATTTTTTCTATTAAAAAAATTATATGTAAAAAAAATTTGGGGAAAATGGCAATAAGACCAATTTTCAATATTTTTTCGGCAATAAGGATTTCGAGAAATTACGCGTGCCGGTTAGGCCACCTAAATTGTGCAAAGACACTATTACCCTTCTTAAATTCCACATCTCCCGCGAGCTCATTTGATCGATCCAATCTTACCATCCACCCACCCCCTTCTCCCCCAAATTCCAACATCCGAGTGCACAAGTTGTCGATCGGGAAGCTCGATCTGGCCGGCGGCGACAACATGACCCTCTGCTAGGGGTGGGAATTTCGGTTTTGGTTATCGGTTAAAACCGAAACCGAACCGAAAATTTCGGTTTTTGGTTAACCAAATATAAGAAATTCGGTTTTCGGTACGGTTATCGGTAAGAATTTTTTTATATATTCAGTTATCGGTTAACCCGATAACCGATCGTTAAAAACCGAATAACCGAAATATATTATATATATTACATATTACAATATATATATCATTAAGGACGATTGTATGACACTATGACAACACTCCCTTACTTATTTCGAATTTTTTGTATTTTGTTGGATTTATGAATGTTAGGTTGAATAAGTTGGATTTTAGTTTAAATTTGTTTATATTTTGATTTTTTTTCTTTTTTTTTCACGATATTCTTTTTAAAATCAACTTACTTTTTTCCTAATCGATTTTTTGGTTAACCGATAACCGAACCGAAAAAATCGGTTCGGTTATTGGTTATCCAATAAATTATTCGGTTCGGTTTTGGTTAGTCATTTTCGTCGTTTTTCGGTTCGGTTAACCGGTCATTCGGTTCGGTTCGGTTTTGGTTAACCGAACTTCCAGCCCTACCCTCTGCGCCGACGTGTGGGTGAGGAACCCGAACTTTGCGAAGACGGTATAGGCAGAGAAAAGGACGGCGGCGACGAGCGGCGCGGAACGAGACGGACCAGATCGAGGCGGCGGAGGCGCGGGCTTGCCATGGGGCTTCTACTCCTGGAGGTCGCCGACGGTCTCTTCAACGAATGTCGTCCATCGGGGTCGATGTCTGGTGCTGCGGCGTAGATCGAAACAGTCAGGGCTTGGCTCGACTTGAATCGGACTGAACCGACGACAGTGGGTCGTGGGCTCGTGGCTTCGCGTCGAAGCTCCGGTGGTTTCCGTTCGCACATCGCTGCCTGAATAATTCCAGGCCTTTCACCGCCGATTCATCGCGGTCCGATTCCGAAATCCCGAGACATTGGTTCGCTCGCATCTCAATTCATCGGGTTCAAAATATCAACGAACCACTCTCTGAAAATAGCTCCTCTTCCCTGGCCTTCGCTAACTCATTTTCTCCTTTTCCGTATTCTGAAATCGGATTCGATCTTTTTCTTAATTAAATGTTTTTTATATATTATTAATCCAACAGTAATGGTGATTCTATTCGCATTTGATTTTGTGAACTATTCACAGGTGAGGAAATTAGAGGCGCAAGGCGTGCCGTCGCAGCAAGCGGAGGCGATAACAAGTGCTTTGACTGAAGTCCTCAACGATAGCATAGAAAATGTTTCTCATTCCTTTGTCACCAACTAAAATGCAAGGAGTATGATTACCTTATTTTTCTTGATTATGGAAATATGTTTTCAATTTAAAGTTTTTCCGTGTGTGTGTAGAATGATATCCGCCTAGTAAGGATATCGATATTAAGCATCATGAAGAGGCAAGCCGGTAAAAGCTCTTCGTAAACATTTGAACTTATAATGTCGAGTTCTTGTTTTTATGATTTGCTGCAATATTATAGTTTTATGATTTGCTGAAATATTATTTCCTTGATTTCTGGTAGGCAGCATGTCTTTGATGGATGCTTGCATTCCACTTAGAGACCATGTAGCAGGTTTGTTAAATACACTGATCGAGCCTTTGATTTATTTTTGTTTACCTTACATTGTCCAATACACTAGACTTCATTGTTTTTTAAGCTTATTTTCTGTTTTTTTTTCCTGTCAATCTCGTCATACTTGAGGATTTGTTCTTTGGGTGAAAAAACTTATGTGATTTGTTTAGCTTGCAGTGGTTTGACATTTGCTTTATATAACTCACAGACTGATATCATAGTTATGTTACAGGTGGAAGGATTTCAGTGAGTGATGGTTCCCTTACCATAGTGGCAAAAAGTCGATCAGTACTTGATAAATTGCTGGAAAAGGTAATAATTTTGTTGTTCATGAGAGCTATTGACTGTCATTAAATTTGAACATTGTTTTTACTACCGATTGATTTCATTTGAAACTGATATTTGTTTGTATTGATTTCATTTGAAACTGATGACGAGCACAAGTATGATGATGAAGAGGACAAGGATGATGATGACGAGCACAAAGAAGCTGATGACGAGCACAAGGATGGAGACGAAAATGAAGTTTTATTGTACACATAATATTAATTATGATCTTGATTATTTGTTTCGAATGAATCATTTTCTGGATTATATTTGTTTTGTAATTGAAATTGTCATGTGATACATTTTGTTAAATATGTTCGAAAGGGTCGAAGTATGGATTAACATATTGAATGTCATATTTTAACACTGAACATACTGAATGTCATATTTTAACACTGAATGTCATATTTTAACACACTGAATGTCATATTTTAACACTGAACACACTGAATATTTAACACTGAACACACTGAATGTCATATTTTAACACACTGAATGTCATATTTTAACACTGAACACACTGAATGTCATATTTTAACACTGAACACACTGAATGTCATATTTTAACACTGAATGACCTATTTTAACACTGAACATACTGAATGTCATATTTTAGCACTGAATGACATATTTTAACACTGAATGTCATATTTTAACACTGAATGACACATTTTAACACTGAACATACTGAATGTCATATTTTAACACTGAACACACTGAATGTCATATTTTAACACTGAATGTCATAAAAATACACTAAAAATAAAATAAAAATCCAAAATACACTGAATCTCATAAAAAACACTGAATCTCATAAAAATGCACTGAATGTAATAAAAATACACTTAAAATAAAATAAAATTCTAAATCTCATGTTCATTAATAAGGTCAAAAAGGAATTTGAGAACATGGATTGTGTGGGTCCCGGAAAGCAGACGATACGATCAGGTTTACGGCTTGTAATGGAGTCATCAACAGATACTGGATTGCTACATGCTTGATGTATAGTTTCACTCCACATACTAGAGGCCTGAAATATTTTCAGTGCATAAAAATTGTGACAATGCATTCAGTAATTATATGCATCTATTTCTATGGCCTTATACACTTTAGCAAATAATACTACATTTTAATATAAAACGAAGGTCTTCCTCTTTAAATCTTCAAAAGGGACATATAGTTCTACAAAAACATTATCAGTAGTGTTGTATACATTATGTCGAGGAAGCATCCCCAGTAATTGTTTCTGTAACTTTTTTTAGTTAGTACATTTGGAATTTGTATATACATAAAGGATCTGTATATACACATTGCAAGAATTTGAAATTTTCATAAAGTGATTGAGCTAATGTGCATCATTAATTAGAACACATGTTAGAACAGAGAACATTACCTTGTATATCTTGTGATAGAAAATCCCAAGTAACCTAAGCTCGGCGTTTGAATGAGACAACTCCACCTATTATAATAAGCACAAACATGTGAGACATTATCTCTTATGCCTGCTCTTATCTAATTATCACAGAAACTTTCTTAAAATCGTTAACCGAACTCTGAGAGACGGGACCTTGACTTGGCACAGCTCCCCGAACTCTCTCCACTTCATTGTCGGCCTGTTTTGATTTTCCTTTCGCCACTCGGATAATATATCCACGATATCATTGCAAAGCTGATAAACCCGAGGGACTCTTTCGAGGATCGTTTTGCTTGTCCTCCGGATGTGATGGTTGAGGCTACACACCGATGCCGATGAACTCGCGTCAACTGTGAATACGGTAGGGTAGAAGTTGATGAATCCCGCACACCTAAAAGAAACACTTAACCATTGGCAAGAATCAAGAAAACCTCACCAACAATGGATATCTAAATCAAATACTACAAACCATAAGCGAGTAAAAACAAATCAACCGGGAATACACATGGATAGATCAAGGACGGGCAATAGGTTAAATACACAAATTCATATTATACTCAGCAATGTCACCAATTAACATTCAGGGCGAATCATCGGTAAAAAGTCAGATCCTCCCCTACGAAACTAAGAATCGTCAATTCGATTGAGGAAATGATGGCGAGAGAACCAAGTCAGATCCGAGTCGAGGAACGAGTCACCAAAAACGACACCTCGACGCTCCTCTATTCCTCTGGCTCGACCGGCACCAAAAGGGCGTCGTCTCCTCGCACGGAAACCTGAATACATTTGGGTGCAAAATTCTATCGAACACCTTGCGGACGTATTGCATCGACCCGCCTTCTTACTTCAGGAACTGCTCGCACTCGTCGAGCCGGTGGAGTCGGGCGGTCATCTGGGTTTCGCCGAGGAGGACGAGGTTTTTCGCATCCTAGTCGAATTCCCTCTGTCGTTGTTGATGCTCTGCCACCCGTCGTCGATGATCAGGAACCTCAGCGAGAGCACCTCGTCGGCGAGATCCTCGACGCCTCGCCACACCCTGGCGAGCTCCACCGTGAAATAGAAGGCGTCCCACCCCTACGAAACTGAGAATCGTCAATTCGATTGAGGAAATGATCGGACAAATCCGCGTCGTTGTCCTCCTCGCCGTCGTCCCTTACTTCGTTGAAGGCGGCCGCGATTCCTCGGCGATTCGGGCTTGCTCGACGTTGACGACGTCCATGATAACGCCGCCGCGGAGCATCTGGGCGAGACCGACCTTGACGGAGAAGGAGGATTGCTTGGTGGGCTCCGTGATCGCGTCGTTCCGAGAATGGGGGCGGGGTAAGGGGTGCGTGGAAGAGTAGAATTGATGAAGGTTATTTTCGTCTTTCCAGGTATATTTTTTTGGCTCAATCGACACAAAATGGCCTAATTGACACGAAAATTGGAGATTGGCCTTATTGGTGAAAAAATGTTGGAAAATAGCCTTATTGCTATTTTTCCCAAAAAATTTCTTAGAATTTTATAATTATTTATTTTAAAATTTTAATATTATAGAATAAATTATATGGAGTATACGTATTCAATTTAAAAAAAATTATATGTAAACAAATTTTTTTAGAACTTTATAATTATTTATTTAAAATTTTAATATTATAGAATTATATGTAAATGTTATAAATTCAAGAGAAGTAGAGAGAGAATAATATAGTATAAGAGAGACAATATGAGAGGAGAATAGAATTGTTGTGAATTGTTGTATTCATTCATATGGGGAGATCCCTTTATATAGGATACAATTTAGGGTTTCTGACTTAGCCAACAAGTCATTCACTATAATATAATAATATTCATAACACTCCCCCTTGAATGACTATTTACAGGATTGCTGCCTCGTTAAAACCTTGTCAGGAAAACCCAGTGGGAAAAAACCTGAGCGAAGGAAAAAGAGTACAACTTGCTCCCCCTGATTGTAATCACCGAAGATCTTTGACTTCTTGAAAATTATTGGTGATCAATCAGTATCATTAAAACTTGTATATAACTAATAAAACCATATAGGAAAAACTTAGTTATTCAAATATAAATTTTGGTCTTCAGGACCCAACCTTCGAATTGTAGAGTTTCATATTCATTTGTATTATTGTATATTTTTCGTCCTTCAGTGACATGCCTTTACCAGACATCTATATTGACTAGAGCATTCGCAATTGCTATAACCGGCCGGGAACTCTTCTGGAGTATATTAAATGCATCTAGTGTTCAATATACATTTCTTGACAAATGAACAATAATGTGAACTTCAATTCACAATCATTTGAACTTCAGGTTCAATACCTCACTTTATCTCGAAAATAAACTCATATGGAACATTCTGATGTCCTCATTAATTATTATCGAGTGATGTACATGCATCGTTAAAAAC
The DNA here is from genome assembly GCA_954870475.1 of Euphrasia confusa. NCBI lineage: Eukaryota > Viridiplantae > Streptophyta > Magnoliopsida > Lamiales > Orobanchaceae > Euphrasia > Euphrasia confusa. Next base: position 8,799,404 of record OX940956.1, on the reverse strand, counting down.
CTCGTTATAAAACCTTGTAGGAAAAAATACTCGAGAAAAAAAGTACATGATATTCACATGTATATTGTGGTGATTGTCTCGTTAAAAACCTTTAACTAAGAAAACCTCATGGGAAAAACTTAGTAGAGGGAAAAAGAGTGCAATCGCTGGTTTTCGGGACCAATCACTGGTCTTCGGGACCTTGTCTTCAATATCATTTTCGTCCATATGTAATATGATATTTTACATGGTCAGATCATACATTCATGCATATCTATATTTATCATTGTTGCTGCCATAAGTATAAGGTAGCGGAACTTAATGTCATCCTTAAAAATATCGAGTTTATGCGAAAAACTCTTGAGCAACTAATCTCGCTTTTATATCTCACCACATCATTACTTGTTTTTCTTACGAACACCCACGTATATCCTTCTGGAATAATATTTTGAGGTGTGTACTATAGAGTCAAAATATATATATTTATTCAGCGAGTCATGCTCAATCTCAATTGCTCGTTTCTATTTCTTTGAGTGCTGTCGGCACACTATTATTGATTTAAGTTTTGGATCCAAATTTTCTAGAGCAACTTTTGAGGCAAATATGTCGTTGACGACTTTTTCCATGTTGATGACAATTCATTCTATCAACCAAATCTTTCATCATTTCCCAAAATATTTAATTTGGTTGTTCCGCAATCCCACAATTTATATTATCATGTGCACATGCTTTTTCAATGGGATTTCCATCTAACTCTCTTCAGGAGATTTCGAGGGTGACTAAATTTTATTACCGCAGATTTATTTTATATCTTGAGATCGATCTACTACGCTTCAGGCGTATATTATAATCAACCTTTGAGTTGATCTCTTTGGTATTTGAACTCTTATAGTTCATTTTTCACAAATATATGTGATTTTGTCACACCTTCATTAATTTGGCAGATTACTTGCTGAATATTGCAAGTCACTTATGAATTCCGGGTTCAATTGATTAGTGCGTGGTTCTAGACTTGAAGATCGTTTTCATTCCATGAAATTTCTCGGAATTTATATCTTTTATATTCTTATCTCCCCCTAATGCCGAGAAATGATCTTCCTTAAATATGCAAATCAGCGTAATTGCTATAAATCGATCTTCTAGATTGGGGGCTCGAGATATTTAATATATTAATTCGCAGATGGGAAATGCTCGATTCATTTCCACGCACAATCATGATATGCATCATTTTCAGTACATTTGTAGTACTCGTTGGGATAATTAGTAAAACTCTTCTGAGATAATTAGTAAAGCTCTTCGGGAGCTTACTCTTAATATTATATCATTTGTGTAACAGTATCTTTACCAATAATCCTTCGGGGATACAATATCTTTATCAATGATCATTTGAGATCAAAATATTAGGTTTTATCAATGATCCTTCGGGGATCAAAATATATCTCAATATATAATTTTCTTAGAAATTACATTTAATTGGAATCGACTTTTTCGATATTCCATGAGTACCCACATAGTACATTTATTCTCGATTTTCAAAAATATCCTTCAGGGATAATTCATATGTAATCATTGTTTCAACGAGAACAACCGAATTTGGCTCACTATGAGTATCATGAGATGTAACTTTATTAAAAAAACATTTAATGTTTGAACTTTGCTTCTTCGAGAGCAATCAATAAAAATATTCTTTCAAGAATATTTTGTATTATATCCATATCGATTTAAAATATAAAGTTTAATTGCTACACTAGAAGCAATTTGATTTGATATTTCTGCGAGAATATCAAACATTTAAAAACTTATTGCTACTACAGGAACAATTTAATTTGATATTTCCTCTATAATTATCGTAATATTTTTCAGGAATATCCAAAGGACAATTTGATTTGTTATTTCTCGAATAATATCAAATCAGGATAATCTTAAAAGATCAATATAATATTTAAACCATATTATATATTCTTCCGGAACATTCAATTTAATTGATATATTAAGAATAATTTATTTGATATTACTTCAGGATATCAAATTATAATGTTTTTCATGATAGCTTTATTATATGTCTCAACATATTTAAAATCTCGTAATCAAATGTGGAATCAATCTTACCACGTTTTGGTAGTACGACCAACTTCGGGTGATCGTATCTTTCTTTTAAATCTTTCCACAAAGCTAGTGGATCTTTCACGGTGAATTTTCAAAGATATTATTCGAAATTATTAGTATATAATCATAATCAATTTGATATTGATATTTCTGCAGGAATATATCATATCACGATATTCTTCATGAATATTTAATTTTTATATTTCTTCAGGAATATAAAATCATGTTCTTCAGGAACATTTAATTTGTATATTTCTTCAGGAATATAATATCATATTCTCCAGAAATATTTTCTTTTGATAATTTTTCAGGAGTATCATATCACAATGTTCTTCAGGAACATTACCATTTTAATTAATTTACTAGGCATAATTAATTTGATATTACTTCAAGAATATCATATTATAATGTTCTTCAGAAACTTACGCATAATTAATTTGATATTACGTCAAGAATAACAGATTATAATGTTCTTCGGGAACATATGATATTACTTCAGGATTATCAGATTATAATGTTCTTCGGGAACATATGATATTATTTCAGGAATATCAGGTTATAATGTTTTTCGGGAACATATGAATTTAAGAAGAAGGGAGGAGAAGTAGATATATTTATAATTATCAATGAATATAAACAAACATATAAATTCTTGCCTTTGAGTTCGGATCTTGGATGAGTAGAACTTCGATGAAGAACGCGGTTGAGCTTTCGTGCTGATAACGTGTTATAAATTCAAGAGAAGTAGAGAGAGAATAATATAGTATAAGAGAGACAATATGAGAGGAGAATAGAATTGTTGTGATTGTTGTATTCATTCATATGGAGAGATCCCTTTATATAGGATACAATTTAGGGTTTCTGACTTAGCCAACAAGTCATTCACTATAATATAATAATATTCATAACAGTAAACAAATTTTTTTAGAACTTTATAATTATTTATTTTAAAATTTTAATATTATAGAATAAATTATACGGAGTGAACATATTCAATCTTAACATGCAATAAATAGAAAAAGAAATAAAAAAAATATAAAAATAGTTTAAATGACTACATACTTTACTAACAAAATAATATAAAAAAAGAGAGAAAATTTTTTATGGTAAGAAATATAAAACACTTACTCATTTTAACCCCTCTTTTAAAACTACACCCAATCTATACATTTTGTAAAGGAAAATACACATTTACCCTCCCCTTTTTCAAAACAATACAAAACAATTAAACAAATACAGAAAATGACAAATAAACATTAAAAAAAATCGGTCCCCCTTTTTTAAAACTCTCTCTCCCGTCGGTCCCCCCACACCAAATCGTCCGCCGCCATTTTCGAAAATATCCGGCCGCCCCAATGTCGGAAAACGACCCCGTCGACGAGCACGAAGAAGAGCGGGAAGAGGAGCACGAAGAAGAGCTTCAATGGCCGCTCCAACCTCCGGTAAATTTCCGAAAACCTAAGTTCGAATTTCCATTTTTTTCAATAATGTCTTCAATTTCATGCTTAAATTGCTATCCTATGAGTTCGTTGAAGTGTTTAGAGTAGAAATTGGGTGTTGAATGGGCCAGAAATCGCCGGAAAATTTCCGGATCTTCGGCCCTCGGTCGCCCCCCTCGGTCGACCCCTCGGCCGCGGGGAAGAAGATGACCGGCCGAGGGCACCCTGTGACCGAACAAGTGTTCGAGCGAGGGCACTATCCGGTCCCTCGGTCACCGGCACTCAGTCGATCGACTGAGTGCTCGACCGAGGGCAGAAATTTTTTATTTTTTTTTCTTTTTTATATTTACAGTATAAATGTTTATTAATTTTATTTGTGTTTTTTTTGCAGGATGGGTTCCAATGGAGGAGGCCACAATTCATTTACACGACAAAAGAATTGAATTTGTACGACCGGTTCCCCGTGTTGAAGCACATAAAAAAGGTGTTAAGAGCCGTTGACGATACGCACGAGGCTCACCGGAAACTCCGTCGTTCGTGTTTTGGAAGGTTGGTGCACCTTCAAAGAGACGGTCGATCGAACGCGGCCATGCACCACTTGTTAGCTCGGGAGATCGTGGGTCCGACGATACCTCCGTTCGAGCATTGGTTTTCGCTCGGGGGCAAGATCATTTGCTTTAGAGCACAGGAGTATTCCTTGGTGACCGGGCTTCGTTTTGGGAATCACAACTTTGATACTTCGGCCCAGCACATTATTCCTCCCGGCTCTTTCTTTCATAGGCACTTCGGATTCGGTCAAAAAATAAGAGTGAACGAGCTTTTCACTAGATTCAAGTCTATGGACTTGGGGTCAGACCCGGCCGACTACCTGAAGGCTGCGAATGTGCTGATGTATTACTTGATGCTCCTATGCCGAGGCGATATCATGACCGAGGATTGGGTTTGGAGTTTGGTAGAGGACGAGGAGGGATGGGAGACGTTTCCTTGGGGCTTCCACACATTTCAGATCATGTCCTACTACCTCTCCATAGCTGCCATGCATCCCGGTCAAGTACTGAAGCCGGCATACCACATTTACGGACCCATCTGGACCTATCAGCTATGGTCGTACGAGGCTATACCTAGTATCGGGAGGGTGTGCGCGCATAGAGCCGACCGTCCGACGATTCCTCGGCTACTGGGGTGGAACTCGATTACTACTCACGTCGATTTTTCTCATTTCTACGAGGACCCAGAGGTAAACTTGTTTTAATGTTCAATTAATGGTTATATCAAATAATTTAATTAATTAACTCTATATAATTTTGATTTTTTTTCAGCTTGAGGTTCACCGGTATCTAGAGCCGACGGAGGAGGAGGCGGTTGCTCCGCATTTTATTTTCGTGCGTGACAGAGCAGAAGAGGTCACGTACCATCCTCCTCCTAGACTTGGATTGCCCGCAGACGAGGCAAAGGCACCGAAGAAGAAGAACTTGATGGAACGCGTGGTCGGACGCGTGTCCAAGGCCGTCGACAAGATGACGGGTGACTCTGGGCCTAGTAGACGGGGTCGTGATGCCATCACACCTAATTCATCGGCATAGCGTCGTCCCTCTCAGCGACCCTGACGAGAGGGCTCTCCTGCTCCTGAGGGGTCTGATGACAGTACCGATCGACGGATTGATCGACGATTCCAGAAGATCCTGAACGACGAGTCCGACACGGGATTTATGGCTCGACTGACTGCCCGGATCACGAGGACACATCAGGAGAGCAACGATAGACTCCTGGAGAGTGTCAGGAGGACACAGAAAGAGGGCCACGACAGTCTGATGGAGCAGATTCGGGGGTTTTTCGGTCGCAGACGATTCTCGAAGAGTCGCCCTTGTCCTTCCGATCCCGTTGAGCCTTCTGCATCTCATCACTCTGGATCCGGACGTGCTGCGTCTCATCATTCGGGTTCAGGACGTGTTCCGTCTCATCACTCCGGGTCCGGACGTGCTGCGTCTCATCGATCCGGGTCTGTACCAGGGCGTCATTCATATACAGAGCCTTCTGCGTCGCACCGGGAGGAGGAGGAGGAGACCTTTCCAGCTAGAGCATCGTGTGGAGATATCGACAATTACCGCACTCCGATGCAGCCCATAGTTGACCCGACTTATGGTTCTCCTCCGAAGATGGGCTTGCTAGAGTTCGGGAGTCTCTTCACACCGACGGAGGCTCCTACTGATTTCACGACGTCCTTCCCGCCGATTCCTGCCCGTGATACACAGCCTTATATCCCCCCGGATGTTCCTGCCCGTGATACATCGCGAGTTATCTTCGATGCAGAGAATTATTTCGTGCAGGAACCAGATTTGTTCTCGCAGACATCTCCAGGGCCAGATGTACACTGTTATGAGGGGACGTTCAGCGATGAAGAAAAAGAACTGGAAAACGATGATGCAGAGCCCGCAACACAGCCCGAAGCAGCTGTCGGCGAGAGTAGCCTCGGACCCCGTCAGAGAAGGCCCTCGGCAGCTCTTCGGAGCCCGTACGTCACGCATTTCACCCCGGCCGGTGACCGGAAGATTAGAGGGTTGTATTCGATATTCCGACAAGGAGGGAAGAGTAAGAGCGTCCGCATGCCATTCAATGGTCGAGATTTTACGCAGGGGTATTTCGACTTGATTGAGGATTACCATTATTGGTACACAGACGTGGTAAGTTAATTTTTAATTAGACTTTCAAATTCATATTGTTTATTTATTGGTGCTCAGCTGTGATTTGTTTATTTTTCAGGAGATCGATCTCTACATTTTCTACTTGCAGGAGAAGGTGAAACTGATGAAGGGTGTACGAGATGGAGTATCTCCAAAAAGGACTATACTCTTGAATACCGAGTTCTTCGTAAGTTTCATTTATCATATCAAATGCACTATTTATCTCACTTTTCTCATTTTTCTAACATTTAATATTTTTAACAGAATAAATTGTCCTATGAGTGGCGGACGGTGAAATCGAACAAGCCATTTTCGGAGAAAACAAACTTCGAAGAGAGATATAAGAACTGGAACCCGCCGGATTATTTGTTGAAGATGGTCAAGGGAGACGAGGAACACAAGAGTTGGATTAATATTCTCATTCTCGTCATTCTCTATCGGACCGATACCAAACGCAAGCGGGAAAATATTCTCATTCCTGTCTTTCGTGACTGCGACAAACAACACACCAGTGTTTCTCCCTTTCAAATGGGTGGCGTCGACTACTATCACCGGCCTCAGAGTGCCCTGCTCAAATGCACGAATGCACTGCCCGAGCGCAACAAACATGTGGCAAAACACGCAATCACTGGTCGTCTGAATATCATACATAGTCCCGGGATTAAGTTCTTTCAGCATGTACAAATATGACGGGAGCCTCTGATACGATCCATGATAGTCGTCGTACGCTATTTCAAGCGCCAGATTCCTCGTCCGCAGGGCGAAGTTGTAGTTGATGTGAACTCCGTACAATCTCCTCAAATCATCAACCATATCTTTCGGCTTCAGTTCCCGATTCCCGACTAACTGGCGTGCAAAGAAAGTAGCCGCAACCCTGCTCGACACCTGTCGATCCGCAGTCCGCCCCAAATTGTTACGGCACTCGTGATTCAAGTTCAGCCTCGTAATCGTCCAAAAGGTGTTATCAGAACCCGTGGAACACAATTTGAACGGGCATTTCTCACGCCCCAGCTTGCAAACGTACGTCACCCGATCAGTGCCCGAGCGAGCAGTTTTGCACTCCACGTTATTCTCCATGTGATACATCCCCACCATCACCTTCAGATCCTGTTTCTTTCGGAACGTGGCACCGACTACCATCTGACCATAAATCGGTTGGGATTCGACAGAACGCAACGGAACTGCGGGGTCAAACGTCGGCAGTGGAATGATCCAATTGCGCAGTGGATTATTCTGTACATTCTGAAAAGCTTCGGCTTGCTCGCCGCCTCCCGCAGTAAAACTCGAGGACATATTACGGCGCGACATAATCTTTTTAACCACGCCCGGCTGCCTGATCCACTCGGTCCACTCCGTGGTCAAAGAATCCAAGAGATCGGACTGACGGGCCTCTTCCTCGTCCTCGGAAGTGTGTACCTCCTCGTTCTCGTTCTCGTTCTCTGACGGTGCGCCCCGATCACGATTTTCTTCTCCGATATTCACCTCCGGCGCAGCTTGTTGTCCCTCTACTTCGACGACGAACACAAAGCACTCAGCCCTTTGCTCGTCTAACATGCGGGACACATCCTCGTCGCATAGCATAGGAGCTCGCACGCTCCTCATGTCATAGCCTCGGGTATAACAATACAACAAATACTCGACATTGGGCGGAGGGCGCAAAACCGCACGAATCCGGCTCACGAGAGTGTAGAGTGTAATTTCTTCCCTACGAAAGAAGAGGCACATGTCTACTCCGTCAACGTAGCCCTCTCGATCCCAACGACCACCGTAACGTACCGTGATTCGTTGATTCGACATCTACAATTACAAATAACAAATGAATTCAATTAGAAAATCCAAAATATCCATCACAATTACAAATAACAATTGAATTCAATTAGAAAATCCAAAATATACATCCAAACAAGCCATTAATTAATAGACAATTCAATTTAAAAAAAGAAAAAAAAAATTCTGCACTTGGTCAAAATTTTGACCAAGTGCACTTGGTCGCTCGGTGACCGAGGGCCGAGAATTGCTCGGTCACTTGGCCGAGCTATCCGGTCACCGAGGGCAAAAAAAAAAAAATTCTGCACTTGGTCAAAATTTGACCAAGTGCACTTGGCCGATCGGTGACCGAGGGCCAAAATTGCTCGGTCACTTGGCCGAGCTATCCGGTCACCGAGGGCCAAGTTATCCGGTCACTTGGCCGGTTGACCGAGGGCCCTCGGCCAAAATTCTCGATCGAGGGCTCAAGAACCCAGTAGCCCTCGGTCGTCCCCTCGGTCATATTTTCGACCGAGGGCTTCGACCGAGGGCGAAAAAAACAGCTCGGAAATAAAAAAAAAAAAAAAAATGGGGAACCCTTGCGTGCAACGTACCTTTTTCCCGTCGAAAGCAGCTCTTTTCACGTAGATTCCGACCGAGCTTGCTTTTATTTAGAGAGAAATGAGAGCATTTTTTTTTTTAAATGGGTTTGGTTTGAGTTATGGAGGGTTTGAGGTGGTAGAGGGGATATGCATTCATGCATGCATTTACACCCCCACCAACCTCAAAAAATCTGATTTGTGTAAAGGTGGGCCCCACAGAAATTCTTTTTGGTTTTTTTAAAATATATTTTAATTGATTTTTTGTTATTAAAAGAGAGAAAAGAAAAGTAAGGGTATATAAGACTTTTCCTTTTCATTTTGTTTAGAATGGGTGTAATTTTATATGTGGGGTTAAAAAGAGTAGATGTTTTATATTTGTGAATGAAAAGTGGTATTCCCACAAAAAACAATATAAAAATAATTTAAATGACTACATCATTAAAAAAAAATATACTTGTCCCTTCTTTTCCTGTAAGCAGGATGACTGGGAATGTTTCAAGAAAATACTTATCTCTTCTTTGTATTTAAAAAACAAATTGTCTTATTTATTTGGAATACAGTAAAACCTCTAAAAAAAAATACTCTATTAAGGAATAAACTCTCTTTAAAAATAAAAATTCATGGTCCCAACTTGGGACCAGTTATAATTTGGAATAAACTCCATATTGTCATAATTCATATTTTTTCAAGTCCCAACATAAAGAAATACACCTCTATTTAGGAATAAATCATAATAATTATATATAATTCTACAATAGATTTAAGTTATTTAAAATACTTGTTAAAGGTTGATTGTGACAATGATTTAATCTTTTGTGTTGTAACCTTATCCTTCAACTTGCGTGTGCGCATTACCTCGTCCATATGACCACTTTCTTGTTGAACCCAAAACATTTTAACTTGTCGAGTAAGCTTAAAGCTTCTTCACATGAAATTTTTTGTACTTCTATGCTATTGAGCTTCTTCACATGACTTTTGAGTATTGTCTTTTCATATTACGTGAGTAAATTAGTTCAATTAAGTTCAACACATTACATGTACTGTATCTACTAATTATACCATTATATAATATACATCCATTAAAAAAATCTTATACTAACTCTATTTAAGAATAACTCCCATTTAGGAATATTTTTTTGTGGTTCCAAGGATATAACTATATAGAGGTTTTACTGTATAAACTTTATTTATAAATGAATTACATTTTTGAGTCCATTCAACTGGTACAAACAATGAAATGAACAAAATTTTCAAAACGTATTATTCCCAACTAATTTGAAAATTTATTTGAAACGAGTTAGGAATGCAATCTAATGATTTGGTTGACCAATGTCAATGTTTATTTATGATTTTATTTCAGTGTGGAATATTTATGCACCACATACAATGTTGATGATGATTATCTCACTGAATCCCACGTGTCCATATCACCCTCAGAGCATCTCCAATTGTGTACCTCATGTTGAGGTACAAATTAGTTGACACATCACAAAAATAATTGTACCTATCAATTGTACCTTACTATCCCAATGGTGTGAGGTATAATTTTTCTTCTTTATGCATGTTGGACCCACCACATAACACACATTTTCAATTTGTACCTAGTATCAAATATTTGATACTCACAAATTCTCTTTCCTAATTGTACCTAAATCCCCAATGGTATACCTAGGTACAATTCCATGCCACATAGGAATTGTACCTACCATTGGGGATGCTCTCATTGTGTGCACCCACCCGTCACCGATTTTCTCCGCCCGCACACCCCACCCCACCCCACCCCACCCCCCACCCTCGCCGAGAGGAAGTAAAAGAAGAGAGAGGAAGAGAGGGATTTACACACACGCATTGCCATTCTCATCCTCTGCAATTACCTCTCAGATTCCGGGCGGGCATCTGGGATGAAGCCCAAGCACCCTGCGAATTCCGCTACCCAAACCCTCACCTCGCCCGACGCGCGGCTGCTCGTGCGCGAGACGCTCCGCATCAGCGCGAACCTCGCCTCGGCGCCTCCGCAGGAACGCCCGTTGCTCCGCGAATCGAGCATCGGTGGACTCGTCGAGGATCAGTTCGTCGATTCAAGCCTGCGGCTGATCTGTTGCGAGGAGATCGATGGCAGGCGGTGGAAGTACTTCGCCGAGAACGATGGTAATGGTTCCAAGCAATTGAAGATGGGTTCTATTCGTGCTGTTAGCTTACAGACTCCACAGGCTCCCGTTGATGTCAGTATTTCTTCTTTTTCCTTTTTTTTTTTTTTTTGTGTGTGTGGGTGATGGAGATGGGGATTTTGCTCAGTTTTAAATTGATTAGTTGATTTTAGTTTGACTTGTTATTGAAGCTTTATTACTTAGTCGGGTGAGGTTTCTGGTAGTTGGTCAAGATTGCCGATTGGAATCCTATAGAGTTTCTTATCAATTTTTTCATTAGCAAATCAAGAAATTATCTACTCATAATAATGTGATGCAAGTAATCATAAATCCATATTCCCTATAACTAATTGTATTTGATAACACTAATATCCTATTATGTGACCTCAATGATGTAGTTGGTTCGTGCAACTGGGTAACATAGTCTCAACATTAGACATTTAGGTAGAGTCATGAAGCATATATCTTTAGCAACAATGATTATAAGTGTGTGTCTGTGCCCGTACAAGATACATATAGACGCATGCTGGACACTCATGGATCGATTTTTTAAAAATGAAAATGGAACAAAATGGAATTAGTATAGAAGGTAACTTCACCATCGAATCACCGAAAATAAGATTCTAAAGTGAATTTGTTTTGTTGGTCCAGGATATGATGGCATTCCTAAGGTCATACGTTGTACCAGAAGGTTTTCCCGATAGTTGTACACCATCTTACGTGCCATACATGACACGGAGAGCTTTGAAGGTACTATTTTATGCTTATATAGCATCATAATATTGCTTGTATAGTTGTAGCACGTATTATGCTTCAGTAGGGAAATAGTCATTATTGTTTTGGTTGTAGCACTTCTTTGGCGGAGCAATGGGTGTCTTCACAACACAAACACTCCTAAATTCAGTAGGAGTATCGAGAAGCAAATCGGCTCCAGGTGCCATAGCTATCAACTGGATTATCAAGGTATGCTTGCCAATGGACATTGGCTTCATTTGTTGGTTACATCTTAAGATTTAATCCAGTTTTGAAAGACATTGAAGTTGTATGGCGTTGATATTTCACATGTCAAATGTCTATGTTAAATTTTCTCTGATTTGCTTGTGATATCTTGAGGATATATTCTTACTCAAATGCTAATTTCCTTCAGATTTTGGAATGTGGAATACCTCTATTGTGATATAAACTTATTTTTTTATATGATTACATTTTTTTGAATAATTTTTCTCATTGTTTCAAATATTTATAGTATTAAAGGTCAAATTATCATTGTATCCCCTTCTCTTTAATAAATAAATAAATATCTAACATATGGAAAATGATTATTCTTCATACTGGTTTGTTTAAAGTATGAATTGATATATTGACCATTTTATTCATCTGAATGGTACCTTTTGTCCTCGATTGCTTATTTGGCACTATATATTTTGACTTCTTTAGTTTTGCATTTGGTTTATAACTTCAAATTATTTTACAAACATCTATTTTTACTGTATTAATAAAATTAATCAATTAACTTTTCAAACAGAAGTTCAAATAAGATGCATTTCGATTTCAACCTTCACCTTATGCTTGTAGGAAGAGTACATATATCACTGGAATGAAAAAGAACTCATCGTGGAAGTGGGTTCTCGTATATATCTATTGCATATCAATTTGACAGCGTCATATCGTTCTAAGATATAACTTTTTAGTGTTATGATACAATGACTTATTATTGCATGGTGATCAAAAGAAATGAAGTTGAATAAGATTGAGTTCTGCTTCTTCATGATGAAAAAACATGTTGGATACATGACATGAGTACTTATTCTTTCTGCATGCCGATTCACAATTTGATTAATATGTTAAATTTGGTTAAAAATAGCCTGATATTGGAATGTGATATGGCTAATTGTTAGGATGGTGCTGGCCGGGTTGGGAAAATGCTTTTTGCACGGCAAGGAAAGAAATTTGATTATGATTTAAAGCAGGTATTTCGATTTTTTAGCCGGGGGAGATGGACTGATGTTTCAGATTGGTTTCTTGTATTCATTATCTTCTCATAATTTATTCTTTATTCAGCTCAGATTTGCGGGTGATCTCCTAATGGAGTTGGGAGCTGCTGTAGAACTGGCAACTGCAGTGGTTCCTCATCTATTTCTTCCACTGGCATGTGCTGCCAACGTGGTCAAGGTTATCACTTACTTTCCAGACCACTTGTCTTCTGTTTGTTTTAGCACATGTGAATCATGTGAATATGGGATGTTGGAGAATATATCTCATCTTGATTTGCCTACAGAATATATCTGCTGTGACATCAACATCTACCCGGACCCCAATCTACAAAGCCTTTGCTAAAGGAGAAAACATTGGAGATGTGACTGCTAAGGGGGAATGTGTTGGAAATATTGCTGATCTGGTATGCTTGTCCAGTTGAGATGTGGATATAAAATCATTATTAGTTACCTGCAACTATGATACACATCATCTAAGAAACCGTTTTGTTCTTTGTAAATTTGGAGTCGAGCTTACATGTTCATGCACTTATAGTGGTTTTTGATAGCTTCTTTTTCTTAGTTGAGGCTTTTTCAGTTTATACCTTGAGTACCTGTTTTATGTTTGCATGAGTGAAGGAACCAACTCAAATTGTTAAAAACTTCATTGCTAGGGATTAGAAATCTGGTCATCTTTTTAATTTTTGAAATCTAGAAATTCTCTAAGCAAGCTTTTATCTTGTTATGGATTTCGTTATTGTAGTTGTTTGTTTGAATTGTAAGTAATAATAAACAATGTTGCTTGTGAAGCTTGGAACTGGACTGAGCATAATGATTTCTAGAAGAAACCCATCCTTGGTTACTACATTTGGTCTGCTATCATGCGGATATTTGATGAGCTCCTATCAAGAGGTTGGATGGTGTGAATATATAAAAAAACTTCCACCCCACTTGTCATCTTTATGGATTTTTGATTAAACTATTGTTGATTGAAACTGTGAGTTTTCCATTTATCCCAGGTGAAATCTGTTGTATTGCATACGCTAAATCGTGCTAGGTTCACTGTGGCAGTAGAATCCTTCCTTAAGACAGGTTGGGAATATGACTCATTCATTGCTTCACTCTCTGGTTCATATTCTTTTTTTTTTACCATTTTTTTATAGTTTATTATTGAGATAAAAAGTAAGTCCGGGTTTGGTGATCTCAGTGACAAAATATAGCCATCTTTTAAAGGGAAAACTATTGATTGTTAATTGCACGAAAGTTCACGACATGTGCAAAGCAACATGGAAACTTTCAGACTATAACATAATCTTATTATTCGCTTCACCCCAAATAAATATAATCCGGAGTATGATTCGAACTTGTATTATTCCTTTTCAGGAAGAGTTCCAACTTTGGAAGAGGGAAACTCGATGGAAAGTATTTTCAATCTACCTTGGAAAAAGCACAGACCTATTGTTCTTGGTACTTACTAAGACTTCTGTCTCTCAATCTCTCTATCATGCCACACATGTACACACATGCACTTACGCACCCTTGTGCCTTTCATCTGAGGGTAATTATGTCGTTTTTTCAGGCTAGGATTGACCAATATTATGACTTATTTGTAGGGCCAAGATTTAAAGATGCATTCAAAGACCCTAATTCATATCTTGCACTGGAGCCAATTTTTGAGGTATAATATTTTAGCCTTTAGGCAGAATTATCATCATTTAGCAAGATCTGATGTTATTATGTTACCCTTTTTGCGCATATGCCGATATGCGTGAACTTGTCTGTCCCATTTTTCTCTTTTTATATAAATCTATGCATGGTCCTGATTGACTAATAAGTACTGCAAATGACTAACAAGTTTTTTACTAAATTTCATTGACAACACAACAGAAGGAGAGATACATTGTTACTTACAATCCCACAAAGGGAAATATATGTGCGTTGTTCAAAGATCACGCAAAGCCTGATGATATATTAAAAGCTGCTTTTCATGTGAGATTTCTCAGACCTGTAGATCTTACAATCACTTCTGGTGTTAGTTATTTTCTTGCTAAACTTCCCTTTCTATATTGCAGGCCCATGTACTTCTTCACATCATTTGCACCTCCAGCCAAAACGGGACTTCCTCGAGAAAACGAGAGCATGATTTTTCTGTAGTGGGGCCGCTGACAGGGGATCTTGAATCTCATATTGCTGAATCTTATAAAATGGTATCGGCTTTATATGGGCCTTTCAAAAATAAAGCTAAAGAACAGGTAAGGAGAGATCAATCTATTTTCTTCTTGAAATGTTATATGAAGTTTAGTTTATTTGTTTGAGTTATTTGTGAAGATGGATAGATATTTCGAGTGACACTGATAGACCACATTATTGTTTCTGCCTTCTGGTGTCCACAGAGATAGACTTGCATTGCATTTAATTTTTTATTTAATTTCTCATTTCCATCTATGTACTGGATTTAATTATTTTGGGGTCACACCACTCGTTTTTTCTAGACTAACTTTTACGAAAAAAAACTAGTAGACAATAAACCGAGTAATTAATTAGGCAAAGGATCATAAATTAAAATTTTAACGTTTTACTTTATTAACCAACATTTCTTAATATTTGTGAAGTTAATTTTATGCCTATCTTTGTTCTTTGGGGACGGGGAGTAGAGGACTTGGTTATATATGTGCTTCATCATCATTATTTATTAATTTATATTATTTTAATTAAACATCACAAGGAGTGGGAGATTAAAGTTACATCCCAAATCAACCTCCAAAACCTATTCATTATTTCGCTAATGGGTTTTTGTTTTCTCAGGGGTGGGTTATGTCAGAGGCATTACTCAATCCTGGCAGAGCTCGGCTATGTGAATTGGTCCGATAATGTGTATACATATGCATATATACACATTGATCTCAAGTGTTCTCTGAAATGGGGTTGGTACCTAATAAGTGTTTATATTGGCTTGAACGAGGAAAAGCAAGAACGCATGACCAATTAAATCAAATACATGTGCCGATCTATTCATGTTTGCCTCTAGAAACAGAACATTTTTATGCATGGAAACTAAGGTACCAGAATGTGCTATCAGTGGGTCCCTTATGATCATACAGAGTCACAGAGATAGTCATTAAGAGATTATAATTAGTGAAGTTTTTTGGCGCGGCTTTGAATTTGTGTAGCAATTACTCGTGTTTGAATTTGAAACTATATGTTTGAGGCTCATATAGGTTGTTTTTGGTGATAGTATATATGTATTTGAGCACTAGAATTGTTGCATTTTTTTCTTGTATATTTGGTCAAATAATTAAAACTATATCAAATAATTTTTAATCATATACACTGAAAAGTAAGTAAAATGATCAATTGTTCAGAAGGAAAGGAAAGGTATGTTATCAGACATCACATATCCTCAATCGAGTACTTAAACACTATAATTACAAAGTCTGCATGACTGACTTATGTAGCTACATCGCCCTTTTAACACTTTATTGAAAACAAAATGTCTCATTGATATATGAAGATACAAATTTTAGAAACCTCAAATAGGGTTAGAAATATCAGTAAAAAAACAACCACCATTAAAACTATACCAACTAATTATTACTAACAATATTAATATTTAGTATTACCAACACATTAAAATTAACATCAAATTAATTAATTAAGCTGCTTGCTTATTCTTGTTCTTGTTATTATGCATCCACACCTTGAAAGTCCTTCTCTTGATCCCTATCCCCTCGCAGAACTCGCGCACGGAACCTTCTTCCTGTTTCTGCATCTTCCACCCTAAGCTCTCCGCAAACTCCAACATCTTCTGCTTTTGCTCCGCGCTGAACTTTGTCCTCACCCTCTTCTTCCCGCCTTTCTCTTCCCCCGTCCCCGTCTCTGAAATGACCAAACTGCCCCCCGCGTACAAATTATGATGATGATGATGATGGCCGTGATAATTATAATAATTTTGATTATCATCATTAATGTTTTGATCATGAGCGTCGACTTCAAACTCCAACTTCCGGTGGAAATTCCGGTGGCAGTCGCAGGCGGAGCAAATCAAGGCTTCCGGGGACCCGTCGTCTCCGGCGGGGGGCATGTACTCCCCGCAGCCGTCCGTGGCGATCACGCCCATCGAGGCTGCATGGTTTTTCATGCACTCTGTGTACTTCACTATTTTCTTGGAGGGCAGATTCGGGATTTCGCCTGCAGGCACGTCTTCATGAATATCAGTACTTGTAAATAATTTATCCATGTTCGTATTGCAGCAACTAATTAAAAAGACAAAAATAGGTTACGTATAGATAGGGTTTACGGTGTAGGGCAAGAAATAATAATATTCAGGAAGAAGGGCAGAAATTAAATGTCATTATGCGAATACTGATGAAAGGATCCAATAAGAGGGAGGGATGGAGGGAGAGGTTATTTGATTGAAGGTATTTTTGAAGTGCTAAATATTAGGTTTATATTATGTGTAGTCTTTATAGGCTTTGTAGCTAGTAACTAATTGCAGTTGAAAAGGGCTCAGTGCGTGTTTTGTGTGTGAGATAAAAATAATGACTTTCCTTTAAAATTCAAAAATGTCCTTATTTTTATAGAGAGAAAAATGTCCTTGATTATTTCTCTAGAGAAACTATTAAGTTATACTACAATAATCATGTTACAAATTTACTTTATTTATAAATGACAATTAATTAAATATTATTCTCACTGTCTCGTACTAGTTGTCGTTTTTTAAATTACTGTCGAAAAGTTACGAGATACAGACATACAGTATATTTTAATTTAGAAAAAAAAATAGAAAAAGGGTGTGGGAGATCAGGTGTGCATACATGGTTGCTTTGCTTGCAATTTTGTCAGGCATCAAGTTTACGCCAACGTAATGGAAATGGAATGTGTCAGGAGATCACAACCCAAACAAACTATTACTAACACTTTGTCGGTATTTTTTATATATACCACATCCGTCCACTATTAATAGATACAATTTTTTGTATACAAAGAACTGTATCTATTAACAGTGGACGACAAACTGAGTATAACCAAAATACGTTACTTGTTCGATCAAATATTAATCGAACAATGCAAATTGAAAATAGTTTGAGGAAGAAATTAACAAGTGATTGATCGATTATATTTTGAAGAAAAAAAAGTGCATGTAATATTATCCTTTGTAAGATAATTAATAGTATTAGTTAATCTCAATTTTTTTTTAAATTGCAAAAAACTGATCTTTGTTGCATGAGTCATTAGCGTGTAGATAAGAGGGAATGTTTATCACCTAAGTATTAATTATTTTTATTGGAGTTGTGTTGCTTAATTAATTAGGATCCACGGCACAAGATGTCTGATGTGTAGATCCATTGTCGAACGTCCGTCCATTGTACGAGTGATATATGTCCATGGCATAGTCCGATCGACAACAGTTTATTGTCCTAACATATGTTTGACCGGCAAACAGTAGATAGTAAGAGAAAGTAGATCGAGTAACTTTGAATTTTGATGTATGCAAATTAATTATAATGATGCATGGACATGCACGAGTGATTTATTAATTTATATAGTTAGACTCGAATGATATGATTAATATATATCTCCGCACCCATTTGACCATGTTATAATTTTTTACATACATCAAACGTCAATACCGGCTTTCATCATTAATACACTGCACGATTATTACTATTAACCGCACACCTACATATAATATTCTTAATTAGTTTTATTTAATTATTAGACATAGACTTGTTTCAATCAACAAATTAGGTTATTTCATGATTGGGATTGGAGAAATGTTGTGTACTTTATGACAGAAGTTTGACAAAAGACATCATATAGTAATTATTTAAGGCTCCGCCGGGTAAAGGCCTTTTTTGGAGAGGTTTTTATGAAAATGTCTTTTCTAGATTCAGTATTGTCAAAATGGCTATTTTTAATATTAATTCATTTTATATAATTTCAAAAATAAATTAAATCATTTCTTATTTTTTGAAAAATACAAAAATTGTTTTATATAATTAAAATATAGATCCAACCCATTAACTCGTACCCATTTTTAATATTAATTCATTTTATATAATTTCAAAAATAAATTAAATCATTTCTTATTTTTTGAAAAATACAAAAATTGTTTTATATAATTAAAATATAGATCCAACCCATTAACCCGTACCCATTTAATACGAATCGAATCACAATTTCCACCAAATTAAAATCTCCAAATGTTCAAATTAGGGTTCTAAAAAAAATCAAAGTTTTTTTTTTCTTCTTCTTCTTCTTCTTCTTCTTCTGTCGCCTCTCTCTCTCCTCCTCCCCGAACTCCACCGACCGGAACGCCGCCGCCTAGGACATCACCTCCTTAATTGTTCCAAAAGGGTGTGTTTATGGTCGGGATTTATTGGAATTGAAGAAAGCCTGGAACGATAAGACCATCTCAGCCGTTTGGATTTGCCCGTATCCCAATCGTTGTTGATTTGTTTTCCCAAAATTTGACCGGAATTAGTTCTCTCCAGAAGAAAGCCGATGGTCGAACACCAGTTTCAGCGCAAAAAAAAAAAAAAAAAAAAAAAAAAAAAACTAACGCAAAAAAAAACTAACGCAAAAAAAAAAAAAAAACTCAAATTACCAAAAAATATATTTTAATTATTAATATAAAATTAATTTACATGGAATTAAATTTTAAATATTAATATAAATTTAAATTATATTAAATTAAATTATATTTAAAATACTAATACAAAGTTAATTTACATAGAATTACATTTTAAATACTAATATAAAATTATTTTTCTTGAAATTACAATTAATTACTAATATAAAATTAAATTACATGAAATTATATTTAAAATACTAATACAAAGTTAATTTACATAAAATTATATTTTAAATATTAATATAAAATGATTTTTCGTGAAATTACAATTAATTACTAATATAAAATTAAATTATATTAAATTATATTTTAAATACTAATACAAAATTAATTTACATAAAATTATATTTTAATTACTAATATTAAGTTAATTTTAATAAAATTACATTTTAATTACCAGGACTCGGATCAACAAAAATCACCCGTTGATTATCTTGAATGGATGGTTGTGATGTAAAGTTGACCATTAGATCAGATCAACAAACACAACCGTTGATTACGTTTAAACGGATGACTGTGATTAATTCTTGATTTATTCCTTTTTTTATTTATTGAAATTAATAGATAGCTGTGATTAATTCTTGTATTATTTACTTTTGAATGGATGGCTATAATTTAATCATGAATTCTAGACACACATACCTAATCATAAATTGTAATATACTAATGCAATTCTAACTCGTTTAGTATGAAGTCTCTTATAGACAATATGCATGGTATATAAGCCATCTTCTATAAAATTAGCCATTGTGATAGATAGATTTTCAATACACCTAAGACTAAATGTCATATACCTTCATGAAATTAACTTTATATTACCAAATAAAATGTTATTTAATGAAATTAACTTTATATTAGTAATTAAATTTCGTGAAATTAACTTTATATTAGTAATTAAATTTCATTATATTAGCTTTAAATTTGTAATTAAAATGTTATTTAATGAAATTAACTTTATATTAGTAATTAAAATGTTATATTTCGTGAAATTAACTTTATATTAGTAATTAAATTTCATTATATTAGCTTTATATTAGTAATTAAAATTTTATTTAATGAAATTAATTTTATATTAATAATTAAAATGTTATTTCATGAAATTAACTTTATATTAGTAATTAAATTTCATTAAATTAACTTTATATTAATAATTAAAATATTATTTAATAAAATTAACTTTATATTAGTAATTAAATTTCATTAAATCAACTTTATATTAGTAATTAAAATTTTATTTAATGAAATTAACTTTATATTAGTAATTAAATTTCATTAAATTAACTTTATATTAGTAATTAAAATATTATTTCATGAAATTAACTTTATATTAGTAATTAAATTTAATTAAATTAACTTTATATTAGTAATTAAAATGTTATTTTATCAAACTAAAAATAAAAAAGTATTTTACATCCGCGATAAAACGATTTCGAGACCATCAAAATTTCATAAAATTTATCTCGAAACCATAAGCTAGATTAATATATAAAATTTAAATGAAATTATTCGTTAGTATATATATATTTAAAGTTTGATGAAATATTCAATCTACTTCACTTGGTTCAATGGGAAAAAAATACTATTTTCTAGGTCAAAGTCAAATGGTCTTGGGTTCGACTTTTACTTGAATTAAAAAAAACAAAATAATTAGAAAATAAAGTTTGACTTTGTCAAAGACTTCATAAACAAAGGGCCTTTGAGAAAAGGCCCTTTAAACAATAAACCCATTATTTAACCAATACTTTTTCCGAACGAGAATATTTAATAGACATTAGATTTTTGGAAGCACGGAAATTTAAAAAAATATTAAAAAAATTAAAGTTAAAAAAAAAAATAGTAAATAATTAAAATTTTAAAAATGAATTAAAATTACAAGTAAAATTATATTTTAAAATAAAAAATAAATCCAATTCAATTTTAAAAATGTTTCCATTGTTATATAACTATTTTCAAATAAGACAATTAAGTGTTTTTCTTATTAGTGGACAAAATGAGTAAAAAATTGTTAAGGAACCGTTGATGATCGAATTACAATGATTAAATTTAGTATTTATAGGAATGCCAAATTAAATGTTAAATATGAATATACTAAAATATTGTGTAAAAAAAGTTATGCCTAAACACAAAAAATACATTTTTATTTGTGTGTGAAATGGAGTGGACCAAAATAACACTTGCAATAACATAGGGCTAATTAGCATGAGACAAAGGAATGATGAGATTCAAAGCAATTGAGTAATAATATTGAAGGAAAACAACACATTAAAAAAAGCCTATCTTTCCTTTTACACAACATGTTGCCATTTCTTACCATACCCCACTCACCTAATCAAATCATTCAAAAAGTATTTTAATTTCTTTGAATCCTTGTTTTCCTACTTTCTTTTTTCACATGCGATATTATTTGTGCTCCAAAATTTACCTTATTTTCTTCACTTTTTATTTGATTTTCTACAATTATTTTCAAAATATTAAGTTTTTTTTATTGATTTAACACTTCAAATTATTCTGCATAAGTAACGAATTTAAAAATACTAACATACAAGCTCAAAATACTAAACGATTAATTTAGAAATATGAACAATTTTCAACGGGGCAAAGAGAACAGAAAGAGCACGTAGTATACACTTTGAATATAAGTTCGTGAAAGAAGTGATTATAATTATATACTCCGTATATATTATATATATATTGTGAATTTGATGGAGAAGGGAAATATTAGATTATTTTTACAATGTTATAAAAATGAATTATCTCATTTTCTAAATTTCACAAAACAGAATTGCACAAAACTTGATCTCGCAAAAGCTATACAGGGAACAAAAATACTCAAGTTGTTCAACATATTTAAATGTATAATAAGTTATTACGGTATTTATAAATTTCATGAACAAACTTTAACAACAATCCGATGTCGTCCAGCGGTTAGGATATCTGGCTTTCACCCAGGGGACCCGGGTTCGATTCCCGGCATCGGAATTAATTTTTCACTACTAAATAACATATCATATTTTTTGTTATTTATATATTTGCCCCATCTGGGCTCAAGGGCTCAAACTGTAATTCACAGAAACTTGTATTTTCTTCTTCTTTTTTCTCTTTAAACTTTTGTTATTTATATATTTCCCCCCACTGGGCTCAAACTGTAATTACCAGAAACTTGTATTTTCTTCCTTTTTCTCTGTAAACTTTAAACCTGTCCGTCGATCGGTTCCACGCTCCCGAAGAGTCTTTGGCACTGTTGGGGCACGACACGACGATTCCGCATTCCGGAGATATTCATCGAACTTGATCAATGATCATTGCAATTAGAAATCTAGTTTTAATTATTTGGATTTTCCCTTAATTATTCTCTTTTATTAAGTGGTGCACCATATAAAGCAGTTAATATCAAATCTGAAGCAGTGGTCATGTGTAAAATTATGCTAGCTTATTACTAATAGACTTTAGTTCTACAATCTTATCTCCCACATCGACTTATTTATTTATAGGCTACAGAACGTGAAGTATAAAATAGAGCGGCCCGTCGTCTCTAAAGCTCATACCTTTCTCGGCCTTTTGGCTAAGATCAAGTGTAGTATCTGTTCTTATCAGTTTAATATCTGATATGTGGGCCAAGGCCCACACGATATTAAATTTATTTTTTTAGGGTGACGGCCCACCAAGGCAGCTTGCTGTCTGGGCTGTCGAGCGTCGCCCATGCGTTGCACTACTGCACGGGCCCGGCGCACCCCACCAACTCCAGTTCAATTTTAAGGATTAATAATTAATCAATGTATTAATATGAATACTTTGGTAAATAATCGAATGTTAAAAATATAATCATGTTTGACTGTTGTTTATGTAGGAGTAATATTCAATCAAAAAATTTAGTGAATTCATTCTATTCAAACTAATTTTAAATATTTAATTATAAATTATCACTAAATAAAGTTATGATATAAATTAATTTTATGAAATTATTCTGAAAAACATCATCTTGACTTGGCGCTTTCTCATTGGCCAGACAGCGTAGGACGAAATATCAAAATATACGCAAAATATCAAAATAGGAATTAAATTAGATGGACACGTCATTCTATTCCAGGTACACTTAGGATTCGACATGAAATCATGATTTGACGTGTCGCTCATCTATTGGCTAGGACAACCTGGTTATTTTCATGAAACACCAAACTATAAATACAAACTGTTCTCAACTCCAATCTCATATTCATTCAAATCAAAGAAAAACACACATAACACGTATGGCCAGTTTCAAGGGTTTTGCTTTCTGCATTATTCTTCTATTTGCTTCTGGTACGTATAACTCCCCATGCATGGAGTATTTACTCATTCACTTTTATCTAACCAACTAAGTAACATAGATTAATATTTGTTTGATGCAGAGTTTTGCGTTGGCATAGCTGATGCAGCTGATAAGAATTTGGGGACTGTCATCGGGATCGATCTCGGGACTACTTATTCATGTGTCGGGGTATACAATAACGGCAAAGTGGAGATCATAGCCAACGACCAAGGCAATCGGATCACCCCCTCTTGGGTCGCCTTTACTGACACCGAACGTCTCATCGGAGAGGCAGCCAAAAATCAAGCCACCACTAATCCAGAACGAACTATTTTCGATGTCAAAAGACTCATAGGAAGAAAGTAAGTAATTAATTACTTCAATTATATATATTGTATCTTTTCTAAAAAATTATTAATTAATGCGTAATTAATCAATCTAATTCACGTGTTTGTTTGTTATAATCGATAGGTTTGATGATCCGGAAGTTCAGAAAGACATGAAGATGCTGCCTTACAAAGTTGTGAACAAAGACGGGAAGCCGTACGTAGAGGTGAAGGTCAGAGACGGCGAAACAAAGATTTTTAGTCCGGAGGAAATAAGCGCGATGATACTTCAGAAGATGAAGGAGACGGCAGAGTCCTACTTAGGAAAGAAAATCAACGACGCAGTGATAACCGTACCTGCTTATTTTAACGATGCCCAAAGACAGGCGACAAAGGACGCTGGTGCTATTGCAGGACTCAACGTGGTCCGCATTATCAACGAGCCAACCGCTGCTGCCATCGCCTATGGCCTCGACAAACAACAAGGTGGCGACGACAGTAACATCCTCGTCTTTGACCTAGGTGGCGGAACCTTTGACGTCAGCGTCCTAACCATCGACAATGGTGTGTTTGAGGTCTTGGCTACAAGCGGGGACACTCATCTCGGAGGTGAGGACTTTGACCATCGTGTCATGGACTATTTCATCAAGCTAATCAAGAAAAAGTACAACAAGGACATCAGTGGGGACAAACGGGCTCTAGGGAAGCTGCGCAAGGAGTGCGAACGGGCCAAACGGGCCCTCAGCAGCCAACATCAGGTTCGGGTTGAGATTGAGTCGCTCTTCAACGGGGTGGATTTGTCTGAGTCTTTGACGAGGGCGAGGTTTGAGGAGTTGAATGTGGATTTGTTTAAAAGGACGATGGGACCTGTTAAAAGGGCCTTGAAGGATGCGGGTTTGGAGAAGAGTGAGGTTGATGAGATAGTGCTGGTGGGAGGGAGTACGAGGATACCAAAAGTGCAGGAGATGTTGAGGGATTATTTCAGTGGGAAGGAGCCCAGCAAAGGTGTTAATCCGGATGAAGCTGTAGCTTATGGGGCGGCAGTCCAAGGCGGGATATTGAGTGGACAAGGCGGCGAGGAGACTGAACGTATGTATTTATAACTCAAACATACTTATATCCTTGAGTACATATATGAGTTTGTCTTTTAATTAATAATTGGTGTTTGTTTTTGATGTTTACAGGGATTGTTTTGATTGATCGGAGTCCGTTGAGTCTTGGCATAGAGACGGTGGGTGGGGTGATGACGAAGCTCATCCCAAGAAACAATGTCATACCATCCAAGAAATCACAAGTCTTCTCTACTTATCAAGATCAACAAACCACTGTCTCAATCAAGGTTTACGAAGGTGAAAGAGCTTTGACAAAAGATTGTCGAGAACTCGGGAGCTTCGAGCTCTCTGGCATTCCACCTGCCCCAAGGTACAATCTTTTATGTTTCTTAGGCCAGTTTTTGTTTATATTGTTGTCTCTTGTCAGTAGCATATTACTTATTTTAGCAATATTATTAATCACTGAAATAATTTGTTGCAGGGGAGTGCCTCAAATAGAAGTCACATTCGAGGTCGACGTGAACGGGATACTCCACGTGACAGCTCAAGACAAGGCGGCCAAGAAGTCGAAATCGATAACCATCACCAACGAAAAGGGGCGTCTAACGGAAGACGAGATTCAAGAGAAGATCAGGGAGGCGGAGGAGTTTGCAGAGGAGGATCGGAAGGTGAGGGAGAGAATCGAGGCTAGAAATAAACTGGAAGCGTATATTTTCAACATGAAGAGCGCGGTCAAAGATGGAGGAAAATTTGGAGACGGGATTGAGTCGGACGACAAGGAAAGAATCGAGGACGCATTGAGGGAAGCTAACGAATGGCTGGACAGTAACCATGATACGGATAAGGATGATTTGGAGGAGAAGATGAAGGAGTTGGAAGATGTGTGCAATCCCATTGTTAGGAAGGCGTACGAGAAGGGCGGCAATCGCAGAGTAGAAGACGAGGAACAAAATGAGGAGCTGTAGAGTAGTGGATACATTTCAACATTGATAGCAAAACATTAATTTTGTCCTTTTTTTCAGTTAATCTTTTAACATAGTTAAACACTGTTTCTGCTGAGTTGTTTCTGTTTCTGTTGAGTATTGAATTTAACTTAGTTAGTACTCTAAAATTGGTTCTGTTTCTATTAAACAATGATAATTAGGAGTATAACATTTACATATATTCTTCAAAACTGTTTAATATGTCCCACATCGTGTTACTCACTCATACGCTTGAGAGAACGTCCAGTATAAAATAGAGCGGCCGTGATCTCTCCTAAAGCTAATACCCTTCTCGGACTTTTGGCTAAGATTAAGTGTAGTATATGTTCTTATCAGTTTAATATCTGATATGTGGGCCAAGGCCCACACGATATTATGGGCCCGTGCTGTTGTTCTTGTGTTGCACTGCTCCAGGCCCATGCAGTAGTGCAATACAAGGGCGACAGTCTTAATGTAAGAACCAAGAAACTTTTAAACTAATTATGGTAACGAGGATTTTGCTCTGATTTAGTTTTGTTCATTACAAGCGCATATTACCGTGGTGCCCTCGGTGCCCTTCTCGTGTACGACACTACAAAACCGACCACGTTCGAGAACGTGGCCCGCTGGCTGAAGGAGCTCAGAGACCACGCAGATTCCAACATTGTGATTATGCTGATCGGAAACAAAACTGATCTCAAGCACCTGCGAGCCGTAACCACAGAGGACGCTCAGGGCTTTGCGGAGAAGGAAGGTCTCTCGTTTATCGAGACATCTGCTTTGGAGGCTATCAATGTGGAGAAGTCCTTCCAGACTATTCTTTCGGAGATTTATCGGATCATTAGTAAGAAGTTGCTCTACTTGAATGTGTTCTTGTGTGTTCGATTGTGTTTCTTTTTAATCATATTCTCTAGTACTAATATATTTTTTCGAAACTTTTTATCATGTTTTTTGCGGGGTGGTTCTAGCTACTTGATGATTCATATATGTACCAAGTCTTTTTTGGGAATGTTAAGTCGAATGGATTGCATTGGTTCATATTTTTGCTTTGTTTGCAAACGCTTCCTTGGGTTGTTATGAAATTGAGGTTGAAGTTCAACAAATCAGGAGTCTTTCGTATTTCAACATTACTTGAATTTGTAGTTCAATTATTATTTGAAGTTTTAGTTTTATTTATTTATCACCAAAATGTGTTAGTGTAATTAAAAAGAGAAGATGCAAATATTTTTTTTAAGGGATATTAAATACTATGGAGTATAAAAAAAAAATGGTTTTTCCCTCTCTAATCTGTATTTATTTTATTTATCTATCGATAATCTCAAGCAGTTTTATTAAGAAGAACAAATCCAAGTATTATTCCCACATCGAATAAATGACAAAGTTACATAAAGAACATGGAGTATAAAATAGATCGGCTCATCATTGTTTAAGCTCATACCTTTCTCGGCCTTTTGGCTAAGATCAAGTGTAGTATCTGTTCTTATCAGTTTAATATCTGATATGTGGGCCAAGGCCCACACGATATTAAATTTATTTTTTTAGGGGGATGGCCCACCAAGGCAGCTTGCGGTCTGGGCCGTCGAGCGTCGCCCATGCGTTGCACTATTGCAAGGGCCCGGCGCACCCCACCAATTCTAGCTTAATTTTTTTATAATATAACAGAGATTATTTTGTTTTCGATGGATGTTTGTTTTCGATGGATGTTTTATTTTTGAATTCTTCAAATTTCTGGAGTTGTAATCATATTTCTGGGACAATGATGGATATATTGAGGAAATATATCTTTTGAACTTTCCAGTGATCAATTATTTATGCCATTTGGTTAAACCGGAAGATGTATTAACAAACACTTAATAAAAGTTAAAGATGCATGTTAGATCCCAATGAGGAACTTGAGAATTATTTCAAGATTACTTTCGATTGTGAGACAACAGATGATACCAAGAGTATTGATATCCTGCAATGTGGTGGTCAAAGAGGACACTAATTTTCCCAATTCCATTGCAGTTGGCAAGAGAGGTTTTTGGATATGCTTCACATCACCAGTAGCCACAGAAGAAGTGGGAGGCAACATATTAAGTGAATGACAAACAGAATGTACCCAAATTCTTTGGAGGCTCAGTTGTGTGTATGTTACTGGATCAAGCGAAAAGAAAGAAGTTCGTACACAATGATGGTGACAGCACATATCTTCTTCAATCAGATGAAAGTGAGTAAAATAACATCAAGTTAATAGGGTTGAAGAAGATTAAAAGAACAATGTAGTTTTGCTTTCTCATTCACCCTAGTAGAAAAATACATATGAACCAACTCCAGTTCAATACTGTACTACTTATAAATAACTACACGTCTTCATTCAGTAATATATATGGAGTGTTCAGTAATTAAGGACCATTAATTTAGGCCTGTATAACTACATTAATACATTAATTAAAACACTTTTGGAAATATTATATATGTATCATAGTGTTATTTGGAGTATATATCAATAACAATTTTTTTTGAAATAGGAAAATATATATAGAAAAACCAAAAGAAGAAACAGTGACAAACTGTTTGTTTCTTAACACACAAAAACATACACATAACAGGAGACCAAAGTTTCAAAAATTGCAATTAACGAGTGTTACGATCAATAGGTACTTGATGCTGCACAGATCTGCATGGAAGAATTTGAGTTGATGAAGGATCTGATGATTCCCCTCGGTCGAGTGCCTCAGTTCTCAACTCAGAGCGGAGGCTAATTAAGATTTTCTGGAACTATAAAACAGACCCATGTTCTAATCAAGACTCTCATTTTAAAGTTCACCATTTCAATTTCATTTCTAATTGTGTTTTTTTATTTTCAAGACTATTTTTCGCGTCTTAGATGTTTTTTATTTTCAAGACTATTTTTCGCGGCGTAGATGTTAGAAACCGCTTATCTAAAAGCTCGAACTGTTATAGAAGTTGAAAAGCTCGAACTGTTATAGAAGTTGGGCAATTAAATATTTATAATGGGTCGAATATATATTCTCCAATACTCCCAAAAAGCTTAAATTATTAGAGAAGTTGAGCAACTAGATACTGTATATATAGTTGTAACAATTTTTCTTAATAAAGGTGACTGAACAACTGACTGTTAGAAATCTGTAAAAATCCAACTGTGTTTTACTTCAAGTGGTTGCGACTTGTGAGCACTGAGCAATATGATATACGTATGATATATGGATTTTGTATTATTCTGTTATAGCTCCAACATTAAGCAGCTAATATATATGCATATGCTAAGTTATATCATCCCACATCGGAAGTTTGTCAAATATTTATGGAGAATCATGACCCCTGACCCAAGAGCAACATTACCCTAAAAACAAATGCTAAGGCCAAGTTAATTCATCCCACATCGAAAGCTCTTTAGAGATTTATGAACAATCCAAGGCACAAAAACAAATCCCAAGGCAAAGCTATATTACCCACATCAGAAGCTCGTCATTAAAACATTCACTATACAAATCATTGCTCTGGAAACAAAAGTGACGATCTTACTTGAACAAATTTCAAGACTACTTAGATATTAAGTACACACAAGTATGGTTAATCTTAGATGTAGATTTTACACTTCCAAGAGCTTAAACATAAAGAGGCAAGTATCTCCAATAGGAAAGTAAGACCATCCACAAAATGCAACCACTCTCAACCCTACTTATCTAATTAATTTTTTTTTCTCTACCCAAGGGTGCCCACCTTGACTTTTTAATTAAAAAGCCATATATCATATATATTTGAAATATTTTATGTATAAGTTTGGTAGCTTGATTGGTTAAGTCTTGTATAGATCCCCCAGAAGATTCAGGGTTCGAGTCTTCTGCCTCCCCAACTCCAATATTTTTGTTAAGTAGTTTTTTTTTTAGTTCAGCCTGTCTCCAAAAAAATTTTAATAATTTTTCAACAACTACTTTAAAACCCAACATACCCAATACAAAATAATTATTTATCATAATTTTTCAACAACTACCTTAAAACCCAACATACCCAATACAAAATAATTATTTATCATATATTCACACAATTAATATTTATTTATTTAATAATTTATTACAAAAATAATTATTTTTAATATTTTAATAAATAAATAAATGTAATATTAAAAATAAGTATATATTTTATAGTTTTTTTATAAAATATAAATTTTAATATATTTTATATTTTTTAATAATTAATATTTTAAAAGATATTTAATTTTTAATCTATAATTCAAAATAAAAATTGAATGAACAAACAGTGCACTGCCATGTCAGGTAGAGCTGTGACTTGGTCCGGGTCGGGCTAGCCCGGCCCAGCGCATCGGGGCATCTCAATTTTTTGGGCCCAGCCCGGCTCGCGAAATTCGGGCCTAGATTTTCTTGGCCCAGTCCAGCCTCAGTTGGGCCATCGGGCCATTTTGGCCCGATAATTTTAACTAATTAAATATATATTTAACTATTAAAAAAGAATATTTATTATATTTTAACAATTAAACTTATTAAATAAATAAAATAAATGTATAATAAAATTTTATTTTGATACATATAAATAAATTTATATAAAAATGATAAAAATAACTATAATATTAATTAAAATTATTATTAAAAACAATTTTAAATTAATAAAATAATAAAAAAATATATTAAAAATAATAAATATAAAAATAAAAATAAAAATAAAAATTATTTTGGGCCGGCCCAGCCCATCGGGCCAAATCTGGGCTTGACCCATTTGGCCCGTCGACTCATCGGGCCGAGCCAAAAAGTCCCGGATTTTTTTGGGCCAAGAATTGTGTGGCCCAGCCTGGCCCATTGGTCGGGCCGACCGAGATGGCCCATCGGGTCGGGCCCAAAGTCACAGCTATACACCTAGGCGGGGAGGGTGGTCGACTTTCACCCCAGGTCGCACCATTTTCTCTCTTTTACATTTCTTTTAATTACATATATATTATTTTATTAATATTTCAATAAGCTAACCAAATTAGTTGATTGCCGTAGTGAATGGTCTAACGAAACACATCTGAGTTTCCTCGTCTAGGTACGAGAACATATGGACGTGCATTAATGATTCCATTCCATTACGTTCCGCAAAACGCAACGAGTGGTAGTACACATAGTTGCACACAAATCGGCCAGCATCGTCTGACGTTTACACCTCAAAGCTGATTTCCTCGGCGGGAAAGGATGTCTAAAACAAGTATTCGTTCGGTTAATTTACAATACTTTGTTAAATAATATACAAAGAAAATGTATCTATAAATTTGGGACAAATGGAGTATTAATGAAGTGTAATTGACCATTATATATATTATTAATTAATTACTAAGAGTATTAAGTACATATGTACAAGTTTCTTAACAAATGAGACACTTTATAAGCGTTGGACTAAACTGAACTTTATTGGTCAGAGCTAAATTGCACTGAAATTATGTTTTATTGAAATAAATTTTAAAATATTAAAATATTAATTAAATATTTCAATATTTTTTTAATATAAATATTAAAAAAAATGATCGAACTGAACTGTATTTAATAGGTTAAAACTGAACTTAATTGATTTGAACTGAAGTGATTTATTAAACAGTTATGTAAGTTAGACGAAAATTACAATAAGTCTTTTCCGGCGAAAAATTCATAAAAATGCACGAGAATTGCACGAGAAATGCACGTGCTGGCATAAGTTGCTAAAATTATCAAAAAAATGATATTGTCAATTTTGTTTTTATAGAGAACACTTGGGCAAATTTTATATCTTTAGAGCCTAGCTATGACTTCGTCCACATTCGTTTCAGCCATGAGAAACCTTACTCCAGTCATGACATTCATAATAGCCATAATCTTGAGGTAATACATAAATATGTCATTTTTCAATATGTTTTTGTTCACATATGCATACATAATCTTTTTCAGGATAGAGAGGTTGAACTGGAATACAGCTTCCGGTAAAGCCAAGGTTTTTAGCATTGTTGTGTAGCGGCCTTCAGTAAGGTAGAATTATTAGACCAATTTTCGCGTGGTACAATAAATTATTTTGCCTAAACAAATTCGGATGTTTTTTTGGCAAAGTGAATTGAAAAGCGTAGATAAGTCTAATCAATGTCTACTATATATGGATGTATGATTATGATGGCTTTATGTATATATGGATGTATGATTATGATGGCTTCCGAATTCATGTAAAAGCACGAACCATGCAAATAATTTCAAGACAATGAGTAAAAGAATCTAGACCATATGCATGATTACGATGGACTTCAAAATTGTTTTTTGATACATACATTGAATCATTTATTTAAATTCAAATTTAAGCTATATATATTCATTATTTTTATTTGTCAAAACAATAATATAAATATATAATGTTGTTAAATCATAAAATAAAATAAGGAAAATATCACAATAGATCTTGTAACTTTAGCTGATTTCACAATCAATCCTGTAAATTGGTCGAAAATCACAGTCAGCCCTTTCTAACAAAAAATCTATGAAAACGCACGAAAAATGCACGTGCATTATTCATGGATTTTCGTGAGAAATGACTACCAGAGATTTTCGACCAACTTACAAGTCTGTTTGTGGAATCAACTAGAATTAATAAATAAAAATGTATAAACGATATTAAAACTAAAGCAAATAACAACTTTAACAACATTCATTTAAACTAAAACTGAATTCATCATCTTCTTTCTCTTTTTCTTGCTGCAAATGAACACATTTCACAAATCACAATTTAATTCGGTAGGTCGGCGGGGGCAATGACAACATCAGGGAACTGCAAAGCATCTCCTTTCTGGTCAGCTGGCCAGGTTCGGTGATCAGTCTGGTTGGTGGAAGCTTGCACCGCAATTAAAAAGACTATGAAGCCAAATCCTAAGAATATATAGGGAATTGAAGAATTCCATTGTGAAGATGGTTTAGGTGCTGGGCTAAAAAATGGTTTGAAGTGGTGTGACTTTTTTTTGTGTGTGTGTTTCTTGTGGTTAATGAAATAAATTAAAAACAATTTATGTACACAATATATATAAATTGTGTTACTGGCTGGGGCAGCCTGTTCTTGACGGGTCTTGGCAAAATATAGTAAATAAGACTCACATTAAATTAAAAAAAATAAAATTGTTCTTTTTAATTTTTTAATATTATTAATAAATTTATCAAGAGCATATTTTAATTTTATTAGAGTATGAGAATTTTATTTACCTGAATCTTTAAAAAAAACTATAGTTCAAAGAAAATTACCTAAAACTTAAAACGATGAAAAAAATTGAAAAAAATATATTAAGAATTTAATAATCAATTCTCAACTTTTTTCAATAATTTGCTTTAATTTTTTATTTTAAAAAAAATTACTACATATTTTATAACGAAAAATAATTAAGATAAACAAGATTTTTAAGTTTTTTTTTACGTTACTTAATCAGATTTGGGATTAGTTAAAAAGTAGAAGATGCATGTTAGATACTTAGATCCCAATGAGGAACTTGAGAATTATTTGAAGATTACTTTCGATTGTGAGAGAACAGATGATACCAAGAGTATTGTGCAATGTGGTGGTCAAAGAGGACAATAAATTTCCCAATTCCAATGCGGTTGGCAAGAGAGGTTTTTGGATATGCTTCACATCACAAATAGCCACAGAAGAAGTGGGAGGCAACATATTAAGGGAATGACAAACAGAAAATGTACCCAAATTCTTTGGAGGCTCAATTGTGTTTATGTTATTGGATCAAGCGAAAAGAAGATATTCGTACACAATTATGATGACAACACATATCTTCTTCAATCAGATGAAAGTGAGTAAATTAACACCATGTAAAAAGTGTTGAAGGTTAAAATAACAAGGTAGGTTGTGATTTCTCATTCACCCTAGTAGAAGAATACATAGGCAGCTTAATTCTAAGTGCAGCGAAAGGGCAATTCTGTAAACGCAATAAATGAGAACCAAGCAAGCAACAATTGTACTCAACAAGTGTTGAGGGAAACAGTGAAATAATCCAGTTTGTAGAAAGGGAAATATATGAGCAGCTTCCACAATTAGGCCACCCTGGACATATTTTTTCCACAACACCAAAGTTGTGAAAAACTAATGTGTGGAAAAAGCAACGAAAAACTCTTTTTCCATTTTTTATTTAGCTTGCTAAGCTTTTAAATTTAGAAATGCAGTCTAGTGCGCGTTTGAAGTCACCTTCTTCCAGGGCAATGGTAAAACGGCAGTAACCAGGGACCCCAGTCCAGACAGCACTGTTAATGCACAAACCGGTGCCTCTAAGTACAGCTTCCCTGATATTGGAGTCGTCCAACTTGATTTCCTGAGTGGTGGTACCCTTGTTTATTTTGATGGTTTTCCCGAGATAGGCGGATGGCTTTGCTAAGATGGACACACCCGCTTGAGCTTCAAGCACCTCCCAACCACTAGTTTCCAATGTCTGTACATAAAAATCACAGTGAACTAATAGATTTTGTAATTAACCATTTTAAATAATATTCCCGAGATTCTGTTTTACCTGCTTCAATTGTTTATATCGGTTCCCCAAAATCTCTGTCTGCTCAGAAATAGCATTTAACAGGTCCTCTCTCTTCTCCTCTCTAAGATCGAGCAGTTTTTTGACCGTGTATTTTGTCGTGCCATGAGGCTTGTTCAATCCTGCAAAGCTATGGAATGTCTCCACCAGAGAAGGCTGGTCAATAAGAAGAAACCCGAAGTTAATCCCACCAGTGAGCATCTTAAAGAACAATCCCCCAAGAAGAGTGACGCCAAAAGCTGAGCTGGCAGAGGAAAGCTTCTCCAGAGTATCTCCCAATTTCCAACCCTCAAACCCCTTCGAGTTAAATTCCACGCCCGAAAATGAAGTATCAAGAATCACCCGAGCTCCGAACTTGGCACATACAGATAGTAATATTTGGATCTCCTCATTACTATATAGCAAGCCAGTGGGACTAATAGTGGGGCCTGAAATGTAAACCCACGGCTTATTAACACCTTCGAGTGCACTAATAAGTGTTTTCTCCGTCAACTTGTATCCCACTTCTGGATTGGTTGTGATTTTTGAGATTTTTGCATTCAAGAATTTAGCAGCAGATACATAATTTCCATTGGTACCAGATGGGAAGCAGAGAGTACCACCCTCCTGGATGCAGCAGAGCACCAACTTACTGAAAAGCGCCATTGGACAGTCTGCGTATATGAGTTCAGTGGTGGCGGAGGTTGGAAAACCATAACTGCTGCTTACAAGTTGTTTGATGCCACTTGTCACGTCGGTTTCGGAGTCTGTTATGTTCTGCCTCGCGAAACTTTCAAAGATGGAGGCCTTAACGGGTGTCGTTATGGGCAAGAATACCTGGTCAACGTCCATATGTACCAGGGTAGATTCATCGGATTCGCTTACAGCCAGCTCAGCATGATCGAACATGGATATTGTGGAACTGGAGAAGCCGTTCACCTTGGTAGCTGTTGTGTTTGCACTATTTCTCTGAAGAAAATAAAAAAGTAAACTCAAGTTAGATTATCCAGAATTGTTTTAAATTAGCATGCATGCTTGATCAACATTACAGAAAGGCTAGCAGGACCCAGAAAGTTTTCAAATTGAGTAGTAGTCAGGCCTGTAAAGTTAGTGGTTTATCCTATGACGACCCATTGAGATTGTAATAGCTCAAAAGTGCAAACAATTCGAATTATGATCGTTAGAAACCCAATTACATTCCCCTTTATTTTTTAATTTAGATTCATGTGTGGGTATATTCCTAGAGACTACTATTAAGTAATCTCAAGACAGACTAACCTGTGTAGGTGGGTGTCGATCAGCAAGCTTAAAAGCTAGAAGCTCGTGAAAAAGACACCCATAGTAGTACTGACTAATTATAGAAGTACTTCCTTGTAAAAGTTCCACTGTCTTGCATAATGCTTTAAACATTGCCTCCTCCTCTGATATCACAAATGCCACTTCCAAATCTGAATAAACCTGAAATCCCATTGAAGGTTGTTAGACAAACATATAACCCAAGGATACAATCAATAAAAAAGGTGAGAATAATTGCAAATTTTACCCTTGAGGTTTAGCATAATTATCTGGTTCTTTCAAATTACAAATACACAAACAGAGTTTGGATGTACTTTACAAATAGCCCTCTTCAGGATGCAATTTGTAAAACTGCATTTCTATTGTTTTTAGGAAAACTGAATCTGTTTATTTGGTAATAAAAATGAACAAACATCAAATAATATTTTATATTTTATAAATATCTTAAATATTTAATCGGAACACATGACAGCTGACACATTACATGTATACCTGATTCTTCAGCAAGCTACATACTATAGTTGCATGTGAAGGAAGAGTATTTCCAGCAAGATATTTAAAGACTCCGTTGGAACTTGGAAGACTGGATAGCTCAAAATGGTCTGATATATCTAATACCAATCGGCATCCAATTTCACTTGTGACATCTAAAAGATGCTCAAATGAAGAGCTTGTGACCGATTCATATTGTGCCATTCCAGTGACAACAACCTCTGGTTTCAATTTCTTAATCAGTTCTACCATCAAATCTGACTGTCGTGGTGCATCTATGACAGTGACTGCTTCCTCTGAATGGTTTCCACTTCCCACCTTCTGCAAAGATAATTAAAGATGTCAAAGGAATAATATGAGGCAATTCGACACCTTGAAGTGATGGGAAAATTAGTTGGGACTAATAAAGTTACGTCAAACCCAAAAGATGGGAAAATAAGTCACTGACTTTTCTTCTGAGAGTTTGAAGATCAAAAAGTGAAAAAAGGAGCACTAAATTTAACGGTTATCGTACCTCGATATTTAGGGAAGTTAACCAGTGTCTTGGTAAATGTCGAGACAATTGTTCATCTACAATGGCAAGGCGTGGAGACAACAGACGTAAAGTGCTTTCGATAGCCACAGTTCTTGAAGGAAATACCACAACATTCTAGGCCCACAAAGAGAAAAGAGACAAATTAGATAGTGTTATGGATTTAAAAATTGCAAGGATATATAAAATTCAATTTGATTATCCAGGTGGAATACTTAGGCAGAAATAGAAAGTACTCGTTGATAGATTCCATTAAAGGCTTACTCGGGCAAACACCACAAATGTTAAATTGATTTCAGAAACCTTAAAGTGCAAAGAAAAAGTATAGATAACAGTTCGAGTTAACTTCCTTACATCTGCAGTAAGTGGAACATGATGGTATGTCTTCATGAAGCCAGATATGAGACTACGAAACCGCCGGCTTCCAGCAGGTGGTTCGTATGGGAAAAATGAAATTTCTTTTAGAACATTTGCAAGATAAGCTAGGAATGGAATTTTCTCATCCGCAACAGAGTCATCTTCGAAAAATAAGTCCAAAGAGCTGCTGATATCATGAAATCCATTTTTGAGAAACTCAAAAATCTTTTTTACCTGTCACAGCAGATGAAACAGTATGTCAGACATTATTCGTATTTTATGTGCTTGTACTAACAAAAATACATTGAGACACTCCTAACCTGATTAGGTTGACGGATTTGACAACTATATACAGATAAAGCATGAGAAATCCGACCCCCGGATTTGGCATATGCCCATGCTGTCCGGGCACAAATTGGTTGGTCCCCAACAAGCCCCATGAAGAATTCAAAACGGTGTCGACTGTTGTTTTCAATTTCAACTAGTGCTGAAATATCTGTGTCAGCCGCCTGCAACGAGAGATTTTTATAGAAATATGCTTTAATGGATATCATCAAACCACTTAAGCTAGAGTAGAACCTGAAGGACTTTAGTCTGCCAGAGCTTGTTAAGACGCAAACCACGGCGCTCAAATAAACGTTTGCATACGGCTTGCCCTGGACGACCTCCCATATTGAATATCATAATCCCCTGTGGTTTTATGACAGATATCCCTTCTTCAACAGCCCTCGCAATCAGTCCCAAGCCAAACTGGTCTTCAACAAAGCCCTAAGGAGAAAAAAAAAAACTCAAAGAAATGGTAACAACAGTTCTTATAGATCAGAATCAGCATAGAAGGAAAACTATAATGTTTTCAGCAGTTGAATTGACGGATCAATAATTGTGTTGTCATTGCAAATAGGATAAAGTAATTTTTCATTGAAAAACCAAACATAAAATTCCAGCAAGAAGCATGAACGAGTGCACATTGTTATAATACAACTAAAATGCAAGTAGATATATAAAACAAGTTGAAAAATATAATTAGTAGGCGAAAACGCAACCGGGAATATCACTAGTTGAAAAGGTATAATTACTAATTGAAAAGGCATGATAGAGAAGTAATCCTTATGAGCTATCAGTATAACTATCATTCAAATATTTCAGCAGGAATAACACTGGTGGTAATACACTTCAAGATGAAGCATTTCCATGCTCTTTATGCCAACTCCATAGAAAATATATACTGGAATAACGAAAGTTGAATAAGCTTCCAACCTGGAGGGCACAATAGTTGCTCAGAGAATGTAAGAATTCTTCACTGGCATTTTCGGTAATCATTTTAGACATTGCATCTGGATTGGGGTTAAGAATCTGCATAACAGAACAATTCATAAAATTGAAGGTCTTGCATAAAAATGTTAATATAATCCCAAAACAAGCATTTGTATTACTTCAATCATCCTATCCGCACACTACGAACATAGTCACTTGATTAAATTTGCTGGACGATTTCATGAAATTTGATGAACTACCTGTGGTATGCATCCAACAATTCGCTCAAGTTCTATTTGGTTGTCTCTGCAGTAAGACAGCAAATCGGATTCATAAAATTCAACCCTGTCAAGTAAAGTCTTTTTCTCTGCATCATAAATTGGTCTGCCATTGTCATCAAATGCATTCAAATAAAGATTTATCCAAGAAATCTTTACTGCTCTTGGATTAATATCAAGGCCGTAGACCTGCATAGATATACGAATGCATTAAGAAACCCTATCTCACTGTTTTTTTGGCCTCTGATCCCAAAAGCAAGAAGGTAACAATTAACACAATGGAGGATAGAAGAGACAAACGAATAAATCATTAAATGGAAAAAAACAATTGTAGGATCAAGGAATCGTAGACCTTTGAAGGTAACCACTTGTCTGCAATTGCAATAGATATCCACCCATTTCCACAACCAAGTTCGGCAACAGTCTTGTCTTTGAAAATTGAATCAGGATGTCTGTTAAGTCCCTCGTAGAAGGTGAAGGACCAATCCTCTGGCATAAAGATGCTGGGTATCACCATCATTGTTAGTTTCTTCCCCTTCTGGAAACCTGTAACGAGTGATAAAAAAAATGTGAAATGCGGCTATAAGTGCAAAAACAAGCAAGTAGAATGAGATGTCACAGAGTAGGATGGGACTACTCAGTTAAAAGAAACAAGAGATCAAACACTCATAAAAACAACCAAGAGAATGAGATGCAAAAGAAGTTACATAAAAATAACGATGAAAAGGAGAACCCACCACTGTCGTACTCTGTTCAGTATAAAAGAGCAAGAACACAGGAAACCAAACTAAACTATTCACACTTCATCTCAACCAGTTGTGGTGTTAAAAGTACACATCTCCTGTAACTCGAAATCAAATTACAAACATGGAATAGAAGAAATTAAACCTACTGGTGTGGGGTCAAAATCGGCTAAATTTGAACATGTGCATCCCCTCACCTTTCAGAGTAAGCGTATCACCATCACCATCGTGCAAGTAAAACCATGAACAAATTTCCCTTTTACCAGCTTACAATATGTCTATGTCAACAATTTCCCTAAAATTGCCTAACAAATTCTTCATCAATTCGCGATGAAAAAACAAAATCATCAACACACACACACAAACGCAAAGTTATTGAAACAAGTTTCGAATATCGGTGAGCATACCTCCTTCTTCGTATGGCTCGAGATATATGTCCTGAATTTGGAAGTGGTAGGTCCGGAGGCAGCTCTCGGAGTCTTCTTTCGAATCGAAGCGTTTGTGGAGCTCCGATAGGAAGATCCGGGCATCGGTTCGAGTACTCGGATCCTCGAGACGCTCCAGGAGTGATCGGAGAGCACTGTACGCAGCATCGCCGGACTGTTGACACTGCTTCAGAAACTCCTCCATGGATCCAGTCGGTCCTATCTACGCTCAACTGTGTGCGTGTGCAGCGACGGAGATATTGCAGTACTAATTGAAAGAAAAAATACTGAAATTGCAATGGTGGTGGTGGTGGTGTGTGTTGACCAGGGATGTTTAATACGTATACGTATATATAAACAGTATATCCACCAGTTAGAGAGATAGTTTTATTTATTTGTTTATTTGTTTATTTTGTTTAGTTTTTCGGAATGCCTATAGAAAATCTTTTATGCTTGCGCTTCCCAAGAAAGATAAAAAATTGTGCCACCAACTTTCTTTGTATTTTTTTCTAAAGTAGAAATTATACGTAATTTATTTATTAATAAATATAATAAATAAAAACAATCACTTTTCAAAATTAAGTACCCTCTGGCCTCTACGTCTTGTCTTTTATCATAGTCATATTTTTTTTATTTTCGTGTCTCAAATTAATAGTTAATTTGAAAAAAATGCATGTTTTTTTCTTTTTATTATAATTATTTTTATATTTTTTATTTTAAAATACATATTTACCTAAAAGAGAGTAGGAATTTATAAATGAATTAAAATTTAATTCTAAATTATTAATTATTTCAATATTCATATGTTAAAATTTAAAACCTCAATCATTGGAGTATGTTGAACTATTAACCTTTTTTATTAATTAATTCCACTTTTATATGTGAGTAGCAGTAGTAGTAGATAGAAAATGATTGGGGGTTGTTGGGTTGGCGCTCTTTCAGCATGTGCATCTTGTTGTGAATTGACTTATAATAATAAAGAGAAACATTATGCTCTATAGAGTTGCATTTTTCACTTTTATACGATCGCTTTTGATTCGGACCAATCTTTCTTGCCGTATTAGAATTGTTTTATTTTCTGCAGTACCATCCAAGGGAGTTCATTCGTCTAAAATCGAATCAGAAAAAACAACAATGAGATCATAATCGAGATTTTTACAAAACTATGAGCTGAAGGTCGGATCGGAAAATTTCGATTTTGGTTCGATGTTGAACCCGATCCAATCTAATTTTGAATAGGAGTAGACCGAATTATTTTAAAATTTAAAATTATATTATACATACGAAAAACTAACTATTATATAAGTTAATTTTTTTAAATTTTATATTATTCAATATGATTTTAATAGCAATTTCCTAGTGTGTGTATGTATATATTTTAATAAAATTTAAAATATATATTTTATATAATTTTTACGTAATTAACATTAAAATAAATTTATAGAGTAAAATTTTATTCAGTAAATTAATAAATAATATTCTTATATTTCAAAATAGTTATTGATACTTTTTTAATTAATTTTTTATATGTTATTTTAAGACAAAGAAATATAAACAGATATTTTTTTCTTTTTCAAAATATTGATTACAATTCTTTTACAAATTAAAAAAAGAGGTGATATAATTATATATCTACTTGGACTTTTAATAAAATACCAATATATTTATGTATGTTTTGCTCTTGTATCATTCATAAAAACGTTACGTTTTTTATTATTTTTTATATTAGTTTACTTTTGAAAATAAAATTATATACTCTATATACCTGAATCTTTCGAATACCATATTTTATTATTTTATCATTAACCAAATAAATATGTATATCAAACTCAAAACTTTTTTGTCACTAAAAACAAAGTGGTAAATCACGGAGCATCAACCTTAAACTATAAGCAAGTCGATACATTAATAAAATTTTTAAATTAATAGAATCTTGACTTGGTCTTTTAAATGTAAAAAATACTATAAATTAATCATTTTTGTAATAATAAAAGGGGAAATCATGGACCGGGGAATCTCTAAGAGTAGAATTATAATCAGTACCTATATTTTTTCCTAATTTTGATATGGGGCATTGTTCCATTATTAACCTTTTCAAGTATATTAGTAATTAATATAACTACATATCTAATATCATCCGCTGAAATTTTAAACAACTATGCTAGAACCTAGTATTATAACATATCTAAACATGAAATACATATCTAAACATGAAATATTAACAAGTCCATATTTGCATATTTGTTAGAATTAGGTATGTTAAATATTAAACATGAAATACATATCTAAACATGAAATATTAACAGGTCCATATAAACATGAAATATTAACAGGTCCATATTTGCATATTTGTTAGAATTAAGTGTGTTAAATTTTTAGATTTTTTATTTCACATTTTGCATTTTAATCAATTTGGGAAAATTTTAGTTGAATTTGGATTTAGACTATTTAAAAAGGTTGCTCATATTTATTTATATGACATATCTATATCTATGATAGATATGTATACATATATGATAGATATCTATACATATGACATATTTATGACATATCTATAATAGATATTAGTGTATGTGGTAAATCTATAATAGATATCTATTCATATATATATATATATATAAATAATGTTGCGCAAATATATTTTACGCGCAAATATATTTATATAAAATATTTTTATGCAAATATATTTATATATATAATTTACTGATTCTTGCGCAAATATATTTATATTCTTACGCAAATATATTTATATATGTATATAGTAAATAAATTAATATGTTAAGGTGTAGGGATATTTACGACTTTATACATCTTAAAAAATGCCCCTACTTAGTATTTAAAAAATACAAATTCCCTAATAAATAAAAAAGTTAAAAATATACGACCCCTAAAAATGAGGTGAAAAAAATATAGGTGTTCGAAATAATATTAAAAAGCAATCTGCCCCATAGCCTAATATTACCTAATAAAATTGTATGGTCCAAACATCATTAATTTATAGAAATTTTAGTGTATATTTATATTTTTATCCATCAAAAAGTACTTCTATTTTCATTGTGAAATATTTAAAATTTATTTTTCAATTTGCTTCCAGCAAAAACTACTGTAGTTGGACTTTTAATAAAATATTTAAATTTATTTTTAAATTAAAAAATGCAATTTTAATTTTATACATTGTTTTCCGGAAATAATCTTATTACATTTACAGTACGTGTCACCTATATTATATATATATATATATTAAAAAAAAAAATCCACTCACCGTCCCAGAGTATAGGGTTTCTCTCTCCCGTAAAGCTCTGAAAACGAAGCAAATCAGAATCAGGTATATAGATATATATATACTCGCCTCCTTCTCGTACCTCAATTCAATTTATGCTGGGTTTTCTAGCGTGAGTTTTAATCGCGTGATTTGAATTTCGATTTGGGGATTTTGGGAATTTATCGCGATGAATTTTGCTGATCATGTTTTTTTGCTTTTTTAATTCCGTTATTTCTTGTATGAATTTTCTTTATTTCGATGGCCCAGATGAAGATTGATTGTGATTTCTCCACGTGGTAGTCATTTTAATTGTGATGCAGAATTATTTATATGAACTGTATTGTTATTTTATTCTATTTAGGTTCTTCATTCCTCAAATCAGTTTCAGTATTTATTGAAAATTTACCACAGCCGAATCATTGTTTTGTTTTGCTATCTTTTGGTGTGTAGTCTCTGGAACGATGATGCACGGCTGCAAAAGACGGATCATTCACCAAACTGTTTCTAATGAAGAATCAACCAGCACACTCACTCTTCTCGACTTGCCCGTCCCCTTGATATGCGATATCCTGTCGAGGCTCTCTCTTGTGGACATATTCCGAAGCAGATGCGTTTGCAGCACTCTCCTTAAACTGATCGTGGATCCTTATTTCTCCAAAGTACACCTCTCCAAAGGGCCGACATTAAGAACAAATATAGTTCTTCAAGACAGAGACGAGGATGGGGGAGTCCTTCGTTTCTTCCCATTCGAACACGGTGATTCTACTTTAACTTCCTGCAGCAGTGATATTCTTTGCCCTAGAGGTCTCGGTATGCCCAAGCTAAGCAAACAAAGCTCCGAATTCAGTTTCCGTACCCGCTGGCTTACCCTGGTCGGTTCTTGTGATGGGCTTCTGTGTTTGTATTCCAACCCACCCTTAAAGCCTTTCTATGTTATTTGCAATCCGCTACTTGGCGAGTGTAT
Source organism: Euphrasia confusa (assembly GCA_954870475.1). Classification (NCBI taxonomy): domain Eukaryota; kingdom Viridiplantae; phylum Streptophyta; class Magnoliopsida; order Lamiales; family Orobanchaceae; genus Euphrasia; species Euphrasia confusa. The sequence continues at coordinate 8,755,363 of OX940956.1, read as the reverse complement.
AAGGCTTCCTCGACTAATTACTGCACGGTCTCGAATTTTCACTCCCCACAACCATACAGGATATTTTGGTTACTGTCCGAGGTTGAACCAATACAAGGTTATCAGCTTTGTGCGTGTTGTAAGCGAACCAATTACAGCCCACGTTCATACACTTGGTTCGGATTCATGGAGAATGGTCAAATTTGCCCCTATTCCGAAACTGAAATCGTTCGACCCTTTCTTGAACGGGGCCCTCCATTGGATAACCAAGGCCGAAAAGCCGTCCAAGCTTATATGTTCGTTTGACTTGGAAAGTGAAAAGATTACGTTTGTGCCTCCACCGGCTCATTTCAATTTGGGGTATGTGAATAAAGTTTCTTGGGTCAATGTTGGAGTACTAAGGGGTTGCCTTTGTGTTTGCTACATTTATGAGGACGTTCGGTTTGATGTTTGGGTGATGCGGGAATACGGAGTTAAAGAATCGTGGGCGAAGGAATTCGGGTTTGACTTGAAATTCTATTGCAAGTTGCGGGTTGAGGATTTATACCGTCCAGTTAAGTTTTTTGGGGACGGGGACTTGTGGTTTGTGTCTGCCTCTGATATTTTGGTGTCTTTCAGCCCTCAGAAAAAAACTTTCAAGGAGTTGAGGGCGATAGGGCTTCATAAATTTGAGGCTAGTGCGCATGATCTGAGCTTCGTTTCACTCAAGGATGTCGTGGGGGAGAACAATTTAAACCTTTTGAATTTAGCGATCGAAAGCCGAGACTGCATGTTTGATCTGTAGCCTCTCTTTTTATAGCTGGGAAATTACTCCTTTCTGTGATATGGATAATATATTTATTTTGTTCTGCACAATTGTAGCTTACTTTGTGTTTGTTTCTGTTGATCCCTTTCACTGTAAATTGAAATAATTTTGTATTTTTGATATTTATGGAAATTGAGAAGTTTGAAAATCTGATTAATTTTTTAAACTTGGAGTAAAGTATTTATGTATTAATTGTGCCTGTTAAACACAAATAAGTAGCCATAGAAGATTATTAATTAATTGTATCTAAACATAAGCTCATAGAAGAATTGAACTTTTGAACAATATTGTGTGTTTGTTCATATGGATGAATTTGAAGGTAACATATCGAACATGTCTGAGGAATCATTATTTGATCACTCGATAATGAAGAAACGCATAAATACAAAGCACACTTCTTTCTTCCACCATGCCCTTGCCTGCCACAATCAACAACAAAGACAAATCTTTATTAATTCATCGTACAAACAAAAACGGAGTTTCAAACTAAACTTGAACATATGAAACAACTTGCAAATCAATTTTCCTGACAAGAAAAAAAATACATCTCAAGCCCTCCACTTCACTAAAGAACACTACAAGTAAGAAAAACAAACATTTCACTAAAATTAAAGTTAACATACCAGTTTCAATTAATGAATCATTCAACAAGATCTTCCTCTGTTTATTTTTGTACAAAAGATGTAAATTATATACTGAAAAAAAATTAACTATGGGCTGCCGAACGTCAAGACATATGTTTGTTGGTATTCTTTGTACATTTTCTTGAAGTTTCTTGGCCCAGCAACCATATTTAAGCCACCAAAAAATCCCAGTCAAATAAGGTCACTATCATTGTGACATATTGTACTTTCAATTTCTTCATATTATATAAGTATTCCATTTTCATTAGGGGTGTTCAAAAAACCCGCCAAACCCGATCCGCCCGTAAAACCGACCGAAACCCGCCCAAACCCGTCGGTTTAATTTTGAAAAAATTACTCGTCGGTTAGAAATTTTAGCACCCGCCATAAAATGGGTGGGTAGCGGTTTCGTTATATACTACCCGCAAATAGGCCGACCCGCCCGTATAAATAAATACATAAATAAATGTATGTATTATATAAATAAATACTATATAATAATTTGCTAAATTTATTTTTATTGTTCTTTGAATTTTCTCTTTTCTCCAAAAAGATATATATTTTTTTTTAATAAGACTTATTTATTTATTTGTTTGAAGATGATAATAACATGAGTAAAAGTTGTACAAAGATTACAATTATGGAGGATGTTGCTTCTCTAAATCTTTAAAGACATCAAGTTCTGTAAATCTTAATTCTTCCAAAAAAACAAAATATTAGTACTATAATATTTTACAAGAGGAGTAGGACACAAAAATTGATGAATTAAACCATCTTATAATTATTGCTTCCGTGAATATGCACCTCATCCGAAATTGCATGGTACAAATTTTTTGATAAATTACTTTAATTTACATATTTAAACCCGCTATTTCGCCTGCCATCCGCCCGCACCCGTTTTGGCCCGACCGCACGGTTAGAGTAAAAATAAGGGTGGGTACGGTTGATAAAAGTGACAACCCGCCATCATCGGGTCGGTTCATTATTTAAAGACAAACCCGCCCAAACCCGCCCGTGAACACCCCTAATTTTCATTAACAAGCCAAAACGTTTAATAAAAATTTATTTCATGATCACACCAAACCAGGATTCAACGTCCTCTTTGTGGAACTGGTGAGGCTGGTTCGACTGAGATATTCTAGTGACTGAAATAACGGATATCAACGCACTCGAAAAATATAGAAACCAGATATTATTGGGGATCACATAATTTAGTAATATGGCATGAGGTCTTGACGAATGATGTGGATTCAAATTTCAATATAGTTAGTGGACGAAACATGGGCCAAGATATCATCTTTCTCATAATACATGTTTTCTTAAGAAGTTAACCTATAATATTCATACTTGAAGAAACTTTATTCATTTTTCCAAATTTATCCAGCACGTAATCCTTCGTGAAAATAATCGAGCACAGGCTTGTGGATTTGGCAGCAATCAAGATTGAAAAACATGTGGATTGATGTTTTAGATTTATGATTACACTTCCAATTTGATAATAACACACTATCATTTTAAGTTTCAATTTCTTCATCAATAGTCAAAACCCTAGTTCATAAAATTGAACAAGGAAACGTATCAATCGAAACACCACATTAGGCAACAAACTCATAATCAACACACAAATATTATCCAAATTTCATATTCACAGATTAATCAAAAAAAAAAAAAAAAACAAATTGAGAATAATGAATCTGAGAAAATATTGGAAGATGGAGGAGACTCACCTCGATCTCAATGCGACGCGGAGGAGGTGGAGTGAGAGTGTGATTTAGGGGCGGCGTAGATCTTGTCGTAGGCGGCCTCGCCGACGACGTAGATGCTGAATGCGACGATGGCTATGCCGAGGCCGGGGGTGGCGTGGCGCCACTGGTTGGTCATCATGGGGTGCTTGCGCCACGCGTCACGCCGACGGAAAAATTCTCCTGTGGGGCCCAGCGGCTTCGCCATTAACGCTGATTCTGCGAGCTGATTTGAGATTGTTTTTTTTTTCTTTCACTTTTTTCCCTCTCTCGCTCTCCCTGTTTTGGATTAGGAGTTTTGATGCTGAGAAAGAAATGAACAGTAAATGATTTGCGTGTTTGGATTTTGCATTATGGGCCAACTTGTTGGGCCTTTATTTTAATGGGCTCGAATTTCAGATTGGTTACACAGTACCATTTTCATTGTTAATGTTCAGTTTGCCAGGTTGTTAAAATTAGATAATTCCAACAGCTTTCTGGAGAATTTAAAAGATGAAGTAGTAGATAAAGTAAATATAAAATTATATATTTATATTTAATTTTTTTTTTTTGTGTGTGTGTCATTGTGGTGAAACACTAAACAAAAAAGTGTAATATTATGAGACTGAAAAGAGTAATATTTACATCTCCATTTTTAATAATTAAACTTTTTAAAAGGTGCATAAGCAAACAAAACTCCATTTTTTTAATATTTCAAGAAAGAAATAATGAAAACAAAGGTTCATAAGCAAACCAAAAAATTAAATGAAATTCACATAACCCCATATGTCATGCTTTCCAAAAATTAAATGAAATTCACATAATAAAACGAAAGATCTCACAAACAAGTACATACGATCCAAAGAGCCGATGGGACAATTTACGCATGAACTCGTATGGATATTCGATTCCACAGAATTTCAATGAACCTACACCGCTGCAAGAGGCTCTAATGTACTAACTTTACATGGATCGAATTCGAATCCTCTTCAACACCTCTAACACAATGGTATTCATGTCTAAAAGAGGACTCACTTAAGCCCATAAATTACAGAAAACAAAAAAAAGAAAAGAAAAGGCCCCTAGTAAAACAGGAAAACTCAGTGTCTTGTATTTTTTTCCTTCTGTTATCTACTGTGCCTCTTGTTGCCTCTCCTTGCTTTTGCACACTCTCCGAACCATGAAATCCGACCGTTTTTGTGTCCACGACGAGGCGTTCCTTGCTTCACCTGCTGGTTTTTCAGTATTAGTGTAAAAAAATATCAAAAAAAAAAAAAAAAAAAAAACTATAAAACCAAAGGGATATTTGTAGTTATATACTGTATCAAAAATGTTACTAGCTCAACCTCACATTTTTTTGAAATTGAAATATGAATGGACTTTTTTGTAATTGGCTAAAAATCAAGGGCAGCTTTTGCAATTATTATTTGTAAGATGTGATCTGTAACATGCAGTAAGTGGATAGATGTGGAAAAAGGATTAACCTTTCGGCTTCTTTCGACTCTGCTGCTGTTCCAGCAGAACATCGCACCACAACCGGTTGCTCCCGGCCCAGATTCGTACCCCCTACAAAAGTCGAGATAAAACAAGACTGTCACTATTAGAAAGCAAGGAAATCGAACTTATTCTGTTTAAAGAAAAGAAATCGAAATTAAGATTATCAAAACTAAATACTGACATGTTATCTCTGCTCAAATTGCTCGTGAAGCTGCTGTTATGCAACAAGCTCGGAGATATCGGAAATCGATCCATCCTCCTAGCAGCAGCAGCAGCGCCTTCCTTCCTAGACCCCAACATCCTATCGTTCAGTATCAAATCCTTAATATTACAGTTCAACTCGTCCTCCATGGGCTCATTCGGCCCGTCCTGCGGGAGCACTTGATTCCTCTCGGGCTTCGTACGGCCCGCCAACCGAGGGGTGCCTCTGTTGTCCACCGCCTGCAGCCAAGCCGTCTCCAGCCTCTGCTCGTGGATAATCGACTCGATTCTCCTCACGGGATTTCCCGCTTTCGCCCCGGGAGGAAGGCCTTCGGAGGCAATATTCCCGGGGGCATTTTTGTCCGAGCGGAGAATTTCTGGGAGGCGGATTATTTTAACCTCCACGTTGTGGCGCAAGACGATTTCGAAGGAATTGGTGATGCTGCTGAGAAAGCCTTCGGCTCGGGCTTTGATGCTCGGGTCGGTGAATCCGATGTGAGCCACGAAACCACCTGCAAAACATATTCAAGAAAAGTATCTTGATTGAATACAAGTATAATTAGAGAAGCATATTTTTCAAATAGATCTCGTCGATACCTTTCACTTCGGAAATCGAGACTATCCGCCCATGCGCAGTAAGGAGCTCCCTGAGTGTCTTCGAGTGACACTTCTCGACACACTGCACCCAAATATTGGCCAATGTCTTCGAATTAACGCACCTCAAAACACTTCTCCCGTTTTTGGAGTCATCTTTCGGATCCACGGAAAACTGGGTCCCGCTCGGGTTTGAGCCGTTATTATTAACATTATCTTTGCCCAATGAGTTGCGGTGGGCGGACAATTTCAGGCTCAAGCGGTCGTCTTCGGTTGCTTTGGAGCTCTGTCGAGTGCTGCTGCCTGAGTGAGTTCGGTCGGACGGAACCCCAGAGCCCAACTGCAGTAGAGTTGCCGTGAACCAAGTCGACCGCTCGCTCGAGAGCCGGAGGTGCTTCTCTGCCTCGGAGAGAATGTTCAAAGCGTGCTTCAGCCGGTCCAATTCTCGTTCGGACACTGCAAATAATTGTACACTTAGAGGCAAGAACTATACCTTGGTGAATGTATCTAAACACCCTCTTGAATTCGAATTCATTATCAATACAAAATATATAGTTCCAAAAGAAAAGTTCTTTTGTGTTTTCATAAGAACATAAGCGGGTCATAGTTTATTCAGTTAGAGAGACTTACGATTTCTTCCACCAAAGAAAGAATTGTGCTGTCCATCACCACCCGGATAAACCCCAGCGATAATATCAACGATAAGTGTAGCCATTTGAGACATTAGAACTATTGGGTCAACACCCGAGTCCATCAATTCTCTCGCCCTTATCACTGTCTCCGTTGCATTTGACGACATGGCTAACTCCAAGAGCTCTAACAATTTCTCATCAGAAACAACTCCAATCTACATAAATAATGCCCACATATCATCAACAATATACGAAGAAAAAAAAAAAGAACAAATTATATTCAACACCAATAGAACTCACAAGCTCATTCACCAAGGAGACCCCAATCCTTTTCCCGAACAAACTCAACTGATCCAACATGGTCTCTGCATCCCTCAACGAGCCATCCACATTCATAGCAATCATCTCCAAAGCATCCGGGTCCACATCCAAATCCTCATTCTCCACAATCTTCCTGAGTCGAGCCACTATATCTGAATTCCCAATCTTGCTGAAAAGGTGCTTCTGGCACCTGGACAACACACTCCGTGGCAAGTTATCCATATCAGTCGTCACAAGGACAAAAACGACATTTGGCGGAGGCTTCTCCACGAGCCTGAGGAATCCCAGCCACATCTTGGATGGCAACAGGTGGCACTCGTCCACTACGAAAACCTTAAATTGCGAGAAATGAGAGCCATGGCCCACCGAGAGGCTTTTAAGAAGATTCTTGATTTTCTCGATACCTGTTTTACTCGACCCGTCAACTTCTATAATGTGAGCGCTGCTGCCGGATATAAAATCGGCACATTCCCTGCATACTCCACACGGCTTGTTATTATTGTTCGCTTCAGAGGCGAGGCAGTTCAAGGCAGCGGAAAAGATTCTAGCTGCCGAAGTCTTTCCTGTTCCACGAGGCCCGTGGAAGAGGTAAACGGGCCCGACCCTTTTCCTCGAGACAAGGCTTTTGAGCGACTGAACGACTATATTCTGCCCAACCAACTCCTCGAAGAAAAGGGGTCGGTATTTATGGCTGAGGCTTCTAGCGTTTTCGGGCGATCCTTCTTCTCCTTCTTCGTGATCACGCACGACAACTAGCTCCATCCCATCTTGGCTCCTGCAACTAGAAGACCATCTCTTCCCGTCCAGACGGCTCAAGGCCTCCAGATCAAGCTCTCCATAATTCACCGCCAGCTCATCGTCCTCACTCGTCAGAAGGGGAATCCTAGTACCAGACCTCCTCTTGTTCGAGCCTGAGCGCCGTCTCTGATGGATAGACTGGGTCCCACCAAAGATACTACTCCCTTTCCTTCTAAGAGAATCTGGGATCGACGGAGAACAACAGCTCCCGCTCCCGTACCCCATTCTTGACTTTGGGGTTGACCTTCTCGACCAATAGCAAGGGATCCCGCACCCTTGCTGGTCCAAGTGTTCGTCGTCCACCTCATCATCCGCATCATTTAATGAATCCCAAGACTCGACCGTACTCGGGTTACGAACACCGTACTTATTGTTACGGTAAGAGCTCGTGCTGTACGAAACAGAATCTTCCTCCTTTTTCGACGAGTGGACCCGTCCCTTGATCTTGTTGAATCTCGCGAGCAATGGGGAGATCGCGGAAGCCCGGCTCGTTAGATCCTCGGAATTGAGGTAATCTTCGGTGGGGTCATCCGATTGTTCGACCAAACTACTAGTCAACACCATCCTTTTCTTCGGCTTGAGGATTGAATTACGATAAATGCCACCAACTCTTTCCGGCTGCTTCTTCTTGATCGCGCGCACGATCGAGGGGGCGAAGTCGGCGCCTCTGCACTTGAAGGCGTCGGAAGTGTTGCTCAAATAAGCGTCGCTCTTCGAGCTGCAGCTCAGAATCGACCCCTCGTTGTCATTGCCATTATCATTCTTCACATCATCATCGTCTAAAGGAATCTGCTTTCTTGCTTCGTCGGATCTCTGGCTCCTCCAGTTATGCAAGAACACTTTTTTCTCTTTTTCTCTCTCCCCCACAGCGGCATTGCCCTTATCATTATTATTATTATTATTGATATTGAAATTACTAGTTCGATCAGATGAAGGGGTGATGATTCCGTTACCGTCAGTGATGGGAGGTCCCCCTATTTTGTGGTGGTGCACGTAATGATGCTTGGTGAGAGATCTCGCGGAGGTGAGTGGTGGGGCCGGCCGCCAGGGCGAGGACGACGTTCCCGGGTCCCGCAGAACCCTCGCCGCTTTTCGTATCTGCGTCAGCTCTTTCTTCAGGTGGAGGTTGCTCGGGTCGATGCCCGCCGCTCCTCCGCCGTCGAACGACATCGCCTGAGTGCCCTTTGAAAATTCAGATCTGAAAACAGAGTGTGTGCTTTTAAAGAATCATTTTTTTATCGGTGGGTTTTGGGCATTAATAAGGGGTGGGCTGAAAATTAAAGAAAGCACAGCTAATAGCTTCAATGTAGCTCGTAGCAGTGTCTGGTATGGATGGGGAAGAAATGGGGTCGTAGGGTTTCAAGAAAAAAATAAAAGGATAAAAATTTACTGCAAGAAACAATGGAGGTTTTTTTTTTTCAGCTATTGATAGTTGGAATTGAAGAAGAAAGAAAATTTTGTTTTTCTGAGGCCGGAAGAGGAAGATTTTGATGGGGCTTTTATAATCTCCGTTTCCTTTTACTCTGTTTGTCTGAGATTTTCCTTTACTTGTTTTGATGTTGTTGTCTGAGTTCCCATTTATTTTTTTATTTAAATTTGAGGGGGGAGAGTAGTTTTGCTTAGATGGGGGACTCATTTATTATTCACGGTTTTATTTTATTTTGATTTTTTTAAACTGAAATTGTGATTTTCCAGATCTCCATTTATTGTGATTTTCCTTTTATGTTCTTTTATGGCTACATTGAGTCATTGAGTATCAACTAGTATCAATCAAGTAGAAGGATTGGGAGGGTGTTAATTTGTGTACGATTGAACATTCAAGAAATAAAGAGTAGAAATTATAATAGGTGATCACTATTAATTAACAAGACAAATGCACTTTGAAATTAACAAAGATCGTTCAAGATCAACAATGTAACGACAGATCGCAGTTCGGTTAACCAAAATCAGTTATTCGATTGTCGTTTGACGGTAATAATGTATATCATCACTCACTAATGAGATTAAATTTGTTAGCTTATGTTTGAGCTTTTTTTTATAATGCAAACGAATTAAATTTCTATATCTTGTGATTTATTGTGTTACCTTGCACATGTATAATTAATTGCAAGAGGATAATTGAGTCATTGACAATACACATATATTGTCACCATCTCTTGATTCTCTTCGATTGGGAATCAAAGTATTTAATCTTAGTAGTTATGGAATCGTCATTTTTTAAATATAAACAACGTTATAAATGAATATACTACAATTTTTTTGTTCTATAATCCCATGTCAAACATGATCAGTTAAATATTCTAAATTTCTACACCTAGCTAGTCATGATTTTCATGAAATTGTTTTACTTGGTACACAACTTTTTTTATCTACACTTCAAAATGTATTAAAAAAATGAGACCGTCCACTTTGAAATTTATCTTTATATCTATCTATTAAGTCAACAAGAATAATAAAAAACACATGCTAGTTTGGATAAAATGTTCAAAATATAAATATAACTCAAATATTCAAATTAAACCTTCCCCTAGCTAAAAGTCAAATACTGATTTTCAGTGTAGGCTTTTTTTAATTAAATAAATTAGGTAACTAGTTTTGACTAATGTTTAATATAAAGTAACTAAAAACACACACTACTTTAAAATTAAAAAAAAAAAAAATAAAGTTTGATAAATCTTTTTATACTACTCCTATATTAAATTTGGGTGTTGGAGTGGCGTGGACCCATATTTATATGGATTATTTGAAATTAAAACACGAATTTTTATATTTAATTCCATATATAAATTATAAACCACCACAGAAGCTGGGGTTGGCATGTTGTAAATGAGCCAAATTTAAATCATTTTTTGTACAGTATATGAATTCGAAAAATAAATAAATGCAAACATTAATCTTCGGATCGAACAATAACTGTGGCCTTGATTAGAAGATTTCAAACTACTATACAGAGTATTAATTTTATTTAATTTTTTTATTTTATTTAATTTCAGGAAACATTCATTTATAGAGATATACACCAAAAATTAGTTATTTCACTTTAAAAGAGTGGGGCTCCTTTTTGTTGACTCCTCGTTTGGCTTCATTTTGACAAGACAAAATAATTCCACTTTATTTGATTTGTTGTAAGAATATTCACATATGAATATGAATATGAATATGATAAAATGTTTGATTGGTCATGTGGGATGCGACTTCATTTGTTTAAGTTCATTCTATTTTTTTATGTATGTCATTTTCAGCTTATAATCAAGAAATCAATTACTCGTTTAAATTATATATAAATTACTCGTTTAAATTATATATAATGAATGATAAATGGAGCATGCAATAATCGTATTGACTTTGATCAATTGTGTATTTTCAATCGATGAAATTTCAAATAGATTTATACAAGTTTAGGTTTTGTAATAAAAAATAGGAGTATACCGTATTTGTATGATTATATGAATAATTTAAAGTAGTGAAAAATAGTATTATATGTAATAATTAAGAGCTTAAGATGCAACAAAAATACACTTAAATAATGTCAATATATAGCTCATTTTGTTTGCGACTTGCAAGTTGCAATCATTTTTATCAATACAGGTATATGTATATATTCATAATTTTATCTAGCTAAATCCATCACTTCTAATGTTGTTTAATTACAAATTCAAATGCGAGTTGTGAAAATGCATGTAGAAATTTTGAAAAAGGTGTAGATGTTTTTTTCACCATTTTTATATATACAGTAAATTTCACACTTGAATGTATGTCTTGGGCAAGTGAAAATATGTGGAGATTACTCGGAGATTAGGATATGATGTCCCTAATGGCCATAAAGTACACCATTTTATATAAAAAATAATAATATTACTATTACTTATGTAAATCACATGGAAGATAAATGTTACTCCCTCCGTCCCATAATTGTTTGCCAATCTGGTCAACCGTTCTCTTGTTTGACCGTCGATTACTTATGATAAAAAATATATAAAAATTATAAAAAAATACTAAAATAAAATTTATAATATGAATTTTATTTTAGTATTTTTTTTATAATTTTTATATATTTTTTATAATAAGTAATCGACGGTCAAGACAACGGTTGACCAGGTTGGCAAACAATTATGGGACGGAGGGAGTAATTTATAGCATATAATTACTTCATATATATAAAATATTATATATATATATATATATATATATATATATATATATATATATATATATATATATATATATATATATATATATATATATATATATATATATATATATATATATTAGTAATTTGTATGTGTTTATTTTACGTAAATAAAATAAATTATATTTGTTTAAGATAAATATAATATTTTACGTAAATAATGTACTAAGGTTAGTTAAAATCTTTTGAGAAATATAATAATAAATATATTATGTGTGATATATTTTCGGTTTAACATTTAAGAGATTAAGGTTCAAATCTTAACGATACTTATCATTTCGTTAAACTTTAAAGTATATACACTAATTGAAGGTTCAAATCGAAAGATACCTTTCTTGTATTCATAATATGTTTAAAGTGGAGAATATATTTCTTTAAATTTTAAAGTACATACACTAATTGAAGGTTCAAATCGAAAGATACCTTCTTGTATTAAAGTGGAGAATATACAAATTAGTGGGGGATTGTTAATAATTTGTATCTGTTATTTTACGTAAATAAAATAAATTATATCTGTTTAAAATAGATATAATATTTTACGTAAATAAATTAATTATATCAGTTCAAAAGATATAAATTAATAATGTAAACAGATAAATTAATTTTCGGATAAAGTTTAGTATTAATGCTAAACGTTAAAGTGAAACGTTTTCGATAAAGTTTAATATTAACGCTGAACGTTAAGTGAAACGTTGCGTATAATAGTTGCGTGGAATAATAATATAATATTAACGCAAAAGTTAATGTTGCGTATAATAAAAAGTTAACGCAACGTTGCGGTATAATCGAAACAATGTGTCCGTAATAATCTGAAATAATGTGTCCTCATGAACAGTCTCTTTTTGGTATAAATATATGTTTGCGCAATATGTTTGGAATAAGAGAAACCAACATAACACAGACAAAAACACAAAACACAGTAAAAAAAAATACAGTACAAAAAAGAGTACCGAAACAACCAACGCAAGAAAAGAATCTCCAATAAGTTTCTCAAATGAATTTTGTGTCTTGTTGTATCATGTAAACAAATTTCTACATAGTGAAAATATTGTTTTCGGATAGTGATCAACACGCCTCAAGGCTTTTCAATTTCTGTCTCCTATACATATAAAAAAATACACAACAATATATATATATATATATATATATATATATATATATATATATATATATATATATATATATATATATATATATATATATATATATATATATATATATATATATATATATATATCCAATTAAAGCATTACATTATATTTTTTTTCCATATATAAATAATTAGTATGCCATGTGATGAACATTCTTTCATTTTAATCGAGATCCAATCTGCAAATATTTTATCATATTAATTTGCTTGATTATGACATTATTAGGAAAAACTAATATAACAAAGTATATTTAACTATACATAATGTATGGATCCTCGATCATCATCACATCCTCAACAAATAAAAGGAATCATGTTAATTTTGAAGTAAAATGTAAAGTAGCAAATAGGCATGTGAATCGTGTTGGGACGGCCCTAACTCGACTTGTTCGGCCATAAGAAAAGCCTCGTTCGATTAATATTATTTAAGGTCGAGTCGAGCTTGGGCCGAAAAATGAAATCCATATTATATATAGGCCGAGCTTGGGCTTTAATAAGCTCGGCCTCATATAGGCTCGACCTTATATAATAATTAATTTTAATTTTATAAATAAAAATAAATTTAAAATTATGATTAAGAACACAATCTATTAATGGTTAGTACAAATAATATTTTTCTTGTAATAAGTTTATTTTTTCTCTTTTTGTTTATATTTATTTTTATGATTTTATTAATACTTATTTTTGAATATTTATTTGTTCAAATCCTTCTAAAAAGAAGTGTTGACGAACATTATATGGTTGACAAGATTTAAAATATGATAATCTTTGTTTTTGTTTTGATAATATTATTGACTTGTAGTATTTGTTTTGTTGCTACTCGATCGATCCTAATAAATTTTTTAAAAATATTTATGAAAAAATTATGAAAATAATTTTAGATCGAGATGTTAGGGCTTAGCCCTTTTTAGGCCCGAAGCCCTAATATTATTATAGGCCGAGCTTGAGCTTGAAATTTTCAAGCTCAAAGGCTTAAGCCCGAAACCCATAGCCCTTAAAATTTCATGAGCCGAGTCAGGGTCAATCAAAGCCCGACTCATATAGCCCAATTGACAGGCCTAGTAGCAAATAGCACAAATGATATACTAGTATCTTTGAACGAGTTAGATTAAATAATCGCTTAACCAAGTATAATTGTTAAATCCTAAATTAATTGTCACAATTTGAATTTTTGTAGGTTTCAAAAATTAATATTTATAATTTAAAATTATATTTTTGTTTTTATTTTTTGTCATGAAATTAAATCAATATAATAAATATTTTCTTATTTTATCTGATTGATTCGAGACGAAATAAGTATATTAGTTTACTCCATTGGTTTTGTTTCAGAGAAATATGAACACTTCGTTTTTATTTTAGTAATTTTTTCTTTTTTTGAGAGACAATGTCACTTCTTTCACAATATTTAAAAGAGAAAATTCTTTTTAAGTCACACTTAAGAATACTTCCTTTACAAAATATAAAAAATGTGTGATTATTAATGTGACAGGAGTATTTAAAAACGAATAAGAAAGGCATGGCTTATTATGTTCATCAAGATTTTAAAAGGGTCTTATTTCTAAACTAATAATTGTTGCAAGTGGAATCCCCTCCCTAGCCAATCACACATCCCATACGCATATAAATTCTGGTTAAATAATTCAACCTTTAATAATTAATAATATGATGCTTGGTCCACACATGGAGTAGCCACGCAATTATGAGCTCGGATTAATTTCTTTATTGGCTTGGATTTTTTTTCAAATATATTAATTTCAATCTTAGTTAAGTAGAGAATCTCGAGATCAATTTTAATTTCACAAGGAACAAAATTTGTAAGGAGTTTGTTGAATAAATTCATAATTTGAGCTTCAATAAACTAAGCATGCTTCATTTTGAATCGAACAGGTAATTTTGTTTCGATTTTTAGCCCTAATTTTGATTGGGACGACCGAACCATGTGGGAAACACACAAATCATACCCTTCATACAAATTCTACTTGAGCTAGGGTATCTAAAATGATAGGTGAATGATTTTGAAAATAATTAATTTTTTAGAGAGAAAACTATGTATTTAGTGATTTTTTTTAAACAAAATTCTCCCACGGGTCAGTTGGATCTGGAAGACGTAAAAACGGCCTTTTGAAGTTCAACAAATATAGACCTCAAAAATATTTAAAGGCCCCGCCCACCAGAAAATGGGCCCCAAGAGGTAAAATAAAGAATTTAAAAACATGGCACCTATTATTATCACAAAATATAATCGACAAAAAATTGGAATAACACTAACTCTCAAGTCGACAACGGATTAATCCAAAATGAAACATTATTAAAAATAGTATGATTAGATTTGAGTAGTTGTACTTTGTTGTGTTCGATTACATTATTTCATTTCTTTGTTTTGTTCGATTGTGAACACATCTTAGGTGCTGACACCGAAAATACTTTGCAATGGCATCCTTTTCAAAATTGTGAGTAGAGTGGCATATCATGTCGGAGTACGTATGTATTGCTTGTACTTAAATATTTGTCTTTAAAAGTTTTATTATTAGTATTTCCTAGTCTCTTGTGAAAAAATACTCTATTACTATTATGTACGGTAATTTAAAAATAATATATTTGATATGTACGGGTTCATCGTGTACACGGTCGAAATGGTGAAAAGCACGGTGAGGCGGTCAAACGTCGATTGCAACGAGAAGCTCAGCGATCCCGAGCAGCTCAACTATCCCTTGTTCTCGGTGGTGTTTGGGAAGTCGACGACGGTCATGCAAGAGTTGTAAATATCAGGATTAATTAATAGAGAGTGAAGAAAGGAGGAAAATGGGAGGAGGGGAAGGAGGCCGCGAAAAGCATGCACGACGGCGAGTGGCCGAACACGGCTCTCGATCGAACACTCAAAACCTTAATTACCAAAATTTCAACACACGATTTCAAGAAAAAAGATTGAGATCGAGTTCCACTTATTAAATTTGTCACACTCGAACACTCAAAACCTTAATTACCAAAATTTCAACACACGATTTCAAGAAAAAATATTGAGATCGAGCTCCACACTTATTAAATTTGTCACACGTACAAAGATAATAGAGAATTAAACCATAATACAACAAGCTAGCAATTAAAACACAACACATGCATGAAACTAAGAAAGCGTTGGCGAATTACACTTCGACATGATAGCCTTATTCGGAACTTTCTTATTAATAATGTTACGAGAAAATAATAATATTAGATAAATATGCATGTGTATAATTTGTATGCAGTAGTATTATAGTTAGGATTCCTTATTTTTCGCTAAGTCTGTTGTACTTATATTTCGCTAGGTCTGTTATACTGTACCTATTTATTTGAGTTATTCATCAATAACAAACTCATTCGGTGATATCGTATTTACTCTATCATGGTATCAGAGCAAATCATCGAATAAACCCTAATATTTTTTATTTTTTTATTTTTATTTTTTTTCTGCGTGCGAACTGGTCCCCTTCGCCGCCGTTTGCAACCATCTGTCATGGCTGCCACTACTCCCGCCGCTCCTCTCTCCACCACGGCGATGATTAATCTTGTTCAAATTTAACTCTCCTCTGCTACGTTCCTAATGTGGAAACGACATTTCCTCTCTATGGCCACAACTTTTGAGATGATGGATATCATCGATGGTTCGTCACCTGCCCCTTCACCCACCGTCACCTCCGACGCCGGTGAAATTACTCGCAATCCTGCGTATTCTGCTTGGTATCTTCGGGATCAAAAATTACTCGGTGTCCTATTTGCAACTCTTGAACCGGAGGCCATGGCCGAAGTTCTGGACTGTACTTCGTCTCGATCGGCTTGGCTCACACTTGAGTCCATCTTTGCCAACACATCCACCTCCCGCGTCAACCAACTTCGCGAGGCGCTGCTGTCTCTTCGTCGTGGCTCTCTCACTGTCGCTGACTACGGTAAGAGTTTTAAATCTTTGTGCGCCCAACTCTCTGCCATCGGAAAACCCGTTGACGAAAGCGACAAAAGCCATTGGTTTCTCCGCGGTCTTGGCCCCAAATTCGCCAATTTTGCCGACACTCGAATGGCTATGACACCCGTCCCTCCGCTTCGTGATCTCCTCCACCAGGCTATCCAGTTCGAGCTTATTACCGCTGCCATGGAAGGACCACCCGCCACTCAGGCTGCATTTTATGCCTCCAGTAACCCCTCACGGTCCCGTGCGCCCCGCTCATCCGACCAGCCTAATGCTTCTCGAAATACTTCATCATCTTAAGGTCGCATCACCACTACTGGAGGGAGTGGAACAGGAGCAGGAGCTCGTCGAACATACGTGCCGCGATGTCAACTTTGCCGAGGTGAGCACTATGCCGACAAATGTCCTAAATATTTGCAGCTTCAGTCTCGTGCAGGTTCTTCTCATGGTGCACCAGCCGCGACCTATGCTGGTTCTGCTCATCTTGCTCAGGCCTTTCAAGCCGCGTGCTCGATCACCGATACCACCCCTCCTCCTTCGGATTGGTATGTTGACTCGGGTGCATCCTCTCATATGACGCCTCAAGCTGATCATCTCGACTCCTTGGCTCCTTATACGGGTAATGGTTCGGTTATTATTGGCAATGGCCACGCTCTTCCCATCTCCCATATTGGCTCTCGTCATATTTCTAATCTTGACTTACTGGATGTGTTAGTTGTGCCTCATTTGACCAAGAACCTTTTATCCATCAGTAAACTCACATCAGATTGTCCTGTCGATGTTATATTTTCTGATAAATCTTTTGTCATCCAGCACCGGGAGACCAAGGCTCTTCTCGCCCGCGGTCGGAGTGACAACGGGCTTTATGTTCTGGAGCAATGCAATTCGGCTCTAGTTGTTGCCCTCCGCCCAAAGGATCTCCGAGCCAGTTACTATTTATGGCATCTACGTCTTGGTCATGTTTCGTTTGATATTTTATCTTTGTTTAATAAATTGGGACACTTATCGGTGACATCTTTATTACCGAGCCCTACTATTTGCTCTTCTTGTCAGTTGGCTAAAAGTAAAAGATTGTCGTTTCCTTTGAATGATAAACGTGCTTCTTCTGTTCTTGATATGGTACATTGTGATTTATGGGGTCCTGCTCCTGTTACGTCATCTGCAGGATATCGTTACTATGTTGTTTTTGTTGACGACTATTCTCGCTTCTCTTGGCTCTATCCTATGTATGCAAAATCATATTTCTACGATATCTTTGTTCGTTTTTACACATTTGCATGTACTCAATTCTCGAGAAAGTTAAAGGTGCTTCAGTCCGACGGTGGTACCGAGTTTGTTAACAAACGTGTCCAGGACTTCATGTTAACTCATGGTATTCTTCATCGTCTTTCTTGTCCTCACACCCCACAACAAAATGGTCGTGCCGAACGAAAGCACCGTCACATCACTGAAACTGGCCTCTCCATGCTCTTTCACGCATCTGCTCCAGCCTCTTACTGGTTCGATGCCTTTGCCACGGCTGCCTTCGTCATCAATCGTCTTCCATCCGCGACCTTAACAAACAAATCTCCCTACGAGCTGTTGTTTCACTCGTCGCCAAATTACGCTCTCTTCAAGCCATTTGTTGTCGCGTGTTTCCCTATCTACGGGACTACGCTTCTCATAAACTGTCGCCTCGAAGTCGTGCTTGCATCTTCTTGGGCTACAGTAGTATATACAAGGGTTTTCGATGTTACGATCCTACCTCCGGCAGAATATTTCTCTCTCGCCACGCCCAATTTGATGAGCAAATATTTCCGTTTGATGGTAGCACTGCCTCCTCGCCACCCACGTTGCCACTATCTTCCTTCTTAGAAGTTGATTTCAACACCACACCATCAACTCCCCTCGCCTCCTCCAGCACACCCTCTTGGTCGAGGCCCTGTCACATTCGCTTCGACACCGAGATAGAGTCTTCCACTGCATCGCAACAGCCCTCGGTTCTCGCACCAGACCCTACGACTCCGCTGCCCGTGCCGCCAGCCTCTCCGGCTCCGGCACCATCTCCGCCTGCAGCACCATCTGCTTCGGCCCTCCCGCTCACAGTGCCTGCCTCCGCGCCCTCTACACACCCAATGACTACTCGGTCCCGCGCAGGCATCTTTAAACCAAAGTATCCCACCTATCTCGCGTCCACTGCCCTTCTCACATCTATTGCTACTGAATCTGTACCTAAGGGATTTAAGTCAGCTTCTAAACACCCTCATTGGGTCCGTGCCATGCAGGATGAAATTGATGCTATAAAATCAAATACCACATGGGATTTAGTTCCTCCTCCTCCCAACACAAATATTGTCGGTTCGAAATGGGTATTTCGCACTAAGTTTCGATCAGACGGCTCCATCGAGCGTTATAAAGCAAGGCTTGTGGCTCAAGGTTTCACTCAAGTCCCCGGCTCAGATTTTCATCATACCTTCAGCCCCGTCGTTAAAGCAACCACCGTTCGTACTCTGTTAGCTCTTTCGGTTCATCATAAATGGTCATTCCATCAGCTGGATGTCAAGAACGCCTTTCTCAACGGTGTTCTCGACACACCTGTCTTCATGGCACAACCACCAGGATTTGTCGACCCATCTCGCCCGAAACACGTCTGTCGTCTCAAGAAGGCTCTATACTGTCTTCGCCAAGCTCCTTTGGCTTGGTTTCAACGATTCAAATCATACTTGCTCTCACTTGGATTTTTTCAATCTAAGTCGGACTCCTCGCTGTTCTACTTCATCCGTGGTCCCTCGGTGCTTTATCTTCTTTTGTATGTTGACGACATCATTCTCACAGGGAATGACCCCACCTGGATTCGTCGCTTCATCGATCGCACCCATTCTGAATTTGCTATCAAAGACCTCGGCAAGCTGAACTATTTTCTAGGCCTTGAGATTTCTTACACGCCCACTGGACTCTTTACAGGGCAAGCTAAATATGCCCATGACATACTTGAGCGTGCCCAACTTCTAGACTCTAAACCTATCGCTACACCCTGGTCCCTGGCGTCTCCTTGGTAAGTGTCGGCTTCGCATTTCATGACCCAACTTTATATCGTTCTTTGGTCGGTGCTCTTCAGTATCCCACTATTACTCGGCCTGACTTATCCTATGCCGTCAATACGGTCAGTCAATTCCTTCACGCTCCTACTAATGATCATTTCTCTGCCGTCAAACGTATTCTTCGCTACGTCAAAGGCACCCTCAACTATGGGCTTTCCTTCACTCACTCTCCTGATCCTTCCATCATAAGCTATTCTGACGCCGATTGGGCACGCTGCCCAGATACCCGCCGCTCGACGTACCCTATTTTTCTCGGCGGCAACCTTGTCTCTTGGAGTGCTAAGAAACAGCCCACCGTCGCTCGCTCCAGCTGTGAATCAGAGTACAGGGCTTTAGCCAACACCGCCTCGGAAACCATATGGCTCACAAATCTTCTCCAGGAACTCCACCAACTCCCTCGCTCTTGTCCACTTCTCCTATGTGACAATAAAAGTGCAATCTTCCTTAGTCAGAATCCGATCTCACACAAACGCGCTAAACATATCGACCTTGATTGTCACTTTATTAGGGAACTCGTCTCCGCCGGCAAGCTCAGCACTCAGTTCGTCCCGTCAAATCTCCAGCTCGCCGACATATTTACAAAGAGCCTTCCCCGCCCGGCCTTTGAACTCTTACATACCAAGCTATGCGTTTGCTTACATCCCACGCAACGCTTGACGGGGGGTGTTACGAGAAAATAATAATATTAGATAAATATGCATGTGTATAATTTGTATGCAGTAGTATCATAGTTAGGATTCCTTATTTTTCGCTAAGTCTGTTGTACTTATATTTCGCTAGGTCTGTTGTACTGTACCTATTTATTTGAGTTATTCATCAATAACAAACTCATTCGGTGATATCGTATTTACTCTTTCAAATAAACTACGTACTAAGCCATTTTGATTTCGACTTCGGCCTTACGCGGGACCGACTTCATCACCCTCTTGAACTGCTCTTCAAGTTTCGTGGCCCAAGACGCATCGAAGACAACTTTGCCGTTCCAATCCGGATGTCGTTGCAAGAAAAGTTTGAGCCCAGCTACACTTTGCTATCAATCTTCAGCTCCTTTTTGCTTGCTTGGTATGCCAAGCAATTGGCTTCTTCGTGAAGGTCCCATTTATCGTGGTGTTTAATTAGATTAGCTAACATAGAAGTTATTGTTGACTTAGAGATGTTTTGTGTTTTGTGGGGGTGAAAATATATAACGGAAAAGAGATTTGTAGAATACATTGTAAGGTGGTGGCATCAAATTTTCAACTTCGCGCTCGCCCAAAAGTTCTCTCTTTTCAAAAATAAATAACTACAGTACAAAATTTAGAGTTCAAACATTTTTAGTTTCATGTTTGTGATTTGTTGTATTATGTAACTAAGTGTTGGTGATTTAAATAAAATCATTTTCTATTTAATGTGTTTTGAATTATTGAGACCTTTAATTAATCTTAGTCAATAAAATATCAATTTATATAAGTGTGGAGAACACGATTTGAATCATTGATTTTCTATTTAATGTGTTTTGAATCATTGAGACCTTTAATTAATTTTAGTCAATAAAATATGAATTTACGTAAGTGTGGAGCACATGTTTTTAATCATTTAGACTTTAAATTTATTATAGTCAATAAAATATGAATTTTGATAAGGAGTACGTAATCATTAAGACTATAATTTATATTAATTATAGTCAACAAAGTATAAATTTTGAAAAGTGTAGAGCTAAAGTTCATATATAATTGATATGAATTAATAATTTAAGTATTTAAGAAAAGGGTAATTTGATTTATTAATTTATATTTCAATTTGTATAAACTAAATTTTCTAATTAAGGATAAAAAAAAATTTAACCATTTTTATTAATATGAGTATTATTAATTTTATTATTATAAAAAAAGTACAAGTAATTACTTTAATACTCTTATAATAACCACCCACTATTATAATAAACATGGATAATTTTAGAACATTACTCAAATTTATAATTAAGAAAAACTAGTACCGTTGCCCGTGCGATGCACGTGATTTATTTGTTTGAAATAATCTAGACAAACTTTCATTGAAATATTATGAAGTTAGTCCTGTAATGAGACATATTGGCTCTCTCCCACATGTGTCTGCTACTCGAACATATCCCTCGATTTATATCCTACCCGATTGAGGAGCCTCTGATCTGGTGGAAACGTAGTTTCTCGTCTCATCCTACCCGATCTCTCTCCCACATGTGTCTGCTACTCGGGCGCATCCCTCGATTTACATCCTACCCGATCGAGTAGCCTCAGATCTGGTGGAAGAGGAGTTTCTCGTCTCATCCTACCCGATCGAGGAGCCTCTGATCTGGTGGAAGAGGAGTTTCTCGTCTCTGCATTTCTCTAGTGTCAAACGCATCCAACAAATACTTAAAACCGCTGGGGGAAAATCAAATAAATGAATAATAAAAATTATAAAGTAGAAAATAAATAAAAATATAAAAAAATTGAATTTACTTGGTGAACATGAAAGACATAAGATGGGAGAAATGCAATTATATTAATATATCGTATGTTCACCTGCAAAATTTAACATAACTGAATTAGGGATAAAGTAAAAATTAAAAAAAAAATCTAGTCGAACATAATTAATAACTCGACAATTTGATTTTGAAATAAAAAATCATAATTAATACATAGGAGCCTTTGATCTGGTGGAAGAGTAGTTTCTCGTCTCATCCTACCCGATCTCTCTCCCACATGTGTCTGCTACTCGGACGCATCCCTCGATTTACATCCTACCCGATCGAGGAGGCTCAGATCTGGTGGAAGAGAAGTTTCTCGTCTCATCTTACCCGATCGAGGAGTCTCTGATCTGGTGGAAGAGGATTTTATCGTCTCTAGTGTGAAATGCGTCCAACAAATACCTAAAACCGCTGGGGAAAAATCCAAATAAATGAAAAATAAAAATTATAAAGTTGAAAAATAAATAAAAATATAAAAAAATTAAAATTATTTGGTGAACATGAAGGAGATGAGATGAGAGGAATACAATTATATTAATATAATGTATGTTAACCTACAAAATTTAACATAACTGAATTAGGGATAAACTAAAAATTAAAAAAAAAAATCTAGACGAACATAATTAATAACTCGACAATTTAATTTTGGAATAAGAAATCATAATTAATACATAAAATTAAAAAAATCGAGGAAAAATATAAATAGAAGAACGTATATATGTAAATCGATTCAATGTTCAGAAAAATAAAAAGGACTTACGAACTCAAATTATAGCCAGAGAATACAATATACTTAAAAAGTTTCATCAATTTTTTTTAACTCAAATGGATTGGGGAATATGAAGAGATTGAAATTAAATTAATATTAATGGAATAAAAAAGAATTTTGAGAAAAGAAATAAAAATTTATATATTTAAGATGATAATTAATTATTACCAAAAGTATATAATTTTAAATTACTATTTAAAATTAATATATAATAATTTAAATTTGCTTAATAATATTACTATTTATAATTTATATTATTTTTATTTATAATTTATATTATTTTTATTTATAATTTATAGTGTGAACACAACATTATTATTGCTTTCTTATTGGTCCACGTGGCATTAGTGGATCCTGAAATTATATATATATATATAGATATAGATTAATACCTTAAATTATTTTTAAATTACTATTATAATAAACAAGGATAATTTTTGAACATTACTCAAATTTATAATTAAGAAAAATTAATACCTTAAATTACCCTTAAATTTCGTACTAACTTTTATTGTATTACAAATTTTTTGGGAGTGTCAGATCCGATGCCAATTCTCATTTCCATACCTCTTGGAAATCCACAAGTTCTATATTTATGTGTCTGGAATGCAAAAAGAATAGTAAGTATGTCTCTCAAAAACGAAATCTCAGTTTTTTCAATTTAGTGTTGCTATATGTCGAGTCTTAAATCGATTGTTTTCCCAAATATCTCATTTCTTTTCTCGGTTAATTACAAAAAGTACATTTGATGAAGTTATCATAATTAAAGTACTATCATATTTTGAAAGGGCCTCATTATGATTTTATTGGTTTTTTCATTTCAAAATTACTCTTAAAATTATATCAATATTCATGAGGTTTGATTTACAACCAACTCTAAGGTCAATCCATTACTTTGTCCTAATAAATGAAATAGCTTTCTCATCAGATGATCTCCAGGCTCTATCATACGGGATAACCGAAAAAGTGTCAAGACACTTTTCAGCCCCAAATAGTGCATTTGTGGATCTTATATTTTCATATGGGATATGACGAGATGCTCGACAGTTTAATTGCAATGAAATATGTCGAAGGCATTCAAGCCTTCAAGGATTGCCCCCTCTATTCAAAGTCAAACATATATGTTATGAAAATATTTGCATGCGCTACGCTAATACATGAAATCATTATTTTGCAGATTTATCTTGAAAAATTTGAACGCAAATATTTACCTCTTCATCTTCCACCGATTAAATATTATTTTTATTTTAAAAATATGGAATATGATTCTTTCAACTTTTACATTCTTTGCAGGTACATTATTGATTTTAAGTTTACACTTTACTACTTTTTGGACTGTGTCTTTATATCATTTTTTATTGTATTGAAATCCTCTCTTTCTCATATGGAAAATCCAACTATTCAATAAAATCCTCATTGAAATTTATATTTGGTTCCTTTATTGTGGGTTTTGAACCGTGTCAATTTTTGGCTTTCGGTGAATTTCGGGTCGTATTTCGATATGTTAAAGATTTGGGATCTCTTGCAGGTTTTTGAAGTGATCTTTTTGAATGAGGGGATTCATCCATTTGTAAAAAACACTTTTAACATCGGCCATTTTACATCGGTTTCTTAAAAACCGATGTTATAAGATTATCCACATCGGTTTATATAAGCACCGATGTTAGTAAGTGAATGGACATCGGTTATATGGAAAGTGATGTCCATGAATAGACAATGGACATCGTTTTTAAAATAACCGATGTTAATTTTATTTTCAATATCGGTCCATATAAAATGTGTTGTGAGTTAAAATTTCATTGAAATCGGTTATATATATCCGTTGTTAATTAATAATTTGCGGTTACCACTTCTAAATGAACTGACGTTAGATTAAAGTTTAAAACACACTATTATTATTATTAATTAAATACTGTATAAAATATCTCTTTAAATTTAAGATTTAGGGTTGCTCTTCATATCCTTTAACGCAAAAAAAAAAAAAACTGTGCCTTTCTCCTAACGTCGTATCACCACTGTCATTGTATCGTCGCCGCTGCCATTCCTCCTCTCAGACGGCCCCGGTAACTGCTACCTCTCAACTCTCGTCCGCCATGCCCAGAATCACTACCTCGTTCTTATCTTCCTGTACATCTTCGAGACCTGAGAGGCTAAGCTCCTCTTCAATGCGTCGATCGAGGCGACGCTCGTCTGCTCGCAGTACAACAAGTGGGATTTCATCGATGCCTTCTGTCTTGAATCTAGAGATCGAGATCCTTGAGGTCGATAACAGGATTACAACTTTCGTACGGGCCTCGGGCAGGGCATGATTTTGCCTATCAACAAGAGACTCAGTTGAGGGTCAAGAAATCAGAGTTTGGTTCGGATTACTGGCCGACCTTTGGGTAGGGTGAGTGCCTCTATTAATATTGCTTTCTAATTTCTATGGTTGACAATCTTATAAATTGATTTGGCAAAGAAGATGTGATGTAAAAAAGATGAAGATACTAGGGCGAAAATTTCACTCTTTTGATTCTCCTATCCCATTTTGACAGTTCATATTTTCCCCTCTTTTGATTTGGATTTTCTTTAATGTCTTATTTTATTTTTTGTGGCTTTTTTTCTTTTCTGAAACTTTATGGGTGCTTGGTTACTACATGCTTTCAAATTAAAGAATAATTTTTTTTATGAACAATTCAATGTTGCTTCTCACACTTCGTCCAATTCAGGAAAATTTTATTCAAAATTATTATTATTTTTTCTTGAGGATATATTGTTCCTTCAATTCATAATGAGTTGTCATTATTTCTTCAATGGTGTACTGACAACTTAGTTAATTGTGAAGGGATTAAAACTGCCCTTTTAAAAAAATTGTCATCTGAGTAATATTTGTCATCTTCCATTATCTTCGTAGTATAAAGTTGCGGTGACAATTATCATTTTCCATTTCTAGGATAATATTTGTATGACCTATTTAAAACTATTTTTATTCTCACCCACCTTCTTCAGTTTGGACATAATGTGGAGTTATGTTGTGCAGTCTTTGCATATACATGCTATATAATGTAGGTGCATCAGTAACCATGCCATATCATGCTATATAAGGTGCATCAGCAACCATGCCATATTGTTTACACAAATTATCTACAAGGACAGCTTCTAAAAAGCTCTAAATGCACTCATTCCGAAAAATGAAGGCAACCGAAAGGAGAACAGAACATGCCGTAAAAGTTTGGTTCCTGATAGAGCTGGTGTAAATAGTACAATATTTTGGTGAAAATTAGTATTTTGCATCGGTATGAACCATTTGTATGTTTCGGTTTTCAGCAAACTGATCTCGAATGTGAATTTCTTGCTATGCTGGTATGCATTAATTTTTATACTTATTTAAGATTATTTTTATTGTTTTTAGATTTCTTTTGAAAGAACCCGTCTTATTAGCAAAAGCATTGATTTTTTTATTAAGAACCCTTTGGAGAAATCTTCAACGATGAAGTGAATTAATTTGTGTTTTTTCTTTTTCAGGTTGTATACCGCGCATGCAAACAAAAATAAAAACTCACGGCCACATTCTCAACGTCTCCGCCACATATCAAATTTTCCACCTTCTGGTGAAGCTTCAAACAATCGCGACAAGTAATATCTCTATTATCTTATTTTTTGTTGTTCATTTGACATTGTTGGTATGCTAAATATCTTGCGACGCATTTTAGAGGCGTTTAGATAGAATATTACTGGTGCTAATACTATAGCATACTCTGTGTTTTACCTGAGTACATACTCTCTTTTTTTGTTATTGAATTCAAAACTTGTTAATAAAAACAAAAATTAACAAAGTAGTCTCAACGCTTAGGTCATTCCAAATTTGAAGTTGATGGGAGCTTTGATAGATGATTCGTCCCAAGGCGAACCTGACAGACGTTCTCTTACACCTTAACAAGAAGGTAAAACCTTTTTTTTTTTAGTAATTTGTATTGTATGCTAAATAAAAGTTTGATCTATTTCTTATTGAATGTGATATATGGAATTCAATCTACTCCTTAATTTCGTCCCTTAAGTGACTTCAGTCTCGCTAGAGCTAACTGCTCCTTCTATATAGCAAGTGACGAGCAGAAATCACTGCTTATTTTATAAAAATTAATTTAGGTTTTAGTTATTAGCTTCATAGTTTTTACTATTATATATGGAATGCAAACTACTCTTTTCGTCCCTTCGTGACTGAGGGAATATATTTTTTAGTTAGTATGGTTTCATTAGTTGTGTGTTTATTTTTTATGTATGTGATTTCAGAGATATTTTTTTGTTTTAGTTAATATTATTCCTACAATGTTTTATTTGTACAGGAAAAATTGAAATGCGTGTGATAGAAAGCAAAAGGTGTACCAGATAATGATCACCACTTGGAATAGCTTAAGCCTGATAATGATCACCACTTGGAATAGCTATTAAACTTCAAATTATGTATTCTTCGATTTTGTGGTAGGAGTAGTTGATGATTTTGTATTCTTTGATTTTGTTGTAATAGTAGTTGACAATTAAAATAATTTTTTAAAATGTATAAAAGCTCCAGTATTTTTTTTTTAATTTTTTACATTTAATTTAACAACAGTTCCAAAAGAATCCGATGTGAATTATACAACGGTCCAAGTTCACTGCTCGCGGGCAGGACATATTAATTGAGGTTTTCCACATCAGTTTCTATATAACCGTTGTGATTAAATTATAAGTTTACATCGGTTATAAATACCGGAACTTTTAACAACGGCATTTATGATATCAGTTGAAAAACTGATGTTAAAACCTTCTTTTGTAGTAGTTGTCAAATTCCAAATGGGGGTGTTCAAGTGCGGTCCCATGCTTAGCGCACACACGAGAGCGAGAGCTTGAATATGCACTAGAGAGCCTCAATCTATCTCAAAACCATATGGTACTAAGTAGGAGAACTCCCTAGGCTTATATCATAGACTCCCCTCTTACAATTATTCGATGTGGGACAACTCACAAGTGGCCTTCAACACACCCCTTCCACTTGTGAGTCCTAGTCAAAGGGTAGTTATAACCACTAACGAACAGGATCGAAACCTGCTCTGATACCATGTCAAATTCCAAATGGGGGTGTTCAAGTGCGGTCCCACGCCTAGCGCACACACGAGAGCGGGAGTTCGAATATGCACTAGAGAGCCTCATTCTAACTCAAAACCATATGGTACTAAGTAGGAGAACTCCCTAGAGTCCTAGTCAAAGGGTGGTTATAACCACTAACGAACAGGATCGAAACCTGCTCTGATACCATGTCAAATTCCAAATGGGGGTGTTCAAGTGCGGTCCCATGCATAACCACTAACGAACAGGATCGAAACCTGCTCTGATACCATGTCAAATTCCAAATGGGGGTGTTCAAGTGCGGTCCCATGCATAACCACTAACGAACAGGATCGAAACCTGCTCTGATACCATGTCAAATTCCAAATGGGGGTGTTCAAGTGCGGTCCCATGCTTAGCGCACACACGAGAGCGGGAGCTTGAATATGCACTAGAGAGCCTCAATCTATCTCAAAACCATATGATACTAAGTAGGAGAACTCCCTAGGCTTATATCATAGACTCCCCTCTTACAATTATTCGATGTGGGACAACTCACAAGTGGCCTTCAACAGTAGTATATATTTGACCATTTTTGTCTTATGTTTTTCAGTTAAAATGTAGGATGTAGACACATTTTAATCATATATTTTATCTCATTTGTGATGAAATGTTCTTTCATATATATAGGTATCTTAATTGTCTCATGTTGCATCTCCAGCTACACTTTTCGTGGCATTTATGGAAGCTCTTAGTCTTCTGTTTGAGCTCTTTAGCAACAGCTACAAGTCAGCTCTACCACATAGCCATATCTATTCTCTTTGCTATATTTCATAATGGTGACACGTGTAACTGTCAATTTGCCGCTTGATGTTATTAAAAGATAAATTAGATATAATGTTACACTAATCAATTGTTTTTTGCGTTCTTTGGTTATGTGGATGATGCAGGGTTAGAATCTAATGAAGTTATTTTATTTTCATAATTTAATTTAATGTTTACAGTGTTTTAATTATTTGCCCACAAAACCGTTATTGTGATTTATTAATAAAAATAATAATAAATTTTAGGAATAATTAAATATTTTTTTAAAAATATTAATAATATTGTGATGGTAACTAAATTGTATTTTATAAATTATAGATTAAAATTATTTTTTATTTATTTTAATTTAATTTATTTTAAAATGAATTTAATCGAGTAAACTATATCAATCAAAACTTATATTTCAAAAATAATTAATCAAGTTTTGATTATGCACTCATGTTGCTGAATGTAAGTAAAATACTATATTAACCTTTTAATACGTATTATATTTTTTTAGCTTTAATATGTAAGTTATTTATAGCAGTATTTATGATTATAGGAAAAAATAAGCTTAGGTGTACTATAATTAAAACAGAGTACTTAAAATAAATATATATATTATAATACTATTTTTTGTAAATATTTTTTTATATTATTTGATTTAATTTTTTTAATTACATATATAATAGATTATTAGATTAATTACAGTTATTTAGTGATGATTAATATTTTATTGTTGACATTTTGTAAGTTGGCGTACCAATTATATTGTTACGCAATATCGATCATACAGGTGGATTATGTAATGATACACGATTGGTGATAACAAAACAAGGAACCTATGTTATTGAAGCGAAGGTATTATGGGGCGAACACAAAGACGAAATTGTTTACATTTCAAGGTTGCCACTTACCCCTTTAGATTCTAAATTGTCATTTCGCTTCCAACGTAGACAATTTCCTATTATGATTTTGTATGCTACGAGCATTAACAAAAGTCAGGGACAGTCTTTATCAAAAGTGAGAATTATTTTTTTGGTCTATGTCAATTGCAGTGTCTTGGGATTCGAACCAAGGACCTCAAGTCTCCAATTCAAGTGCTCAACCAACTGAGCTAACAACCCTCGACAGCGAGAATTCTTTTGAGACAGTCGATTTTTACACATGAACAGTTATATGTGGCAGTTTCAATAGTCACTATTGAAATTGTTATGTTGCGACGAGAAAGGAAACCTGACAAATAAGACCACTAATTTAGTTTACAAAGAAATATTTAGAAATTTGCAATGAAAATGTAACAACTTTTATTTATTTGATTGTTTTCTTCTTGGAGTTTTATTATTTTTAATAATTTGTATTTTAATAAAAAGTATGATAGTAATTTATTTTATAATAGTACTTTAAAAAAATATCCAATGATCTAACAATTATTTTCTAATAAAGAGTGTTTATTAACCTAGAAATTCAATATTAAGAAAATTTTTGTTAAAATTTATTATTAAAATTTTATATAACAGATGACGATCCAGGAAATATCCCGGTGCATCGCACGGGCTGAAAAATTCTAGTTTGGGCTTAAATCGTTAAGATCAGGTAAGTACTAGTTAAGTTTGGAGTGAAATTATTTCATGGATTTGGGCTAAAAATGCAATGGACATTTTTGGGTCGTGCTTTGGGTTAGTTTTAGGATGGGCTGAGGCCTACTAAAATTAAGTGTTGGGTTGGGTTGGGTGTTTGTTGGGCCTGCAGGTTGCAGGGTTGGGTTGGGCGGGTTAAGAGGGCGGGCCGGGTTGTGCGGGCTGCGGGTCAAAAGAAATTGAATTCGAGCCCGGCCCATAAACATACTTGGTCGTGGGGGGCGGGTCTCGGGTTGAGCAGGTTGTGTAAATCTGGGCCCGAGAGGCGGGCGGGCCTGTGCGGGCCGGGTCAAACCCGCACCCATGTGCACCTCTAATAATCTGTAGTGGTATAAAGTAGTATGTAGTATAAACTACAGTATATAGTATAACAACACCCATAGCAAGAAATAAATGAATAAAGGAAAACACAAGAAAGATCCAATATCATCCATTACAAATTCACAACCTCAGAAGAAGCGAAATCCAACAAGATCCAATATTCACAATCCATAACTAGCTAATAGGAGTATTGTTTACTAATTTGTATATATACAGTGTCATTCAGATGATGAGCTTGAGGAAGTAGGCGCCAATGCAAAGACGAGGGATTTGTGAGCTATTTCATGTGGCTCGTTGATCCAGAAATCCCTACGCTTCCTCAGTCGAAAACACAAGGGTATGGGCAAGATTGACCCAAGCAAAAGCCTTGCAGCGGCACGAGTGA
Source organism: Euphrasia confusa (assembly GCA_954870475.1). NCBI lineage: Eukaryota > Viridiplantae > Streptophyta > Magnoliopsida > Lamiales > Orobanchaceae > Euphrasia > Euphrasia confusa. The sequence continues at coordinate 8,724,386 of OX940956.1, read as the reverse complement.
TGGCAAAATCCCGGTCGAACTCCGGTATTGCGAGTGACTCTGAATTCATAAATGTCTTCACTGACGCCATGCTCGGAATTCTTACATCCACTCTTGGATGTCCATCATCAATCGGATCCTCACGTACGTTGGAAACCTGCAGGTAGCTAGTGTGTGTTTATTGTTTTACATTAAACAAGAAAACAAAAACTAGCTACTGAGTAGTACGTAGTAGTAGTAGTAGTAGAAGAAGAAGAAGAAGAAGAAGAAGAAGAAGAAGAAGAAGAAGAAATACTTACCCATGCAACTCGTTCAAAGCTGATGACGCCAGCAGCAGGTCCGAGTGTTCGTGGTAAAGCGTTGTAGTTGATCTCGTAGAAATGATCAGGCCTGATACAAGTCCTCTGAACCTCGAGGACATGGTCATCATCAATCTTATCCATCTCTTCATTCACACTGCCCTACAAAAAATTTAATTTATGATATATGGATGGAGCTAGTAGTAATTAAAAAGGAAAAAAAACGTATACTCATGTATATACTGATATACTACGTTACATATTATCACGTACGTTTCTAAATCGTGCAACCAAGTCGTCTCGGTTAACCTCATCCCATGGTTGAAACAGAATTGCACTGAGTCGATGGGCTGGTCTAGGAGCTTCGGTATGGACGATTGTGTCACTGTACACTGTTGATCGAATGTTGGCAGAACGTCGACTCTTTCCTTGAAGAAGGAAGCCAAGGACTTGATCGATGGCCATTCACATACAATTCCTCCATCAATCTTTGAAACCTGAAAATTAAAGACGTCAAAATCAATAAAAGATTGAAATGCAGGATTCGTACGAGTAGGTAGACCGTAGATGGATATGCCACGTTTCATACTTACCATGATGATTTTGGCTACACCAATTTTAGGACGGAGTCTTTGGACAGTGTAAAATCCATTCTCGACTGTATAGAGCACAACAAATTAAGAATTAAGATGATGTGAAGTTGTGAACCAGCTAATTAATTGTAAGGGCTCGGCCATCTCAAAGTGCGATATATGACTATATAACAAGAAATGATCTAAACTACGATTGTGATGATGGCAATTGTTATACAGCAGAAGAAGATCTAAAATATGTTAGGATTTTCGCCTAACTTCGTCTCTACAAGAAACGATAAACACGGAACGAGAAACGAAAGAAATTATAAGCAAAAATAAAGAACACGAATTTATAGTGGTTCACCCGAATAGGCTACGTCCACTTTGCCGCTGCAGATCCTTTCACTAGAATAATAATTGACTCCGGGGAGTTTACAAACGCGCACACACGATCTCAGTAATCTCACGCTCTCAATTATATCTCTATTCTAGTCTTTTTGTGCTCTCATACCCTAATTACACGAGTAGGGCTTATATATATAGGGGTAGGAAACTTAACGGAGAAGAAATCACGTCCGTGGGCTGAAAAGCCCCCGCTTGTCGGCCGACGGCTCAAGGGTGTCGGCCGACACACATCCCGAATTGCGGGATTCACCTCGGGTTGGAGCGCGTGATCATCAGAAGCTCGAACAGCTTCCTGTCGGCCGACAGGGCCTGGTGTCGGCCGACACCAGGCCAGAATCTCGGCTCGACGTCCTCGACGCGCTTCGAACCCCGCTCGTCTTCTCCGTCGTCTTCTTCGATCGTCTCCGACGTGAATACGAGCTTCACACCCAACAATCTCCCACTTGAAGCTAATTCACGACCCCTATCTTCTCTTCTCACTTGGAGGCGAATCTCGATCACCTCCCACTGCAGCGGCATCCCCGGTTCTCACCAACATCGCCCAGTCGAAGTCTTCACCGACTTCGACGCATTACGACTTCTCAGGTTCCTCCAGGCCTTTTTCACCTTGCCATCCCCGGTAACCTTCTCTTCACCTTGCGATTCACCTTCGGACCTCCGAAATCGCAACATCGAAACCAAGCTCTTCCAAGCTCCCAAATTTCGCCTCCCCGAATCGCTAGTGAAACGGCTAACCTTCACTGGATGATCACCACCGGCATTCGCATGCCCATCGTCTATCCCCGACGACCCTTTCTGATAGCCTCCAACATACTCATCGTTAGCTCCATGACTAACGACTCCCACCGCATGGGATATGTCGACCTTCTCAACAATGCCCTTCGACTTTTCCGTAAGACTTCCTCCAGCAGAGACGCAAGGAATCTTACCCGAATGCATTCTCTCGTTTCTCACGGACGAGTCACCGTGTGACAATAACGAGGTCGCCTCGTTTCTAATTGCCAGCTCCCACTTGCTCGATTTCCCAGCCAACATTGCCTCATTTTCTCGACTTGAAAGCTCGTGACTGGTCTTCAAGATCTCATCCGGTTGGTCTACTCTCACCGGAAAATCTTCCACATCACTTCTCAGCTTTCCACTCTTCGACTCTCCCTCAAACACCGAGAATCGAACTTTGCTCTGCTCTTCGAGAACCGAACTCCGATCCATGCGAGAATTTCCCGAACTCTCCCTCGCACGACCCAGTCCGCAATGCTCAGGCGCATTGGTGTTGTCAGCCCCACCAATATCGTCACGACCTCCAGCCGTAGTGTAAAGAGTGCCCGTCTTACGACCTCGAGCAATCACCATCGCACCCTTCGTCACTTTCCAAGACCCATCATCGAAGGTCACCCTATGGCCGTCTCTCGCAAGCTGACTGACCGAGATCATATTTCTCTTCAGCTTCGGCACATACCTCACCTTCGAAAGCTCCAACGTCTGTCTACGAGACGTCTTCAATGTCACGTTTCCAATACCACCAACCTTCAAAGTCCGACCATCCCCGAGGCGAACTTTCCCACGATTACCAGTATATACATATGCATAGCATTAGCAGCTGATCGATTGATTTAATTTGAATGTATTCCCAATCGATTATTTACGTACCCATGCAACTCGTGGAAAGCCCGTGAGTCCGACTGCAATGTGTCTTGGTAAATCAACCCAGCTGAGTGCATAGAAATGGTCGGTCTTTATACGATTCCTCTGTGTAAGCTGAGAATGTTCGCGTGTTATCATACTCATGGCCCTCTTCAAACGACCCCTAGAATGGATTTATTAAACATGACGTGCGAGCCTACATCAAGTATTACGAACGAACGAACGAACAAACAAACAAACAAACAAACAAACGTACATTGCGTGATTGTGCAACCAGGCAGCTTGGTTGAAACAGAGGTCGATTTGACGGCTTACCATCCTGGATGCGTTGTATGTGGTGATGGTGAACTCTTGATCGAGCCCATCATTGATGAACAAGGCCAATGAGTTGAAGGATGGCCATTTGAAGACTACTGCCTCTTCCACACTTGACTTTGCAACCTGCAAAACACATCATCATCATCCATATATATCTTGAAACTGAAGATCGATTGATCGATCGATCGATGGATATTCATACAAATCTACGTACCATGACAATTTTCAAATCTCTGAGCTCTCGATGGGGATGACGAATCTTTATGTCAGCCGCGTCCTTCAGCTCGTAAAATTCATTCGGAATCACTACACCATTAATTAATTAATTAATTAATTAATTAGATATTACAAACGCACACGCAGTAATTAACTTAATTAATCTGTACACACGCACACCTTAGTAAAGAAGAAAGCACGATCGATGAACACACGCAGTAAGTAATCTGCACACACACACGCAGTTAAAAAAACATGATCGATTAACACACACACGCAGTAAGTAATCTGCACACACACAGTAAAAAAATCATGATCGATGAACACACACATAGTAAAAAAAACACATTGCGAACACACGCACACAGTAAAAAAACATGGCGAACACACACGCGCGCAGTAAGTAAACGTAAGTAAATAAGTAATCTGTACATACACACAACAATGGGATCCGCCATTGATTTTTCTTCGAGGTGAGGAGAAGACAACAGAGGAGAGCAGAGGAATTTCTTAATCGCGCGGATACTGATTGTGATTCAGTGCGGTTACGCCCGATGATCAATTAATATATATTGTGATCGAACGGAATATATATATTGGTGTATATATGTATGTATATGTGTATGTGTATGTATAGGTATATCTATATGTATATGCAGTAGCTGAGCTGTGCGTAGTGTAACTGATTGTGGAACAAACACACACACACACACACACACACACGCACGCACTCAGTAAGCTATTTGGAATCTTTAACGGTTACTCGCATCGCATTTCCCCCAAATCAAAATGGTATATATATATGTGTGTGTTTTCAAAAATGTTCTCTCTTTATTCACGTGTGAGTTGATACAGAAATAGAGACGGAAAATAAATTATATTTGTGATATGTATGGAGATAAATTACTAGAGAGTGTTTCGTATAATTTACAAAGGGGTCATTCCAAGAAGAGAATTATGAGTTCGTTGTTTATGGTCGATGTGTTGTGCACAAGATTTGATAAGAGACGTCGTCAAGAAACACCTTTGACACTAGACTTTGTTGTATAGATCATATGTACGTACTAGCCATTCGTTTCGTGCATTCGCGATTATAAAAACATTTGTGCAGATCTTAGGTCGATGAGCTTCGTACAAGTAGTAGTTTTCAGTGTCTCTAGCTAGAACAAACAGTTTCACTGCCTTCTTGGTGTTCATATCTTTGGCTGCAATTAACTTAGATAACTAACAATTAACATTTTCCACATTGCTTTTCATGGTCAAACCTAAACTGTACACTTTTGGTCTTTTCGATTCAGCTGCTTTGCTGCTTCATTTTCGGCTCTGCTCCTCGTCTGGTGTTAATATCCTTTCTGGAATTTAGAGCTCTTCATATGATTATATTAGTCGAAAACCATGTAGTGTGTGTCTTCTCTAAACACGCACACAAACACACGCGTATATATACGAAGAAGAGTATGTACTATATCTGATTTTCATTTCATCTTGGCATTCTCTTCTGAGGTGCCCCGGGTTGGGAATTAATGCTACAAGTACAGAAGCATCCAGAGCAGCATATTCTAACTGCCTACATCATTTAGTAATAAACGAAAAGGACGCGTAAATAAACATCTGATTTTGGGGTACTATTTATATATAATATGGGGGCATATCTATTATCTATATATGAAATTCTCCTATATCTGTGTAGTAGTAGTAGACTAGTAGTAGTAAATAGAGACCATTATCATAAATTAAAATTAAATAACCTCCGTTTGTGTAATGCTACTTCAAACCCCACTCAATCTTAAACTATCAAAACTCAACTTCCAACAAAGAAAATCTAAGACGAAGCTTTTCTGATGAGAATTTCGATCCGGCTACTCCCACGGTACGCTGCTAGCTATGCAACTTCCATCAGAACAAAAATGAATTATTATTATGACAGGATTCCAACTCAAATTGTAAGTGTTATACACTACTTATACATTGTTTTTATTTGGAAAATCTGACATACCACATTCAACTTACTTAGTACCAGTCGACTTTTAAAGGAGATCGAGTTTGAGGGAGCTTGAATAGATTCTCGCTAGTGAGAATCCAAAAAAAATATGTTGGTGAAAGTTGTGTCCTAACATGAGGTTGTATGGATCGAACCTCGATCAGGCTTCTCGGGTGAGAACATAAAAATAGATAACTGGCCTAGCTGTATTTTTTATATGGCTAGCATAATATTGTTGGCGAAAACTCTCCCTAACTAGCCCCTCTCGATCGGCTAACCTTACCGATAACACATAGCAATGCGCTAGTCACCCTCCTTAATTCAAATTAAATTCATCGGTCTCGTGGAACCGTTTTCACTGCTCTGAACTTACCGGCCAACATTGTTCAGGTGCGTGGGAGCTCGAAATTAGCATTTGTTTATGATTATTTTATATGCAGCACTTGACATTTGGTAACTATTAATACTCCTACTCATCATCACATTAATCTCTTGGTCGTGAAGTTGGACATGAAGTTGGATATGCATACTAATTATGCTGTTTTTGTTCATGCTATGAATGAATATTATAAATTCATGTAATTTTGGTGACTGAAACAATATTTACTTAGATATATATGCATATGGTTGATATTATGCATGAAAAAATTATAGTTTAATCAAGTTAAGAAGTACAATAATATCAAAATATCAATAATAATACTATTTCGAAATTGAGGTTTAAAACCAATTAAATGGCTTACTCAGAATTTATTATGGACCAGTATTGATTTTTGTAATTCTTATAACCTAAATTCGTTGTATATTGCAAATATTACGTGTATATTGTAAAGATTACTATGCTAGTTTTAACTTTTAAAGAGATAAATGATAGTAATAACTAATAACTATGCTAGTAATCAAAATTATTGACCTCTTAATTTTTTTATTAGATAAAATAACAATATTATTCTTAAAATTAATACATTTGATATACTGTAATAGTGAATAAAAAAAAATCGAGTGCTTCAGATTTATTCTCACACAAGTCAATTAAAATTCATGGATCATTCTTAAAATTAATACATTTGATATAATAGTGAATAAAAAAAACAACCGAGTGCTTCAGATTTATTCTCACACTTCAATTAAAATTCATGGATCATGAACAGCACCGGCACCTGACAACATGTTAGATTTTAGTTCCTCAAACTCATTGATCCAGAAATCTCTACGCTTAGTGAGTTGGATACACAACTCTAATGGCAAATTCTGCCTTAGAATTAACCTTGCAGAATCAAGGCTTATGGTGAAATCTCGATCGAATAAAGGAAGTATGATTGATTCTGATTCACTCATATTACTTTGCACTGACTTCATGCTCGGGATTTTTACTTCGACTCCCAGATCGTCGTGTACTAGTACAACTGCATTAACCTTTTTTTTGTTTACCCAAAAATATATATATAAGTAAATAAATTGTGGGAAACATTAATTAATATACATGTATTAAGTAATAATTAACTAACACATATATATTACCCATACAACTCGTACAAAGCCTACGACATCATCCTTGAGTTGTTGTGGTAAAGCATTGTAGTCGATTGCATAAAAATTGTCTAGTTGGATATGATTGCTCCGTGCCTCATCCATATGTTCATCCGTTATCATACTCATGGCCGCATTCAAATGCTCCCTACAATATTATTGAGTTAATATATTACTACTAATAGATAAATTATTAGACAACACTATAATGTTACGATACATACATTGCTTGATGGTGCAACCAGACGTCGGGTGACCACTCAACGTAGAAACAAAGTTGTTCAGAGTCGATGCGACGTTTTAGGAGCCTGATTGCGTCGTATTGAGTAAGCGTGCACTCCTCATCGAATTCAGGTAGAACTTGGAGTCTATCCTTGAAGAAGAAAGCAAGTGATTCAATGGAAGGCCATTTACACACTACTGCTCTTTCCTTTGTTGTTCTTGAAACCTGAAAACTAAATACAGCGCCGTAATCGAGAAAAGTATGATCAACTATATGTATAGACGTACCATGATGATTTTGAAATGACGCAATGAGGGATGAGGATGAAAACTTGATTCAGGGATGCAGTGGATCTCGTAAAATTCAATCTCCATTACTGTATATGTAGACGAAAACAAATTAGAAACAAAACCCGATCGAGCTATATAGCTGTCGAAAAGCTATAAACTCTCCAATTTTCGGTAAATTAATTAAGATGAACTTTGAAGAGCCAACAAATGAAACCATTATATATCTTGAGTAAAATTAATACGAAAGGTAATAATTCCATGTCTCTAACTTAAAATCGGGCGAGGAAAATCAAACAGCATTAATTAATCCAAAACATATAGTATCTAAAAAGGATAGAATTGATGACATGTCGAAAGTATCAAAAGCCCTAATTAATTACTATGACGAATTGTTAAATCAACAACACACGTATATATACTGTATACGAACGTACCATCGACATGCATCCCATTGAAATACATCGAAATTAAACGATAGTGAAATTCGATCGGAGGAGTTATCAACCACCGGCCGGGGATATAGAGACGGCAGCATATATGGCTGAGGGGTGATACACTAAATACAGAGATATTGAGATGAATCGGAGGGAGCTTGGACTTGCGTAAGGGAATGGGCCAAAATTAATAAAATAAGTCCAAGGATAATTACACTTTCGCACTTTTTTTTTTTTTCTTTTTAAATCAAAATTGTTATTCAAATCATAACACATGAATATAATGTTGAAAAATCAACATTATAAGTACCCGTCGAATTTAATTAAGAAAATATTTTAAAATTTTAATATATTTAAAATTACAGTTTCGCACCCTTTTTTTTCTTTTTAAATTGTAAGATATACTCCTTTTTTAAAAGTTTTTTTTAAGTCTTATTGTCGTATTATTCTCTTTTGGTACTTTTAAAGAAAATAGTTTATTAATTTTTATTATTAGATCGAAAATCAATTCTTTTTTTACTTGTAAATTAGAATTTTATATTTTTAAATTTCTTTTAGCAGAAGGTTTTAATAGTTTTTATTTATGGACTAGGTCACTAATTATATTTTTGTTGACTATATTACCCTTTCGTAATAGTATAAATTTTATATTAATAAAAAATAAAAATTGACAATTTTAATATTTAATTAATATAATTACAAAGATTAATCACGCCGATAAAAATCTGATAAATAATAAAATAAATCTTAAAATATTAGAAAAATTAAGCATGTATTTAAATTAATTTAGTTAAACAATTAAGCATGTACTCTATTTATATTAATTTAGTTATTATTAATTGAAAAAGTATTTTGAGTATGGTGCCTTAAAATACTATTTTAGAGCATCCCCAATGGTAAGTACAATTCACATGTGGCAAGAATTGTACATAAGTATACCATTGGGAGATGAAGTACAAATAGGAGAGAGAAAAAAAAAAGTATCAAATATTAGATATTAGGTACAATTTGTATTGTGTCTTGTTGTGTGGGTCCTACATGCTAAAAAGTGAACAATTTCATCTTACACTATTGGGACATTGAGGTACAAATTGATAGGTACAAAATATATGTGATGTGTCAAGTGATGTGTCACTAAATTATACCTATGCTTAAGTATACCATTGAAGATACTCTTATCCTAAACAAACAACGGAAAAAATATAATATAAAATTTATTGTTGCTCCTATATATGTATACAGACTACAGTATACCCCTTCTCTTTTAATGTAGTATTGTCTATGTCTCATAAGTCATAAGAGTTAACACACTTCACATAATAAGATACACACCAAAAAATCACTTTAAAATTCATATATGATTCAACACCGGCACCTGGCAACATGTTAGAATATTTTTGTTGGTGGACCTCGTTGATCCATATATGTCTACGCTTACCCAATCGGGTCCACCAAAGTCTGTGCACTTTCCTTATAAGACACGAGCTTGCGGTAGCAAGGCTTATGGTGAAACTAGTATCAAAAGATTCAAAACAAGGAAACAGGATTGAGTTTGGTGAACTCATAAACTCTTGCAACGACGCCATGCTCGGGATTCTTATTTCCACGGTTGGATTCGCAACACTCACACCATCATGTATTTTAAAATAGATAATTGTTTAAAAATCGAAAATCGGAAAAAATAAAATAATGAATTAAATGTAATACAAATAAGTTAATAAATTCTTAATTTTTTTTTATTTTATATTCATTTAATTTTTATAATTATTTAATATATCTTACATTTTTTTGTCATGCATGATTTTACAACATGGTTATGTTTAATATTAATTTTTTATAAATAAATTAATTAAAAAATTAATAAAAAAATTAAAAATAGAATTAATTGAAACACAAATAAAATAAATATTTTTCAATTTAATTTAATAATATTAATTATATAACTATTCACCATCTATTATTCACACAAATTATTTTATTGATTAAAAATAACATAAGTCTTTAGAGAATTATTTGTTGTGAATATATAATTTTATCATATATTTTTTTATTTCAATTTATATTAATGAATTATAAAACAAATAATATAGCTTATAAAATATTTTGAATTGTATATGTCAAGAGATTAGTAGTTTAAAAAATTCTCCATATCTATTACTACAGTATAGAATTCTTATATGTATATCAGTGTATATATATATATAGGTATTAAAATATATTTATCAAAAAAATCATAAATACTGGAATAAATTATAATTAATCATCCCGATATAACGCACGGGCCGAATCAAGGATCTTTTTAAATAAATTGTTTTGGGTGATAAAGGATCTTCAATGTTTGATCAAATGCATTCCGTGTAATTTTTAAACACAATCAAATGCTCGGGATTGTCAAATCATGATCTCAAGCTAAAGGTTAGTTCTAATGCTCGAGAGTCAGGGACAGTCTTTATCAAAAGTGAAAATTCTTTTCAGACGGCCGGTTTTTTTCTACATAGACAGTTGTATGTGGCAGTTTCAAGACTCACTACCAGAGCAGTATTGAAATTGTTATGTTGCGACGAGAAGGGAAACCTGACAAATAAGGCCACTCACTACTACAAAATTTGGTTTTAGAGACGCTCAAAAGTGTCACTAAAAGTTACTTTTAATGACGCTTTTACTATGGTGACGCTTTAACAAAGCGTCACCTGATTTGGCGTTTCAATAGGTACATATGGTGACGCTTGAAAAATGTCACAATAAACGTTTTTCGTGACATTTCAATGTGTCTTAATAATATTATATTGTGAAGCTTGGAAAATGTTATTATAAATGTTTTTAGTGACACTTCGACGCGTTTTAATAATAATATATTGTGACACTTGAAAAATGTCATTATAAATGTTTTTAGTGACACTTCGATGCGTTTTAATAATAATATATTGTGACGCTTGTCGACGTGACGAAAACATTATTACTTTTATGTGTCATTAATGAATAGCTTACTACAACAAAAAGAGCTTTTACATAGGATAAAATTGACTTCTAAGATCGATTGTGGCATATGTAAATTATAAAAGAAAAATTAGAAACAAAATATTTTATTTAAACCAAATTTAAATATACATTTAATCATCAAACGACAAATACTAACTATAGAAGAATATCTACAAATAATACAATAAATAAAAAAGTTAAATTGACAATCTATTCATATCTTCTTAACGAAGACTTCCCAACATTAGTATTGCCTTCCGACTTTTCTTCTCAATCGCACTTTGTTTTGAGGCATCGCTTGATATTTGTTTACATGCAAAAAGAAAATCAAAATTCATTAATTTAGATATGCCCATTCCAGAGATATATGTATATCACTCTTCTAAACTCCACCCACCCAAAGGAAGTGAAATAATAAAATTTTAACATCTCTGCCAAGATCAATACACACACAATTGGTACCTCTATAGTGAAATGAATATAAGTGTTTCTAAACAAAGTCGGATCACCCATTAAGCTATTGTGCATACAAGAAGTAGACAATGTGAATATTACCATATTCATCTCCTTCAAAAAAACAAAATGGGAAATCATGAAAGTGATTTACCTCTGAAAAATTGGTACCTATATTCTCCCTCTTTTGCTTTTTCCTCTTCATCTACCTACCACAATTTAAAACCAACAATTAATAATAATAATAATAATAATAATAATAATAATAATAATAATAATAATAATAATAATAATAATAATAATAATAATAATAATAATAAATATTCACTACTACTAAGCTGCTGAACGATTTAAAGAAAATTCAAAAATTATAACAATACCACTTACAAATAGCATGTGTGTCATCTATAATTAAGCACGTCATCTGCTAGATATAATAGATGACAACAAAATATCAACTTGCACACACATATAGAACGGGCATATCACACAGTACATATATAAAGTAAACATATTATCCATTAAATATTTTAATAACCATAAGCATGTATAAGATCATGTAATCGTCATCATTCATTCACATAAATATATACATACTCACGTAAACATAACAAAAATTATGAAACAAAGATAAAGAACTCGTAATTGACATTCCAATTCATGCAAGTAAAAATAAGCACATAAAAATAAAAAATATGTCATGAAGGAAAAATATAAAGGACATTTACTTTATATTCTCTAATTCATGTAAATAATCATGAGCACATACATATATCATAAATCATTAAATCAATAAAATAACGATAAGAGGATCCATACCTCTTGAAGCGTGCTTGTCGGTAGACGGTTGACTCCTAAGCAGCCCGTACATCTCTCCTAAACCGAGCTTGCTCGTCCCCTGCAGTTGGTTCCTGTAAATTAATATCTCATCATTGTAAAGTATGAAATTAAATGATGTATTGACATAAATGAAATAATTAAATTAAATTTATATAATAAAAATACGATTTCAAGGAGTAATTGAAAATGAGATGGGAGTGATTGGGGTGGAATAATTATCAGAGAATGAGATTTCTAAGGTGAGTTGGGCCCAGAAATAATTATAGGAGAATTCCCAACCGAACCATTAGAGGAGCAGAACAATTGAGCAAAGATTGAGCGGCAGCAAAAGGGGTGGTTTCGGCGGCTGCAAACGAACCCTCAAATTAGTGGACCAAATAAACTTTTTCTCAGTTTGCAGGACATTAAGAACGAGCAGCAGATCTGGGTATGTTTTTTCGGTGGATTGAAAGAGAAAAAACAGATAATAAAAAATTGACATACATTAAAATAACGAATGGTGTTACGGGGCGAGTCACGCACGGGAGACTTCGTTCGACGAGAGTCACGTACTAGATGGTGGAGGCAGTTGTGGTAGCCGAGGCAAATGAAGGTCGAAAGCAAATTGATTTCTTTTCTCGATAATAAATCAAATGAAAACACTGAAAATTGAAAAAAAAAATGTATAACAAACAAAATTAGGGTTCTAACATTTAACTAAATTTCAATTTAAAACAAAAAACATTTTTGCGTACCTCTAGGATGAAGGAGATCAAACAGCAACCACAATATGAGTGCTAGGGCATAATTCTCGCGCCGCAGAATTTGAGAGAAATTTGTTTGTGATCAATCTGAGAAATTTTGCATAGAAAAGTGTTGAAGATTTTAGAGATACGGGAGGGAGTGGAGGGATTAATTAAAAATAATTTAGTAATTACTTTATATTAAATAAAATAATGCTTTTATAGGACTTGAACCCAAGACCTTTTAAAAAACACAGTGATCCTCCGATTAATATAATTAATATAGCGTCACTATAACTATATTAGAATACAAAATAATGAGTCCCTATATCGTGCAACTGTATGTACAATACAAATCGTACATGCAGATCATTTAACAATAAAAATACAAATTATAATTATAATTTAGCGTTAAATTCTTAAATAAAAAAAATCAACATTAAATAAAATAAACTTCAATTTATTACAAAAATATAAATTTAAAATGGTATTTAATCTTTACTTAATAAAAAAATTATTTTAATTTATATTAATATTATTAATATTTATTATAAAAAAAATAATTTATATTAATATTATTAATATTCATTACGTAATAAATGAATCTTCATTCCGCGTAATTCAAATATTCATCTAGAATTTTCAACAATTTACAACATATTAATCAAATATTTATCAACGTAATACAACAATCAAATCTTTATCACGTAACCAAACAATCTTTACTTAATAAAAAAATTATTTTAATTTATATTAATATTATTAATATTTATTATAAAAAAATATAATTTATATTAATATTATTAATATTCATTACATAATAAATGAATCTTCATTTCGCGTAATTCAAATATTCATCTAGAATTTTCAACAATTTACAACATATTAATCAAATATTTATCAACGTAATACAACAATCAAATCTTTATCACGTAATCAAACAATCAAATCTTCATTAAGTAATACAACAATATTCATTGTACTAAGAAAAAAAAATATAAAAAATAATTCTTATATTACCCACAAATCTTCATCACTTAATACAATAATATTCATTATTGTACATAAGATCTTCATTATCCTACTATTTTAATATGAATAAAAAATGAAAAATAATTCTTATATCACGTAAAAAAAATATTAAGTTAAATAAAAATATTACGCAAACAAATAAATTAAATAAATTTTCAACATGAAAAAAATACAAAAACTAATTCTTATATTACGCAAAATATTACGCAAAAAAAATAAATTGAATAAATTAATTAATTTTGATATTAAGCAAAAAAATATATGAGAGAAAAATAAAGGAAAAAAATAAAAAAGAGAACTAAAACAGAAAGTCAAATAAATAAATAAATTTAAATTTAAATATTAATCAGCTAGATGTACCATGCTTTGTACATCTAGTTGTATGTTATAAATTGCCCAAAATAATACAAAATGTCATTATACATGTAATATAATGACACTTACTCATAAGTGTCATTAAAAAATTGTCACTATATAATAGGGTATTTTGTAGTAGTGACTAATGTAGTTTACAAAAAAGTATTTAGAAATTTGCAATGAGATTTAACAACTTTTATTTATTTGATTGTTTTCTTCTTGGAGTTTTATTATTTTCAATAATTTGTAATTTAATAGCAAGTTCAGCAATAATTTATTCCATAATAGTACTTTAAAATGTGCTATGAACTAACAATCATCTCCTAATAAAGAGTGTTTATTAACTTAGAAATTTAACATTAAATTTTTTTTTATAAAATTTATTATTGTAAATTTAAATAACAGGACACTCCTCCAGAAAATATCCCAGTGGGCTGAAGAATTCTAGTTGCTTTAATACTCTTATAATAACCACCCTGTTCGGACCCTTTTTTTCTAAATTATTCTATTACTGGAATGGGGGTGATTAAAGAAGGGTACCAACAACATATTTATTTGAATGGACAAGTTATAGATCGGAGAATGTATGTTGCCGGAAATCTGGAAATGGGGATGAACATCATAGTGTTCTTTATTTTTATTTTCTTTACTTAATAGTATTTGGAAATTACCAAAAAAGTGAAGCCCCTTTTCCTCTTCTTTTACACTAAGAGTTTGCATGAGCATGCAAGCTCTCCTAATGCCACCTATTAGCCTCCTATCACATCTAATTCCACTAATGGAGACTTTTAAGCCTTTACATTAAATACCCACTAATTTTGTCTTCCACTTGCTGCATGTCACCAGAGGTGCACCGCCTCTTGCCTGGAGCCTTAACTGACTTATCCCCCAATCTTGCACGGGGCTGTCTGCCCGGGGCTACTGTTGAGCTCGCCTAGTACCTTCTTCATACTTGACTTTAAATCTGACCTTTGTCCGCCGTTTGACCACCTCTTTGATGACGTGGCTCCGTTCGTCTGGACACGTGTCGGTGTTGGATTTTTATGGTGTAACACAACCACTATTATAATAAACAAGGATAATTTTGGAACATTACTCAAATTTATAATTAAGAAAAATTAATACCTTAAATTATCCTTAAATTACTATTAATTTATTAGTCAATTAATCATCACAGTCATGAATAATTCATATATTACATATAATCAAACACATACTATACATGTTCAATCAAGTATATACGATAAACAATTAAATAAAATTTAATTGGAAGAGGTTAAGCAATATACTTGGGGATGCGAGTTTTGGATCTAAGGTTTGGTGCGGACGGAGACGGGGACACGACGCGGGGTCGTGCGGGCGTCGCACGGGAGCGACGCGTGTCACGGACGGGCGCGGCTCGGGCTGGTAATTATTTTTTCCATCGTTTGAAATTGAATTCTGATATCCTCCTCCTTTGTCTCTTATAATCGTGCTCTGTATTGATTTCGCAATATTTCCGTCACTTTCCAATCCTGACTCCTCCGTAATTAAATCCGATTTTTCCCAAAATTAATTTCAGGAAAAGTAAACTCCGCATCAGCTCGCCCGAGATTAGGGTTGTGGACCTCTGGTCATTGACTAGATTTGAATTTGAAATACAAGACCGCGTTTGGCCCCCCAAGAATACATAATTCGACGTCCGAAAAATCGGTTCAATAATATCAGAAATGTCAATAACATGCAACCCTTTGTTTTTTCTCCATCAATTTAGTTGAAGAGATGTGGGCGGAAAAAACAGGTTGAGACTGAGTGGGATTCTCCATAGCTGGGGTAATCGCACATGGCTGGGTATTTAAGTCCTCTTAAATAAACTTATTTAAACTTATTTTTAAACTTCTAAACATAATATTTTGAAGGAAATAATATGATATATCTAGTTGATTAATACTATATAAATATAAATATAAATTTATTTATTTATTTTTTTATTTTATTTTTATCTCTTTTCCTTTTTTTCTTTCTTATTTTTCTTTTGATATTATTTTTGCTTAATATAAAAGTTAATTTATTTGTTCAATTTATTTTTTTTGTAATATTTTTTTCGTAATATAAGAATTATTTTTCATATTTTTTTATATTGAAAATTGTGAAGATCTCATATACGATTAATGAATATTGTTTTATTGTTATATTACGCAAAGTTTTTTTTTTTATAAATTGTTGAATTATTTGAAGATTTTTTTTTATAATATAAGAATTATTTTTCATGTTGAAAAATTGTACAATAATGAAGATATCATGTAACAATTAATGAACATTGTTGTATTAGGTGATGTACTATTATTTTATTTTATTTTCTATGACAATTATACCTTGCAACTCATTCTTTATCTGGCATCAGATTTTTTTAGTTAACTTTGAAATATCAAATTAAAAAAAAAATCATTGGTGTTTAGGTGAATTTTGATCATATTCTATTGTGTATTAAGCAATACATAAATAAATGGTCATAAATAATTTTTTTTTTAAATTGAATATTAATATTAAGAATATGAATTTATTATATTTTGATTGTTATTAAGAAACATATTATTGTATATAATAAATATAAAATAATTTATTATTAATATGATATATAAATAATTATTTTTTAAAAAATATGATAAAATCAATGTTTCCAAATAAAATTTTGATTATTTTATATAAATTGATTTGTGTAATACTTTTGTTAAATGATTGATAATTGTTTTTTTTTTTTTTTTTTTACTTTTCGTGTTAGAAAGAAGTTCATCAAATCTATCCATCAAAATCAATGAATTATTAAAATTAGTACCACTGCCTTGCGATGCACGTGGTATTTTTTTAAAAATTGATACGTATGAAAATTTTATTTTATTTCATAATTCTACTCTCACTCTAATTTGTAGGGGTGGACATGAGACGAAATTAGGTGACTCTCGTCTCGTCCTGATAATTTGTATTCGGGTCGAGATCGAGATAGGATCGAGACCTCCCAAATTTTAAATAAAATTATAAAATTAACAATAAAATTAAATTAAATTAAATATTATCGACTTATAAAATAATCAAAATACAAATAAATATTTTTTTAGTTTTTGGGAGAAATAAGTTCAATTATTCAATTTAAAAGATTTTATTGTGTTTATATTATCTTGATACTAAATTTTTCAACATGTTTATTGATCTTTTAAATCATATAACTCATGTGATTTATAAATTAAATTGTTGAATTACTATTTTTAGAAGCCAACTATTTTTTTTATAATTCAAACTTCATAAGTATATAAGGTGATATATTAAATTAAATTGATAAATAATTATTATTATTTGTGGTTAAATTATATCTCATTCTCAACGAAATAATAATAAAATTATGAAAATAAAATATAAAATCTCATTATAAAAGATATTTTATTTATTTGATTAATTTTAATATTTAAAAATTTGACATCATCATATTGATCTCACCTACAGTGAAAAAAAATATAGAACAAAGAGTGCAAGAGTAGCAAATCATGATTAAGCTGTGATGGGGGCAGGTAAAGGTTGAAAACCACCGCGGCTGCGGCCCGTACGTAATTATCTCATCGAAAATAGAACTGTAAAATAGAAAAAATTAATTTATTTATCTTCCAATCGATTAACATTGCTGAAAAGAATCACATTCAAACGGATTGTAGGCTACAAATTCCAATTTAATTTATGAGATATTGAAAAAAAAAACAAAATCTACTAATAAATTATACTTGAATTTGATTATGGGAAAAAAATCCAAATTTAAATTAGGACCTGTTCTTTTGAACTTAATTTCAGTCAAGTCCAGTTCAGTTCAGATCGTTTCAGTTCAGCCCAGTTTAGATCGCTTCAGTTAAGTTCAGTTCATTTCAGATCGCTTCAGTTCAGTTAATTTCAAAATAAATTAAAATAAAATAAACAAAAAATAATTTTAATCTATAATTTTAAATATCAAATCTAGTTAATGTCATAATATTATTAATATTTTTTAAAAAAATATTTAATAATTTATAAAAATTATTATTATTTTTATAAAAAAACCAATTTAGTTCAGTCTCTTAAGTTCAGTTCAGTTCAGTCGGTTTCATTCCAAAAGAACAGGTAAGAAAAAAATGAAAAAAATGCATAATAAAACAATTAAAGCGTAAATGAAATTCTGGAAAAGATAAAAAAAAATCGACTAATATATATACGCAGAAATATTGAAGAATGAGAACATGAAATATCTCGGCGAATTAATATCGAGATGTTGTATGAAACGCGACTGGTTTTTCTTTGGAAGATGTGAAATTTGGGAATATGAAGAGAATGAGTTTAATGAGAAATAAAATAAATATTTATATAATTTTGACTTAATAATAATATTATTATTTTTATTTATAATTTATAGTTAATATTATTGTTTTATTTATAATTTATAGTGTGAACATAACAATATTAAACCTTTCTGATTAGTCCACGTGTCATGGAGAGATTCAGGAATTATATATGTATAGATAGATTAGTTAAAATCCGTAAACTATTGCATACACAACCTTATAAACTGAATACATCCCCTTAACGATGAAGTTTTTTTTATTTTACTATCGTACCCCCTTAATGATGAAGTTTTTTTTTTTATTTTACTATCATCTAGTTGATACACTGTATACTCATCTAGTTGCACGGTATACTCATCTGTAATGCTTGATACACTTCTCCTTTACTTTCAGAGTCGAACCATATACTATATAATTTAATATTAAAAATCAGGTGAGCTCGAGAGGTTTTAATTTTTTCTCGACCTTGTCAATTCTTATCGAACAAACTCTATAGGTTGAATCAGTTTGAATGGTCGATTCGATCGATTACAACCCTGTGCGCAATGCTTAAGATAATCGAATATCACAATTTAATTTCAATAAATAGATGGATTTAGAAATATCGGAACCGAATCAACCGATGCGAACTATCCAATCCTACCTGAGCAGCGTCGCTTCACAAGTCACGACTGTTCACCATCTCAAGCAGCTCCACGCACACCTCATCCGCCATGCCCTCCACCGCCACGATCTCTGCGCGCACCACCTCGTGGCACTCTGCACGCGATTCCACGCGCCGCCGTCATACGCCCGCCGTGTTTTCGACTCGGCCCGCCAGCCCGATTCCGCCGCTTTCTCCAACATGCTCCGGTACTACTCGAAACTCGGCGCGAATCACGAAATACTCCTCCTGTTCGACGAAATGCAATCCCGCAGTTTAAAGCCCGACGACCCCTTCGCATACCCGGCGCTGATCAAGGCCGCGGGTAAGAACGGCGTCGCTTTCCATTCCTTGCTGATCAAGACGGGACACGATTGCGGGAAGTACATACGCAACGCGTTGGTCATTGCTTACGGGAAGTACGGGCCGATCGAGTCTGCCCGCAAGGTGTTCGATGAAATGACTGAGAGAAGTGTCGTGGATTGGAACGCGATTATTCTGGGGTACTGGAACTGGGGAGCTGAACGGGAGGCAAAGGAATTGTTCGATTCAATGCCGGACAGGAACGTGATCACCTGGACCACCATGATTACAGGGTATTCGAAGATGAAGGAATTGGAGACTGCTAGAAGCTATTTCGATCGGATGCCAGAGAGAACCGTGGTATCTTGGAACGCCATGCTCTCGGGCTACGCACAAAATGGATTGTCAGAAGAGGCCTTGAATTTGTTCCGTGAGATGTTGAGTACTGGGGTAGTTCCGAACGAGACGACGTGGGTTAATGTCATCTCTTCATGTTCGTCACACGGCAACCTTGAACTTGCGGGCCCATTGCTAAAAATGCTCGACGAAAGAAAAATAGGAACGAACTCATTCGTCCAGACTGCGCTTCTCGACATGTATGCCAAGTGTGGGCACCTTGAGATGGCTCGAAAGATATTCAACGAGCTCGGTGTGTATAAAAACTTGGTGACTTGGAATTCTATAATTGCTGCTTACAGCAGAGCCGGTGACTTGATTGCAGCGAAAGAGTTGTTTGATAAAATGCCCGAAAAGGATGTTGTTTCATGGAACTCGATGATCGCCGGTTATTCGCAAAATGGACAATCGCCGTTAGCTATCGAGCTTTTTAAAGAAATGATAAACGGGCCTGTCGTGCCGGATGAAGTGACCATGGCTAGTGTAATTTCGGCTTGTGGTCATTTAGGTGCCTTAGAACTCGGCAATTGGGTCGTGGGATATATTACTGCAAACCGTGTAAGGCTGAGCATTTCTACATACAATTCTCTGATTTTCATGTACTCTAGGTGTGCAAGCATGAAAGAAGCTGAGATGATTTTTAATCGAATGGAGACAAGAGATGTAGTTTCACACAATGCTTTGATTACCGGCTTTGCTGCTCACGGCAATGCCATTGAAGCCCTAAAATTCTTCCGAAAAATGAAAAACGAAGGTATTGAACCAGATAGAATCACGTATATTGGCGTTTTAACTGCCTGTAGTCACTCAGGCATGTTGGAAGAAGGGAGAAAGGTCTTTGATTCGATAGAAGCTCCGGATATAGATCACTATTCGTGCATAGTTGATTTGCTTGGACGTGAGGGAAAACTCGAGGAAGCAAAACAAATAATAGAAGAAATGCCCATGAACCCAAATGCAGAGGTGTACGGATCTCTGTTACACTCTAGCCGTATGCACAAAAGACTCGATCTTGGGGAACTTGCTGCGAATAAACTTTTTGAGCTTGAACCGGAAAATTCGGGAAATTACATTTTGCTCTCTAACATGTATGCAAGTGCAGGGAAATGGAAAATGGTCGATAAAATAAGAAATTTGATGAAGATAAAAGGAGTAACGAAAACAACAGGATGGAGTTGGGTCGAGCACAGCGGAAAAACCCACAAGTTCATCGCAGGTGATCGATCGCACGAGCGGACGGCAGAGATTTATCGTAAATTGACGGAGATTAACAGGAAATTGCAGGGTTTAGGATTCGTAGCCGATAAAAGTAACGCGTTAAGAGATGTCGAGGACGAGGAAAAGGAGGAGATGGTGGGGACCCATAGCGAAAAACTGGCTGTTGCTTTCGGTATTCTTGTTAGCGAACCTGGGCGTGTTGTGAGGGTGGTGAAGAATTTAAGGATCTGCTTGGATTGCCACACGGCTATTAAGATGATTTCCGAGGTCGAGGGAAGAGAGATTGTCGTGAGGGATAACAACAGATTTCATCATTTCAAGGAGAACGCTTGCTCGTGTAATGACTATTGGTAAAGATTTAGTCTTTCTTGATAATTTCATAATTTTTTTCAGATAAAAAAGAATCCCAGCTGCAGCTTACAAAAGTCTGCCGATTAATCTTGGTGTAAAAGATTACATCCTAGACCTTATACTGCAAAAGGGGCATGCGAAGTGCTTGACGAGACCGGATTTTGCGTATGATACGTTCACGCATTTGCCGTGGAACCATCTCGTACAGATATCGCAGCCAATCCAGAATTCATTGTCGTAATAAATGTTCCCACAAGCTCTGCAAAATACATCCCCCTCTTCGTCGAAGTCTTCTTCTTCGTTTACTCTGCTTTTATCCTCATACTTGGGTACAGACATCCTTCGAGGCTCGGGCTGTACAGATGACTAAGAGGGAGAACTTAGTTATATACTCTAATACTCATAATCATGAAAATAAAATAAAATTGTGTGATCACATTCATTACAATAATCGCATAAGCATCTATAATTCCTTATTTGCAATTCTAATATCTATCTATGAAACACGTGTTTTAATCTTGAACTAATTACGAAATTAGTATTCCTCTACATGTTTCAATTTAGAAATTTCATGAATTCAGTATATGCACATTTTTTGAATTATAATTACAGTTAAGGTAATTTTTTTTTGTTTCACAATAATATGACCATGTCATTTGCATAACTCTCACTCTTCTCAGTAATTTTTTGTAATATGATTTACAACACCAACCATAAATTTTGGATATGATATGTATATAAGAAAATTCAACACCCAATTTTGGTACAATGGGATATGGACATTTTGGTGCAACACAACCAACAGTGTAGGGAAATAGTTGCTTATTAACACTTTCATTTTCAGATAAAAGCACAACACCACTTCCCTACAGACTCCCGTGATCTACAATACATGACAAATTTTCGAGACAATTATACACAAGTTCAAAAGGATCATGACAGCACCATACATTTCTAAACCTACATACTGAACACAGCCCATCGATCTGATCTCCATTTCAAAGTTTCACAAGTTACTGATGACCCTTTGTCCTTCGTATCACAATAAAGTAACAGATTAAACCCTAGCCCTCTTACTGCAAGTAGGGCATTTGTAGTGCTTGATGTGTTCTGCCTTTGCGGGTGTTATCTTCACGCAGTTCCCATGAAACCATTTCTCACAGATATCGCAGCAAATCCAGAATTCATCGCTGGCGTAATTGTTCCCACAAGCTCCGCATAATGTTGCCCCCTGTTCGTCTTCTTCTTCTTCTTCTTGGTCTTCTTCTCCTCCGCTTTCGTCATCATTCTTTGTTACAGACATCTTTACTCCTTTGGCTTGGGGCTCCAGCTGTACAGATGGCCAAGGGGAGAGGAAATAATTATATATACACACTCATGTATGCATGCACCAAAAACATGAATTAATTATACGGAATCTTTACAAAAAGTACTCCTTAAGCTTTTGATTCGGGTTTAAATCAGGGGGGTAACTGTCTTGTTTTTATTATGTGATGGTTGGTATTGAAAAGCTTTATGCTTATGAAGAGGGATAAATGTAAGACAAATAAAATCTAAGAGGGTTCATTTGTAAGTCTGAAAACAAATATTGGTATTTGATTATTTATCAATATACAAGTTTTTTAATGGTTATGCTTGCGAAGAGGATAAACTGTAATGCCTAAACAAACCTCAAGGAGTTTTCATAATTTTTAGAAACGTCTGGGTTTATTTTTGCAACTAGCAAAAATCTTGGGGAGATTTGTAATTGTCTTATAATAACATAAAGAAGATTAAAAAACAAAACCAGTAATTCACCATTCTGCCACTGGATTTGTTCTTGCTGCTGCTATTATTTAGGGCAACTGCATGTTCCTTCACTGGCTTCACAGCAGCCGTGACAACTTCAAATACAGTTGGCTGCTCGTTAACCATCTGAAATAGCCTCTTCCTGTATATAACCAATTTAAAACCAAGGGTAGAAAAATATATAATTAACAAGCTCCAAAAAAAAAAAAAACCAAGTTCAGATTAGTTTGTCTACTGACATTTCTAACTGCATATACGTAAAATTGAGGAAAAATAATATCATAATTTCATTCTAGCTAAATATAGAAGCAAAAGGAACCAGATTGTTTGAGAAAGACTAAAACATCATATAATATAATAATTTCAGCCTCTTGTGGGCAACGGATCTTGTGTTAGAGAATAACAGAAATACAAAATGTGACGATGTAATTTGGCAAAATCCTTAATGCCAAGAACTCATTACCCACTAATGTGCTTACAATTAGGAAACACCATGCACACAAGTATCTTGTGATTTCCACAAATCAAATAGAATTACAAATATCACAAATCAAGTAGACAACTAAACCATCAAATAAGTTCACCCAAAGACGACTTCAGTAAAAATACTTTTACCTTTCATTTTTACCAAACTCAAACCTTGCACCAAAGTAGAATGCAACGGAAAGCAGCCACGAATCACAGTGAACTGCAATAAGGGATAACCACTCCTTCTCTGGCATCCCATCTCTGGCAAAGTTTATTCCAAGTGCCGGCTCAGGGAGTTCAGGTGGCACCTCCTCAGCAGGCAAGTTGACTTCCCACGTTTCATTTGGAAGCCCGTACAGACAGAGATTCTCTTTTTCTACAACAAAGCAATCGATAATGCAGAAACAATAATACTCAGTTTTTTGGACATTCACATCAATTAGTTACATTTGCTAGGAACAAGTACAATACATTGAAGTCACTATCAAGATAAATTCTAAACTTCCAAGGTAATGAATTAAAATTGATCATAACTTCTTTGGATAATCAAGAAGTCGATGCTAATATATTTATTAATTATGGCCTCATGCTAGACATAGAAGTAGAAGAATTTTAAAATCTCATAGCAGTTGTCAGCATCAAGACAATCAAATCTAAATAATGGAAGATATGACGATGGACACCCACTACCATCATAAGACTCTGTTTTCATTTCTTAGCAGCTAAATTCTTCAAAGTAAGCACTGCCCAGTACATCTAGCAGAAAAAATGTAGCCATCTGATGATTAATTGGGATAACAAAGATTTATATAGTAAATGCCATGTCAGGCCATCCTAGGAAACTATAATACTGTGATACAAATTATCATGCAATCTGGTAAGCGTTAGTGTTTCATATATAATTTCTTGCACAATTTCAAATTGTTTTTATTTGGAAATCACAACAAACACATTTTTACATACAGGCATAACTTAGTGCCTAGCCTTAATAGCTGTGAAACCCAATGCTTCTTTACCTTCAGCATTCAAGCTAAAGATCTCGGGATCTAAATGCGAATCCAGTTTAAAAGCAAAGTGATAAAGCTTAAGCTTTATGGGTCTACATGATGATTGATGACTCAGTCGCTTCTCAATATTGACAAAGGGGTGTCAATTAAAAACATAAACTTTGTTGTTTAGCCTAATTAAAAAGGAATAAAAAATTAACTGCAAAAATAGCACATTCACATGTGTTTCTAGTTTCTACATTACAAATTACATACCAAAAGATAATCTATAAAAAAAAAATGCAAACAGCACCTTGCCCTGTGTTCTACTTTACAAAATTACAAAGATAATTAGATTTGTTTTGTAACAAGATAAAAATTTTAGTTTAGTTTTCGCAATTATCCCCAAAATGGAATTGGATTTTGAATTCAACTAAAAATAAATCAGATTTTAACAGCAGTGCAATGTAACAATCAAAAGAATCCACACTTGATCAAAAAGGTCTCAAGGATTTAACTTGCTTCTTAAAAAGAAAAAAAAAGCGAGCACATCCTGCAAAAGAATGTCTTGTCAGCATCAAGAAGACCTAACCAACCGAAAACAAGCCAAACTTCAAATAAGCTGACTAAAGAACAGGTGAAAGTCGTATATAAATATACACACACAAACACTCAAAAATACTACTAGTATAGTAAATTTCAGAGCAGTAGAAAGAACACATAAATGTAGTAGAAAGAACGCATAAATGTACCAAATACTTTGACCATTAAATTAAGAAGGAAAAAATTCACCTGGATCGCACTGCTGATAAAAAATTCTAACATCTGCCAAAAACAGAAAAAGTAAATCAGAACCCTGAATTCCAGTACGCAATCTAAGATATCGGACACAATTCCTAATATACGTACAAACAGAAGCTGGAAAAGTATAACTCGGCCTATACACACACGAAATCCATGCCCAAAAAAACTGTACTTATATTTTCTTTTCCGCGAATAATTTAAGAATTAAATGCGAAAAAATGAGAAAAAACAATCACCAGTAGTAAGAGCTTTAATGAGACCAGCTCGACGGCCTTTGAAATCGCTGAAGACTTCCTCTACAGTTCTTAGTACAGGAGGATGTTGAGTTTTCTCCATTTCCCAATCTTCTCAACTCCGATAAGTCTACGATAACTGACCAAATTAGGGTTTCGTTCGATAAGTAGTGTTTCTCCAATACTCTATACCCTTTAAGAATTCACATGAATATCACCAAATTCGAATATGGATTGAGCTGTGTTCATTGTTTTCTGAATTTTAAGAGTGTAAACAAAATATAGGAGATAGAGAGTGTGGAGAGAATGAAAAGGGGAAATGACGGAACGAGGGTTTAAATGGATTTAGGATGTAGTGATGTAATTCTCTATATAAGGAATAAACTCGATATACTCCCTCATTCCCCCAACACAATGCATAGAGAAACTTGCACTTGCACGTAGATTAAGAAAAAGTGAGTTTTTGTGTGTTTTATAATAAAAGTGAAGGTATAATAGGTATTGATGTGTAAGTAATAAAGTAGATTAAGAAAAAGTGAGTTTTTGTGTGTTTTATAATAAAAGTGAAGGTATAATAGGTATTGATGTGTAAGTAATAAAGTAGTTAGTTGAAAAAGTAGTGGTATAAAAGTAAATAAATGTGTATTGAGAGGATAAAGTTTTGAAAAGACATTTCATTTATGGAATGTGCACTGTTTTAAGGGATGGACTAAAAGGGATAGAAGGAGTAAGTAATAAAAATCGAAGTCCCAAATTTGAGACTTAGTTATAAATATAAATAAACTCCACGTTGTTATAAAGTCATACATTTCGGAAGTCCCGTATTAATAGGGATGTCAATCCAACCCGAAACGGTGGGCTAGCCCGAAGCCCGCTCGAAAAAATGTAGGGTTAGGGTCGAATATTTTCTAACCGAAAAAATTTCAGCCCGATCAGCTCGAACCGAAATAACCCGATAGCCCGAGTGGGCTAGCCCGATAAACCGTGGGCTAGCCCGACAACCCGATTTATTTAAATATATTATAATTCATTTTATTTATTTATAAAAATATTTTAAATAAATAAAATAATATATTCAAATAAAAGAAAATTGTCAACTAAAATTACAATTTTAAATATTATTAAATTAATATTTAATAATTTGGACAATTTAAATTTTAGAATTATAATAATTATTGTTAAATATTAATATTTTATTAATATTAAATTTAATTTGATATTAAATATTTTTTTTATTATATAATATTATTTTTTCCAACCCGACGGGCTAGCCCGAGACCGAATATTTTAGGGTTAGGGCTACAAATTTACAACTCGAAAAAATTTCAGCCCGATCAGCACGAACCAAAGTAACCCGATAGCCCGAGTGGGTTGGCCCGAAACCGAGTGGGCTGACCCGATTGACATCCCTACGTATTAAAGTATTAAAGATTTATGCCTCTATATAAGAATAAATGATTAATATATAATAAAAATATTTATTAATAATGTTTTTATTTATTAAAATCAATAACACGTTTAAGATGACTTAAAATATTTATCAAAATCAATAACATATAGTATATTATCAAAGTTTATAGTCCTTATGTTCATTAATATTTTATTTAATTTGTATATTAAACAAAGGTTTTACAGTCAAATTTTATTATTCAAAACTATTAAATTGATTTTTTGAATTAAAAGATAGATAATATTGTATGTATATTATTTTTATATTTATATTATTTTTATACGAAAAATTTATTTTTATTTTTTAAAACTCTGTATAAAAATAACTTTACTGTGCCAACAATATGACTGTAGGAGTTTTTACTGTATTACGAATTTAGGTGTACATTATGCAGTAAACATAATTTCAATTAATAAGTAACATACTATTTACAATTACGAATATCCGGAGTATAATTACAAAAAATATTGTATTAATTTTAGTTAATTTTTTTCTTAATGTGAATACTATAGTAAAATATCTCAAACAAAAATACATGCAAATTGAAGTGATTAAATTTTAAACAAAATTTGCTACTGTGAAAGAATACATTTGTGATCAAATTTTGCATTATTTATCTCTTTTAGTTTAAACAGAATTGATCGAAGTGATTGTTTTCTCAAACATCAATATGTGTTGGTGTATGTTTTTCGATACTACGTGTGCAATCGATTTAGTCATAAGACTGCCTTTGGTTGTTAATTGATAAATCGATTATATTGTTTATTGTTAGGAACAATATAAAATTAAAGGTAGTTTTATTTACACCCCAAAAACCTATAAGTACACTAATTTTTTTTTATTTACAATTATATTATTTGTTTAAAAGTCTAATATAACCTTATTAACCTAAATAAATAATTTAATAAGTATGTAATACACCCCATTCTTTTCACTTTCAAGTGTTAACTTCTTTGTTCGTCGTTTTGCTTGCGATTCTGATTTGTTGTCGTTGTTAGAGTCCAAAAGGGAGGAATGAGCCCGAAGTCGACTTGTTTTGCTTGCGATTCTGATTTGTTGTCGTTGTTAGAGTCCAAAAGGGAGGAATGAGCCCGAAGCCGACTTGTACCTGACCTAGTCGAAAGCTCTATGGGATTTATAGCTCAGGAAAAAAATCCTGCAGTGTTCTTTTTGTGCCGACGAGAACCTCACATTTCATGAAGACCATCGTCCCTTTCGAGAAATATGACGGTCTGAAATGCTTTCCATTTAGGCAACAGCGTAACATCCTTATATTTGTCCTTAATATCAGAAGCAGATACGGCTATGTCCAGCTGAAGCTTCGCTTTCGCTCCTTCCACAGATGCAAGTAACTTTTGCTTCTTCAACATTTTTTGTAACGGCTCTTCTTCAACCTTTTGCTTCTTCGACTTTCCTTGAGACAGCTCTTCTTCAGTCTTTTCTGGAGCCTGAGCTACTTGGTCGACTAATTTCTTTAGAGACTCCTGATCAATACTCTTGAGGGATGAGATGAGAACCCTTTGATATCCTCAGCGGACGAAACTGCGTCGGAATTGCTGAAAGGAAAAAGCAATCCAAGTGATGCCATTTTGTCGTGTATCCTTGCTCACTGAACCCAACCTCTGAGCCTTCACAACGATTGATTTCGAGCATTTCATGCACGACGAACGCCCCGACTTCTCGTACTCCGCCATGATTTTCCGAGAAGTCGACGATGACGACATTGCCGCCGACGAGATGAGTAAACGCAGATGGCCGGAGTTCGGCCTGTCGATTCTTTCACTGATACTAGAAAGCGCGAAAAATCAATTTCGGTCAGGCGCAAGTCGCTTGAATTAATAAGTATTAAATTAATATTAAGTCAGAGAAGTGTAAATATCTTGTTTTTTTTAATAAGGAAATTATAAGTAAATTAAAGTGGTGCATTAAGTAAATATTATAAAATAAATATAATATTATGATGTATATTTAGTAGGTTGGTGTACTTATAAGTTTTTAGGGTGTAAATAAAATCACCTTAAAATTAATCGATAATTATACTTAATGGTCACACACCACCCGAATAATGAATTGTAAACGTTTGCTAATTAAAAGGTATCAATTTGAAGTCCATAAAATTAAACTAGATTTATATTAATTAATTATGTGAATTATATTGTGTGTAATGCATGACATGACATGCCACAAGTGATTTGGAGCCACGTCACATGTCATGTGACATGAAAGAATGAATGTGACCATTCAAATTCACTATTAATCATATGCACCTTAATGTATGATAATGATGTAGCATTAGTATACACATTATTGTGAGGATTACAAAGGTGATTTTATGGAGTATTATAATGATGAAAAATTAGATTTTCACACACCACTTTTTACTCGGGAAATTTACACAATAAAGAGAGAAAATAGTTCTTGGAGAATTCATTTCACATAGCAAACGAAGCAAACATCATTTGATTTGTGTGTAACACGTAGAGGTCAGACCATTTGTACAAATGTGATATTCGAACGATCAACGGCGTGACGAGGTCATCCCGAATAGAAGCATCTCGTGAATGATCTCTTTGATCAGTTGTTCAAGGCAATACAACACTGCATCCTTCATCATCAACGAAGCACGCTCCACGATAGTAATTGTGATCGTATCATTATATATATATATATATATATATATATATATATATATATATATATATATATATATATATATATATATATATATATATATATATATATATATATATATATATATGTAATATGTGTCATGTGTGTGTCTATATATATAATATGTGCACTTAATTTTGTTGTTTGTGTTTATGTGTTTTAAACGCTTTCGCACACACGAATGAGACAATCATGCGATTTGATCGGTATCGAAAACCTTGATGCAATACATACAAATTATGTTTGCTAAAATAACGATTTTCGAATACAACGACATTGATTAAGACTTCCTCGTGCATTGCATGTGTCTCTTACTATTTTTTTAAAATGTGAATACAAGCGTAAAATATTTCAAAATGAAAATATGAATATTAATATATTATTGCGAGGCAAAAATTATAATGGTAAGTAGTAGTACTAATTCAGTTTTTAAGTTTTAAGTCACTTTTTATTTTATTCTCCATTATTCTAAATAAAGAAGTTATAAATATAAGTTATTTTAATAGTTGATAAGCTACTATATTTCATTTAATAGTTAAATTGTTTAGATAAAATAAAGAAGTATTTTGGAAAAAAATGAGTATAATTTATAAAATTACATTTAATACCTCATAAAATAAACTTTAAATTTTAATATTCATTATATTTTTATTTTTATTAATTAAAGTATAATATATTTATAATTATAAAAAAGGGAAATTAAGCACATGTTATTAACTATTTCTAATTAAAATAAATTATCTTTGATTTATAATTAATTAATTAATTAACAAATATAATTAGGAAAACCTATTTCATTTATTTCTAATGAAACTTATGAAACTACTCTATGTCCAAAATTTCCCTAAAATAAAAAAAATAAAGGGTTAATTTGTTTGATAATTTAATATTTTATATAAATAATATTACCAAAAAAATCATATTATAGTACAAAAAATTAAAATAAAAAATAATAAATTTAATATAAACAAAAAACATTATATATCATATAAACTAAATTAATTAATTTCATAATTTTAATATAAAAAAAACATTATCTATAATATAAACTAAATACATCAATTTCATAATTTATAGTATGTATACTTAATTTTATAGCATTTAAATATTTTAACTTACTTTTTTTTTTAATTCTTCTATACGTTATTTAGAATCATTCTAGATAGTTCTAGTGCCTAAATTTAAGTTGTTTGATCAAATCAAATTATTTTAGCAAATATTATAAATTTAAAACTTTCAGAAAAATAAATATATTTGATTTGTAGTGCCACGTGGTTTAAGTGATAACTTTAAAATTATAGTATTATTTATATATAAAATAAAATTATTATTTTGTGCAAATTACTTTTTAAATAATAAATTGGTAATTGTAACAGTTAATTTTAAATAAAATCATGTAACTTTTTAAAATTATTTCACCTTAATGATCCTTCCTTTGATTAGTTTAGGATTTGTTTCTATTTTTTATATTTGACTCTTTTTTTTATACATTGCAGCTAGACATGGATTTGGATGATGATAAGATGAACGATTTCGTCAACCATCAATCGAAAGAAGAAATATCTGCAGTTGGAGATCCTGATTTCTGCAATTTGAGTCGAGGCGATATAATTCAAATTGAGAGAAAAGGTTACTTCAGGCCGGTGCGACGTTCGATTCCTTTTGTTGAAGCTTGGCAGCCTATAATTCTCTTTTCTATACCCGATGGCAAGTGACCATTGTTGATGATACTCAGCATTGTATCTACTCCTATTAATTAGAACAGTCCTTGACCACTGCTGACATAATTATAATATAATGCACCTCTACAGAATTATGCCTATTTAATTGATTGTTTGAGGTATACACAAATATTGGGATAAAATCCAAGTTGAATTTCGGGTCCTTGAATCAAATAAATCTTATTAAATCGACAGTCATAAGATTTAAATGTTCAAACAAGTAATTTAAGCACACAAAAAATATGGTGTTAATATGAATTTGGAAATTCTATAGTTTATGAAAAAATAAAAAAATATATAAGTCGTTTGCAAATACAGATTGATTCATGGACAAGAAACGATAATTTCGGGAACATCTTCATTACAAGTAGATATCCATTCCCTTTTACATTTTATAACTATTGTAGTTGTGTGGTGGAGATATTGAACAATATTATAAGACTTTAATCTATACATATATAATTTCAGATCTACTAATGTCACATTAACCAATAGGAAAACAATAATAATATTGTGTTCACACTATAAATTATAAATAAAAATAATATAATAATAATATTGTGTTACACTATAAATTATAAATAAAAATAATATAAATTATAAATATTAATATTATTAAGTATATTTAAATTATTATATATAAATTTTAAATAATAATTTAAAATTATATATTTTTGATAATAATAATTAATCATTATCTTAAATATATAAATTTTTATTTCTTTTATCAAAATTCTTTTTTTATTCAATTAATATTAATTTAATTTCAATTAATCATATCTCATAAAAATCAACCTCTTCCTATTCCCTAATCCATTTTAGTTAAAAAAAATTGATGAAACTTTTTAAGCATATTATTTTCTCTTGCTGGCTTCATAGGTCATTTTTTATTTTTTTGCGATTTACATGTATAAGTTCTTCTATTCATTCATTTTTTTTTCTCGATTTTTTTTTAATTTTATGTATTAATTATGATTTATTCGCAGATTTCAGTATCAAATTGTCGAGTTATTTATTATGTTCGACTAGATTTTTTTTTAAATTTTTAGTTTATCTCTAATTCAGTTTTTGTTAAAATTTGTAGGTTAACATACGTTATATTAATATAATTGTATTTCCCCATCTCATCTCTTTCATTTTCACCAATTAAATTCAATTTTTTTTTATATTTCTATTTATTTTTAGGAGTATTAAGGTTTTAGGGTATAATGATTTATGAAATTAAAATTAAAGCAGCAACCTAAGATATGTCATATTATTATTTAGGGCATATATTTATGTCATTGTTTATTTTATAGGATTATGACCAATTACTATTTATAAGTTAGGAGAATATTTCAAAAGAAAAATGTCTATTTTATCCTTTTCATATTAACCATATATTTATAATATGTGAACGCTTTTAAAAATTAATTTTGTAATTAGAATAATCAAATCATAAACCCTAAGCTTCAAAACACACTGTCACGTACGGCCACTTCTCATTTTATATGAATGTCGATGTGATAATGCTTGGGTACTCGATTTGGGGTGGTTCAATTCGTGCTTGGAGATACATGCACCAACTTCTAGATCCACCCGAGGCCGGTGTCGCTCCTCCATCGATATCAAGCTCGCTGCCGCCACCACGGAGAAGGCCCGTCATCTCGACGCCAGGCCATTGACCTCCCCGAGCCAAGTCGCCTAACACTTCAGAGCCGGCCCGTTCTTTGGGCCAAAATCAGTTCCTTGTGAACCAGACATTGCAATGATTTAGGGCAATCTTGATGTACTATATATACAATACTGAGGTACTTGTGCAATAATGATTGTCAGAAGAGGCGTTGAATCATTGAGCTAGGGATTGCGTATTATTGTGCTGACGAAGCTAGCTTACGTTTGGTGTAATCGAGTTTTCATGTCAAAATGTAGGGAAAACGAGGCTAAAACGGAAAGACGAGTCGAACCGGAATGAAGCAACTCCGTGCATTAAACTGATTTTGCTCCTTCGAAATCTGGGCACGTGACATATATGGATGCAAAAGCTTGAAGTCTAGATTCCGAAGAATTTCAAATCGAGACAATCGAGTTTGAACGAAGAAGATATGACAAGAATAGAGAAGCTGCACACGAGAGAGGGAGCTGCGAGGATTGGGTCGCATATAGGCGATCCGCGCACTAAAAATCAGATCACTCGAGGAAGCAAAGCATGAAGGAATTTGTCAGTCACTAATATTAGTAGTTCTTTGTCTGAATGTGAGATGTTGAAGTTATATCTTTGACATATCTGTATTAAACATGTATCTATCATAGTTGTCACTAATATTAGTTGTTCTATTTGTGAATGTGAGATGTTGAATTTGTATCTTTCACATATTAAACATGTATCTATCATAGTTGTTTTGTAAGGCCTGTTTGTATTTATTAACGAGTGTTTTTTAATTTTTGTGTAATACGATTAACATGTAAATAGTAGTAATACAATTAACATTGTATCTATCTCAGATACATCCAAATGATTAATTGTATCATGTATCTATCACATATACTACTTAAACGGCAATACAATTGTACCAAGTATCTATCCCAGATACTAGTAGTATCTATCCCAGATACTAGTAAATGGTAATACAATTAACATGTATCTATCTCAAAATGTACAGCAGACTAATATTTATGTGCCATAAACATATTAAAAATGTAAATATTAGTTTTGAAGTAGTTGCTGAAAAATGTTTTATTAGTATTGAAGAATTCTTCTACTTGTAGGATTCATTGCAAATCTCTCGAAAAGTGTCACCCTGAAAGATAAACACAATTGTGTAAGTAAAACATGCAACATATATGTACTACTCAAAATCTATGATAAATTTAGAGTTGTAAAATATATACAAAATCAGCCACACATTAAATATTCAGAATCTATGGTAAATAAATCTACCACAGATTCTACCATGAATTCACAAGAAAAATTGTCATAAATCTGTCATAGATCTGAATACAACTTCATGTGATCATCATACAACATGTCATAGACTCATTCTAACTTCAGCGTGACAATCTAAGTATGTACTGGACATTACCAAATTCTATTTTCTTACGACTCATAGTACACAATAGTTTGTCAAATCCAATAAAGATCACTATATAATTTCTGAGATATATTATTAAGAATGTGCAAATATCACATTTTTTAAATTATGCAGTGACGCATCTATCTCAGATACTTTAGAGTGTAGCACCTAACACGTATTTCAGAGTGTAGCAACTATAGAATCATACTGTAGTACTTAATAGTTATACACAAATCATCCTAACTATAAAACTGGTAATTAATGAAACAACAAATGAAACTTGATAATTAACAATAAAATCTATGATAGATCGGTCACAAAAAAGCTCAGAAAACAAAAAAAAAGTCACTATTACAAACTACAAAGTTCTAAAAACAATATTTGTCATTACAAAAACATTTAATTTGTGGTGAAATGTAATATTATATTCTTAATATTGTTCACAAAACATGTACTTCACATGTTCACTTTTCATTTTAAAAATATTGAATCTGTCATAAATTTCATTACAAATTCATATTAATGATCACAATTCACAACAAATGTAAAACACATTGTCACTTCTCATTTTGAAATCATGGAAATTATAATATGTTTCATTATAGATTTATCAAAATGTTCACAAAACAAGTCCATCTAACAAAAATGCATCAATGTAAATGGAAGAAGAAGGTGATTGTTCCTGTAAGAGCATGGGGCAGATTTAATGCACAAAATCTGCAATCGATTCAAGGGTTTAAAGCATATAAATTCAATTGAATGTAGATCATACAAAAAACCTCAACCGATTACTATATATAAACTCTAAATATTAATTTAGGGTTGATACCTTGTAGCTGCGGCCGAATTTGGGGATATTGATATCGGTCCGAGATCAATTCAGGGAAGACCCATTCTTGTGTGTTTCTATAGTTTATGCGTTTGTTAAGGAAGAGGACAACCCTCCGATCTTCGAATGAGAATAGCGGGGCAAGGAAAAAACTGTCACCGTGTCATGAATGAAAAATAGAATATCTAGGTGTGATTTATTCTCATTTACATAATACTAATAAGGACAAGATTGGAATAGTGCCCTTGCTTAGAATTGAGAGAAAGTATGGTTGGAGGTTATAATTTAACTCTTAGAGTTGCACCTAAGTCAAAATGGCCCTTATTTTTAAACTTTATAATTTTTATTTTCCATTTATTTGGATTTCCCCCAGCGATTTTAGGTATTTGTTGGATGCGTTTGACACTAGAGGAATGCAGAGATGAAAAACTCCTCTTCCACCAGATCAGAGGCTCCTCGTTCGGTAGGATGAGACGAGAAATTCCTCTTCCACCAGATCAGAGGCTCCTCGATCGGGTAGGATGTAAATCGAGGGATGCGCCCGAGTAGCAGACACGTGTGGGAGAGAGATCGGGTATGATGAGACGAGGAACTCCTCTTCCACCAGATCAGAGGCTCCTCGATCGGGTAGGATGTAAATCGAGGGATGCGCCCGAGTACCAGACACATGTGGGAAAAAGATCGGGTAGGATGAGACGAGAAACTCCTCTTCCACCAGATCAGAGGCTCCTCGATCGGGTAGGATGTAAATCGAAGAATGCGCCCGAGTAGCAGACACATGTGAGAGAGAGCCAATAGGTCTCATTCTGTCAAAGTTGGGCCATAACACCTTAAAAGGCCTTATTAAGGTGTTAAGGTTGTCCAACATATATGTGAGCTTTAGGACCTTTTGCCAACCGATGTGGGATACTTAACACGCCCCCTCACGAGTAGGCTCGGTTTTGTCGGCTCTACTCGTGGACACAGTGCCATCTTTGGGCAAGCCGGAAATTTCATCGGCTGGGGCACCCATCATCGTGTTGGGCCCGCTCTGATACCATGTCAAAGTTGGGCCATAACACCTTAAAAGGCCTTATTAAGGTGTTAAGGTTGTCCAACATATATGTGAGCTTTAGGACCTTTTGCCAACCGATGTGGGATACTTAACACATTCAATGACTAACTTCATAATATTTCAATGAAAATTTGTCATATTCAGAGATTCGAACTCTGCGTTGTCGGGGAATTACACCAACATCACTACAAACCTTACCATTCGGATATGCCCCAAGAAGCTTACATACTATAAATTACATCAAACATGTGTAGTTTTTGAAAATAATAAAATTTTCATAATTGAGATAACGGTTTATAATGAGATTAATATGAATTTACAAATTTAAGTGTTCAATTATTAAATAAAATAATTTGTTAGTCCATTAATAATTTTTTGATCGAAATACGTTGGAGATTAAATAAAATTCTAGATTATTTCAAAAAATAAATCCCATGCATCGCACGCGCAGTGATACTAGTTTGTTCAATAAGTCTACCAACGTGTCTAGGTCAAAAGACTAAATTTTAATAATTTTAAAAGATAAATAACTACATATAATTTGACTTTAACAAACATATCTAATTATGAAAAAATGTTGTTTTTTTTCTTCTTTTTTAATCAAAATATAAGTATTAAAAATGTATTTTTTAAGTTAAAAAATAAATGGGAAAAAATTTCAAATGTAGGTAAAAAAATAAAGGTAAAAGAAAAAAATTTATTTTGATTTTAGGGATGTACATAATTAGTTGAGACATAAAAAAATGTACATAATTAGTTGAAAGGAAAATAATACACTTTATATAGTCCGGATAAAATTCTGGTTTAACATTTATTATTAATTTTTTCCCCTCATTTATTGTTATTTTTTTCCTCAACATATTTTTATGAAACATGAATCATGAATATTATTTTTTAGAATTGTTATTTTTTTTCTCAACAAGGTATATTTTTATGAAACATGAATCATGAATATTATTTTTTAGAAGTATTTTGGAAACAAAATATTATAGTTTATTGAATTATATTTATTACCACATAAAATAAACTTTAAAATTTAAGTATTCATTATATTTTCATTTTTTATTAATTAGAGTATAATATAGTTATAATTATAAAAAAAGAAATTAAATTGATTTATAATTATAAATTATTATTGATTTATAATTAATTAATTAATTAACAACTAATTTATAATTAGAAAAAAGTGTTTTATTTGTGGGAAAAAGTCAACAAGTCGACGTTATAAATTATTATTAATTTATAATTAATTAACCAATTAACAA
This sequence comes from Euphrasia confusa, assembly GCA_954870475.1. Classification (NCBI taxonomy): domain Eukaryota; kingdom Viridiplantae; phylum Streptophyta; class Magnoliopsida; order Lamiales; family Orobanchaceae; genus Euphrasia; species Euphrasia confusa. Next base: position 8,686,543 of record OX940956.1, on the reverse strand, counting down.
CTAATTTATAATTAGAAAAAAAAATTATTTGTGGAAAGAGTCAGCAAGTCGACAAACTTTTTAAAAAAATTTGTTCCACTCGAGGTTCAACAAGTCTGACAAACTTTCTAAGAAAATTTGTTCCACTCGAAGTTCAACAAGTCTGACAAACTTTTCAAAAAAATTTGTTTCACTCGAAGTTCGAACTATGTGTTGTCGAAAAATTACACTCACATGATCAAAGGCTTTACCATTGAACTATGCTCTTGGATATTATTATTACATATTCCCTCCCACCCAAAGCAATAGTCACATGTGGTCAACGTTTATTTTTTCGTCCGTTCAATACATATGATAAATAGTATACAAAAATTATAAAAAAAATACTAAAATAAAATATAATAGTTATATTTTATTTTAGTATTTTTGTATAATTTTTGTAAACTATTTATCATATGTATTGAACGGACAAAAAAAGTCAAAGTTGACCCGACTATTGCTTTGAGTGGGAGGGAGTATGTCATTAAAAATGATACACTTCTTTTTTTTAATAGTAATTATTACTAAAGAAAAATCAAAATGAAAAAAAAAATTCAATATCTAAATGATAAGACAACAAAAATTTTAAATTATAGAAGTCCTCTATATCAAAAAACAATTATTTAGAAAATAAGAATATTGTCTTGTAAATATTAAATACAAGAGATATATACATAGAGATCGAATATACTCCATTAATTTAAAAATCTATTTGTTCGAAACTAGAAATATTAGGCAACATTTCAAATTTTTACGATTCGAAATGGAGTGGTACAGCTAAAGCCAATGCCCAATGGAAAGGTAGCGAGGCGACGTTTGAGATATTGGCGGCAAACAAATTCCCCCAAATTGAAAAAGTAGCGCCATTAAAATTCCCCCGAAATCTACAAAAAAAGCTCATCCCCTTGTTCCCATTAATTGCACTCTCATCCCTTACTCACCGCAAGACTAGGGTTCTGACTGTGCCGGTGAGAAATTAAAAAAATGGTGGTCGATACTCATCTGGAATCTCCTATGGCTGCTGGAGACGGTAAACCCTTTTCTTTCTCTCTTCATTTTTTTTTTTGTTTTTCAAACTTTGTTTATGGTATATACGCTACGTATGCAAATTGAAATAGACGGTGTTTTTTTTTTCTCCTTGTTCGAATGCCTGGTGTTTTTTACTTCGTGCTTCGTGCATCGATGCTTTGTTCGGATATATGTTAATTGGGGGTTTTTGGATTATTTTAGAGGGCTGAAGAATATCATTAGAAGAATGAATATATCCCATTTTTTGTTGTTGCTGGGCTTTAACTGTAGAAGTGTTTAATTGTAATTTCTATTGTTATAAGCTGAAATATTACCCGATTAAAAGATAAGTGGCAAAGTGTTTCCTTTTCGATTAATGATAAAGATACGTTCCTGCTGATTTTTAATGTGTGTGCTGTGTTCATCTGTGTCTTGAATATTGGCATTTCCTCGACTAAATCTGATGTGTCTCGGTTTTTCTCCAGGGATCAAAAATAGCAAATCCTCATCTAAGAAGAAAATGCCAACTGACAAAAAGCCAAAAAAGAGGGTTGCCTCCCAGGTCACTGAAGATCCTGCCGTTTCCCGTAAAATGCCTAAGAGGGCTGCTGCTTGTTCGGACTTTAAGGAGAAGACATCTCGTCGCATATCTGGAAAAGACTCACTAGTTGAAATTAAGAAAGACCAAGTTGTTCAGGAAGAAATTTTGGCTGTTCGTCTGACTGCCGAACAAGAGGATGGCCGCCCTTGCAGAAGACTCACCGATTTCACTTTTTACAATTCAAAAGGGGTCCCACAGCCTTTTGAGATGTTGGAAGCAGATGACATCTTTATCACTGGCCTCATCTTGCCGCTTGAGGAAAGTTCTGACAAAGAGAAAGCAAAAGGAATCCGATGTGAGGGATTTGGGCGGGTTGAAGAGTGGTCCATATCTGGTTATGAAGAAGGATCCCTGGTGATATGGGTAAGCACAGAGTTAGCTGATTATGATTGTTTAAAACCCTCTGGAAGCTACAAAAAGTTTTATGACCATTTCTATGCGAAAGCTTGTGCATGCATTGAGGTTTATAAAATACTGTCCAAATCTTCTGGAGGCAATCTTTGCCTTGATGAGTTGCTTGCTGGGATTGTGCGTGCAATGAGTGGGATGAAGTGCTTCTCTGGTGGTCAATCTATCAGGGATTTTATCGTTTCTCAGGGTGATTTCATTTATAACCAACTTGTGGGTTTGGATGAGACTTCAGAAAATGGTTTACGGTTTGTTGATGTACCTGTTCTAAATGCCCTTAGAGACGAAAGTAGCAATTCATCAAATCTTGACCAACCTCCGTCTGCCCCTTTCTCGGGGACTCTGAAAATTGGTCCGAAACCTGGAGATGAAAATGGAAATAATCAAACTATTGCATCTTCTCCAGTGGAAGATGATGAAGATTTGAAAATGGCGAGGGTATTACAGGAAGAAGAGAGGTGGCGCTCTATGAAGCAGAAGAAAGGCCGTGGTTCCACCTCATCATCAGGCAAATACTACATTAAGATCAATGAAGATGAAATAGCCAATGACTATCCTTTGCCTGCATACTATACGACATCCAAAGAAGAAATGGACGAGTACATAATTTTCGACAGTGGCATTGATGTTATGAATATTGAGGACTTGCCCCGAAGCATGCTACATGATTGGGCTTTGTACAATTCAGATGCTCGGCTGGTTCCATTGGAGCTCCTTCCCCTAAAGCCTTGTGATGACATTGATGTGATGATATTTGGATCAGGCGTAATGACTGCAGATGATGGATCTGGATACATCTGTGATGGTGATTCTGCTAACTCTTCGAGCGGATCTGTTGCTGCTGCTATAGAAGGCATTCCTATTTTCCTGAGCGCAATAAAAGAATGGGTCATTGAGTTTGGGTCCTCGATGATTTCCATCTCAATACGTACTGATATGGCCTGGTATGTCACTTGCCCCTTTAGAATTTAGCATATGTATTCAGCTATTCTTCCAAAACATTGCTGGGCTATGGATAATGATATTCTTATAATTTGTCCTTGCACATGTTTTTTTGGGCTTAAGTTTCTTCATGCATAATTAATGTGAATTTCATTCTATTCTTCAGGTATAGGCTTGGAAAGCCTTCTAAGCAATATGCTCCTTGGTATGAGCAAGTCCTGAAAACAGCAAGGCTCGCAATTAGTATCATTACTTTGTTGAAGGAGCAGATCCGGGTGGCAAGACTCTCTTTCACAGATGTTATCAAGAGAATCTTGGACTTCACCAATGACCATCCAGCTTTTATTTCATCAAACCAAGCACTGGTGGAAAGATATGTAGTTGTCCATGGACAAATTATTCTGCAGCAATTCTCAGAGTATCCTGATCCCAACATTAAGAAGTGCCCCTTCGTGATTGGGCTCATCAAGAAAATGGAAGAGAAACACCATACTAAATGGCTTGTCAAGAAAAAGAAGCTTTTGGAGAGAGATGAACAAAACTTAAATCCCCGGGCTGCCCTTGCTCCAGTTGTCTCCAAAAGAAAGGCTATGCAGGCAACCACAACAAGGCTAATCAACAGAATATGGGGTGGATACTATTCCAATTACTCACCTGAGGAGCCAAATGAAGGAACCCAAATTGAAGTGAAAGAGGTTGGTGAAATTGAAGAGCAAGAGGAAAATGAAGAGTATGATGCTCAGGAGGAGAAAATGATAGATCAGGAGAAAACTCAGATGCCTACCTCTGTGCCAAGGAAAAATAAGACCCGTTCAGGTAGCACAGTAGTAACGTGGGATGTGGAATCTGTGGGCAAGTTACCTACTGGTGAGGCTTTATATAAGAAGGTGATAGTCCATGGGGATGAAGTTGTTGTTGGTGGGGCTGTTCTTATGCAAGATGACGAGTTAGATGAATTTCCAGCTGTGTATTTTGTGGAATACATGTTTGAAAAGTCAGATGGAAGTAAAATGTTCCATGGGAGAATGATGCAAAGAGGCTGCCAGACTGTGCTCGGAAATGCAGCAAATGAAAGGGAGTTTTTTTTGACAAATGAATGCGAAGACTTTCAATTGGAAGATGTCAGACAAACTATATGTGTTGATATAAAATCAGTTCCCTGGGGCCATCAGCATAGAAAGGCAAATGCAGATGCGGAAAAAATTGATAGAGCAACAGCAGAGGAAAGGAAGAAGAAGGGACTTCCTACTGAATATTACTGCAAAAGTCTGTATTGTCCAGAGAGAGGTGCCTTTTTTGCACTTTCATATGGTTCTATGGGGCTTGGATCTGGCTTGTGCCAGGCGTGCAAATGTAATGAAGCTGCAGATGAGAAGGAAAAGTTTAAATTGGATGCATCACTAAAGAGTTTTATGTATGGTGGAACTAAATATGCTATTGATGACTATGTCTATGTGAGTCCTTACTACTTCTCGTCAGAAAGAGAAGCTGAAATTTTCAAGTCTGGGAGAAATGTAGGATTGAAGCCATTTGCCATATGCCAGCTGCTTGAGATATGTGACACTAAGAAACTAAAGCAGAGTGATGCAAATTCAGTTCAGATCAAAGTCAGAAGATTTTTCCGACCCGATGACATATCATCAGAGAAGGCTTACTCGTCAGATATTAGAGAGGTAATAACTATTATGTCATATTTTAAATTAATAATTAGTCTAGACGTCTAGTTATTATGAGTTTCTTGATCTTTAGGCAGAAATTGTGTTCAGTCAATATATTATGTTCAAGTTTATTTTATATTTTTTTAGATTACTCACTGTCAATATTTATTTTTGGTTTCTCAGATCTATTACAGTGAGGAGATGCATACTATACCAGTTGACATGATTGAAGGAAAATGCGAGATTAGAAAAAAGAAGGACCTTGGACCTCAAGATGTCCCTTTGATTCTTGACCATGCCTTCTTCTGTGAATATATGTATGATCCTTCCGCAGGATCCTGTAAGCAGGTAATGTTCTCCCTTCTCTTTCCCGGATGCATTTGCACCACAAACTTCAGATCTCTTAAGAGGAAATGTGAAGAGGTTTTCTATAAAGCCTATTTCTTACTTTCTAATTGATGGATGATCCAACTCTTGTTCATGTGCAGTTACCATCACAAAATAAAATAAGGTACTCAATGGGGAAAACAAGAAATGATGCTAAATCATCTAGGAAGAATAAGGGGAAATGCAAAGAAGGCGAGATTGACTCAGAATCTGTGAAACTCAAAGAAGAATCTCAGGGAAACCGCTTGACTACTTTAGATATTTTTGCTGGCTGTGGTGGTTTATCCGAGGGACTAGAGAAAGCTGGTAGCTTTACTTGCTTGTATCCATATTTTCATTGAGATTGATTTGATTTTATAATTTGTTGATTAGTGTTCGGGTTTCTGATGCCTTTATTTCTTCAGGTGTCACTCTCACAAAATGGGCTATTGAGTATGAAGAGGCGGCTGGAGATGCGTTCAAAGTCAATCATCCTGCGTCTTTGGTATTTGTAAACAATTGCAATGTCATCCTGAGGTAGATTTCTTACAAAATAAATTGAATACTACCCCCCCCCCCCCCCCCCCCCCCCCCCTCCCCCTCCCCCTCCTGTTAATATGTTTATAAATTATAACCTATATCCTACATATGACATTCATTTTGAAACTATATAAACGCAGGGCAATCATGCATAAGTGTGGAGATGGGGATGAGTGCATCTCGACCCCTGAGGCTGCTGAGTTGGCTGAAAAACTCGATAAAGCGGAACTTGATAACCTTCCTCAGCCAGGCCAAGTTGATTTTATTAATGGAGGTCCTCCTTGTCAGGTTTGCTAAAAATCATGGTCTACAAGTCTTGAAATTTTATTCATTAACGGAGTCTGGAAATCTGTTGTAGGGTTTTTCTGGTATGAATAGGTTCAACCAAAGCACCTGGAGTAAAGTCCAATGTGAAATGATTTTGGCATTTTTGTCCTTTGCTGACTATTACCGTCCAAAATACTTTCTTCTTGAGAATGTGCGCAACTTTGTATCTTTCAACCAAGGGCAAACTTTTCGCTTAGCTTTAGCTTCACTTCTTGAGATGGGATATCAGGTACATGTTGTACGACTTTTATGCATTTGCCATTGATTATTATTATTGTTATTATTTTTATTTTATTTTATTTTTTAATTATTATTAGGTGAGATTTGGAATCCTGGAAGCTGGTGCATATGGAGTTCCCCAGTCTCGAAAGAGAGCATTCATTTGGGCAGCATCTCCTGAAGAGGTGCTTCCAGAGTGGCCTGAGCCAATGCACGTGTTTAATGCACCCGAGCTGAAAATCTCATTGTCAAAGAATATGCAATACTCTGCTGCTAGGAGTACTACAAAAGGAGCTCCATTTCGTTCTCTTACTGTCAGAGATACAATTGGCGATCTTCCGCCCGTGGGCAATGGTGCATCAAATGCAAACTTACAGGTATTAACTAGCATCTAGATGAAATAAGAAATGAAGTAAAGAACCCTAGTACCATCCAGAAAACAAAAGTAATCGCAAATATGTTCATGAATGCAGTATCAAGCAGAGCCTAAATCGTGGTTCCAGAAGAAAATACGAGGTAGCATGTCCACATTAATTGATCATGTCTCCAAGGAAATGAATGAGCTTAACCTAATTAGATGTCAGAAAATACCCAAGCGTCCTGGTGCTGATTGGCGTGATCTTCCAGATGAGAAGGTGTGGAAATAAATATGAAACCCTTTTTGGTATTTTTAAGAATCTTGTTATGTGTTGAACATTTGCATCCTATAGCTAACTTGACTTTTGTTTTTCCCAAAAATTACAGGTGAGATTATCTAATGGCCAAGTAGCTGATTTAATTCCTTGGTGCTTGCCCAATACGGCCAAGAGGCACAATCAATGGAAAGGATTGTTTGGGAGGTTGGATTGGGAGGGTAATTTCCCGACTTCTATAACAGACCCACAACCAATGGGTAAAGTGGGAATGTGCTTTCATCCTGATCAAGACAGGATTGTTACTGTGCGTGAGTGTGCGCGTTCTCAAGTAAGCCCACTTCCTTTTTGTCTTCAAATGAAACAAAATTCTGTCATATTCCTGATTTGATATTGCTAGAATAATGTTGATTAGCTGACGTTCAACATCTCTTACGATTTGATTATGTAGGGTTTCCCCGATAGCTACAAGTTCTCGGGCGCTGTTCTGCACAAGCACAGACAGATTGGAAATGCTGTCCCTCCTCCGCTAGCTTATGCACTGGGATGCAAACTGAAAGAAGCATTTGAGAGTAAAGGCTGTGCTAGTTAGAATCATGTTCGTGTCTTGTTAGACTTTTGAACTCATCCATTTATCGTGGCTATAAGTTTTGTAGATGTGATTCTCTTTTGTTAGCCGGAATCAAAACTGGGGATAGTTGTATAGTTCAGATCAAGATGATATTCTGGGATTTATTCAAAGTTTGTAATTTTGAAAACTAGAGAGGGTGGCAACCCTGGTGGAGGGAGATATTTTCAAATATTAATTTGTTGCATCATTGAATTTAAGTTTTTCAATCATCATAGTTCCACCAAAAAAATATGATCATTACACTTTCATATACATTCATATTATTATTCTCATAAAGAAGAAATCAAATTCCTTTTAAGTCAGATACAGAACTTCACCAGCAAAACACAAAATTTTCTCTCTTTCTACATGAGAATTGAATCATTCTCCGGCTTGCAGATCCTAAACACGGTCGCCTCTTCAGCCATGACCACTGCCATTAACACGAAGAAGAAATAAGAGTTATATTCTAACAATCCACATTTATATATTTCGTTTCCAGCATAAAAAACAACCTTACTTGGGAGATAGCTAAATCGACGGAGAATAAGCCCCGCCGCTCTGGGACAAGAGACTTTCGTTGGTGTAAGGATGGCTAACTTCCTTTTTCGACCCTCCATAGCTACCGGAAGTCGAAGCAGACTCGTTATGCGGATTCAAACCAGACATCTCCATGATGCTCTCTATCTCCTTAACCACCTCCCCCATCGTCGGCCGGTTGACTCCCAGCTCATGAACACACCTCAGAGAAAGTTCAACGAATTTCTCGACACTTCCCGGCGCCATGTTCGAAGCAACAATCGGGTCTAGAATCTGCTCGAGGTTGTACAGATGCTTGGTCTTGTCCATTGCTTGATTCACTTCACGAACAATGTATTGGCCTTTCACTATCGGAGCTCTTGAAGTCAGGAGCTCGAAAAGCAGTACTCCGAAGCTGTATACGTCGCTCTTTTCCGTGAGCTCTTGTGTCATGTAATATTCTGGATCCAAGTAGCCCTGGTTTCAGGAAGAGAACAATTAAAAAGGCATTGATTCGATATGATTTATCGTTCATGGAGTAGATTTTTTACGAAAACTACTCACCATAGTCCCTTTGACTTGAGTGGTAACATGACCCTTCTCTGGATCACCCATCGGTTTGGAGAGGCCGAAATCCGCGACTTTTGCATTTAAACGATCGTCCAACAAGATATTGTTCGACTTAATATCTCTGTGTATGATGGGAGGGTTCGCTAAGTCGTGCAGATACTGAATCCCTCTGGCTGCTCCCAGAGCTATTCGGAGTCTTCTCGTCCAATCTAACCTGACTCCGGTTTTCCCTACAAAACCAACGTACTTTCAGAAATACCCAAACTACCCCCGACGACAAATAAAGGAAGAAGGTTATTAGTATACCGGCGAGGCTGTCTTTCAACGAGCCATTTGCGATGTACTCGTAGACCAACATGTGTTCGCCATGGTCGAAGCAAAACCCGACTAGGCTGACCACGTTCTTGTGATGAACCCTCGACAGAAGCTCGATCTCGTTTTTGAACTCGACACCGCCTTGCGAAGATCCCTTCTCGGATCTTTTAATGGCGACTATTTGTCCGTTGGAGAGACTTCCTCTGTACACCTGCATGCACGAAGGAGTATAATTTTTAACTCGATTTTCTCGATTGGTGCATGTAAAAAACGATGAAAGGTCAGACCTTTCCGTAGCCACCAGAGCCGATAGTGTTCATGTCGGAGAAGTTATTCGTGCATCTCTTGATTTCTTCAAACGGAAAACTTTTCGCCCCTCTCAGCTGCGGAACTCCTCCGCTGTTCGAGTTCGGGTCCCACAATGCAAAAGGATCGCTCTTTTTGGTCGCTGTCTCGGCTCTTCTCTTCTGTCGAATCGCGTATATTCCCGCGATAAGCAGCAGCAAAAGGAGTATCAACACACCAGCTGCTGCTCCTATGATCACACCCGTACTCATCGACTTTTTCGATCCTCGGTTTAGGCCTGAAAAATGAAAATCGGTGAGAGAATTAAAACAGATCACCACCTTGCGTCCATCATAAATCGATATTACCTCCGAAGTACGGATAACTAGTGGCGTTGAAGTAAAAAGGTCCGAACCCACTCGGCGGCTTGAAGGTCTGATTGCTGAGTATGAAACCTATCCCGGAAATCCCAGTCCAGTTGAAGTGGTCGAGCCCGGAAGGGAAAATCTGCAAGCTCAACAGAAGGTAGCTGTTGATGTTTTTGGTAGCATTTCCCATGGACACCGAGTCCACGGGCTGATCGTGGACCTTGAAAGCGGCAATCAGCTGCTGGCGAAGGGACTCGAAAGCTGTCGTGTTTCCGTAGTTGGAAAAAGAAGGTGCGCGGAAATAAAGCGTGCCCGAGTAAGGGTAAGCGCATTTGCATTTAGGGCTCGAGACTTGGCCAGAGGTGCATGGGCTCGGGGTGCAGTTTTCGGGCGGGGTCGAGTAAGAGGGGTTGGGTTGTTGAGGGAGAGTGCAGTAGCTTTGAGTTCCTCCTCCGTTGCATATCGGATTTCCGACGAGGCTGCGGAGAAAACAGAACGAGTGGTGTGTGATGTATTGAAAAGGCGAAAAGGGTAGAGTTGTAATTTTGTACTACTGTCTTACATGACTTGAACGCTGGCGTTGTATCCGGCTCGTTCTGTGTAGGCGTCGATGAAGTTGTTTCGTAGATCGATCAGCGAGAGCTGAGAGCTGTGGCTTGACCCGATGTTGAACGTGCCGTTGATTCGATTCCTCTTGAATACGCTGACGAAGAAAATGTATGAAAGAGTTTGTTTGTTTGTTTACACACGACATACGCATCGATAATACGAAAAACAAACGCTTACACGGTTTGCAACTGAGGAAGGTCGAACAAGGACTCTGGAATCTGTCCTTCGATGTGTGTGTACTCCATTATCCTGCGAGCGAGCTCGTTGTTAGGAAAAATCGCAAATTGGTCCTGTAAATATGTAAAAATTACAGTTTTGGACTAACGTACAATGTAGTCAGAGACGACATAGATGAAAACCACGCGGGAACACTCGTTGCGTCGAATGAATGATTGCTGAGGTCCCTGCAGAAATATAGCCCAAAACTCGTAACATATTCAGTTGACAGCAGAATATTTGTTCTGCTCTTTGAAGTAAATGTTATTTGGTCGGCTTACACGTAACGAAGCAAACTCATTCCGGTCAGGTTGGGGAAAGGTCCGGTCAGCCTATTGTTTGCCAAGTACCTGAAAAAATTTTCGGTCGGAAAATTAAATTTCGAAACGAGAAACAGAAGTGCACATTGTATTTATATATATGCTTACAGCTCCTGGACAGAGGTGAGGCTGTTGAGGCTATTCGGAACGGTTCCGCTTAAAGAGTTCCTGTCGAGTCGTCTGTATATACTTACTTGTGTCAGTTCACGTTTTTTCCGAAAGGAAAATGGGATAACTGGATGAAGTACTTACAAAACCTCCAGAGTCTGGACAAGGCCCAACGAGGAAGGGATGCGACCGGTTAGCTCGTTGTTTTCAAGAAGCCTGCGTGCTCGAGTACGTAGTTAGTTAAACAAGATGTGATTTTTTTAGTTATTTCACGACATCACGAGAGTCGAGAGGTTACTTACAAATGTATAAGAGACATGTTTGAGCTAAACAGCTGTGATGGAATTTCACCAGACAGATTATTGTTTCCGAAATGGCTGCACATTCATACACGACACGATCCGAGTCATAAAAACGAAATTTCGAATGAAAAAATGAAAATGAAAATACTCAAAATAGACATACAAGTGTTTGGTGTGGACTAGCATGTCGAGACCGGGGGCGGTTCCAGTGGAGACGGGGATAGGTCCACTGAGCCTATTATCGGCTAAGTCGAGCCAAAGCAGGCTCGATACATTACCAATGGTTGGTGGTATCTCGCCAACAAAGTTGTTCATATTTAGAGACCTTCGCCAAATAATCAAAATTAAGCCCCTTAACTTTTTTTAATTACATATATAGCACCAAAGAGAGGTCTGTTTTGTAATATTTTGAAAAGTGAAGGGGTGTAATTGTTATAAAAAAAATGATAACATGACACTAAGGATTCAGGCAAAATGCTTACAGGTAAACCAACTGTCGAAGAGATCCTATGGAGCTCGGTATCGGGCCAGAAAATCCGCAGCCGACGAGGATTCTGACATGCAAATTACAAATATATTTCTTAATATTTTTACGTCAATAATTAGTCTGCCGAGTTTTATCGGTGGCATGTACTTACAAGCTCGTTAGCTGCTTCAGATTTCCAATCGATTGAGGAAGCGATCCGGTCATACCTTTATTGTATGATAGATCTCTGAACAGTATACATTTATTGAGTTTAAAACACAGAGTGCAAATACTCGAAGCTTGAGGGTATGTTTTGTAATTATCCCCAAACTATGAAATGAGATGAGAAGAGAACAGAAAACTCACAGTATCTGCAACTCGGATAATCCGTCGATGTCCGAAGTTAACTGACCGCTTAAATTGAAGCTTGCTAGTGCTCTGAGGCAATCGGTCGGTGCTTAGTTTAATTCGAATGATATAACTAAATAACTTTTACGAAATAACTAAATACTATATATATAGTTACATGGTGATGACACGGTTATTAGAATTGCATCGAATCCCGTCCCAAGCATCTCCACACGGATCAGTGCTATCCCAGGTAGGCGGTACATTCTCCCATACGCCTTTTAGAGACTTGAGGATAGCAACTGCATATAAATTACACATAACTATAAAAAATACGAAACGAGACATGCGAATATTCTTTCTATGGTTACAATTAGTGGTTTGTGAAGGCTTCCGTTTCATCGATCTCGTACAAAACGATCCATCCATCAATCTTATGCACATCAACATACAGGGCGTAGAGTTCTTCACCCCTATACTTTCATTTATTACAAAATTGGCCCAATTTTTTCTTTCTTTTTTTTGAATCCAACAAGAAACAAGAACAGCAAAAAAGACTTACAATCAGATGGATTTGTGAGGGCTGATATACGAAACACATGAGCTAAGGCAACCAACAACACAGAGAGAGGAATCCCCAAAGGCATGATCTTTCTTTCTTTTCTTTTCTTTTTTTCTTTTTTTTTTTGGCAAGAAATCTTACTGAAATCTGAAGTCTTGATCAGAAGGTAGACTGTGTAACTTTGACTTGCGCATGACAACTCATGGCCCCAACCCAAATGACTAGTTTTTCACTTCAATTTGTATGTGCACTTTGCACTAGTTTTTGGGTAGCAAAATGCGACAAGGGTCGAGATTATTCCACCATTATTACGAAAACATTTGTGGCGGTCTATATATATATTTACATTTACTTAATAATTAACCGTGGCAATATGTGATGAATACGACACTTGTGTGTGATGATCAACATGCACGAAGAATGTCACTCAAAATGCGATTGTCACAAATATATATGAATACTACTTTCGTCTCGCTGAGAATGTCGTATCGTTTCAAAAAAAAAAGTAAAGACATTTTCGATGAAAATATATATGTGGTGGATGGGAGATTTAGGTTAATTACAAGAAAACAGAAAGTGGGCAGAGCATTTATTTTAGACAGTGAGACACACTATTGGGCAATGGGAAGTTGTTGGTGATTGGTTGAAGCACTATTAATTTCTTCCTTCCTTCCTTCAACTGAAGAGATGAGATGAGATATTTTTCAATAGCCTTAGGAATGTTTATTTATATACAGTATCATGGAAACTCATGGCATTCTTCTTCATCAATATATGAATACTAATATTTGATGCAATTGAATTATTCGTCGATTTATGTAGTTGAATTGTTCATTCGTCGATCGAATTCATAATATAATATAAATTGCTCTAACGAAGAAAAACTGTACTTGTTGAAATCAGAAATTACCGAGGAACATCCTCAGTTTTCATAAGGGCGGAATGCAGTTATCCAAAAATAAAATAAAATTAAAATAACAGTAGTAATTGATTTGCTAAAGATGGTCAAAGCTGGTTTCTTGAGTTTCGGGCGATCCATGTTAGATTGCATGTTGTTCTCTTGGCCACGAGACACTGACCGAGCAGGCCCCCGTATTTAATTATGCTCACCCACCATCACTGTCACCAATTTATTTAAAAAAATACTAATTAACAAAATTATATATTTCTTTGTAAAATACAAATATATCTAAGTATTTATTTACATGAGATTGATTCCAAGCTCTCACGATCAAGGATCAAGTAAATCCCCACCTGTGCCCACCCTTAATAAAAGCTCATATGATATGCCACTTCATCAAACAAGAAAAATATTATTTGAAATTGTGTACTTTGTACTTGGTTTTACCTAGAACTAGATTGTAAAAAGTAGAGTACAAACACTTAATACAATTTGGAGATTCTAAAAGAAAACTCTTTTATATATCTTGTAAAAGGTGGAACCACTTACAAACACATCTACAAAATTCTAGCGAATCTTGTAGAAAGGTCAACACGACCAAAAACTAAGTCTATGTAGAACTAATCTAGCGACGCGTACTACAAAGACTAAACTGAGGGTAGAACCGGAGCTTTCTAGCGAAGTCTCTCGGTCTACAAATTTTCTCTCTCTAGAAAATGTCAAATCAATGCGTAAATAGTGAATTCCAACAACCCGGTATTTATAGGAGTCGAGAATTAGGGTTTCCGGAATTCACGCTTAATGGGCCGAGCCCAAAGCATCTCCATGGAATATTCGAGATTCCATTTTTCCGTACTTGACGAACCCAGCTCTATGCACTGCCACACTAGCGTGTTCTTCGTGCTTCGAGCTAGTGGTGGGCATAGCTGGAATATTTAGTGTTTTCCATTGGACTATCATCCTTCTAGCGAAGTCTTCTAGTCGCACCCGCAGCTGGCTTCATTCCTTAGCAGTCATTCGTCCAGCCCTTATGTGTAGCTATGCTTGCATCGCGTTCGTTAAGGTGTTAGCTCTGATTCAAGGTCTTCACGGTAAGCCTTGAACTCTCTGATTGGTAGTGCGTTGGTGAACTCGCATTTCACTCTGATCCACGTTGAACCACGTTGATGAAATAGCTCATTCAACGCTGACGCACTGATGTAACTCCATGATGCTTGTAGAGCCCAAGTCTGCTTGTTCCACGCTGATGAACCGAGGTCACGCGTTGAGCCACTTGTTAATTCCACAGTTCATACAGCTCGTTCTACGTTGACCTAGCAGACTTGTATGAATTAATGAATATAAAACATACAAACATGAAACATGAAGTTACTACAAAACAAAGTGTATAGTTCAACGTAGTTCAAACAAGAACAACGTGGTTCTATGTGTTAGTGTGTAGTTCTTCCTAGTTCAACATAGAACCACGTTGTTCTTGTTTGAACTACGTTGAACTATACACTTTGTTTTGTAGTAACTTCATGTTTCATGTTTGTATGCTTTCTATTCTTTAATTCATACAAGTCTGCTAGGTCAACGTAGTACGAGCTGTTGAACTGTGGAATTAACAAGTGGCTCAACGCGTGACCACGGTTCATCAGCATGGAGCAAGCAGACTTAGGCTCTACAAGCATCATGGAGTTACATCAAGTGCGTCATCGTTGAACGAACTATTTCATCAACGTGGTCCAACGTGGATCAGAGTGAAATATGAGTTCACCTTCGCACTACCAATCAGAGAGTTCAAGGCTTACCGTGAAGACCTTGAATCAGAGCTAACACCTTGACGAACGCGATGCAAGCATAGCTACACACAAGGGCTGGACGAATGACTGCTAAGGAATGAAGCCAGCTGCGGGTGCGACTAGAAGACTTCGCTAGAAGGATGATAGTCAAATGGAAAATACTAAGTATTCCAGCTATGCCCACCACAAGCTCGAAGCACGAAGAACACTCTAGTGTGGCGGTGCGTAGAGCTGGGTTCGTCAAGTACAATCGATTTGGAATCTCGATTATTCCATGAAGATGCTTTGGGCTCGGCCCATTAAGCGTGAATTCCGGAAACCCTATTTCTCGACACCTATAAATAGCGGGTTGTTGGAATTCACTATTCATGCATTGATTTGACATTTTCTAGAGAGAGAAAATTTGTAGACCGAGAGTCTTCGCTAGAAAGCTCCGGTTCTACCCTCAGTTTAGTCTTAGTAGAACGCATCGCTAGATTAGTTCTTCGTAGACTTAGTTTTTGGTCGTGTTGACCTTTCTACAAGATTCGCTAGAATTTTGTAGATGTGTTTGTAAGTGGTTCCACCCTTTACAAGATATATAAAAGAGTTTTCTTTTAGAATCTCCAAATTGTGTTAAGTGTTTGTACTCTACTCGTTACATTCTAGTTCTAGGTAGAACAAAGTACAAAGTACACAATTTCAATTGGTATCAGAGCAAGTTCACCACCTTTGGTGTGATCCTAGGAAGAGATTCTACAATGGAGTCATTCACCGTTGTCAAGCCCGTCATCCTCAATTCTACAAACTACTCTTACTGGAAGAGCAAGACAAGGTTGAAGTTGAAGAACGTGGACTCACGTGTGTGGGGTGCTGTGTTGAACGGTTGGCAAGCTCCAACCATAGTTGACAAAGATGGCGACACCGTCGAGAAGGATGAGTCTACATGGACTACGGCCGAGCATGAGGCCGCCACTTTCAATTCCAAGGCCATCCACATTATCACTGACCTCATTGACGTCCACATGTTCTCTGTGGTGAGACATCTCACTTCGGCCAAGCATGTGTGGGATACTCTGGAGCGCATGTGTGAAGGGAGCGACAGCATCAAAAGATCCAAGATCAGAGGTCTTACCACTACCTTCCACCGGCTTGAAATGAGGGAAGATGAAGACCTTGACTCTTTCTTCAACAAGATCATGGCAATCGTGAGTGAATGCCAAGAACTCGGAGACCCCATTCCTCCACCACTTATTTGCACCAAGGTTCTACGAGGTGTAACGGAGAAGTTCAGCGTCAAGGTTACTACGATGGAGGACACGAAGCTTGGACTATCGGGCGACTACAACGAGATCATGAGTCATTTGAAGAATTACGAGTTGAACTTGAAAATGAAAGATAAGTCTTACTCTATGACTCCATTTGAAAATTCTATGAAGGCTCTTGCTATTTCTCAGAATCCTTCTAGCTCTACCCCCAACAGGGACAGCTCTACCCACTCTCCTCACCCTACCGAGAATAATGCCTTTCTTGCTGAAGACTCCGATGATGAGAGTGAAGCCCTTTCTCTACTTGACTCTCCAAACCCCGACAAGTTCATCGCCATTCAAGATGCCGTGAGCTATCTTGTTCGTCAAGACATCAAGAGGAAGAGGAGGTTCAAACAATTCCGAAATCAAAGGAGCCCCGGGAATTCTTTCTCCACTCCACCCGCCACCAACCGTAGTGGGTATACCCCAAGTCGGAAATTCGTTAGTGGCGCCCCCAGCAAGGACATGTCTCGAATCAAATGCTTTGAGTGCAAGGGGATGGGGCATGTGAAGAATGAATGTCCTAACTTACATCGGAAGAACAACATGGATGTGAGTTACTTGGTGTTTGATGGTGATGATGCCTTGTACTCCTCTGAAGATGACAAGGGAAAGATGGTAGAGCCCAATGAAGTTAATGCACTCCTAAGTGCTATTGATGACGAGAGTGATGAAGAGTTCGAGGTAGACCAAGCTGACTTGGCCACTCATGACAATATTTTTTGTTATACCTCTGTGGTTGCAGGCATGACTGAGAAGGGTGCTAGTTCTACCCCCAATTCTCTGGCTGGGGGCATGACCAAGAAGAAAGCTGACTCTACCCATGATGCTGAGAGGGTGAGCAAGAGGGAGTTCGAGATTGTGAAGTTGGAGTTGGAGAGGGCGCTGAAGAAGGCAAGTGAGCTGGAGGCTATTGTGAAGAAGGAAGATGCGGAGAAAGATTTCTTGAGGGACTCTCTTGCCAAGATGGAAGAAGGCTATGCTATGCGCACCAAGGAACTCTACCAAGTGAAAGATAAACTTGATGTTGCTGATTGTCTTTTTAAGAAACTAAACACTGGCACCTCTAAACTTGATAATATGTTGGGTTGTGTTAACACCAAGCATTTTGGGCTTGGGTTTAAGGAAACTTTTGATTCCGTTTACTCTGACTCTCCTTATACGCTTTCTAAGTTTGTGCATGCTAAAGACAAAATCATTATTGAATCAAATGGGGTCAAGCCGGAGGATGCTCGTGCATCCAAAGGCAATGTGACTTCTACCTCAAAAATCAAAATTCTCAAACGCACAAATAATGTTCCTCAACCCAAAATTGCTTCATTGTCCTTGGTGACACCGATCTCCAACGCTGCTCTACCCGCGACTAAACTCGAGTCTACTCATGACAAGAAATTTTTTACTCGAAATGTCTCAAATCGATCTAAGACATTTAACTCTACTACTAAATTCACTCGACAGGATCGATTGTCCGGACCTACTCCCTTGGTAAATCCTGCTGCGGGCATGACCACTCAGAAAAGAAGGACTCCTTCTACCCACTACAAGCGTACTTATGTGTGTCATTACTGCGGGAAGAAGGGGCACATCAAACCGTTTTGCTATAAGCGCATTGATGACTTGAACTCTCACGGAGTTGTTGTGAGGCAAGTATGGAGACCCGTGACTAGGTACACGCATGACAGGACGAAACAGAGCTGGAGAATTAAAGCTGCTCTACCCGCAGCCAAGATCATTACACCAAAACCAGTTTGGAGGAGAAAGGAAGATGTGAAATGCAATGTGGCATTCACTGTTGCTAAGGGTACGACGAAGGAAACGTGGTACTTTGATAGTGGGTGCTCTCGACATATGACCGGCACCAAAGACTCCCTGATCGACTTCGTTCCTCATTCCGGTGGCCCCGTCACGTATGGAGGTGGGGCAAAGGGAAGTATTGTTGGAAGCGGGACGTTAAATGTGAAGGGTCTACCCGCCCTCAAGAATGTTCTTTTGGTTGATGGGTTGTGTGCTAATCTCATAAGTATTAGTCAACTATGTGATGATGAATTGAATGTTAAGTTCAACAAAGAAAGTTGTGAAGTTTACAATGCCAAAGGAGAGTGCATTCTCACCGCGGCTCGTGCAAAGAACAACTGCTATGCCATCACTGAGTCTTGTCTAAGTGCTTCTACCCATGACGAGATTGATATCTGGCACCAAAGACTTGGTCATACCAGCCTGCGAAACCTTGAAAAGTTGGTTCAAATTAAAGCAGTCAGAGGCATAGATAGTCTACCCAAGATTGACAAGAGAGTTTGTGGAGATTGTCAAATGGGAAAGCAAACTAGATCCCCTCATCCAGCTATCTCTACCCATAATCGCACAACCGAGTGCTTTGAACTCCTTCATATGGACCTTATGGGTCCCATGGAAGTGCAAAGTTTGGGAAATAAGTGGTATACCCTTGTCATTGTTGATGATTTTTCTAGGTATACCTGGGTAAATTTTCTTGGCACAAAGGATGAGGCATTTGAAGCATTTCGATCTTTAGCCCGTAGAATTCGCACCACCTACGCCAAAAGAGTTCAACGAATAAGGAGTGATCATGGTGGTGAATTTCAAAATGGGGTGTTCGTGGAATATTGCACTCGCAAAGGGATCCACCATGAATTCTCTGCTCCAAAGACACCACAACAAAACGGAATTGTTGAGAGGAAGAACAGGACTCTACAGGAGATGGCAAGAGTTATGTTGGTGGCTGCGGGCATGGCAAAGGGGTTTTGGGCAGAGGCATTGAGCGCGGCGTGTTATGTGGTTAACCGGATCAGCATTCGAGCCGGTACTCAATGTACGGCGTATGAACTTTTAACTTCCAAGAAACCAAACGTGGCACATCTTCGTGTGTATGGGTGCCTTTGTTATATCTTGAATGACAGAGATCCGTTGAAGAAGTTTGATTCTAGGTCGGACAAGGCTATTTTTGTCGGCTATGACCTTAACAGTCATGCCTACCGTGTGTTCAACCTACGGACTAAGACGGTACAAGAATCCACAAACATTAAGTTTGACGAGCATCATTTTCATGACAATCCGTCTAAGCCTACCTTGCAACGAAACAATTTTGATGCTGTTCTACCCACAACGGAAGTGTTGGTTGAGGGGGAGGTAGATCAAGGAACAGGACCATGTGTCCAACTCAATGGGATTTCCACATCTCACAACTCTGGTGACTCTACCCCCTCAGAGAGTGATGATGAAGGTTTAAATCAAGGTAACTCATACTCTGCTGCAGGCACCACGGGCGCCTCTACTTCCACCGGAGTGCCGAACTCTGGACCTCCTGCATACATTCGTAAGAGGCATCCAGACCAACAAATGATTGGTGATCTAAATCAAAGGGTCACCCGCTCTACCCGCCATACGGACACCTTCCTCGCAAGCGACCCTTCCACTCTCTCAAATTTGGCTCTCCTATCACCGGATGTGGGCATAATGAGCTTCGTCTCCGAAATTAAGCCCAAAAATATAAAGGAGGCCATTCTAGATGAGTTTTGGATTGCGGCAATGCAGGAAGAGCTACATGAGTTTGAACGGAATAAGGTGTGGTCTTTGGTTCCTAGACCAAGAGGAGTGAATGTCATTGGCACTAAGTGGATCTACAAGAACAAAACCAACGAGTTCAATCAAATAGTGCGCAACAAGGCACGACTGGTTGCTCAAGGGTATACTCAGGTAGAGGGAATAGATTTTGAGGAGACTTTTGCCCCGGTGGCACGCATCGAGTCCATTCGTTTGCTCATTGCTGTGGCGTGTCACAAAAATATCCCATTGAGACAAATGGATGTAAAAGCGGCTTTCCTTAATGGAGTGTTGGACGAAGAGGCGTATGTCGAACAGCCCAAGGGTTTTGTAGACCCTCACAAGCCGGATCATGTCTACCTCCTCCATAAGGCCCTCTACGGCTTGAAACAAGCACCTCGTGCATGGTATAGCTGCCTTACTGAGTTTCTCTTGAAGTTTGGGTTCACTCGTGGTAATGCGGACACCACCCTCTTCATCAAAATTGTTGGGAACGAAATGCTCATTGCACAAATTTATGTCGACGACATTGTGTTTGGTGCTACCCACGACCACTTGGTAAAAGAATTCACGAATGCTATGGCTTCCTCTTTTCAAATGAGCTTGGAGGGAGAGTTGAGTCATTTTCTTGGACTTCAAATCTCGCAACGTCACAATGGTATGTTTGTCTCTCAGACCAAGTATTCCATCAACATGCTCAAGAAGTTTGATATGGCGGACGCCAAGCACATGAGGACACCAATGGCTACTACGGACAAGTTGAGCAAGGCTGAGCAGGGCAAGGATGTTGACATCTCTACCTATAGGTCCCTTATTGGAAGCCTGCTCTACCTCACCGCCACTCGCCCGGACATCATGTATAGTGTGTGCCTTTGCGCTCGTTACCAAGCCCACCCAAAGGAAGAACATCTAGCTGCCGTGAAACGTATCCTTCGATATGTGGCCGGGTCTACCAACCTTGGTCTATGGTACACTAAAGATACTTCTTCTTATCTTGTTGGTTTTGCAGATGCAGATTGGGCTGGTGACAATGATGAAAGGAAAAGCACTAGTGGTGGGTGTTGCTTCTTAGGCAACAATCTTGTTTCATGGCATAGCAAGAAGCAAAATTGCATTGCTCTATCTACCGCCGAATCCGAGTATGTGGCTGCTGGGAGTTGTTGTACCCAAATGCTATGGCTTCAACAAATGCTCGCCGACTATCAAATTGAGAGCACGCCACTCACTTTAAAATGTGACAACCAAAGTGCTATAAAGATAAGTCAGAATCCGGTACAACACTCAAAGACCAAGCATATTGACATACGGCATCACTTCATTCGAGACTTGGTAGAACGGGGTAAGGTTGTAATGGAACATGTGCCTACGGAGAAACAACTCTCAGACTTCTTCACAAAACCACTTGCTTCGGAAAGATTTTTGAACTTACGGAAGTCTCTCTGCATGACCACATCTTGAAGGGTAGTAGGCCGCAAATTGGCTACCTCCACCCACAGCCGTTTATTTTCTCAATGGAACCATGAGGTAGAGCAAGGTGAGGCTAGTTGTTGACGGTGCAAAGTGACGTAGTATTTGGACATACTGTTCTTTATATATTTATATAAGCAATTCATTGGAGCAAACTTGTTTGCTCTATGTCTAGCAGGAAAAGTCGGCCTAAAGATTTCCTCGATGGATCGGGTCTTGAATGACTTGGTCTTCGGGCAGATGCAAAAGACATGGTCTTATACATATAATGATGAAAACAAAAAAAATATGGAAACATCATCTATAACACCCATCATTGGGTACTAATAAGCCTGCTCTACGCTTGAAAAAGCAAAAGAAATGGTCGTGATTACACGTTGAACTGGCCAAAATAGCAATACCGTCCATAAAGCACTGTCACTCTACCTCCAATATCTCTACTTAATGTTCTTTCCAGCGATTTTGATTCACTGTGTGGTGGTACGTACGTCCACTTTGTGTGTGCTTGTTATGCCTTTAACTGTATTTCGTGTTATTAAATTTTGCAGAGTACTCCTGTTCGACGAAGCATAGCTGATCTACCCTTGAAGTGCTTCTTTAGGCTTCGTTGGACAAGACAAATTTTAAGTGAATTTGAAATCTGGGTAATTCGACGTGTGTCTCTGTGTATTTACTCCTGCTCTACGTGTGCTACTTTGAGTTCTCATGAACGTCGTTCCTGTCTAACGTGTTAATCATTGATTGTTGTGCTGTTTGCTGATTTTACATTATAAGTATGGTTGTCCTACCTTTCACTACTTTTGCAGCGCGTGTTACTCTTTGATTTAGGTTGCTGCTAATGCGTTGTGTTACCTGGCCCGTGGACACGCTCTGGCAGCTCATATTACTCTGCTGCTGCGCTCAACCATGTGAATCTGTCACTCTCTCCACCGTTGATCTTCCTGCCATACTATTTGGTTTATTATTTTCTATCTCTCTCTAAGTATTTTGGTTACACGCTTTAATATTTCTGTGGTGCGTTGGCCTCTTTGGTTTGTGCTTTTACAGGAACGTTGTACTACATTTCCGGTGATCAACGCGCATGAGCTACTCTACGGTTGCGTCCCACGCTGTACCATTTACATCTACTAATCTACCTCTACGCTTGACCGACGAGTGGACACGTGGCTCACTCTACGCCACAGAATTTCAACCGTTACGCCACCACTATAAATACCTCCTCGGGTCAAACACACAGTGCACCTTACACTGCGTGTTTTAGAGAGAGAAACCCTTGCAAAATTATTGTTCATAACTTCTACGTGCTAGCTCATATCATCTACCTGCATTTTTCTTCTTTGCTCTACGCAGATTCAACCCACTCACCGTCCTACAAAATGACTTCTTCAGATTCACTTTCCTCCGTCAAGCCCACGTATGAAACCCCGGCGTTCTACGCCGAAAAGATTGTTGCACTCAACGCCCAGCAAACTGCCCTCGAAGCTGAACAGACCGCTGAAGAAGATTTTGATAAAATCACTGCCCTGGAAGCAAAGATTGGGGTGGTACGTGCTGCAATCCTTGAACAACGTCGCCTCAAACACTTTGCTGAAAAAGCAATTAAGGAAGCAGAGGCGGCACGTAGGGCCGAAGAGGAACGTAAGAAAAAGGAAGAGGATGAACGTTTGGCGGAGTTAGAACGCAAGCGTATTGCTGATGAGGCTGCACGTGTAGCCGAAATGGAGAGGAAAAAGAGGGAGAAGGAAGAGGCTGACCGTTTAGCCGAATTGAAGAAAAAGAAAGATGAAGAGGCGGCACGTGTGGCTGCAGAGGAGAAGAAAAAGAAAGAGCGAGAAGCGGCTGCACGTTTAGCCACTACCGAAAAGAAGAAAAAGGAGGTGGCTGACCGTAGAGCCACCAATACTGAAGTTGTGGTGGACCGTTCCACTGCATCTGTTGCTGCCACTGCTGTTCCCATTGAACAGCCTAAGGACGCTGGTGGCGCGTCCAACACTGTTGTTGCCCCTGCTCAATCTTCCCCGCTCAACGATGAGCCCATGGCTGAGGAAGAAAAAGTGCCTGAAAACAGGCTTGTCGCCGCGCGCTACGTTGGAGAAGGTCACTCTGCCGATTTCTTCTACGAATGGTGCAGTGATCGGTTTGACACTCTGGCCGATCAAAAGATCAACGCTGAACGGTGGTACGGCACCAAGAAATGGGTTCAACGTGGCCTCCAGGCCTTTATGAATTCGATGCATCTCATGGATGCAGTGAACTTCGACGTGGACTACAGCCCGTACGTCCACAAAGTTGTTTTTGGCCACATTGATGCTGCGTTCAGTGACCCCGGCTTCGCGTCCTACGGGAAAGTTATCATCCGGGAGCATGAGTATGATCTTTCTCCTGCCACGATCAACGCCATGTTCAAACGTTCCCGCATCCAAGCCTCGTGGGACGTGCCTCCCAAGCATCACCCTGATAGCAAAATGATGGGGTTCGTCGTTACAGGCGGTCTTTCACCGGTGGAGGCACCAGCTTGCACCACGTTGACCCAATTCTTTACACATCTCAACAAAATCATCGCCAACAATTGGATCCCGACGTCGAACACATCAGTGGTGCACGCGGATGCACTACACTTAATGTATAAATTGAGTCGTGGTATCCAGGTAGATCTGGGTCAAGTTGTGTTTAACAAGATCGCGTCATACGGCCTGATGACCGATTCTGAGCTTACTCAATCCAAACTGCCGTGCCCCCATTTGATCAGTGCTATACTTGTGAGCCAGGGCTTCACGTACGACAAAGAAGACGAAATGGAGTCCATCATCCAGTTCAGATTTGACTCTAAGTATATTGCACCTCACAAGGTCGTTGATCTACCGTGGCGCCAGTTGGGGAATGAGGAGGATGACAGGCGGCGCTACGCAGAGGGGCCGATCGTGGAGCCACTAACTATTGCAGGTGGCCCAAGGAAGAAAAGGACCAAGTCCTTTAGCTCGACGCGCCGCACGGCTGCGTCTGCACTGGACTCTACGTCTGAGGAGTCGGGGGATGACTCGTCGGACGACCTATACTTGTGTGAGCCGACCACGCTCTTGAGTGACTTTTCTTATTTGCGTTTTCAGATTGATGCAGCGTCGCAGTACGCTGCCTATATGCATAGAAAGTCACGTCGAGCGGCCCGTCTAGGGGGAGATGGGTCGTCCTACGCTGATCTGGGCCCGTTGAGGTTGGTCCACGCACGTTTATCTGGTATGGTTAATCTGGTTGCTGAACAGATGGAAGCGTCAAGGAACGCGGCTGACCGTCCCACTGAAAAGTCCACAAAGAAGAGTGGCAAAAGAAAAGCTGAAGAGGTCGACGTAGAGGAGGAGGTGGAAGAAGAAGAAGAAGATGAAATTCAAGTTTTGCGTGCTACGCATAAGAAGAGCAGGAAGGATGCTGGTGATGCGCACAGCGGTTTGGTGAAGAACGCTGATGGCACGGTGAACGAGGTTGAGGCTGTGAAAAAGGCAGAAAAAGCCAAGGGAGCGGGTTCATCGGGCAGCAGTGCAGTTGAGAAGCCTAAACCAAGTGACGGCACGACCACGACACCCAGACTACCAAAAATCACATTCAAAAATTCTGGTGTCAAGGAACCCGCTCAACGTGCCACTTCAGGAGGTAAGGGTTTAAATGTTATTGGTGGCCCGCAGGCTCAGGCAAGAATAAAGGCGGACCAAGCTACACGTTCCAAAAGCGAAGTAGCCATGGGAAAACGTAGAAAGCAGTTCGCGAACAAGCCTAGACGCAAGCCATACCAACCAATTCTCAAGGCCGTTGATGAAGCGTCTGACGAGGAAGACTTGCGCCAACACACCTCTCCTGAGCAATCTGACGCTTCAGCCAGTGAATGAATTTAAAATCAAGTGCTTTCTATCCCTGCTCTTCGTTGAACAATTCTACTTTGTTTATTTCATGATGTTTTCACTACTTTGTCCTACGCATGATACAATGTTTTAATTTACTCAGTTTGAGTTATGTAATTAGTATGCTATCATTTCTTGTGCTACGTATGCATGTTTTACATCTTACACTCTGCAGTACGTATGAATGTTTATTATGTTTCTTTACTCAACGTCGAACTTTTTGAGTATGATACTAATTTGAGGGGGAGATTCTCTACGAACCCCCACTTATGAAGTTGACTAAAAAAGGGGGAGATTGTTAGTGTGTAGTTCTTCCTAGTTCAACATAGAACCACGTTGTTCTTGTTTGAACTACGTTGAACTATACACTTTGTTTTGTAGTAACTTCATGTTTCATGTTTGTATGCTTTCTATTCTTTAATTCATACAAGTCTGCTAGGTCAACGTAGTACGAGCTGTTGAACTGTGGAATTAACAAGTGGCTCAACGCGTGACCACGGTTCATCAGCATGGAGCAAGCAGACTTAGGCTCTACAAGCATCATGGAGTTACATCAAGTGCGTCATCGTTGAACGAACTATTTCATCAACGTGGTCCAACGTGGATCAGAGTGAAATATGAGTTCACCTTCGCACTACCAATCAGAGAGTTCAAGGCTTACCGTGAAGACCTTGAATCAGAGCTAACACCTTGACGAACGCGATGCAAGCATAGCTACACACAAGGGCTGGACGAATGACTGCTAAGGAATGAAGCCAGCTGCGGGTGCGACTAGAAGACTTCGCTAGAAGGATGATAGTCAAATGGAAAATACTAAGTATTCCAGCTATGCCCACCACAAGCTCGAAGCACGAAGAACACTCTAGTGTGGCGGTGCGTAGAGCTGGGTTCGTCAAGTACAATCGATTTGGAATCTCGATTATTCCATGAAGATGCTTTGGGCTCGGCCCATTAAGCGTGAATTCCGGAAACCCTATTTCTCGACACCTATAAATAGCGGGTTGTTGGAATTCACTATTCATGCATTGATTTGACATTTTCTAGAGAGAGAAAATTTGTAGACCGAGAGTCTTCGCTAGAAAGCTCCGGTTCTACCCTCAGTTTAGTCTTAGTAGAACGCATCGCTAGATTAGTTCTTCGTAGACTTAGTTTTTGGTCGTGTTGACCTTTCTACAAGATTCGCTAGAATTTTGTAGATGTGTTTGTAAGTGGTTCCACCCTTTACAAGATATATAAAAGAGTTTTCTTTTAGAATCTCCAAATTGTGTTAAGTGTTTGTACTCTACTCGTTACATTCTAGTTCTAGGTAGAACAAAGTGCAAAGTACACAATTTCACTATGTTGAACTAGAAAGAACTATACACTAACAATATTGAGTCTAATTTAATCAAACATCTTTTATCAACATAATTGAGTTAAGTAAGATCATGGATTAAATAAGAACATCAAAGTAGAGCTAGAGAAAATCAAAGTTTTTTACTAGCTGCATAATGTTTGGATTGATAAGCTCGATTCGAAGTTCATTTTAATTTTCATCAATCATGTTCAATAAATTCACTTATGCTCGACTCATTTCGATTCATTTCCCAATCAAATGTTTAATTATTTGAAGATTGTGAGATACTTATACACTAGTACTAGTTAAAGAACATGAACAATAAAATATTTTCTTGTACATTTGCCCCTTACACTTCGTGGTTTTTACACTTCATACCCTAAGATGAACGGAGATGACGAGATTGCCCCCGCCCACGGCGAGGTGTTGGTGGAGCTCCCACTGGGCGACGCCGCGCCGGGTTTTGATCTCGAGAAAGCAGTCTGCAGCCACGGCCTCTTTATGATGGCGCCCAACCGCTGGGACCCACAATCCAAAACCTTCAAACGGCCTCTCCGTCTCGATGCCGACGAAGACGAAACCTCGCTGGAGGTTCACATTTCTCACCCTCCTCACTCGATTCACGCGCTTTACCTCCGCGTCCTCGGCACGCGCGCTCTAACCCCTCACCAGCAGCAATACATGCTGGTACTCCTTTCTGTTGCTTTGATTTTGTAGTCTTACTTATCTTCTTGCTGCAATTCGGTGTACATTGTGCTCTGAAGGTTGTACTTTGGGTTTCAAGTTGTATCCTGGCATAATGCTGCTATTGCCTATTGATAATACATTTTTCCTGTGTTCATCATATGTACGTTTTCGTGTTTGTTTGTGCTGGTTTGTGTTTCCATATGTATACTTTGGGTTTAAAAGTTTGGTTGGATTTATAGAGTCAGGTTAGACGAATGCTGAGATTATCGGAAGAAGAAAATCGGAGGGTGATTGAGTTCCAAAAAGTGCACGAGCAAGCCAAAGAACGGGGGTTCGGAAGAATGTTTCGTTCGCCCACATTGTTCGAGGACATTATTAAGTGCATTCTCTTGTGCAATTGCCAGTGAGTATAGTTTACCCCTTAATACCCCTATAATTTCGTGTTTTTTTTGTGTGCAAGTAGGTTAAACATGAAAGATACATTTTGTGACCAATTAATTCTACATGTGCAATGACTGATATTGTGTTTTCCGGACATGTTCTTGAAACTGAATTCTTACTCTAGAAATTGTTTTATTATAGGAAAATATAACCTCGGAAATTTTGAGTATCTAGAAGTCACTTTTACTCGATAACAATGGTGTTTTCGTCTTTTTAACTTTGCAGGTGGTCAAGGACATTGAGCATGGCTCAATCACTTTGTGAGCTCCAAGCAGAATTGAAACACCTTTCATACACATCATCAGACGTGATAACCGAAAGTAAAACTATTTCCAGCTGTCCAAAAACTGAACTTACCAATTTCGCCCCTAAAACACCTGCACGAAAAGAATCAAAGAGAAGAAAGACTGGGCATCCCAATACATCTTTGCAAAAATTAGCAAACAAATGTGCGGAAGATTTATCGCCTGAACAAATCATTAGTCTAGAAGCATTAAAATGCTCCCAGGAAACAGAAAAACTACAGGAAACATTTTTGGAGAATTACAGGGCCGAAGGTAGCTCAAGCCCCACAATCGGGAATTTTCCAAGCCCGAGAGAACTTGCTAATCTCGATGAGAATTTCTTGGCCAAGCGGTGCAATCTCGGGTACAGAGCACGTCGTGTGATAAATTTTGCTAGGGAAGTCCTTGAAGGCAGATTTCAATTGAGTGAACCCGAATATACAATCAGCTTCTCCGACTACGATAAGCTAAATGAAAAGCTGAGATCGATGGATGGATTTGGGCCCTACACGTGTGCTAATGTGCTTATGTGCATGGGTTATTACCATGTCGTGCCATCGGACTCTGAAACTATTAGGCATTTGAAACAGGTCTATTTCTTCTTCTTTTTCTACCATTTTATTTTTATCCTTGTAACTCGTTTTATTAACACCCGAGATTGATATGGAGGTATAATTTGAACATTGGATATTGTCAAAAAGAACAAACTGGTAATCGTAAGACAAGTGATGCGGCCTATTTTTGGAACGATCATTTCGTCAAAATATTATCCTCATGTAATCTAGGGAGAGAGAAACGATTATTTTAGTTTGTTGGAATGTGATGAATGTCGAATAATCTTGATGAGAGTTGGCTAAAACAATAATTTTGTAAGTATTGTGCAGGTTCATGCAAAAATCTCCACAATTCAAACGATTCAAAAGGACGTTGAAGAGATTTATGGAAAATATTCTCCATTTCAGTTCCTGGCTTACTGGTAAATGTTTTAGTTCAAAAGTTTTGTGCATTTTCACTTTATATCTTCTGCTGTTCGGCTTTGGGTTTCGATTTATTTTATTTTGATTTTTTCTGGAATTTTATTTTTAACAGGTTAGAAATATGGCAGTTCTACGAGGAGCGGTTTGGAAAATTGAGTGAAGTGGCTCATTCTAGTTATAGACTGATCACTGCTGCAAATATGAGACCAAAAACAGGAAAGAGAAGCAAGAAGATGAAGTTATTATCTGTCGAAGAGTAAAGAAAACTGTGACATTGTTGGGTTCTTGGGTTGCTGATATTGGATTTACTAAATGCCTAAAGAATATCTGTTAGTTTTAAGAGTAAATATATTTATTACGTTTATGCCTTTGTATTTTCAGCCTATAGAGCCTATGTTTTTTGTATGATCTTGCTATGTATTTAACGTGTTTTATATCTTTATATCGATTTCATTTGTTTTAGACTTTAGTACCCTCCTAAAATTTGTTCCTTACAAAAGTGAGATAGTTGTCAAGCCTCAATGTGATATACTAAAAACCTCATTGATGTTTTTTTTATCTATAGAGGAAAACGTATATTCCGTGCAAAATATCTACACCCATAGCAGTGATAGAGATAAACAAGTTAAGCATATTGAACTGTTCTTCACATAAATTAGCAATGTCATAATTTTACATAAAGACAGATATACAAGTAGGTCAAACACAAGAAGTTTCAAACATCATTTTAGTCCAATGATAAAGAGAAACTATAGTGCAATTTGTGCTCCCATTGGAATGGGATTATTCATCATCTTGTTCTTATTTGATAACTCCAATGGCTGCATAAATGTAAAGGTAAATACTCGTTAACCCACATTGGAATCATTCAATATATTCTAGAACTGTCATCAGGTTAGTGTTGAGTAATATCGAGCAGAGAGTCGAGAAACTGACATCAAGTCGGAAGATGAGATCTAGTTCAGAAGCCTATGAGATGCTTCCCCTACAAGTTTTTGCAAATAATTTTTGTGGAATCCAGTGATACGCTGACTAGATGAAAAATAAAAATCATGCAAGGATTATTTGACTCTTATCCTTAATTTGGACTAAATGACAATAAAAAATATAAGGTTTACAATTACAGATTGCAATAGAATTGACAAAATTTATCCTCTTTTCCCAAGATCTCGTAAATAGCAAAAGTTGGTTCTTTATTCCTTAGAAATCGAACAATCAGCGTGATAATCATGTATTTCCACTGATTGTCAACATGTATTTCCACTGATTGTCAATTTCCGGACGGAGAGTGAGTTTTGAGTATTTCTTATTGTAGGGTTCTAGCAAGTTTTGATGACCCTCTACTTGAGTAAACATATAAAAGACATTATTAGTAATTTCTCCTTACAATAATCGAGCCTTTTGTTCCCTTTCCTCAGGTGGTTGCATCAGGTTGTTTTTCAGGCATAGCATCTTGAAAAGCAGGGTGCTCTTTGTATGATTCGTTCATCTTTGAAAGAAGAGGGAACTCATTCTGTCATTCAAACTCAACATTATCAAGAGAGAAAATTTGTGTTATACAAATGACAGGTTCAAGGGAATTAGTTAAATGCCATGGGAAATGGAAAACATAAGTCTAAATGATCAGGTACCATTGAAAGCGTACCATATCAATACTGAATCTTCTGACGGCACCATCAATTTGAGGAGCCAAAAACAAATCAGCCTGCACAATTTTTTACACACAAGCAATCAAAATCTCCAGCATTGTTGCCACAGATTACAAGAATAGATTCCGTACGTGAAATCGTCAAAGTGTTTTTTTTTTCAATATAGATTATAGAAACACAATCCCATGTATTAACATATTGGTACTATTGTCATGTAATAATGGTAATATAAGACCCCAAACCTAAAACTAGGGCTAACTTATTTTTGTATGTGATCAGTGAATTGGTAGCTAATGATGTAAACATTCAAATTAGACATAGATAGCCAAAGTTTTCAGAATTACAAAATACTCCATAAGCTTAGTTTTCCATGTTTATCAGGACTAAAAAATTAAAATAAATAAATAAATAAATAGTATAAAAAATGACTAGCTAAACTATGTATTTGAAAGGTCCGAACCAGGAAAGCTTCATCTCCAGTAGCATACTTCCCAGCATAGTTTTCCAATAACTTCTCCAGAGCTGCATTTTCAATTGAAACAAGATAAAGGGTTATTGCAAGATTCACCCTTGAAATTTGACACACACACACACACACACATTACTATCTTCAAGTAGTGTAGTTGTCTCCCATCAAATACATATCGGAACTAATAAAAGGTGTCTTGTATCTGGATTCAAATTATGGCTGTCCAACAACAACGTTGAATTAAATAAAATATGGGCTTGAGCTTGCAAATTGACCCGACAAGGCTTGTGAATTATGCCAAGATTTCATGGACAGTAACATCATACATCAAAATATTGAACTATTTTAATGAAGACATGAAGACATCTTTGTGACATGCTTACCATCAAAGAGTTACTTAACGAAATGATTATTACTCCTAATTTTGTTATCAAGAAGGGAGTTATAGTCAACGATACCAGAAAACCCTTTTCTTAGATGATGCTGAACCCAGACAAGCATCTCATCAGGGCCAAGTTTTTCCTTGATATAACCCTGAAATTTTTTAAAAATCGTACTAGTCATTTCCAGTTGGGGATTATAGATTGGAATCAACAGAGTGATTATATAACACTCACGATGATAGATAAATTCTGGAAAGGCTGAATGCTTGCGGAAACAAGATTTGCTGCCTACATGAGCAATTCAAGGAGAGTCGGTTAGAGGCAATAATTAAAAGATATCATCCAAATACATTCTAATTGAAACTTACAGCTTGCAACACATTTTTGAACTATGCAACACATTTTTGAACTAATTATCATATAGGTCAATAACACAATAGCCAAGCGAAACAACAATTCCATCTCCAAACAAATAAAATAAAAATAATTTTGCGTCCCTACAAGTGGTATATAACTCAAACATGAATAAGATAAAACAGTTGTCGAAGGTTATATTGACCTGGTAATGAAGGGCCTTCTTCTGTAAATCCTGAGGCAACAATGGGCTTTGAGGATACTTCTCTTCTAAATACTGCACATTGCCACTTACATACATCAAACATCAAACGTTGCATTATATCGCTTATTACTAGTGTTCTGATATAACCGAAAAAACTTGCCAATAAGATTGCAAAAGAGTCCGAAACAACAATATCACCGTCGACAAGCACCGGTACGAATCCTAGCGGATTGAGCTTCAGAAACTCTAGGTTCCCAAATTACATGACAAAATATGTTACAAGAAGATAAATACGAAATCAGCGGGGAAATTGAGTAAGAGTTTAAGGCAAAGCATCAAACCGGGAGATTTATGTTCTCCTTTCAGCAAGTTAACTGCTATGTACTCATAATCCAAGCCTGGTAATTTCGAAGAAAAAGTGTTGGTTAATTAAGAAGAAATTGGCAACTGATTATCTAACACACATACACACTATATATACCTTTCAGATTGAGAGCAATTCGTACGCGGTAAGAGCAAGAGCTCCGCCAATAGGAATAGAGCTTCAGCTTCTTCGACTCTGCGCCGCCGCCGCCACTTGCCTGAATTCAATAAATGATCGGAGTTTTGAGATTATTCTATTCGTCAAAATTAAGTCGATGGAAGTGAAGAAGATCAGAGTATAACAGAATCACCATGATCAGAATGAGTGAGGACCGGAGAAGACGAGACTTGATTCTCTTCCGTGGTTTCCTTTTCGGATAGTGTTTAAATTTCCTTTTCTGAGTACTATATTTATTTAAAGATAATTTCACCAATATTTAGATCATTTATTACCGCGCCGCACGAAATTGACAATAATAACAAACCCTAGAATTTGGGACGGAATTTCAATTCTTAAAAATGGCAAACAGCAAGTACGAGTATGTGAAGTCATTTGAAGTGGAGGATGAGGTCATGCCGCCCAACATCATCGTCGTCCGCGTCGATGGACGCGATTTCCGCAGGTACGTAAATGCTCAGGTTTTTTTTTTTTTTTTTTTTTTTTCATTCTGATTTTTTTTTTCTTTCTCTCTACATTCATAGTTTTTCGGAGGCGCACGAGTTTGAGAAACCTTACGATATAAGAGCGTTGGAGTTGATGAATGAATGTGCAAAGGCCGTTTCAGAGCAGTTCCCTGACATTGTATTCTCTTATGGTTTCAGTGACGAGTACAGGTTTAATACTGATATACTTGTGTTTTCAGTTTAATCGTGTGTTGGGTTTGCTGCTTCACACTTTGTTTTCTCGTTTGCAGTTTTGTGTTGAGAAAAGGGACCAAGTTTTACCAGCGTCGTGCGAGGTTTGCATTTCGATTATGTGAAATGTCCTTGAATGTTTTCTTCACACTTTAGCAATGTTTCGCTATCATTTTCTCAATATATTGGCATAAGTTTTAATAGTAGATATTAACTCTAGGTGTGTGTAACATATGTTGCTTCACTTCCTAATGTTCTATCATTGTCAAAACTTTGTCATGAGTTAATCGTAAAGTTCCAACTTCAATTTTATGGTCTTAACCTTTCAAACTTATGAAAAAAAAGGTGCTCGACAATTTTGAATATGAGTTTTTTTACTATTTTATAAATCAAATTCAAATATGATGGTTTGCCTCTATAACTTTGTCATGATCTGTGAACTAATCTTCCAACATTTCTAGTTTACTATGAGATTGGAATTGTGTTTCATTTTCTTCGATTTGAATCAAGTCCAGATTGTGGCTGACTATAAATTCTTTGCAGCAAGATACAATCTCTTATTGTATCTTTCTTCACATCTATTTATGTCGCCAAATGGAAGGAATTCTTCCCTCACAAGGACTTGAGATATGCTCTATCGCTTCGCTCACGAGTTATTTCATGTGCATCTGTGGAGATTCTTCAATCATATCTTTTATGGAGACAATCTGAATGTAATCAATTTAAATTATTTACAATGAAGCATCTAAATGGAACGATAAGTGCTATAAAATATTAAATTGTTGTGTAAGTTGAGTTACTTTGTATGTTTTTACTAAGAAAAATGTCAATGGGTTTTACATTTATAAACAGTTTTTTATTCTTTTGCAGGTCACTTAAATAACCTGTACGATACTTGTTTCTGGAAGCTGATTAAGAGTGGAAAAACTGGAAAGGAAGCAGGAGAAATGTTAAAGGTCCATTCTATACATAGTTTCTTTCTATCTAAACTGAATGCCTTGTTTTTTAATAATTAAATGTTTAAAGCTGTACGATAGCAATTATACCTTTTAAGAGAGATCATATAAAGTTCTTTGGGATAATCTTAAAGGCTTAACTGCTTTCCACTGGATTATCTGCCATCAATGTATACTTCATTATATGTATGTACTACAGACTATTTTATCCTATCATATATACTTCTTACAAACAGGTTCACATTTACTTTGGTTATTCTTCGTTTTAAATTATCATGTCCGTCCACTAAAAGTGAGTTTCGGTTGCTTTGATTTTTTCTTTACAGGGATCTCAGAAACAAGAAAAAAATGAAATGCTTTACAAATACTTTAACATTAACTACACTAAAGACATTCCAGAAATCTTTCGCCATGGGACATGTTTTCTCAAGAAAGAGTTAGATGTACGTTCTTTTTCCGTCCTCTCCCTGTATTGTATATTTCTTGCTCTGTGCATGTAAATGAAAGTAATATTGTTGATCTTGAGGCCTGATGATTTGGATCGGAAAATCTGGCTTGACACCATAATTTTATAAGTTCTTCTATCTTAGGCCTGTTTGCTCATGGAAAATGCAACATCAACTGGTTAAAAATATCTCTTTTAGGTTGAAAATATTGCAAAGTTCAAAGATGATGGTCGACCTTGCAAAAGATCAAGGAGGAAGGTCATAACAGTTCATTATGAAAAAAATATTGCATCACAAGGGTTTTGGGAGAAGTATCTCTTGAATGAAGTAGGTCAATTTACTAAAGATTTAAACAGAAATCAACCAGATTGTGTTAGATCTTTCCAATATGAGAGCAGGTTGATGCCATTTACTTGGATTGTGATTCGCATTGATGGTTGCCATTTTCACAGGTGATTTACTAATCTATATTATACTGTAACAATTTAAAGACATTCCCTCTGGCAAATGGATTTAGTCAATTTGCTCTTGGTCGATTATTCTTGATCTATTTGTGTTCTCCATTAGTTTTTCTATAAGATCCATTTGTAAAAACGGCATGGTACTTTTATATTAGGATTTCTCAATCCCACAGTTAGATAGACCTGCGTGTTAGACATCATGATTTAAAATGGGTAACAAAGACAAAATCATTTAAACTCCCAATTTTACTAAAGTTGGATGATCTTCCGTTCTCCTTATTAACATGAGTTGAATCATTGTTACGTTAGTTGTGACCATGTAAACCAAGGAAAGGACAATACATTTATACCTCATGTGTCGCCATTACAAGAAAATAATTTTATTTAGCCTCTACTCAATAATTTAAAATGTTCCAAACTGAATATTCGAAAATGTCGCCATGTTGAGTATAGGGCTATGGTGCAATCGGGTACCACAAAAATGTTTTAGAATCATTTTCATAGCATTACATGAACTGATAATTATTTCATGATTTCATCTCTAACACTCTTTATGATATTTTATAGCACCTCACTATATTTGGTTTAATTTTTCTGTTTATGACAGATTTTCTAACGTTCACGAGTTTGAGAAGCCAAATGATGCACAAGCTCTCAACCTTATGAACTCATGTGCAGCCGGAGTGTTAGAAGAATTTAAGGATATTGTCTTTGCTTATGGGGTCAGTGATGAGTATAGGTAATACATCCTTTCACAAATTATTATGAGTCTACGACATTTACACATTTTATTATGACATGTATTTATGTTGAATATCTGCCTTTGCGTTCGAACTGTTACTTTGTCTTTTCAGCTTTGTTTTGAAGAAAGAGTCTCAGCTCTTTGGAAGACGTGCCAGGTATCTCATCTGAATCCGTAACGTCTAGCAGTTGATGTTGGATACTAGTTAAAACTTAGAAGTTTCTTAATTCCTCTTGATAGTATGGATAGATAGAATGAGACTAATTATTATTCTAAAATGGGACGGATAGAACAGGACAGAGTATTTTTTTTTAACACAATTTTGACGGAAATGGGTGGTGGACTGGCCTGTCCCCCTACCTCTACTGGTTTGTGTTTGCTACTTTTTTCTCAAACTTTGATCGGACCAACTTAAAAATCACAAAATCTATCGCAGTACAATATTTTGGCAATTCACCTCATTTTCTTTATTCAACAGTATGCTTATTTCTATTCTATATTTTTTTGTCATGTTGCAGTGAAATAGTTTCTGCAGTTGTATCTTTCTTCTCCTCGGCATACACTACAAAATGGAATGATTTTTTCCCACATAAGAAAATGAAGTACTCGCCATATTTCGATGGTCGTGCTGTTTGCTACCCTTCCTCTGAAATTCTTCGAGATTACCTAACATGGAGACAAGTTGATTGTAAGTTGATTTTTTTAAAATTTATATTTTGACCTTTTTGGTACATGATTCAATTTTAGATGGAAGAGGTTACAGTTCATGTCAAGAACTCACATGAATGAATGTTGCTGTTTCTTATTTGCTATGTTTCAGTTGATCATCTTTGTAATTTTACAAGTCATTAAGACTTTCTGAATTTTCAGGCCACATCAACAATCAGTACAATACTTGTTTCTGGATGCTTGTAAAGTCTGGGAAAAGCAAGAGTGAAGCACAAAATTACTTGAAGGTGCGTAAATGAGCTGTAAATCATAATTTACTTTCAGCTAGTTTTAGTTTTTGTTTTAACTTTTACGTGCTGCTCAGGTCTAGAAAAGCAGAAAGTTTATGGTAGTGAAGGCTTTTAATTTATTTATTTGGTAACTGTTTATTATTTTATTATCTCCAGATTAATAAATTTAGTTAATTTTTTCCTATTCTAATTTACTTATTCAGTGGGCCTGAGGCATGTGGGGGTATTCCGTATTTTCTACTACTTAAGTCTGTTCTCTGGTGTGTAGGGATTGGTATTAAGTTTTCGGCTATAAGGTTGGGTGGTTATGACAGTTCAGTTTCTTTGACCATGAATTAATTTGGGAATGTAGTCGAATGTCTCAAGCTTAATGCCAAGAGCTGAGTCAAAACTCTCTGAGTGGGCAAATTCTTCCTGTCAACATATTAGTGGAATTGGCAATGATGCATATTCACTGTTCAGATATAAGATTGATAAATTGTGGCAAACTGGTGTTTGAATATTGAAGAGCTGTTAGTGTCTACAGATGGATTGTTCTTTCCATTTTTTCTTTTGATTTCGGATTTTATTATTTGCTAATTTGCAGGGTACTCAAACTCGGGAGAAAAATCAATGTCTGGATGAGCTCTCTGGTATTATCAATTACTATAACACATTAACACCCATGTTCCGACAGGGATCATCCGTTTACTGGGACCAGGTCTCTCTCTCTCTCTGTGTGTGTATATATATATATATATACTATATATATCATCACTTGATTATATATTTTGTTATGAGCGAAATGCATATAGATCTAGTTTTTCTGTGTTTATTTGCATGTGTCAATTTGTGGAGGAGAGTACATGTGGAATCTATGTTTGCAGGAGGTAGACGAAAAAGGAGGGTCTGCTGGGAAGATGGTTATTGTTAAACACTGCAATATAATT
Organism: Euphrasia confusa; assembly: GCA_954870475.1. Classification (NCBI taxonomy): domain Eukaryota; kingdom Viridiplantae; phylum Streptophyta; class Magnoliopsida; order Lamiales; family Orobanchaceae; genus Euphrasia; species Euphrasia confusa. The sequence goes on along the minus strand of OX940956.1, from coordinate 8,648,841 downwards.
GAACCGAGCTTTTGGGAAGCACACCCTGATATACTCGATGAGAAGCGCAATGTGTGTTAATACTTGACAAAAATAAAAATGTAAAAATATTGATATGGACTATCAGAAACATTGGTAAGAATGGTGATTGTGATTAGTTATTTTTCCATTGGGCGAGAAGAGATTCAAAGCGTTGACATCATAAGATCTTAACTTGCCAAGCTGACCCAACATAATCTCATGTTTGGTTGGTTTGCATAATATTCTCATCAATATTTTTACATTTTTATTTTTGTCTCATATATTTTCACATTAAAAAAAATTACTTTTATTTTTTCAATTTAAAATACAATTATAATTTAAACTTTTCAATTATTTTTATTTTATTATTTTAAATACAATTTAACTTTTTACATTTTTCATAAATATAATAAAATTAAAATATTTTTAAATTTGTGTGAATTCACTCAAAAGTTCACATTTATATAAACCTCCCAATTTATATTCCTTTATTTTCTTCTCCAACAAATTTATATATAACGTCAAGAGAGTCTATCTAATTAGTTTAAAGAGCTACTTCTCATATTAACGATTAATTTTACAATGAAAATTTTCTAAGTAACTTAGAATTCTTTTTACCATTTTTGTGAGCTAAATTTGAGACGACACTCTACATTTTTTATTGGAACTAATGGAACTAAAATATTTGAAAACCGAATCAAATTCTCATTTCCAATTTAGATTCAATTAATCGAACTAAAATATTTTTATAACCTGAGTACTTAAATCGAACTAAAATATTTTTATAAATGAGTACTTAATTAGTCTATTTTATAAGAGCTATAAATTGGATTTTTTATGACATAAAAATTATAAAAACTCTCAAAATTCTCCCTCCCAATTCTTTCTCACCCTAAAACCCCTCTGTCTGCCTCTCACGCCCTTTCTACACGCACAACCTGCCTTTTTCAATCTCCGGTGTGTTTTTATTCGCCCGTTTTCGCTCTCTAAGGTCCCACAATCAGGGGCAGCGTATCGCTGGCGGTGGTTATGGGGACCAATAGTGGGTGGCGCATGGTCGGAATGGAGGTGCCGCTTCTCAGCACCGACACAGTCGAGTGGCGTCAACTGTCCGTCCCTTCATCTTCTTCGTATCCTGCGGCGAACAGGTCGAACGAATCACTTGCCAAGGACTTCGCTTCTTGCTGCGCCATCGGAAATCCCCCCTCTTATTTCACCTGGTAATTAGAACCCTGCTACAGCTCTCTCCTCGTATATGCATATTTATACGTCTTATTTATTTAACCAAATGTCTGTTTTTTACTGGGAGCACTGCCGAAGTGTGGTTATAGCACTGTTATTTAAGCTCGAGCATTGCTGTTCTGATTTTCTAGTGGTATTCACGGTTAGGGTTTTGAAGAGATATTTATAGTTGAACTGGGAGAGATAATGAAGTAACAGTTGCACTCCATACATCTCATTCTACAATAGGACTATTTTTACACCTATGGGGACTGACGATATGGATATTGTTTTCCTTCCATCGTTTCATGGATCAGTTTTTCTTTAGGTGAACTCACTTTTTCACATGGGGTGTTCTCTATACATATTACTCATTGATGGTCTAGTTACTTATAGCTCGTAGGTTTGGATACTCTTGCTGAAGCCTGAATGTGCTGCTTAGTTGTTTCCAAGGACTCCCCAAGTTATCTTTAATTAGTGCAATTAATTAATTACTGCATTTTATTCTTTATGTGCTTGATTGGTAATCCAAAATTTGCGCAGATGAACAAAAAGCAGAGAATTGCTTATAATTTTTACAATACTTGTTACCCTACACTATTTTCTATTATGTCGATTTTTATCATTGATTCATTTGATGTTACATGTTTGATGACTAGTTTTCTCATATCTGTGATGACTAGTTTTCTTACATGTTTGATCGTATGGTTCCCAAGTGTTTTAAACTTTTTTACGGCATGAAATATTCCTACTCAGTACTCATACATGCATTGCATTATAGACCCGATGGCAGTGCATCTACCTTTTCTACTCAACACTACCAATTCTGTTATTCTGTTTTGCATATGGATGACTCATTTAACTCTCTTGCAAAAGGAAAACTAGCGCGGGTCAGACAAATACTCTGGAGATTCTAGAACTATGTAGTCATAAAGAAATATCAAGAACTGGTCTTCGGCTCATTTTTCCTGATTCTCTATTTCCATTTGCTTTCATTTACAAAGATAAGGTTTGCTAATTTGTTAAGAGTTTGTCTTTTGTTTCTTTCTTTCTCTCTTTCAAATTATGTTACTGATGCCCAGTATGTTCTTTGTTTCACATGCAGAGCAAGAATGTGTCAGGAAATCATTTGATGCTGTATGCATTAACAATCTCAGGGGTCGCTTACCTCATCAGATTGAGGAACAATTTTGACTATGGAATTTCTTCTGTTGTCCCCACTGATGAGTTTCTTGAGTACAACACAGATGTTCAACCTCATTATGGAGCAATTACAGCTGTTAATGCAGTACCAGGGTGTCTGCTAGTTGGAAGAAGCGATGGATCAATTGGTTGTTTCCAGATCGGCACACTTGACCCCAGCCAATCAGGTCAATAATATGGTCATGCCATTTTCTTGTGTTCAAAACTCTCGTGTTATTCTTCCTTTGATTGGTCATGACTATTTTGTTTGTCATTTGACTCACTAATAGCAATTGTCTGGTATGACATTCCTGATGTTAATTGTTCAAATTTTGAAATAGTGGTATAATTTGTGATACTATATAGGTTGTATTTGAATAAATTCTTTCAGTTTGATTTTATTACTTAAAGTTTACGCCTGCATATTTCTCCGTCAATTCTTATCTTGTTGATCATGCAGTTATGCAGTCTCAGTATCAACCCTGTTACTCTATATTTTGTAGGCTTTGTGTCTGATTTGCGAGATGATGCCGGTTTTAGTCGGCTGTGGGGAATGCTATCAAGGTATCTACTTCTATTTTAAAATTTTGGGTCTCAAAACCTTCTAATTTCTCATTTCAGATATGTTTAACTTCCACACTTTTAGGGTGTGTGACTGATTTCTTGGTCTTTCGATAGCTCGTTTTTAATTTTGGAGAGAACAATAAGAAAACTTTGTTAAAGAAAAGTGAGATTTATTTTAGAGTGTGATTGTGTATCTTTAACTGCAATATTTTGATTTGAGAACTTTATATTTAAAATAGTGATAAGAAATGATTGGTGATTGAAAAGTAACCAACATACAATGTGTATTTGTGACATGAAAGTATAATATACTATAATGCTGATAGTTGGTCCTTGTTTTTATAGTAAGTATATTTCTCCTTCCACTCCCCACTCTCCATTCCACGCACGCACTGTTTCTCGCTGCAAGTATTGTTCTGAGGTTTCTCAATAATCATTATGAAGCATTAAATATGTAGTTGATCTAATAATAAGGACTAACTGGTTGATTAGAATAGCAGATCACAAGTTTTAATGGATAAACTGTTCTTTCATGTTTGACTAGAAATATGACTATAGACTACAGTAAGGTTAACGGTATGTCAAATACTGATATAAATATGTAAATAATCTGAATATTGTTATCTGCGTTACTGGATTATGGTTTCCTGAGTTGATTTGACTTTTATGGCTGGTTAGTTATTCTTTGCTTTGTCAAAATAAATGGTAGAGATTGCGGATAACTGGACCCATAAACACAAGCTAAAATATCTGCTGTAAGCAAAGTGAAACTGTGCCTGGAAATCTAATTGTCTCCCCTTATGATTGAATAGTTTTCATTGCATACTGTATTTACATACCTATTGTCATTTAGGAACCCGACTGTTGCCGCTGTACAGGATTTAGTAATATCAGAGGTACAACAAGGAAAGCTTCTTTTTGTTCTTCACTCTGATGGAAGCTTTCGTGTTTGGGACTTTTTAAGTCGTAGTAAGATTTTCAGTAATACAATGACGGTTCCAACAATGCCAGGCAAGTATCTTAATTGACTCTATATTGCGATCTCACAATGAAATTGATTCTTATGACTAGATTTTCAATTAAACTTTTGGCATCGGAATTTCGTTTATTTTTTGATCTAATCAATGTAATAAAATACCCAGCTTGTAATAAAATACTCAACTTTTAATATATGTTAATCTAATATGGAATTATCCGAATCCAGTGGTACGAAATTAGGGTCAACTGTTTCATTGCCACTGGAAAGATCATTAATAGAGAAAGAGTTGTTTGGAGCGTGGGAAAGAAGAAGAATCAAGAAGCAACTTTTTTTTGTACGCCGCAGTTGTTCGGAGTTTAGAAAAGAATACATCAGAGTTGTAAATCTTAGGGTTAATAAGGAATGGTAAAATACTAGGTATTAAAAGTAAATATGCCTAATAATAATAATAATCTTAAAAAATAAATACGTCAGTCAACTGAACCAAAAAAAAATATGAGGTGGTTGCATCGCACGAGTTGACTTGGATGCGAGTTGACTCTGCTGCCTCATGGTTTGAGGTGCACAAAAATTGTAACAAGAGTGACTCGTGCGTCTCAGCTTGGTAAAATGACGAGGCAGTACGATTTGCCCATTTTTTGTAAACACTGGATCTAACATAGACATGAGTTTTTATTTCTAGAAAGAAAAGGCAAAGATCATGTCTATGGACTATTTAACATCAAAGAAATGAAATGTAAGGTGAACTGGGCTACTAATATTATGCCAGTGGCACGGTCTAATCATTTTACTTGGACTGGCTTCATTCCTACATTTTGTCAACTATCCTATCTGAATATGCCTTAACTATCTTATTCTTACTAAAATAGGAAGTTGCTAGATTTAGTAATATATGCACTAGGTTAGTTACTAACAACATGGTTTTTGCGTAGCAAATTTTTGAATTTTAAGTCAGAATGGGTGATTAGTAAATTTTGTTTTCTGGTCATCTACGCTACTTTTAATGAGAACTTGAAGATATCTACCTTGTTGGGAATTGCAAATTCCATTTCCTTTAATGATTTTCTATTTTAAATTATTCAAGTGATTTGCTACCCATTTCCTGTATAATTATTGTTGATTATATACAATAGTGTTTTTACTGATCTGTTTATTTTTTCTCTTCTCACTTTCAGGTGCATTTTTGAGGCTCTGGGCGGGTGAAGCTAATGACAGTGGCATAATTCCATTGGCAATGCTTCATAAACAAAATTCGGTATGTGGCTTTCATGGAATCTACCATGCTTTTGAATTGAGTAATGGATACCAGTTCTCATACAAATATTAAATATCTTTAGTGGTCACTTCTGATGCATCTATTTTTTGTGTCTGTTTTCATATTAGATGATACTTTTCTGGCAAGTAAATGAAATATATACCTTACCACCATTAAATTTTATAATCATATGTAGATGAATTTTCTGATTATTTTGTAAACTAGCAAAATTTGTGGTTTTTTTAGTTTTTAGCTAGACCTTTTTTAGAATTTTACACAGTTTTCCAACTGATTTTGAAAGTTTTGATGCGAATATTTACTCATTTCTCATTTTGTAAATTGCTAAGGAAGTTAGCACAGAAACAATCTTTCTGTATGACCTTCATTGCAATGTGGGAGACAGGATACTGTTGTCTTTGGAGCCTTCAGTGAAAGAAATCTCTTTGGAAGAGGTAAACAGATGAGTCACCTTATGCTATACTGCTTGTCAACTATAGTTACCCAAATCCAATCATAGCATTATATCTACATCCTATATTTTCAAGGGTGGACCTATTGATGTCAAGCTTACTTCAAGCAAAGTGTGGATTCTCAAGGGAGAGAGACTCATTATGCAGGATTTGGTTGGTAGTAACAAACCATTGTAAGTTGCTCTATTTATGGGTTATTTTATCCCAGCTACACATATTTCGCTGAAACCTCCATTTAAAATTATAATTAGTTTGAGATGCTTCTTTATTTATGCTTGTAAAGCTGCATCTGTACAACATTCTTTGTACTTTGGTCATCATTTTTTAAATATTTATCTGAACACTAGAAATACCCTGTGCTGCGCTCAGTGTTGCTAACGCTCATTTTTGTTGTGTTAGGGAATTAGCAAATTACTATACTTTGCAGGAAACATTAATTGCTGACCTGTTATTGCAAAGTTCTAAGCATTCTTCAGACGATCTTCTATGGCTTTCATATTCAATATTTTCGGCTACAAAGGTGATTTATATATTTTCAGTTATTGCAAATTTTACAATGTCCAGCTGCTATCCTTGTACTAGTGATTGTGCATCAACTTATAGAACATATTTTGTAACTAGTGAAATGCCTTGTGAGCTTAGATAATCCTTTGGTAGTGAATTCTGTGTATAAAAAGCCTCGTAGTTCTTATGATGGATTCATAATGACTTTTTGTCTTTCAGCCCTCATTTGGTTAATTTTGTGTCTGTTCTCTTATAACTCTCTCTATGTTACATTAAATGCTTTGTGATGCTTCATGATGTAGACTTGTGGACGAATGTGGTGCTTGATTTATTTAATTTGCATATCTATGGAATTTGTTCCCTGAAGTTGGGTTCATGTCATGTCTTAAGTGATTTGTGAGTGTGCAATTTTGTGCAGCTCAACTTTTTTATGGTTGATTGAGTGAATGTCGAACATTTTAATGTATATATTTTCTTTAAATATCACTTTGGGTAGGACAAGGTTCTACAATAGAGAACTCATTAGTTGGCTTGTTTAAGTTTCGATGTCATTGGAAGCAATATGAGTTCCGGAGAGATGGTTTGACACTGAAATTTTGTGGATTTATGGCATCACGTATAGTTTTCTAATTTATAACATCCTGCCATCCCATTTCAAGTTTATGTATTTTCTTTTGATAAAATTATTTAATTATTATGTGACAGGGACTACATGAATTTCTCTGAGTTGGGATGTCATTGTATGTTAAACGGGGTTAGTTTATTGGAATGTGGGACCTTAGTTCAAAGAACATACTTTTGTAGTTTATATCTTGGTGCTGTGAATATATAAATTTGAGACTGGGCAACTTTATGTGTAATAAAAAAATACTTTTATTCAGCAGGAGGAGGTCGCCCCTTTCGTTTCTTCTGTTTTTTTGCGTGCATTGCTTACTCCTGGAGTTCACTGCAATGCTGTTCTGAGGCAAACTTTAGGAGATTATAACAAACTCTACACTGATTCTGAGTTCACTTCATTCACTCTTGATGGCCTGAAAAGTGAGATTTTGTCGCTGATTGAGCATCAGGTAGTTATTTTTTTATTCCAATAATTATCTTAAAGATCGTTATTCTGGAAAATTGTCCCTTTTTATTTTACTTGAGCATCCTGTTCCCAAAATTTTCTGATCCTTCAGACTTCTGGAATATACGTACATGATTAGCTCTCTATTTTTCTTAACTCTCATACACACAAAATTGTCCCTTTTTATTTGTAAGAGGTGGCGGGTGCTCAGAAGGTAATAAATGCACACATTCTTTTGTAGGGTGGAAGTGGAAGTCCATTCTCTATTCTTCAATTTTGGAAAGCATTCTGCTCCCGTTATGTAAATAATTGGCGTAGATACAATGCTGCATGTGGTCTGCTAGTAGATCCATTAACAAGCGCCATAGGTTTAGTGAGAAACAACACAATCTCTCTCTGCCGGGGCTTGGAGGAAGTGGAGCATATTATCTATGGTATACCTGACCAATCATTAATGTCACATTATATGCATGAACATTTCAACTTCAGCAATATAATTTATGCGTCGCAAATGTTTCCAATGCATAATATATTATACTATATTTTTTCAGGTTCGTTCGAGGAACAAAACAGGCATGATTACCCCGGAGTTGATGAGCTTGATAGAGAGATTCTATTTGAGTTATTACAATGTCTTCAACATGTGAGCCAGCAATTAGGCAAAGCTTCATCCGCTATATTTTATGAGTCCCTTCTTACTTCACCTCATATGTCATCTGAGGAAGTTGTTTCTCGATTTCTAAAGATATTAGAAACTGGATATAGTAACACTGCAGCTGTGCTAATATCAGAACTTGGCGTTGATACTGCCTGGGAGAAAGAATTGTCCAATCACAGAAACTTAAGAAAATTTTCCACAAATATGTTTTTGTCCCTTCGTGCATTGTGTTATAAAGCGAACTCTTGGGACAAGGTTTTGGATGTTGTGGTTGAGGGCTACTTAAAGTTCTTAGTGCCTCGCAAAGTTGCACTCAATTCGGATACTGAAGCAATTTTCCATTTACATGGTTCTGCAATAGTACAATCCACTTCCCAAGTTGCTAAAGTGATGTTTGAATCTGTGCTGGATGTACTTATGCTGCTAAGTTATATGACTAACATCAGTGGGCAGGTCAGTTTGCATTAAACTAATAAAACATGTGAATCTGTGGTAGCTCAGATTGCTTGGCCAATAGAGGTATCAATTTAATCAATAATAACAATGTTGACTCTAAAATCTATCTGACCATTTGGAGGTTATGACATTCAGGACTTAGGTTGAAGTTTTAATATTGAAGCTTGAAAATATCATAAAGTCAACTTTGCTCTGCTCATAGATGTGATCTTAATTGTGCGAGCACTAGAACCTATTATTCATCACTCCACTTCCACATGCCAACACCCACTAACCCTCCATCAGCTTCAAAACTTGCGTTAATATTATATTATGGAGGAAGATAACAATTTGTTCCCTTTCTTCTGCAGATTGGCATGTCGCATATTGATGTCTCAAGAGTTAAACTCGAGTTAATTCCAATGATTCAAGAACTTCTTACGGAGTGGCATATTATCCGTTTCTTTGGTACCACACCATCTGAATCTCCTGCAATTGAAGATTTTAGTTATCGGCTTTCATCCTTACAAATTGGTATGAACAAATGACCTTTTTGATGAGTTCATTTTGTATTGCTAGTGTATTTCCTTTACCATCCGATACATGTAATGATTAGTGAGATCAAGCTTTACCTTCATTGTTTAGCCTTATTATAAAAAAATGTTGATTATATTTATGATATATATTGTGTAAAAATTCAGCTTAAGTTGGTTCTCACTGTTTTAGTTTGCTGCTCTAGACAGCTACACCTGTGCTTGAGTTGTTTCCGTTTTTCTGGATGATCCTTTTCAGATAACAACAATATGGACAAAAGATTGTGGAATGGAAGGCTTGGAAAATCTGACTTTTCTTTGGCATTTGTAATATTACTGAGCATGCAATGTTCCTCTGGGGAAAAGAACATCTCTTTCGGCCGACTTCCAAATCCCAGCAGCTTAATTAATTTAAGTAGGGAGTTCACCAGCTGGATAATTTGGGGAAGAAGTGGAAAAGAACCTTCTGTATTCTTCAGCAATTCCATTGATCTTGCTCTAGTCCTACTTAGACACGGACAGTATTCTGCTACTGAGGTTTCTTTTTCTATTTCTTAATTACTATACCCGTGTGTTCATCATTTAGACAAAAGAGAGTCTTGAAACAATCTCCCCCATCTTTTTTTTTCTCTTTTCTCCCTCTAGTATTTGCTTACATTGGTGGGTGCGTATTCACGCAAGGAGAAAATATTCAGAAGCCTTCAGGATGTGGATGGCAAGTTTTCCATAGCTTTCCATCTTCTTGGATGTTGTCTAGTTATTCAAACCCAACATGGATTGAATAGAACAGCTAAAGAAAGTAAAGTTGGGGAAGCACTCCACTGTTTTTTCAGGTAAAGAGGTTCTGGTATTTGATTTACGATTTATGAAGTGGAATAACATAGTTTAGGGTTTCAAATTGATTGGATTAGACTGTTGACCCATTTCTATATTTTGCTTCATTTTGTTCATGTACGCGTTCCGTGGGATTTACTCATTCTGTCTTTCTAAAGTCAGTCCATCACTTGAGGCTATCATTTATTAGTAACCTAACTCAGTCTAATTCAACTGATCATTTAAATGGTGTTGAGGTATATATGATTTGAGAGGAATAAAAGGATCTCTGATGATAGATGTGAATCTCTTGATGAGATGTGGGAACTATTTAAATATATAGTGGCTTAGTGGTCTCTTAGTCAAATGCTTTTAGTGATATTCATATATCATATGTATGTAGAAATTGGTATTTTGCTATGTGATCTAACCTTGTAATTAGGTCTAGGGATTTCTCCTCCCTATTTTTGCAATAAAGTTCATGTTTCTTATAAAAAATTATGATAATTTAAATGGTTGCCATTAAAACTTGTTATTTTTGGGGAACCTACTTTCATTTGTAAATTAAACGGCAAGCTAAGAACTTTTATAACACAAAAAGTAGGAAGTTATATTTTCTCTTACTATGTTTATTGTTCAGAGCTGCATCTATTGAAGGATCTTCCAAAGCTTTGCAAAATTTGCCACATGAAGCAGGATGGTTGCGAATTGATTTCAGTTACGTGCATTTTATTATTTTTTATATCGCTTAATTTATGAATTTGTTCCTCCTTTTATAATTCATTATTTATTTTCCAGGTAGTTCATCAACTGCAGCGTGGAAGCTTCAGTATTATCAATGGGTGATGCAGCTGTTTGAACAATATAATTTGAGTGAAGCTGCTTGCCAATTTGCTCAAGCTGCACTTGAGCAAGTTGATGAAGCCCATAACAGCAGTGAAGGGTTTGGGGAATCAGTGACCACCGTGAATGGCAGACTTTGGGCTAACGTGTTTAAATTCACTTTAGATCTTAATAATTATCATGATGCATATTGTGCAATAATTTCAAATCCAGATGAAGAAAGCAAGACAATCTGCTTGAGGCGTTTCATCATAGTTCTTTATGAGCGTGGTGCTGTAAAGGTCTTGTGCTATTTTCTTCCTGGACTATTACCCTCTTTCCATGCATTTCATGTTTAATTACTGTTATAGCTTTCTTAATATTTATATTGGACTTCAAGAAAATAAAAGTATGGGCAAATTCTTTAAAAAACTACATTTGGGCATACTTCGGACTTCTAAAGCAGTTGCGCTCTTATACTTGTGTTAAAGTTTGTCATGGTAGAGCTAGGTATTATCTTGTGATTTAGTTTTGCTCATGCATCATTTAAACTTCTCAGATACTTTGTGATGGCCAGTTACCGTTGATTGGTATAGTGGAGAAGGTAGAGCAAGAGCTAGTGTGGAAGGTCTGATATGATTTTCCATATGGTTGTAATCTTCTACTTTTAGGCTACTTATTTCCTTGTATATTAATGATATCAAACATTTGCTTCACAGGCAGAGCGTTCTGATATTTCCACCAAGCCAAACCCTTTCAAATTGCTTTATGCATTTGAGATGCACAGGCATAACTGGCGTAGAGCTGCAACCTACATATACTTGTATTCTTTGCGCTTGAGAGCCGAAGCAGCTGCTAAAGATCATCAACACAGATCTTTGACTTTGCAAGAGAGGCTGAACGGGCTTTCTACTGCTATCAATGCTTTGCAGCTTGTTCATCCTTCATATGCTTGGATTGAAGTTCCGGTTGATGAACCTTCCCACGACAAAGAATACTATCCAAATAAAAGGGCTAGGATAACAAAGCAAGATCAATGTAAATCATCCTCCAAAATGAACTTTTGTTAATAAATTTTCAGTCCTTGGATGCTTAAAGTTGCATTTCAGGATTCTAAATCCATGAGGTCGATTTTTATAATTTCATGTTACAGCGCATTGCAGTTCCAGGATCTTCCATTTTTTAGCTATTTTTTTTGGTTCATATTTGTTCTTTGAAATTCACCTAAATTTGTGGTTTTGAATCCTTTAGCAACCCTTTCAAACATTAACTTCCCTTCTTTAATGTTTTAGGCTGTGTTATTCTGGTGCCATCCATTTATTGTCCTCGCACTAATCACATTTTCTCCTCTTCTGATTCAGGTTCTCCTGATGAGGCTTTGCCTCAAAAGCTTCCTTCTTTTTTGGATGTTGAGAGGCTAGAAAAGGAGTTCATTTTAACATCAGCGGAATACGTGCTCTCTTTGGCTAACATCAAGTGGACCTTTACAGGTTATTATGATAACTTATGCATTTTCAATAAAATGATTTGCCTTAATATTTATTTTTTCCCTTTGTTCCGTTCCTTCTAGTTTCCGTTAAATGATCTTAAAAATATGACCACATTTTGCTGAAAACGTTGAAATTGAGTAATTTTTCCTCCTAATCAGCAAGAGGCTTGTATTATTAATACATGCTTTACTTTTTACAGAAAATGGTTTTTATGGGACTAACTTCGCCAGTCCTCTTCAGTAATATGACCAAACTTACAATTTAGCCTCCCCTATATTGATATAACTAGTTTGTTCATTGATGACTTTCAATTATACACTAAGATTCGTTTTTCTCAAAATTGCTAGAATTCTCAAATATTTTTAGACTATATATAGACTACTGTTAGAGAGCTAGACATACTCAGGCTTCCCTTTTGTCGGTGGTCTCAAGCCTTTTCTCAAGGTCTTTCATTTATTTCTATCTTTACATTATTTCAGGAATTGAGAAGCCATCAGCAGATCTTTTTGATTTATTAGTGGAATCAAATTCTTATGATATGGCTTTTACCGTGATCCTCAAGTTTTGGAAGGGTTCTGTTCTTGAAAGGTTACTATCCATCATCTTTGACTTCTAAGCCCTATAAACTGTTGAAAGGAATTATGTATTTTTGATTTCTAACTACGCACAAACTCAAATGTCAACTGGTCAGGGAACTTGAAAGAGTCTTTATCTCCATGGCATTGAAATGCTGCCCAAGTAGACTAGCTTCTTCATTGCAAGGGTAAGTACATGAACATGTTGTCTATACTACTGATGACTATAACTTCATATTATCTTCATTATGTTATTTCTTGCTCATACCTTATCTAGTTGAGCTAGACCAAATTTAATTTATGTTGAGTAAATGAGTAATAGTTTAGATGAGTCTTGAATCATTCCCTGAAAACTCATAGCTAAGCTTTAGAAGATTTCTCCAATGAACATATATATATGAGTACTGATAAAGCAACATTTCACTTTTCTCAGGAAATATCATAAAACGCATGGTCTTTTGTTGACTTCATCACAAGATGAGTTCGTTCATAATTCCCTTGATGCAGCTGCAGCATTACAAAATTCAGGCAGTGGCCACTGGGAAACCCTTGAGCACTATCTTGTTCGTAATTCTTATAACCTTGTTTTATTTGATACTCTATTCCATGTTGGATTGCAGTATCCAGTGGTTTATATCAGGGTTACTTTTACTTCTTTTTTATTTCTATTCCTTGTCCTTGTATTTATCTACTTTGTCTAATGTGACGTGACCCCCTCATTTATCATTATATGAAGCATTTTGGATTTTCCTACACCCTGACCGAAGTCTTTAAAGAGGTTAAGCAGGTGTCATCCATATGAGTTGTCTAACAAAATTTAGTAGGAGTGATAATTGAGTTTCCAATTATTTTTAACTAAATTTTACATTTTTGCCTGTTTGCTTTTACCTTTTGCATATTATTTTTTCTCGAGTTTAGTTTAATCTTGTGTATTTGACTTATGCATTCTATAATAGATTAGAGGTGGAAGTTCTTTGTATCTGACTTTTAAATTAGCTTAGTCCCCTAAAACTAATTTCTGGTGCCATTTTTTGGTCTAAACTGGTAACACAAGTTAAAACTTAGTGAATCACATATTGCAGGATAAATACAGGTCATTTCATCCCAGATTACCATTAGTTGTTGCTGGAAATCTCCTTTCTGTTGATTCTCAAATTGAGTTACCGCTTTGGTTGGTTCGATATTTTAAGGTAATTGTTGTATATATACACCACTTTATTTGGAATGATCAATTTTCTGTTGCTATTATTGATTTTTGGCTTTGGGCAGTAGGGATATTAAGAAACCAAGATGGATGCTTGTTCTTTCCTAATTTTTACTTGAACTATAACAGGGTGATCGTAATGAAAATAGCTTTGGAATGAGTGGAAATGAGTCAAATCCAGCTTCACTGTTTCGATTATATGTTGATTATGGTCGGTATACAGAAGCCATTAATTTATTGGTTGAGCACACGGAAACCTTGGCATCAATTGTAAGTCAGGCATTTTTTTTTCATAATAGAGCATCTCCTAGTTTTTTTTCTTTTATTTAGCTCCTGGGCATGTGCAATTCGTTATGTCTTTTATTTCCAGATATTTTATTAACTTTTGAGCATAATTTCTTTAATCGTGAGATCTTGTTGATTTATTTAGGAAAAATAGTAGGATGGATGAATAGGATTAACCTTGACATCCATATGATTTGTGGCTGTAAAAAATTTGTATGAACCCACTATAAAATCATAACAACAAGATTCAGGATTTTGAAATAGGATTATTCTTGTTTAGTGTATGTAAAAAAGCTGCAAACTTACGACCCTAAAATCATGGCAGACAAGATCCTAAAACCCGCCCATTAACGGTGCTGCATTGTTGTCATTGTTTTTTTAAAACTATTTTTTTTTATTTTGGAATTAATTAATTGCAGCGGCCAGCTGATGTCATCCGCCGTAAAAGGCCGTTTTCTGTTTGGTTTCCATACACTTCAATCGAACGTCTATGGTGCCTGCTTGAGGAATCAATAAAATTGGGCCACAGGATTGACCAGAGTGAAAAGCTGAAGAAGTTATTGCATGGGGTTCTGTCAAAGCATCTCAATCTGGTATGTTTTGAGCTATTTAAGTGATGCATGTTTCATTCGAGTAAATGATCGTATTTAATATTCTAATTATCATTTTTCACTGAAAACAAAAACAGCTGAAAGTGGATTCAGATGATGTTCGGTCTTCAGCAAGCTAGAAATGAGGTCTTGGGTGCTGGGCTTACTTATAGTTTTATGCCCTATGGATGGACAATTTTGAGCCAATCTAAAGACCAGTTAATTTGCTCTCTAATTTAAACTCTTTCCAGAGTTGACACAAAAAGACCAACAGAAGCTATGGTTCAAGCTCGAGTTATTTGTCGCTTACCTAAAGCTGGAGGACGTTGCGTGTACCAGGTGGAAATTTGCTGGTTAGCTTGCGTTAGGTGTGTTTGCTCGTGACATTTTGTACGATTTTATGTATACCAAAATTGCTTTGATCTCCCTTATGAGAAGATTCATGTGCATTATAAATTCAATGGGTTCTAGAGAGAAGCAAAAGGTCAATTCAATTCAAGAACATGATATTAGTCTTATAACAACCCTTTTCACATTTATTTGCTTCTGGAGTAAGCAATAGAATTTGATTGGGGCCCTCACAGAGATTTTGTTTTTTGAAATTAGAAGTCCCCCTCGCTCACCTACTTTTAACTAACTTAACAAAATTGCACTAGGGCCACTTATCTTGAATGAAATACTTACGTGGTAAACAATACTCTTTGAGAATTTCTTATTTTTGTGTTACAAAAATTAAAAAAATAATATATTTTATACAGTATATATTTTTATAAGTATTTGTAAATTTGTATATTATTTGTTACAATAAATAAATTGTTCTAAACTTTTCAAGATAATTCTAATACTATTCTCTCTAAAGTTAGTTTTGGACAAAAATCACACGAATTAAAAGTAAATTCAGATCTTATATTTTATGTTAAAATGTAGTATAATTTATGTTTTACCAATATACATGAATGTATTAATGACAGAATTAGAGTAATAAGCAATTAATGGAGTATATAACATAGACCATTCAATGAATTTTAAATGCCTCTAGAGTAGAGACTTAGAAACAAGAAATAAATAATTCTGCTTTTTGAGCCCCGTGATCTATCCGGAAAACGCGTGCCAAATATATACCATTTAAATTACTATGATAAAAATAATCACATTATAGAAGTAATATAAAAAATTTATACTCGTTATCTCTCATAATAATTTATATACTCTATTGTTTTTATTCGTCTCATAAACTTTGCATACTTAAGAAAATCAAAATTTTAAATTTAATTGTACACACATTTACATCAAATGCAAAATAAATATACTATCATATTTTTTATAGAAACTCTCAACGATTTTTGTTGGGGGGGGGGGGGGGGGGGGGGGGGAATTATGTATTACTTATTTTGTTTTGACAATATCTACATACGTAGTACTATTAAATAAAAAAATATTATGTTGCAAAAATTATATTTTTTTATGATAAAAAATGATTTTGTATTTTTTAAATATAAAATTATACAATACTTTATTGTAAATCTAAGTTTGCTGCAACTAATTACTTATTTGACCTCGGTTTTTTTAAAACATTTCTTAAATACAAGTTCAAAAACAACTTATTGTTGAAAAGTAGAAAATAAAACCAACCAATTAATCAACTAATCTAATCAATAAAAGTAGTATTACTGCTAATTATAATTACTTTGTGTTAATAAAGTATTAGTAATTAATAGTGTACTAAAGAATCAGTCTTAAGACCAAAAGGAAACAGTAAAAGTGCGAAATAATAATACCCACACACACATAAATATATTTTCCTTTTTTAAAATAAATAAGTATATAAATAATTTTCCAGTCAAGGAAGCTTATTCCTTTGGTATTTGTAAAGATGAGAATTTTACTAAAAAGAGGAAAAAGTTAAAACAATGGAAAATAAAAAAATAATTAAAAATGATTTCATTTCGAGTGAAAATAAAGAGAAACTCGGCGAGCTCTTTACCACCTACAAATTACAATTTCACTTCTTATTTTTCTCAACTAACATTTTAGCCCACAATATAGGATTCTTCATTCAAACGGTTTGGATCTTCTCTTCCAACAAAAAAGAAGATTTTTAAAGAAAAAATCATCAGAGGAAGAACGAAGAAAGTGATATTTGTAGTCTTCCTTTCAGTAAGTTCATTATTTATTTATTTTAATTCAAGGATTTTGAATTCTTGAAGTGCGTGCGGTGTTTTTTTGTTATATCTTGAAGTGTAAAGATGTAATTTTTTTTCCGGGTTCTGTCGTTCTGTTTTTGGGTTTGATGTTCGATGAAGTGTGTGAGCTTAATCTACAATGGGTTTCTTTAATTTTGTCGATTTGGGTTAGTAAATGGAGTGGTTTCTGCATGCCCTAGCTGATTAGTCTTTTTTTTTTCGAAGAATGTGTTTGGGAAAATTGTTGAATTTAGGAATCTTGAAGGATGCCCGTAAGCTCAAAAGTGATGTTTTTGGGATTTCTTGAAAAATAAGATTTCATTTTGGAAATTTCTAGGGATTTTCACGTTATGAGGATTCAAATTCATGTTATTAATCTTGAGATTCACCCCCTAAACCGTTTAGTTGAGCTTCTGTATAAATTGAGTTACTTGACAATGCACACGATGTTTCTTCTGTCGGGGTTGCTTCAAAATTTTACCATTGTCTGCTTATAGACATCGATGTTTTGAACGAACGCTTTATAGATGTTGTTTATTCAACTTTTATTTGGTAACTATGATTGCATTAGTCATCACCACTAACTACTGATAAATCTCTAACTAACATTGACAAAACTACGGTTTTACCGTTTCAATATTGAATCAACATAAGTACAGCTTCAACGTCTAAGAGTGTATGTGGTTTTTGCTTCATACATATAAATCTTATTGATGAACAAATCCTTCGTGGGTCAGCAACCTAATACTCTTTGTTGTCAAAAGAAGCATGATGTATTTATTACATAAGTACATACCTTCATTTTTTTACTTCCTTTTTTGGAGTTTATACCTTAACTAAAAAAGGGCTTATCCGACTCAGCCACTGTAATTTGCTATGTAGTTGTATCGTATCAAATTGTGCTAAGGTATAGAGTTCACAAACACTCAATGTTTGAGGTGACATTTTTTTAAGGTGACAGATATCTGGTGACTCGATGAAGAAGCCAGATGCAATAAATGACATAGAGAAAAATCACAGTAACATCAGGGATCAAGTAGTAAGGGAAGACAGTGAGTACGTGAGATTAGTAATACCAAACGAACGAAGAGTACCAGAAGCAGATACAGAAAATCAATCACAGTCAAGGAAAAAGGCTCACATATGGTGGATCAAGTTCGTAATATGGTGTTTATTCACCTTAATTCTGCTTTTTGTATTCGCTAAGTGGGGAGTGCCCTTTCTTGTGGAGAAGGTAATTTTAATTTCCTCATTTAATTTGATATCTTTCTTCCTATTATCCTTAAATGTAAAATCCAATAAAGAGAAATAGAAACTATTTTGCGATTATATAAAACGCGGATGTAAATAGAAATCGATAAATTTCAGCTATAACAACATATTTTACTCTTTTTCTTTCGTGACCCATCTTCCCTTAATGGCCTATTGTTGTAGTATGGTTGAAGGTTGCTGTAGTTTAAGTATAGTACATTATAATGGTAAATCATTTCCAAAATGATTGTGTGGTTCTATTATTTATTTCCTTGCAAAGTCATTATTTTTTGGGCTTCATAAGATTTTTATTCAGAGCAAGAGGCAACTGGTAATCTTTAGCCGGGAGCTAATTAATTATCTTTGGTTATGAGAAGGAAAATAATATTGTTGAAGTATTAACATTCAACGGGACCATTGTTAAAAAAAAACATTATGAGGATAGTTGTTGCTTATGCTCTTGCTGATTTTGCAGTATCCCATATTCCCATTTCAGAAACATCTAATTTCAAATTTTACAAAAAGTACCCCTCTGGGATTCTACTTTTCTTAGATGCCTCATATGCAAAGACCATTCCGAACCCTTCCATCTCGATTTTAAAAAGTACTAAAATCAACCCCTTAATTATAATAATGAATCAAGATAGGGCTGATTTTGTAATTAGGCCATCCTTTCGAGATACTTCTTGTAATCATCCTTTATTTGGCCGAATATGTTCAATAATAAAAACATGATGCTAAACTTCTGTATCCCTAACATGCATCTGATCTGTAACCCCACTTGTAATCAGGTCCTTTATCCACTTTTACGATGGGAAGCCACTGCCTTTGGTCGTCCAGTGTTGGCAATTGTTCTAGTAGCTTCTTTGGCTTTGTTCCCAGTGCTTCTAATTCCTTCTGGTCCTTCTATGTGGCTAGCTGGGATGATGTTCGGATATGGCTTGGGGTTTGTCATCATTATGGTCGGGACTACCATTGGAATGATCTTGCCGTACTTAATTGGTCTACTCTTCCGTGACAGAATTCATGTAAGATATTACTCGAACTGGCACTTGATTATGTTGCAATTATTGTATATGGGAAAAAAACATTAAAATTTTGAAAAACAAAACTCAGGGTATATCCCCTTCAAGTTAGAGTATAGTTGTTGAGTACAAACCTCAGGGTATGTTTGTAATGCTTTTGGGGTGTATTTGTAATTTTGGAAAAATAATATTTTTGGTAATTAGCCAAAGTATCGGTATTTTGTAATTTTACCCGATGGCTTCTATTATTAAAAAAGAACATATCAACCATCAAAGTATAAAAACTCCTCCATATAGAAATGAGTAATTCGAAAGATCGCTTTATATCTTATACGTGTATCTTCTACTAAAGAAATGAGTTTCTCTGTGATTCCTTAGCAATGGTTGAAGAGATGGCCTCAAAAAGCTGCTATGATAAGGTTGGCCGGAGAAGGGAGTTGGTTCCATCAATTCAAAGTGGTTGCACTTTTTAGAGTTTCGCCCTTTCCATATACAATATTCAATTACGCGATTGTCGTGACAAGCATGACCTTCTGGCCCTACTTATGCGGATCTGTTGCTGGGATGATACCAGAAGCTTTCATTTACATTTACAGGTATCTACCTCTTTCTCTTACAATACACATATATATGCCCCACTCGTTGAACCCAAGTATCGAAAAAATCTAGCTATTTATCAGATCATAAATATTTGTATTTGTGGAAAACTAATGTATTTTTTGTAATTAACCCATATTTGAAAAGGCACTAAAAAGAAACTCATGCAAGTAAAATGCATCATTCTGTTTTGGGAAATGCTTTACATGGTAAAATTTCGTTCTTGCAAGTTTTCATTGCTGACTCGATTTTTCCCGACTTTTATTTTTCTTCTGCAGTGGTCGACTTATAAGGACATTAGCAGATGTTCAATACAGGAACCATCATCTTACTCTCGTGGAGATCATTTACAACGTCATCTCCTTTATAGTGGCCATCATCACTACCGTTGCTTTCACCATCTATGCTAAGAGGACGTTGAATGATCTCGAGACATCAACAGGAGATTGCGAAGGCCCGATTAACCGGAGTTTAGAGATGGGGAAGCTTCCCCTTGAGAAACACAAGAATAGCTTTCCGTATTCTTCTTGATTCTTAGATTTTCGGATTATTTTAGATCTCTTGTTGTGACATCGTCACATCGAAAAATGGGATTTATGATTTGAATTGGTGTCTATCCCATTGGCACACACCACTGTTCACGTGTACAAAGCAAAACGCTCGTTTGGTTTTTAGAGAAAAAAGAAAAAAAGAAAGATAAATGAAAACACTAATGAAGTAATATCATTTTTTATTTTTTTATTTTTCGTTTAGGAGTTATTTCGATTCTGTTAGTTTCACCCAGAGTGCAGGAGGTAAAGGCTAAAGAGGAATATCTTGATATGTAAAATTGACTGTTACCTAACATTCTATGAAAATGATGATATAAAATTGGGAAATATTACTCTCACAATAATTGATGCACATAAAAAAATTATTTTTTTGGTTTTTAAATACTCCACAATTTACTTCCTTCATGCTCACAACTACACATTTTTATTAATTTTTATTTAATTTTTAGGTTTTAAAATACTCCACTATTTACTTCCTTGTGCTCACAACTACACATTTTTATTAATTTTTATTTACTTTAGGACATAAGTAGTACAATTTTCTCTCTTCCTACTTCATACTAACACATTTTTATCAATTTTCGTGTCCAAAAAAATGTGTGAACTTTTGTGAGATGAAATAGTACTTTGATAATATTGTATTTTAAAATATTAATTTTTGTGGGAAGAAATAGTACTTTGAAAATATTGTATTTTAAAAAGAAAAATTAGATTATTTTTATCAATTTTCGTGCCGAGAAAAATGTCTCAATTTTTTTTTCTATTAGGTCAATTGCAATGTTTTGAATTCGAACCGTGAAACTTAGGTCCTAAATTCAAGTGCTCAACCAACTAAACTAACAACACTTAAACAACGTGTGTCAACTTTTGTGGGACGAAATAATACTTTGATAATGTTATAATTAAAAATGTCAATTTTTGTGGGACAAAATAATATTTTGATAAAATTGTATTTTAAAAAGATAAGTTAGACTATTTGTAAAAAGTTTTTTTTTGTGCGTGTGTCAAATAATAGATGACACTTAAAAAAATTGTTTGACAATTATATTAAAGGATAGAAAAAGAATAAAATAAATAAATTTTAAAAATAAATGATCAACATTTTTATGAATATTATTATAACATCAAATAAATTATAAATTTTATATAAATTACTAAATTTTGTATAAATACAACTCCATTCTAGTTATTTTATAAATTTTATATAAATTACTAAATTTTGTATAAATACACAACAACTCCATCTGTATTAAGAAATAACCACATGGAATTTTATATTATTATAATAAAGATATTATATTATAATTTATTATTTTCAAGTAATTATAAATAATATTCTAAAATCTTAAAAATATAAATTCTAATATATATATATAATATTATACAACTTATAAAATATAAAACATAAATCTCAATGTTATTGTAATATTAATAAAAAAAATTACTTTTACATTTATGCTCTTCCTTCCTATAAAAGAATTCACATTTATTGAAATATCCAACTATTAAATAAAATAAATAATTAATCAACATTATTTTTGAAAGAAAAACGTTATTGTAGTATTTAAAAATAAATAAATTTGACCGGCTGGCTAAATTTTTTGAGTATGTTTACTATGTACACGGAGTAGCTATTTTGACGAGCTTACATCTCAATACGTCCAGAAGTTGACGGAGGGGATATATATGTGGTCAAAGTTCCACCGGTCTGATTTATTAACGAGAGGAATGCCCTCAAGCATGAGGATGGAAAGTGTCCCACTGGATTCTTAATGTTTTTCTACATAGCCAGTGACATAGCAAGAGAATTGAGAATTATTCAGATTAATACCGTATATAACAGAGTTTCAATATGCTATGTAACATATCTACTCTTAACATATGAAATAACAAAAGTAGTAATTGTAGGGATCGGATTATGGAGATGGCATGAAAAGAAACGAAAACGAGGGTCGTGTTCAACACGATCTCCTTAAAACAAAATTCGACCTCTACCGATCGTTTGTTTCCCAGGATACAACGTTTTCACGCAACTACGTTGCACGTCGAACCGAGATATTGCCCGAGATATTCACCGGAGGGCCAAGGAAAGCTAAGCAAAAGAAAAGAAGCAAAATGTGCTGGAATATGTCTGTATAAACTCGATTCTTTTTCGGTGTTTCTCAAGTGCTTCTCATGCAAATGTTGATTGCACTTTATATAGAGAATGTTGGATGAAGTGGTTCGTTGAATATGGACGGTCAAAACAACATTTGTAACGTCCCATCATTCAACACCATACTAATGGTCACTTAATACCATTATTCAATAATTCAAATTCAAATTGTAACTTATCACAATAATAATAATACAATATTATTAATATATTATTTTTGTCAATAATTGACAAATAATACTTATGAAAATAAAATAACAAAATGTGTATAATAATAGGGTACTCCCCTATATTTATTTACTACAATTTGTATTTTCTTTTTCACTTAATATATAATTCTCGTTGGAATTCTCTTCCAATTAGTTACATTTTTGAAAATTAATTTCTCATTCATACTACTCGAAAATGAGCGTATGAGATATCACATCGAAGTTCTCTCCGATCTCTATATTTTCCAACAATCACCCCCATGAATGAAAATTATACAGACACCAAAAGATGTTTGGTGAAATAACTCGACGTTAGAAACGTGCATAGGATAGGTAGGTGTTACCCTTTGAACCTTCCCTTGTGAAAGCATATCAACTTTACTGATTAAATAGTAGACACGATGTCTTTGAACTATTCACCATTTGTGTAAACGATAAATATACTCCACTCACGTTCTTTCTAACAATTCTCGGTTCTCATGATTATGTCCATTTTGGCCTTGAACATCCGCCTGGTTCTGTAAAAGTGTTTGAGAATATGCCTTACTCTATTCTCTTCGAAGCGGCCCCACTTCTCTCTTACATAGGTGATTTCCTTAAAGAGTATCTATAATATCTCTTTTGAATTATTAATAGCCATTTGCTAATCCTCACACACAATCACTGTAACATCTTCTAGGCAATGGACTCTTTGGTGGAAATCAATTCCCCCCCCCCCCCCCCAGGACAGTGATAACGGAGTTTAGACGGTTAGGTTGTCCTTTTGAACCTAGTTCTTGGGATCTCCAGTCATATAGGTAAGGTTTTCCGTCGTCTTAGCTCTCTTTCTTTAAGGCTTTTAGTCTCATTCCTTTAGGCGATGTTATAACTACTCTCGATTAAACCCTTTGGTTAACGGATCCGTAATGTTATCTTTAGATCTTACATAATCTATTGAGATAACTCTATTTGAGAGTAGTTATCTAATGGTATTATGTCTACGACGATTATGTCTAGACTTACCATTGTACATATTACTTTGTGTTATTCCAATTGTATATTGACATTCACAATTAATACTAATTGGATACACATGTTTCATCTACTTCGGATGTTCTTTTTAACTTTCAAATTTTTATTGTACAAATAATTCATATTTTAATTTGAATTTCAAAAGTCTAATATTTACTTCTCATTAAGTAAATATTACTTTTCTAAAATTTTATTGGTAAAAATCAACCAATAATAATTTTGACTTTTCTCTTTTATTTACTTCTCATTAAGTAAATAATATTAATTGTAAGAATAAATTATTATTACCTCATTCATATCATTATATGAATTTCAATAATTTATTTATTTCTCTTCAATAAATCTTTATAACACATCCATAACTCTTTATGAATTTCAAAGGTTTTATTTCAAAAATAATAATATAATAAATTTCATTATTTATTATATTCAACCAATAATAAATTTCATTATTTATTATTTTCAACCAATAATAATATAATAAAATTCACTTTTTATTATATTTTAATGGTATTAATAATTTTAACTTATTTTCCTCACCATAATTATACAATAATGATTCCATCATTATCACGTTAATAATAATAATCACCATATTATTATTTATATCACATAAATTAATAAAATATGCTTAAAATGCAAAATTTTATTATTCAATCATATCACAAGATATATAATCAAATTTCACATTTAATCACTTATTTTTACGATAAATTAGATCAAGCAATTACACAATATTCTCAATAATGCTAGCTTGAAATAATTTGTTTTTCCATCAAAAAAATTGTATATCACTACGTGTGACAACAACAATTTTTTTTTCATCTCGACTTCAACAAAATCGTTGAATTTTTCCTTGGTTTATCACGATGATTAACCAAAATATCATCTTTTTTTTTTCAATAAATTAGATCACAACATCTTCAATGATGTTTACTCAATCTAATTTGTTAACTATTGACTTTTTCTTGTCAATATATATATCACTACTTGTGACAACAATTTTTCTTAAATTTAAAACCAATATTGTTTTAAATCATTTGTTATTCAACTTTTGAATTTATAGAATTGCCCATCAAGCATTTCTCAATCATGTGAAATATTTATTTATTTACACATATATGTTGAACCATTTCAATGTCAACAAACAATCATTTTTTTTTTTTTGGTTTATCGTGATGATTAACTAAAAATTTCATCTAGTGTGGCGCACCACCACTAGGTCCCGAAGGATTCATGTCCATTTTTTTTTCTCCAGCCATTTAAACGTTATGTTTTAAGGCCGTAGTAACAAAATCAGCCATCTCGTAAAGATTTTTGTTTTAAGACTGTAGGGATCGGATTATGGAGATGGCATGAAAAGAAACGAAAACGAGGGTCGTGTTCAACACGATCTCCTTAAAACAAAATTCGACCTCTACCGATCGTTTGTTTCCCAGGATACAACGTTTTCACGCAACTACGTTGCACGTCGAACCGAGATATTGCCCGAGATATTCACCGGAGGGCCAAGGAAAGCTAAGCAAAAGAAAAGAAGCAAAATGTGCTGGAATATGTCTGTATAAACTCGATTCTTTTTCGGTGTTTCTCAAGTGCTTCTCATGCAAATGTTGATTGCACTTTATATAGAGAATGTTGGATGAAGTGGTTCGTTGAATATGGACGGTCAAAACAACATTTGTAACGTCCCATCATTCAACACCATACTAATGGTCACTTAATACCATTATTCAATAATTCAAATTCAAATTGTAACTTATCACAATAATAATAATACAATATTATTAATATATTATTTTTGTCAATAATTGACAAATAATACTTATGAAAATAAAATAACAAAATGTGTATAATAATAGGGTACTCCCCTATATTTATTTACTACAATTTGTATTTTCTTTTTCACTTAATATATAATTCTCGTTGGAATTCTCTTCCAATTAGTTACATTTTTGAAAATTAATTTCTCATTCATACTACTCGAAAATGAGCGTATGAGATATCACATCGAAGTTCTCTCCGATCTCTATATTTTCCAACAGTAATCATTATGGAAAGGAAGAACGAACGTACCCAAGAATCAAGCAGAGCCCATAAACTGATGAGGTGAAGATTAATTATTTCCTCTACACATATCCCATAAACTAGTGTATATGGCATGTAATGTTTCGAACCGGTTTGCTCTCGGTGATGACCTGCAAAAACGAACACCAAAAAACCAGAAACGGGTTAGATCCGTAATCCACCCAAAGGATATCTCAAAATCCCGGCGCTCTGCAGTCAACGGGTTCGAGAACCCGGTCCGCTTTAATGGTTCCGGGCTTGGATAAACCAGAGGGCTAAAAGCAGCGGAATTAACAAGAAAGGAAGAAGGATCTATATGTATATATATAAAATACGATCAGATCTGAAAAACCGTCGGCTCAGGACTGTATGAGCCGACTGTGGTAGAGAGCCGGAGCCTGGAGTATGCGCTTTCGAAGGACGGAGCCGACAGTGGCCTCGCCGGAGAAACCCAAGAGCACACAGCCACTCACCTCGCTCGAAGCACGCTCCGCCTCACAAAGAGGTGAATCACTCGGACGCCCGAGGCTTCACCGATCTTCTCCGTGGTCACAGAACCCTAGGGTTCAGACCGGAGATGACAGCCGAAGCGGCGGCGCCGGTGAACGGAGCTGCTACTGGAATTCGCACACACTCGGATGGGTAGACGCACACACAGATTAGGGTTTGGGAGTGAGGCAAAGTGAGTAATGGCAGTGGCTGAGGTTCATTATATCCAAAGGCATGGACGATCCAGATTGCATCGTGTCTCAACGGATCCAAGATCAAGGGTCAGGGATCGGTCTAACACTTATTTGTTTTCTGAAAACAAATAAAGACATGGGCTGGACTGAAGGCAGGGATATAAGAAGATGGGCTCACTCAATATGGGCTGTGCGCATCCAATTGGGCCCGGCTGCCTGTAATACAAATGTAAAGCCCAAATAACAATTAAATGGCCAACACATATTATTACAACATTCTCCACCTTGTTGGCTATCTCACAAACTCAAACAAACTACCACAGTTGGCACCGAAAAACCCACAAGTAAGCAAGTAATAAGTACAAGCAAACACATACAGTCGTTACAGTCATCATCATCGCCTTACCCCGCTGCCGAAGCAACGGAGCTTCCCCTGCTGCCAAGGCAAGCAGGGGAGGGTTACCCTGAGTATAACCCAGCCACCAAAGTGACTGCTAACACCTCCCAAGAGGTGAGAGCTTTCCGGTTTCTTCTGAAACACCACTGACTCAGGGCGAGTGGCAAAAGCGTGGGATTTTGGACAGTTTCTCTATATAGAAACACTAGTCGCACCCAAAGCGACTAGCAAAACACCTCCCGGACTGGCCACACAACAGCAGCAACCCAGGGGTCGTCTGGCACAGCTCAGTCCGGGGGCTTAAAGTTCAGAAACTTCAAGCAGAACTGAAATTTATCCAGCGGCAGGGTCTTGGTACCCATATCGGACGGGTTGTGATGCGTGGATATCTTTTCGAGCAAAATTGTACCCTGTTCAACAAGTTCACGTATGAAATGGTATCTAACATCGATATGCTTAGTTCTATCGTGAAACACAGGATTTTTGCAAAGTTGAATTCCAGACTGACTATCAGAGAACACAGTAACACTACCATTCAACATCTTAATTTCAGTTAGCAAACCTTTCAACCAAATAGCTTCTTTAAAAGCATCAGTAATAGCAATGTATTCAGATTCAGTGGTTGATAATGCAACAACAGGTTGTAATTGTGATCTTCAGCTAACACATGAACCACACACAGTGAACACATAAGATGTAGAAGATTTCCTAGTGTCTCTATCATTAGCATAATTGGAATCAACATATCCATCTAACACAACACCAGATTTTGACTTAGCAAAAGTAAGACCATAATTTCTAGTACCAGACAAATACCTCAATAACCACTTCATAGCCTCCCAATGGGGCTGACCAGGATTAGCCATATACCTACTCAAGCAACTCACAGCATACGCAATATCTGGCCTAGTTGACACCATAAGATACATGACAGACCCTACAGCACATGCATATGGGACATTTTTCATAGCAGCAATTTCAGATTCGGTTTTAGGTGACTGATCCTTAGATAACAGAAAATGGCCAGCTAGAGGGACAGAAACAGATTTACAGGAAGTCATAGAAAACCTTTCAAGCAATTTTTCAACATATGAAGTTTGATTTAGATGAATGCTACAGTCAGCCCTATTTCTAATGATGTTCATGCCCAAGATTTTTCTGGCATCTCCTAAGTCTTTCATATCAAATTTAGCGCACAAATTTTTCTGTACTTTTTCAACAGATTTAAGACAAGGACCAAAAATCAGCATGTCATCCACATACAACACCAAATAGACAGGCAGTTCAGCAGACAGATAATATAAGCAAGGGTCATAGGAGCTTCTACAAAATTTCATAGAAATCATAAACTCATCAAATTTTCTGTTCCACTGCCTAGGGGACTGTTTTAAACCATAAAGCGACTTTTTAAGCAAACACACATGTTCAGCTTTGGATTTATCAATAAAGCCCTCAGGTTGTTTCATAAAAATTTGTTCATCTAATTCACCATGCAAGAAAGCAGTTTTCACATCCATTTGTTTCATTTCCCAATCAAAGTGAGCACATAAGGCAAGCATGATTCTAACAGTTGTGAATTTTACCACAGGAGCAAATATCTCATTATAGTCTACCCCTTCCCTTTGAGAGAACCCCTTAGCAACAAGTCTAGCTTTGAACCTAACACTATCACCCTCATGTTTCATTTTGTACAGCCATTTGCAATCAACAACAGAACATTTAAGGGGTTTTGGGACAAGTGTCCAGGTTTCATTTTTATGCAAAGAAGACATCTCTTCATTCATAGCATGCAACCATTTATCAGAGTGTTCAGATTCAACAGCTTCAGAAAAGCACTTAGGTTCACAGTTCTCAATCAAATCATGCATATTAAACACAAAATTATTATTCAACTGAAAATCCTCAAATCTAGCAGGCAGCCTAGGATTTCTTCTAACTCTATCTCTAGCTAATTGATAGTCATTCAAGTCAGGTTCATTTTCAGGAATATCATCAACATATTCATGTTCAACATGCATTGGGGAATTATCAGCAGGCAAATTCACATTCTGGTCAGCCACATTTTCATGCATTTCAGGCAGATTATCAGGTACATCAACTGGGGCATTTTCAGGCAAGTTTTCAGGTACATTATTATCAGGCAGATCAGCAACAGGTTCGTCATCAGAATCTCCTAAAGGACCTACAGAGGGAGCAGACTCCACCTCACTAGAGGCACCATTATCCTTAGGCAGATTAGCAAGCAAACAGGGCATTTCATGTTCATTAAACACGACATCTCTACTGATAATAGTCTTAAATCCAGGCTCACACCTGAGCCACAGCCTGTAGCCCTTGGTCCCCTCAGGATATCCAAGGAAGACGCACTTCCTAGACCTAGGTTCCAATTTATCACCAGTTTGATGCACAAAAGCAGTATAACCAAATACGCGCAAATTACTCAAGTCGAGAGGTTTACCATAAAAGACAGATTCCGGACACCTACCCTCCAGAGGCACTGAGGGGGACCTATTGATCAAGTAGGTAGCAGTTAACACAGCCTCACCTCAAAATTTCTTACTCAAACCAGAGGAAGCAAGTAAACACCTAACTTTTTCAAGTAATGTCCTATTCATTCGCTCAGCTACACCATTTTGTTGTGGAGTGTAAGGTACACTCCTATGCCGTCTAATACCAAATTCAGCACAAAGATCATTCATGGCAGAGTTACAAAATTCCAGACCATTGTCTGTCCTTAAGGCTTTAATTTTAAATCCAGTTTGGTTTTCAATCAAATTTTTAAAGTCCTTAAATTTTGTAAAAACATCAGATTTGTTTTTCATCAAAAACACCCATACTTTTCTTGAAAAGTCATCAATAATGGACAGGAAATACTTGTTACCACCTTGAGTAGGCTCAGGGGCTGGGCCCCACACATCAGCATGTAAATATTCAAGTATACAAGTAGAGGCAGGCAATTTGGGGGCAGGGGATACAGGAAAGCTAACTCTTGTCTGTTTACCTAGCACACAAGTTTCACAAAAGGGCACACAAGACATTTTTGTATCACCAAAGACACCATCTTTATGCAGAAATTCTAAACCCCTTTTACTTATGTGACCAAGTCGTTTATGCCATAAATTAGATTCTTTATCATGAGCAGAACATGCATATTCATGGAGACAAGGAACAGCTTTGCATATATACAAGTTATGCTGCCTAGCAGCCTTACAAACAGTTAATGCACCCTTCACAATAGTCATGCAACCCTTCCCCCATTTCCCAGAAAGTCCATCAAGTTCTAATGCAGCACAAGACACCAAGTTTTGACACAAATCAGGAACATGCCTTACATTTTTAAAAGTGTACACAAATCCAGTTTCAAATTTCACACAAATGTCACCTATTCGAACTACCATGCATTTTTTGTCATTAGCCAAAGAAACAGATGAATTAGCAAGTTCTTTATATGATGTGAATAAATGCAGGTAAGGGGACATATGGTATGTGCATCCAGAATCAATGAGCCAATCAGTTTCACTTAGAAAAGAATTTTTGGCAGAATTCACATTTGAAAACAAAGATAAGTCAGACACCATAAAGACATCACCAACATTGTTTACTTGTGCAGCTACATTAGCAAGGTCACCAGAGGCCTTTTTAGGTTTGGTACACTGTTTCATAAAGTGTCCAACCTCACCACAATTATAGCATTTTTTACCCTTTGACTTAGACTTAGACCTAGACCTACTCCTCCCCTTCCCTTTGCTGTTGTTTTGATTCCCAAAGCCTGTTTGGCCTTGGTTACCAGAATTCCTATTCTTAGTTCTGCCTCTAACACTATTCACTTCAGTTACCTTATGACTTCTAGTGGATTTCAGATCAAGTTCTTTACTTTTTAAGCCATTTATCACAGTGTCCAAAGTAATAGAATCTCTACCATACTTAATAGCAGATTTAACATCAGAGTAAGAATCAGGAATTGCATTCAAGAGCACAATAGGAGTATAATCATCAATATGCTTATCGCCAGTCAGTTTTATATCTTGGATGAGTTTAGTGAAAGTATCTATATTATCTGAAATATCTTTACTCATGTCGAGTTTGAATCTGAAAAACTTTTCCAACAAAAACAATTTACTGTTCAGAGAAGTTTCAGTATATAAATCATGAAGTTTTTCCCAAAGTTCTTTTGCCGACTCGAGTTCACCAACTTTCCTCAAAACAGATTCAGCCAAGCATAAGATAATTGCGGAGTGCGCAAGTTCATTAAGTTCAAACTTAATATCATCAGTGTCATCAGGGGAATAGCCACCACTAATGGCTTTGAAAACTTTTTGCTGTATCAAAATTCCTTTCATTTTTTGTTTCCAAATAGAAAAATCGCTTTTCCCATCAAAGGGAGCCAAGTTGAAACCCGACATTTTTCAGAATGGTTTTTGATGACAAGGTTTTGAAAAACACAAAGTAACAGCAGTCTAAGTTTTCACAGAATCACAGCAAGAGCAATTTAACACAAAGTTATAGCAACTTGACAGAAGACCTACTCAACAGCAGATCAGAGAGAGTGAGCACCTCAGAGGCTCAAACACGCACAAAGCTCTAAAACACAGCAACAAACCCTAAGTCTTCTAACACACAGTTTAGACCACAGAGTTATGCAGGCAGACACAACCACAGAACACACACAGGTTCAGATAGCAACAAGTCACAACAGAGCCAACAGTTCAACAATTTTCAATTTTCAGAGAGTTCTCAACTCTCAAAATTTTCCAGAAAAAAAAAAGATTCTAACTAGGGTTTTGAAAAACAGCAATTTTCAACACTGCAAGTTCACTACGACCACCAGGCGGGCCACACCATCAAATAAAGCCTCCAGGCGGGCTGACCATCACATAGAGAGAGGGGGTTAAAGCCAATCACTCACCAGGCCGGGTGTTCGCAAGTGACCCGTTTTGCAGCGCCCGTTTCGCGTTTCACAGGTAGGCTCGGGTACACTCGGCCAAGGGGGTCATCACTCCCAATTTTCCAATGGCCCGTGTACCTTTCGAGCTCGTTTACCTGGGTCTCCTCGCAGTCACCACCTAGGACGGCCCTCCAGGAGGTCAGATCAGAAACCCTAAGTTAAAGATCTCGGAGCTCCGGTTGCCGAACAGCCTTACACGAGCTCTGATACCACTGTAATGTTTCGAACCGGTTTGCTCTCGGTGATGACCTGCAAAAACGAACACCAAAAAACCAGAAACGGGTTAGATCCGTAATCCACCCAAAGGATATCTCAAAATCCCGGCGCTCTGCAGTCAACGGGTTCGAGAACCCGGTCCGCTTTAATGGTTCCGGGCTTGGATAAACCAGAGGGCTAAAAGCAGCGGAATTAACAAGAAAGGAAGAAGGATCTATATGTATATATATAAAATACGATCAGATCTGAAAAACCGTCGGCTCAAGACTGTATGAGCCGACTGTGGTAGAGAGCCGGAGCCTGGAGTATGCGCTTTCGAAGGACGGAGCCGACAGTGGCCTCGCCGGAGAAACCCAAGAGCACACAGCCACTCACCTCGCTCGAAGCACGCTCCGCCTCACAAAGAGGTGAATCACTCGGACGCCCGAGGCTTCACCGATCTTCTCCGTGGTCACAGAACCCTAGGGTTCAGACCGGAGATGACAGCCGAAGCGGCGGCGCCGGTGAACGGAGCTGCTACTGGAATTCGCACACACTCGGATGGGTAGACGCACACACAGATTAGGGTTTGGGAGTGAGGCAAAGTGAGTAATGGCAGTGGCTGAGGTTCATTATATCCAAAGGCATGGACGATCCAGATTGCATCGTGTCTCAACGGATCCAAGATCAAGGGTCAGGGATCGGTCTAACACTTATTTGTTTTCTGAAAACAAATAAAGACATGGGCTGGACTGAAGGCAGGGATATAAGAAGATGGGCTCACTCAATATGGGCTGTGCGCATCCAATTGGGCCCGGCTGCCTGTAATACAAATGTAAAGCCCAAATAACAATTAAATGGCCAACACATATTATTACAACATGGCAAGGATCTGTAGAAAAATGTGAATTTAATAAGTAAGGTGGGTAAACCTTCGGAAAAAATTATCACGTGCATAGCATACATCATCATTAACCTTCGGAATGCCCTTGTGCTTTAAAATAGAACTTCTGATGATTATATTAATAAAACAAAAATAATTAGATAACTGAAAGAATCCCGGTGGAATAAAAAACAGAGCAAATTTGTCAAGAATTACTTTTAAGCTCAATTTAGGAACAAGTCCTCATGAATCTAAATTGCAAAGAAGAAGCAAGCCACCACTACCACCAGACACCAGGAATATCTAAATCAAATGGACAACAACAAAGGAGAGGATAACGAGTTAACAAACACAACAATTACTGTAATACGTTTTGGGAGACAAAAATAACAAAGCTCGATAGTCTTCGTGCATGCATACACCATGTGATATCTTGTGCGCACAATCTAGAGAAAGCAGTTACATTACCATACATACCACTCGTTAAATCTCTATTTAGCTCTCACCACTTCACTTTATATCTCAACAATAACATTAGCCAAGACCTTGTGAAGACAAGACAAGATTAGGTTTTTTTTTTTTTTTTTTTTTTTTTTTTTTTTGTTTTTTTTTTTTTTTTTTGGGACTAGTCAATGGTCAATTGCAGAAATTTAAATACTCGAACACATGTCTCTGGTTGGAACCTTAAACCTTACGGTCCTCAATTCAAATGCTCAACCAACTGAACAAAGAACCATTGACGACGACAAGATTAGTTTCTGTAACTTGTCAACTTACATAATCTTTAGTTATTTAAACTCGGAATTCCACCACGTGATATAAATTACTCATAGCAGAGCGAGTAGAGCCGAGTTGTGAGGCACAAACGCATACTGAGTTTTGCACCTTTAACATATTACAAAAACAGAGATTACAATACAGTTATACAGGGGTGATAAAAAAGCAAAAGCAAAAACAAACATACAAAAAAACTAAAAACAAAAAGGACAGCATTTCTGAATGAGTTAAAACCAATATATGAACATGGTTTCACTACTTAAAAAAGCGAATTCATGTAGTCCTCGGCACCGTCGGAGCACTCACTTAGATCCTCACGAGACTGTTACTATAGACAAAATAAGGGTCATGAAGGGGCTCCAAGTCCAAGAGATCAAGAAACTCAATATGTTGTGTTCTAAGTTCTAACATTGTATACACCTACGAACCCTGACGGAGGGGATAAGTTGGGGTAGTACGGCTTGCCAAAAACAAAAAAGATAACCCCCGGATATTTTAACCAACCAGCTAGAAAGGGTTTCCAATCAGGAAAAAGGTCATTAGATTTGACGGAGACATCGAATCCATATAAGCACCGATTAATCGCACTCTTTCGAGCTACAAGGTCAATTCCAGACATCTTTGTCCATTCTCCTGTTTCTGGTTTCATCTCCCAAACCTCCCACTTGAAATCATCAAGGGCAATCAACACAGACACCGAGCTCGATCTTTCCACTGGGAAATAATAATTCATGATTCCTCGAGGAAGGTTATATTCAGGCCGGGGAATCTGAATCTGAGTGATGCTTTCAGTCTCCACATTCATGGTCAAAATACAAGTACCATAGAATTGAGTCCAATGCACGAAACCTTCCGTTACGAATGGTCTCCAAAATAAAAGATCTCTAGCCATGCCCTTGTCAGGTAAGTGTTGGGTGTCAAAAAGTCTCCAGGAGGTATCGACTCCAACAGTCAGTATAGCGCAAAATTGTTCCGGCTCTGGATCTTCCCCAACCACATAAGAAGTGGCGATCACTTTATATTCCATGGAAGTGGGAGCATATGCTATAGCAGATCTTTGTAGGGGTGATTCAACAGTTGGACCAAAAAACGGAGAGAGGGTAAAACGTTTTGTTATTGGGTTTTTAATTATAAGCGGTGTGTTTTCGTTATCGCCACCGTACGCAGACTCCAGAATCAAACCGTTGCAACTAGACAAAAAGTAGAAGCCTGGGAAATTGTAGCTATGCTTGGAAAGGGAAATTTCGCCGTCTTGACTCATTCTCATATAAGTGTTTCTGCAGTCATCGCGATTCCAGACGAGATATCCAGGAGTTGAGCGACGAAGATGGGCGTATATGAAATCATGGGTGTTGATAATCTTGTACCAATTCTTACAAACAAACATTGCGGTGTCGGATAAATCTTGAGCTGGGACTTGTATAAGAATTTGCCACACCAATTCATATGGAAGAGAATCGGCCCGGTTGATGAAGTACCCCATAGTCATGTGTTTATTAATGTACTATCTCCCTCTCAATTTTTTTACATGGAATACCCCTTTTTTTATTTAACAATTAAAATATGTGTGCTATTACTACAATACCCTTGACCCATATCAAACACAAATCCTACCCAAATCAAACCCGATCGACCCCAAACCCAATTCGCGTTTTTTTTTCTTTTCTGAAACCTAATTTCCCAATTCACGTTTTTTTTCTCAAACCTAAATTCCCAGAAAGAAATTTTCAAAATTTAGATTATCGATTCTTAAATCATTTCGACTTCTTCAATCTTCCGTTCGCAGTCCGTTGTCCATCCGCCGGCCGTCAATACCACGAGCTCACCGTCTCCAATTCGAAGCCCGCACGCAGTCACCAAATTCAATTCAATTTCGTCGGCCGTCCATCCGTTTGTTGTCGATCCCCGAATCCAATTAACATCCAGAGAAGTGTGTTGTGCAGGCCTGAATCCAATTCAATACCACACAGTCGATTATTGGCAATGTCAAGAGAAGTGTGGTTGTCTGTCTGCTATACAGGGGATTTCACCCTCTCCGATGGTGTTTTCTCTTGGGTGTTCGACGGTGGGATTGAGAATGGTAAGGTAATCCCATTTCATGTTCCGAAAAACATCACGTATTTGGAGCTATACCAGAAGCTTGTTGAGAAGCTGCGAATCGATACATCTATGTATGAAATGGTATTGCGATGTCATCGGCCGACGAAGAATAAAGACCCACTTTTCAATCTGCCTTATTCCATAAATGATGATGACAGTGTAGATTGGTTAGTTTCGTGCTGTGATAAAACTCGTTTATGTGTAACATTGAAATCGAAGAAGATGTTTGAGGTTGAAGAACTGGGTAAAGGGGCTGGTGAGTATGTTGAGTCTTGTGCTAATGGTAGGTCAGATGAAACAAATAGGCTGGTGCAGTCACTTGGGTCCGTTGTAGCTGAGAATTTGGAATCGAATGAAGTGCGAGGTTTGGTGGGTATAGCAGCTGATGTTGAACCAATGTTGAACTCAGTTGATAAAGTTTCAGAACAGCCAAATGAGATTCCAGAACAGCCGGCAAATGGGACGGATGAAGTTTGTGATGCTATTCAGCCGTCGCCGACAAATGAAGTTGCTCCAGAAGTTGGTGGTGATTCATGGTTGGCAAACGAGTCAACTGAAAATCAAATTATGGTGGTTCATGAGGCATTTTCTTGGTGTATTCCTCCGGAGGATGACGTTGAAGTAAAAGAAATATTCCAAACAAAGAGTTTGTTGAAAGAAAAGTTGCAGATGCTTGGGTTGAAGCACCATTTTGAGTTCCAAACGAAGAAGTCAGATAATTCCAGGTATGTTGTGATTTGTAAAGCTCAGTTATGCAATTGGCGGCTGCTAGCTAGTAATTTGGGAGGTTCAACAGTCTTTATGGTTCGAAAATATGAACGAAGTCATAGCTGCTCACGTAGTCTGTCAAATAGGTATCACAAACATGCTTCCTCTAAGTTGATTGGAAAATTTTTATCATCGAATTTCCGAGATCCTGACCATGTTTCTAAACCGAAGGATGTAATGATGAACTTTGCTAGAGATTATGGGTATGAATTAAAGTATTGTACGGCCTATAATGCTCAAAGACATGGGAAGGAATTAATACGAGGTAATCCGGCCGAAAGTTATAAGGAATTGCCAAAGTTTTTTCATTTGTTGGAGGAGTACAATCCCGGTACTTTAACATTTCTCCAAACTAATGATGTGGATGAATTTGAAGCTTGCTTTATGGCCCTCGGACAAAGTATTCGGGGGTACTCGTCAATGCGACAAGTTATTAGTGTGGATGATACTTTTTTTAAAGGAAGGAAAGGGACTCTTCTTGTGGCAACATGTCAAGATGGAAATTATCAAATTTATCCGCTTGCGTGGGCCGTTGTGGAATCAGAAAGCAACAAATCATGGACTTGGTTCTTTGAGAAGTTGAAAATAATAACAGGTATGTAATTTCTGATTTTCTCTTCTACACTATTTGTGACTGGTAGATTGTTTGTTTAGAAATGTATTTATCAAATGTGACTAGCAGATGGATGGACATGGTTCTTTTGTATGATTTTCTGATTTTATTCATATGTACAAAAATGTATTTATTCAAATGTACAGAAGGGTGTTAGGAAATGTATAGAAGTGTATTGTTCATATTTTATTGAAATACACATGAACATATTGTTTTCAAATACAAATGAAAATTAGGAAATGTACAAAAGGGTATTCAGTGTCTATGCAATTATGAAATGTACAAATTTTTATTCAAATACAATTCTGAAAATTGTGATATTTTTGTAGGTGACACACATGAACTTGCTATAATTTCTGATCGGTCCGAGAGGATCACGCATGGATTTAAGCATGTATATAAGAATGCTCGTCATGGCCATTGCACGTATCATTTGAAAAAGAATGTGAAATCTCATTTTCCAAGACTCGATATTGATTTTTTGTTTAAACGGGCCGCAAATGCATACACTGTTGGAGCTTTTAAAAGGCATTTTGATGAACTTTGCTTGAAGCGTGAAAAGATTAGAGAATATTTGGAATCGGCAAATTTTCGATATTGGTCTAGAGCCCATTTTGATGGATTAAGATACAATATTATGACCTCCAATAATGCAGAAACATTGAATGGTTTGTTACTGAAACAAAGAGAGTTTCCAATTGTGGGGTTGCTTAAATCCATTTGTGACCTAATGCAGAGATGGTTTGCCGAAAGGCGATTTGCAGCTAATTCATGGGGAAAGACACTGACCCCAGCAATTGATAAGATATTGTTAAAGAAGCTTGAGAAATTGGTTTCACTTAATCCTGTGGTTTCTATTATTAGTCATCCGCATAAGTTTCAGGTACGCATCGGGAGTTCGAGCGGACGTGTTGTGGACCTGGAGGCAGGCAAATGCTCATGCAGGAAATTTGATCTACATAGGTATCCTTGTCTTCACGCACTGGCTGCCGCGAAGAAAGCTGAATTGCAACCAAGCCGATTGTGCACAAAATACTACTATACTTCTACTTGGAAAGATGCTTATGAAGAATGTATCAATCATTTTCCAAATGAAGATGAGTATGTCTATCCTGAGGATGTGCAAAATTGGAAGGTTAAAGCACCCCAGTGGGCAAAACGTTCAGCTGGTCGACCAGAATTACCTCGAAAAAAGTCTGCTGGAGAAGCGAGAGATCATCGGGAGTCGAGGAGGGGACGTAAAAGGCGTGCAGTAGCCGTAGACGAGCAACAACCACTGGAATCTATAGTCGATGTTGGTATTGATGAGCAGCAACCACCGGAACCTATAGTCGATATTAGTGTTGACGATCAGCAGCCACCAACTCCTGTAGTTGATGTTGGTGTTGATGAGCACCAGCCACTGGAACCTACAGTTCATGCCGATGACCACCTGCCAATTCAGACCGGAGAAGCAAGTCCAGAGCACGATCCATTGGAGCATCAACCGATTGGGGCATGGAGGAAGAATCGTAAAAAAATGCGCAATTTGTTCGATTTATATTAGACACTGCTGTGGATTCTCTTTCTTAATTTTGTTGACTTTTATTAAACATTGTGTGTTTGACTTTTATTTGGATTCGACAATTTATGACTTTAATTTCATGAAATTGTAATGTAATTCCTAATTTGACTTTAATTTCATGAAATTGCAATTTAATTCCTAAATTGACTTTAATTTCATGAAATTGCAATTTAATTCCTAAATTGACTTTAATTTCATGAAATTGCAATTTAATTACTAAATTGACTTTATACTTCATGAAATTGTAGTTTAATTACTAATTTGACTTTAATTTCATGAAATTGTAATTTAATTCCTAAATTGACTTTAATTTCATGAAATTGCAATTTAATTACTAAATTGACTTTATACTTCATGAAATTGTAGTTTAATTACTAATTTGACTTTAATTTCATGAAATTGTAATTTAACTCCTAATTTGACTTTTATTTCATGAAATTGCAATTTAATTCCTAAATTGACTTTAATTTCATGAAATTGCAATTCAATTCCTAATTTGACTTTAATTTCATGAAATTGCAATTTAATTCCTAAATTGACTTTAATTTCATGAAATTGTAGTTTAATTACTAATATAAGCTATACTTCATGAAATTGTAATTTAATTCCTAATTTGACTTTAATTTCATGAAATTGTAGTTTAATTACTAATATAAGCTATACTTCATGAAATTAAGTTGTAATTTAATTACTAATATAAGCTATACTTCATGAAATTGTAATTTAATTCCTAATTTGACTTTAATTTCATGAAATTGTAGTTTAATTACTAATATAAGCTATACTTCATGAAATTAAGTTGTAATTTAATAACTAATATAAGTTGTACTTCATGAAATTGTAATTTAATTACTTAAATAAGTTAATTTTCATGAAATTAAGTTGTAATTTAATTACTAATATAAGTTATACTTCATGAAATTGTAATTTAATTACTTAAATAAGTTAATTTTCATGAAATCACAATTTAATTACTAGTATAAGTTAATTTTTATAAATAGGTATATGACATTAAATACTTAGGTATATAGAAAATCATACTATCACAAAGCGTGATATGCTTATATATGGGTCAGTATGTATGCCTATTCACTGGAATGTTGTTTTCATCCAAACGATTATACATTGCATAAGGTATATAAGTACTCTGCTTAGGTATATGTTTTCTAATTTTCAATTTTTTTGAAAATTTCATGAATCTGCTCCTTTAAACTCCCTCCCGCTCCTTGAAAATTTTCATTTTCACAATCTCCCGCTCCAACAAGTTCACTCCCTCCCGCTCCTTTAAACTCGTATACATTTCTCTCTCACCAACCACAACCCTAATTCCTAATTCCTAATTCCTAATTTTGAGGGGTAATGCCTTCTAGTTCCTTCTTCAATTTTGTTGTTACAAAATCGTTTTGAAATCAATTCGCTTCTGATGAGAGTTTGAAATTCGATTTCAAACTCGGTTTTCATTATATTTCTTGAAATTTATTTTTAATTTTCAAAAAGTTCAGTTATGATGAATTGGGGTAAAATCAATTTGATTCTGGTGAAGTTTTGAAACTCGATTTCAAACTCGATTTTCATTATACTTCTTGAAATTAATTTTTAATTTTCACAAAGTTCAGTTCTAATGAATTTTTTGTTTGTCATACAGGGGATGAGTTATTCGATGAAGTTTACATTCGATGAAGACGAAAATGCTCCGGTAAGAATCTCTGCAAAACGATTTCAAAATCATACTATTTGTGATTCTTTTATTTCCGATTGGGAGCGTAGGATAGTTTATTACGAGCGTGTTGATGATGGGAGACATATGCTCTTGGATGATTTGTACAATCAAGTGAAACAGAGAGGTTGGGGGGATTTTTTGAATATGCGTAATAACTGTAACCAGTCATATGTACGGGAATTTTATGCAAGTGTTTCCCATACTGATGCAACCCAAGATCCGGGACGACGAAGAGAGCATCGAAATAGGAGTCGGGACGTGCCGAGAAGTTCGGGGAGGGTTCTGGTGAGCTGTCGGCCGACACCAAGTCCTGTCGGGCGACAGAGGGCCTAAAATCGAGTTTCTGCCGATTCCGAGGATCAACACGAGGATCAACCCGCACTTCGGAATACCTGTCGGCCGACACTCTATACCTGTCGGGAGACAAGTAGCTGTCGGGCGACACCATATACCTGTCGGCCGACAGCCTTCACAAAAAAATCCAGCAACGGCGTTTTTTTAGGTTTTCCAATATTTAGTCATTTATTTCCTTGTTTCTTTATGTTTTGCTATGCCTATATAAAGGCTTTCTATTTCATTGTTTTAGAGGAAGACTTTTGATGAATAAAAATTATGTTTCGTGAGTTTTATTAAAATCTCTCTCGGGTTCGAATTCTATCCCGATTATCCAAAAGAGTTCAACCGACGAATCAACGAGCCAGCCAAATCTCGTTCGTGTGTCTTCATCATCCCCGAGTTGCTGCGTCGATCACGTGTTGGGGTCTAGGGTTTCGTCCTTAGATTATTTCACGAATCAGATTCGGAGGTTTTGGGACTTCCGCCGGTATCTTTCTATCTATCTGTTCTTCGTTCTTTTCCTATCTTTCTATCCCCGACGAGGTACGTATCATTTGGTATCAGAGCACAGGTTTGGGTTCTTTATTTTTTCGATTACGTAACCTCGTTTTCTTTTTGTTTATTCTTATTTTCTTCT
Source organism: Euphrasia confusa (assembly GCA_954870475.1). NCBI lineage: Eukaryota > Viridiplantae > Streptophyta > Magnoliopsida > Lamiales > Orobanchaceae > Euphrasia > Euphrasia confusa. The sequence goes on along the minus strand of OX940956.1, from coordinate 8,607,534 downwards.
TCTTCTTCCTTAAAAAAAAAAATATATTTTTTATTTTTTTTTATTTTCGAAAATTACTGTTCATGAACAGTAATTTTTATTAAAAAAATAAAATAAAAATTATTTGCTCTCCTATTATTCTGTTCTTGCTGTCCATCGTTCGTTCGGCAAATTGACATCTTCTGTTCGTTTGAGGATTTTTGTTGGATTGAATTCGACCGGTAAATTGGGAGAGATCGATTCTTGAGAGAGAGAGAAAGTGAGAGAACCGAGTATTGAGTGACTTACCATATTGAGTGATACACGAGAGTGGTGAGGATCTCTATTTTGTCTCTAACACTTTTGCAGGACAACTGACATGGATCATACCCAAGCTAAGCTTATCATGGAGAAGGAGATGGCACGGTTCGAAGGGATGCTTAAATCGAAGATGAAGGGGGTGAATGAGCGACTTACCGCCTTAGAAGAGAGAGCTCGTCGTGATGAAGCTTGGAATCGAAGAGGAGGCGGCGGATACCGAGAAGTTCAGAGTGGCTATCATCGAGCCCGTGAGCTTAGTCGGGAGCGTCGTGAAGAGAGGAGGTCCAGAGCTGAGCGTTGGGACTTCCGCCGAGCCCGTGATCTTAGTCAGGAGCGTCGTGAAGAGAGGAGGGCCAGAGCTGAGCGTTGGGACAAGTGTTGGAACAATATTGAGCGTAAGTTAGAGGAATGGGTACAATCGCCAAAGCAGCCTGAGGAAGTGGCGACTGATGACGACGGCGAGAAACCAGAACCGGAGGCCTTGGTAGGGTCCGAAGAAGAGTCGGTCTTGGTGTATTCCGAGGAGGATTTGACTTCGGAGGAGTCCGTAGAAGAGTGCGACGAACCGACACCATCGGTTGCCGTGGCTTCTGACATCGAGAAGGTTTCAGTGGATTTTGACGTCGCAGCGGAGTCAGTCGAGTCCGAGAAGGAGACTTCGGTAGAGTCCAAGGAGGAGGAATTGATGAAATCCGAGGACCTTCCACAATTGGAGTTGCCCATGGTGGAACAAGCAACGAAAGAGGGACAAGCGACGTCTGTGGTATTGTGCGAGGAGTCGAAGTGCTACACTAACGTTTTATTGTCTCTACACCCTTTATTTCATTGTGCTTTTCAGGAACTTCATGATGATTTCCCTGAAGAAGGATCTCCTAGTTTTCATCGAGGGTGTGAGCGGCAGAATTACGTCGTTCCGAGCTTGTTCGTGAGAGTGGTGTTCGATCCCGGCATCGGCATGGATTTGAGGACAAACCCTCTTGAAGAGGAGGGGAATGATGCAACCCAAGATCCGGGACGACGAAGAGAGCATCGAAATAGGAGTCGGGACGTGCCGAGAAGTTCGGGGAGGGTTCTGGTGAGCTGTCGGCCGACACCAAGTCCTGTCGGGCGACAGAGGGCCTAAAATCGAGTTTCTGCCGATTCCGAGGATCAACACGAGGATCAACCCGCACTTCGGAATACCTGTCGGCCGACACTCTATACCTGTCGGGCGACAAGTAGCTGTCGGGCGACACCATATACCTGTCGGCCGACAGCCTTCACAAAAAAATCCAGCAACGGCGTTTTTTTAGGTTTTCCAATATTTAGTCATTTATTTCCTTGTTTCTTTATGTTTTGCTATGCCTATATAAAGGCTTTCTATTTCATTGTTTTAGAGGAAGACTTTTGATGAATAAAAATTATGTTTCGTGAGTTTTATTAAAATCTCTCTCAGGTTCGAATTCTATCCCGATTATCCAAAAGAGTTCAACCGACGAATCAACGAGCCAGCCAAATCTCGTTCGTGTGTCTTCATCATCCCCGAGTTGCTGCGTCGATCACGTGTTGGGGTCTAGGGTTTCGTCCTTAGATTATTTCACGAATCAGATTAAGAGGTTTTGGGACTTCCGCCGGTATCTTTCTATCTATCTGTTCTTCGTTCTTTTCCTATCTTTCTATCCCCGACGAGGTACGTATCACATACCAAGTCTTCCGACACAGCTACTGTTAGAGGGGTTAAGATTCGTTACGACCCATCTTTTATAAACTCGTATTTGAAGTCGGCTGACATGTCTGGAGATTTCTTTCAAAGCAATCCAATTACCAAGCCAAAGTTTTTGAGGACTGTAGCGCATAGTATTACATACGAGGGTGATTTTGTAACTGATAGTGCTGGGAATATCATAGGATTTCCCGTTGATCACCTTCGCCTAGAGGCAAATTATTTGAGGTTAGGTGTTGTGCATCGTCTCTTACCACCGTTAGGGTCCTACATGCTAACTGTTGACCAAGGTTTGCTGATATATGCTCTCTTGAATAATCATACGGTCGACATTGGAAAACTCATACACCGGGAAATCAAGAGGGTATCTAAGACCACCGGTAATGAAGGACTGCCGTATGGGTGTTTGATCTGCGTGTTTGCTGGAAACGCGGGGATTACGAGTACAGTTGAAGACGTTCGTTACGAGTGAAGGTGTACTTTGTTTTAAATGGTTATGTATGGAACATGATGATGTAATTTCTTTTATTTGATAATTTTTGGAACATGTTGTACTCTGTTTCATGAATTAGATGATATCTATTTGGAACATGCTGTGCTTTGTTGTATTATTATAAGTTAATTTGTTCAATTTCATGAATTTGATAATATATGGAACATGCTGTGATGTGTTGTGTTTTGATAATATTTGATATAAGTTATGTTTATTATTATTATTATTATAAGTCATTCTTTGGTTCAAAAAGATATGTACAAATCAGATCACAAAACATATGTACTAGAATTCACAAAACATGACATTAGTTCACAAAATGAAAACGTCCCAACTCAGTTTCCAAGCATCTAGTAGTTCACAAGCAAAATGAAAACATTCAAAGTATTTTTACAAGAAGAGAACAGCTGATCAGTCATTGGTTATTGAGACAAGCTCCGCGACGAGATTCTTTCTGTATTGTTGCATTTCGACTGACTTCAATCTTCCAACATCTTGCTTCCCGACCAAGCACTCTATAAACTTCAATGCATACAAGCCGCAATCGTTCCTAACAAATGACGCAAGAAATTTAATTACCAATTGTCCAAACAAACAATATTATTTTCAAACAAGCTTACACTGCCATTTGAGAGAACACACTTACCCATTGTCCTGTACAACCAACCCAGTCAGCTTTCGAACCGTTAACGTCAGCTTGGCACCTTTCACAACACTAGAATATATAATTGGTATCATCACCAGGAAGGGCTTCATGATCTTATCAAATTCTGCATTTCTAATGTGTCTAGGAAGACTATCATATACATAGATGCACTGCTCTGTTACGTCCACTTTGCAAGCAAACCAATGTGATGAATCAGAACAAACAACAAAGTATATATGTCTAGCCTCAAACCATGACTGACCACCTAAAAATTCACCAGGCACAAGTTCAAAATTTTCAACAGATTTATAGTTGGTAGAATTCTTATATGCTCTTTTGACATATTGCGGAAACCACGGGTCCATAATACATGCACCAATCTGGAATCTTCTTGGATGTTGTCGCATTCGATCACGTAAAATTTCAAGGCCAGACTCCATGATCTATGAAAACAAACATCCAAATTTCATCACAAATAAATTATCCACAGTTCACTAAAATTGAAAGTATTAAAATTGAGATATTACCGAGCTTGAGACCCATCCTGTTCTCAACAATTTTTTGAGCTCATCTGAGTCTAAAACTCTATCGCGCAACACCTTCACTTTATGCCTATGATTCAAACCTCTATATTTAGACAGTGAGGTTATACAAGATTACTTGAAAATAAAATTTCAAGTGATACAAGATTCAATACCTTACTAGTGCATCTGTCACCAACCATTTATCGAGATACTCAATTTTTGCATGATCTATTTCATACAAAGAATCATATTCATCGTCGACTCTTTTCCTTCTTTTCGTTCGTTCCTTTCGTTCAGCCCCCACAACTACAACACAAGAAATTCACCATATATAAATTATTAGTTGAAAATTTAATTTACATATATCACCATAATTAACCTACCTTCGACACTTTCAAGTTTACGTTTCCCCCGCTTCTTTCTTTCGACAACAGACTTGTCAATGTCATTACTTTCCATAATCTCAGTATTTTCAACCACCTTAGCTACAAAATCAGAAATTCATCAGAAATTCATCAAAATCAGAAACTCATGAAATTGAGATTTTTATAAGTTATACAACACCAAAATCAACCTTTATAAGTTATACAACACCAAAATCAACCTACCTACAACAATTGCAAGTTTACGTTTCCCCCGTTTCTTCCTTTCGGCACCAGCCTTGGCATTCACAATTTTTTCTTCAATTTCAGCATCAGCCGTCTCAAAGATATTGGATTCCTCAAATTCATTCTCATTCTTATCTGCATGTTAAAGAATCAAGAATAGAGGTCAATTCAACTAACTTGAAGTTGAAGAATTTCATTGATATTACCTTCTGAAACTGAGAATACGCCATCGACATCGATTTTTCTCTCTAGTCTGTGTAATATTTCAACAGCCTCGGCCTTCTCAGCATTAGATGCACTTTCCATGAAGGCATCTACTTCTCTCTCAAACTGATGTAATATCTTAATAAACTTCTTATCGATTTTTTCCTCCGGCTCTTTCTTCTCAGTCTCATCATCACAGATATCAACATCTCCATAAATACATGTCCGTTCAGCTTCGGTAATCACCAATTCAGAAATTAAAACCTACAATGAGTAATATTCATTATATGCACATATTTTCAAACAAAAATCATAATTAGTATATAAAAACACAAACACATATAGTCTCTTTTGATTCTAATGCTTCCTGAATTTCACTCGACTTGAACCTTTGCTTAGTCAACTCCCAATTCATCATTCTAGGAAATTTTTCACAGTCAAGTTTGGTTGCATATTCTGCAATCGAGGGAATTGATTCAAACGCCCAGACCTACAATGCAATACAATATCAACAATTAAAGAATGTAAAATCATATAAACTTAATTCAAAACTTTAACAAAAGAATGCTCTTTTTACACATACCATGAATGAAAGGGGGAATCCGTGCACTACATACGCAACCTTCGCATTATTAAAGGGAATAGATAAGTCACGATGCAACACCTCCGTTGTCATCTTGTATGACAAATTTCCCCAAGGGTAGTTGTTGAAACTTTTCAAATCATCAACTAGATCAAACCACCACAAACTAATGGATTTGACATCATCCAACCCAATAACAACATATGCTAAGATTAAAATCAATCCCAACTTGTATTTATCTATACGATTGCTGCAAGATTGAAATTTTTTCAAAATATTGGTTCTGTAAACTTTTTTTGAGCCTTTGAAATATTTCATTACAAGAGGGGAATTAATTCCAACAGATTCATCTACACACTTATCAACATCACCAATTTTCAATCCAGTAATTACAGCAAACTCTGAGATGCCGAATCGAAGAGACTGCCCCCCCCACGATAAACCAACATTCTTCTTCACTTACTTTCTTCGATGAATGCATAATTAGGTGATGAATGATCGTACCTGATACTTTCAGTTTTGGCATGGAAAAAAGATGTTTAAAACAACCACCTTTCAATAACTGACGACGACGCGCGTCCAATCCTTCGTAAACCGTACGTAATACATTCAAGTTGCTACGATTGCTCAATTTGAATTCTTTTTCTCTTTGGGAAGGGCTCAAGGTATATTGCAACTCCATTCTCTCCATCTTAATACAAAAGAATAAAACAATTAGCACACACCTAAATTCACAACTAAACACAGAACTGAAAAATAAATATGAACAAAAAATCAAAATACAAACAGTGAATTGAAAATCGAAACCAAATCAAAATTGAACTGGGTTTAGCAAACAAAACCACATGAAATCTCTTAAATTGAACACTCGGAAAAACCAAAATCAAAACCAAACACAAAGATAAAAAAATCAAACTGACCATATTCGAATCGGAAATTTGGGGGTTTTTTGCATGTGGTTTTTTCTTCATGATTTAGGGTCTTCGGTCGCCGAAGTTGTGAGATTTAGAGCATTAGGCCGCCGGAGATGAAGATTCAGCCAATACCAGAATCCAACTTTCTGAACTAGGGTTTGGTTCAGCCCGCGTAGCTCGACACCATTGTGGGGGATGTAGGTTAGGACATCGGGCAGAAAGCAGAAAGCGTTGTGTGTTTTTATTGATTATTGGCGTAGTAGCTTTTGAACAGAAAAAAAAAAGGAGCGCTCGAGATTGAGGAAGAAGGTGAAACTGGTTTGGTTTTTCCTTAATGAAATTATAGTCAAATACGCTGAATATAATAGGGACAATTACGACTTTTCCATACCCACTCAAACAATTAGCTTTTATTTCTATTTTATTTTTGATTTATTTAAATAATAGGGTAGTCAATTAATTAGACCTAGTCAACAGGGCATACCATCAATTGTTCCAAGAGAATCGAACATCTGTTTTAACATTACCCTAACCTTCTGCATATCAATAAATATATAATCAGTATCCAACATGAACCCTAATCACATACATACATCAAATCTCTCTCACACACCCATTCCCACAAACATACATAAATCAGTACCAATTTTACAACTCAGAAGCAAAAAAGATCCAAAATCCAAAATTTAAGGCGAAAATGATTCACATAAAGTCCCAATATATTGTACATAGTAAGAATGAATGATGGGTACCTTTGATCTTTGTTCTTCAGCTGTGTTAGAATCCATTACGCTAGGGCTTAGGGAGTTTGGGAAATTTATGAATTATTTTACTTAGAAAACAAAGTTCCTCCTTTTTTTATTTTTTGAGTTCTGATTTTCCCTAACCCTCCACCTCTTCTGTTTAAACTTTAAACAACCGAAATGAAATAATCTAAACTAAACTAAACTAATAAATTAATTTTTTTTTAAAAATATTTAGGGATTATAAATTGTAAAATATTTTTTTAAAAATTATTAATAATATTATGACATTAACTAAATTGTAGTATTTTTTAAATTTTTTATTCAAATTATTACTCTTTGTTATTTTAGTTTATTTTGAAATAAATTTAATTGAATTGATCATTTTTGAAATATTATTAATAAATAAATTGTATTAGAGAGAGCAAAATTGATAATTTTTTGAAATATTTTTTATTTTAGATTATGAGATATTTATTAATAAATAAATTGTAAGCAAAATGAATAATTTTTTGAAATATTTTCTATTTTCTCTAAGAGCCCGTTTGGGCGTGCTATATGCTTATTTAAAATAGCTTATAAGATGTTACGTTTTATAAGTTGTTTTAAGAGTTGATAAGTTGTTATGTCTTATTTAATAAATAAGTTGTTAAACCATTTGGATAAAATAGATATAAAAACCTATAAGATGTTAATTTGTTTGGCAGTTTAAGATGTTATATAAATAAAATTATTAAAAATAAATTGTTATATATGAAAAAAATATTTTAAAATAATTATATTAACTAAATAATAATTTTGGAATTTTTGTATATATATAAAAGGTAATAATTTTAAGGGTATTTTGGTTTTTATTGTTTAAGTTACAAGAGCTTATAAAAGCTGTTTAAAAAAAAGTACCTCTCCCCTTACTTTTTTTAAAACAGCTTATAAGCTGTTAAACAGCTTATTTAAAAAAAATTTAAGATCTTTTTTTAAATGTTTACCAAACAAATTTTAGTAGATTATAAGCTCCTAAACAGCTTATAAGCTGTTTTAAGGAGCTTATAAGCTTAGCCAAACAGGCTCTAACTCTTTAAAGATTCAATACTTTTTTCGTCAAGAAGATTAAGAAAAATATTATTTTTTTTGACTTTTTGATAAAAAAAAAAAAAGTAATTGATTTAATATATTTTTAAATTGAAAAGTAAGATTTAATATATTTTAAAATTGAAAAGTAAAGTAATTGTGAATAGAATTTAAAGAGTAGGTCGATAAAATATGAATAAATTGTATTTAAAATGAAAAGGTAAGAATTTTTATTTATTTTTTAGAGTGTTTCAACTATTATGTGACACACAAAAATAAAAATATTTGAATAAATTGTATTTAAAATGAAAAGGTAAGAATTTTTATTTATTTTTTAGAGTGTTTCAACTATTATGTGACACACAAAAATAAAAATATTGCAATTTTTAAGGAAGGGAGGGTATATAAAGTATGAAATATTTGAAAATATATAATGACACGAAGAAGTTTTTAAGTATTGAAAAAGGGGTAGTAATTTAACTTGTTCTTTTAGACTCAAATTGACTAAATAAATTGGCCTAAAATGAATTGAAATGGTCTAAATTGAACTGAAATTAAATTAAATTAAAATTTAAAATATTGAAATAATATTAATAAAAATAAAAAATAAAATAAAAATATTTGTCTTGAAATTAATTGAACTGAAATTAAATTTAATTAAATTAAATTTTAAAATATTGCAATAAAAAATAAAAAAAAAATAAAAAAAAAATAAAAAAAAAAACAAAAAAAACAAAACTTAAATGACTGAATATTAAATAGCATTCACATCAATTTGGGATACTATAATTTATTATTTTTCATTAATGTTTTAACTATCTACAAAATCTACAAAATACTACATGATAATTATATAATAAAAAAAAATTATCTCGGTGTCAAACCAGTACAGGGTTTGAAGGAGGACATCTGTATTTTTTTAATATTAAAATTGCACCTGATGACTAAAATATTTGAGTAGGTTGCTGTGGACACGAGGAGCTATTTTGACGAGCTCACATCTGAATACGTCGAGAAGTTGTGTTCAGTGTTCCACCAGTCCAATTTTTTATTACTGAGATAGAGGAATGCCCACCAGCATGAAGATGGAAAGCCAACAACGTCACAAAGCTCAACAGCAACAATAATCCTGCCATCCTGTGAAATTCAAAAATCTGTTTAGACTCACTGGATATGCATATGATCATCAAATCAGCAGAACTTTACTGATATGATGTTTATTTTAACAAAACAAAAATATTAGTATATAACTGAAACTCTGAAAGAATACTGGAATCAGAAAAACGGTGGAAATATGTCGAGAATTACTTTTAAGCTCAACTTAGGAGCAAATCCTCATGGAACTTGATCATAGTCTGCAATCTAAAGAAGAAGCTAGCCACCGCTACCACCAGAAACCAGAAATATCTAAATCAAATGGACAACAACAAAGGAGAGGATAATGAATGATTGCTTATTAACAAACGCAGCAAATGTTCAATACAGGAACCATCATCACTACGGTTGCTTTCACCATCTATGCTAAGAGGAAGTTGAATGATCTCGAGACATCAACAGGAGATTGCGAAGGCCCGATTAACCGGAGTTTAGAGCTGGGAATGAAAGCTTCCCCTTGAGAAACACAAGAAAAGCTTTCCATATTCTTCTTGATTCATAGATTTTCGGATTATTTTAGATCTCTTGTGGGATTTATGATTGAATTGGTGTCTATCCCATTGGCACACACAAAACACTCGTTTGGTTTTTAGAGAAAAAGGAAAAAATTGAAAACACTTTTGTTTTTAAATGAAAACACTAATGAACTGCTTATCATTTTTGTTTTAAGTTTTTTTTTTAGAGAAAAAGGAAAAAAGAAAGATATGAAAACACTAATGAATTACTTATCATTTTTGTTTTAATTTTTTTTTTAGTTAAAAGCGAGTGATGCTATTTGCACATCGATGCGACAGCATCGATGTGATGTTGTTTTAATTTTTTTTTTTTTTTTATATTTTAATTATTTAATATAAATATATTAATTTTATAATAAAAACACGTTTTTCGAAAATATTAATTAAAATTTATTTTTTCCAAAATAAAATATTTTTATATTTTTGAAATCTACAAAATACGCAGTTAATATAAACATCAATTTTAAATATCAAGTAATTCATGCGTTTCTAGTTACTCGTACACGCAATTAAATTCGTTCCGATTATAAAAACATATTAATTTTTTTGTTCTGAAAATTGCGCAATAAATATAAACAAATACAAAGAGACTTCTAAAGTATAAAATTGTCAATTTTTTTGTTCTGAAAATTGCGCAATAAATATAAACAAATACAAAGTGTGTAATTGCGCTAAACTTATTTTAGTATTTTAATTATTTATTGAATATTTTAAAGTATAATAAGTATTTTATAGTATAATTTATTTATATTAAGGTGTTTGAAAGTTTTTATGACAATTTTATTTTTTAGAAGTGTAGTTGTATTTGTTTATATTTATTGCGCAATTTTCAGAAACTAAAAATTTAATATGTTTTGACAATCGGGATGAATTTAATTGCGTGTTCGATTAAGTAGAAACGCATGAATTAATTGATATTTAAAATTAATTTTTATATTACTTACGCATTTTGTAGATTTCAAAAATGTAAAAATATTTACTTTTGGTAAAAATGAATTTTAATTAATATTTTCGAAAAACGTGTTTTTATTATAAAATTAATATATTTATATTAAATAATTAAAATATAAAAATTAAAAAAAAAAAGAAATTAATGAATACTATTTGTCACATCGATGCTCGCATCGATGTGCAAATAGCATTCGTGGTTAAAAGCATGTAAAGGCTAAAGAGTAAAGAGGAATATCTTCATATGTAAAATTGACTGTTACTAGCATTCTATGAAAATGAATCGTTTTCATTTTATGATCTTACGGATAAAATTGGAGTATTGAGTATAATATTTATCTTCTTTTTTGATATGGTATAAAAGAAAGTAACAATCAGTTGGAAGAAGATAAATATTGAGTACATTATAATACTATCTCTCTCACATTAATAGTTATACTTTCTTTCTTTGTTATTTGTGAAGAAAGTGTAACTATTTTGTTGAGACGGAATTAGTATTTATCTTCTTTTTTAATATGGTACAACTGAAGTTGTGGGAGAGCTGTAGTATTTTTTTTTCACTTTAATTAAAAATACAAATTTACTTATACTAATATGTCAATTTGTATAGGGCAAAAAGAGTACATTTACTTACATTTGTAAATTACAAAAGAAGTGTCACCACTTCTTTGGTAGGAGTAATTACTTACAAAGGGAGTGTGACCACTTGTAATCTTGTATGGTGGGAGTAATTACTTAATCCGTGTCAAGTAGTTAGACCTCTTTTATTATTTCGTTTATTATTTGTAAAAAAAGTGTGACTATTTTGTTGTGACAGAAATAATATTTATCTTCTTTTTGGATATGGTACAACTGATAGAGTAACAATCAATTGTGGGAGAGCCGTAGTAATTTTTTTCACTTTAATTAAAAATACAAATTTACTTATACCAATATGTCAATTTATGTAGGCAAAAAAAAGTACATTTATGAAAAGTAAAAAAGTTAAAATGAAAGTCAAAAAGTTACTTTATTTATAATTTAAGTAAAAAAAAATCTAAGTTACTGGATGAATTGAAGCTTGTCTTCATCGTCCTCACCTTCCTCTGGATCGTATGAGATCATTGTTTCTTAATTAAAAATTTATTAATATTAATAAATTATAAATAATTTTTTATTTTATAATTAATTTAATAGTAATTTTATATAGCTAATACAAACACACAATATATATATATATATATATATATATATATATATATATATATATATATATATATATATATATATATATATATATATATGGTAATAAAAACATTAAAATTGAATTATAGAATTAATTAATCTAATAAATATAAATAATATTCTAAGATTTTAAATATATAAATTCTAAAATATAAAAAAAATGTATATATTGTAAAATATTACACAACTTATAAAATATACTAAAATTTAAAACATAAATATATTAAGTTTTGTATTTCGATTTTTTTTAAAAGACGATAGCCAATGGTCTGCTGACACGTGTCACTGAGTCAGCAGTCATGATCGCTCCTCCGATCAGGTGCGGGTCACGTGGTCACATTCCGGCCAAAATTGAATTTTCCGACCAAAAAAGATTAAATTGAAACTCAATTCGATTTGTTTGAAAATAAATTGAAAACGCGTATGTCTGTGAGACCAAATCGAAAAAACACAACATTTATGAGACCAATAAAATTTTTATCTCGAATATACATGCACACCCACACCCATTTCCTATTTGAAGACGTAGCAGCGAAAGAGGAAGAAAAAACATCTAATGGCGGCGTGAAAAAGTCAAATACAATTTAGGGTTTAAACTTATATTTATATATATATATATATATATATATATATATATATATATATATATCTTTTAAAGATATTTTAATAATTAACACATATACGAGCCGCTAGCAAGCGGCTCGTTTCTTCATAAAGTGGGTTCAAGCTCGACTCGTTTAAGTAACAAGCAGCTCGAGCTTGACTCGAGCTCGAGTTTGACTGAGCTCGAGTGAGCGGCTCGCGAGCTCGCGAGCCGCTCGACTCGTGTGCAGCCCTAATTGTAATATTAATAAAAATTATTTTTATATTTATACTTCTTTTTCCATAACAGAATTCACACTTTGTTTTGGAAATATTAATTAGTAATAAAATAAAATAATTAATTTAATTTTTAACTTTAAATATAATTTACTTTTAACTTTAAATATAATATAACTTGTATTTTAAAATAACATTTTTATTTATTTTAATAACAAACCAATATATTAGGCCTAAATGAAAACATTATTGTATTTTTTTTTATATTAAATTTACACCCGCGACTAAATTTTTTGAGTATGTTACTATTTTTATGAGCTATCATCTGAACATACGTCCAGTCCAGAATCTGACAGCGAGAAGAGATGTTGTCAAAATTCCACCGAGAGAGAGGAATGCCCGTCAGCATGAGAATGGCAAGCTCCCATAACTTTTTTTTGATAAGGAGGAGAGACGAGAAACTCCACTCTCACCCGATCGGAGGTCCCTCGATCGAGTAGGATGTAAATCGAGGAATGTGCCCGAGTAGCAGACACCTGTGCGAGAGAGCCAACAGGTCGAACCCCAGGACAAACCTTCATAATATTTCAATGAAAATTTGTCCCACCCGAGATTCGAACCCTGCGTCGCCGGGGAATTACACCCACATCATCACAGGCCTTACCACTCGGTTATGCTCCCATAACTTGAAAGCCAACAACGTCAGAAAGCTCAACCGCAAGATCTTTTGGGGTAGTACGGCTTGCCAAAAATAACGAAGATAACCTCCGGATATTTAAACAACCAATCATGCAAACGGTCCTGATCAGGTTTGACGGAGCCATCGTATTGATATAAAAACCGATTAATCGCGCTCTTTCGAGCTACAAGGTCAATTCCAGGCAATATTGTTGCTATATATTCTCTCTCATACGGTTCCAAGCTGATTGTCTCCTTTTTGTTGGTGTCTGTTTGACCCTCACCGTTGCCAATATTGTTGGATTTACCCAAGTACCGCAAAGTTATGGTTAAATATTGTTAAAATGTACACGAAAAATCATCTCTGGACGCGAAATCGACAAAATGCACTTCAGGGGCAAATTAGTAATTTTGCCAGGATTTGAAATTCCTGCAAGATCAAAACGGCGTCGTTTTGATGGTGATATGGCTGCGGGTGCAGCGGTCTAGGGCGGGCGATTTCTCAGCTGATTCTTCACCAAAATGGATGATTCTTGAAGCTACATGATCCTTGCCAGCTCATCTTGGAAACGCACATGGAATTGCCTCACATCATCGCACGATTGAGATTTGCGAGGTTGTTATGGCTCGATGGCTAGGATGTGTTCATCGATTTTGTGCATTTCAGTTTTAGCATATAATCACTCGTGTTTGTGATTGATATGCAAGCATTGAGCTAGAGAGAGCTTTGTACAATTGTTTTTGAGCTTCATATAATACTAGAAAACCCCTCCCCTCCACCGTGCACATAGATCATCTTCCGGTGATCGAAGCACGTAAAATTTTTTGTTGTGTGATTGTTTCTCTTCGTGTTTGAGTTCGATAAACCATATACAAACTTTCTGCGCGGTGAGTTTGAGTGTTTTTCGACGTGTGTGTGATTTTAGTATTCAATCCAGTGGTTCAGTGTTACTGTGTTCTGTTCAGTGTTACTTTGCATTGTTCAGTGTTATTGTGAGGGATTCAGTGTCGACAGAGCTCGCGTTTGTTTCTGTTTTATCAGCTGTATTTCCTCAACAATTGGCGCCGTCTGTGGGAAAGAGAATCACTGGAGATGAAGACTGGATCTTCCAAATTCGAGGTGGAGAAATTCACTAGAAAAAATGATTTCAGTTTATGGAGGATCAAAGTGAGGGCTGTGCTTGTTCAACAAGGGTTGATTTCTGCACTTTCACCACCAGATCCAGAAGCTGAGGCTAGGAGGAAGGAGAAGTTACCTGTGGATTCAGTGTCTGTTGCTGGTTCAGATGAGGATCTTGAAGAGATCTCTATGAAGGCACACAGTGTTATTATACTGAGTCTTGGTGACAAGGTATTAAGGGAGGTATGTAGAGAGGCTACTGCCTATGGTTTATGGAAGAAACTTAAATCTCTATATATGAAAAAATCTCTAGCTAACAGATTGTACATGAAACAAATGCTCTACTCATTTAAAATGCTTAGTGACAAACCAGTGTTGGACCAGATGGATGAGTTTGTGAAAATTCTTGATGATTTAGAGAACATAGATAAGAAGCTGGATGATGAAGATCAAACTCTCTTGCTGTTGAGTTCTCTGCCTTCTTCCTTTGATCAGTTCAGAGATGCCATGATATATGGAAGGGAACATGCTCTGACACTAGATGAGGGCCAAATAGCCTTGAGAACAAAGGAGTTGCATAAGAAGGAGTCATCAAAGAAAGAAACTCACCAGTCAGTGTCTGAGGGTTTGTTTACTGCAGGGAAGAAACCACATAGGAAGAAGCAGTCACAATCAAATTCTAATAGCAGTGGAGGTGGAGCTTCTACTTCAGGAGAGAGTAGGAAGTGTTACCACTGCAAGAAGACTGACCACTTGAAGAAGAATTGCTATGCTTGGAAGAAGCAACAAGAAAACCAAACTCCTCAACAAGCTGATGTCACAGTTGCAGATGATAGTTGTGAAGATGTTGAGGTTCTCAATGTGACAGTAAATGGAAAGCAGAGTGAGTGGATACTTGACTCTGGTTGCACTTTTCATATGAGTCCAAAGAGACACTGGTTTGAGCAATTTCAGGAAGTGGATGGTGGCTGTGTTGTGTTGGGGAATAATGTTACCTGCAGGGTTCAAGGGATTGGATCAGTGAGGTTGAAGCTTCATGATGGTTCAATTAAACTTCTCACCAAAGTCAGATTTATACCAGAGCTGAAGAGAAATCTCATTTCACTTGGTATGATGGATAGTATGGGGTTCAGTTTCGGCTCAAAAGGTGGTTGTCTGCAGGTTAAAAGGGGTGAGACAGTTGTCCTTGAAGGAGTTAAAAGGAATGACCTATACTACCTCAAAGGTCACACTGTGGTTGGTGAATCATCACAGGTTTCTGAGGTAGAGAAGGTTGATCTGTGGCATCAGAGATTGGATCACCTAGGTGCAAAAGGGTTGAATGAGCTCTATAAGCAAGGTTTATTTGCTAAAGACAAGTTCTCAAAGTTGAGATTCTGTGAGACTTGTGCATTGGGAAAAGCAGTGAGGGCTTCTTTTGGCACTGGTAGGCATACCACTAAGGGTGTATTTGATTTTGTACACTCTGATCTCTGGGGGCCAGCTAGAACTACTACCAAGAGTGGTGGGAGGTTCTTTATGTCAATCATTGATGATTTCAGCAGAAAAGTCTGGGTCATTGTTCTTAAAGCCAAGTCAGAGGCATTTGAGAAGTTTAAAGAATGGTTGATTGAAGTAGAGAAGCAGTCAGGTAGGGAGTTGAAGCATTTGAGAACTGATAATGGTCTGGAATTTCTCTCTGATGAGTTTAATGACTTGTGTAAAAGCAAGGGCATTGTAAGGCACATGACAGTTGCCTCTACTCCACAGCAGAATGGAGTTGCAGAGAGAATGAATAGAACTCTATTGGATAGAGTTAGATGCATGTTATTGAGTTCTGGTCTTCACAAGTCATTTTGGGGTGAAGCTGTTAATTCTGCAGCCTATCTCATTAATAGAAGTCCTGCTGCTGCTCTAAGTATGAAAACACCTCAAGAAGTTTGGACTGGGAGAGCTCCAGAACTTGAGCATTTGAGAAAGTTTGGAAGTTTGTGTTATGCTCACACAAAGGGTGATAAACTGGAGGCAAGGGCACTGAGGTGTGTGTTTCTGGGATATCCAAAAGGTGTGAAGGGATACAAACTGTGGTGTATTGAGCCTGGTCAGTACAAATGTTTCATCAGTAGGGATGTCACATTTGATGAGCTCACTATGCCTATGCTTTCTGAGAAAAGCTTGAAGGAAACTGAGTTGTTTGAGGTGGAGCTTGAGGGCAGGGAGATTGCCTCTCAACAGGAAGAAGGTGGAGTTGAAGATGAGGTTGAAAATGACATTTCAGAAATTCAAGAAAGTTCTGATACAACCACCTCAGAGATATGCACATGCAGATGTGATATCATATGCACTTATGGTAGCTGATAATGTGGATTCCAGTGAGCCAAACTCATATTTGGAGGCCATTTCATGTTCTGAAAGGGAGAAATGGTTGTTGGCTATGCAAGAAGAATTGCAGTCACTGGAAAGGATTCAAACTTGGACCATTGTCAAGAAACCTCACTCACAGAGAGTTGTTGGATGTAAATGGATATTCAAGAAGAAGCTTGAAGGTTCAGAGAGTAGAGATGTAAGGTACAAAGCCAAATTAGTTGCAAAAGGTTTCACACAGAAAGAAAGATTTGATTTCAATGAAATTTTCTCACCTGTGGTCAAGCATTGCACTATCAGGATTCTGTTGTCCATTGTAGCTCAAAAGGATTTGGAGTTGCAGCAGATGGATATTAAAACAGCATTTCTACATGGAGAACTTGAGGAGCAAATATTCATGAAAATTCCAGAAGGAGTTGAGGGTGCTCACAGTGAGAACAGGGTGTGTTTGCTAAGAAAATCATTGTATGGCTTGAAGCAGAGCCCTAGACAGTGGTACAAGAGGTTTGACACTTATATGCTACATATTGGATTTGTCAGGTGCAAGTATGACTGTTGTGTCTACTTGAAAATGAAATCTGGGAAGGTGGTTACTTACTTGTTACTCTATGTTGATGATATGTTGATTGCTAGTAGCTCAAAAGTTGAGGTGGAGTCTCTCAAGAAGCTACTAAGAGCTGAATTTGAAATGAAGGATCTAGGTGAAGCTAGAAGGATTCTGGGAATGGATATCAGGAGAAATAGAGCCTCTGGGACATTGAGTTTATCTCAAACACCCTACCTGGAAAAGGTTCTGAAAAGATTCCATATGGAAGAGTCCAAAATCTCATTAACTCCCCTTGCTCAACATATCAAACTCTCAGTTGATCAGTGTCCATCTACACAGTCTGAGATCAAGTCCATGAGCACTGTTCCCTATGCTTCTGCAGTTGGGAGTGTTATGTATGCCATGGTGTGTAGTAGGCCTGATCTGGCATATGCTATGAGCACTGTTTCCAGATTTATGTCAAATCCTGGAAGAATGCATTGGGATGCAGTCAGGAGGTTGCTCAGGTATATTAAAGGTACTCTGAATCATGGGTTGTTGTTCCAGAGAACTGATCTCAGAGGAGATGCTTTGGTTGGATTTGTAGACTCTGATTTTGGGAGTAATGTGGATACCAGGAAATCCATCACTGGATATGTGTTTACCCTATTTGGTTCTGCTATTGTCTGGAAAGCCACTCATCAGGGTGTTGTTGCTTTGAGTACAACTGAGAGTGAGTATATGGCTATGACAGAGGCAATAAAAGAAGCCATTTGGTTGAGGGGAATCCTAAATGAACTTGGTGTAGAGCAGGACACTGTAGTTGTCAACTATGATAGTCAAAGTGCTCTGCATTTGGCTAAACATCAAGTGTTTCATGAGAGGTCAAAACACATTGATGTGAGACTACACTTTGTGAGAGATGTAGTGGATAAAGGTATTGTCAAAGTTGAGAAGATTGCAACTGAAGGGAATCCAGCTGACAGTTTCACTAAGGTGTTGCCAGTGGATAAGTTTAAGTTGTGTCAGGATCTGGTCCAGTTGGTGGACATTTCACAATCTCAGTGAGGTTGTGGAGTTTTGACTGCAGCAGATGTGGGATATCTGTTGTGGTTGTGGAGTTATGCAACAAAATACTCAAACTGGCAGTTTTGGGAATTTTGAGGTATGACTTGATGATCCTGTTGCTCAGTTGAGTTTCTGAGTGGTTTGACTGTGGCCTGAGGTTCATAGTCATGTGTATCAACTGTGTGGATTGTGTTTTCTGCATGGTTGTTAAGGATACTTAAAGTCAATGACTTGATTGACTGGACAGTGTCTGTTTTTTTTTTAATTACCTTGTTAGTGATTCTGAGTTGGAGGATGGTTTGTGGTGAATGAAATGTGCAGTGGAGTCACATTTCAGTGTACAAACCTAGTGGAGGTGGTTTTATGCATTTTGGTTCAGAATTGAAGAAGTTGAGTACATGATTTTTTCAACTAGATCAGTTTTGAGTCATTTAGTCGCATTTAGGTATTTCTGGAGCTCTGGTGGATTATATGATGAAATCTTGGTATGGATTTGAAGCTAAGGAATCAAGGATCATGATGGGACTAATTAGAGACTCTAAATCCAGCCGTGGAGTGCAGGTTTTGGATTTGAAGTTGGTTCTGAAATCTGGTTCAGGTCAGTTCTTAAACTGAAGCTTGATCAGTGCTGTTTTGGTGTGATCAGTGTTGAACACTGTGCTGTCGTGCTATGGAAATTTGCTGGGAGTTGATTTGTTGTGTAAGGTGGAGATTTGTTAAAATGTACACGAAAAATCATCTCTGGACGCGAAATCGACAAAATGCACTTCAGGGGCAAATTAGTAATTTTGCCAGGATTTGAAATTCCCGCAAGATCAAAACGGCGTCGTTTTGATGGTGATATGGCTGTGGGTGCAGCGGTCTAGGGCGGGCGATTTCTCAGCTGATTCTTCACCAAAATGGATGATTCTTGAAGCTACATGATCCTTGCCAGCTCATCTTGGAAACGCACATGGAATTGCCTCACATCATCGCACGGTTGAGATTTGCGAGGTTGTTATGGCTTGATGGCTAGGATGTGTTCATCGATTTTGTGCATTTCAGTTTTAGCATATAATCACTCGTGTTTGTGATTGATATGCAAGCATTGAGCTAGAGAGAGCTTTGTACAATTGTTTTTGAGCTTCATATAATACCAGAAAACCCCTCCCCTCCAACGTGCACGTAGATCATCTTCCGGTGATCAAAGCACGTAAAATCTTTTGTTGTGTGATTGTTTCTCTTCGTGTTTGAGTTCGATAAACCATATACAAACTTTCTGCGCCGTGAGTTTGAGTGTTTTTCGACGTGTGTGTGATTTTAGTATTCAATCCAGTGGTTCAGTGTTACTGTGTTCTGTTCAGTGTTACTTTGCATTGTTCAGTGTTATTGTGAGGGATTCAGTGTCGACAGAGCTCGCGTTTGTTTCTGTTTTATCAGCTGTATTTCCTTAACAAATATGGTTGAGACCAAATTACATGCCTCCTTTAATTGATCGAGATTGTAAACTAGGGAACCTTGCTGTCCTAAAAGAACTAGGAACAAGGCCAGTTCTGAACCCGTGAAGAGGAACTCCAAGATCCTTAAAGAGGCATAGTTTTTGTGTAATGAAACTCTCCCAATAGTTTCTGAGTAACTTGGGTCTTTCGTGCATAATATAATTAGGGATTCAGTCATTTAAAGAGATCTTGCCCGATTTTAAATTTGTGTGTTTAGTGATAATTCTATCTATTATGTGGATATATAGGTCTAAATGAACACAACATTGTATAGTTGTTATTTTTGATTTCTGAAGGTTGCACATGAGAAGTTGGAAAACTCGTATAGTACGTAATAGAAAACCTTTAGTAGGATTATATTTTTTTTATGTTGTTTTGATCAAATTTACAAGTTTATATCTATATCATGCACCTAAGTGTATGATCTACTGTACACCTAATCCAAATCTTCATTATAAATATACAAAAACATCATCGAAAATGAATAAATCATCATTAAAAACATTTCAAGGAAATATTCATTAGTAACATTAAAATCATCATTATCAAACATTTCAAAAAAATATTCATTAAGTAACACTAAAATCATCATTATAATTGAGAGAAAGTAGGTACACAATTCTCCTTTTACTCTCGGGGTTAAGTTATTCTCCTTTTACTCTCGGGTTTTACTCTCGGGTGTAAGTTATAAGTTGCCTTAATCTTCTACCTTCTATTGTATGGGAAAGAGAATCACTTCCAAATTAAGTGTGGAGTTTGTGTGATTCTAAGGGGGCAAAACAGACGTTTCCATTCATGATTCACCTTATGGCTTGTGACTTGCAAGCCTTCTCTACATCGAGTAACACAAGTTCATCACCAAAGAATTAAAAATCGAGAATTCGGTTTATTCAATATATGGAAATGGATGCACACTACTAGTTAACATTAGATCCTATTGAGACTGTTACTATGGACAAGGTAAGGGTGGTAATGGGGATCTACCATATGATAACATCGTATATTTCCTGTCCTAAGATCGTAAGCAGCTCGGAACCCTGATTGGTCTGGGTTACCCAAAGCAATGAAGATCACCTCTGGATATTGTAACCAACCAACTGGAAATGGTATCCAATCAAATCCCCCACGTTGGAAGGATCCACCGCGTTCATTACAATACCGATTAATCGCACTCTTTTGAGCCTCAAGGTCAATTCGAGGCAACTTTATCCACTCTTCTCTTTCCGGTTTCATCTCCCAAAATTCTCCCACTCGAAATAAACGAGGTTGATCAACACACAAACAGAGCTTGATCCTCCTCCCACCGGGAAATAATAATGCACGTTTCCTCGAGGATTGTAGCATCCGGGCCAGGGAATCTGAATCTCAGAGATATTTTCAGTCTCCACATTCACACTCAAAATACAAGTACCCTTGTACAGAGCCCAATTATAAGCGGCATGTTTTCGTCATTATCGATACCGTACTGTTTTAGTAGTCTGGGACATTGTAACCATGCTCGGAAACAGCAATTAGGCCGTCTTGTCGCACTGTCATATAAGCGGCTCTGCTGTCTTCCAGATTCTTGATGAGATGTCCGGGGGTTGAAAGACGAAGATGGGCGTATCTGAAATCATGGGTGTTGATAAGCCTGTACCAACTCTTACAAACAAACATTGTAAAGTTGAATAAATCGGGACTCGTATAAGAATTTGCCACACTATTTCATATGGAATAGAATCGAACATCGGTTTTAACATTACCCTAACCTTCTGCATATCAATATATATATATATATAATCAGTATCCAACATCAACCCTAATCACATCCATACATACATGCACATATAAATCAGTACCAATTTTATGATTCAGAAGCCAAAAAGATCCAAACTTTAACACCTAACTGTGTTGGAAAAAATTTAAACGGGTTAGTCCAAAACCGGAATAAAACAAAGAAAAGCGGAAAGTAAAAACGATGAGGATGCTGCCGAGGAGCTTGCACTTTCCGCAAGTCAGTAAAGCCCCGTGTATGCTACGGTTACAGGATCTCTGAACCCAAAGATACAACGGCTAGCGGGGCTTGAACGATTGCACACTGAATCGAACCCTCGGTTTGAACGGGAACTGTGAGAACTGAGCACAAAATGATGGAATGAGGATGTATTTTTTCGTATGCTAAATGAATGCATGCTCGTATATTTATAGACTTCACTCGACGTCATGGAGAGGAGTTACACACCACTCACGGGTGGTTAGTGGGCAGTTCCACCGAGTGGAGAAGACTACTTCACAACTAACCCACTTCAGCAATTAAAATACAATTAATTAATTTCCAAAAGCCTCATGTACTGGGCCGAAAAGACGAACCCACTTAATTAATATTCAAAAGCCTTAAGACAAGCCCAATTAATTAATGTTCAAGTGTTCAACTGGGCCGAATAAAATCGAGCCCAAAACATCAATCGGACCGTGTCCAAAAAGATAGGTACAATCCAACCCAAGTGATCCAAGTGATCCAAGTGGCCCAGTGGGCCCCGGGAAGCCCAGGTCCACGTCCACGTCCACGCCCGAGACGGGTCGGGTCGGGTCGGGGCGGGGCGGAGCGGGGCGGGGCGCGCGCGTGTGGCCCTTGCTATGTTCCACTAAGGGAGCATAGACTTAGTCAACTTGTTGAACACTCATACTCTCTTATCACATTTAAAGAGAAATGACTTTTGGTATTCTTTTTATGTGGGATAACATATTTCCTAATAAAATAATAATTGCTTCAATTTACCAAAGTAGTATTTATGGCAATCTTTACACATTTATTTCTCACTCACCGATTAACGGATTTTGACGAAATAAAATCTCATAATTACCTCGTAACACGTAGATAATTATAGTAACGATTAAACTCGAAATCGAATACATTTTATTAGCCATAAAAAATTACAAACTTTGGTCAAAATACATGAATTATTAAATTACAACTACTAATAATTCCAACAATCCCCCACATGAGTGAAATCAATGCAAATGCCATGAATGCAGACTCTTGTGCTCGGTTCTCGGAAGGATCTATTGCTTCTGGAAAGGTAGCTTGTGGCCTTGAACCTCCCTTAGTGAAAATCATCGGATGTACTGGCGGCCTAGTGGACGCGATGCCTTGAACTATTCCTCCGAAGTGTACAACGAGTCAATGATAGTCACACAACAAATCCCTACCAGTTTCCATTTCTCTGTTGTGTCCGTTTAGGCCCTGGACAACTCTTTGGATTCATAAATGTTTACATTTGAAGCGGCCTACACTTCACATGTATATAGGTGACCTCCCAGCATGAGTACCCTGAAATACTCCACCTTTTCGAGGTGTGGGATTCATTAAAAATCTCAACGACTTAACCTTTACCACATTTCAGGTTCTAGCACTAATTTGCTCATAGGGATGGAAACGGAAATCTTTATTTCCAAGTGCTAAACTAAACTAGCATGACTTAGTTTTCCCTTTGAACCAAGTTCGTGGGATCTCCACTCAGCATGGTAGGGTTACCGTCATAGTCATTCTTTAGTTGTGGTTTTTCAAACCCATTCCCTTTAGCAACACACTTAATTGATCTCTAGTCATCCCTTTCGTCAAAGGGTCGGCTAAGTTTTCCTGTGACTTAACATAGTCTAGGGATATCACTCCATTTGTGATCAATTGCCTAACGGTGTTATGTCTTCGACGTATGTGTCGAGATTTTCCGTTATACATATTGCTCTGTGCTCTCGCTATAGCTGATTGGCTATCACAGTGCATCATCACTGGAGACACAAGCTTTTTCCAACATGGAATATCTTCTAAGAAGTTTCGAAGCCATTCAGCTTCTTCACCGGCTTTGTCCAAAGCGACGAAATCCGATTCCATGGTGGATCGGGCTATACAAGTTTGTTTCGTGGATTTCCACGAGACTGCTCCGCCTCCTATACAGAAGACATAACCACTAGTGGAGTGGGATTCCTTTGAGTCCGAGATCCAACTAGCATCACAATATCCTTCAAGTACACTAGGATATCTTGTGTAGTATAGTCCATAATCTCGAGTGTGTTTCAAGTATTTTAACACTCTTTTCAGAGCATCCCAATGTTCATGAGTTGGATTGCTCGTGTACCGGCTCAGTTTGCTAATAGAATAGGCCAAGTCAGGACGAGTACAATTCGTTAGATACATTAGACTTCCGATCACTCGGGAGTAATCCAACTGAGCTATCGGTTCACCCGTATTGACTGATAAGTTGATACTTCTGTCAATCGGAGTCCTACATTCAGGACCATCAAGGGCATTGAACTTTTTGAGCACTTTCTCAGCATAATGAGATTGTGACAAAACAATTCCTTCTTCGGTTTTGCTGATCTTAATCCCGAGGATTAGATCTGCAACTACCAAATCTTTCATGTCAAAATTTCTTTTTAACATGTTCTTCGTGTTCGTGATTTGATCACGGTTACTCCCCATGATTAGCATATCGTCCACATAGAGACACACTATCACAAATTCTATTGGAGTACCTTTAATGTACACGCATTTGTCACATTCGTTGATTTTGAAACCATTTGACAACATAACATTGTCAAACTTTAAGTGCCATTGCTTAGGAACTTGTTTAAGTCCGTACAACGACCTTATCAGTTTACACACCTTTTTCTCTTCAACAGGTGCAATAAAACCTTCAGGTTGATCCATGTATATCTCTTCTTCTAATTCACCATTCAGAAACGCAGTCTTAACGTCCATTTAGTGAATTTCGAGATCATGCAATGCAACAATCGAGACTAACACTCGAATGGATGAAATCCTTGTCACAGGTGAGTACGTATCAAAGAAATCATAACCTTCCTTTTGTCTAAAGCCTTTGGCTACCAGCCGAGCTTTAAACTTATCGATCGTTCCATCGGCTCTATATTTTTTCTTTAGGATCCAACGACATCCTAAAGGCTTACAGCCGGGTGGAAGATCTACTAGTTCCCACGTATGATTTTGCATGATGGACTCTATTTCGCTATTAATAGCTTCTTCCCAAAGTGGTCCATCTGAGCTAGCTAGAGCTTCACCATAAGAGTTCGGCTCATCGTCCAACATGTACGTGATAAAGTCAGGTCCAAACGACTTAACTGTTTTGACTCTTTTACCACGTCTTTGTTCTGTAACTACACCATCACCAGGTTCATTACTTGGTGGTCCAGAACTTTCTTCATGAGTTCTTTTGGAAGAACTTGGACCGGCTCTATCTTTGATCGGAAAGATGTTCTCGAAAAATGAAGCATTTCTCGACTCAATGGTCGTACCTTTAGTCACTTATGGATTTTCAGAATAGTGTACTAAGAATCGGTATGCCATGCTATTCAAAGCATATCCAATGAAGATACAATCGACCGTTTTAGGTCCTATTTTCATTCGTTTTGGCTCAGGAACCGACACTTTGGCCAAACACCCCCACACTTTAAGGTAATTGTAAGATGGCTTACGACCTTTCCAAAGTTCGTGAGGTGTTTCATTTTTCCCTTTAAGGGGAATATTATTCAGTAGGTGGTTTGCAGTTAGGACGGCTTCCCGCCACATGTTATGGGGTAACCCAGAATTGATCAACATGGCGTTCATAATTTCCTTTAATGTTCGGTTTTTTCGTTCAGCTACGCCATTTGACTGAGGTGAGTACGGGGCTGTTGTTTGATGTATTATTCCATTTTCAGAACATAATTGTTCAAACGGAGCTACGTATTTTCCTCCTCGGTCACTACAGACTATCTTAATCCGTTTATCAAGTTGATTTTCAACTTCAGTTTTGTACTTGGTGAATGCCTCTAGGGCTTCGTCTTTACTACTTAATAAGTACAAATAACAGAACCTCGTACAATCATCAATAAATGTGATAAAGTATTTCTTACCGCCTCTTGTCGGTGCAAACTTTAAGTCACATATATCAGTATGTATAAGTCCAAGAGGTTCGGTACAACGATCGACTGATCGGAATGGTAACTTAGCCATTTTGGCTTCAACACAAATTTCAAACTTATGTTGTGAATTTATTTTAGAAGTTGGTATTAATTCCAAGTTCATAAGTCTTTTTATTGCATTTTGATTTACATGTCCTAAACGAAAATGCCATAAATCATAACACTCGATCAAGTAAGAGGAAACAGCTTTTTCATTAGTGCTCGAGGCAACAGGAGGGCGAATAGCCATTACAGACATTTTGAAAAGACCCTGATCAAGATAAACCCTACCTAGGAACAGTCCAAATTTAGAAAGTACAAACTTTTTAGCATCAAAAACAAGTTTGAAGCCATGCTCCACAAGAACAGAACCGGAGACCAGGTTCTTTCGGATGTCTGGGACATGAAGCACATCAGTCAACTTCAGCTCTTTTCCAGAAGACAGTTTGAGGACGACGTTCCCAACTCCAACAACTTCAGATGATGCGGAGTTTCCCATGTGGAGCTTGCGACCGGTACAAGGAGCATAAGACGCAAAGGCATCCTTGTCAGATCAGACATGTCAAGTGGCTCCGGTATCAATGAACCACTGCTTGTTGTTGCTAACCAGATTGGCCTCGTAGACCACAACAGTCATATCAGCACATGTCAGCTCGTGTTGAACCACGTTGGCACTTGGTCGCTTCTTTTTCTGCCCGTTTTTCTTCGGCTTGTTGCAGTCTCTGGCCATGTGGTTCGGCTTGCCACAGTTGTGGCAATTCCCAGTGAACTTCCAGATTTTGGCTGGCTCTTTGCCCTTGGAAGTGTTCTTCCTTTTGGCAGAATGTGGTTCTGTCAAGTTCACCCGAGCCTCCATAGAAACTTTCCCAGGCTTGACCTCTCGATCACGGTTGTCTTCTTCGATCCGAAGCTTGACAATGAGGTCTTCAAGACTCATCTCCTTTCGCTTGTGCTTCAGGTAGTTCTTGAAGTCCTTCCACCCGGGAGGCAGCTTCTCGATGGCAGCCGCCATGAAATTACGTCTTCGACGTAGGATACCAACTTTTCGAGAAGTCGGTCTTAAACACTGTCACTTCAGCAACTTCGTTCGCACACACTCAGCTCTGCTTGCAATGTATGATGTTCGGTGTATGTGGTGTGTTTGAACTCAACAAGAGTAAAGTAAAGTGCTGAAGACAATGTTGTATAATAGTTTCATTTCATTGATAAACAAAACTAACTATTACACTTGTGGAGAAAGGTAGACGGTATGATCAAGAGTCGTATCCCAAGTGACGCAGCACTCCAACGAACTAATGATCTAGTACTATATCACCTAGAGCTAAATCGCATAACTCTACTATCGGTGCACAGCACAAAACAACTACCAAAACTCTTAAAGCTATAAGCCGTAAACAACGAACGTTGATACTCAGATATCGGATATCGTTCTCTCAAAAATCGTCAAAAAATGTCATCCAACTCCATGGGTATATATAGTAGTCTCGCACATGTGAAGCCTTGAGGTAGTGCAATCTGATTGGTCACATGCTTGGCCTACATCACAATTCCATGGATGACATCACTTTCGGAATCTTCGATTCTTGAATCTTGAATCTTCGATTCTTGAATCTTCGAATCTTGAATCTTCGATTTCTTTAACTTCAGACTTCAACACATCTTGACTCCGTCGATCTCAATACTTCATCTTCAACTTCATCGTGGTGAACACTCGTCGTTGAACATTTCATATTTCATCGTCTTCATTGTCGTCAATAGAGTTGAAGTAGTAAACAACACTTCATGCATCAGATGATACACGAAGTCAAAAGAGCATGACATGGTACTCCAGTCGCGTGGGATGAAGGAGCACCATTTGCGACACCAGTCGCGAGCGACATAGTCGCACGAGCCGGATGAGTGAGGTCAAGCGACAACGTCGCGTGCGACTCCAGTCGCGAGGGACAGCCAAGGAAGTCAGGCGACTTTGTCGCGTGAGATGGGAAAGGCAGGGTCACGCGACTCTGTCGCGCGCGACACTGTCGCGAGAGGAGAGGAGCTGAGGCACGCGACTCTGTCGCGTGAGTTGAAGAGGTGCGATGACACGCGACTCTGTCGCGTGCGACTCTGTCGCGTGTTGCGGTGATGCCTTGTCGTGCGACTCCAGTCGCATGGACTTGAGGATGAACTTCATGTTGATTGTTTTGCATTCACTCAACCAACACCTGCAATCAAAGACAAATAACAACATACACATACGTTGTTGCCAAAACTAACATCTACAATCTCCCCCTTTTTGGCACAACTAATGTGACAAAGGTTAGTGACGGAGATGTAAAAATCTCCCCCTCAAGCAAAGCATATCAAAAGCAATCTAAGTAAAAAGTAACCATTCAACAACCAAGCATCATCAAGAAGAGATATTAAAAGCCAAAAACTTAGTTACGAATTCAAACAACGAATCATCAAAAACAAGGTTCAACGAAGCAGATATGAAAAAAACATGCATGATGGAAAATATCAATTGTCTTATGCATGCATGAGATAGATAAAACTGAAAAACGAAAATGTTCAAAGAAAAAGACTTCAAGTCTTCGGAGATCCAACTGGGGATGGTGAGCGCACAGGAGAAGCTAGTGGTGATGCATCACCAGTCTTCATCTCTTCATCATCATTGCCAACGCCATCACCCAAGTCATCCTCCACTTCATAATCATCAGTTGCGAAGTCATCTTCACGGTTGCCGTAGACTTCATACTGACCAAACTCATCCTCACCGAGCTTGATCCTCTCTTCATCATCATCATCGTCCATACCAACGCCTTCGATGTCAACATCTTCACCCTCATCTTTCAAACCGTCAGACGGCATCGCACGCGATGCCCCTGGATGTGTAGTATCCTCATCCTCATCATCAACCTTCCCTTTGCCCTTTCTCAACATTTCAAATACTTCACCCGCCATCATCTCGCGGACACCTTCATCACCTTCATCTTCACTCTCAACAACAACATGTTTTGATTTGGCTAAGTCAGCCATTGCTTCTTTGATACCATCCTTAATCAACTGGAAAATGAAAGTATCACTCAAGCCTTGACCAGATGAGCCAGCACGAGATATACCACCCAATCCTCCCCCTTGGTGGGTCAGCTGGTGAAGATGAGTGAATGCGGCTTTCTGATCCTTCTGAGCATCCAACATCTCAGCTAGGGCAATGGCATGAGCTGCTTGTTTACGCTCAAGTCTTTGAGTCGTGATAAAGCATTGATGAATCGCAGCTGAGGGAACCACCGAACGATAATTGTGCATTGGGTGATAGGGGTTCTCCTTTGGCGGTAGCCCAGACTGAGGGCCAAACTTCTGAGGCGCCACCTTTTCACGCTTCAAACCCTTCACAGCATCAACCTTCTCAAACTCATCACCCTCATCAACATCTTCAATGGGAATCACTTCAGGCTTATGTCGCTTAGAGCCAGAGGGTTCAAGTTTGGCAGCTGCAGAACGCTTCTTAGTCTTCACCGGCGAGAGAGGTGGAGTGATAGGTTCCTTAACATCTTCCCTCTTTGCAAACTTCGTCCACGGAAGATCAAACACCCTATTCTTCAACCAAGTCGGAGTGATGTTGACGTGTGAGTTCTTCTTCACCTTTCTCTCTGTCTCCGTCATTGGAATGAACTTCTGTTCAGTCAACATCCCATAAATGAGGCAAGGATGAGTTAAGTGCATACGACGTTCCTCTTCTACCTCTGACTGTTGAACGAGTAAAGAGTCAGACGCCGTGGCTATCCTACAAATGTCGGCGAAGATGATTTCGCCAAGATCGACCTGTTCTCCGCAGCCGAGACGGAATATGATATGCATTAGTTTGGGCGAAAGGTAGTTCTCATCAGGATGAGCCGCCCAATTGGTCACACCAAATCTATGAAGATTGCCGTAGAAGGCAGTTAGCTTGCTAGGGTGTGGAAGAGGAGACTTAACCTTGCCATGGGTCAAGAAGGAACCAATCTTCGTCGCATTCATGCGATCATCATCAGAGGGTGAAGTCCAGTTACTATCAACCTCTATTCTCTTCAAGAATATATTGATGTTTAGAGGTCGGAGAGTATACAACTTACTTCTGAAAACAAAACGCCCATACATCGGGCTCGAAGGATCAGCAAACTCGGGAGTGAGGTTGGCATAAAATTTTTGTATGATGGGGACGGAGTAACGATAGGTAGCAGTGACCGACTCCAACAACTTCATATCCTCGAAGAATTTTGTGATACCTTGTTTTTCATAATCCGCAGGGCGGATGTGACGGTCATTCAAAATTGGCAAGTTCTCAATCAAACCAAGCCGACGCTCGGCCTTGGGATAGAAAAAATCAGGTTTATAGTGCTTCCCGCACTCTTCAACAGTTTGATAGTATACAACTTCAGCAGTGGCTCCAGTTGAGCCAGACGTAGTAGGAGCACGAGGTGGCTTCCTAGAATCATGTGACAACGACTTCTCTCCCTCGACGGAGTCAGAAGACTTTTTCTTTGAACCTCCAGCAGAGGCAGTGGGGGTTGAAGAACTAACTTTCTTCGGAGTAGTCTCAGCAGTAGAGATAGAAGGGATAACCTTCTTAGGATCAACAGCAGCGGAGATAGAGGGTTTCGATTTCCTAAGATCAACAGCAGTAGTAGTAAGAGAGGATTTAAGCTTCCTCTGATCAGGAGTGACGTCAGATGACGTCTTCTTCAACGTGGCACCATGGCCAGAAACAGTTTTCTTTTCACCTGCACCAACATCAGCAGGTTTAGTGATCTTCTTTCCATCATCAGTCATAATACCATCCGCAACTAACTTCTGATATTCAGACGGTGAAACGAGACCCTTGTAGCAACGAAGAAAGTTTGAAGGGTACTTCTTCGACTGTTGTCCAGGCTTCTCAGACTTACCTCCACTCTTCGACACTGAGTGGGCAGGGTGAGCAGGTTTTGTAAGATCCACAGAAGGAGACTTACCACCGCGATTATCCATTTTGTCCATGTGTTTCTGAAGGGCGTGAAGTGCCTTCTTCTTCGAGTCGGGCGAGGGGGCCTCTCGCCAGGTCTTAGTTAGTTCAGATAGAACTTCTTTATCGATCTCATCAAAGACATTACCAGCAGATGAAGTCATAGTGATAGTAAACGAGAGATAGCAAGATTGGCGATCTTAGAACCTAAGTGAAGAACGCTAGTGCCTGATGCACGAAGTCAGAGAGGAAATCGAACGTCGATCGCCGGATGCGAGAAGCAAGAGATCGATGATACTTCAACCACGAGAGCAGGATAGCAACGATACTTAGGAAATTCGGATATGCAAGTAACCCTAATCCAAGAATTGGATGGCCTATATATAGAAAAATTTTGGGCCTGCTCGTCTTGGATAAAAAGACCTGCGAAAAAGCCCATTTAACAGAACAAAATTGGCCCATCAGTACAAAAATCGAATAAAATATAATAAAATAATCAGCTGAAAATCATGAAAAATAATCTAAGTAAAAAAAATTTTCAAAATTTTCAAAAATTTTCGAAAATTTTCGTCGACGAGCAAGATGTAGCAATGACGTTCATTGTCGGACATCAGGTTGGCGGGGGTGGGTTGTGTTGCATCATAGGTGTTGAACAGCAGATGTGGAGATGGAGTGAATAGCGCTAAGATGCTGACCAAGCGACAGAGTCGCGTGCGACTGTGTCGCACAAGTCGCTGGAGATGCGACATGCGTCGCGTGCGACCAGCGTCGCAAGTCCGAGCCGCGCGAATCTGTCGCGTGCGACAGTGTCGCACAAGTGACCATCAGCATACTCATCTCTGCATGAGGAGTTATGCATTGGAAGCTGCTACACTCATCTTCCGCCTTAAGGGTTGTACTCCACGAGATGCTGAACATGAGTTATAAGAATATCAAAACAACACATCCCGAGTTAGTATTCAAGCGTTCAACACACTGCAAACATTCAAAAACATTTTAGTGGAGATTCAATCGGTGATACCAGGCAGTGAAGAGCAAATATTTTCCCAAAAAAAAATTTCACTTTTCATCAATCTCCAAAACAAAAGTATCACACAAGGTGAATAAAAACTTTGAGGTATAATGAAATATCTCTTGAATTCAAAAAACCGGTGAACGGAACCGAAGTATGTGATAGACATGTTTACTTGTCCTTCGTCCCAGTCACAAGGAAGCAGTCGCGTTTCGTCGAAACATATTGGCAGAGTTAGCACCGCACAAGAGATTTTAATTCATAAATGCAAGGTGAACACTTAAGGCACTCCGATGAGGAACAAGCATTACTACAATCAGAGGGGAGCCGGGGTAACCGGCGTCCTCCAGACGAGTTTTTAGCTTTAAATGAAATGCAACAGACACTCATTACAGCAGTCAGAGGGGAGTAAGGTTCACTTGCGTCCTCCAAAGTGTGATAGGAGAGTGTCTTAAAATTCAGCGTCCATGTACAACCTTTCGAAGAGGGGAGCCGGGGTAACCGGCGTCCTCCGTTACTTGGCTTTATGGATCTATGCAAATGAAGCGAGGAGTTTTAAGCCATGTTCACATGTTTGCACTCAGAGGAATAAATACTCTTGGGTCCGAAGACTAAAAGCGGCCTCGAATCCATGTTTGTCTGACTAGACTAATCCACGATGATTCCGAGTGCGTATTCAGAAGTAAAGAAACTACTCTTTCAGACTTCAAAATTTTCGTGAACTCTTAGAGAGAACACATGCAGAGAAAATTTCTTAATTTTTTAAATCTCTCAAAGTCAAGAGGTTTGGTGAAGATGTCAGCGATTTGTTTTTCTGTTGAAATATGCTGTAGACTGACTATATCACGATCAACCAAATCTCTAATGAAATGATGTCGAATGTCGATGTGTTTAGTGCGAGAATGCTGAACAGGATTTTCGCTGATTTTGATAGCACTTTGATTATCACAGTACAGCACCAAGGGAGCACTCTCGATAAGATAATCATTCAACATCTGCTTTAGCCAAAGCAATTGAGTGCAGCAACTCCCAGCTGCAACATACTCAGACTCAGCGGTTGATAGAGCGATGCAATTTTGCTTCCGACTATGCCATGACACTATGTTATTGCCAAGGAAGCAGCAGCATCCAGAAGTGCTCTTTCGTTCATCATTGTCACTCGCCCAATCCGCGTCGGAGAACCCGACAAGATTTGCTGTAGTGTCACACGCATACCAAAGACCGAGGTCAGAAGTTCCAGAGATGTAGCGGAGTATCCGTTTTACAGCTCGTAGATGGTCCTCCTTAGGATCAGCTTGGTACCTGGCACACATGCAAACACTAAACATTATATCAGGGCGAGTAGCAGTTAAATAAAGTAAACTCCCAATCATAGAGCGATAGAGTGTTTGATCAACACTTCGACTCTTAGTCGACATAGATAACCGATCAGTTGTCGCCATGGGAGTGTTAGCAGGCTTAGCATGGTGCATCTCAAACTTCTCAACCATATTCTTCGCATATTTGCTTTGTGAGACGAAGATCCCATTTGGTCGTTGAGATATCTGAAGACCCAAGAATTGATGTAGCTCGCCTTCAAGACTCATCTGAAATGTAGAAGACATAGAATCCGTGAATGCTTTCACGAGCTTAGAGCAAGTAGCACCGAAGACAATGTCGTCAACGTAAATCTGGGCAACGATCATGTGTTTCCCATCACGTTTGATAAAAAGAGTCTTGTCCACTGAGCCGCGTTCAAAACCAAACTTCAGAAGATAGTCTGTCAAACACCCATACCAAGCACGAGGAGCTTGCTTCAACCCATATAAAGCTTTATGAAGCTTATAGACATGATTAGGTTTCTTAGGATCCTCAAATCCTTTTGGTTGAGCAACATACACCTCTTCTTCAAGTACTCCATTTAGGAATGCAGCTTTAACATCCATTTGTCTAAGTTTGATGCCAAGATGACATGCAATAGCGATTAAGAGACGAATAGACTCAATGCGTGCAACTGGAGCAAAGGTTTCATCAAAATCTATCCCTTCCACTTGGGCATAGCCTTGTGCAACGAGACGAGCTTTGTTTCGAACAACTTGGTTATGCTCATCCGTTTTGTTTTTAAAAATCCATTTGGTCCCAACAACATTGATGTTCGAAGTACGGGGAACCAAGGACCAAACATTGTTTCTCGTGAACTCATTAAGTTCTTCTTGCATAGCCATTATCCAGAAGTCATCCTTCATAGCTTCCTTGTAATTTTTCGGTTCCGTTTCAGATAGGAAGCAAGAGACTCCGATTTCATGGTACACAGCAGAAGTGCAAATGTTGTAGAGTTCATCAGGAGAAGGAATTTGTTTCTTCGAGCGTGTAATTCGCTCATTCATGTTTCCAATCATCTGTGTCGGAGGATGGCGTTTTTGAATGTACCCAGGTGCTTCTCTTGGAGCATCAGCTGGGTTGTCAACTTGTTCATTTTCTTCACCATCAGACGATGAAGTATCATTGTTCCGCCGACTAGTCTCTCCAACTTCAGGAGATGTGTTAGGAGTAGGAATATCTGGTATCTCAGTAGTCGGTGTAGATGGAAATATACGATACTCCAGAATCCCTTCCTTAACACATCTTCGTTGGCATCCTTACCGAGAAAGTCTTGTTCATCAAAGTTAATGTTAACAGTTTCAAGAACTTTCTTAGTTCGGAGGTTGTAAGCACGGTAGGCATGACTATTCTGACTATAGCCAACGAAGATACCACGATCAGCTTTGGCTTCAAACTTCTTTAGAGGATCACGATCCTTCAAGATATAGCACGTGCAGCCAAAGACACGAAAGTGAGATACAAATGGCTTCTTGCCATTCACAAGTTCATAGGCGGTTGCCGTTGTGCCGGATCGAATGCTTATACGATTAAGGATATATCCAGCAGTAGAGACGGCTTCTGCCCAAAAGGTACGAGCAAGATTTTTCGAAATTAGCATGACACGAGCCATCTCTTGCAACGTACGGTTCTTCCGTTCGGCGATCCCATTCTGTTGGGGTGTTTTAGGAGCCGAGTATTCATGATGAATCCCCTTCATCAGACAATATTCATTGAAGCTAGAATTTTCGAATTCAGTCCCGTGATCACTCCTGATCCTCTTCACCTTAGCTTCATGATTCGTTCTAATCCATTTCACAATACCTTTGAAGGCATTGAAAGTCTCATCCTTAGTGGCAAGAAATCTCGTCCAAGTATAGCGAGAGAAATCATCAACAACCACCAGCACGTACTCTTTCTTAGCAATACTCTTCACTTCCATTGGACCCATGAGATCCATGTGAAGCAGTTCAAATGGAGCAGAAGTGCTCATCAGTGTTGGTAGTGCGGGATGAGGAGTTCTCGTCAGCTTACCCTTCTGACAGTCACCACACACTCTTTTCTCGATTTTGGGGAGTTGAGAGATACCTCGAACTATCTCCCCCTTAACCAGTTTACTCAAGTTTCGAGTGCTAGTGTGTCCAAGGCGTTGATGCCACAAGTCGACTTCATCAGGAACGGTCACAGAGAAACAACTATACTCAGTTGTATAACAATTATTCTTCGCACGTGGACCTTCCATGATGCACTTCCCTTCAACATCAAAGACCTTGCAAGAGTCTCTATCAAAACTAACATTCAGCCCTTCATCACAGAGTTGGCTGATGCTGATGAGGTTTGCCACAAGACCCTTCACATGAACAACATTGCGAATTGGTGGCAATCCCTTGATATGCAGCGTTCCCTTACCCATGACGACGCCTTTAGCTCCCCCTCCAAACACCACGGGAGAACCTGTCATAGGCTCGTATTCCTTCAGAAATTTCTTGGTTCCAGTCATATGGCGGGAACAACCACTGTCAAAGTACCAAATGCCTTTGTTTCCAGAGTCGGAGGCATTCAGTGCAACATTGCAAAAAATAAGTTCTCTAGGCCTCCAAGTAGTTGAAGTGGTGGAGTTAAGCTTAACTTCACTCTTCTGGGACTTAGGTACCCACTTCTTCTTCATGCCAGAATTTCGTGACTTAGTCCCAGTCACAAGTTTTACATTCTTTTGAACCTTTGGCACTGGAGACTTGTGTTTCTTCACACTCTTAACAACAACACTCTTCTTCTCAGTCACCAGATCCCGGTTGATGTCATCTCTCAGCTTAAAGCAGAAAGGTCTAATATGTCCGGGCTCATTGCAGTAGTGACACACATATTTTCTCTTTTGACGAGGTTCAGCATTTGTCGAAGTCTTGACTATGACAGGTTTAGAGCGAGAGAATTTTATATTTGGTTTTACGTTCTGAGGCTTACTCAACTTCTTCAGCAACGTCTTCTCGTATGGCAGGATGCCACGAGGATGTTTCACAATGGATTTAGGAAATTGATATGTCTCCGCCTTCAAGCTAGTAGTCGAGTTTGACTTTTGAGTTTCAGCTTTCGGAGATGTTACAACCTTCTTTCCATCAGCAATTTCCTTGCGTTTCAGTCTTTCAGAATCATCTATGTTCATATTCTCTGTAGAGTCAGTAGAAGCCTTGACAAAGGTCACTTCTTTCTTTTCAGGTGTAGTATAGATAGATTCAAATACTTTCTGAAATCCAAGTCCAACACGACCTGGGTTCATATAAGATGCGGCGTTGTCAAACACTGAAGAGTTAGTATTCATCTTTCTCAAAAGCTCATCCGTCATCTGAAGCTTCTCCTTTAGAACATAACGTTCCTTGTCACACATAGCTAGGTCAGTTTGAGCTTTCATCAAGGATGACTTTAGCTCATCATTCTCAGCATCAGTGTTCTTGAAGAGAGTTTGGAGTTTCTTCACTTCAGATGTTTCCTTCTTCAGTGATGCCTTCAGTTTCGAGTTTTCAGAACTCGACTTCTCAAATGATTCTCTCAGTTCGACAACTTCCTTGTAATATTTATGTTTCTCTTCGAAGAGAGCATCAAATTTAATTTTCAGAATTGTCAGAGAGTTATTCAGCCTAACCTTCTCATCCTGTGTCTTTTCAATCGAATTTTTTAACTCAACAGTCACATCATACATCTTGTGTTTCTCATTCGAGAGTTCAGCAATAGATTCTGTCAGAAACTTCTGCGACACCGCAAGTGTAACGTTCTCAGTGATAGCTAAGTCATTCAAACTTTGAAGTTCAGAGAGATCATCTCTCAGAGTAAGTAGTTCGTCACTCACTGTTTCAGTTTGACTCACTTCAGCAGTCATCTTCATATCTTCAGCTTCAGACTCAGATTCATCATCTGAGAAAATATCATCATCACAATAGTTTCGATTCACTGAAGCCACACGAAATATATTATCAGCTGTCGCAGTGTCTTTTAGAAAGGAATCGAAAACAAAGTTTTCAACCTCCACATTCTCGAGGTCAAATGTTTCACCAAAAGTGACAACTAGAGCGTTGTCTTCCTCCTCATCTGAGTTATCGTCATCTGACCCATCATTCTCAGAGATCACATCTTCATCATCAATAACAACATAGCTCACGGGCAGCTTCTTCTTTCTATGCAGGTTCGGACATTCATACTTCACGTGTCCATATCCTTTACATTCAAAGCACTGCATCTTTGAGACATCTTTGCTACTTGACGTGTATGGTGATAGCTTTGTGCCTTTAAACTTCTTATCAGATGTGGATCCCTGATTTCGATTTTCTGAAGTGTTCGGATATGAGTTAGAACTTTTCTGAAATTTTCGGAAATTTCGTGCTCGGTTCTTCCTCTTAAAATCTTGTTTCACAAGGTATGTGACTATATCAGTCAAGACAGCAAGCTTGTCCGGATTGTTAGAGTTCATCAATCGTTCGATGTCCTCTGCTTCCTCATCATCGGATTCATTCAAATCAGCTGAAAAGCTACTTTCACACTTCTCATTTTTCAAACGAGATTGTTGGGATTTTGTGCTTCTTGAACTCTTTCCCTTCTCAGATATCTTCAGTGCGGTCATTGGTTCATAGACGAGAGACATATCTGGGTTGCTACGTACTTTGAGAGTTAAGTCGTAGTTCCTCAAGTCAGCCATTAGATCAGCATAGTCCCAGTTTTGATTTCCATCATTACGTGCTTCGATAGTCAGCACCTTGCTCTCGAATCTCGAGCTTACACTCGATAGAACCTTCTCGTATACCATGATAGCAGGGAAGACTTCTCCCAGTTCAAATGCCTCATTGACATATCTCATAACCTTGTCCAGGTAGTCATTTATGTCCTCATCTTCTCTCATACGGAGTTGATGAAACTGGGCAGTTATAGTTCGGATCTTAGAGCGCTTAACAGCGTGACTACCCTCACACGTTCTCTGTAATGTCTCCCATGCATCTCTAGCAGATGTGCAATTCTTGACCAACTGATACATGCTGAGATCCAGCCATTCACATATAAGTAGAAGAGCTTTGCTATTTGCAGTAGACAAGTCATGCTCTTCTCTAGTCCAACTACGTTCCGGCTTAGGGGTTCTAAGTCCATCAGCATCTTCAGTGTAAGGACGCTCCCATCCTTCCAACACAGCCATCCACGCTCTTGAATCAAAGCCTTTGATTCTAGCAGATACTTTTGCTTTCCAGTTCGAGTAGTTCTGATGAGTAAGCATAATCGGTTTCTGAACAAACATAGACGACTCCATTGTAGCGGAAATATGGAGTCAAGTAACGGATCACGTCTTATACGTATGACGTCCCGCTCTGATACCAACTGAAATTACGTCTTCGACGTAGGATACCAACTTTTCGAGAAGTCGGTCTTAAACACTGTCACTTCAGCAACTTCGTTCGCACACACTCAGCTCTGCTTGCAATGTATGATGTTCGGTGTATGTGGTGTGTTTGAACTCAACAAGAGTAAAGTAAAGTGCTGAAGACAATGTTGTATAATAGTTTCATTTCATTGATAAACAAAACTAACTATTACACTTGTGGAGAAAGGTAGACGGTATGATCAAGAGTCGTATCCCAAGTGACGCAGCACTCCAACGAACTAATGATCTAGTACTATATCACCTAGAGCTAAATCGCATAACTCTACTATCGGTGCACAGCACAAAACAACTACCAAAACTCTTAAAGCTATAAGCCGTAAACAACGAACGTTGATACTCAGATATCGGATATCGTTCTCTCAAAAATCGTCAAAAAATGTCATCCAACTCCATGGGTATATATAGTAGTCTCGCACATGTGAAGCCTTGAGGTAGTGCAATCTGATTGGTCACATGCTTGGCCTACATCACAATTCCATGGATGACATCACTTTCGGAATCTTCGATTCTTGAATCTTGGAATCTTGAATCTTCGATTCTTGAATCTTCGAATCTTGAATCTTCGATTTCTTTAACTTCAGACTTCAACACATCTTGACTCCGTCGATCTCAATACTTCATCTTCAACTTCATCGTGGTGAACACTCGTCGTTGAACATTTCATATTTCATCGTCTTCATTGTCGTCAATAGAGTTGAAGTAGTAAACAACACTTCATGCATCAGATGATACACGAAGTCAAAAGAGCATGACATGGGACTCCAGTCGCGTGGGATGAAGGAGCACCATTTGCGACACCAGTCGCGAGCGACATAGTCGCACGAGCCGGATGAGTGAGGTCAAGCGACAACGTCGCGTGCGACTCCAGTCGCGAGGGACAGCCAAGGAAGTCAGGCGACTTTGTCGCGTGAGATGGGAAAGGCAGGGTCACGCGACTCTGTCGCGCGCGACACTGTCGCGAGAGGAGAGGAGTTGAGGCACGCGACTCTGTCGCGTGAGTTGAAGAGGTGCGATGACACGCGACTCTGTCGCGTGCGACTCTGTCGCGTGTTGCGGTGATGCCTTGTCGTTCGACTCCAGTCGCATGGACTTGAGGATGAACTTCATGTTGATTGTTTTGCATTCACTCAACCAACACCTGCAATCAAAGACAAATAACAACATACACATACGTTGTTGCCAAAACTAACATCTACACGCCACCTGAAAGGACTCACTGATCTTCATCCCTTCAGAGGCGATGTCATGCAAGATCAGTTGATACTCCTGGACTTGGGAGATCACAGACTTTGAGTCGACCATCTTGTAGTCCAGGAATTTGCCGACGACGTACTTCTTTGTACCAGCGTCCTCGGTCTTGTACTTCTTCTCCAAAGCATCCCAGAGGGCTTTGGCAGACTTGTACGTGCTGTATACATTGTACATCTCGTTGCACATGCCGTTCAGTACGGTGTGCCGACAGAGATAGTCACTCTGCCCCCAGGCTTCAAAAGCATAGCGCTTCTCAGCAGTGTCATTTTCAGTTATGGTCATAGGGTCCTCAGTCAAATGCTTCTGCAGGCCGAGGGTGGTCTGGTAGAACATCATTTTGGACTACCACCTTTTGAAGTCAACGCCGGTGAAATTCTCGGGCTTCTCGGCGTTCGGGATGGTCTGGGTGTGGATGGGCAGCGCCACTGGAATCTTCCCGATGAGAACTTCTGGTTGTTCAACGTTGATGACAAGAACCTCCTTGTTGTTCTGGGAATCCTTGTTCTGGGCATCACTTCCGGTAGACATATTTACTGACTTGCGAATGTTGGAAAAAATTTAAACGGGTTAGTCCAAAACCGGAATAAAACAAAGAAAAGCGGAAAGTAAAAACGATGAGGATGCTGCCGAGGAGCTTGCACTTTCCGCAAGTCAGTAGCCTGTATGCTACGGTTACAGGCTCTCTGACCCCAAAGATACAACGGCTAGCGGGGCTCGAACGATCGCACACTGAATCGAACCCTCGGTTTGAACGGGAACTGTGAGAACTGAGCAAATGCAAAATGATGGAATGAGGATGTATTTTTTCGTATGATGAATGAATGCATGCTCGTCTATTTATAGACTTCACTCGACGTCATGGAGAGGAGTTACACACCACTCACGGGTGGTTAGTGGGCAGTTCCACCGAGTGGAGAAGACTACTCCACAACTAACCCACTTCAGCAATTAAAATACAATTAATTAATTTCCAAAAGCCTCATGTACTGGGCGATAAGACGAGCCCACTTAATTAATGTTCAAGTGTTCAACTGGGCCGAATAAAATCGAGCCCAAAACATCAATCGGACCGTGTCCAAAAAGATAGGTACAACCCAACCCAAGTGATCCAAGTGATCCAAGTGGCCCAGTGGGCGGGACGGGGCAGGGCGCGCGCGTGTGGCCCTTGCTATGTTCTACTAAGGGAGCATAGACTTAGTCAACTTGTTGTTCACTCATACTCTCTTATCACATTTAAAGAGAAATGACTTTTGGTATTCTTTTTATGTGGAATAACATATTTACCAATAAAATAATAATTGCTTCAATTTACCAAAGTAGTATTTATGGCAATCTTTACACATTTATTTCTCACTCACCGATTAACGGATTTTGATGAAATAAAATCTTATAATTACCTCGTAACACGTAGATAATTATAGTAACGATTAAACTCGAAATTGAATACATTTTATTAGCTATAAAAAATTACAAACTTTGGTTAAAATATATGAATTATTAAATTACAACTACTAATAATTCCAACAAACTGATCCACACAAATTCTCAATATACATAAATAAGAATGAACGATGGGTACCTTTGATCTTTCTTCTTCCGTTGCGATCAAATCCATTACGCTAGGGCTACGGATTTAGTGAAATTTGTAAATTAATCAACTTACAAAAACAAAGTGACCTTTTTTTTGTTCTCAAAGGCAGTGGAAAATCGTGTGGGTGTAATTTGTTGTCGAGAAAATTGCAAAAAAATTATTTTTATTTTGGTCTATCCTACTACTAATAACATTTTATTTTATTTACATACATAAATTAAAAAATAATAATAAAATTGAAAGCTGGCCCCAAAATTGGAATTGTATAAGTACTTTGGTACTCAAAATTATTTTTCTTAAATTGAACCTATTTCTTTAACGATGGACCTTTAACGATGGACCTATGTACAATTTTATGTCATGTATAAATTGTGCTCTAACCACAAAACTGCGTCCC
This sequence comes from Euphrasia confusa, assembly GCA_954870475.1. NCBI lineage: Eukaryota > Viridiplantae > Streptophyta > Magnoliopsida > Lamiales > Orobanchaceae > Euphrasia > Euphrasia confusa. The sequence goes on along the minus strand of OX940956.1, from coordinate 8,565,994 downwards.
TTCCTCCAAAACTATTCGACAAATTATGCTTTTCGAATTGATAAAGGAAAGTGATATTGGAACGTATTTTAAGTCATTCGATAAAAGGTAATGACAATTTGGATGGTTCACTTACTTTTTAATGTAGAAAAACATATTTTTTAAAAAGGGAAATATCACAAAAGGTAATGTAAGTTTAGATGACTCAACTTCCACATTAGCAGATTCCACAAATAATTTTGAAAGTTAGCTACAAAAGGTAATGTAAGTTTAGATGACTCCACTTCCACATTAGCTGATTCCACAAATAATTTTGAAAGTTAGCTAAAAATCACAGTCAAATCATAAAAATTCCGTAAAAAAGGCACGAGAAATACACGTGTCAAAAAAATCGGCGGAAAAACACAAAAACATGTTTCTCTACCAACCAAGTACTTCGACAGGTTTTTCACATAAAAAGAAAGAGAGCACTTATGAGTTGGATTGTACTTCCTAATTTGAAAAGGAGCTTCACCTGCAACCTTGAGAGCATGACAAGCCCACTCAAAACTCCGAACTCAATCTTCTCGCAATTTTATCAAGAAAACGACGAGTCCTTTCTTTTCAAGACGCTCGAAAAAAACTAAGCACGACTGCAGACAAGTCGAGGACGAAAAGAATTCATGACCTCTCGTCGCCGCTAGGAGGATTGACGGAAACAGAGGCTTTGTCGCTTGTTAAGGTACATACATAAGTTCATCGAACATTAATTTGGTTTCCATTATCAATCATGTTCAATTCATGTACTGTGTGTTTAATAAAAAATGTGGTGTTCTTGGGCACTTGCCTCATCAAGAATGATTATGGCACTGTGCCGACCTCCGAGAATCCTGGAATCAGAAAACGGAGGAAATGTGTCGAGAATTACTTTTAAGTTCAACTTAGGAACAAGTCCTCATGAATCTTGATCATAGTCTGCATTCCAAATAAGAAGAAGGCCACCACCGCTACCACCAGAAATATCTAAATCAAATGTACAACAACAACAAGAGGATAATGAGTGATTGCTTATCAACAAACACAACGGCCTAGATTATAAACGAATACTGTAATACATACGTTTTGGGAGAAAAATAAACATAGCTAGATATATCAGTACATCTTCGTGTGTATACTCTTGTGCGAACAATCCAGAGAGAGATTGTGCGAAGAGAAGATTAGTTTCTGTAACTTCCCAACGTACGTAGCACATTTCGTTATTCAAACTCGGAATTCCACCACATGATATAAATTAATTCATAGCAGAGCGAGTAGAGCAGAGTTGTGAGCCACAAACGCAGACTGATTTTTGCACCTTTAACATACTACAAAAATAGAGATTACAATACAGAGGGTGATAAAAAGCAAAAGCAAAAACAAACAAACAAACAAACTCAAACTGTTGTTAGCCTTATCACTGTGCACTTATTTTCTTTATTATGATCTAGTGATCCAAATAAGTAGAAGTTGAAAAAATAAGTAGATTTAAAAACAGCTTTCAAAAGTTGCATTAAAAAAAATATATATCAATAACATTAATAAATCGCAAAAAGGAGGATACACCAGATATTAATCATAATACACGAATTAAAACAAAAGGGAAATCATTTCTGAATGAGTTAAAACCAATAAACGAACATGGTTTCACTACATAAAAAAAGATAATTCAAGTGGCCCTCGGCACCATTGGAGCACTGACTTACTTAGAGCCTCACGAGACTGTTACAATGGGCAAGATAATGTGCTTCATGGCGCTCCAAGAGATCAAATAACTCAATATGATGTGTTCTAACATTGTATGCAGCTAGGAGCCCTCTTGCAGAGGGTGCTACGGTTTCAAAAAAAAAAGATGATAACCTCCGGATATTTTAACCAACCAACTGGATACGGACTCCAATCATGTAAACGGTCATCAGGTTTGACGGAGCCATCGTATTCATACAAGCACCGATTAATCTCACTCTTTCGAGCTACAAGGTCAATTCGAGGCATCTTTGTCCACTCTCCGGTTTCCGGTTTCATCTCCCAAACCTCCCACTTGAAATAATCGATGTCAGTCAACACAGACACCGAGCTCGATCTTTCCACTGAGAAATAAGAATGCTCGATTTCTCGAGGAAGGTTACATTCGGGCCGGGGAATCTGAATTTCAGTGATTTTTTCAGTCTCCACATTCATGGTCAAAATAGAAGTACCATATAATTGAGCCCAATGCACGAAACCCTCAGTTACCAATGGTCTCCACGATAAAAGATCTCTAAATGTGCCCGTGGAAGATATGTGTCGGGTGTCAACAAGCCTCCAAGAGGTATCGACTCCAACAGTCAATATAGCGCATAAATGAGCCGACTTTAGATCTTGCTTATCCACATAAGTTGTGGCGACCACTTTATATTCCATGGAAGTGGCAGCATATGCTATAGCAGATTTTTCATGGGGTGATCCAGCACTTGTTAGAGGTAAAAACGGAGGGAGGGTTAAATGTTGCTTTGTGACTGGATTTTTAATTGTAAGCGGCATGTTTTCGTCGTTATCGGTACCGAACTCAGACTCCAGAATCAAACCGTTGCAACTAGACCAAAAGTAGTAGTTTGGGACATTGAAGCTATTATGCTTGGAAAGGACGATTTCGCCGTCTTGTCTCATTCTCATATAAGAGGTTCCGTTGTCTTGCAGACTCTGGATGAGATATCCAGGAGTTGAACGACGAAGATGGGCATATATGAAATCATGGGACTTGATAATCCCGTACCAGCTCTTGCAAACATACATTGTAGCTTCGAATAAATCTTGAGCTGGGACTCGTAAAAGAATTTGCCACACCATTTCATATGGAAGACAATCGAACATCGTTTTTAACATTGCCCTAACCTTCTGCATATCAATATATAATCAGTATCCAATATCAACCCTAATCACATACATACGTACAAACATCAAATCTCTCACACACCCATTCCCACAAAAATCTACTAAATCAGTACCAATTTTACGACTCTGAAACAAAAAAGATCCAAAATTTAAGACGAAACTGATTCACATAAAGTCCCAATATACTGTACATAATAAGAATGAATGATGGATGGGTACCTTTGATCTTTGTTCTTCAGTTGTGTTAGAATCCATTTCGCTAGGGGTGTAGAGTACTACTAATTAACTTCAAAAAACAGTGTGCCTCCTTTTTTTTTATTTGTTGAATTCTGATTTAAGTAAGTTAACTTAAAATAAGTAGTATTTGTGAATAAAAATGACAAATTTCTATTTTCAAAGTCATAAAAAATGGACACGCAATTTAGATGTGTCTATCTACAAAAATAGGTTTGGACACGGATTTTAGATGTGTCTATCTACAAAAATAGGTTTAAAATTATATTTTAAAAGTGGACACGGATTTTAGATGTATCTATCTACACAAATTACAAATATGAACCCTATATTCCCTAAATATTTGAAGTAAAATATTTACTCGTGACATGTGTAACTCACCACTACTTTTTGCTTGGAGAATTATGCATTTTTTGTGTGCCGACTGGCTACAAAATGTTGACTGTATATTTTGAGTAGTGTGATTCTAGATTAACTTTTGATTTCTGTTTTATACTTGTACTTTTGGGGTGCATGAGCCTGGGGGGAAATAGGTCCCAACTCATCTTCCCATCGAGTTCTTTGTTGGAGAAGAGTGTGTTCTCTCTCAGTTGTGTCATTTGTGTCGATCATATTGTAGTTATAATGGTAGAATTTTGCTTAGGTTCAACTGTTACATTTTCATATGGTTGTGCAAATGTACCCAGTACAACTGATCCCTTTTAATGTTAGGTTTATGTCAAATGGTTTGGTTGATTGATTCTCTATACCAATCCCCAATTTGGTGAGTGAATGCAATTGAATTAATGGCAATTACACAAACTGCCCTCAAGTTAGACCTAATTACTAAAAAACTCAAGGGATACATTTTGTTTACAAAAATCCCCTGTTTTAGGGGTACGGTTTGTAATTTTGTATAAAAAAATATTTCTTGTTTGAAATTTCAAAACATATTTACTCCATATATGGAGTATTTTCAATTTTCTAGATTAACACCACCAGGTAGAGATGATTCTCTACATCATCAATAAAATTTCAACATTTGTTATTATTAATTAAAATATTTATTATTAATTTTGATATGATATCTATAAATTTAGTAATAAAAATCAAATTAAATTTTGTTTAATTTCTTTTCATTATTTAATTTAGTAAAAACATTTTAGTTACTAAAAATTTAAAAATAAATTAATTATTTTAATTGATCAATTACAAAATAAAATTTATCAATTTGATTAATAAGCAAATTTAATTAATAAAGTTGGTACGTATCAATTCAATTCAATTGATTAATTAAAATTAAAATTTAAATTAAATTAATTAATTAAAATTTTAACTTTATTTATAATCCAAGTTAATTATAAGACTTTCATATGATATGAGTTACTCAGTTAAAATATTATTTTTAAATTGAATCTAAATTATCTAAGCTATATATTAATTATTAAGATTTAATTTTTTACATAAAAATAAATAAACCAAATTATACAATTTGCATATTTCAACTAAAGTATTAATTCAGATAAAAATAATTTTCTTTGATTCATTTTTTTTAAAAATAACTATTTAATTATGCTTAATATTATTATATTAAAATGTCATATTAAAAATTAAAATTAATTATTTTATAATCATTATTCTTCTATATGATTAATGTATTTTTATATAACCATAATCTCATTACACTCCATTAAAATAATTTATTTAAATAATTTATTTTAAAATTGAATTAAGTAATTATTTTTAATATTATTGTATTAATTTTCATATTATTTAATTATATTATAGGATATACTCACCCCGTTTAAACCAAAAATTGTAGTACATATGCAATTTATATCATTTTAATATTTTAAAAATTAATTACCATGATAATGAATATTAATGTACTTTAGACAGAAATCATGATTGACAATACACCAACTTCACACAAATTCAGTTAGATTATTTTACTTATGTATAAAAAATTTTAAATAAATATTCTTCTGTCAAATAATAGGTCAGCTGCTCTCTTGTTTCACACAGGCAGACTACAATTTATGTCAATTAATTTCATTATCCAAAATTTAATATAATTAATTTTAATAAATAAACTAAATTTTATGTCAAATTCATTATAAGAAATTAATTTTAAGTAAAATATTGATTTATTAAAATATGTACGAAGATTATTTTTTTAATAATGTTTTTGTACATTATTTATATTGTACAATTCATTATATCTAAAATAATTATTTCTTTAAATTTAATTTAAAAAAATTAATTATACATAAAATAATTATTAATTAAAATATACTCGGAGTATTTTCTATTATGAAATTTATTATACTTCAATTTTTTTACTAGTCCAATTAAATTTTGTAATTTAATTTAAAATTTTAATTTATCAATTGAATGTAAGTACTTACTTCATTAGTTTTATTAGCAATATAATTAATAAATTTACTAAAATAATTAATAAATTTAATTTAAAATTAAATCAATCAATTAAATAAAATAATTTACTTTCAAATTTATAATAACTAAAATATTTTTACTAAATTTAACAATAGAAGAAAATTAAATAAAATTTGATTTGATTTTTACTACCAAATTTATAGATATCATATCAAATATAATAAAAAATACTTTAATCAATAATGTCACGTGTCAAAATTTTATTGGTATCCACTTGGGAAAATGGGAGGATAAATTTATTACAATGAAGTGAGACAACAAAACTTTAATAAGATTTTATTAGCATTTTAATTAAATTAAGTTAACTCAAAATTTCCTTTTAGAAATCGATTTTCGTGATATACTTGGTCTAGGTCTCTCTCTACAATTCAGTGTGAATCAAACTGAAGAATGTATCTCAACGCCATCTCCACCTCTCAAGAACAAAGATCAAAGGTATACTATATATATGTGTGTGTGTGATATGATATATTTATATGATTAGGCTTCAATGCTTCATGTTGGATACTGATTATATCAATATGCAGAGGATCATTACCGTAATGTTAAAACCGATGTTCGATTCTCTTCCACATGAAATAGTGTGGCAAATTCTAATACGAATCCCAGCTCAAGATCTATTCAACGCGACGATGTTCGTTTGCAGGAGTTGGTACGAGATCATCAACACCCTCGATTTCCGATACGCCCATCTCCGTCGTTCGACCCCGGACACCTCATCAAGAGCCTCCAAGACAACCCCGTCCTTTACATGACATCACCACGAGACAACATAATCGCCCTTTACAACTTCCCGGACTACTACTTTTGGTCTAGTTGCAACGGTCTCATTCTGGGCTCCACACACGGTCATGATGAAAACACGCCGCCGCTCGTAATAAAAAATCCGGTAACGAAACAACGTTTAACCCTCCCCCCGTTTTTTCCTTGAACAACCGCCGAATCACCCACACAAACATCCGCTATAGCGTATTCCGCCACTTCCAAGGAATATAAAGTGGTCGCCACGTCTTGCGTGGATGCCGAGCGTCGGAACTACGCTCGATTTTGCGCTGTGTTGACCGTCGGAGTCGACGCCGACTGGAGGCTCCTCGACGCCCGACACCTGTCGTTCGCGGGTGGCGAGGTTTTGTCGTGGGACCCGTTAGTGACGGAAGGGTTCGTGCATTGGGCGCATTTGAGCGGTACATGTATTGTGAGCGTGAATGTGGAGACCGAGACTATCACCGAGGTTCGGATTCCGTGGTACTACCATCCTCGAGGAATAATCGAGAATTATTATTTCCCGGTGGGGGGAGGGTCGAGCCTTGTGTGTGTGTTGATCGGGCTCGATTATTACAAGTGGGAGCCGGAAACTGGGGAGTGGAGAAAGATAATGCCTGGGATTGATCTTGTGGCTCAGAGGAGTGCGATTAATAGGTATTTTAGTAAACGCGTGGGATCAATATCCTTTGCGGGATTTGATTGGAGACCGTTTCCGGTTTGTTGGTTGAGATATGGGGAGCTGATCTTCTTTGCTTTAAGTAACCCGGAACCATCGGGAAGGTTCCGAGCTGCTTACAATCTTAGGACGGGAGATATTCAATGTTATGATATGGGGGATATCCATGAATACCCTTATCTTCTCCATACTAACACTCTCATAAGGATCTAATTCATAGTATGTGTTCACTTCTGCAAATTGTGGTATTATTATTGTTTTTGTTTTTTCCTTATATATGTTTACTATTCAAATGTATGAATGATATGCATAGCTAGGGGACACGGATAAAGATCGACAAGATGGCAGTGATTTGAAAAGAGCCCTCCAATGTCTTCTATATAACAATATTGAGCAACGTACAGCAGGGAACTTATTGATGCTACTGGACAAATTAAAGGGAGGTTGCTCAATCGGAATTGAAGTTCGTCTTAAGAGATTAGCTGCTGCAATTTCTGTGGAATTAAGGAGCATTTGAGAGGGCTTGCTTTAGAATAACCAATTAAGGCAACAGAGTCTGTTCTGATCGAGCTATCTAATGATCGAATTTACCTGCGGTTGATTTTAATGTCAAAGGTAAGTTAGGGAGTTAGGATTGTTCTTTTAGACTTTAATGTCAAAGGTAACATCTTATAACCTCTTTTTAATAAGCTCATCCAAACGGCTCTTAATTTCAGTCCATTTCAGTTCAGATCTCTTTTAAATAATTTCATCCAAACGGTCTCTTAATTTCAATCCATTTCAATTCAGACCTCTTTTAAATAAGCTCATCCAAAATCTTGTTATTTCTATGAATCAGGAACTGAAGGGCATGTTGATAGCACTTTGTGTATATGAGCTTGTTTGCACGATTAGCAGGAGTGAAGAAGGTGTTTGTCGTGTCGATCATATTGTAGTTATAATGGTAGTATTTTGCTTAGGTTCAACTGTTACATTTTCATATGGCTGTACAATGTACCCAGTGCAACTGATCCCTTTTACTGTTAGGTTTAGTACAAATGGTTTGGTTGATTGATTCTCTCTCTATACCAATCCCCAATTTGGTGAGAGAATGCAATTGCAGAATTAATGGTAATTACACAAAAGTTAGACTTATTTACAACAAAATCTCAGCGGATACATTTTGATATTTGTTTTCCAATTTCAACACAAAAATGGGAAAAGGCTATCAATTTCATTTTGATACATTTTGACTCATTGTTAATATGCAAGTACAGATACATATATTGCAAACATTGTGGTTATTAGATGAACAATCATCACACATGGTATTCGGGGCCATTAAGATGAGAGCTAGGGTTCAGAAATTACCGGGTTCACGGGACGTGTCGCGGGACTGAGCAGGGGATCTGTCGGAGTGAGAGGGCGGAGCTATGGTAGATGGCGACGAGCAGCGGGAGATGCATGGAGCGGCTCGAGTTGTGGGACGATGGGGCTGATGCTGGTTGTTCTCGATCGGCTGGAACTCGGGTACGCCGGGGCTGGGGGTGCAGTGTAGATAAGCGGCTGTGGTCGGAGAAGATGCCTGAGAGAGAGAGAGAGAGTGTTTACCGGAGTCGGGATGCTCAGCAGAGACCACGGGCGGGGATGCGGCTGTGCGGACTCAAGGCTGAAACCTAGCTGACCGTGCGACAACTTATAATAATTAAATTTAATGTTGAAATAATAATTATTGAGTATTAATTGTTCTACCCTAAAAGGGTATTGTGGACTTTGTATATTTCAAACAATGCCTTTGAATATAATAAAAAACATGTCAAATCCCTAATATTTAACAAAATGTAAAATATAAACCCATTTATTTAAAATTAAAAATTATTAGGTATTTTTTATAATTAGTAAAATTAAAGAGCCTTACAACCTAAATATACCTTAATTAAAAATATTTATTATTATTTTTGATAGGATATTTATAAATTTGGTAATACAAATCAAATCAAATTTTGTTTAATTTTCTTCTATTGTTAAATTTAGCAAGAATATTTTAGTTATTATAAGTTTAAAAGTAAATTAATTTATTTAATTAATTGATTTAATTTTAAATTAAATTTATTAATTATTTTAGTAAATTTATTAATTATATTGCTAATAAAACTAATGAAGTAAGTACTTACATTCAATTAATAAATTAAAATTTTAAATAAAAATAAAAAATTTAATTAGACTAGTAAAAAAATTGAAATATAAAAAATTTTATAATAGAAAATACTTCAAGTATATTTTAAGTAATAATTATTTTATGTATAATTAATTTTTTAAAATTACATTTAAAGATATAATTATTTTAAATATAATGAATTGTACCATATAAATGGTGTACAAAAAATTAATAAAAAAATAAATTATTCAAATAAATTAATTTAATAGAGTTTAATGAGATTATGATTATATAAAAATTCATTAATCATTTAGAAAAATAATGATCACAAAATAATTAATTTTAATTTTTAATATGATATTTTAATATAATAATATTGAGCATAATTAAATAGTCACTTTTTAAAAAATTGAATTAACGAAAATTATTTTTATTTGAATTAATATTTTAGTTGGAATATGTAAATTGTATAATTTGAATTTTTATTTTTATGTAAAATTCTAAAATCTTAATAATTAATATATAGCTTAGATAATTTAGATTCAATCTAAAAATAAGATTTTAACTTAGTAACTAATATCATATGAAAGTCTTATAATTAACTTGGATTATAAATATAAATAAAATTTTAATTTTTAATTAATTAATTTAATTTTAATTATAATTTTAATTAATCAATTGAATTGAATTGATATGTACGAACTTTATTAATTAAATTTTCTTATTAATCAAATTGATAAATTTTATGTTTTAATTAATCAATTAAAATAATTAATGTATTTTTAAATTTTTAGTAACTAAAATATTTTTACTAAATTAAATAATGAAAAGAAATTAAACAAAATTTAATTTAATTTTTATTACCAAATTTATAGATATCTTATGAAAACTAATAATAAATACTTTAATTGATAATGCCACATGTTAAAATTTTATTAGTAGAAATGCCTTTCTACACTAAGAGCATCTCCAATGGTGTACCTCATGTTGAGGTACAATTTAGTTGACACATCACAAAATAATTATACCTATCAATTTGTACCTCACCGTCCCAATGGTTTGAGGTACAATTTTTCACTTTTTATGCATGTGGGACCCATAGTATAAGACTATCTACAGCAGCGGGTGTCAAATTTGACACTTCTCTCCTGCCACGTCAGCTTGACACTCTCAATTAACACTCTTTTTTCAGCATAAGAGTGTTATTTAAAGTGTCAATTATTTTCTCTTTCTTCTTCATCACTCTATTCTATACTCCACCTATTATTTTTTTATTTATTTATTTCATATAAATAATTATTAAATTAAAAATTACAACAAAATAATTTATTAAACACGAAAATTAAGAAAATTAGACAAAAAATATTTGGAAAATCTGTAATATTTTGATAAAATAAATAATAATATTTTTTTAATACACACACAAAAAGTGAAAAAATAAGAGTAAAAAACGTAAAAAAAAATTGGTGTCCAAATGAAACAAATCTACACTTAGGGGTGGGAATTCCGGTTTTGGTTATCGGTTAAAACCGAAACCGAACCGAAAATTTCGGTTTTTGGTTAACCAAATATAAGAAATTCGGTTTTCGATTCGGTTTTCGGTAAAAAAAAATTTATATATTCGGTTATCGGTTAACCCGATAACCGATTGTTAAAAACCGAATAACCGAAATATATTATATATATTATATATTATATATATTCTTAAGGACGATTGTATGACAACACTCTCTTACTTATTTCGGATTTTTGGTATTTTGTTGGATTTATGCATGTTAGGTTGAATAAGTTGAATTTTGATTTAAATTTGTTTATATTTTAATTTTTTTTCTTTTTTTCCCACTATATTTCTTTTAAAATTAGCTTACTTTTTTTCTAATCGGTTTTTTTGGTTAACCGATAACCGAACCGAAAAAATCGGTTCGGTTATTGGTTATCCAATAAATTATTCGGTTCGGTTTTGGTTAGTCATTTTCGTCATTTTTCGGTTCGGTTAACCGGTCATTCGGTTCGGTTCGGTTTTGGTTAACCGAACTTCCAGCCCTATCTACACTCTATTTATAGAGAACAAAAAATAAAAAATAGTAGTATTTTTATTTTATTTTTATTTATAATAATTATTGTGTAAAAACTAATTTTAAAAATGAGGTGAAAAAATTAATTAAAGAAACACATGTCATCGTTTTATTGGCCCAAATGCTATTTATTTGATTAAATAAAGAATGAGTGGGGTCAGCTTAGGGTGTCAAATTTTAGTTGGTATGAGATCAAATTTTGACACCGGGCCCACAAGGTGTTAAATTTGACACTTTTGACACCTTCTACTGGGTGACTTGATACACAATTGACACCCTAATTGATCCCCTATTGTACATGGTCTAAGACGGAAAAGGCTACAGTTACACAAGGTGTATCGGGCCTCCGGTACACCATCAATCAAAATATGACACGTGTCATTAATTAATTAATTAATTAGATAAATATTATTTTAATTATTATAAAATTGAATTATTAATTAGGAAAATAAATTATGAGAATCTTGTAAAAAGTTCAAAAAATAAAATCAATATAATCTTTCCAAATATTAAATATACTAGAAAATCTATTAGATTTTTTCCCTTTATAATATAATAGTAACTAACAAATAAAATAAAATAATATATATACTAAATTGAAAAAAAAAACTTACGATTTTTTTTTTAAAACTGACGATTTAAAAAAAAACGTTAATTTTTAAAAAAAATATATTTATATTTCATTTTTTTAAGTAAAATTAATTTATACAATATTAAATTTTATATACACTAATTTAATTATTAATTTATAAATAAATATACTTAAAAAATATGAATAATATATGTGTACGTGATAATTATTATTTTAAAATGACTGATTCATTCAATCTATCTTATATATATGTAAATATGAAATAAAAATTAATTCATAATTAGTATTTTTTTTAAGAACCATGAAAATTTAAATCAAATATGGAATTGAGTCAAATAATTCTATTAATTTTTCATTCTATTGTTATTTATGTACAAATAACAATAATTATTTTTATTTTTTAGGATTAAATTGTAAGAAAAACTATTTTGCATATAAGCATGTCAAAATATTTTAATATTATTATTAACCTCACATGTGATATTATGTTTCGTATTTATTAAAAATAAAAATAATATACTTTAAATAAAAATAATATTTTGATTTAAATATTAAATTTGATAGCTCAATTTTCAATATTATCTCACTTTTAATTATATTTTTCAATAAAATAAGAATGTCATAGTATTCAATTCGAATATTATGTTCAATTTTGCAACTTATCTTTATAGTCTATCTATCTTGTATGACTGCATCAATTTTAAGTAGATAGAGTATGGTTTTAAAAGTTTATTTCATGTGAAACAAAAATAAAATTAAATAACGAATTGACGTTAAATTTATTTATTTTTTACAATGTTAAGTAATTAGAGTATGGTTTTAAAAGTTTATTTTATGTCAAACAAAAATATCATTAAATAACGAATTGACGTTAAATTTATTCATTTTTTAGTAATGACTCACTTGATTTGTAGTCACGCAAAATTAAATTAAATAACATAGCAATATGTCGTTTAATTTTCAAATATATATTATCAACGTGTGAAATTAAATAAATATATTAAATAAAATAAATATTGATTTTTCACAAAATTAAAGAATTCATGATATATTCATAGTAAGTTTAAAAAATTACATATATTATTATAATTTTAATACCTAATTATAAATTTTAAAACATTAAAAAATTATTTTTCTTAGAAAAAATTCAAATTTTCTATGTAAATGTAGATAGTACAAAAATAAAATAAAATAGGATTATATTTATTCAATGAATAAATTATCTGTTTTTAATTTTATAATCAGGTGTTAGCAGAAAATTACATGTAATTTTCAAATATCACAATAATTTTTTAAGAATATTTAATTTAATTAATGAATGTGACATTTTCTAAAGATAATACAAAAATAAACTTATAAAATCATTTTTACTTAACATTGATACAAGTTAAAATGATACAAATAATTTGATAGAAATAATTTGCACGTAGATCTCTATTATGATAATATTTTAAAATAGAACATAGTATTTGAATTGAATATTATTTTTTTTATTTTTTTTAAATAAAAAAAATAATTTAAATAAAAATCGTATAATATTTGATTTAAATATTACAATGATAGCTCAATTTTCAACGTATATATATTTTGAATATTTTATTTATTTTATTTTAATTTATCTTGATTATTTATTATTTAATGTTTTTAAATTAATTCAAAAAAATAATGAATTTTTATACTAATTTAATTAATTTTTTTTACTTTATTTTTAATCTATTTTGATTATTGATTATATAATATTTTTAAATTAATAATAAAAAATTGTGAAATTCTATTAATTTAATTAATTATTTTTAATTTATTTTTATTTGTAATTTTTATAATTAAATTAAATGATGTATAAATTAAATTTTTTTATCAAAATACTTTAGAAAAATAAAATATTTTCTTTTAATCTCTTACTTACATTTTTTTTTATATTTTTTTACGATTTAATATATATTTTATTTATTTATTTGTTATCTATATTTTAAGGAAAACAATCTAATAGATTTTAAAGAATATCAATATTTGGTATGATTATATTGATTTTATTTACTTAACATTTTAGAAGATTCGGTAATATATTTTCCTAATTAATAATTCAATTTAATAATAATTAAAATACTAATTATTTAACTAATTAATTTTAAAATTCCACGTGTCGCATTTTGATTGGTGGTGTACCGAAATCCCGGTACACCTTGTGTAACTGTATCATCTTTAGACACAAAACCAATTTGTACCTAGTATCCAATATTAGATACTCAATTTTCTCTTTCTTAATTTGTACCTCTTTCTCCAATGATATACCTAGGTACAAATTTTGGCCACATAAGATTTGTACTTACCATTGGGGATGCTCTAATGTAGCGTCTTCCCAAAAAATTGGAGGATAAATTTCAGCAAGCTTAAAAATATGAAGTGAGACAAAATAAAACTTCTATAAGATTTTATAAGCATTTTAATTAAATTAAGGCAACTAACTCAAACATCCCTTAGAAATCGATCTGGTGATATACTCGGTCTAGGGCTCTCTCTACAATTCAGTGTGAATCAAACTGAAGAATGTATCTCAACACCATTTCCACCTCTCAAGAACAAAGATCAAAGGTATACGTGTGTGATTTGATTTACATATGATTAGGGCTTCATGTTGGATACTGATTATATTTGATCATATGCAGAAGAAGATGATGATAAAACCAATGTTCGATTATCTTCCATATGAAATAGTGTGGCAAATCCTGATCCTCATCCCAGCTCAAGATCTATTCGACAATACGATGTTCGTCTGCAAGAGCTGGTACGAGCTCATCAACACCCAGGATTTCCGATACGCCCATCTCCGTCGCTCGACTCCGGGACACCTCATCAAGAGACTCCAATACAACCCCGTCCTTTACATGACATCCCCTCGAGACAACATAATCGCCCTTTCCCATCACGGCTACAACTTCATGGACTACTACTTTTGGTCCAGTTGCAACGGTCTCGTTCTGGGCTCCACATACGGCGATGAAAACACGGCGCCGCACGTAATAAAAAATCCGGTAACGAAACAACGAGTCACTCTCCCTCCGTTTTTCCCTCTAACAACCGCCGAATCACCCACACAAACATCCGCTATAGCATATGCCGCCACTTCCATGAAATACAAAGTGGTCGCCACGTCTTGCGTGGATGCCAAGCGTCGGAACTACGCTCGATTTTGCGCTGTGTTGACCGTCGGAGTCGACGCCGACTGGAGGCTCCTCGACGCCCGACACCTGTCGTTCGCGGGTGGCGAGGTTTTGTCGTGGGACCCGTTAGTGACGGAAGGGTTCGTGCATTGGACGCATTTGAGCGGTACTTGTATTGTTAGTGTGAATGTGGAGACCGAAAACATCACCGAGGTTCAGATTCCCTGGCACGGATTCTACTACCATCCTCGAGGAATCGAGAATTATTATTTTCCGGTGGGAGGAGGGTCGAGCTATGTTTGCGTGTTGATTGCGCTCGATTATTACAAGTGGGAGGTTTGGGAGATGAAGCCGGAAACCGGGGAGTGGAGGGAGATGCCTGTGATTGACCTTGTGGCTCAAAAGAGTGCGATTAATCGCTATTTTAATAAACGCGTTGGATCATCCTTTGCGGGATTTGATTGGAGACCGTTTCCGGTTTGTTGGTTGAAATATGGGGAGGTGATCTTCTTTGCTTTTAGTAACCCGGAACCATCGGGAGGGTTCCGAGCTGCTTACAATCTTAGGACAGGAGATATTCGATGTTATGATATGGGGGGTATCCATGAATACCCTTATCTTCTTCATACTAACACTCTCATAAGGATCTGATTCATAGTATTGTTCACTTCTGCAAATTGTGGTATTATTATTGTTATTGTTTTGGAAATTGGTGAATGTCTAGTTGCTCAACTATATAACAATATTGAGCAACAGCAGGGAACTTGTTGATGCTACTGGACAAATTAAAGGGAGATTGCTCAATGGGAATTGAAGGTCGTCTTAAGAGATTAGCTGCTGCAGTTTCTGTGGAATTAAGGAGCCATGTATTGATTTGAGAGGGCTTGCTTTAGAATAAACAATTAAGGCAACAGAGTCTGTTCTGATCGAGCTATTAAATCATGGTGATTAATAATTTGAGTTCTGTGGATTTTTGGTCAAAATGATAAGGAAGATGTGTTTTTTGTGCTAGTTTATAACAATGTGAGTTTTTTACACCAATTGCAATAGAAGTACCTATTATACCCTTGAAAGTAAAAGAAAAAGACAATAACAAAAAAATAATCGGTCCCCACTTCTTTTCTCTTCTCTTCTCTCTCTTCTCTCTCTTCTCTTCCGTAAACCCAAACCCGCCGCCCTCACGTTTTTTTTTTCAGAAATCAACCTAAATCAACCGGAGCAATGTCATCTTCGGCGACACCATCTGATTCCGAGCATGAGGAAGAACAACAACAACAAGAACCTAGTCTTCAACCTCCGGTAATTCCCAAATCCGAAACCCTTTTTTTTCAATTTTTTTTTTCGAAAATTCGAGCAATGTGATGGATTATATTGTGCTTTAGATGCTTGGCTGAGTTCTTTATTGATTTAGAACTGTAATGTGGCCATAATTGTTCTGAAAATTTGATTTTTCCGATTTTGTTTATGGTTACTCGAATCGAGTAACCTCTGTTTTTTTTTGTAAACCATCGACCAACGTATTCGTGTAGTGCCATTCGACCAACCCCGTCGACTAACCCATTCGATTAACCTCTTCGAGCAGTCAGCTCTTGATTAGTCGATGGTGTTAATCGAATGGGGTTAATTGAATGGGTTGGTCGAATACGTTGGGCGATGGGGTTAATCGAAGGGTTGGTCGATGGGGTTAATCGACGGGTTGGTCGATGGGGTTACTCGATGGGGTTGGTCGATGGAGGCAGAAACTTTTTTTTTTTTGTTTGTTTTGATCCTATTAATCTGTGTTTAATCGATTCGGTTCTCCATTTGTGCAGGCTGGTTTCCGATGGAGGAGACCGGATTTCGTCGACATTTCGAGGGCGATAAATTGCGGCGATCGACGCGGCGTTCTGAAAAACGTACGAGAAGTTCTGATGGAGGTGGGTGGAGAAGAGGGCCTCGCGGAGTACGAACAGACGTATCTCTTCAGTCAGTTCCTTTCCATGCCCAGTGCAGACCGATCGAACAAACCTCTGCACAAACTGCTATCGAGAGAGATCGTTAGCAAGAGCAGAATACCAGACTTTGAGCACTGGTTTGCTATCGGGGATCGTATTGTGAAGTTCCGAGCACAAGAATACGCCCTGATCACCGGCCTGCGCTTCGGGGATAGTAACTTCGATCCCACAAACAAAGGCCATGAAGCTCCCATTACAGGCATCCATCGGAGGTTATTCCGTTGCAGAGTGATGAAGATTGAAGCACTGCTGAGTTCGTTCAATGGTCTGCGGATGGGCCACGAGCTAGGTGATTATTTCAAGGTTGCCAACATCCTGATTCTCTACTTCGTTCTGATTGGTCGAGAGAAACTGGATGTCGAGAACTGGGTCTGGACACTGGTGGAGGATCACGATGGCTGGGAGTGGTTTCCTTGGGGTTCTTACACGTTCCAGAACTTCTCCCACTACATCAGCATTACTGGGATGGCAGCTGATCAGGCCGAGAAAGCGGCTTATCACTTTTACGGTCCAGTTTGGGCCTTCCAGTGTTGGGCCTTCGAGGCCTTTCCTGCTTTAGGGAGACAGTGCGGTACTCGGAGCCGAGAGACGCGAAGGCCCCGGTTTTTGCATTGGACGCAGAGGAAGACGAACTTCGATTTCACGGATTATTTCGAGGATGAGCAGGTAACCGTCAATCTGTTTTTGTTAATAATTTTGAATTAATAATTTTTTCGATTATCTAATAATTTTTTTTTTAATTGTTTTCTTTTAGCTTGAAGTTCACGAGACCCTCACACCGACACCGGAGGAGGAGGAGATGATGTATTACCAGAGTTTGACGGAGGCCGGTGAGCTTTATGCCGTCCCGTACCAGCCTCCCCTCCGCTTAACTCACGCAGCGGCAGCGGCGCCGGCACGAGCACCGGCACCGAAGAAGCAGATGGAGAAGAAGAAGAAGAAGAAGCTTGTGGATCGTGTGGCCGAAAGCGTGGCCAAGACATTCAAGAAGGCGGCGACAGGTATCCGCACGCGTGACGATGTCACGCCCAGCTCTTCAACAGAGAGACTAGAGAGACGTAAATCTCGGAAAGCTCGACATGCTTCTCCGCCTCCTCGACATGCTTCTCCGCCTCCTCGACATGCTTCTCCTACTATTCCTCCTCGAGGTTCTTCTCCTCCTGCTCGAGATGCTACTCCTCCTGAGTCTCGAGCTCCTCCTGCATCTGAGAGAGTGGTGGACGATGATCCACCTATTTATCGTCGGAGTGACCTCGAGAGGATCTTGTTCGACACGTCCGAGAAGGGATTCACGACTCACATCGTGAAGGCCGTCACGGAGAGCGTGACGAAGAGTGTCACGGAGAGCTTGCTCTCCAAAATGAAGGGCTTCTTCGGTATGAGACGACACTCGCAGCCACGGCCTTATCCCTCGAGGCCAGTGTACGAAGAGCCTTCCTCGCCACCTCAGACTTCACCTCCTCGTCATTCCTACCACGCATCGGACATTGCTGAGACTTCTTTGAGCAGAGCACCAGCTCGATTCTCGACGTCGGCGATGCCTGACCCCCCTCGGTATTCATATGCAGACGCTGACGCATGGATGCGTTACCGCATGCAGCCCCAGCCCCAGGTGCCTCCGGCCTATCCGTTTGAGTATCCATTCGAGAGTTACCAGATGCCGGGTCCATTCGGTCCATTCCAGGGTCCAGTCTTTCCATTCCAGGGTTATCAGATGCCGCCACCGGCCTATCCATTTGAGTCCCCCAGCTACCGCACGCCTCCGTCGATTGTTCCTTTTGATCTGGAGACGTCCAGCACTCCGACACCACCTGTTGTGGTCGATGTCGAGACCCATACTGGGAGGACCTTTGATATCTTCTCACAGCCAGCTGCTGATGACGAGGAGGGTGACGACGAGTATGCCGGGGACCTCGGGTGCTTCAGTGACGAGGATGACGACGACGAGGAGGAGGGTGACGAGTCCGAGCAGGATGCCGGGGAGAGCAGTCTCGGACCTCGTGTTGTTCAGCCTTCCAGGTTCCTGCGTAGCCCTTTCATCCGACAGTTCACCAGGGCACGCGGTAGAAGAAGCTGGAAGCTGTACGATGTGTACAGAGCAACGGGGCCCGATTCCTGCGTTAGGGTGAAGTGCTGTGATGATTTGATCCTCGATCAGAAATTCTTCGACGATGTGGAAAATCCCTCTGTTTGGTTCAGCTCTCAGGTAATATTTTAAATTATAACCTTGTTAATTTATGTTTAAATATTAACAACGTGTCAATTTTCAGGTGCTCGACTTGTATATTGCGTTCATGAAAGTGAAAATCAGAACTAGGACAGGGGTGAAGGGTTACGTGAAGGACTTTACGCACCAGATCTTCGGTCCCGACTTATACGTAAGTGAATTTCTTTTATCTATGTTAGTTATATTTTACTTTTATCCTGTTCTTACTGACATAAAATTTAATATTTATGTCATTTTCAAAGAATGATTTCTGCATCGAATACGGGAAACTGAAGCATACAGGGACTTCGAGTGATTTCGAGAAGAGATACAAGAATTGGCAACCACCTAAGCGTTTGCTAGACATTGTCGAAGCGGGTCCGGCTCGTGGTGAGCATGGTTGGTACAATATCAGTCAGGTATGTTAACTGAATTAGGTTAATCTTTGGTTTCTATGATTTCTTATATTTTCATTGTTTGTATTTTCAATGTTTGTTTGTAAGGTGGCCATGATTTGCAACATTGATAACATTCACTGGGTCGTGGCGGTCATTGATTTCGAGAACTGGACTGTCGAAGTGTATGATTCATTGTGCAATCTCAGAGCCGCACAGCTGAAGCCCCTGACAGATTTGTTGCCTCGATTGTTGAGATGCGGACACTGGTGGGACCAGCACTCGTACCTGTAAGTTTCGTTCATTTCACTGTGTAGTGTAGTTTTTTTTTCTAATATGATATTGACGTGAGAAGTGTTTCATTCATTTCAATGTTTTATGTTTCAGGGAGCGTAAGAGGTGTGCTTTCAAGTTTAAGCTGATGCCCAGGGCTCAACAAATAATCCAACCCGACGGAAACTCGTGTGGGCCGATTTGTTGCATGTACCTGGATCGGTTGTTCAACAAGAAACAAACTCACGAGGACAAGACTATTGATCTTCCTTACATCGTTAAGTATAGAAAGTACATTGCTAGGATGATTTATTGGTTAGCTCAGGAGGCATACACGGAAGAAGACGTACGAGCTTAGTATTTGTGTTTGAATATACTTGTTTAGGATGATTTATTGTTTAGTATTGTTGGTATTTTTGTCTTGGATGTGTTGTATATTGAATGCTTGGTTAGAATGTTGCAGGTTTGGGTTTAAAAATGTGTAAAAAATTCTTTTATCATTCTGCCCAGAGGTTACTCGAATGGACTGTTCCATCGAGTAACCATCGAGTAATCAAGAACAGGTCCATCGATTAACGTATAATCAGGCCTGAATCTGCAAAAGTACTCTAAAACGGTTACTCGAAATAGGTTAATCGATGGGGTTACAAGATGAGGTTAATCGATGGTGTTACAAGATGGGGTTAATCGAATTGGTTACAGGATGGGGTTACTCGAATGGACATCATCCTGTAATCATAAATCTCCAAGGTTGGTCGATGGTATGTTACTCGATCAACCATCGACTAACCATCGACTAACCTCCTAAAATTAGTATTTTTGGACCTTTTTTTAGATAATTAAGTTGTTATTTGCACTAATAAGTTCAATTTAGAGCCATAAAACATTAATAAAACAGTTTAGATGATCAATCGATTCGTTTAGAGTGAAAACAAGTGAAACGTGGAACATTAGTCATACTTTTCTAAATATCTTAAGTAAGTTTACAACAAACAAACTATGATATTAGTTCAATGTTGACATGTTATGGATTAGAACTCCGAAATTGATCATCAAAACATGTTTAATAAGTGTTTTTTATCATTAAAATGAAGTTACATACTCAAAAACACAATTAGAAATTAAAGAACGGCCTTAAAATTGAAAAAAAAGGGTATTGTTCTTAGTTACTCGATGGTTACTCGATGGTAACCCTAATGTACTCGATGGAAACCCTAATGTACTCGAAAGGGTTAATCGAATGAAGGGTTAATCGAATGCAGGGTTACAAGATAGGGTTACTCGAATTGGTTAATCGATGGGGTTACAAGATGAGGTTAATCGACGGTGTTACAAGATGGGGTTAATCGAATTGGTTACAGGATGGGGTTACTCGAATAGGTTGCAAGATGGGGTTACTCGAATGGGTTACAAGATGGGGTTACTCGAATAGGTTAATCGATGGTGTTACAAGATGGGGTTAATCGAATTGGTTACAGGATTGGGTTACTCGAATTAGGTTAATCGATGGGGTTAATCGAATTAGGTTACTCGATGGTGTACAGAATATGCAGAATGCCTTTTCTGTTTTTTTACATCCCCTAACCTGCAAATCACAGGTATAACAACAACCGCAAATATCCAAAGAAACACACTGCATATATCCAGAAACAAGATAACAAATCAATCCTAGTTATACGATGTAACGAGAAACACGATAACAAATCAACCAAACACAAGAAGAGCCCTCAATCCACACGCATCGGACATTTTGTTTTTGTGTGTCCCTCGATTCTGCAAATGCTGCACTTTTTCTTCTGCCTTCTTCGACCCGATTCTTGCGTTCCTGAGGCTTCCGGAGGGACATTCAAATCAACGCCTGCAGGAGGGATGTAAGCCTTGCAGTTGCGTATGTTATGTCCTACGCCCTTACATTTCGTACACACCTGCACACAAAGACGCGGTATTAGGTCTTTACTCAAACTAATGACGACACAATATTAGGTACGAAGAACAAACCTGAACACGACGAGCAGACCCAGATCCCTCAACTGCAGAACGAACCCGACTCATCCGCGGACGTCCAGCCTGACTAACCACTTCCGGTGGAAGACACACGTACGAAGCTACTTCTGGAGGGACAACCCAATCATCAACGTGTGGTACTGGCACAATAGGAGTCGCATACATCTCTCTCAAGCTGCTTTGCTTGAAATAGGGGCCGACGAAATCGTACAATGAAAATCTAGCCCGTCTACACAAAGTATCAGGTTAGTGGCATTAATTAATTGAATGTTTAAAATTAAAAAAGAAGATGTAAGGAAACCGATACCATACCGTATAGCGGCAGCAGCATGACGACACGGAATAAGGTCTAAGTCGAACTCCCGACAGTCACACGTGCGTCTCGCGATATCTACGAGATAGGACCTGCCGTTTTCCTCAACTCTGAACACGGTCCCCGCACT
This sequence comes from Euphrasia confusa, assembly GCA_954870475.1. Taxonomy (NCBI): domain Eukaryota; kingdom Viridiplantae; phylum Streptophyta; class Magnoliopsida; order Lamiales; family Orobanchaceae; genus Euphrasia; species Euphrasia confusa. Next base: position 8,543,735 of record OX940956.1, on the reverse strand, counting down.
GACCTCCCGAACAGGAAAATGATGACTCAACTGATTCTGATTAGACACCTTTGCGAATGCCTCTTCGGTCAGCTCATCCTCTCTCTCGTTAGCCTTCCTTCGTTTCTCGTCAAACCATCTCTCAATCATCGCACGAATCGACTCGAGCATAGCACAAACAGGCAATCGTCGTGGCCATCTGATAGCAGCGTTGAAGACTTCGGCCGCATTCGATGTCATGAAACCATATCGTCGTGCAGCACATTTCGACCTTGCCCAGGTCTCAACACCGAGTCCAACGAGGCGCCTATAAGCACCGTCTCCACTGGCTTTCTCCAAATCAGATAAATACTTTTCAAACTCATCCTCTCGATAACAGTAGGCAGCTTTGTGTACAATTGTGACCACATGAGAGCGGTACATTGCTAGATTCTTCTCGAGGTGGTGACAGCACAACGCACGAGTTGCGTGGGGATAGGCACTCCGAATGGCATTCGCAATGCTCTTGTGCTGGTCGGACACAATGAGCAGATCGTCTCCATCGTAGCAAAGCCTGAGGTTCTCTAGAAACCACGTCCACTCCAGGTCATTCTCAATCGGACCGATACCAAAGGCAAGCGGGAAAATCTGCTCGTTTCCGTCCTTCGTGACGGCAACAAATAACACACCACTGTTTTTCCCCTTCAAATGAGTGGCGTCGACTACTATGATGGGACGCAGAGTGCGCTGCTGAAATGCACTAATGCACTGCCCAAGTGCAACAAACATGTGACAGAACACGCCCTCACTGGTCGTCTGAATCTCATACCGAGTCCCTGGATTGCATTCTTTCAGCACGTGCAGATATGACGGGAGCATCTGATATGAATCCTGATAGTTGCCGTACCTCATTTCAACGGCCAGGTTCCTCGTCCGCAGGGCGAAGCTGTAATCGATCACTACTCCGTACAATCTCCTCAGATCAAAAATCATCGTCTTCGGCTTCAGTGTGATCTCATCGTCGACTAGCTGACGTGCAAAGTAAGTAGCGGCAACCTTGCTCGACACGTGACGATCGGCAGTCCGACTCAAATCATTGACACACTCGTGATTCAAGTTCAGCCTCGTAATCTTCCAGAGTGTTTCGTCATTCCCAGTAGCAAACAATTTGAACGGGCACTTCTCAGAACCTTGCTTGCAGACGAACGCTACCCGTTCAGTGGTCGAGCGTTTAGTGGCACACTCCACCATATGCTCCATGTGATACATCCCCACCGCTATCTTCAGATCCGATTTCGTTCGGAATGTCGAGCCGACTGCAATGTGACCATACACCAGTTCGGGAGGCTCGACCGATCGCAATGGAACCGCGGGGTCAAACTCCGGCAGTGGAATGATCCAGTTGCGCATTGGATTATTCTGAGCATTCTGAGCTGCTTCGGGATGCTCGCCGGCTCCCACACTAGAACTCGAGGACAGATTACGGCGTGACAGAATATTTGTGATGACCCGCGGCTGTCTAATCCATTCTGTCCATTCAGTGGTCAACGACTGCAACAGATCGGTCTGACGAGCTTCTTCGTCGTCCTCGGAATTCTCAGCATGCCTCTCGCCCTCGGTCGGTACATCCGGATCCACTTCTGGAATATTCACCTCGGGGGCATTTGGTTGTGCCTCCTCTAGCATCTCGGTGACGAAAATGAAACAATCGTCCTTTTGCTCGTCTAGCATGCGGGATACATCGTCGTCGCTAAGCAAAGGACACCGCACGCTCCTAAAATCAATGCCTCGTGTTAAGATGAACAACATGTACTCGATATTCGGCGGAGGGCGCAAAACGGCACGAATCTGTCTCACAAGACCATCGAGGGTAAGTTGATCCCTCCTGAAGAAAAGGCACATATCTATCCCGTCGACGTAGACCGCTCGTTCCCAACGACCACCGTAACGTATCGTGATTCGTTGATTCGACATCTACATTCACAAAAAACATTATTGAATTAGGTTAACTAATAAAACATATCCATATAAATCGACGAAACAAACCAAAAAATACGAAAAATGCATTTTTTGGCAAAAAACAGGCCATGTTACTCGAATGGACTGTTCCATCGAGTAACAGGATGGACAGTTTCATTCGAGTAACAGGATGGTCATTCGAGTAACCTCCATTCGAGTAACCTCCATTCGAGTAACCTCATCAGTTCGAGTAATCTCACATTACTCGAATCAGTGTTCCTGGAATGAGGTTAGTCGAAACATGTTACTGAAATTAGGGTTAATCGAAAAACTACTCGAAGGCATTTCGGGTAACCTCAGTTCGATTAACCTCATTTCGAGTAATGTTTCGCTTCATAAATTCATAGTTACTCGATGGGTTACTCGATGGAGCGTACCATCGAGCAACCCATCGAGCAACAGACGCAGAAAATAAAAATCAAAAAAACTTGAACACGTACCTCTCGTTTTCGCTCGTTGAGGCACGCGTATATCCGACGGCTTTTTCCAGAATTTAACGGGGCAACATGATGGAATTTTTTTGAGAGAATTTTGAGAGAGTTTTGAAATTTTTTTGGTAGGTTTGGATGATGAATATGGGGGATATGAATGCACAATTAAACCTACACCAAACCCTCAACTCAACAAAAAATCTGATCTCGTGGGCCCCACAAGTTATTTTGATTTTGTTTTTATTTTATTTGAGATTGTTTTTGTTTATTTTGGATTTATTTAAATAGTAAGGGTATAAGAGACATTTTATGTTCAATTGGTGTAAAAAACTCACACTTTTATAGATGGGGACTTTAAACTCATCTCTTTATCAATTGTGACTAAAAAGTCACATTCCCACTAATAATTTTATCATATATTCTTTCCGCGTTCATTAGCAATAGACACTTTCTTTTGTATTTGTTTGACGTTGGTTATTGCTATTAATTTTTGTTATATAATTTTTAAAAAATATTTATAAAATTGATGGTAAAATTATATTTTAAAATAAAAACATTAGAGTATTTTTTTAATAAAGTGTCACTTTTCTGTATAAAAATTGGTTTAGAATAGAAAGTGTATATGACAAAATTGAAATGGGATATGATGATGTCATGTCCCCACCAGAACCTTCCAATGTTGTTGGAGAAAAAATGCTGCTGCTGCCTATATAATTAATTAATTATATACTGTATATATAAAAATTATTTTATTTTATTTTTCATTTTCCAATTTCATCACTGTTCGACTGTGGGTTACCTAAAACCCACACCTCCTTTCCTTGCTCTTTTTCTTTCTTTACCCTCGTCCATGGCGGCGGAACCAAAATAAAACCTAATTCCTTTAGTCCACTATTCTGAAGCCATGCCTACCTTCACTTCTATCGCCTTCGATAACTTACTCGAAACTAGGGTTCGAGATTCTCAGAAGAAGCCCTTTCATGCCGACTCCGACCCGACAATTGGGGCTCCGAGACACTTGTACATATCGCCGGCTCTCTACGCGACTCCGGAGCAGGCTCCGATACCCGATAATTCTTCGCCCGACCCGACTTTCCCTTCTCCGTACGTCGTCAACCTCAAACGCCGCCGCGGAGGGAATGAGCGGAGGGCATCAGTTTCGGAATTGACCTCCGAAAACGAACCCGACGTGTTAAGCTTGGATGATGTCGAGGAGCGTTTCGGAAATGAGGATTCGGCTGAAAACGATGAGGAGGTTGTTGAGGAGGAAGAGGGGTTCCTGGATTTGAGGAGTGAGACGATGAGCGTGAGGACGGAGGCGGGGATGAATGATTTCTTACAGAATCAAATCGATTGTCGGAGCTTCGTTTCTGCTCAAGGGGATTTCTTCGATGCAATTGATGGTAATTTTTTTTATTTGTTATTTTTTCTTTTGGGGATTTGTTATTTCTGCTAATAATTTGAGTTTATTATTAATATACAATTTTGTGTATTCTATTTGATTGTTAGGGACTGACTTTTCAAATCTTTTTCTATGCGTATAGTATGCTGTAAATGAGTTAGTTTCTAGTGCAGTTTATTTTGTTGAATCTTGCTTCTATGAATATATCGTATACATGGACAGAAAAAGTAGAATTTTGTTGGGAAATACAGGTCAAGCAGGTCAAGTTATGAGTAATTTTGTTGTTTTGCAATTTTCAGAAGGCTCTTCATTTAGCAAGTTATCTCGGTTACATCTCTTTACATCCAACTTTCTGTTGGTGTAATGGTGTTAGAATGAGTAATGCTGCTGAGCTTGACATCAACTATCATGTGTATATGGATTCTTTTTATCATGCTTGTGCGATCTTTGTGAAACACGAATGCTACTTGTGTTTCATTGTACTCGAGCTTGATATACAATTTGACTGTACAATTGGGTTTTGATCGCAGATTTCTCATCTGATGGTTCCGTTTCAAATTTCCTTTCATCAAGTTCGAGAATTGAATCAGAGTTGAACACGGTAAGGCTCAGTCTTCTCGAAGAGATTGAAAAGAGAAAGACTGCTGAGGAAAATCTCGTGTTGATGCGCAGTCAGTGGGAGAGGGCCAGGAACCTTATGTCTGAAGCTGGTTTAACATTTCCCGCACCTCCACTTGCTAGTGATAGCCTGCAGCTTGATGACAACTTAATGGATCAAATTTGTCAGGAGGTAGTCGTGACTAGATTTGTTTCCGAAGCTATTGGAAGGGGTCAAGCACGAGCTGAAGCCGAAGAAGCTATTTCTGCAATTATTGAATCTAAAGATCAGGAGATATCGCGGTTACGAGATAGGCTGCTGTATTACGAGACTGTAAATCATGAGATGTCCCAGAGGAAGCTCGTCGGTATGTTTTCTAAACTAAGACCTTGTTTTATTTCATCATTTTGATGTTATCATCCTTCAAATATCCTTGGCTTAATTAAATCAGACGTGATTTTTCTTCCCTTTGGGATTCACGTGGTCATGGGAGCAGTAATTACTGGTCTTTTAACTCGTTGATTAAGTGACTTGTAATTTTGGACACCCAAGAAGTCAGAAATAAGTTTAATAACAGGCTTATTATATTCTTGATTGTTATACGTATAGATTAAATCTAATAATCACTTAAACTTCAGGTGGTAGTTTTTGTGATATCTAGTAGCTTGCTGTCTAAATAATTCCTTGAATGTTGCTAGTTTGAATACGGTTTGAGTTTTACTTAGTTTTCTTTGGCTTATCACTTGCAGATGTTGCACGTAGACAACAGGAAAGGCGAAGGAGACGAAGGGGTTGGCTATGGAGCTTTATGGGACTATCGATAGCAATAGGTGCTTCGCTAGTTGCTTATACATACGCTCCACAGACTGGTGAAAGCCTCTCGCTTCCAGAATCCAGCAACTCAGGCGATGTCTCTTCCGTCAGTGTCCCTGAGACCTCCCAACATTAATCTGAATTGCAGTTCTAACAGTAGTTTGAAATATTCTGACGACTGTTTGTGCATGTGCCCAATCTCTTACACCTAGAAGCTATGTACCACCATGACACCAAAGCTTTTTTTCTTTCCAGTCGAGTGTTATGTAGGATTTGCAACAAGTACTAGTCTCGTGTAAGTGTAATGTAGGGTTTGAAACGAGTACGTCTTATACTCGTCCCACTGAGATAGGCCTTTGGAAAAATCACATTTTACATAGATTAATAAATCACATTGTATTTCCTAGTTTACACTCCCATTATATGGGACAAAAATTGAACTTGTCAAACCCAAAGTGAATTAATTATATCAACACCTTGTAATACATATGACTAATTATCTATAGTAGACAGAGTTGATTTAATTAGAATGAAAACCCACCAATTTGGTTCAACAGAAAGCCTATGCAAATTTAAATACTCAATCCGCGAGAGGCAGCTCCAGTAAACAATCAATTCAAATCAGAATTATCGGAGCTCCAGACTCTAGTAAACATCAATTCAAAACAGAATTATCTGAACAAATGCTTAATCTCAGAAGCTTTAATATGTAATCGCATTGGAATCTCATTGCGTCCCCAATGCAAGATCATGCCAAGTATCAGCCTCAACCGGTTTAGTTTCTTGATCTAAACAAAAAAAAAATAAAAAAACGTTAAACCAAAACCAAAAATGCCATAAAGTAAAAATGAATATTTCAAAATTCTCTAAGCAACATACGAAGATTTACAAAGAACACATGCTACATGAACATCATCATCATCACTGAAAATACATAATATTTTTAATCTATAAAATCTTATCGATGTATATATATGTATATATATACTCCGTATTATACACAAGAAAGCAAATGCACGAAAATACAAGAATCATTATTGAATACTTACTTTCAATCTGAAAAAAGTATGGATGTAGATTCAATGATTATGATCATATGGTAACACAAAGTACACCTACGATTTCCTATCTAAGGATCCAACAAGCCATTAAACTAACTAGATGAAGAAGGTATTTGTTCTAATGACTATGGTTTAAGTTTCATCCATGTTCTCGGACACAGTTGATATTGCCTTATAAATTATGTTTATCGCGTAAATTCATGTTTCTTATCAACAAATTGCTACACAAATTCTGCACAAGAAAAACAAAGGAAAAGTTGCTTCCAAGTTATTTTTAGGGTTCATTATAAATAACCCCCAACAATCTAATCAAATTACAAAATGCCCATTGTGAAGGGGCATTTCTTGATCAACCGTAAAACTCAAAAAACTGAAAGAAAAAAAAAAAGGAACATACTTGAATCTTCAGTGTCGTCGGTTCTGGATTCAAGTACAGGCGGTAATGGAAGATCTGAAAGCAAAAAAAAAATCAAAACCCTCGTATTTGAAGATTGGCATAATTTCGGCAGAAAATAAAAACCCTAATTGAATTGAAGTGTAGAGATTACCGTCATCAGGCAGAGTATCTCTCATCCATTCCTCGTCCACGATGTCGATGAGAACGCCCAAACTTAAATCCGCCATTGATTTTTGGCAATCTGAAATTTCGAAAATTTTCCGGATAAATCTTTGTTTCGTCGAATTCAAAATAAAGAGTTAGATTGGGCTACAGGTTTTGGGCTTATGCATTCAGGCCCGCGATTGGAAACACAACATTTAACATTTTCACCATTTAAAATGACAACTAATTTTTTATTTTAGCTCCTCTTAATCTTTTATGTTCTTGGTAAATGATGTAATTGATGCCCGTGATCAATGTATGTGATCAATGTATCGTAGGCTTTTCTTTATAATCCTTCAAACTGAGTAATCGAATTCGTGATGAATGTATCATTCTTCGTATTGGTAACATGTTATTTTGTAGCTTCAATAGTTCCATTCCATAATCATACAACTGATTTGCATGACAGAGAGTTGTGGAGAGTGAGAACATTGTACTAACTTCGTCATAAAAATAAAATGTTATCAACACAAACAGTGAACCAGTAGATAATATAATAGCCTAATTCCGATAAAGATTACATAACTTAGCAAGTGTTTCAACACAAAAACCCTAAAATTGTTCGCAACTCATTTCACAACAAAAGATACAAAACTGAACTTCAACATAAGAGATTCCTATACTTAATTTTCCTTACAAGAACATGTGCCTTTCTGAAAAACAATAACCACCACCGTTTACTTTTGCCTCCTTTAGAAAAACAGGCTTGCACAAACAGAACAATCAAACCGGGCCAAACAGATTGTGAGTTGCAGACAAAGCCACAACCACCAACTCAATTCTTCAGGACTTCATTTCTTCACTCTGCCCCCGACAAAAAGGCCCAAGGTTTGTAGCTACAGCTTCAAGCCTTCAACTTCCATGAGCAGCAGGGATAGGATGATACCGACAGCAAAAATTAGTAGTCGCTATTGTTAGGACATTCAGATGCTCTGTGACCTGACTTCCCACACTTGAAACATGCACCCCCAAAGCTTCTGCAAGAAACATCATATGAATCAACTATGGGGTATAGTTCACGGAAACAAAATGTATGTATTGAAACATAAATGATAGGGAATATAATTATTAACGGGAGACATTCCTAATCCTTGGTTTTGGTTTTTGAACTACACTTCAAAGGCATTATTAATGCTGACATGCCCTGGTGTATGGTATGAAAAATTATTTAATGAAGTAGGAATATAATACCTATCTCTGCCCCCAAAAGATGGCGATCGGCTCCCAAAAGATGATGATGATGAACGGTCTCCATAAGAAGGTGATGATCGGCTTGATTGCCTATCACCACCAATCAGCCAATCACTACCGCTGCTTCTCGAGTTCTTAGACCACTTATTTTGAGTTCTTCCACCACGGCCGCCACTTTTGAATCCACCTTCGTCGTCATTACTATCATACCAATCCCGAGAGGTTCTAGAACCGCCCCTGTCTCTTGAGCCTCCTCTAGGGGAGGAGCGCCTTTCAGTGTTGGAGAATTTGCCATAATAATCACTTGGAGGCCCGTCGTCTTGCAGCGGGGGCAACTGTATAAATAATGCAAATTTATATAAAAACCATACAGTAAAATCGAACATGCATTCTATTTTTTATGAGGGTTTATTGCAAAACTAACCCTCTATGCGGCAATATGCAAAATAGAGAATGTTGAGAGGTGACTCGTAATTTTTTGGACTTGATCTAACTCTGGGAGTATTTTTGTAATTAAAAATTGTTTAATAATGTCAAGAAAATATCACCTTAGTGATTCTGGTAATAGTGTTTCCTTCTGGGATTTCCCGAGTTAGCAACTCTTTAGCAATCTCTTCTGGGAGATCAAAAACTGCTCCTTGTACCTGATCAAAAACAGCGTATAAAATTCATAAACGGAGCCCAGAAAATTGATTTTATATTTACTTCCATCTTACTATCTTAGCGCTCACTTTTTCATCAGCAATAAGTTGTATTTTCCCTATTTCATCAGCAGCAGTGGGGTAGACATCAGAGAGAAAGCCAGTAACAGATCTAGCAGATAGGTACCCTCGAGAAGAACCATCTGCATCACGAATCAGCTGTAATGTAATCAATCCCTGCAGGCAAACAAAAAGAAACTCAAGGTTTAGTCATAATCCAAGAAAAGAAAATCAAACTTACACACTCCAGAGGTATCATAGATGTATTGCATACCATAAGAGGACATTAGTACTTGTAAAGACCATTAGGATTTCCGATTTCAAGCCAGCACAGGAAATCGCAATATTCTTATCACATCAATCAAACCAAATGGAAAACTGATGTGTAAAAGTTTAATGACATTAAAAGTATGAAAACTAGCAATTGCATCATTTTACCTGCGTGTGAGTAATGAGTGACCGTGATGATGGAGGCTTAGAGAAGCCACTCAATGTTGCTAGGGCAGCTGCAAGCGAATCAACTCCTTTCTGTTCAAACAGTTTCTGGGCAGTCGGAGTGAAATACTCGATGGATTCAGGATGGACGCCACCTAGTGTAGCAACTACTTGCTCAGCTGATGACTCCAGAACCTCCTGAACTGATGGTGGACTAATGAATTCAAACTTGCACCCGACATCCCGCTCAAGGGACTTCACCGTTCTACGTTGGCTGTTGGTGAACATCAACAGAGCTGTGCCTAGTTTTCCTGCACGTCCTGTTCGTCCTGATCGGTGGACAAATGTTTCTGGATCGTTTGGAAGCTCATAGTGTATAATCTGTAAAACCAGAGATTGAAAACATCAGGACAGTTACATAAAGTATCCATTGGGTTTCGCATAGTTACAAAAGAAACAGCTAACTTTCAAATACAAAATATATCCCTAAGGTTTACTACCATTGAATGATCAGGTGATGATTAAGGGTAATTTAGCCAAAAATCAGGGTTTAAGTATAATGATGCAAGGGAAAAATATATATTTACCAAGGAATTAATTTTATAGGAGTTTGAAAAATAATTTTTGAAGAAGTGGACTAAATGGCCATTACTCTAAAACTAAGGAGTCGGCTGTTATATTTAAAAAAATGCGAACCCCGAGTGGGGAGGGGATATGTTTTTCGCTTATGAAGGGCTAAATGTAAGACATTGTTGTTTTGTTTTTTGTTTTGTAATTTTGAAAGTTGGCTAGATTTCTTTCTTTATATTAAGGCCAAGCATTAAGGACTATTTATAAATAACGCAAACATGTCTCCATAATGTTTTTGAGCACACTTGCACAACAAGAAATCAAGAATGCATGAACTGTGAACTATTAAGACCAAGAAGACACAAACTTACGAGGTCAACATGCGGTATATCAAGCCCACGAGAAGCAACATCAGTAGCAACAAGCACTGTGAATTTTCCTTGTCTAAAACCATTTAGGGTTCTTTCTCTTTGGTGCTGAGAAATGTCGCCATGCAGTGCTTCTGATGCAATGCTATTTGTTAATACTAGAGAGACTTCATCCGCATCTCGTTTAGTCTGTGTGAAAACAATTGTTTTTCCGCCCTTGGCATAAACCTGACAAGAAAGTTCAATCCGAGGTTAGGAAGATGCAACGATATCCCTATGAAATTATTGTCACAATCACAAGTAGGGAGTGTTTGTTCATACTGTCACTAGATCACTGAGGATTGTCCGCTTAGATGCTGAAGTAGTCGATATAGCATAAAGCTTAATCCCTTCTGCCAACTTTTCCTCTTGATCACCAACCTACCGACGGAGAATCAATGATGGGGTGAGAGAACATAAAATAAGTTGCCAAATATACAGCAGAATCATTAGATATATTGCATGGAAAAATAATTCAAAAATCATTCAAAAAATTGCATAAATAATTTAAAGGTTGCACCAGAATTGTTAAAAAGAAAATGCTGTATTTTTGGGTAAGAACTCTAAAAAAAATTGAAAGCTTACCAGGTCAATGGTCAGAGGATTGTTTAAATGCTTTCTCGAGAGTTTCTTAATCCAGCCTGGCATGGTAGCCGAGAAAAGCATAGTCTGCCTCTGTGACGGAACTTTCTCAAGAATAGTCTCCACGTCTTGCTCAAACCCCACGGCAAGCATTTGATCAGCTTCGTCAAGAACCAAGTACTGAATCTCGTCTAATTTCAGGCTGCTGCTTTTGATAAGGTCAATGATTCTACCCGGCGTTCCTACGACAACATCCACACCGCGGGTAAGTGCACTTTCCTGGGTGACATAAGAAACCCCTCCATAGATGCAAACAGTGTTCAAATACGGAGCGGTCTCTTTAAATTCCTTCTCCACTTGCTTAGCCAACTCTCTGGTGGGTGCAAGGACCAATACCTTCGGAAGCCGGCCACGCCTTTCAATCAAATTAGAGAAATATATATATTACTACTATAAATTCAATGCAACCAAAGTAAGAAAAAAGATGACATTTATTAATTAACATCGAGCCGGGCATTATCTACCTCATGGAACCTTTTAGTTGTTCTATATCATCGAGTCCTTTGAGAATTGGAATCCCAAATGCCAGTGTTTTTCCAGTTCCAGTTTTGGCACGGGCAATTATGTCTCGACCTTCCAGTGCCGGCACCAAAACAGCTCTCTGCACGAGCAGAGGTAAAAGAGAAGAAAACACTTGTTATTCAAACGAAAACAACAACTAAATTTATAAATCGAAGTTACATACACTCTGTTTTCTTGAAAAAAAAATAAACCTTATCCAAATTACACAGAACTACATGAACCCTTTAAAGCTAACAAGAAATCTCCAAACAACAAATTAAATTAGCAATGGAAAAGCCTCCAAATTAATAGTACTGATATATACCTGAATGGGAAAGAGCTGAGTTATACCACGCTTCTCAAGCGTGTCGACAAGCCTCTGAGGCAATCGAAGCTTAGTCATATCAAGCTCGTCAACGCTCCCAGCTTCAATCTCCTCAAATTCACCCTCTCCGGACGACTCGTCTCCGAAATCGTTGTCGCTGACATCTCCGAAGCTCCCGAAGCCCTTGAACGCCTCCTCGCTCAAAACCGACGAGTTCGGAGTTACGACGGCCGAAGGCACGAAAGAAATGGAAAACCCAGCACTGGACTTGGGCCGCGACGAAGAGAAATTTCTCAGATTGTGGCGGGCGGTGGAGAGAGGGTGGTTCAGCGGTGGCGCGGAGCTGGTTTTTTTGGAGTGGAGGTCGAGCGATGGGTTGGTGTTGTATATTGAGGGTACTCCGATAATGGATGAAGAGCACGCCATTGCTGAGGGGGAGAGAAGAGTGAGTGAGTGAAAGGATAAGGTGAAGGAGAGAGGGTTTTATGTTTGTTTGTACGGTGGGTTTTAGCTTCCGATTATATCTTCTATGCAATATCAACTGATTGGGCCGGACGGACCACTAGGCCCAATGCAAAGTATCGCGATCATACCGAACCTATATAAGTTTCGTTCTTGGGCTGCTAAAAATGTAGAGCCTAATCCAAATTTATTTATTTTTTGATAAGGAAAAAATCGCAGCCGTTACTCGTGAGTGGTAAATCAATATTGTATAAAAATTTAAAATTTAAAGTAACTAGTACTATTGTGATTTATTTGTTTGAAATAATCTAAAATTTTATTTAATTTACAACGTATTTCACAAAAAATTTATTAATGAACTAAGAAATTATTTTATTTAATAATCGAACTCTCACTTTAATTTATAAACTCGTATTTATAGTATGTAAGCTTCTTGGGCATAGCCGAGTGGTAAAGTATGTGGTGATGTTGGTGTAATTTCCGGCGACACAGCGTTCGAATCTCGCATATGACAAATTTTCATTTAAATATTATGAAGTTAGTAGTGGAATGCTCTTTTAGTCTCCGATCTGTTGGGAGAGGAGTTTCACATCCCTCGATTTACATCTTACCCGATTGAGGAGTCTCTGATCTGGTGGGAGAAGAGTTCACATCCCTCGATTTACATCTTACCCGATTGAGGAGTCTCTGATCTGGTGGGAAAAGAGTTCACATCCCTCGATTTACATCTTACCCGATTGAGGAGTCTCTGATCTGGTGGGAGAAGAGTTTCTCGTCATCCCTCGATTTAAATCTTACCCGATTTAATGAATAAAAGAACGTATACATGTAAATGGATTCAATGCTCAGAAAAATAAAAATTTACATTAAGAGAAAATAATATACCTAAAATGTTTCATAATTTTTTTTAACTACGGTGGATTAGGAAATAAGAAAAGATCGATTTTTATGAGATACAATTAATTGAAATTAAATTAATATTAATAGAATAATAAAAGAATGTTGAGAAAGATAAATAAAAACGTATATATTTAAGATAATGATTAATTATTATTATAAAAATATATAATTTTAAATTACTATTTAGAATTTATATATAATTTAAATATTTTTAATAATATTATTATTTAGAATTTATAATTTTTTTATTTATAATTTATAGTGTGAACACAACATTATTATTGATTTTCTATTGGTCCACTTGGCATTAGCTGATCCATAAATTATATATGTATAGATAAATTTAATTTTCAAATAGTATATAAACAGTGAGAATTGAGAAAATAAAATAATATATATAGTAATATTTTTTAGTGTAATAATTATGGAAAATATATTACTATTAAATTGGGCAAATAAACATTTCTATAGTAATAACTAAAAAACTAAATATGAAAAATATTTCTATGGTAATAAAATTTCAACTATATTTACTATATTATTATTAATTAATAATACATTGTAATTGTAAATTAAAATTAAGAAATTAAAAATGGGTTCAATACTACCCTCAATAATTTCTATACAAATATATAATATTCTAATTTAAGTTTTTTTTTTAATTTTAGAATATAGTATACATTATATAATTGTATATAATGAGTTATAGCCTTTTGATTAACCACCACAGATATTATAACTACAAAATAAAGTATGGTATAAGTTGAAAGATATGCTTAGCATATTTTTAATTTTAAAATCGAAAAATGTTGATGTACGTATAATTCTTAAGTAATTATTTTAACTACCATCTATCTAAAGTTTGCATTATGTATAACTATCTTAAATAGCACGTATCCAACGTCTAAGTTCTGTTAATTAAGTTCTATAGGATTTATGGGTTTACACTCACAACACACTATAAAAATTGTTTTTTTAATTAGTTCAAAAAAGTCATTTGAAAACTCATTATGTATATATATTAACATTTTTCATTATAACTTCATTTATCATATTGGGATTAGAAACGAGCCGAGCTGAATTGATCTTTAAGTTTATCAAACGAGCTCGAATGAAATTTCAGTAAGTTAGCTCGAGCTTGACGAACTGCTCATTCTATCATGCTAGAGCTTAGCTCGCAAAAAAATTGTCATGCTCGAACTCAAGACCGACTCGATCTCTGTCACAAATGTATATAAAATACAATATTTTGAGGCAAATATATAAACAGTTATTTTGGAAAAAGTTATGTTAATATATGTATTTAGACTTTATACCTTCTAAAATAAAATTTTTAATTAATTGTTTTGATCTTTTTTTTAATTAGTTTTTAGGGTAATAGCTTTCATTTTATTATAATAAAAAAGCACATTATTAAGTTAGTTACTTCCTATATATATTTATTATTAATATAAAATTAATCATTATAATATATAATTCAGCTAGCAATTTTCCTAGGTGGCATATATTTTACCCGTTAGATTATGTTGTGTTCACACTTATTAATAAATTAGATTAAATTTGTGTTCACACTGGTAATTAATTAGTGTAATTATTTTTAACTAGAGCTGCACATCCGGGCCGAACCGGCCGGTTCTGGGCTATCCGGTTCAGGTTCATAAGGTTCAGGTTCGGAGTTTCGATGAACCGAACCCGAACCAGTGAAAACAGGTTCAAGGTTCAGGTTCAACCCGGTTCAGGTTCAGGTTCTGAACCGACCGGTTCAGGTCTGAACCTTGAAACCGGTTTTTTTTAGTTTTTAAAAAGGTTTTTGAGAATTAACTTTTTTAAAAAGGTTTTTTAAAAAATAAAAGGTTTTATGTAGTTTACTTAATTTTAGAAATAATGTGAAAAAATGAAAGTTAAATAAAAATTGGACTTAAGTTTAATTTTAATATCGAAAAATAAAATAATTTTTTTAGTTTTCGATACCAAAATAAAGTGCATGCGTATTCTCGTTGAGGAATCAAAGTCCATGTAGTTCTTAAAATAAAATATAAATAAAAATTGGACTTGAATTTAATTTTAATATCAAAAAATAAAATAATTTTTTTTATTTTTCAATACCAAATTAAAGGGACTAACTTACCTCACTTACCTAACTTACCAAAATTTTCAAATTTGGTTGAATTTAGACCATAAGATCAAATAAAGTCTAGTTTTTTCAAATTTTAAATTCAAATATTTGGTAAATTCAAATTTAAAAATTAAAATTTTTAAGAATATTGTAAATAAGTTTATTTTTAATTAGTATCTATTAATACATAAAAAATTATTCGGGCTGAACCGGCCGGTTCAGGTTCGGAATCGGACCGGATCAGCCTTGAACCTAACCCGGACCGGTTAAAACCGGTCCAAGGTTCAGGTTCAGGTTCAGGTTCTGAACTGGCCGGTTCAGGTTTATCCGGTTCCGGTTCAGGGTCGAACCAGACCGGATGTGCAGCTCTAATTAAAACATATATTTAGGTTCAGAGAAGAGGACGGAAGAAAGGGTCATACGATCAATTTAAAATCTGGATGGAAGAAAGAGCGAGAAGATAGGCTGAAGAAGAGACCTAGCGACTGCTTCACTCGTATAATAGGGATTTGGGAAGAAATATGAATTAATTGTTGATAGTAGTAATTACTACTACCAAAAATAAATAAATGTAAATAAGCTAATTATAAAATTTTATATAATTAACATGAGAAATTATTTAAATTAAATTTATAATTATTTTTATTATTTTTATTTATAATTTATTGTGTGAACACAACATTATTGGTGCTTTCTTATTGGTCCACGTGGGATTGAGAGATTCAAAAATTATATATGTATAGATTAATTAAGGTAATTATTTATTTCTTTATATAATATAATTTAAATTTATAATCTCCCTTAATTATAGTAAATATTTACTTGAAATATTTAAAATATCACTTTTATTCCTTATTTATCTCCTTTTGAAATATTTAAAATATCAACTTTATTCATTATTTATCTCCTTTAATTACGTTTATTATGTTATATTACTATTTATTTATATTACAAAAATTAATTAGCGGAAGGATTAGAGAATTATTTGCATTTTTTTATTAATATATTTAACAAGTTAATTAATCAATTTATATTATATAAACAATAATATCGGAATTTTAGGTAAATCTACTCCTTATTTAAAGCAATTAAATAAATTTGATATTATCTACTATTTATATTACTATAATCATGAATAATTCAAATTCGTGTCTATGTATAAATTACGTCATATTCACTCACTCTTTACCTCCCCTATTATTTTTTTTAATTTATTAATGCTCATACTTTTGTTTTTTGCAGAGCTATTGGTAAGTTTTGTTTTTATTTTTATTTTTTGCATAAATAAATTTGATATTATCTACTATTTATATTACTATAATCATGAATAATTCAAATTCGTGTTTATGTATAAATTACTCATCTTCACTCACTCTTTACCTCTCCTATTCTTTTTTTTAATTTATTAATGCTCACACTTTTGTTTAATTTAATAATTCGAATTTTAATTTTAATATTATCGTTTGATCATTAATATTTTTATTTTTTGCAGCTTTCAATGTAAGTATTTATTACTAATTCAAATTTTAGTTTTAATATTATTGTTTATTGATTATAATTGTATTGTAAATATAACAATTTATTTGGTAATGATCTTTGTATTTTTTTTTTATAATTTTTTAAAATTATTTTTTCGCAAGCTTTTTGTATTTCTTACAATTTTTTTTATTTTTAGGTTTATTTATAAGTAAAAGATCGAAACATTGGATTGCAAAAGGTTTAAATGGAATCAAGCTTTAATAAGTTTAGAGTATTTTGCGTTAATAATTTATTTATCTTTTATTTTATGATATAATTTATAATATTTTATGTTACTCACAATTATTATTTTAATAAAATTTATAATATTTCTATTTAATTTTATTCTAATTTTATTTCTGTTGTAACTTTATTTAATCCTTATAATATATAATTTAACTAACATTTGTGACATATATTTTAAGTGTTTGATTTATTTGTGTTCACACTTATTAAAAATAATAATAGTTAAATTAAGAATTTTGTTCACACCAATATTTATTAATATTTAATCTTAATTAATTTATTAAGTAAATATTAAATAGTAATTAATATATAAATAATAATATTTATATTTTTATTATTCTGTTACTATTTAATTTTATATAATTTATCTTTATAAATTCCTTAATTATAGTAAAAATTGACTTGAAAAATTCAAATTATTAAATAAATCATTTTTTAATATCTTCTATTAATATCTTCACTTTATTCTTTATTTATCAGATATTATTTATTTATTTACTTTATCATATACATCTTAGGTAATATTAGGGTACGGGGCAGATTGGTTTTTAATATTATTTTGAACACCTATTGTTTTTCACCTCATTTTTAGGGGTTGTATATTTTTTACTTTTTTATTTATTAGGGTATTTGTATTCTTTAAATACTAAGCAGAGGCATTTTTTTAAATGTATAAAGTCGTAAATATCCTTACGATAATGTTAAACGATTTATGTAAATAATATTAAGATAACATATATTAATTTATTTAATATTCACTAATATTAAGCGTTACTAAATATATATATTTGCGCAATAATATATTTGGTAAAATATATTTGCGCAACCATCCACATTATATATATGTATATAATATCAAAATATATTGCGGAAACAAAATATATTTGCATTACATAATTTGGGTATATATGTATATTATAGTTGTCGTTTTCAAACTAATTTTAGTTGTTAGTACTATGATAGTTTGTTTTGATTTTAATATTGGTCTATATCTATGTATTTATATTATAGTTGTCGTTTTCAAACTAATTTTAGTTGCTAGTACTATGATAGTTTGTTTTGATTTTAATATTGGTCTATATCTATGATAGTTTTAATTTTCTTTGTACTTATTTTTGTATATTTTCAATTTATGGTAGATTTCTATAATAGATTTCTATAATAATATTTTACATGATATTACAACTTCTTAATATCTATGATATTTTTAGTTTGGTATTTGGTTTCTATCAATTTCTTAATATCTATGATAAATTTTTTGTATTTGATTTTTATTAATTTTTTAATATCTATGTTAGATATAAGTTTCTTGTATTGTTTCTATGGGAAATTGTTGTGGTATTTCACTTTTTATATATATTCAATGAATTTATTGTTATGAACAAATAACTAAAATTTAATAACAACCTAAAATGATAATAATATTGAATAGTATTTTGACAAGGGAAATATAGATCACTCCCATAGTATCCTGTGGGGGAGTGAGTAAGGTTTTCGTCTCCAGGCCATGGATATTATGAGAGTGATTTGTTATCCTGTGGGGGAGTGAGTAGGGTTTTCGTCTCCAGGCCATGGATATTATAGGAGTGATTTGCAACCCTCGGCTCCCATAGTTTAGTGTGTAGTAAGGAATAAACGGGTGACATGTTATAATACGATTTCTACCGTATTGAGCGAGATATATTAGAAATATATTTTTTTTGTATATTAGGTTTTGATAAATAGTTATTTTAATTAATACGAAATATATTGAAAAGGTTAATAATGGAACACTGCCCTATATCAGAATTAGGAAAAAATATAGGTAGTAGATATAATACTAATGTTAGAGGTGCCCCGATCCATAATTCCCCCTAAATCTTAATAGATAATACAGTAAAATTCTATATAAATTAATACTTTTGAGACCTATCATATATTATTTATTTATTTACTTTATCATATAAATATTAGTAGATAATTTGTAGTACTAATATTAATTTGTATTAATTATTATATCATATTAATATTAAGTAAATTAGGTTGAATTTAATTTAATTTACCATATTCTATTTTTATTAGTCAAATAAATTATAAATTTTCAACCAAAATATCTCGATTTGATTCTATAATTTGCGATTTTTATTCAATTAATTTTTAAAAATTATAGAAAACTTAATTCAATTTTACCCCTATAAAAAGTCTTTATCTTTTACTTATTCTCAACTATAAATTATTTTTTCTAATATATTTATGATTTATTTATGTATTAACATTTTTGATAATGCATTATCATTAATAATTCTTTTTATGATTAAATAGAGAATATCAATTTTCTAGAAAAAACGCGATAATATGTTTGATTAAATGCATTTGGTTGAAATCTTAAATACCAATAAGTGTTCCAAACTACCAAACCATGAAGTTGAAAGTTGGTATTATTATAAACTTTTTTACTAAAATCTAAATATATTAATTAATATAGTAATATATATATATATATATATATATATATATATATATATATATATATATTTTTTTTTTTTTTTAAGCAACAATTTATATAGTCATGTCATATTCTATTTATTGTATATAATATAAGAATTAATTAAATGTTGTGACATTGTATATAGTTTTTGATACATGGACTATTTCGTATTAGGTTGGGGTGACCGTTATACTATTGCGTAATATGAATGCCTCTGTCGAATTATGCAATGGTACTAGAATGGTTGTAAACTTACTTGATAATTATATTATCCACACGAAAGTATTAAGAGAAAATAATTTTGGAAATGTACGTACAGTTGCACAATTCAAAATTGATGTGTCAATTACTTATTGGTTAATTAGTAAATGTACGGTACATTTAAAAATGGCTAATGTATTGTAGAATTCTCCTATATATATATATATAGATGGGCGGATTATATCTAATAGCATATCCAATACAAGTTAGAAGTTTTGAGTTAGGAAGTTACACCAGGTCAAAAATTATTACTCCCTCCTCTTTTTTTATAAGTCTTTTTAGGTTTTTATTTATTTTCATATTATAAGTCTTTTTGGCTTTATTAAATTATGTAATAATATTAATTCATATTTTTTCAATTTCCTATAAAAATGTTTTTTTCTTTCCACCAATCACTTTTCATTGTTTTTGTCGTTTTAATTTTTCCAATAAATATTAAATGAATTTAAACACTCTCTTAATTTGTGTGTAAAAGCTTAAAAAGTCATATAAAAAAAGGATTATTACATTTTACTACCCAATATTTTAGTGTTTTTCCACTTTGCTACCTAATCGGAAAATTTGCTCCGGTTACTACCTAAAGTTTGAAATTTTTTACGTTTTGCTACCTGAGGCTAACCGAAATGGAATATTCCAAAGAATATTCTATTTTTGTATCGGTCCAATCATTTTTTGGAGCAAAAGACAATTTTCACCCTATATAATTTAAACAATTAAAAAAACAAATAAACAATAATAATCTTTAACATTAATAATAATAAACAAATAATAAATAATATGAGTACTTAAAATTCAAATGGATGATTTTCCAGATTTTACATATCAAACTTGAACAGAACAATCAAATGTTTTTTTTTCTCTGAACTTTCAAATAAATAATGAATTAAAAGATTATTCTTCAACAAAAAATTAGTGCAAAAAAAATCAGATCTAAAATGATTAAGAAATGAAAACTCTCCAAACACTTTTCCCAGTCGGCCGCCATGGATACCTGACCCGTCTTCGTCATTTCAAGTCCCCGCTCATCGAAAACGCTTCTAGCTCGCATTTACAACACCACTTTCTCCACCGTGCTTCGCGCGACGACACCGCCACTTTCCTCACCATGGCCTACATATACCCGCTGTCAACGCCTGCGTCTTCTCCGACTCCGGAGGAACCTGTTCCGTCTCCGATTGTATACCTCTCTGCTCCGACTCATCCGATTGCGTATTTTTTTTCAAATCCATCTTTTAGATATTCCTTAGATCTCTGCCATTTTTTGTGCCTTCTTGAAGTCTTTTTCAAGATATTTTCCAGATCTATATTTATCCTATCCATTTTCAAAATATTTTTAGATCTATACTGATTTTTATCAATTTCAAATTCTTATATCAATTTCAAGTTTTTATTAATTGTATTTTTTATAGTAATATTAGTTCAAGATAATTTTACAAAGTTTCAGATTTTCGCGAAGATGAGGATTGCGACGAAGATGAAGATTCATCATAATTAAAAATTATCTTTTTCAAAAATAAATTTAATTAATTTTTTAATGTTAAAAATAAATAAATTGAATAAAAGACATAAATAGCCTTACATTAAGCACATGATTGCCACAAAAATGAAATATTCGTCAGAATATTTTATTTCGGTCAGCCAAGGTAGCAAAACGTAAAAATTATCAAAAGTTAGGTAGTCATCTGAGCAAATTTTCAGATCAGGTAGCAAAGTGCAAAAACACTAAAACATTGGGTAGCAAAATGTAATAATCCCTATAAAAAAATAAAATAAGAAGGAGTAATAAATAAGTTTTGAGTTAGAGAGGGCCAAATATTTTAATGTATAAAAAATCATTTTATTTTATTTGTCTCATATAAGTAGACATATTTGTAGTTTGTCTCGTACAAATAAACAATGTCTTACTAAAAAGAATAATTAAAAAAAATCCTCACAATTTAAATAAATATATTAATAAATTTTAATTTTATTAGATAAGTTTAATTCACATAAATAAACTCAACTTTCACAATTTATTTATAAAAATAGATTAATATTATTATCTAACACCAACTATATATAATATAACAATATAGATAAATTTTTGTTTTAAAGTGAAAAAATAATATTTTTTATAAAAAAATGAATATTATTAAATTGAAATATCCGAAAAAACTACATAATTTGTGGAGTCAAATAGAATATATTTTAAAACTTTTGATTCCGAATTATAAATATTATATTATATTTAATAAATAAGATACACACATTAAATTATGAAATGAAACATAAACTACAATCATCAAATTAATTTTTAAAGTTTTACAAATTGTTTTTGATTTGTTCACAAATTTGTATTTTTAGATAGTACACTATTAACATGCTATAATATTGAAGTATAAATTTATAGGTATATTTTAGTTCGTTTTGATCGGGTTGGAAAATATGGGGTTAGACTGTGTATGGTGTGTTGACGAACGATACTAATACGTGTAAATTTATATTTTGGAGAAATGATTGAGTTAGATCTTGAAAATAACAGAGGTTTGAGCTTGAAGCTTCTTCTCTTGAATTTCTATTATCCAGACTTTATTTAATGAGTTTATTCACTAATTAATGTCGCCCTTAATTCAAAGTGACAAAACACTTATTTATAGTGTATGTTATTCGAATAAATACATGCAGGCCACGTCTTAAGTCTACCAAGAGCATTAAATGGATCTATTAGTGCCCCGGGTCCGAGATCCAGCTTTAAGTAAGGGCTCATGGGTTCACATGTGTAACGTCCCCCTCCTTCTCCGAGACGAATCCTTCCCTCGACGCCTTCATAGTCCCGAGACCCGAGATTCGGAATGGAGAACCAAGGTTGGTGATTCCCTCTTTCTGTATGGAGCTCGTTAGTGGGCCTGAGACCCGAGTCCCGAGCTGGGGTGTACTGTATGTCTCGGGGCGTCTCTCTTGCGCTCGTTGGTGGGCCCCTCGCACATGTGTCCTAATTTCGATTATTATTATTATTATTATTATTATTATTTACCCCTAAACAATGTAGACATTTTATTTTATACAGTATATCATATGATATGCCATTAAATTAGTAGAAGTTGTACTGGTAAAAAATTAAAGTGTTAAATACATTTTGCCACTTCAGGATATGGAGTTTTTACACTTTGTCATCTAATCGAAATTTTTTTACCAATCACAATCAGTACCACAGGATAAAACATATTTCAATTTGCCACCTGCGGGCTGCCGAATCGGAATATTCTAAGGAATATTCCGGGAATTTGGCATGCACGCTCCGATTAAGCGCGTGAAAGTACAATTAATAATAGAGAAGAAGGTTATTTCAGTACTTACATGATATTAATTAAAAATGAATTAAATCCAAATATTCATTACACAATTCTTTGGCCGACGGGTTCCGAACCTCGCGCCAGTATGGGCCCTGGGTGAACCCGAAGCCCGCATAGTTGTAGCCAAAGTATTGGCCGGCGGTGGACTCCTTGACGGCGTTGGAGGTGCTGATGACGAGGGCCGTGTGGACTTCGAGGCGGATGGAGAAGACGGGCCCTGTATAATTGCATATGTTTTTTCTTTTTTTGATTTTTCTTTTTGAAACATATATAAAGACATGAGAAATTGTGTGTATCTAGCGTATTTTTAGAGAAATTCTCCAATTTGGTTTCTGGTATGGAGAGTTTTTGGTATGGAGATGAAATAGTAAGAAGAGAAAGAGAAAAGGGGTAATTAAAATTAAAAAATAAATATCGATATCAATTTATGTTTTTTTGTTTTGTTATTTTATCTTATCTATTAATATATAAATCCTGAACAATCATTCCACATGGCCCAATTAAAACTCTTCATTTGTACACATGCACCAATTAAAAACAAGCTTTCAACTTTGTGTTCACACCATTCACAATCTTCTCTACTCCGGTTAATTATTTTATTATATTGAAATTAAAAAAAAAATCTATACATTTCATTATTATCATTACCAGCCGCGCAATATAGGGTTTCTCCGTCGTCTTCTCCAAAAATTGGTACCTTCATCTCTTCTCTTCCTTAATCTTCTCCAGTAGTCCTATTAAATCATCATCGTTGTATATACAATGTCAAATTTTATTTTTTCCAGATTCATAATTAATAACGTCTAATGTCTTCGTGTTTTGTCATTCGATTTTACAGATTCATAATTATTTGCTTCTTCTCTTTTCCTTCATCTTCTCCAGGTAATTATTTTTTTCTGCTTCATAATTTCAATTGAAGCAGGTAGATTCCAACAATCCGGTGTTCGTTGATTTTCAGATTTTTTATTTGTTTCGATTTTCAATACTGTATTTTTTTCTTTTGCAGATCAAGGATCGAGCAAGTTTTCAAATAAGGACGCCGATTGGTCGGGCTCGCTGAAGCCGTTTGACTTTCTCAGAAACTACATCGGCAACACCTTTTTTTTCAGATCAAGGAAAGACCCATTATTGTATATTTTAGCTTCATAACAGAATCAAATCGCATCCTTGATGAGCCATTTTATTTGCTCATCTTAGAGCACTTTTACACCCTTTATTGAGTCAGTTACGTGTCTGGGAGGGCACAATTAGGTGTTTGGGCAGAGTGTGTGGTGATGCAGGTAACAGGTGGCGCACTGGGCAAAAGAGGCAAGGAAATCCCCTTCTTTGGGCAAATCAGATTCTGGAGCGGTAGTGACAAGCAACAGTTTGACCACATCGGGCAAATGGGTAAGGTCATGAAGCAGAAGACCCAGAATTCCTACAAAGTACCGTGCCTGGTCCGACCACCTGTGGAGGAGAAGAATTACCTGCAGATTTCAATTTGGGCAGAGAGCGGTTGTTGACAGGAGATTCGCTGCGGGCAAGCTGGCAGCACACCAGAATCCCTAGATTCGGGGGATCTGACTTATCCCCCAGCCCATTGACCAAGGATGCCTATTCCTAAGGGGCGAGCAACAACCGGGAATTCAAATTCAAATTCGAAGTCTTTAAAGCGGGACGCGACGGGCAGCAAGACAAGACATTACGCATCGAGAAATCGAGAGAGCCGCCGGTCCCGAAGTCCGCCGTCGCCGCCGGAGGAGTCGCCGGAGAAGAGATCGGAGCTGTTCGTCCGAGTCTCTTATTTGTTTTGCAGTAGATCCGACCTTCGGGTCGAGAAACAATTTCGTTTAATGTTTTGTTTTTAAGTTTTTAATTCCGTACCTCTATTTCCTTCAAGAACGATTTCAATTTGAAGGCATGATTAATATAGTTTGTTTTCCCTTATTTACTTTGTCTTTTATTTCCAGAATGAGTAGCTAAATTCATCGTGCATCTGGGCAGGGACGGATCGAAGGTGATTTAGGGTTTAGTTAGGCCGCGAGGTTGGAGGGGCTGAACTAACCGGTTGGGCGTTTGTTCCCGAGGCAAAGTTGTTTGAGGTTTATTTCTGGGGAGTTTGGGTAAACTAGGACGACCACTAGTGAACCTTTACAAACTGGAATACTGGTGATTGGCAAACCGCATAGATGTACCTTGTAGTATTGTTGCGGGCATAGCACTAGAACTTGCAGGAGATGCGGTCGTATGTTCCGAGCATGCTATTGGCCGAGCGGGTCTGTCTAGAGGGTAATGCGGGTTTGGGCAAACTAGATCCATGTTTGGTCGCATAGGTTATCGAATTGTTCAGATCCAGGGGGATTAGGAAAAGTGTTAACCAAGCCTTTTCTTTATACAGTAAGGATAGATGAGGGGTGGGGCATTTGCTGGGCGTGACGCAATAGGACCACTTTTGTCTTTTTACACCCTATAACTGCTGACAAACCGCTGGTAAAAATCCTTAGTGCCGATGAACGGTAGTTTGCCCTAATGATCCTGAGTGAAGTTGTCTGCCCGGATGCCTTGTTTATTTATTGATTTAAGTTTCACTTTTAGTATTCTGTTAGATCTGAGTGTTTGCTTGTTTACTTTTGGTTTTATTTATTTGCATGTTATTTCTGTTTGCCGTAGTTAGGTCTGAGTGTTTGAACGATTGCAAAACCGCTGTGCCCACAGCAACCAAACTCAAAACTTTTTGTGACAACCCCTTGGGCAAAGCCGAGATCACCTACTGTAATTGCCTCCTTGTGGGACCGACCCCACGTACTTACCATTATCTACGTTTTGTAGTTAAGGGTGTACTGGCTAAATATAAATTTTATTTTGGCAGCGCGTTTGTTCCCAACGACAAACATTCGTGCGTCGTCAAAATTGGCGCCGTTGCCGGGGAGGCAAATTTCCAACAGTAAGTCGTCTGTGCTAACAGTTTGACTTGTTTTGTTTATGCAGGATTCTGTTGCTGGCAAAGAGATTGTAACCTGGTACGATCCAGAGATCGAAAAGACCGCAAAGCGAATCCGGAAAGAAACAAGGCTAGCCAAAGCGTTAGCACGTGCCGCCCAAGAAGCTGCCCATACACCAAAGGCAGAAAATCCGCGAAGGGCAAGGAGAGGTGACCCAATTACCCCACCAAGACCTTCACCGGAACCAGCCATCATGGCAAACCAAACCCTCAGGGAAATGATGTTCCCTGCCAATCTGAACCTCCGACCATCAGGCATCACTTTGCCCACCATCAACGAGAACTGGGAGATGAAACACAATTTCATCCAAATACTGCCTAAGTTCAGCGATATGCCCATGGAAGACCCACAGAGGCATCTTCAAGACTTCGAGTTAGCCTGCGGAACTATAAGGGGAGGGCCCCCTTTGAGTGAATACATCCGACTGCTGGCTTTTCCCTTCTCACTTGGGGATGGAGCACGAGAGTGGCTCTACACTCTGCCCGAAGGACAAATCACTACTTGGGCACAGCTCCAACAGAAGTTTTTGGAAAAGTACTTCCCTGCCGCCCGAATCCAACACATGCGAAGAAACATCAGTAGCATTAAGATGGGGGCAGGCGAAGAGTTCCCCGCCTATTGGGCACGGTTTAAACAGATGTTGGCAAAGTGTCCTCAGCACCAAATCCCTGACCACGATTTGATCCAATACTTTGTGTCTGGGCTAAGGATGCATGAGAGAACCCTCCTGCACGCTGCCAGTGGAGGGTCCATCCTGAATAAAAGTGCTGAGGAGGCATTTAAACTCTTCAAGGAGATGGCAGAGGAGTTCAGGGATGATGGAAGTGAGTTGCCCAGGACCAATTTGGGGACAACCACCGCTGCAGATTTAAAGATCGACAAACTGTGCAGTGCTATGGAAAAGTTCATGAACTCTATGGCCACCGGGCCAAAGAGAGGTGTGAAAGCTTGCCAGATCTGTCAGGGCACAGAGCATGCCACTGATGAGTGCCCCTCACTGTATGACGAGGAGGTCAAAGCGATGGGGCAAAGCAACGGTAACGGGCAAGGAAGGGGGAAACCATACTATGATAATAGGTATGGGAATAACAACAACTACAATGAAGGGTATAATGGAAACCAAAATTTCCAGCGCTACAACCAACAGGGGCAGTACCAACAGCAAGGCCCCGGGATGTACCACCAGCCCGCTCAGACTAAAGGGCCTACCCTGTCTGAAATGATGGAAACTTTGGTCAAAGAGAACATCAAGTTCCAGCAAGAGAATGCCAAAGCCCACCAAGAGAATGAGAAATTCAAACAAGAGACCAGAGGGCAATTCCAAAATCTAGGAGCCCAAGTCTCACATCTCACTCAAGTGGTGGCAAAGTTAGAACAGAAAGGAGGTACTTTGCCCCCGAAAGTCGAAGTAAACAATGCCCATGTTAATGCCGTCCAGCTCAGAAGTGGCAAACCACTTACTATAGTGGAAAATTCTGCAGTAAAAGGCAAAGAGCCTGTGTTAGATGATCCCCCAGTCATTGAGGAAGACCCTGGGACAGATGTTGAGCAAGAAGAGGTGATAGTCAAGGCAAAGAGGGACAAATCCCCACCACCGAAAATCAGGCCACCCTTCCCGGGCAGATTGAATAAAAACCGTGAGAGGGAAGAAACTCAAGAGATGTTCAAAATGTTTAAGAAGGTGGAAATCAATATGCCCCTTCTGACCATACTGAACGCTATGCCCAGATGTGCTAAGTTCTTGAAGGAGCTTTGCACAAAGAAGGTCAAATATCAGGACGATGCGAAGTTTGAGGTGGGGGAGAATGTCTCTGCCGTGATTAAAAAGACTGGACCTACAAAGTGTGGAGACCCAGGCATGTTCTACATTCCGTGCATCATAGGGCATATGAAGATAGAGAAGGCAATGCTCGATCTTGGAGCATCAATCAACGTTATGCCCAAAACGATGTACGAAGACTTGGAAATAGGGCAACTGAAGCCCACTCGAGTTGTGATCCAACTGGCTGATAGATCGAACGTTTATCCTGAGGGCATACTGGAAGATGTCCTGGTCAAAGTGGAAGAGTTGATATTCCCTGCTGATTTCTATGTGCTCGATATGGGCAGATCAAGTAAAGCCCCAGTGATGATATTGGGCAGACCGTTCTTAAAAACAGCAAGGACCCACATCGACTGCGAAACCGGTAGGCTGACGTGCAAATTCGAGGGAGAGACGGTCACCTTTGACCTCTACAAATCCATGAAGCACCCAGCTGACACCGAGGAGATCCACTACATTGACCAAATTGAGAAGGCAGTTGAGGCAAAGGCGCTCCAATGTGGCAAGTATGATCATACTGAGATAGCCATTCAACAAGGGCTTACAGAGTTTGACATGGAAGACGAACCGGAAGAATTGCAAGAGGCAATAGAACAGTTAGATTCTCTGGAGAGTTTTAAAGGCAGTCCGGGCAAACCGATAGAGATTGAAGAAATGATCATGGTGCCTTCCCTCAAAAAGCCACCAATGCTGGAATTGAAAAAGCTGCCCAAGCACCTGAAGTACCTATATCTGGGAGATAAGGACACTTTGCCCGTCATCATAAGTGCCTACTTGCAAGAGGCAGAGGAGGCAAAGTTGAGATATGTGCTGGGGCAGTACAAACAGGCCATAGGGTGGACTTTGGCTGACATCAGAGGGATAAGTCCAAGCATCTGCCAACACCACATTCTTCTGGAAGATGACTCTGTGCCCGTACGTGATCCTCAAAGGAAGCTCAATCCAGCAATGAAGGAAGTTGTGCTCAAAGAGATTAAGAAGCTTCTCAGTGTGGGCATAATATACCCAGTGTCAGATAGCAAGTGGGTTAGCCCAGTGCATGTGGTGCCAAAGAAGTCTGGAGTTCAAGTCATAGAGAACGAAAGAAATGAGCAGATTGCCACACGACTACAAACTGGGTGGAGAGTTTGCATTGACTACCGCAAACTGAACAAGGTAACCCGCAAGGATCACTTCCCTTTGCCCTTCATTGATGAAATGTTGGAAAGATTGGTTGGGAAGAAGCACTTTTGCTTTCTGGATGGCTACTCAGGGTATATGCAGATATGGGTTGCGCAAGAGGATCAGGACAAAACCACCTTCACCTGTCCTTTTGGCACCTTTGCCTACAGGAGAATGCATTTTGGCCTCTGCAATGCACCAGGAACTTTTCAAAGGTGCATGATGAGCATCTTCGCTGACCTGCTCGAAAATGGAATTGAAGTGTTCATGGACGATTTCACCGTGTATGGCAACTCCTTTGACTCCTGCCTGGAACACTTAGAGATGGTGCTCAAAAGGTGTGTGGAGAAGAGCCTTGTTCTGAACTACGAAAAATGCCATTTCATGGTCGAAGAGGGAATTGTCCTAGGACATGTGATTTCAGCTAAGGGCATAGAAGTAGATAAAGCCAAGATCGAAGTCATCTCAAAGCTGCCATACCCTAGAAATGTGAAGCAAGTCAGGGGGTTCTTAGGGCATGCTGGCTTCTGCAGACGGTTTGTGAAGGACTTTGCCCAAATTGCTCGCCCTTTGACCAGACTGCTTCAGAATGATGTAGAGTGGGAATTTGATGAGGACTGCAAGGCTGCCTTCAATCACTTGAAGGAGAGGTTAGTCACAGCACCTATTATTCAACCACCAGAATGGGGCATGCCATTCGAGCTGATGTGTGATGCAAGTGGATATGCAGTGGGAGCTGTGTTAGGGCAAATGAAAGGGAAAGAAAGGCATGTGATCTACTATGCCTCGAAGACCCTTAATGCTGCCCAAAGTAACTATGCCACGACTGAGAAGGAGCTTTTGGCCATTGTCTTTGCCTTTGAGAAGTTTAGGTCTTATCTGCTGGGCAGTAAGACCATAGTATATACAGACCACGCTGCACTGAAGTACCTCATGGCAAAGAAGGAGACTAAACCAAGACTTATTCGATGGATCCTGTTACTTCAGGAGTTTGACATCGAAATTCGAGACAAGTCTGGCAATCAGAACCTCGTTGCAGATCATCTAAGTAGGATTCTCCAGAAGGAAGAGGATATGCCCATAACCGAGACGTTCCCTGATGAGCATTTGTATTCTATATCCACTTTGGGCGAAGAGCCATGGTTCGCTGACCTTGTGAACTTCATGGTTACTGGAATTTTCAGGGACGGCATGAGCTACTATGAGAAAAACAAAATGAAGCGTGAGGCAAGGAGCTATGTCTGGGATGAACCCTATTTGTGGAAAAGATGTGAAGACCAAGTCCTTAGAAGATGCATTCCTGAGTCCGAGCAGCAGGGCATAGTGGATCACTGCCACAAACAACCCTGTGGAGGCCACTTTGGGCCAAGGCGTACAGCAAGAAAGATTCTGGATTGCGGATTCTACTGGAACACTTTGGTTCGAGACTGCTATGAGCTATGCAAGAGATGTGATGAGTGCCAGAAGGAAGGCAATCTGACCAAGCGCAATGAAATGCCCTCTGTGCCCATACTGCCAGTAGAGATCTTCGATGTTTGGGGCATAGACTTCATGGGGCCATTTCCAAATTCACAAGGTAAGGAATATATACTCCTAGCAGTTGATTATGTCTCAAAATGGGTCGAGGCAAAGGCGACCCCCACCTACGATTCGCGCATTGTGGCTGAATTCCTCAAAGGGAATATTTTCACTCGGTTCGGTGTGCCCAGAGCACTGATAAGCGACCAGGGGACCCACTTTTGCAACGCTGTAATTGAGAGGATGTTGCGGAAATATGGAGTCACTCATCGAATCACTTGTGCCTATCACCCCCAGGCAAACGGCCAAGCAGAGCTCTCCAACAGGATTATCAAAGCTATTCTGAGGAAGACAGTTAGGCCAGAGGGGAAGGATTGGGCAGGCAAACTGGATGATGCGCTGTGGGCATACCGCACTGCATTTAAGACTCCATTTGGTATCTCCCCTTACCGAATGATATTTGGGAAAGCTTGCCATTTGCCCGTAGAGATAGAGCACAAGGCACACTGGGCGGTGAATAAAGTCAACTTTGATTGGGATCTGGCTGGAAAAGAGCGTAAGCTTGACTTGGTCGAATTAGAGCAGCTTCGCATTGAGGCGTATGACCATGCCGCCCACTACAAAGAGCGGACCAAGAGGGCTCATGACAAACTGATAAAGAGGAAAAAGATTGAGGCTGGACAGTTGGTGTTACTGTACCAAACCAGAAACCAGTTCCGTTCGGGCAAACTGTCCTCTAAGTGGGACGGGCCCTATTTTGTTCACCATGTCAGCCCAAATGGATCTGTGGAGTTGAAAAGCAAAAAAGATGATGACTACATTTTCAAAGTGAATGGCCATAGAGTGAAGCCCTACTTTGGGCAAGAGAATCTGGAAGGGCAGCTTGCCCTGATCGAGTGAACGAATGAAGCAGTTGGGTCCTGGCCAGGAGGCAACCTGGTATGTTTATATAATTTTGTTATTTCAATTTTTAGGTTAGGAATAAACTACTTGCAACAAGGGACTTTGACTATGCCGCGAGAAAAGGGTATTGTTTGTTTTTTATTTTGCAGGAGAACTTTGGGCAGACTGAGCCTTTGGGCAAATTGGGATGCAAGTGGGGCAGTTGCGATTTTCAAGGGACTGGAGCCCGTCCCATCAGGGACTCTGCAGTTCCACCCTTATCATAACTCCCCCACGATTATCGATAACTGCCACCCCAATTTTTCAGCCTTTTTCAAAATTCAAAACAAACATTATATACTCTCTCTCTCTCCATATGGTATCTACCCGTGCAAGAAACAAACTCAGAAAAATCCCCACTGGAACCCTAATTGATCTAACCATTGGAACCGCCGCATCAAAGTTGAAGAAGATGGTGTCTCCGAAAAGATCGAGTCCGGCAAAGCCCAAATCCCCCGCCGCCGAAGAAGCCATTCACGCCGTCCCACTGGCCACCATACCGCCGAGCCCCGCCACGACGGAGACTGACAACACCCCTATTAACGACTTGGCCAAAGAAATTGACGAATCCAAAACCACCAGCGAGAAAGAAGACCTGGAAACCCTAGCCACCGCCGCTCAGAAGGAAGAGGGCAAAGCCGCCGTTGACAGCCCTCCGAAAAAGAAGCAGAAAAAGTCGGCGGGCAAAGGCAAGAAGAAGGTTACTCCCACCCCCACTGCCGGATCCACCTCCGACGACAAGGAAAAGGAAGACTCGACGGCCGCCGGTAAAACTCCGGTGGAAGAGGAAGAAGAAGAGGAGGTGATAAAAAGCCCAGCCCCCAAAAGCAGGACCCGCGCATCCACCAAGAAGAGAAAGGCGGTTGACACCATGGCGCGCGAAATCGCGGCCCCCAAAACCGTGTGCTTCGAATCACTCAAACTGATGGGTGTGGAGAAGGAGGTTCGGGGCTATTTCAAGGCCATAGGGTGGGAGCCGTTTCTTGAGTGGTCTGGGCAAATCAACGAAGGCATCGTGAGAGAGTTCTTTGGGTCTCTTGGTATCAAAGAGACCAAGGATGAGGGAGTTATAGGGATTCAGTTTGAGTTGTTTGATCGGGCTGTGTCTATAGGTGGTAACGAATTGGATTTATGTTTGGATATGGCAGGTATTGCAGATCTGAAGTCAAAGGCCTACCAGGAGTCACTGAGGGCTTTGCCAGAGTACACAAAGAAGGAGCTGCAGAAGATCTGGAAGCAGTTGGGCAAAGGAGGCGAGTTCGTGGGGCAAAGCACCAAGTCGATCCAGTTGAAGAGCCATGCACTCAGGGTTTGCCACAGGATCCTGGCCGTCAACTTCTTTGGCAAGACGGACACCAGTAGTGCTGTTTCCCATCTGGAACTGGGCATACTATGGTGCATGCATCAGAAGATCAGGCTTCATTTCAGTGCCTGCCTCTGTGCCCAAATGAAGTGGCTGCACACTCACCCCCTCCAGCGCCTATCATTGGCCCATTTTCCGATGGTGTACGCAGCCAAGATGAACCTGATCAAGAAGGGCAAAGAGCTGGAGATGATGGTGGAGGGCAAGTTTGACATCCAGTGCTTCAAGCGCATGCAGGACATTGTGCCATTGAGTGACGGCGGTGTGAAGTTTTTGGACGAGAAACCAGTGAAGGTCGAGGTGAAGGATTCTGTTGCTGAGGCTAAGGCCAAAGAGGAAGTTGCAGAGAGGCAAGGCGCGATCGAGGCGCGTTTGGACAAGATCGAGAAGGCGTTCGAGGAAGTGAAGGCGATGATGATGGTCGCATACTTTGACCACAATGGATTCAGGTACACACCTGCTTCCACCTCCTAATTTGTACCCTCCCTTGTTTTTGGTAGTAGTTAGGTTTTATTTTCTTTTATTTTTTCTGTTTTTGTTAAGGTCACCCCCGAGTCACTCTGGTTCGGGGGAGACTAGGTTGATCTCCCTGCTGACACACTTTGCCCAGGCAAAGTGTGTGAGGGGGCAGGTGCGCCAAACTTTTTGAGTCATAGTCTGGTCGTGGTTAGCCCCTACTGATCTTATTACTTTTGCACACTTTGCCCAGGCAAAGTGTGTGAGGGGGGAAAGGGAAAGGGCAAACCCCTGTTTCTAATCGAGTCAGCATGATTATGTGTCACTTTGGGCAAACATACATACAGTAACTCAAAATTTATAGTTAAGATGCATGAAATAGGGATGATGGAACTGTTCTAGGCAAACTGTGAGAATTGAGCCAACATTGATATATGATTTCTTTCTTTGAGAGTCTGCTGTGATCTTTACAAATGCTTGTCTTTGCCTGTTTGCTGAATTGAGTAGTTTGACTGAGTAGGGTTGTTAAATGATTAGGGCATTTCTTTGTTTTATTTCCCCAGAATAAATAACATTATCCCTTGCTAGCCCCTTTGAGCTTTATTGAATATTCTTTGTGAACCCATCTGGTATTATGCCCACATTACATAGGCAGCCAGAGAGAGAAAGGGAGTTAGGGCATAGTGTTCAAAAAAAAAAAAAAAAGAAAAAAAAAAGAGAAAAAAGAAAAAAAAAAAAATCAGGAAAAAAAAAAAAAGATGAATAAAAAGTTGTTGTGCTAAGGCCCGTAAGAAAGGGGCAAAGTGGCAGAGAAAAGGCTAACATCAAAAAAGCCCTCTGCCCAAATAGAGCCTACTCCTAGAAAAATCTACCCTTATGAGCCCAACACTACAACCCAATAAAAGCCCCTTTGATAACCCCCCTGCTTAGTTAAAACAAACTCAGATTAGCAATAAGGCAAATTTAGGCAAAGTGGAGTCACAGCAGAAAATGAGTGTCATTGAACCCATACATTGAAAAGAGAGAAACACTGTGAGGGAGTGAACCCAAAGACCTAGAACAGACTCTTGACTTATTTTTATCTTTACTTGAATTTTGTGTTATCTGTATGTACTATGCCCTTTACTAATCATGCTAAAGTCCTTTGCTTTATTTCTTCCTATTTCTTTCATTTCTGTTTTCACTTTGGTCTTGAGTCAGGCAAATCAGAGCCCACGCTTGGGGACAAGCGTATCCAAGTGTGTGCGGTTCTGATGAGCCATTTTATTTGCTCATCTTAGAGCACTTTTACACCCTTTATTGAGTCAGTTACGTGTCTGGGAGGGCACAATTAGGTGTTTGGGCAGAGTGTGTGGTGATGCAGGTAACAGGTGGCGCACTGGGCAAAAGAGGCAAGGAAATCCCCTTCTTTGGGCAAATCAGATTCTGGAGCGGTAGTGACAAGCAACAGTTTGACCACATCGGGCAAATGGGTAAGGTCATGAAGCAGAAGACCCAGAATTCCTACAAAGTACCGTGCCTGGTCCGACCACCTGTGGAGGAGAAGAATTACCTGCAGATTTCAATTTGGGCAGAGAGCGGTTGTTGACAGGAGATTCGCTGCGGGCAAGCTGGCAGCACACCAGAATCCCTAGATTCGGGGGATCTGACTTATCCCCCAGCCCATTGACCAAGGATGCCTATTCCTAAGGGGCGAGCAACAACCGGGAATTCAAATTCAAATTCGAAGTCTTTAAAGCGGGACGCGACGGGCAGCAAGACAAGACATTACGCATCGAGAAATCGAGAGAGCCGCCGGTCCCGAAGTCCGCCGTCGCCGCCGGAGGAGTCGCCGGAGAAGAGATCGGAGCTGTTCGTCCGAGTCTCTTATTTGTTTTGCAGTAGATCCGACCTTCGGGTCGAGAAACAATTTCGTTTAATGTTTTGTTTTTAAGTTTTTAATTTCGTACCTCTATTTCCTTCAAGAACGATTTCAATTTGAAGGCATGATTAATATAGTTTGTTTTCCCTTATTTACTTTGTCTTATATTTCCAGAATGAGTAGCTAAATTCATCGTGCATCTGGGCAGGGACGGATCGAAGGTGATTACTAACCGGTTGGGCGTTTGTTCCCGAGGCAAAGTTGTTTGAGGTTTATTTCTGGGGAGTTTGGGTAAACTAGGACGACCACTAGTGAACCTTTACAAACTGGAATACTGGTGATTGACAAACCGCATAGATGTACCTTGTAGTATTGTTGCGGGCATAGCACTAGAACTTGCAGGAGATGCGGTCGTATGTTCCGAGCATGCTATTGGCCGAGCGGGTCTGTCTAGAGGGTAATGCGGGTTTGGGCAAACTAGATCCATGTTTGGTCGCATAGGTTATCGAATTGTTCAGATCCAGGGGGATTAGGAAAAGTGTTAACCAACCCTTTTGTTTATACAGTAAGGATAGATGAGGGGTGGGGCATTTGCTGGGCGTGACGCAATAGGACCACTTTTGTCTTTTTACACCCTATAACTGCTGACAAACCGCTGGTAAAAATCCTTAGTGCCGATGAACGGTAGTTTGCCCTAATGATCCTGAGTGAAGTTGTCTGCCCGGATGCCTTGTTTATTTATTGATTTAAGTTTCACTTTTAGTATTCTGTTAGATCTGAGTGTTTGCTTGTTTACTTTTGGTTTTATTTATTTGCATGTTATTTCTGTTTGCCGTAGTTAGGTCTGAGTGTTTGAACGATTGCAAAACCGCTGTGCCCACAGCAACCAAACTCAAAACTTTTTGTGACAACCCCTTGGGCAAAGCCGAGATCACCTACTGTAATTGCCTCCTTGTGGGACCGACCCCACGTACTTACCATTATCTACGTTTTGTAGTTAAGGGTGTACTGGCTAAATATAAATTTTATTTTGGCAGCGCGTTTGTTCCCAACGACAAACATTCGGGCTCGTCAATCCTCTATTCTCATTTTTTTAATACAGATTCAGGTATATAATTTTTCTTCTCCAAACCTAAATATTTATTTCAATTGATTGTTTGGTTGTATAGGTTTCACTCTACGACGGTCATGGGCAACCCGATGGGCTCCCCTCCGTAATCCAACTCCTCCGTCGGTCGCCACTCCAAGGAGTCTTCAACCAGTTGCTTCTCGGGTTCGCTGAAGCCCGGAATGAGTAAGATTTTCCCAAACGACGCTGAAAATGTTGAAATTTGCATAGATATATAAAAAGGTTTTTATTTATTTATTGTTTTTCTTTTTTTTTTTCTCAGAAAGTTTTTTTTTTTTAGTTTGTGATATGGGTGGGTGTTTCTCCTGTTTTGGATCATCAAAGAAGGAATATAATGTTATTATCAGCAGTAATGGAGTGAATCAAGTAGCCAAAAAAGTCTTTTAAAGAGAGTTCAACTGCTCATTCCAATGTCCATGTGAATAGGGTGAATTCAGGTACTAATTTATGCAACTTATTTCTCCATTTTTGTGTGTGAATATAGATTTAATTTAGCATTATTTTACATGTGTGGTTAAAATGTCTTGAATTTGAGTTGTTATATCTTGATTTGATTGTCTATTGATGGGGAACAATAGATGTATAGATCAATAATGCAGGTGTTAAAAGAAAACGAATTTGATTGTTCACAAAACTACTACTATATGTTTTCTATTTTCCTCTACAATATTCGGTATGATACGACTTCAGGTATTACAAGAGATGGTTTGTTGATGAGAATGAAGAAACAACAGTGGCAGGAAGTCATTGATCTGAACCTTACTGGAGTTTTCTTATGCACACAGGTCGGTATCTTTGAAAGCTCTATCTATCTTTCTGTAACTTCGTTTGCTGCAGTCGTTCAGAATGAATTTTACGAGCTGCATAACCCTGCTGAAGTCCCAATACCTGGTCATCCCCATCTGCCGCTCTCTCCTTTCAGAACCGTCATGGTACGTACCTGATAGTGATTTGGCCGGAAATGCAATTGAGAAGTTCTTAGATAATCCTGAATTATGTGAATATAAACTCTCAGAGGCGTCTGGGTCTGAAGGTTTTTCGGATACCATGATGAAGATTGTGTTTCCACATAATGGACCCCTCAACCTTCGGAACTAATGAAAGGTATTATTGGGTCATTAATTCATCTTATTTTTATATTTTTGTCTATCTTCTTGGAACTCATCATTTATACATTAAATTCTTTTATTTGGTTGCAGCTCTGATCCATACCGGGAAGTTTATCGCAATCTCTATAATCGTCTTGCACAATCTGAGGAAACAAGTGCAACTGACAAGTGGGATGGTTTTGTTCTAACTAAGGAAGGAGAAGAATTTGTAGAGCATAGTGCAAATTTCTTCAAATATGATTTACTATATAATCCTCTCCGCTTTGAAAGTTGGCAAGGCTTGCAAACATATATGATGAAGTAAGATCTTGGCATTCTTCTTTATCTATTAATTCACGAGGCAAAAGGAGAAAATGATAGTCGTACAACATGTCATATATATATACACACACACAATATTATTTGTGTGCTCATAGCAAGGTCTTTTTATTTTTTGTACATATTGTAATCTAAGTTTTACTTCCCTCTATAAATATGGGGGTCTTGGTACTTCCAAATTTACTCCCCATTATACCATCTTTCCACTTTTCTCACAACCTTAATATAATCTCAAGAGTCTATCTGCTACTCTGTTGGTTTGCAGGAGGTGGACTTGCTGCTAAATGATGGCAGTAAACAAATCAGTGTTTCTGGGTGGAGGAAAAGTGCTACTCTACCTCAGAGAGTCGAGTCAAGTCGAACAAGGAGCAAGCGGTGCTTATTGATGACCTCAGCTTTGGCAAAGACAGAGACTCAACAGGTTCCATTCTTTTATCAGTATTTCAATCAAAAAGTTATTGTTTGTTTTTGTTGATATGTATTCATATCCATGCAAATGACGACTAGACTGATATTGCTTCTCCTGGAACCAATTTTCTTAAGGGGGTTCTTTGTAAAAAGACCAAATTTGGCTTTTGTAGGACAAGTTGTCTATCCAATTTTTATCATTGTCATTTAATCCTAAACAAAGATAAAAGCTAAAGGGTATTTTAGTATGAATAGTGTTTATAATCAGGTGAGGAATTACTTAATATTTACTAAGGAATTATTTTGTTGGACTTCAATTGTTCAGTAAATGAATTGAGATTTCCTAGTTGATATGGTTAGAACTCCGTTCGCCACCAGAGTGGGTTCTTTCAGTAGAGCTTGAGACTCCTCTGCCTGAATTTTTATTCGTACACTTGGATTTTTTTTGTTTTATTGCTAATTATTTACGCTTCTATCGCCTTTTTGTTTTCTTATTGTTTACCTTTTTTATTTTCTAATTATTCTTCGTCTGGATAGGCAAAGTGTACTTTTGAATGGCATTATGAAAATATCAATTGCTGTTGGCACATTGAACTTGATCAGGTGTGTCTCTTTTCCTTTTTCCCTTCATTTGCGCATGTTTTTTAATGACTGTCCTAGCCATATCTTAATTACTTAGGCCATTACACTGTTTTGTTATCCATTTCATGATCTCACATACTTTTTTTATTGGTAGATTTAGCCGGAAGAGATGTATTTCTTTCTATTTGCACTGACCAGTTTCTGGGTGAATTTTTTAATCATAACTTGCAATGCGAATTAATCAGAAACAAGTCATTCTTGATTTTAAAAAAAAATGCATAATTGAATGGAAAAACAGGCTGGCTGCATCAGTTGGCCACGATAATTGTAGTGATTCATAAGGTCTATCCACTTTTCCCCCTTTTTCCTCCTCTACTACTTTTACATAGAATTATTTTTTTATAAGAACAATTGCAAACCATTAAAGATTAGCATATAAACTATTAGAAAACAAATTATTTACATCAGGTTAAAAAAAATGCAAATGCTTATCTAATCTAAACCCAACTTATGACTTTTCCGGATAAAGAACAGGAAGGGACGTCGAGCGGGACGACTGATGGCTCACCGCCCTCCCGTGGTATGCAGAAGTGGATTGTAAAGCTCGAGCAGTCTGTAAACATACTTCTCACGGTAAATATGTTTACGTTATTTTGTTGATGAATAAATAAATAGACAATTTAGTGTGCTTTCAGACTTTGTAAGTTTTATGATTTTTCCCAATTCACAATCTTTTGTTCCTCAAATATATCTAAAAATCTCAACGCAAGATAGCAAACAAAGATGATTGAGAAGCTGAAAGTAAATGTTGCAAGAATGTGGAACTTGAATCTCAGAAGCTTTTCCAGTGTTTCCATTCCTGACAAAATTTTCCCCTCTCTGTATCTATTTTTAATTAAACGGTTTGTGGAGGATTAGGTATTTAAGAGTGGTGTTTAATTGTTTATTTGGTTCACTGATTTTTTGCTTTTACCTTTTTAAGCTGCTCACTTATATCGTACTATCTGATAACCACTTTTTTTTATGATCTTAATTGGTATAGTACATATTAGCTTAACATCTCCTTCAATTTCGATCATCTTTTCGAATTTAATTGGATGGAATTAGGGTTTACTGAGATTACGTTTTACCATCTTCCAAATTTCCCAATTTCACTAAAATTGATATTTTGGGGATTGCAGCGGCCTTTAAATCAAGGGAGGATCACAGGAAACAATTTAAATTTGAGGAGGCGCGGAAAGCTGGTCTTGCACCTGCTGAATTGGATGAGGGCAATGAAATCAATCCTCTCATTCCAGAGTTCATGTCTACTGCTCCTTGGTATATCAAACAACCAAAACCGGTGAGTTACATCATTATGTTTAGCAAAAAAATATTTGCAAAACCGGTGAGTTACATCATTATGTTTAGCA
Source organism: Euphrasia confusa (assembly GCA_954870475.1). Lineage (NCBI taxonomy): Eukaryota > Viridiplantae > Streptophyta > Magnoliopsida > Lamiales > Orobanchaceae > Euphrasia > Euphrasia confusa. The sequence continues at coordinate 8,503,713 of OX940956.1, read as the reverse complement.
AAAAAATATTTGCCACGGTGTTTCCTAGATATGATGTTTCCCGGTGAGTTACATCATTTGAAGCGCAATCACTATAAGGTAAGTTAACTATTTTGCATTACATTTTTTTTCAATAAATTATGTTAAAGCGATGCAATCTAACCTTTATTGTTTTTGTAGCGCAATCACTTTAAGAATGTAATTTAAGTATGATTATTTTTGTCTTCTTATTTTAAATTTAATTTTTAAATCATGTATATTATTTAATAGTTCTTCATCCTAAGTTTTTTATCCCCTTTTTGCATTACATTTTTTTACAATAAATTATGTTAAAGAGATGCAATCTAACATTTTTTGTTTTTGTAGCCTAATCAGTATAAGAAGGTAAGTTAAGTTTGATTATTTTTGTGTTTTAACTCTTCTTATATCAGTTTGTTAATTTTACCGCAATCATGTCCAAGCATACATTTTCTTTCGGAAAAGAGGTTGTCGTTGCCCTGCTCTGTTGTGCTCGTGGAGATTCATATCCAAAAAAAGAAACTAAAGAATTCGTTATATTAAGGTATGTGTTAAGTCTTTTCTAGGATTGTTTTTTATTACTATCCTGTGGAAATTGAAAGTTCTATGATAAAGATGTATTTTTTTATCTTATGAATTTATCTAATCGTAGTTATTGACTTATTGTTGCATTTGAAATTTCATATATGTTGTAGTAATGTTTACTCATCTACTCATCTTAAGAATCAAAAGCATGAATCACATTTTCTTTTGTTTGTATGAATTCCATTGTATCTCTACTTGCATATTGGATTGTAGACGAGTGACTGGTACATAAATAAATAGTCTCCCGACATCCACCGGTACATTTCACTCACTAAAGTGGATTACCAGCATGTGTGCCCAGCAACACTTCATCTTCTATGCAAGATGACCACACACTCAATACTGATAATGTAGAATAGATTCTGCCACGTTGTACGAGACTGATGTAAAAAAAATAGTATTTAATTTTTATGTTATAATGCATAGCAAATGTATTTATTTAAAATATAGATATTCAATTTGTTAATTATAATTTTGAACAAGATAATTATATAGTTGTTTTTTCATTTATTGATAGAGAGCAAGTCAATAAAAATATTTTAAAATAATTAATTATTTATATCATAGAAATTAAAATAAAATTATACACTAATTACGCCATTTATTAATATTAAATTATTTATTTTTTAATAATTAAACTACTTTTTAAAAAATTATAATTTTTTAATAAAACACTTTTAACTATTAATGTTGGGGTTTAATGAATTTGCGATAAACGAATCAAAATTATTAATGAAAATGTTGTAAATTAATAAAAAAACTTAAAAGATATTTTTTTGGTCGATTTTCTATATTATCATGAATAAATATAAATTAATAAAATTAATTAGAAAACTATATATTTATTAATAATAATATTTAATTTCATATATTAAATAATTTTTACAATTCGATTGTTATATAAGATTAGTTATAATATCTATTGATAAAATAAGGTAATATTCGTTAAAAACTTGAAACTAACAAGTAATTGGCCGAAAATTTTTATTTTTCTCAAATTCTCAAATATTTATGTTTATATAGTGTGTATTATAATTTTTTAATATTTTAAATATAATATATATTGTATAATATATATAATATCAAATGATTAAACATTGGTAATTGAATCGCACTTGCCGGAAAATTCTATTTTTCTCAAATTCTCAAATATTTACGTTTATATAGTGCGTATTTTAATTTTTTTTATAACTCAAAAGATCAATGAAAACATTAAAAAATAATGTTGGAGAACGTTTTTGCAGTATTTTTTCTATTATTCAAAAGAAAATTGCGTACAAAATAGTTGAAATATAAACAAAACAATTCTATTAAGAATACAATGATTACCTTTTATAATTTAACTTTGATATATGATTAAGAGATCAAAGAAAATGTTGTAAATTATTATTGGAAAATTTTATGAGACATATTTTTTGGTTTATTTTTTATATTATTATGAACACAAATAAATTAATATTATTATTTTCAAAACATTTATGTTTTATCATTTATATCTTTATAAATATTGATAAATTGAGAAGGAAGATAGTTAAGAGAAAAATAAAACAATTATTAATTAATAATTTAATAACAAATATTGATCGTACGACTGGATTATGTAATGGTACTCGATTGGTATTAACAAAATTGGAAACTTATGTTATTGGCGAACACAAACACGAGATTATTTATATTCCAAGGTTGTCATTTAATCCATCCGATTTTAAATTGTCATTTCGATTTCAACGTAGACAATTTTTTATTATGATTTCGTATGCTATGAGAATTAACAAAAGTATGGCAAGTGTTTATCAAAAGAGGGAATTCTTTTGAGCAACCAATATTTACACATGGACAATTGTATGTGCCAATTTCAAGATTTATGTTAGAGCAACATTAAAATTGTTATGTTGCGACGAGAAGTGGAACCTCACAAATAAGACCACTAATGTAGTTTATAAATAGGTATTTAGAAAATTGCAGTGAAATTGTAACAACTTTTATTTATTTGATTGTTTTCTTCTTAGAGTTTTATTCTTTTTAATTATTTATTACTGAAAATAAGTAAATACTTTGCATTATAATAATCTAATACAATATTTCATCTATACATGTATTTTCCAAATCAACAATTAACTACATATAAACTCAAATTAAAAACTATTTATTAATAAATAAAATTTTAAATTAAAAAATTTTTGGTTAAAAATTCTTATATTTATTTTAAAGTAATAGGACACACTTTAAGAAATTTTTTGTTAAAATTTATTATTAGAAATTTTAATAACAGGACATGCTCCAGGAAATATCCCGGTGCATCGCACGGGCTGAAGAATTCTAGTTTTTGGCAAATACGTAATAGTTTTTTTGGTTTGAAATTTACTAAAACACCTTTCAAAACGGAATATTTCTTGGAATATTCCGATCCGATAGTCCGTTGATAGTAAATTGAAATATGTTTTATCCTGTGGTACTGATCTGTAAAACTTTTCCGATTAAGTATCAAATGGTAAAAACTCAATATTGCGAGGTGGCAACTGGCAAAATGTATTTAGCCCAAAATTAAATGCTGTAATTATTTGCCACGGAGAACTTATTTAATAATTTATTAATAATAACAATAATAACATTACATGCGTGTGACAACATTACATGCTTGTGACGAAGCAATGACGTCTGATTGCAACAATTTTTAAAACAGATCCATTCAGTATTTCAATTTTCAGCCGATCGATTCGTGCTTACAACCGCCGGTCCGGTTATCGAATGTATGCTTTTGCTCGGCTCTGGAATAAATACGTACCCTTTTTTCTGTAGTTGGGGGTTAGGGTTCTTACACTTGTCTGAGGAGGGAGATAGATAGGTCGTTCAATGGCCACCTGCAAATGCTGTTGCAATCCCAGGAAAAAGACGGAATTCTAGTAACCGAGGTTTGCGGTGATTATTTCTAATTATTGATTTCTTCGTAATTGTATATAATAATGGGTGACAAATTTTCATTATCTTGTTTTTGCGAAGAGGGTGTGCGATTTTTATGTTTAAGCTCGGACCGAAAATGGGGCCAATATACTACATACTGATAGCGTTCCCTTGCACAATCGGGGCAATGGCATTGGTGATTCTCCACATTTACAAACATCTTCTGAATTACACCGAGCCCGTATACCAGAGATACACTCTCCGAATCATCTTTATGGTTCCTGTGAGTATTCTTCTCACTGTGTGATTGCTAATGTGATTCTGATTTACATTGATCACTCCTTGATCGCATTCGAGACTAATTGAGCTGGTGTAATAAGTCATGGGATTAAATCGACACGTTATGTGCGTGTTCGAGTTTGGCTATAGGTTACGACGTGTCAGTATCATTTTTTTGTGTTCTACCTTAAAGTCTCTAGGAAAGTGAAATCAGAATTTATGTACCTCTGTTGTAGTGGATGCCATGTTATTGGAAAATAGTATGAAAAAATGTTCAAGTCTTGCATGCATAGCAGGACCTGTTCAATATTCACAATATAAACGACAACTCAAAATTATGTTGTCTCACTATTTTCTCCGACTATGGTTTACTTCTGATCCGTTATTCATTCGCTGAGAGAGAATAGTGGTTCACGATTTGCATGACCATTGAAAGAAAAGCCTTGCTAGACATAAAGGCTCTCGTTATCTTAAATATCAACACAAGCAGATATAAGATAGTATTTGCATATGCAATGGCTACTACAATTTAAAGGGCATTTAAGATAGTGTCGATGTTCTTTGTAATCCAACTTTGTAACCAATTCAGAGATGTCTCGTCCCTAATTTTGTTATAAAAGTTTACATGTCTTATCAAGAAAAAGGTAATGACAAAGTCCTTCTCTTGTGTCGATAACTAGAGAGTGGATTTGGAAAAATATCTTTTAGTTGTTCTAGGCTATAGTATCAAACTGCATGAAGGATGTTCCTTTACCATGTCGACTGTTTAACACTAGGTAGATGGGTGGGGTTTAGATGTCTCATTTTAACTATTCCTGTATCGACTGGTAAAAACGTATTCTGATAATCTTGGAGTTGTTTTCCCAACAGGTGTATGCATTAATGTCATTTTTGTCCCTGGTCCTAAGTGAAAGCACAATTTACTTCAATTCAATCAGGGAAATGTAAGTATTGTGTTGTCGTTTTCTTTATTTCATGCTACTGCTGCTCCTTTCTCTCTCTCGATTCTGAAGCTGATATTTGTCGCAGATATGAAGCTTGGGTCATTTATAATTTCTTATCACTGTGCTTAGCATGGGTAGGTGGTCCAGGAGCTGTTGTGGTAAGTCTGTTTGGCAAACTGTTGAAGCCAAATTGGTGCTTAATGACATGCTGCTTCTCCCCAACGCCATTGGATGGGTAAGTCATCTATTCGTAAAACTACTGTATGCTTGTATGGTGATGTATGTAATCAAGGTTGTGAATTTTTTCGTTTAGGTTTTGTGGATCATCAGCTCCTTCAGCGCTTTAGTTTATTTTATTTTTTAGTCTTCTATGGATTTGATTAGGGTGCGAAAGGGTTAGGTTTTGTGCCTGAGGATTTTAGAAGTTGATTAAGTTTATCCAAGGTTATTATTTGTTGGGAGGAACATCGTCTGGAGAGATTTAGTCTTTGGATATGATATTATTTTTCTCAATATTTTGTATTGCAACAGCTAAATGGTTCTTGTAAATTTGATCCTATGCTCGTAATAATGTGGATTTACTGGTTTGCATTCTGAAGTGCCTTTTTGTGTCCCATGAATTCATTTTTCCATTGTCATATAAATATAAAATATTCTTTTGGGTGTTCAGTAGTCACGAATAAGTTGTTCTTTAATATCCTGTATTCCTGTTTAAGGATTAGGATGTATTATTCGAAAGCTTTTCCTATTGTTTTTGTATTAATATACTGCTTAATATGTGTGGGAATTTTACACTTCTATTTTGGATTTGGTTAACTTATGATTGATGATGCCATGCAGCCGCTTTATACGAAGGTGCAAACAAGGGTGTTTGCAGTTTGTGTTCCTGAAGCCCATTCTGGTTGTGGTCACCTTAATTTTGTATGCAAAAGGGAAGTATGAAGATGGAAATTTCAACCCATCGCAATCATATCTTTACATAACCATTATCTACACAATCTCGTATTCGGTGGCACTTTATGCATTGGTCTTGTTTTACGTGGCTTGCCGTGACTTGCTCGAGCCATTCAATCCTGTTCCCAAGTTTATCTTAATCAAGTCTGTAGTATTTCTTACTTACTGGCAGGTAAGGTACTGTTAAAATATCAGCTTAGAAAAACTAAGCGATGTTGATAGTTTGCTTTTTGAATGAGTAATGAGTATAAATGTCCTTTTCTGTGGTTTGTGATAGTCATTTCATCCAGTTAAAGTATATCAAAATCAAGATGTGTAGTATCTTATGTACTGACAAGTTTAAATATTGCTCGTCTCGTGTTTCTTTCTATTACTATCTCAGTATCTCGTGAATCTATCTGTCATGATTTCTCTCTGGAGGGATCCTCCCATGGTACTGGGCTCTAAGTTGCACGTGTCAGTCTTCTGATGATTTGTTGAGATCTAACATGAAATGTACCTAAATCATTTGCCTTGTTTATTCAGATGATATTTTATGGTTGTTTGGTTTTTCAACTTTGATCTGGCCTGGTCCATCATCTAGAAACTAGTGTATTCTTAAATACAGATGAATGGCAGCAGCCAGCAGAATAGACTAATGGCAGAGATCAGCTGATAGCTTAGAAATGTGTTCTAGTTTAATCTTCCTTGTTATCTCTAGTTTAAGCTTGCTCTAAAATTTGTTGTCATTGCCCTCTACCCTTCTACAGAGCTCAGCAAACCAGTGTGAAATTTGAGATTCAAAATGTTGAGACTTGAGATGAAATTTTATCCTAATGAATTTCTTGCTGGATCCTGTTGTTTGCGACTTAGAAAAACTAGCTTTCCACCTCATACAATCTGGTTATTATCAACTATGTCATATCACTGTACAATAGTTTAATGCATGTCAATGCTGGTGGCCTTTTCCTTTCTGTAATTATTATGTTTGGTGTGTTACTTATATTATTGTTTATCATAACTTTCTGTTGCCTTAGGTTGCATATTTGCTTTTGCTTTTGCTTGATAACAATGTACTGCCATAGATTGTAAGAATTTTTTTCTAGATTTTTGTGCAGTTGCAGTCAAATCTGTATGAACAAACAAGACCCACTTTTATCTGGTCTACGCGAAGCTAGTTCTCTGTCTTGTGTTTGACAATAACTTGTGTACTGCGATTTGTGGCTATGTTTCTAAGACCATTATCTTGCAGGGGGTTTTGGTTTTTCTTGCTGCAAAGTCCGGATTCATAAAGGATAATACTAGAGAAGCTGCAGATTTTCAAAACTTGATAATATGTGTCGAGATGCTTATTGCTGCTATTGGACATCTTTACGCTTTCCCTTACAAAGTGTATTCTGGTGCAAATATTGGTGCAAATCGTGGCTTCACGGCAAGCCTCGCTCACGCATTGAAATTAGATGACTTGTACCATGATACGGTCCACCAGGTAAAGTGTGCAAATTTAGAGATATGTTTTCGGCATACGAGTTTTTTGATAGGTATAATTACCAAAACTACCCCTGGTATTGCTTAATTATGACATGTAGTCCCAGTTCTCTATCAAAATCACAAGTACTTCCTTAACATTTGCTTCTATTTTATGAATTGCACCTTCATGGGTGTGGGTGGGGTTTATTTATGTTTGCTAAATAAAAACCTTAAGGAGCAACAGTCGGCCCTATGAATGGGGATATTCCCAAAACTCGTGGGCCCACATTATGGGTATTTGTATTGAAAAATGTTATGTTTTTTGGTAATTCGGTTAAACGCAGGGCCAGTATTTGTAATTATATTTCTTGATGCAAGTTTTCTCATTGCTTGGCTAATTTCTTACAGTTTGCACCGACCTACCATGATTATGTGCTCTACAATCCTAGTGGTAGTAGTGATGACGGATCAAGGAAGTACAGGGCAACGACTTTTGTCCCGACTGGCTCAGAGATGGATACTGCTAGAAGTAGCACAAATATGGTTGGAAATAGGATAGAAGACATACAGTTAGTGAGCCTGTCAGATTCCAGTAGTGGCGGCAGTCCAGAAAAGTCCGGCTCGATAAATGATAATGCGAGACCAGAGTCTTCATTACATAATGCGGCCTCTGGAGCTTTTGATCATTCCCTGGTAGATATAGACATGTCTAATTACCCAGAAGAAGTGCCTGCTGCTAATGAAGGTGGACAAGGTGACTCACTAAACCCTGTCGAGAGAACGTCTGGATATTCTGTGTAATTCTTTTTCTCTTTCTGATGTTACATTGTTGGCTCAATTCTTTGTTAGAGTTTTGACTTGAGGGCTCTGTAAACTCTGTTCTCTGGGCGTGGGTTTACTGTACATGAATGAAAACAATATAAAAATACACGAATAAACATGTGTAACATAATCTAATGCAAATACTATGTCGATTTAGTTTTTTTTAACTGAATTGAATGTTTTTAAGAATTGAAATAAAGTATCAGAAATGTATTATGTGAGTGAGAGTGGGACACTAGAGTTTTAACAGGTAAGTTCTCTTAAAAGTGAAATTAAATTTGTAATTGATTACATTTGGAAGGTTACACTTACAGTTACTAGAGTAATTAATAGGGGTTTTAAAAATAAAATAATTTTAGGTAAATTTTAAAAACTAGTAACTACTGCCCGTGCTATGCACGGAACAAAACTATATCCTTTTTAGCAAATTACAAATACAATTTAATTTTTTTTCGACTATATCTTTTTTAGCAAATTACAAATACAATTTAATTTTTTTTCGATTTTTAGCGATTGCAAGATTGACACAAAAATTGACATTGATTTTAATTAATGGCTATAGCATAGAATATTATTAATGAGAATTGACGACGTTGAAATCGAAATAGAATTTTTGAACCAAATGGACTAAAAATATGTTTTTTTAAACAGACTGAACTGAACTGCTCTAAATTGAAATTAAGTGAATTGAAATTAATTTCAATAAAATTAAATTTTAAAATAATAAAATATTAATCAAATATTTCAATATTTATTGTAATATAAATACTTTTATAAAAAATTAAATGTTTATATAATAATAAAATAATGATAATAATAATAATAATAATAATAATAATAATAATAATAATAATAATAATAATAATAATAATAATAAATGAACTGAACTCAATTAGTTTGAACTAAATTTGACTGAATGAGTAAAACTGAATTAAATTGAAAATAATTTCAGAATAACAGATCCTAGACATCATTTAAAAAAAAAACTATCTCTTGAGTATATTTTTCGCCTAAAACTTTAGTTTTAATAAATTAATTTATAAATTGAGTCTCGTTACATAAATCGACCGTGTGATCGATATATTAAAGTGTTTTTCAATAATATATTTTAGCATTTACAATAGTTATTGAATCATATAATTAATAAAAATAAATTATTGAATAATTATTTTGTTTGTTTCGATTATTTTTCTTCTCATTTATTTTGTTAGTTTACTTATATTATATTTATGAAAAATAAAATAAAAAAACTACTTGAAATTGTTTTTCAAAAATAATTATCATCGTTTTCATTATATTTTGTAACATATAACTCCGTGTAAATTATAAAATGTGAATAGTTGTATAGCTTATAAAATTAAATTGTTAATTATCATCGTTTTCATTAATCTTTTGTAAAATATAACCCGTGTAAATTATAAAATGTGAATGGTTGAATAGCTTATAAAATTAAATTGTTATATAATTTTTTTGTCAATTATCTTTTTTCTCAATATTTTTATTAATTTAATTTTATGAAATTTATGATTAAAAAAAACTTTTTTCAAAGTATTTTTCAAATATAACTATCATTGATTTCATTGATCTTTTGTAATATATAATCTAGTGGAAATTATAAAAATATAATTATGGTAGAGTTAATAAAACTAAATTATTAAGTAATTGTTTTATTTGAGTTTCAATTATATATTTTCTCTATTTTTTATTATTTAATTGATCATTAATATAAAAAAAATATTAGTTGAGTATTTTTCAAAAATAATTATCATCATTTTTATTAATCTTTTCTAACATATATAACTTATGTAGTATAAAAGTTGAATCGTTGTATAGCTAACAAAATTAATGTTCAATAATTTATTTTATAATTAGAAAAAAATGAGTTATTTAATTTTAAACAAATATTAAAAATTACTCTTTTCCCTAAACCACTCTTATTTGTATTAATTTACATAAAATAAAAAAATCTGTTTTGAAATTGTTTTTCAAAAATAAGTACAAATATCATCGTTTTCATTTATTTTTTTTAACATTTAACCCGTATAAATTATAAAATGTGAATGATTGTATAACTTATAAAATTAAATTGTTGAGTAATTTTTTGTTTATTTGTTAATTATCTCTATTCTCAATTTTTATTATTATTTATTGGATCATTATGATAAAGAAAATACGTTAAATTTATTTTTCAAAAATAATTATCATTGTTTTCATTGATCTCTGGAAAAATATAATTACGTGTTAATTATAAAAGTTGCATTATTGTATAATTATCAAAATTAATGTTAACAATTATTTATTTTATTTCAATTATCTCATTTTCAATATAACTACGTGTTAATTATAAAAGTTGAATTGTTGTATAACTAACAAAATTAATGTTAAAAATTATTTATTTTATTTCAACTATCTCATTTTCAATAGCAATGTTATATTAATTAATTTGTATGTATAATGATATAGATAATTAAAAAAAACAGATGTATTGATGTGTTTTCAATAATAATTTTGACTTTGTATAGACTATTAAAAATATATAACCTTGTGCAAATAATAAATGGTGAATAATTATATAATTAATATAATTATTAATTTTAAATAATTGATTTGCTTATGTTTCAATTATCTTATTTCTAAAATTATAATAAATGAGCTTTATTAATTATATTAATTATATGATTATTGCGCTTTTTTATTATTAAAACTTTAAAACTACTATAATTAATAAAACATCTTTCTAAAAACTTTAATTATTAATTATAATGTAACGCATAAACTCTTTCTACTGTTTTACATGAGCTAGAAAGAGTTTGAAATTAACAATAATAATAATAATTATTATAATAATAATAATAATAATAATAATAATAATAATAATAATTATAATAATAATAAAATAATATTATTTTTTATTTCTAAAGTTAGTCTACCCCATATCTTTTAGGAACTCCTAACTTTTACATATCAACATACATTTGTAACTCGTTTTTGAGTGAAAGTTAGAAGTACACATAAATTTCTCTCTATTGAAGATGCTCTTAAACAGGTACAGTTATTATTAAAAAAAAATTACAAATAGCTATGTAAACAAATATTAATAAAAAAAATAAACATATATTATTAAATCATAAATAATTTTTTTTAGCGAGACATAAATAATTTTCCTTTAGTTTTTCTTTCAGTATAGATTTAGTGAAACACATAATTAAACAGTTGTTATGAAATAATTATGTTACTAATATTTAGTCAATTAATCAATAAAATATTTAATTTATGGAATATTAAATATTTATCATTATTAAACAAATTTTAAAAATAACTACTCAAACAATATTAATACTAAGTGTTTTTAAGCGGCATAAACGATTTTCTTTAACATAGTATAAATTTAGTAAAACAAATAATTAAACTAATTGTTGTAACTTAATATTTAGTCAATTAATCAATAAAATATCCAATTTATAGAAAATTAATTGATTATCATTCTTAAACAAATTTTACAAACAACTGCTAAAAATATTATTAAATTAATGTTTTTAAGCGGTATAAACGATTATTTTAATATAGTATAAATTCGATTATTTTAATATAGTATAAATTTAGTAAAACAAATAATTAAACGGATTGTTCCAGATAAATATGGAACTGGTCAATTAATTAATAAAATATCAAATTTATGGAAATTAATTGATTATCAATATATTTTAAAAATATTTGATTAGTGATAATATCCATTTTATTTCATTACTATAATTAAGAATTCAGATTTATGATTGTTCGAGATAAATATGGAACTGGTCAATTAATTAATAAAATATCAAATTTATGGAAATTAATTGATTATCAATATATTTTAAAAATATTTGATTAGTGATAATATCTACTTTATTTCATTACTATAATTAAGAACTCAGATTTATTTTCAAAATAATTTTGAATGTTACTGTAATTAAGCAATATTTGATAAGAATTATGACTTTGTTTTCTTACTAAAATTAAGGATCAAATTTATTTTTAAAAAATATTTGAATTCTACTTTAATTCAATATCATATATATTTATATATTTGAGAGAATTATTGATGCAAATTTAATTTTTTAAATATAAATATTTTACATATTAAAATTAAAAAAAACGTATTTATTCAATAAAATGTTTAAAATGATATTACAACATATCATTAATCAAAATAATAACTGAATCATTAAATATGAATTAATACTTATTATTAATATTATTGATATTACATGAATGAACCTAGATCATTAGTCCAATTGATATTTATAATACTAATGCTTTCAATCTTTGTTTATTTCTATTTTTCTATCTATTTATCTTTTTTATTTTTTTATAAGTAATAAAAATACTTAATAACATTTTAACAAAATTATTTATTTAGAAGTGTTGTATTTAATTTAATAAACAAAAACATTACATGTACTACCATGAATTAATAGAAATAATTACCAAATGAAAAAAAAACCTAACATTATTCACCTAAACATCTCTAAATATATTACTACATATAACATAACACGAAGAAAAGTTTGAGTTTTCTAAATTCTTGTATATTGCAAAATTACACACTTTCTTCATCATCTTCTGAATTGTTCGATTTGCATATTCATTGAATTTTAAAAACACCTACAAAAAATTAAAAGAAAAAAGGAAGATTTGCATATTCATTGAATTTTAAACACACCTACAAAAAATTAAAAGAAAAAAAGGAACAAAATATAACATTAAATAAAGCTCATAAATTGAAAATGCATAAATCAAAAGGCAAAAATAAATAAATATAAAAATCCTTAAAAAAAGGTAATGCAATAAATAATATTGATTAACTACAAAAATACAAATTAAAAAGAAAAAGAAACACATCCTTTACAAATGAGATAAAAATGATAAAGTGCATAAATCAAAATAATTACCTTGATAGCTGCAAAAAAAGAAAAAAAAAAAAAAAAATAAACGAATGATATAAAATGATATAAAAATAATAAAGTGGATATAGAGAATAAATTTCTTGATAGATAAAAAAAAAATAGACAAATGATATAAAATGATAAAAAATAATAAAGTGAATATAGAGAAATAATTACCTGATGATAGCTGCAAAAAAAATACAATAAGAATATTTCAATTATGCAAAAAAAAAAAAATAAACGAATGATATAAAATGATATAGATTACCTTGATAACTGCAAAGAAACAAAAAAAAATTAGACAACACAATAAGAATGTTTCAATCTGGAAAAACAAAAAAAAATTCAAAATAATAAAACGTTAATAATAACACATAAATTACGAAAATTAGAAAAAAAATAAAAATGATGAGATGAGTGAAGATAAAAAGTATCACCTGCAAAAAAAACATTCGCAAAAATAAAACATTAATAATAATATGAAATTACAAAATCAGAAGAAGAAAAAAAAAACAAATGATGCTAAGTTGAGATTAGTGAAAATGGATAGCTTTTATAGATGTAGGTTTGGAATAGAGTTTGTATAATTTTTGAATAATAATAATAATAATAAAATTCATATTTTAAGTAATCTATTCTTACTAACCGAAATATGGCAATTTAATTCAAATTATGCTTAATTATAGTAATAAATAATAACAATTTGATTTGATTATTAGATTATATAGGTATTATGAATTGAAATTATAATTATATTTATAAAAAATCGTATAATTAATATAATATGTTATCTTCCATGAATTAGGTCAGTCTAATATGGAAACAAAAATATCAATTAGTATATATTGTTTTTTATATTAATCATGCGGTCAATAAGAGATTAATTAGGAGTAATGCTTGACAATTAATAGAATAAATAAATAATAAATGATTTCGTTGTGATTTGTAGGATGAAATATTTACTTAAATTAAGGAGTTTAAATAGGTAAATAAATAAATAAAAAATCAAATTTAATTAGTAATAAACAACTGATTATTATCCGAATTATTTTTTAAAATAATCTTTTTAAAACTGATTGAGAATAATTAAGAAAATTTTAAAATTAAGAAAAAATTTTAAAACTGAATTTTAAAATAATCCGAATTGAGAATTTTCGAATTATTTTTTAAAACTGATTGTTATAATAATTAGATTTGCACATAAATATGAAAATTTCAACTTAATCAATATAAATTAATTCGTATAAATTGAAATAACGTATTAAAATAGAATTGTACTCTCAATCTATTTTATTAGGTAGCATATATTAATTATTAACGCAAGTTAACTTATTTAATTACGAAATCAATATATAGTTTCCTGAAGTAGATATGTTGTTTACAATTCAAATTCACTATTGTTAAGATATCATTGACCGAATTCTAATTAAAATTGATGAAAAATAATTAATTTTGATTTGTTAATTAAAATTATTTTATAAATGCCACGTAGTGTGAACATGTTCATTTTTTCTTGCAATCTTATTGGTACACCTGGCGAAGAAAGCCTGGATTTATATATTGATAGATTAGAAAATAATGTATGAGCAAAATTGTATTTCAATAGCCCTCATCTCTTATTGGTCAAAGACACATCTACGCAACTCGTGAACAGGTTCTTCTCATTCCACTTTCTAATTGTAAAATATTACTTTTTATTAATTACTATAAATATCAATACAAAAACTTCAAATTTAGTACAAATTTATATAAACATAATTGTATATAAAAAAAATCAATTTTTTTAGAAAAACAAAAATAAATAAATTATTATTCTAATTTTATTTACATCACTATTATACTTGAAATTTATTATTTATCTCGCAATACTTGTTCTACATTTATCAGTTGACTTTAAAATATCAAATAAAAAAATCATTGATGTCAAAAGTTGGTGAATTTTGTTCATATTCTATCGAATATTAAACAATACATGGTAAATAAATAGTCATAAATAATTTTTTTAAATAAATTAAATATTAATATTAATAATATAAATTTATTATATTTTGATTGTAAACATATTATTGTATATAATAATCACAAAATACTTTATTATTAATATGATATGTAAATAATTATTTTTAAAAAATATGATAAAATCAATTTTCTAAAATAAAATTTTAATTACTTTATATAGATTGATTTGTAAAATAATATTTTTAAATGATCAACTAATGTTTTTTTTTACTTTTCGTATTCGAGTTTTTCGTATTGAAAGAAGTCCGTCGAAATTTCTTCTAATTATGAGAGATTTTGAAAATACAAGTGTAGTTTTATTTTTTAAAGATAGAGTTTTCGTAAAGAAATTAATCGAAATCTCTTCTAATTATTAGAGATTTTGAAAATTCAAATTTAGTTATAGTTTTTAAAAATATCTCATTTAAATTCAAAAACTGTTGAATACCTATAGATTTTTAAACACTTTTTAAAATTTTAATGGAATACTTTCAAATTTTAATGGACCTTTAGAAACCTGAATTGAATAAACTCATACTTTAAAAGTCCATTAAGATCAAACATACTTTTAATTGAATACATCCCTTAAATTTCAATAGCTAATTGAATAAATTCCCTTAATTTCGACGGTGTGCAATAAAGTTTCCAAATTTCTTCTTCGTGTTTTCTTTTGCGTCGAAAGTTTTCTTTTGTCCGCCGTCCAACTTTATCACTCTGCTTAGACTTGGGCTTCTCAAACTTTCAAAATTGAAGTAGTGAGGACGAGACCAGAGAAGAGTGATCTTGTTTTTAAGTAATTTTTTAGTTTTTTGGACAGCGAATTTGGTATATTAGGAATCTTAAGATTTGGTAATTTAAATGATTATGTAAATTTTAATTATATGATTTGGTATATTATATGTAAATTTTTAAAACACACAAAAATAGTTGATCGTTAATATCATAACTAAATACTACTAGTAGTTTTGAAACTGTTATTTTTTAGAATTATACAAAAAAATAGTATTTAATTATAATAAAATACTTAAAACTTACTCTTGTTATAAAACCTCCTTTAAATAAAGTGTTTTTAGCAATCAACTAAATTTCTGATATTATTTGTATATGGTTTTTTTAACATATAAAAACAATATAAAAATACTAATATCACAAATTTAAAATTATTGCTAAAAATCTACAGTATATATTTATTTTGAATCAGACTGGGTGTGACGGTTGGAAGCGTAAATATATACCCGCTTCTTTCCTTTCTTCGAGATTTTGCCCTTTTTTCTGAAATCAATCGAAAGCCCTAGTTTTCACGTGCGATGAAGAAGAAGAAGTTGTCGGAGGAAGGTACGAGTAGAATCCAACCGTAATCCATTATTTTGATTAAATTTAGTTTTGTAATGAAGAATTAAAATAAATATTTTGTGATGGCGAAACAAAAACAGGTTCTCCTCTACGGAGGAGTGCCCGTCTTTCTTCTCCAACATACAAACCAGCTCCTGCACCTCTTCAATGGGAACCCAGTGCTAACACTATTCGTCGATGGTTTAAAACAACCAAAAAATCAAAACCAAAACCAAAACCAAAATCAAATCCAAACCCAAACCCAAATCCAAAACCCAAGCGCCGAGTTTTTGGTATGTATATCCCTTTATTATCTGCTTATTTTATTTGCAATTACTATATATTTTATTTGTTTATTTGTTTGTGTAGATACTTCTTTTATGAGTAGGAACTGGGACGAAGCCCATAGAGGTGAAATTTCTTGTTTTATGTGCTGCTATGCTACTGTTTTGGTTTCAATTCATTTTCACCTACTTGATTTTTAATTTTCAGCGCGAAGCGCTTTTGAATATCATCGTAAGTCAATCAGCAGGAAAAGATGGTCTGAACGTCCTGGCCCTGGCTATGGTATGCTCACTCACGCTCTATATTCAATTAATTTGCCCGTTCGATTATCATTGATTAGTAACCTTCTTTTTTTCTAAATGCCATTGAAGACGAATTGACATGCATAATGCCCTCCGGTGACACCTTTACCTGGTTAGATAAGTCTCGTGGAACCACGTGGATTGCTTTGCGTGGACCCACGACATATCTTGTGTTATTTATGGATCCAGACAATGTTCGTCTTCTCTCGTCTTTGTTTCTTTTAATTAATATTCTTACTTCTGTCACAAGATTTCTATTCTCCCGTTAAATATTAATTTTGGCTTTTGGTTATTATAACAATAACAGGAACCAAAATCGTCAGTGAAAGGTTATCATATCCTAGCTCAGCGAACACTGCTGGCAACCTTGGATGAGATGGGTGGTATGTTTGTACTCTTAGAATCTATCCTTTGAGTCGTCCCATCTAGTTTGCTTAAATTTTTGTTTTTTTTTTGTTCGAGCAGACTCTTCTAGCACATTTAATCAAATGATAGCCCTTCACGACCAAGTGAATCAAGGCTTCCCCTTTGCTGTTGGTATGTTTATAAAAATCATCCCTACGTATTTGTTTGCAGACCCAATCCATCCCATCCTCTCAGCTGTTTTTTCTTTGCTCATGCAGTATCAATAGCTCCAGAAACTTTCAAGGACTTTCAAGAACGTAAGCAGGTATTCTTCCTCTGTATAGTACTAGTAATATTACTATCTCTATCCTTTCTTCTTTTCACCAAATATACTGAAAAGGGGAAAAAGGCTTAACATATGCATCTTCTTGCCTTTGGGGCATGTACCACACGTAATTAAATGAGCTCATCTGTAATTCTTTTCTTGTTTCAACAGGCCGCCTCTCGTGCAATCGAATCCCTGAAGGCAAAACTGTTTGATTGCTCAGATATTACTTTCCAAGAATTAGTAATGGTATGATTAGCTATTTAGCTGGTTGAACAATAACCTGGATCTCTGTGTGTGTGAGGCCACCAAAACTATTTAATAGTAATTTATGTGTGGGGATGATCATTTCAAAGTACAGATTGCTTGAATTGGGTTTGTTTCTGAAAATTTCATGTGATGGTTGGACAACTTAAGTGTGTTTTATACTGAGTTTCAAGATCAGAGGCTGATTTAATTTGAGATGCTGCAATTTGTTTGTTTTTGTAGATAGGACTTTGTGCTCTGGATGAAATGTTCGGCCCCAACTTCAGATCTAATGATATTGAGGTACCTTTTCTTTTCATCGTTCAATAAAAACACAGAGTTGAACCTGTGCATCTATGAAAAATATTTAGTTATATCCTTTTATTTGCCGTATTTCTCAGCAAGTGTCCTACCAGAGCATGCATTGGGGAATGGGATTCGGTAGACTTAGCTCATACGATGTTGATGAGTGGTTGAAAGAAATAAAGGCCAAACCCACAAAAAATGATAATGTGAGACCAGAGTCTTCATTACATATATAATACGGCCTCCGGGGCTTTTTGATCATTCCCTGGTAGATATAGACATGTCTAATTACCCAGAAGAAGTGCCTGCTGCTAAATGCTAATGAAGGTGGACAAGGGGACTCGCTGAACCCTGTCGAGAGAACGTCTAGATATTTTGTGTAAATTCTTTTTCTCTTTCTGATGTTACATTGTTGGCTCAATTCTTTGTTAGAGTTTTTTGACTCTAGCTCTGTAAACTCTGTTCTCTGGTCGTGGGTTTACTGTACAGGAATGAAAACAATACAGTATAAAAATACACGAATAAACATGTGTAGCATAATCTAATGCAAATACTATGTCGATTTAGGTTTTTTTTAACTGAATTGAATTTTTTTTAAGAATTGAAAGTAAGTTTAAGAAATGTATTAAGTTTAAGAAATTGAGTGATAGTGAGTTTAGGTTTTTTTTTAACTGAATTGAATTTTTTTTAAGAATTGAAAGTAAGTTTAAGAAATGTATTAAGTTTAAGAAATTGAGTGATAGTGAGACAACGTTTTCTTTAAAGTGAAATTAAATTTGTACGTAATTGATTACATTTGGAGGGTTACAGTTACTAGAGTAATTAATACGCAATACTTTCATAAGAAGAATGTGATTTTTTGATTAAAAAAAAGTAAAAAGATGATTTTAAGGTTTAGAAATAAAATAATTTTAGGTAAAATTTAAAAATCAGAAAATAAAGTATAAATAAAAGTGTATTTTAAAGTTAATAATTATACTCTTAATTTAATTTTTGTTGGTGTGTGTAATCTATTGTGGAACATTACACTAGCATGTGATAAATCACAATAGGTTCACTCTATTTTTTTATTTTTTTCATGAATCATATGTTTGTAATGATGACATAATTTTCTCAATTATAAGCGTATTATGTCGATTCTTGTAATGTACTACATCTTTCATATATGATTGGTCAAATTTCATTTGAGAAAATACAACAAATGAGTATATATTTATTTGTAAATCTTCGTACACTCTTTAACACCGTCTCAAAAGAGAGGAGAATAGATTTAAAAAAATGTCTAAACTATATTAGACAAAAATAATATTTATTCGTTTAATAAAAAATAATATTCTCTTTTCTTTTTGATAAAGTTCAATCACCTAAATAAGAAAAAATGTACTCCCTCCATCCAAAGACAGTTGTCATACTTTCCTTTTTGGGGTGTCCAACAATAGTTGACATACTCCAAAAAAAGAAATAATTATTCTAACTTTTTCATTTTAATATACAATTTTATTCTACTTTACCTCACCTACTTTTTAAACTTTACTCACAACTACTTTACTTTTTACTTTTAAAATATATTTTTACCTTTTACTTTTCAATTAAAAAATACAAAAATAACAATTTTCTTAAACTCCGTGTCCAGCAAAGTATGACATCTATTAATGGCCGGAGGGAGTATGATACAATACAGTGATAGAAAAAGAAACCTCACTGCATCAACGAGCTAACAAACTAGCTCTCCAACACACCAAAGTAAACATATAGCACTAAAATAGTATTCTCTGTTAGAAACCGCTTCATCTAAAAGCTCGAACTGTTAGAGAAGTTTGGCAACTAGACATTTATAGTGGGCCGAATATAGTCTTCAATACTCCCCCTCACTTGTGGGCCGATTTCAACCTTAGGGGAAGGCCCAACAAGTGGATAATTAATTCATACGATTTTACGATGCCTACGAAGATCACGAAAATGTCTATCTGGTGATAGAGTGAGTTTGATTGCTTCATGTTTTAACTCTCGGATTCATTCTTCTCAGTAATTTGGAAATATGTATGCGAAGAAGGTGAGCTTTTAGGTAGAATACTCTCAAGGTACTAAGTTGATTTGCATATGCATTCTCCATTTAATTGATCAGGTTCTTGTTTAGTTGTTAACCTTTGGATATCATTGTTGTTAAATTTAGTTACCTCCATGTTATAGGGGTGGTAAATATACAAAGGATGATGCCAAGACTGTAATGATACAAATACTAAATGTTGTAGCTTTCTGCCTAAATCAGTAGACTTAGTCTCTTCTGATTTGGTTGTTTTTTTGTAGTGGGGCAAGATATTAGAGAAAAAAATCTGAGGTGCTGACGAAGCTTTCTCTAGAAAAAACGCCTCAAGTTCTGGGTCGGCATGGTGATCAACCAAGAAACAGGACATTAGAAGATGTGTCCAAAAATCTGGTATCTCTTGAGGTTAGTTTTGGAAGTGTTTATTGATTTTTGATTACATTTATTTCTAAATATTGATGTTGGCATATCTATTATGCTGCCTTTAAGTTTTTGTGCATAATTACAAAGTACCCTTGAGGTGTAACTATTACCTCTAAAAAGAGAGAATAAAACTACTCTATGATCTTTGTATCTAAATATTAAACCCAGAACATGCTTGTTAATACATTAACTAACTTAGAAACATAGTTGGATAGGTCGGTGTTTGTGTATACTTTTATTCATTATTGTTGTCTATGTTTTTGCAACCCAGAACATGCTTGTTAATACCTTAATTTATTTCCTTTTTTTCAGGGTATTGTTTGAACTTATATGGAGGGACTACATCAGATTTCTCTCTATCAAGCAAGGGAAAAGCAACACAAGTACATAGATAACTTGGCTCCTTGGTGGTAACTAAATCACATATCTAAATCATCTCTGAGTCGACCTGCAGACCTTGCCAAGTATCCGGAGAGCTGCATGTACACTTCATCAAGCACAATTCTATAATCAACTGGGCCCCGTCTATAATCAACTGGGCCGATGCAAGACGGAAGAAATCCTAGTATATATATATATCTTTATATATATAAAGACAAGAGCATAAGCCCACGTATGACCCCCTTTAGAGCATGTACAACGGTAGATTATTAAGTGGGATGAAAATAAAATGGTGCTTATGTGGCATTAAGTGGGAGGGCAGTGGTTGGGTGGATGAAGGAGGAAGGAAGAGGGCGGCTGTTTTGTGAAGCTTAAAACGAATGAAAGAAATTAATGTAGTGGGCCATACTTATTATTATTATGTTTTTTTTAATTGAATGTGTAAAAATTAATGTAGTGAACTTATTATGGAATTGAATGTGTAGTAATTTTTAAGTTTTATTTTAACAATTTAAAAATGAAAATAATTAATAATTAATTACGTTTTAATAATGTAATTAAATACATATTTGGAAATAATTAATATTAATAGTAAATACATTTATAATTATAATATTTTTTGTTTATTTATAAAATTTAGAATATTATTCTGTGTATTTTTTTTTTAATCTCAATTTTTTATGATTTTTTTATTAAATTGTGTGCGTATTATATAAAATATTTAATTATTTATTTTTTAAAATTATGATAAAATATATTGAATTGTTTTTTAAATATAAATGAAAGTGTGGGGTAGGATAAAATATGATGTGATGGTTACCCATTGTTGTGTAGTGTTTTTGTAAATGAAGGATGAATAAATTTAAATGATGTGAATAAGAAAGAAAAGTGACGTGGAAGAGAGAGATGGAAAAAAATAAAGGATGAAATATTCATTACTGTGTATGGTCTTATGAATGTAATATGTATCTATATAGTAATTCTGTATTTTAAATTTAATTAATTGTGGCATTATCTTTAAGCAAAGAGTAAAGTAAAAGTAGATCTATTCTCGTTCTTCTTCTTCCAAACCCCATTTCTGCGCGCTTCACTCCTCGTTCAATCTACATGCTCGCTCCCCCGCTAATCTCAGTAAGTATATAATAATTAGGTATATTAGATATAATTAATTACTACAAACTGATCGGCCTCTTCTTCTTCTCTGTTCGCGGTTTGCACAGATTCTTAGAATCAAATAAATTTTCTACAGGCCGCTCGCGAGCCCGAACTCTGTAAGAACGCCATCATATCGTTTATTTCAAGACTCGTCGCCCAGGTCCGACCCTATTCTTCTCCCTTCCCTCTATTTTGGATTTTCTTATTTAGTGGTGTTGCTTAGATTTCAATATATAATATTTGGGATTACATGCATTTGATAATTTTGTTTGCTTATTTCAATTCTTCTGTATATTTGTAAGTGCTTGGAACTCAAACCCTTAGATTGGAACTCAAACCTTAGATTGTTCCATTAGTTGTGTGTCACTATTTTAGCACTAATATGCAGGCTGGGTTCTCTGTTTCTGGGTCGAACAACATCATCATCAACAATGGATTTGCATCTGGAGACCTCTCGCGGTTCAGAAGAGCTGCGGGTCACAAGGACCTAAATCACATTTGCACAAGGACCTGTAAAATGTGGTCTTATAGGCATCATGTTTTTCTTTTTACGGGCGATTTTCATTGAAGTTTGAACCTTACAAAAATGTTTGTTAGGGCTGTCGCTTATTCGTAGTGTAATTATTTTGGTGTTGCTGCCGTGCTCGTTGGATTTGCTTACTAATCATTTAGGTTTCTTCCTAGGACTTTATTAGATGTTAAGAAATTTGTGATCTTTCTGAAATCTGTGGTTTATATTTTCCAGAGTAATTCATGTTGTTCGCTGACTGTTTATTGCGGACGTTTGCAAACTCAAAATTTCTCCGCTTCTCCTGTTTGCGCATTACTCTGCTTCTTTTTCCATTGTTCTTTGGTTTCATTAGTTCCATATTGCGGTATGTGTTTGATTTGCGTGGCAACGATTTAGTGAATCTCATTTTTTTGGGATTATATTTGTATTTCATTTTTCTCCCTTTGTTGGTTTCCCGATGTGGGCTGACAAGCGTTTTGCTCTTTTGCATGTTCTCCTCGGGACTGTGCTCTTTAGTTGCCTCTGTAGTTGATTCTTATAGGCAGAGAAAATATTTCTAATGTTGCTGCTGATGGTATGACTCTTGGGGCAACCGCTACACTTAGTTATGGCGTTGGTGAATTCCCTACACTAAAGCTTCTGGTAAATCGGTTATTCTTGCAGCTCAAATACGCAAACACTTGGATTTCAATGAAGCCTCGGCTGATACATGTGATCCAAACGCCACCGGAAGCAACTTGGGCAGGAAGAAGGGGAAAATCGAATAAGTTTAAGTTAAAAGCTCCCAAACAATCAAAATATCGTTCTGTATTAAGCGTACAACTTCCCAGCCACCCTTTCTGCTATGTCGTCTGCATAATTGTAATTTTTTGGAACTCCTTTTGCACATTAGGTGAAAATCATAACGTCTGTACCTTATACTTTCAACATAACCCGTTCTGTATGTAATTTTTCACATCATGTTAAACCTGTGAGTTTTGTATCTAAGTCATTTGGGCGTTCGTCTTGCACGGCAAGACGAAGCGCCCCTATTTTATATATATATATATATATATATATATATATATATATATATATATATATATAATGGCCATGACAATGGGGCGATTTCAACAACCACTGTTTATATTTTTATTATTAATCACGGATCGAACTAGGTTATTTGAATCATATATATATGATTCAAATAACCTAGTTCGATCCGTGATTAATAATAAAAATATAAACAGTGGTTGTTGAAATCGCCCCATTGTCATGGCCATGGGAGCTAATACTTGAAAACATGGTAGGTTAATTCAAAGTGATCATTAATTAATTAAAAAATGGAACGGAAGTGGAAACAATGGGAGGGGTTAGTCATGTAAATATAGTGATGTTGACGTGTATAAGCGAGGATTATAGGATTTTGGTGTACGAGTACATGGAGAATGTGTTGCATGATCCGGAGAGATGTGGGGCTATCTATATATATGTTGGATTGGTCGAAAAGGTTTTGCATTGCTATCGGGACGGCCCAAGGGCTTGCTTATTTGCACCATGATTGTGTGCCTAAAATCTTGCACCGTGATTTGAAGTCGAGCAACATACTACTCAACGAGGACTTGAAACCAAAAATATCCGATGATTTCGGGTTGACCATGATGTGGAATCATGAAGATCAAGTCATGTCTCGTATTGCTGGTTCTTATGGATACATTGCGCCAGGTTCGATAATTAATCACCTATTATATTTATAACTTAAATCCGGTTTTGGTACATATTGTTTTGATGTTTCTATTTATTGCAGAATATGATCACACGATGAAAGTCACGGAAAAGAGCACATATACAGCTTCGGCATAGTGCTGCTTGAACTGGTGACGGGAAAAAGACCGAATGATTCTTCGTTTGATGAGAATAAGAGCATCGTCAAGTGGGTCAAAGAGATTACGACATCAGCAACTTCGATATGACGAATGGAAGCTTTAGAGAGAGGTAGAAGCATTTCGACTTTGAGGAAGGTATTAGACTCTAAGATGGATGCAGGTAGCATCGATTGTGAAGAAGTGAATAGAGTTTTGAATGTGGCTCTTCTGTGTACGCTCGAATCATCGCTTAGAAGACCTTCGATGATGAAAGTTGTCGAACTGCTTCAAAAATGTTAGGTTAAATTATCTTGCATATGAGGCCGTGTTGAGTAAGTCTGAAAGTTTGTTCTTGTGTTGTTTTTCGCTTGATTCCTTTGTTTATCCCACGTATATGTGTGTGTACGTGTTTATGAAATTGGATTTTTGTTATATGCACATGACGTCAAGCAAGAATGCTTGTTTAACTTGATTCGTATTAAAATAAATTAAAATAAATAAAAATTATTATAATAAATAATTGTGGAAAACTTGATTAAGTTCGTATTAAAATAAATAAAAAATTATTATAATAAATAATTGTGGAGTCGATTAAGTTCGTATCAAAATAAATTAAAAAAAATAAAAACATTTAATATAATATATAATTTTAGATATATAATCTAAGTTAATGTTTAAAATATTAAAAATATATAATAATTTATACAAATTATTACTATTATTTTTATAAAAAAAAATCAATTTCTTTCGTTTCAAATTAATTTAACGTGATGCTTGGTGGACAGATGATGCCTAAACAGAATTTGCCTTTTTAATTATTAAAAATTGAATTGATATATTAAAAGACTCAAATGCCCTTTATAAATTTTTTTATATATATATAATATATTGAGATTTTAATTCATTTAATGTCTAATGAATTCACACAACAGTCCCCAGGAGCATAGCCGAGTGGTAAAGCCTGTGATGATGTGGGTGTAATTCCCCGGCGACGCAGGGTTCGAATCTCGGGTGGGACAAATTTTCATTGAAATATTATGAAGGTTTGTCCTGGGGTTCGGTTCGAATCTCGGGTGGGACAAATTTTCATTGAAATATTATGAAGGTTTGTCCTGGGGTTCGGTTCGAATCTCGGGTGGGACAAATTTTCATTGAAATATTATGAAGGTTTGTCCTGGGGTTCGACATGTTGGCTCGTGGGACAAATTTTCATTGAAATATTATAAAGGTTTGTCCTGGGGTTCGACATGTTGGCTCTCTCGCACAGGTGTCTGCTACTCGGCCACATTCCGGGACAAATTTTCATTGAAATATTATAAAGGTTTGTCCTGGGGTTCGACATGTTGGCTCTCTCGCACAGGTGTCTGCTACTCGGCCACATTCCTCGATTTACATCCTACTCGATCGAGGGACCTCCGATCGGGTGGGGTGGAGTTTCTCGTCTCCCCTCCTTATAAAAAAAAAAAATGAATTCACACAACATTAAAGTCAATCACCTTAACTTCTCTTTTATTGTACATATATATATATATATATATATATATATATATATATATATATATATATATATATATATATATATATATATTTACAAGAGTCCAAAATACACTCCTAATAATTTTACATAGAACTTTAATTAATAAAATTTAATTATTAGTATATTTATTATAATAAAATTTCAAAGCTACTTAATTTAAAATTGTGTTAAAAACAAAACATATGATATACAAAAACATGTAATAGAGAATAACATCATAAAATTAATGTAATCATACAATTTTATTATTTATGATTAAACGTAATAACTTGCAACACAATTATGATTTGTATACGAAAAGTGTCTCTCAATTATTTTTCTTTATCTACAATGCATTAAGATATATTTAGTTGGATTAACTTTCACATAGATCATAACATAACTAGACGCTAATTAACATCTTCAATATTCAAAAATAATTATTCACGTTTTAGGAAGGCTGCATATTTATTTATTATTCAAAATATAATTATTTGTTAATTAAAATTGGTTTATATAATCCACATAATGTGAACATGCTAAAAATTTTTAGCATTCTATTGATCTACCTATATTTATATATTAATAGATAACAAATAATATACACATAATTTATTATTAGGAAGATTTTGAAAAAAAATATATAAATTTAATTAATTGTTTATAATTAAATATATTAATTTTTCTTAATTATAAATTAAAGTAACTTGTCAAAAATATTTTTTTATTATACATGGGAAGGTGATTATTAATTAATCTGAGAGTATTTTTGTAATTTTTTATTTTTTTTATAATTATAAAATTAATAATGCTCTAATTAAAAAAATAGCTTTAATTTGAAAGTGTATTTTATGAAGTTTGAAATATAAATTAGAACTATTTAGGAGAAGGGGTAATATAGTTTATAATATTTTAAGTTATACCGCAAAAATTATTGTTTACAATTTAATGTTTCATTTTTTAAATTTTCTTATAAATTAGAATAGTTTATAATTATAATTATAAACCAGTGTAATAAATATCACCGTGTAAATTAAAAAAATATAATTAATATAATTAATAATAATTAATAACCGCTGTATAAATTAAAAAAATTAAAAAATCTGCTTTTATTAGTAATTAGAAAAAAGTCATTTAGTTTTAACGAAATATTAAAAACTTTCTTTTATCCAAAATCACCCTATAAATTAATAAACTAAAATACTCAATTTTTTAAATACTTTTTATTATAATATAGTAAAATACACACATTTCATTATATTATATTAAATTGCATATTAAATTAAAATAAAAATATCCAAAGGTGATGAATAAATATAAAATTGTTTATAATTGATGATTTAATTATTTAACTATTAGTATGCACATAATCTATTATAATATACTAAATTGCACACAATTTATTATATTATATTAAATTTGATGCTTCGTGTGCAAATTTATTAAATTAAAATAAAAATATCCAAAGGTGATGAATAAATATAAAATTGTTTATAATTGATGATTTAATTATTTAACTATTAGTATAAACATAATCTATTATAATATACTAAGGGGGTGTATTCAACTGGGATTTTGATTGATTTTTTTGGACTTTTAAAAATCGTGGATTTTTATAGATTTTCTAAATTCACGGAGTTTACGTAGAGTTTGATTGACTTTTTCCCATTGATTTTATAAACTTTTATATATAAAAAAATTTTAATTATTAAAAAAATACAAATTGTTTAAAAATAAATAAATATTATTATTTATCAAAATATGCATTTGTTCAAAAATAAATAAATATTATTATTTATCATTATTATTTCATTTTTATTTATATTATTGTAATGCATGATTCATTTCCCACATAGCATTAGCAATACAAACTCTTCAATCTCCATGAATTAGGAGAGTATATTCGATTATGATTTTATAATTTTTTTTTAATTTTGAAAATTTATAGATTTTATGGAGAAATTGACTGATTTTATTATTGATTTTATATTGATTTTCATAGATTTTAAAAAATTGTAAATTTATATGAACTACTTTTATATAAAAAAAAATCAATTTAAAAAAAAACAAAAAATAAATAATTATTCTAATTATTATAATTTTTTTTTTCATCACAAAATAATTTATTATTAATATCATGTATAAATAATTATTTTTAACGAAAATATAATAAGATAAATTTTCTCAAATAAAAATATTAATAAAGTGATTAATGTAATTAACTAACAATTGTTTTATTTTTATTTTTCGTATTTGAGTTTTCGTATTGTAAAAAAGTCCATTGAAATCTCTCATAATTATGAGAGATTTCAAAAAGTCAAATTTAGTTATATTTTGTAAAGGGAATCCATCAAAATCCATAAATTTTTAAAATCCATTATAATCTATAGACTTTTGAATACCTATGGATTTTTTTAAGACTTTTTAAAATCCTTATTGAATACCTCCAGTTTTTAATAGACTTTTAAAAATCCGGATTGAATACACCTGAACTTTAAAAGTCTATTAAAATCTTATAGACTCTTAATTGAATACATACCCCTAAATTGCACACAATTTATTATATTATACACTCTCCGTTCCAAAATTGTTTGTCACTGGTCAACTATTCTCTTGTTTGACCGTGATTACTTATGATTAAAAATATATAAAAATTATAAAATAAAATACTAAAATAAAATTTATATTATAAATTTTATTTTAGTATTTTTTTATAATTTTTATATATTTTTTATCATATGTAATAGATGATAAAAAAAAAAAGAACTGTTGACCAGGATGACAAACAGTTATGGAAAGGAGGGAGTATTAAATTTGATGCTTCATAGGATGTGTGCAAATTTATAATTGTTTTGATCGATAAATTTATAATGATATTAATATTGTTGACCAGGATGACAAACAGTTATGGGACGGAGGGAGTATTAAATTTGATGTTTCATAGAATGTGTGCAAATTTATAATTGTTTTGATCGATAAATTTATAATGATATTAATATTGTAATATATACAGATTCTTGTTGGTACGAGGGTTATTTTTGCCTTGGTCGGCTACACTATTATTGTAGGGGCTACATATCTCATCCAATGTACTTTAAATATCGTGGTTGTGGAGTGTATTGTTGCCTCATATAATTTGCTAATATCATATGCACTACATAGGGGCTACATATCTCATTCAATATACTTTAAATATCGTGGTTGTGGAGTATATTGCTGCCTCATATAGTTTGCTAATATCATGTGCACTACTTGCACCCACGGTCCGAGGGGTCATACTGTTGAGCACATGCCATTACCATTGGCATGTGCGGTAGCAGCTTCGCAGTTCTTCTGGACCATGTACGGAGTGGATATGTTTATTGTGGTAAGTTAAATTGATTTCAAAATATCAATTTGTATTATAATTTTTTAACTTTTGTTTTTTAAACTTTGAAGTATCCCAATACAATTGGGTGCTTCATAAGATGTGGAGTGGATATGTTCAGTGTGGTAAGTTAAATTGATTTAAAAATATCAATTTGTATTATAATTTTTTAACTTTTGTTTTTTAAACTTTGAAGTATCCCAATACAATTATCCCAATACAATTGGGTGCTTCATAGGATGTGGGCAGATTACAGCATATTGTATTATTCATATGGGAGAGGAGCTCAGACTCCAGATATAGAGGCTCCAGCTCTAGCTAATGATAAATTGCATATTAAATTAAAATAAAAATATCTAAAAGTGAAGAATAAAAATAAAATTGTTTAGAAATGATGAATTAATTATATAACAAAAAATATGCACATAATCTATTATAATATAGTAATTTGCACGTAAAATGCACACAATTTATTATGTTATAATTAATTGCGCATTAAATTAAAATAAAAATATCTAAAAGTGATGAATAAAAATAATTTTTTAGAAGTGATAAATTAATTATTTAACAATTAATATTCACATAATCTATTATAATATGGTAAATTGCACGTAAAATTTACACAATTTATTATATTATCAACCACAAGTGAGTTAGATGGCGTCTCTCGTTCTCCAAAGCCATGCAATTAATTAATAAACGGTGAGAAAACCTCTTAAACAAAAAGATTAAAAAGATCGAAAACACATAGCCTAACCTCATGATCTGCCATTGATATGATGGATGCAGCTCACTTGCAGATTTGGGTTTTTGAGTTTTTGTTAGTGTTGTAGGAAAATCAATTAATTAAATTTTATTTTGATGGAGAGGATTAATATCATAATCATAAAGTGTTGTTCCCGTTTGCATCACAATTGCCCAAATGTTATTTGGACGGATTTTGCCGGGCAGGATCATTAGTTTATTAATTAAAATTTTAATTGATAAACTTAAAAGACTCTAATGCCTTATGTATAATTATAAAAACATTTATGTTATAAATATTGTAATTAGTGAATAACTAGTTTACTTTTTTTTATTGAATAAGACAAAACCCTGTGGTTAAATAACAATTATATTATCCTCAAATATTCTCTCTTTTAATTACCCAAATGTTATTTGAACGGGTTTTGCGGCAGAATCATTAGTTTATTAATTAAAATTTTAATTGATAAACTTAAAAGACTCTAATGCCCTTATGTATAATTATAAAAACATTTCTGTTAAAAATATTGTAATTAGTGAATAACTAGTTTACTTTTTTTGTGAATAAGACAAAATCCCGTGGTTAAATAACAATTATATTATCCTCAAATATTCTCTCTTTTTTAATATATTATTCTCTCTAAATTCGAGTTTATAACAAATTCAACTTTATCTATCTGTGTTAATTACTCTTAATAAAAGATTAAAATATATATATTCAATATTAACATTAATTATTGCAGTGTTCAAAATTACTTTTCGGTTTTCAAGAAACAATTGAACCAATATTTTTTTTAATTTTTTTAATAAATACTAGAACAAATTATTTAAAATGATGATTTTGGATAAAGAAAAGTTTTAAAAGTTAAAATCAAATGACTTAATTTTTCCTAATTATTAATAGAATCATATTATATAATTTTATTTAAATTTTATTAATTTACACGGCGGTTATTAATTAATATTTATTATATTAGTTAGATAGATATTACATCATTTTAATCTTAAATTATTTTTATTAATAAAAAAACAAAAAAAAATGAAAAATTAAATTATAAGCGTTAATTTATACGTAAAACATAAAATATTATAAATTATAATACCCGCTAAATAGTTCTATTTAAAATTAAATCACACAATCACTTTACACTATAAAATAAAATACGAGTATTATTTTTTTAATATTTTTTTATCAATCTTCTATAATCTTTCTAATGAAATTATTTTTTGCAAAGGTTATATTCTTTCTATTTCATAATAATAATAATAATAATAATAATAATAATAATAATAATAATAATAATAATAGATACAAATTCAATGAAAATTTAAATTAAACATATTAATTGATTTTGTACATAATAGTGAACTTGTAAACTAATTGTATATTTAGTTAAATTTCGTATTTGAAATAATTATTTTACTTTTTAAGCTAAAAATATATTTTTACTCATTATTTTTTGGTCAAAAGTTAAAAAATACCTAATTCATTTGCTGATCGGTGTGTTGTAGTGGCCTCGTATTCCTCGCAGATCATCTTCACGATTTCTTTTGATGAACCTTCTTCTCACGTTGTTGTTATTTGCATCGTTCTCCATATATTGGAGAAGCTTCAGCATCATCTCTTCTCACGATTTTGGTTGTAGTAGTGATAGATTCGCCCCCAAAATGCAACTTCCTTTTGATCATTGACGACGATGGGATCTTCACTAACCATAACAAATGAATTTGCAAGGAGAATATCTTCTTCTTTTGTCCACCTTGATTGTTTCTTCTTATCTCCACCTTTCGCGACTACAGAAGCATCAACGGGATTTGGCGTTTGGAATTGTGTCTCCGGTACGAAAATTGGACTTGTCGGTTCTGTAAAAATATCTCCGGTCGAAAGCACACGATTTGTTTGTGGAGTAAAAAATTGTGTTGGTGATTGTTGGCAAAATTCCGGCATGGAAGCTTGATAATTTGAAAAAAGATTATCTTCATAATTTTCAAAATTTCCATAACTTTGAAAATTTTGAGAAAAAATTGGAAAATTAGAGAAATTTGATGGATTAGAAGAATTTGAGAAGTTTGGATATTTTCCATTAAAAATGTTGTTGAAAAAATCTCGATTGTTATCGACCATTTCTAATGAAAATTGAAGTATGAAAATTAAAATATTGAAATTGGATAAAATAGAAGTATGAAAAATAAAATATTGAAGTAGGATGAAATATGAGTGATGGTAGTAGAGTATTTATAGTACAATTTTCAAATAGTTGTACACTTTTTTATTCAATTAATTAAAAAAATATTTAAATAAATGAATTATAGAAATAGAAAAATAATATTAAAAGATTAATTAAAAAAAAGTTGTAATAAGTGTTGTCGCACTCCACGCCCATGCAAAAGTGGGGTCACCTCCTTTCATGGCCAATTAGATTTGAAAGACTGACAAAAAAAAAAAAAAACTAGTTCAATACTTTGAACTGGATTCATTTCATGGTGGGTGGGTTTGAGGGGGTGGGTAAATGAACTAACTCTTACATTGGTAGGAGTTCACTTAGGTGGGTTTGAACTAATATTTTTTCAAATCAATGTACATGCCCTTAAGCAAGGAGAAACAGATTGTGATATTCATATATGATCACTCAAATATATAAATTGGTTTGGTAATGTGTGAACTGCTTGACATACTTTTAGTATACAAAGAAATGACAAACAATTTCGAGACTGAAATTCTTTGTATATAAGGAAAGTGATTCCTGAGGAATATACAGTATTATATATTTTGACCGTTACAAACTTTTTGCTTTTGTTTTTATGGATAACACTCTTCTAAAGGATTGTTGTACACTACTAAACGTGTCTCATTGCACGTCGTTCACATTATTAAACTATATGTAGATTATCTTTAGTTTTTATAAAAATATATTAAAAACTTTTTTTTAATGAAGTGCAAAAAAATTATTAAAAAACTCCTTCCAAATCAAATTATAAATCGTTTTGACTTGTGTTTTTAGTTTTTTGATGATAATTTCTAAATTACACTCGAAGTACTTAAAAGTTAAAATTTACTTGAATAATAATTGTTTCAATATTAAATTTTAAATTTTAAAATAATTAATTAAGAATTAGAAGAAGATTTTTTTTAATATATTTGTTTGGTTTTAAAGAGTACTAGTAGACATGCCAAAAAAAAACCGGACCGGCGGTTAAAACCGGGAACCGCCGGTTCGGAACCGTGAGAACCGGTTCCAGAATCGGGAACCGGCGAACCCAGTTTTAGAACCGAACCGGAACCGGTTTTAGCCCGCTTCGGTTCCGGTTCCCGAAAAATGAGAACCATAACTGGCAGAACCGGCGATCTCGGTTCGGAACCGTCGTTTTTTTATAAAATGAAGAAGAAAATTTTAAAAAAAAGTGTTAGAATCGGAAATCGGAACCGAGAACCGTCGGAACTGAACCGGAGCCGGAGGTTTCGAAACCTGGAACTGTGAAATCCCGGTTCGGTTTTGATTCCTACAAATATAGAATCGAAACCGGCGGTTCGGAACCGTTGGGCATGTATGAGTACTAGTATGCACCAGTGCACCACGGTCTACCAATAATGATAATAAAAGAAAATCGTGTAGTTATTTCAATCATGGAAAAGCACACACTAGAAGAAGAGATTGATTTGTGGCATACAAACTGAATTTATTATTGAACTTTCAACCTAAATTATACGTACTTTTTCTCATTAAAATAATCAATAATTAATAATAATAATAATAATAATAATAATAATAATAATATCTGGATGACACGTGGCAGAAATCCAGTTGGCCCTTCTCTTCTCCGTAACAAAGAAGAGAACGAATCAAAGGAACAGATAAAACTTGAATGAGAAAATGCTCTCTCCCCTCTCCCCTCTCACGCAAGCTCTGTATTTCCGGCCCCACAATCCCGATTTTGAAAACGACAAAATAACTCCTCTCAATTTTTTTTTAATTTAATTTTCCATTTTAATGTTTTTTCTCGATTTATCGGCACAAATCCCTGAAAAAAAGATAATCATTTTCTCCGATCTTTTCAAACCCCTTCTTGATACGCTCTGTCAATAGTGACAAAATCGACATATTCGCCACCACATGTTGTGTCATGTTTGTGATTCTTCGTGATCTCTCGATCGAGCACAAATTTCTTGATTCGATTGGGATTCTATGTCCGGTAAAGAGCGGTCGAAGGCTGACGGCGGCGATGACGGAGATGGGCCCACGATCCCGAAGGAGAAAAAGTGTCCCGGGTGCGGGAAAAAGCTCAGAAGGTTCTCCCTCTTCCGGCTGAGGAAGAGGAAGCGGAGGGGTGTTAGTGTAAATTCGGGCTGTTGGTGGAGGAGGGCGGGTTGCGGCTGCGGGAAACAATCGCGGACTCTCGATTCCTCCGGTGAGTCACCGACGAGTGACCCTAACAGTTCGGAGTTTACTTTCGATAGGTTGAGGGCTCTTATTGAGAAGAATGATTTTTACTCCAAAGAATGCAATCCACATTTCGATGGATGAAAGATACTTTTCTGAAACAAAAATATTCAGAATTTTTTTTGAAGGAAAAAGAAAAAAGGATCGAAATTGATTCTCTGTTGTGTTATAGAATTGTGTGGAATTGAATTGTGTTTTTGTTCTTGTGTGGAATTTCATTGATTTTACTGTCCATTTAAGGGTGTTGATTGTGAAAAATGCCCTTCTTTTGGTAACAATGAAGAAACAAAATGGAGTAGTATCTGATGGAATATATTACTCAGTACATGGACTCTGTTAGGTTTTTGGACCTATATCCAGTGCGTTTACTTATATTTTGTTTAATTAGATTCTTAGTGATTTACGGCTTTGGTATAAGAGTGGGCGGAAGGGTTTGAATTATACGATTTTTGTAGTTCAAAGGAACAAGAAAGATATTATTCAGGCGACGTTTTTAGTTGTTTTTATGTATTTCTGTATCTTCGCTCTCGATGATTCATGTCAATGCTGATCTTCATGCTATTTCATTTAAAGTATTCTGTTTGAAGAACCTATTCTCTACCCCCATATAGCTGCTAATCCTTTTTCTAATCCCTAAAAGGTCACCACTTTCATTACAGAACATATTGGTCATCGTGAACGATAAATTTTATTTAGGCAATCAAGTTTGTTTTTCAGCACATTTGATGTTCTTATGGTGATTGGTTGATTACGCGGTGTAGTAAAGTATGACTTGAAAATTTACTTGATGTCTATGTTCATCTAATTGAGTAGTAATCCAAAGAATTGTTTATGTTGGTTGATGGTTTATTCCTGAAACCGACAGACGTGCTATAGCCTATATGCGTTACGGAATGACTATGTGTTTGTGGCAATAGACTCTCCGAATATGTATGAATCAAATGGTCCAGGAAAAAAATATAAAGACTGAGAGTTGGGCAAACAAATGATGTCTCCTGCACAGTTTTTTTTTTTTTTTTGCCTTTTGTTAGCCAATCTGATGTCTCGGCAAGAAACATATGCTGATGGTGTATTTTCCGTCTGCAAAACCTATACTGTTGGGACCATGTTTATGGTGCCTATGGGCGATGGAGGAATGCAACTCTAAACGAGTGGAATAAATGAATGATAGTATTCCGTTTCAGTTGGAAGGCATATGGTAGTAATGAGGCTATAACATATATTTCTTACCTTTCTCCTTTGTTTGTATTTTTGGTTAGGGAGAATGAATTGTGGGACTGCCTCACAGAAGAAACCTCTGCGACGTTGGTAGTAATCGGTTGAAACTTTGCTAAAAGCAGCTTGACCCAGGTAACGAGATCAATAATCATTAGCTTTGAACCTATCGATCATCAGGCTTGCTGTATTTTATGCGTTATCTGCATCACAAGTTGAATATAAATTTTGGATGCATAACACAAAGTCATGTTGAGATATGTCTTGTGCGTATGCGGTGTCATATTGAGCATGGTCTAATTACTCGTGCTCGTTTTATGAGCTCTAATTTTCACCTAATAGTTCTCAAATTCTGATTTCAATTCTTTCCGCGGCACAGGGGCGCAACACCTCTGTGACAAACTGTATGTATATAGATAGTTTGCTTCTGTGTTGATATTTGACTTGAATTTATTTATCTACTAAAATGCTGGAAAAAGTCCTCTCTTGATTTTGGGCCAAACCTATGAGCCTTGTTGGTTTTTGAAGCCCAAGTACGCTTCTTCTTTGTTGATGACAATTCACATCTCCTATTAAAACAATTTTAAAACAATATTCATTGAATTTCACTTCTACACTGTGTAACTATGTATGTTGGTGTTTTTGTAAAAAAATTTAAGGATTATAAATAATAGGTAAAATATCGATTTTTTTATTCACATAATTTTTACTATATATTTATATGGAGATGACAAAATTCACGTTTTTCAAGACTTTAATAGAGCTAAACAATGTGAAATGAATTGAATTGAATAAACTTGAACTTGACTTAATCGAGTGACTAAATCGATTACACTGTCTTTATTTATACTCCCTCGGGTTCAAAGACACTTGACATACTACAAAAAAAAAAAATTATTCTAACTTTTTAATTTTAATATACAATTTTATTATACATTACTCCACCTACTTTTTAAACTTACTTACAACTACTTTACTTTTCACTTTTAAAATATATTTTTATTCTTTACTTTTTAATTAAAAAATTAAAAAATAACAATTTTCTTAAATTTCGTGTCCAGCAAAGTATGAACATCTATTAATGGGCAGATGGAGTAAAATTTTATTTTATGACACCCTTCTTAGCAGTCTTCCTAGCCGTCTTAGAGGAAGGGAAAATGGAGTGGCACATTTTCCAGCAGCGAATAATTTTGACAAAACGATTCTCACACGAATAATTTTTAACTAATCAATTGTCGCTTGAATTAATACAAATTTTGTCCTACGCCGTTTAGTTTTACAATAAATTTTTTATGTCAATATATTAGTTGGATAGAAATTTACTACAATTTAAAAACAAGCTCTGAAAATTTCGTATCCACAAAGTCTAAAACAGTAGCTGACAGTACTGATAATCCTCTCAATTTGACGGTAAAACAAATATCTACGTATAAAATAGTTTAGCCTATAGTACAATATTTTTTTATGCATGCCCCTAAAAAATCTTGAATTACATTATTGTTTGAAGCGCAAAGTGATCGAGAAAGAAAAGTAAATGGCATCTAACCAAAGTTATCCGAATCAAAAGTAGCAAAACAATAATGCATATAGGTAAAATGTAGTGTAAGTTGCTCACATAGATAGATTCCCATTTTACTTTTAGATAATATATCTAGAAAGGTCGATCGAGATAAATATTACTAGTAAAATGACACGAGAATCCCATGTGGCCCTTTGGCCTTTGCGGGTGACCCACGGTCTTGCCCATACCGAGTATGGTCTCCCTTTGTTCTCATCCCTTTTAATATCAAATCCAAATACTCCTATTGGACTATTACTATTATTACTACTATTATTTTAGTTTATCTTGTGCCGAATATCACCACATACTATTATTATTATTTCCAACATAGACACATAAATTAAGAAAAAAATATTACTTATTAGTCAAAAATTAGGGTAACAATATAATTTTTAAGTTTAAAAAATAATGTAGTTATAAGTAAAATTTTAAAAGTATCTAAATAAAGCATGATAAAATTATATTTTAAATTAAGAAAATAATTAAATTATTTTCTTTTTAATGGTGAACATATTAAATTGAACTGAGACATTTGAAAAATGGAAGTTTAGATAATAATCAATTGAGACAGACAAAGAATATAAACGTAGTATCGTTGTATCATTAACCCGTGTTTCATCAATATGCAAGTTGAACTCTATTTTGATGTGTATAATTAATAATCTTTATAGTATGTGTTGTATTACTATGTAACTTGCATAATTTAAAAGTTTTTATACTATAGTAGTACAATGATAGTGGGCCGTATGGTTACTATTTATAGAAATATAACCGTGTCTATTTTATGAATTAACACTTATCACAGAGCACAGGCACGTGAACTGCGTACATTTGTACAGTGATCACATGGTATGTATGGGACTCTGCATTAACTTACGTTATCTGTAATCGATACAGTATACAGTATACTCCATAATGCTGCCTACTAGCACTTTGAAATCTCCAACCTCAGTTTTAAAATACGCATAAAATGTTACACCAAATATGATCAAACTCCATTATTAAAAAAATACACTTTAAATATAATTAATTAAAATTAAAATTAAAATTAATTTAATTTTAATCTTAAATCAAATTTGATTTCCATAATTTAATTAACACGTGTATTTTACAGGAATTATATAATTTCTTGAACTGTATTTTGTGAATTGGAGTATTAATTTCACACCCCATAACAATGACACAAAAATATACAAATTATACTATCTATGTTCCGGATTAATAGTAACCATTGATCTAGGACAATAATAATAAAAAAACAAAAAAATCTCAAGAAAAATAAAGAATTCAATACTAAGTATATCAACAAGATCATTACGTCAATTACTTTTTTTTAAAGAGATATGTCTAAACCAAAATAAAATAAATAATTGGCTTGATTCACAAGTAAAAAAAAAAAAAAAAAATCAACCATTTTCACCAATGTCAACCCAAACTATCCGAAATCAAGCACGTGCACTGAAGAGGGTATGATACATAGCCTGGTGATTATATTTGTATTCTTTATCACTATATGTTTAGTTTGGTTGGTTGAAGAGCTAGTTTGTTAGCTCGATGATGTGATGAGGGTTTGATTCCTTATGCGTTGTTATGTATCATACACCTTTTATTTTCTATTTGATTGACTTTTACCAAAAAAAAATTATCCTGAATCAACATTGTGCATAAAATTCTCAATTTGTATTCTTTTCAGCCGTCTACGGCCCTTTGAATCTCACTCAACAATCGGAAATTCATAATTTGATCTACACTCAAATTTAGTACTCGCAACAGTCATCCATTAATTCACGTACTTTGACTTCTTAATTTGCAATAATTATTTTTGTCTTTCGCGCTTTGTATATGCTCTCAAGTATCAACACTGGTTGCATTAGTTCCTTTTTCTAAAAATAATATGTATAGTATACTAGAAACTCCACCAACAATCATATAATTGGTATCGAGAAAAAATATTACTATAGAGACTTATATTTATACGGAGTTTTACAAAATAAAAATAATTTTTTTATAAAAAATAATATATATATATATATATATATACAATATTATCTATCTTTATATTCACAAAAT
Organism: Euphrasia confusa; assembly: GCA_954870475.1. Taxonomy (NCBI): domain Eukaryota; kingdom Viridiplantae; phylum Streptophyta; class Magnoliopsida; order Lamiales; family Orobanchaceae; genus Euphrasia; species Euphrasia confusa. Next base: position 8,464,448 of record OX940956.1, on the reverse strand, counting down.
CAATTTAATAGTTTTGAATAATAAAATTTGACCATATATGTGTAAAAATTGTGTTTAAAATTGAATAAATTATTCATGAATCTAAGAATTATAAACTTTCATTATATAGTATATACTACATGTTATTGAGTTTGATAAATATTTAAGTTATCTTAAACATGTTATTGATTTTAATAAATAAAAACATTATTAATAAATATTTTTATTATATATTAATTATTTATTTATATATAGATATATAAATCCGTAAGACGAAACTTAAAAAATATATGAGTAATGACAATATGAAGTTTATTCCTATTTATAACTTGTCTCAAGTTAGGAATTTGATTTTTTATTACTATGGAAAGTTTATTCCTATATAGAGTATTATTATATAGAGTTTCTACTATATGTCTCGGTTTTTAAATCCATTGACCAGCCGGTAATATTATATTATTTTAGTACAAAATGATGGGATAATAAAGTACAAATTGATATGTATAGGGTGTTCAAAAAACCCGTCAAACCCGATCCGCCCGCCAACCTGAGTGAAAGCTGTCCGAACCTGTTGGTTTTATTGTGAACGAATTACCCAACGGATAAAATTTTTAAGACCCGCCAAAATTTTTAAAACCCGCAAACAAACCCCGCCCGCACATTATATATATATATATATATATATATATATATATATATATATATATATATATATATATATATAATTAACGTTTGACTTTGTGTTACATTTTTTCGAATTTTCACTATATTTTTTCATTTTTATTAATATTATTACTAGTATAGTAATATTAGCTTATGTGATAATTTTTAAATTTTTCTTAACTAGTTTTTTTTTTCAATCAGTCACAACTAGGGATGGGAATGAGTCAGGCTACCCGACAGGGGCCTATGGCTCGGCCTACAAAAGCTCGGCTCGGCTCGACTCGTTTAATAAACAAGCTAGACTCAAGCTTTATTAAAAGCTCGTTTATATATATAGGCCAGACTTGAGTTTATTTCTAAGCTTTTTAAGCCTAACAGGCCGGCCTATATATATATATATATATAATAAGTGTATAAATTATGATGCATATATATTAATAAGGTGTTAGAAGAAAATAATTATAATTGAAATGTGACATTTGATTATTTTACATTGATTGGAGATTTTTGTTGAATTATTTACATAATGTTGTTTACTTATCTTTTTTACTATTAATTGCTTAGAAGCAATTTTATAATATTTATTAAATATATTTAAATTTAATTAAAATATTTTAAATTAAAATCTTAAATTATTCGTTGAACCAGTTGAAGTTCAAAATGATTTTAAAAAGGCTTATAAAAGGCTTTCAGGCCTATTTACTAAAAAGACTCAGGCCGAAAATCTTAAAAAAGCCTATATCAGGTAAAAGACCAGGTTTGAGCCTAAAAATTCAACATCAGGCCCAAGCCTATTTCACCAGAGCCCGGCTCGGCTCGTTTCCACCCTAGTCACAACTCAAAAGTTCAATATTTATAATGTTTTACACAAACTTTAAATGATTTTTTTTAATTAGTGTTAGTTTTATTTTCCGTTTCTTTAATTTTTGTTTATTATTATTTTTCATTTTATAATTTACATATTTATTAAAATTTGTCATTTTACCCGTCAAATCGCCCACACTCGACCGCACCCGCATTCACCCGCACCATATGATTGTCGGTTGGAGTAAAAAAATGGACGAGTATGGTTGATAAAATTTACAATTGGTCGATGATTATTTATGAATGTACCGGCCCAAACTCACGTGAACATCCCTATATGAAATGATATGTTACTAAAAATTGTATTTATATTTATTTTTATACAATAATAATTATTTTTATCGAAAATTTTAATAATTATAAAAAAACATTTATTTATAAGCATAGAAAACTTTAAATAAACAAATATATGAGGTAATAATTTATAGTCTAGGGTTGTTAGCTCAGTTGGTTGAGCACTTGAATTGGGGATTTGAGGTCTTTGGTTCGAATCCCAAGACATAAACAAAATAAATAAATAAAATTTTATTCCCGTATTAATTTATTTTTTATTCGAATTATACTACTCAAAAATCAAAATTACAGTAAGACAGACGGGTCCTAACCCGCTACCCGACCCGGCAGTTGCAAATCCAGCACAGTCTCACAGCACTGCGCCTGGTATAGTTTATCATCTTGCAGTTGCGTGGGAGTGTGAGAGAAAGAGAAAGGAATATAATATTCCTCTATAATACATACACACATACATACAGTGGTATATATATATGTATATATAAATAGTATTATATATATATTAGAATGATTGTGGGCTATCCGAGCAACAACGGATCTGAGGTGCGATGGTGGTCCCTATCTTTGAAGGCGGTGATTCAACACTTTGATATTGGGAATAAACCCTCCTCGGAGCTGCTGCTGCTCCTGATCGTCTTTTTAATCCTTTTCTTCCACACCCCTAAAACCTAATTCCAATCAATTTCTCCCATTTTCACTTTCTACAATTTCCCATCTGAGATCCGACTTTCTTTTTTAAGAAAAAAAAAAAGGTTAGTGGGTTTTCCGATTCCCTCTACTTTTTCTGTAGCTGCAACTTCAGTTATGTGTGTATGCATATGTATGTATGTGTGTGAAGTTCACATTCTTCAGTTACTGTTGAGTTGTCTACATACACCTTATGTTTTCTTGTTGTTTTTGCTGTGATGTTACTATGTGGGTATTTGATTATTGAAGTTTGAACTCAACTCTGAAACTCTGTTTTTCATGCTTCTCTCTTGTTCAGATTCTGACGAATAAATAAGATATGGCATCTTCCCAACCTGTCCAGTCATCCACCAACTCCGCTCGATCGAGACACAGCGCTCGAATCATCGCACAAACCTCCATCGATGCAAAGCTCCACGCCGACTTCGAAGAATCCGGAAGCTCCTTCAACTACTCTGCTTCCGTTCGTGTGACTAACGCCAACCCTAGCACCCCCGCCTCCTCTCTTCCCGGCTCCAACAAGGTCACCACCGCCTACCTCAACCAGATGCAGAAGGGCAAGCTCATCCAGCCCTTCGGCTGCCTCTTAGCCCTCGACGATAAAACATTCCAGGTCATCGCCTACAGTGAGAATGCTCCAGAGATGTTGACCATGGTCAGCCATGCCGTCCCCTCTGTCGGAGACCATCCGGCTCTCGGCATTGGATCCGATATCCGAACCATCTTCACTGCCCCAAGTGGAGCTGCCCTGCAAAAAGCCTTAGGGTTCGGAGAGGTTTCCCTTTTGAACCCGATTTTGGTCCACTGTAAGAGCTCTGGGAAGCCGTTCTATGCGATAATCCATCGAGTCACGGCTAGTTTGATAATTGACTTCGAGCCCGTAAAGCCTCACGAGGTTCCCATGACTGCTGCTGGGGCTTTACAGTCTTATAAGCTCGCGTCGAAAGCGATTTCCCGTTTGCAGTCCTTGCCGAGCGGAAGCATGGAAAGGCTTTGTGAGACCATGGTGCAGGAGGTTTTCGAACTCACGGGTTATGATAGGGTGATGATTTATAAGTTTCACGAGGATGATCATGGAGAGGTTCTCACTGAGATCACGAAACCTGGCCTTGAGCCTTACGTGGGCTTGCATTATCCGGCTACGGATATCCCTCAGGCAGCTCGTTTTCTGTTTATGAAGAATAAGGTCAGGATGATATGCGACTGTCGGGCGAATCATGTGAGGGTGATTCAGGATGTGAATCTGCCATTGGATCTCACGCTGTGCGGGTCAACCCTGCGTGCCCCGCACAGCTGTCATCTGCAGTACATGGAGAACATGAACTCCATTGCGTCTCTGGTGATGTCGGTTGTGGTCAACGAGGGTAATGAGGAGGCGGGGCCCGATGATTCTTCGCAGCATCTGGATAAGAGGAAGAGGCTCTGGGGATTAGTCGTTTGCCATAATACGTCTCCGAGATTCGTCCCTTTCCCTCTGAGATACGCGTGCGAATTTCTGGCGCAAGTGTTTGCTATTCATGTGAACAAGGAGCTTGAATTGGAAAATCAGATGCTCGAGAAGAATATTCTCCGGACTCAGACGCTATTGTGCGATATGCTGTTGCGTGATGCACCGTTAGGTATTTTTCTAATCTTAGAAATCTAAAAGAGGTTTTACGATAACATGGAGAAACATAATGGTATTCATCTGAATCCTCCTCAAACAAAGATTTAATCTTGTACCTCAGCCTATGCCGATTAACTTCAGAATCCAATCCCATAGCCTAATTGAGGGCCTTTATTCATTGTCTAACACTCCATCCCATTTTTAATTGCATTTTTTCATTTTTTTTTATTGTTATAACTTATAACCATTTGTAATATACATTTTATGACTACGATCCTACATACATTTTGTTATGTATATTTCTACTCTACTCTACTGCGCACTATATAATTGAGACAGAGGATGTATAATTTAATAAATAAAGAGGGTAAATATATAAAATTTCAATCTCATTAATTCTCCGATTTTCATGATTTCTCGTGTTTTCTTACTAGGCATAGTGTCCCAAAGCCCAAATGTCATGGATCTCGTGAAATGTGACGGGGCCATCTTACTGCACAAGAACCAAAAACACCGTCTGGGCATTACCCCAAGTGACTTCCAAATCCGCGACATAGTCTCCTGGCTTGACGAGTACCACCGCGACTCCACGGGCCTGAGCACGGACAGTCTCTACGATGCGGGCTTTCCGGGGGCCCTCGCCTTGGGCGATGTCGTCTGTGGGATGGCAGCTGTCAGGATCACCGACAGGGACTGGCTCTTCTGGTTCCGGTCCCACACGGCCTCCGAGATCCGCTGGGGTGGGGCCAAGCACGAGCAGGGCGAAAGGGACGACGGACGGAAGATGCACCCGAGGTCGTCTTTTAAGGCCTTCTTAGAAGTCGTGAAGACCAGGAGTTTACCATGGAAGGACTTTGAGATGGACGCTATCCATTCTTTGCAGCTCATCTTGAGGAATGCCTCGTCAAAGGAGATGGAGGAGCGTAAAGATTTGGAAGGTGTGGAGATTCAGGCGAGGCTTAACGAGCTACAGATAGATGGTGTGCAGGAGCTTGAGGCAGTGACTTCTGAGATGGTTCGTCTGATCGAGACAGCCTCAGTGCCGATATTCGCGGTTGGTGTGGATGGGCTTGTGAATGGGTGGAATACGAAGATTGCGGATTTGACGGGATTGCCGGTGGATAAGGCGATCGGCGTGCATTTTCTTTCTCTGGTTGAGGAGTCTTCGGCGGAAGCAGTGAGTAAGATGTTGGAATTGGCACTGGAAGGTATGTTTGTTAAAATTGATTTTTGGGATAATTTCAAGATAACCACTGAGGTTTTAATTATCTTCAATGCCCGAGATAACCACTGTTTTTTGGGCTTTTTGATTATGTTATAAGGGGTGAGTAACTATTCTTTAAAACAAAATACAGTAGTTTTTTTAATACTTCTGCTCATGAAGAGAGTAAAGGGAAATCTAGAATCGAACCTCAAAGATTCTCACAAACTTCTAGCCTTCTTTTGTTATTAGACCAAACCTCAGTTTGTTTTGTACATTCTTGACCAGGCAAAGAAGAACAGAACGTGCACTTCGAGATAAAAACGCATGGCCCGAATAGTGACTCCAGCCCGATCAGCCTGATCGTGAACGCCTGTGCTAGCCGAGACGTCCGGGAGAATGTGGTTGGCGTGTGCTTCATCGCGCAGGACATCACCACTCAAAAGAGCGTGATGGACAAGTTCACAAGGATCGAGGGCGACTATCGTGCAATTGTCCAGAACCCAAACCCAGTAATCCCGCCCATCTTCGGCACCGACGAGTTTGGCTGGTGCTCCGAGTGGAACGCGGCCATGACCAAACTTACCGGGTGGCGCCGAGATGACGTCATCGACAAAATGCTTCTTGGTGAGGTCTTCGGGACCAATAAAGCCTGTTGCCGTCTCAAAAATCAGGAGTCATATGTGAACCTCGGGGTCATTCTTAATAATACAGTAACGGGCCATGAATCGGGAAAGATACCGTTCGGTTTTTTCACCAAGGGTGGGAAATACGTGGACTGCTTGCTTTGCGTGAGCAAGAAACTTGACAGAGAAGGTTCTGTGACTGGGTTGTTTTGTTTTCTTCAGCTGGCAAGTCCCGAGCTGCAGCAGGCACTTCACGTGCAGAGGGTATCAGAGCAGACGGCGCTGAAGAGGCTGAGGGTGTTGGCTTATATTCGGAGGGAGATTAAGAATCCTCTCTCTGGGATTATATTCTCGAGGAAGATGATGGAAGGGACAGAGTTGGATGTTGAGCAGAAAAACCTTGTAAAGACGAGTCTTCACTGTCAGCGTCAGCTGAACAAGATTCTGGACGATACAGATCTTGATCATATAATTGAAGGGTAAGTAGTGCTTTGTTTATACTGGGTCCGTCTACTCATTTGGTAATGAGTTTTTTTTTTCTCAATGGTTTTTAAAATATTCCGTTAGGTTAAGAATGTTGATTTGGTTGTGTGAGCGTAAATTTATAATGTCCAACTTCAGATTGATCAAATCCTACTAGACCACTCCTGTAGGCATTGACAAATTCGATTTATTTGACGGTGCATTTTTTTTCTACGTTCAGGTACTTGGATCTGGAGATGGTGGAGTTTAAGCTGCACGAGATATTGATTGCCTCGATTAGTCAAGTAATGATGCAGAGCAATGCAAAGGGTATTGTGATAGTCGATAATGTGGATCCAAATCTCTCTAATGAGACGCTGTTCGGAGACAGCTTGAGGCTTCAGCAAGTGATGGCTGCTTTCTTGCTGATTTCGGTTAATTCCACACCCAACGGAGGTCAGCTTGGTGTTGCAGGCACTTTGAGGAAAGATGCTATTGGGGAATCCGTTCAGCTTGGTCATTTGGAACTCAGGTACACTACACACTCATGAGTAATCTTTTTTAGGTTAATTAAAGAAGGTACTCTTGAAGTTTGGAAAAATGAAAAAGCTAATTTTCAAAATACCCCTGAGATTTTAGTTTGTCTTACATTTACCCCATTCTAAAGCAACTGGCATATCTGGGCACTGCTTCCCATTTATAGATATATTAGTATAATACAGGTACCCACTTGATTTAGATATATTAGTATAATACAGGTACGCGCTTAATTTAACACGGAATAAATTTTGACAGTTTTTTTGTAATTAGGTCAAAAATTAAGGTCCTTTGTAATTAAACCAAAATAATATCCTTGAGGTTAAGTCTAACTATAATAAGATCCAACTGAGGGATTTGCTGTGTGAATACGAACCCAAAGGAAGTGTTGGTCTTAAGTGGGCATTTGTAATTTCTAAAGAGTTTTTCTGTAATTAGGTTAAACGTAAAGGGTAGCTTTTGTAACGTGTCCAATTTTTTTCCCTTCGTTTTTAGCATTTGAGTTAAAACATTTTGATCCGTCAGCATGTTAAAGAATATTGTTAACACAAGCAACACTATTTAGTTCAATATTTGGTAAAAATAGGTAATCGTTTGGTATAAATCTAGTCATCCTTGTGCTCAACTAGCTCAGACTCTTGTGAGTATAAAGTTAAACATGTCTATGAATTATTAGAACTACCCCCGACTTTACGCCTGATTACAAAATGATCCATCATACATCTTTTAAAATAAAAACACCCACGGGTATTTTTGTTTTTCTTTAAGGTAAATAAAAGCCACAGGGTAGGGTGGTATTCTTAATTAGACTATATCTCAGATGTATCTTTGTGATTCGAAACGATAACTTCTGGTGTTTGGCGTGACGTATTTATTATTATCTGCAAATGCAGGATAACACACAGTGGCGGAGGAGTACCTCAAGAGTTGTTGAACCAAATGTTTGGGGACGAGGTGGATGCCTCCGAGGACGGTATCAGCCTTTTCATCAGCCGGAAACTAGTGAAGCTTATGAACGGAGACGTTCAGTATTTGAGGGAAGCTGGAAGAGCCACTTTCATCATCACCGTCGAGCTTGCCATCTCTAACAAGTCTCATGCGTGACTGTGTAATAATAACCACGTCGTGTAATAGGCGGCGTGTGTGATGTTCTTCTCACTTCATAGACATATATGTCCTAACTAATACCCCTAAACTTAACTGGTGGTTTTGTTGCGTTGGACGCTCAGGTGATGAAAACGATTTACCTCTTTTTCTCTCTCGTTTTTGCCCGTGCTGTTCGATTTCGTGTTTTGTTTCATAAATGCAGTGAGCGAATGTATATATACACGTAATACAGTGTATTTTTTTTTTATTCGTTTTTGTATCCAAACAACAAAAATTCAAAATTAACAGTACACACACAAATCAATAATTTCTTGAATTATATTATAAGCCTCTGATCTTTCACTTGAACTTGGACTCAATCTCCTTGATCTCAGCTTGCCCAACCCTAAAAGTCTTGGCAAGAACATCTTCGGGCACCATCGGCTTGGCGGCGAAAAGGGCGGCAGCGATGGACTGAGTCCCGGGGAGCTGGCTGTTGAAGGCGGCGATGGCGGCGGCCGGCTTTGTCCCGTTGTTCCTCTGGAAGTGGACGAGCCCCTTGGGAAAAACGAAGACCTCTCCCTTCTTGATGGTCTTGGAGAAGAGGGCGTTGGAGGTGGTGATGAAGCCGACCTCGATCTCGCCCTCGAGGACGAAGACGATCTCGGTTGCTCGAGGGTGGGTGTGAGGGGGGTTTAGGCCCCCAGGGGCGTAGTCGACTCGGGAGAGGGAGACGCCGAGGGTGTTGAGGCCGGGGATCTTCTCGACGTTGGCCGGAGTGACAGCAGAGCCGGAGGCGGTGGAGGTGTTGCCGGAGCTGGCCAGGCCGGAGAAGAAGAAGTCGGAGGCGGTGGCGTTGGCCTTGCAGGGGAAGCCGTTCACCTTCACGCCACCTGTTGTTGAAAAGTCAACATGCACGCACTTTGGAAAATGAAGACTTTTTTGGAGTAGCAGGTAAATGTCACATGCAACATTAGTATTATCAATATATATATATTGAAGAAATAAATTAAGTAATTTACCAGAAGTAAGATCAGCAACGCAAATATCTTGAAGCATGTCAGGATCTGCAGAAGCCTTATTGCTCAACATCATTGCTATACACAACATAGCAATACATACAAATTTAGGCATCATTTTTGTTTTTTATTGAAGAAGAAATACACCTAAAATATATAAGTGTGTGTGTGTGTGTGTGTGTTTTAATATGGGAAGAGGATTGAAAATATGGGTTTTATAGAGGAGAAGACAAATAGATTATTTATAAGCCAAAGATTTGCAAGTGGAGTGAGTATTTTGATTATGGGGTTGGTTTTGAGAATGAAAATTTAGGTGTTATATGGGTTTTCCTAGTTAGTTCTGTTGACCGAGACTTTGAGTTTGAGGGGCCTCCGTGGCGTACACGTGATTCGACCTAACACATAAAATATAACATTTCATCTGTTATCTAAAATGCAGATAAAAGAGATTAGATTTTTTTTAGGTGGAATATACTAGTATATTACTTCATCGATAATTTGAATATATTAATCCAAGATTTTGATTCTCAACGTTCCTATACCACGTATGTGCACGATGTATTGTTTTTTATAACCACAGTTCTACTGGCGGTATCATCAAACATGTCAAACTAATCTATTAATTAAGTAATTATTTGAATAATATTTATGTGCGATATTTTTCATTTTTTTATTTCTGACTTTGAATTCAAATCATACATGAATAATTTATTAATTGGGTAATTATCGATTGATAATAAAATTTTATGTTGGAGTAAATCCCATTGCAACATCGTTGAGTACAATTAAAAAGTCAGTAAGTTACTTTGTCTTTTCAAACCTAAATAACTTTATTATTTTATTATTTAAATAACAGTTTTACCAAAACAAAATTCAACGTGTTCCCTTAACTAACGTATACAAGTATAAATTTTGCACACCCATCACCCATCACCCATCACCCATGTGAAGTTTTATTTAGGTTACAGTTGTAGTATTGCTGTAAATTTAAAATAAATTAATATAATTACTCGTATAATCACACACTCTATATATCGTGCATACATCCAATCGTTGATCTATTTCTAAAGTATTTGCTCCAAGAGTAGCATATATCTACAAGCCCCACAACTGCTTGCTAAAATATAAGAAATTGTTTTTTGAACTGAAACCAATAAACTGAATGGATATGAATTGAAATAAACTGAATTGATTTTTTTTTTATAAAAATAATAATAAATTTTGTAAATTGTAAAATATTTTTAAAAAAATATTAATAGTATTCTATTATTAACTAAATTGTATAACTAAAATTATTGATTCAAATTATTTATTTATTTATTTATTTTAATTTATTTTGAAACGAATTTTATAGTGCGGAACGGAAACAATCTGAATTGAACTGAAATTAAATTAAAAATACATGTCATAAGTTAGCAAATAAATAATTTCTAGGATACAACAAAATAAATTAAATTCATGTTCATTTTTTTTTATTAGGACACAATAAAATATATATATATATATATATATTTTTTTTTTGTGTAGTCTTTGTGTTGCAATAAAAAAATAATTTGTTGGGCTTGGGGAGTTGGGGGTAGGATTTTACGCTTAAGCCCTATACACTATTTATGGGCTTAAATTATGGCTACGGATATTTACACCTCCATTTTGGATTTACACACCCCTTTTCAGTTTTATTTTATTTTAACAGATTATAAAATGTCTATATTGTCCTTCTTAATAAAAAAAATTAGTAGGTACACCCTTCTTATAATAACTAATTGAATATTATATTTAATTGTTTTAAATTAAAAAACACTTCTTAAAATTATTTTGTGCGCAATATCCGCTCAGAGCAGATCAATAGTTCTGAATATATGATCTCAGTCCAACAAATGAATATATGATCTTTAGTTGCTAAATCATAAAAGAGAAAAAAAAAATAAATTAATGTGCAGGCAATTTAAGAATGAAATCAAACTGAAAAATCAAAAATCAAAACTACACAAAATAAATTTGCAATCGCCGTTGAAAAATAGTCACACGGATCATGAATCTCACAAATAGAAAAAAGTTTGAAGATTTAGATCAAGAAATTTTAATGGGGTTCGAAGTGCAATCCCAGAAACAAATTGGAAACTTATATTGCATAATCCTAAAACCCTAATACACACAAGCAAGATTTGAAATAGGGTCGACCCGACCATGCATCGCTACCGCGTATGTTTTTCACTCACAGTCCAGAATATATAAACGCAGTTATGTGCGTATAATGACGATGCTGATGTTGCTGTGCGTGTTTAATGACACGATGATGGAGGGGAAAAAAATGAGAGTAATTATGAGACGGGTGGAGAAGAAAGAGACCATAAGAACAAAGGGGTGTACGAGCTAATTGTTTTTAATGAAGGACAATAACGACATTTTATAATTGTGCAAATAAAACAAAAATTAAAAGAGGGTGTGTAAATCCAAAGCGGAGGTGTAAATATTTGTAGCCTTAAATTATTTGTAGTCAGCATCCAGTCATGGGCTTGGACTGAATAATTATTTTTGGGCTTCTTCAGTGAATTATTTTAGGGTGTTTATTTAGACTTCCAAGTTTACTAAACACACACCCCTTCTTCATTTTATTGTTTTCAATTGTTCTGTAAAATGTCTAAATTAACTTTTTAATAAAAAATAATAAAAAATAAATATTCTACATTTTATTGTGAATACGGACCCGATTATGAATTATACTCTATACCCAAAACACCTCCATTTGAATCCCTCGTTGTCGTCATCAGTGGAGATTTATTTTCGGAGAAGAAAAACAAGGAATTATTCGATGGTATTAGTACTACTGCTAATATCACCAATATACCATCTCATTCCGAAACACTTTGCCTTTAGCCTCTGTTCAGGCTGTTTTTTCAACGGAAAAAAAAAGATTTAGAAAAATAAATATTAGACCTACCTCCTGTTGAAAGTACTTGTAATCAAACTCAGTGATTGGAAAAATTCCACCCAAAACTAAGATCGATGAAACGGCCGCCTGAGAGTAATTCTTTGAATGCATCGTCGGCGGACTACCGGTTCTCGGCTCCGGCAGATTGCAAAGAGAGAGGAACGAGAGAGGAACAGTAGATGGAATTATTAATTTAACCGTAAGATTTATTTTTATTTAATAAGGGTAAAACTGATATTTAAAGTGGGGTGTAATTAGTAATGTGATAATAAAAGAGTGTGATTTAATATAGGTGAGTTAAGAAATTTTGAAGGTGTAAATAAACTCATCCTTATTTTATCATACTCTCTTATAAGTTTGTTGTAATTTGCAAAAAAAATGTGTGACTATTAGATATAAGAAACAAAATTATCTACTATTATAATATAGTTTATTCATACTTGATTTATCACCTTTTACGCCTATCCTTTCGATTGCTAATAAGGAGATTAATTACACTCTCTTTGTCTCAGTTCAAGAACTACACTTTTATTTTTCATTATCTCATTATAAAGGTTACAATTCATTTACCAATAACCCTTAATGAAAAATTTCTTTTGAGAATTAAAATAGTTAGTATACCTACCTTTGTGTCATCAATTGTACTCTACAGTCTTTACTTAAGTCTAGTAAAAATAGTTTTTTTTTTGTAAATTAAAAAAAAAAAAAAAAAAAAGCAATTTTACAGAAAATGAGGAGGTATCAAATTATTTTGTGTCATATCACAAAAGAATTGAGCTTGAAATGATCATGTTTTATTCACTTAAAAATAGGAGTAAGTATTTTAAAAAACAAATAATCATTTAATGGATCGATCACTTTTATATGCAAATGAAATTAAAGTTGATTTGACCCTTATCTTTTGTGTTTGATGAATGATGAATATATATAGATATACTCCCTCGGTCTAAAAACAGTTATCATACTTTCGGAGTTGTCCAACAATAGTTGACACACTTTAAAAAACGAAATAATTACTCACAACTACTTCATTTTAATATACAATTTTATTCTACTTTATCCACCTACTTTTTAAATTTTACTCACAACTATTTACTTTTCACTTTTAAAATATATTTTTACTCTTTACTTTTTAATAAAAAAATTAAAAAATAACAATTTTCTTAAACTCCGTGTCCAGCAAAGTATTAAATCTATTAATGGCCGGAGGGAGTATTTAACCACGATGAAATGACGTCTCATAATTCTTCAATTATCTTTGTCGTTAACGGTGTTAGTCTTTGTGACAGCTGTTGCAACGAAAAGAAAGAATGAATCAATCATATAAAATTGATTTTAATTAATTATGTAATGATTTTGGTTGTCAATACACATGTTAATTTGACAAGTGTGCTATCATTTTCTAGGCTCATATTTTATTTTATTATTAATTTTTCGTTTTGCTACCTTCCCCTTGTTACTCTTTAAACTCGATATCTTCAAGAACTGAGTTCTAAGTAAGTAGTGTATGAAGGATTATCACCAATTTTTGTATGTAATTCAGACACGATGACTTGATTAGAAGCAACCTAAGTTGTCGTAAGTTGCCGACGACCTTAATTGTCGAGTAGATATAAGAGACCTTAATTGACACCATTTCTGATAAAAACATATGCATGCACCAGTATATAAGACTCGATTTATTAATAGTGTGATATCCTAATCCTGTAATTATGTGATTGTAAGTACTTGACTGAAATAGAAAGTGGGCTCAAACATTGGATGATAGTGAAATCCAGATAGAAAAGAGAATTAATTGAGAGGGACCATTTTGCAAAGAATTTTCTTTTGCTTTTTTATATTGATGCCACATTTTTAAATGATGAAGGGATTGATTGTGTTACAAGAATTTGTTCATAGCCCAAAAGTTTGTGGGCCCAATAATCCAAATTATGAAATGCACATTACACTTTATAATATCAACTATTAATATAAATATACTTTATTTAGGATATACAGATCCCTTGGTTTTGTTGAGAGAGTCGGAGCTTTCCTTTTGAAGCTGCAGCAAAATGAGAATAATATGTGTATCACTTTGGCAGTAACTTTTCTAGACATTCATGCTGTATGTATGGATAAGTAAATAGAAAAGAGCTTCTTCTGATTTAAATATTGTGCTCCCCTTGTTCAATATTAGTTGTGGCAATAAAAAGAAAGACGTGACAACTGCTCTGTAACAGAAGTAATATAAGAATCGAGTTTTCAAGCTCGACTCAACCGATGATTTAAGGCAAGTCAATGTTTTAAAACTTGACAGGAAATTGTAAATAAATAAATGAAATTTAAGAAAAAAAATATTAACAATAGATACAAATTGACAAGTATTCAAATATATTGACAACATTACTCAAAATAATGTCAAAGTTGGGTTAATAACATTTTAAAAGATCTTTTAAAGTGTTATTAATTAGTCCAGTCTAACTTTAACATATTATCAGAGCAGATTCAATACGATGATAAGTGTCCCAGTGGATTGAATTTTCGACTTGCCCAAAGATGACACATTAATCCACGAGTAGATCCGGTGGAATTTACGGTCTACTTGAGAGTGTTGGATATCTCACATCGATTGAAAGAAGAATCTTGAGCTCGTATATAATTTGAACAATTTTATCATCTTAATAAGACATTTTAAGGTGTTGTTGACAACTTTGACAGATTAAAATAACACAATGAATGTGATAATGAATTAATTTCATTGAGAAGAAATAGTTGATAAAGAAAAGACATGCACACGAGCATGACCACGAAATAGTGTCGTTTAGCTTTTGTGGCTAAACTTAATCACTTTACAATTGGAATTGGGATCAACCGAGACATCCCATGTAGAGGTTGGCCAAGACGTGTTTCATCATACACTATATAAGTTTGACCCCACAACAAAAACCAAATCTTTGGTAAATGTACTCGGCCTCATCGGCTATTCGCGCTTTCATTTTTTCTAAATTAAATACACATTTTAAACCTATTTCTTAAATTTAAAAACAATATATATATATATATATATATATATATATATATATATATATATAGTTTTTATTTTATTTTATTTTGGTTTAAGTGAATTGCAGAAATTTAAATAATCACACACATGTTGTTAGCTCAACTAATTGAGCTAACTGAGTATGTATACCATACACGTATGTGTACCATCTATTGTACATCAGGCCCATCAATCACAAAAGCCCAAACCAAACAACCAAAATATAAATTAAAAACAATTATTCCTTTTTCAAACCTAATCCTCTAAAGAAGTGGCTGAGAACCCACAAGCCGAGATGCCTGCGCCGCCTCCCGAGCTTCAAAGTTTGTGGTCAGCATTCGAGTTCTTTGCCGGGAAAAGCTAATCGCTCTCAAATTGGCGTTCGTTGGTGTTTTCCGATCTGGTTTGTCAATGATGAATTTTGCTAGAAACATCGTTTACATTCGTTGGGTTTTTCGTCGGATCAATGTCGGAAGCACACTTCTTAGATGATCTCTTTAATCCATAGAAACGTTTTGTTTTATTTAGATTTGTATTTTAAATGACAATTGATTTTGTGCAATTTATCTTGTACTGTTATTGTTCTTATATATTGAGTAGAAAAAATAATTATTTTTGAGTTTATACATGAAACCTCATTATAAATGAGAAAAAAATGAGAAAGATTTAAGATTCATTTGATTTAAGTACAATTTTCAATTTTTAAACAAAATCATCATTATATAAAATCAAAATCTTCACGACTTATAATTGAAATATTCATTCATGTATTCTTTATATAAATTCGATTGTCTAAAATATTCATTATATAAAATTACAATCTTCATTACTTATAAATGAAATATTCATTCATTCGATTGTCTAAAATCTTCATTATATATTCATTATATAAAGTCAAAATCTTCATGACTTATAAATGAAACACTCATTAATTCAATTGTCTAAAATCTTCATTATATAAAATCAAAATCTTCCTGACTTATAAATGAAATATTCATTCATATATTCTTCAATACTATTACATTAATTGTTTAAAATCTTCATTATATAAAGTGAAAACCTTCATGACTTATAACTAAAATATTGTTTTAACAATTCAATTGTCTATCATAATTATAGAAATTAAAAATATTTTTAATTAATCATCTCTAATTGGATCATCAATCTTTGTTGAATTATAACAAGATATTTTTTTTTTATAATTTTAATAGTAAAGAGAAAGAAAAGAGAAGAAAGATGAAAGAGAACAGGGAAGAGAAAAAAGCGGAAGAAAGAGAAGAAAAAAAAAGAAAAAAAGAGTTTAGTTTAAAAATTAACTTTATATAATTAATAATAATGTGTACCAAGTATGGTACTCATATGTGTAGGATAGAATTTTCCGAGCTAACAACTCTTGCTTATAGTTTTTTTTAGTCTCTTATTAATGATTACATTTTCATAAAAAAATTATTTATTTTTGTAAAAAAATACAATTTTACCTTTAAATTTGTTAAAATATCTTACATCGGTTGAATAAAGATCCTAAAGCTCAAAATATAAGTTAGACAACTTTATCACCCTAACAAGGCCTTTTAAAGTGTTACTGACCCAACTTTGACCTAGTATGAGAGCAGACAACATGATGTGGAGCCCCGATCGATGAAATTTCCGACTGTGAGCACCCCTGCCGATGGAATTTCCGGCCACGAGTAATTCCGATGAAATTTTCGGCTTGACTGTGGGCACTCCTGCCGATGGAATTTCCGACCACGAGTAATTTCGATGAAATTTCCGGCTTACTCGTGAGGGGGAGTGTTAGGCACCCCTGCCGATGAAATTTCCGGCCACGAGTAATTCCGATGAAATTTCCGGCTTGACCGTGGGCACCCCTGCCGATGGAATTTCCGACCACGAGTAATTCCGATAAAATTTCCGGCTTACTCGTGAAGGGGAGTGTTAGAATATCACACATCGGTTGGATAAAAATCCTAAAGCTCAAAATATATTACTGGCCCAACTTTAACAAAATTAATTTCACTTACTTTTCAATTTTACTTACACATGTTTTATTTTATTAATATTAAAATATATATTTTTTTATCAAAAAATAATAAAATATTATTTTTTCGTGTAAATAAAAAAAATACTGTATTACTTTATCCTAAGAAATTATGCCCACTTTTCTTATAATTATAAAAAAGTGTATAATTTCTTGAAAGAAATGAGTACTACAAAATCTTGAGTCTTTGGCATAGTTAAATTAAAATTTTGTGTTTTGGTGAATAAAGTGACACAATTGATTAAAAAATATATTATTTTCAAAATATTTATTTTAATTGTGATTACAGATTTACAGTAACAAAGTTAACTTTGAATAGGCGGAAAAAATAAACATGGGTGTAATAGGAAAAAAAAAAACAATCCGGAGTATATAGAAGCGCACTTCATCAACACAATCCAAAGCGTAACCTTCTAATATCTTAGTATTAGTTAGTTGAAAAGAACATGATCAATTAAACTTACACAAATCATGATCAACATATTATATTTTCAACAAGGAGACGAACAATGCATATTTTATTTAGTTTAATTTAATGTATATTTAAAAATGAAATAACTATCGAAAAAGATTTACTCCATATATATTGAAGAAGTTACACATAGTCCCATTTGTTGGGGCCACAACATGTGAAAGAAAGAAGCAAAAGAAATCGATGGAGTTGTTTTCTCACAAAGCACCAAACTCCTTTTTTCATTATTTGGTTGGCATTTCCAAAAGACGTCAATGGTAGGGTTTCGACCTCTTTTTCCAGCCATACGCATTCATATTGATTGTATTCAATTAATTGTAAAATGCAGTTCATGTGCATTATTACATTTTTTATTTGTGATCCTAACTTTGGAGAATTTATTCTTGGCCTTGTTGATTAATTAAATCTTTGAATATATAGTTTTTTTATAGTTTAATTGTTCACCAGGCTAAAAATCACACTGTTTTTTTAATAGTTTTTCAACATTCTCCACTAAAATGACCAAAAAGACCTTATGAAAATATTTTCAAACCAAGTCATTACAAGTCAACAGATCTACTTACAATTGCAATTTGGCTGATGAAATGTGCCGCTGCCTACGTTCGAAACGTAATTTCCTCTTACTGAATAGTAGTATTATTTAGTCAATGCTGCCATATATTGAAGTTGTAGACGTGGAAGTTTTGAACATGGTGTCCAAATTTCAGGCCAATCGGCCATGGTCAAAGAAGTCGGGATGAAACTTTTTTCAGTATGAGTTTCATCTTCCTTCGAAGTAAAATAAATTAGTGAATGTCTAAATGTCTAATTATCTATGAATTTTCTCTTTTCTTTTGATAATTAAATTGACAAGCGCGCACGCGCACACACACACATTAAGAACACAAGTGAATATATAGTGTATGAATAAATTATACTCCAATTAATTGTGATTCCATAACTTTTGTTTCACACTCATTTAATTTATCACATTGCATAGCAACAAAAATAAATAAATAAAAGGTGAGCGTGTGAAATGATTTGATGTGAACCGTGAAATTTTATGCATGAAATATACATATAAAAAGTTAAGAGTATAGAAGACAGACCCAAAATTATTTATAGTTGGTGAAACTTCTCTCCATCAAAATATACTTATATTTTGCCACTGTCAGTATGTGAATGTATGTTTGCTGTGAATATTGACTGATCAGGACCACTAATTTAAATCCATATCCCAATCACACCACGGCACACGACCGAGATTTCAATTTAATTCAATTTTTTTTTTTTAACTTGAATTGGCTAGAGTCGAAATAATCGGATACATTTAGGTTGGCAATCTGATCCATCATCACAAATTTCAAATATTTAGTTATACCCGATTAGTTTCAGAGAAGTAGCCGAATAAAAAAAATGTTGAATACTACTATTATTTTTTTATTTAAAAAGTAAAAGAGTAAAAATATTATTTTTTTTAAGTTAAAAAAGTTAAATTGGTAGAAGAAAAATGTGAAACCATTTTTAGGATGAAAAGAATAATATTCCCTCTCTTTTATAATAATGGTATCACTTTTTAACTTATTTTTCATTTTTTTCTCATAACTATACATTTATATCTTGATAGAAAAGTCAAAAAATATATATATTTTTTAAAATATTCGTAAAAATATAGTTAGTAACTATATTAGTCAACTATATTAGTCAACTTTCCATACTAACTAGTAACAATGTGGAAATGCCCATGGACCATGACTCAACTGAGATGTAAACATAATTTATTACTCCTACTTTTGTACAAGAAAAAAACAGAGAAGGAAGTGTATATATATACACATACATCCTTTCTCATTTGACTATATATATGTATGTCAGTAATCAGTATGTGTGTGTGTGTATATATATACAATATACATATAAGTCTCCCTTTCTTCATACACTTGACATTGAACAAAGCAGGACTGATCAGAGCTGCAGGTTTCTCTAAACCTCTGCATCCCATACTATGGTGAGAGAGTTCATTCTCACAGTCTCTGCATTATAATCTATTATATATTTCTTCATAACATTACATATGGAGTACTATATATATAATGTCGTTCGATACGCAGGAGGAAGAAGGTGAGTCACGGTACGATGCTGTAAGCCCGTCACACATCAGAGGCAGAGGAGGATTCAGAGCAACCTTTTTCCTATACGGTGTGTGGTGATCGAAACGAATCAAGGTTCAATTTTTATTATCAAAATTAAAAACTATTTTCCGCGTTAATTTGTAGCTCTGACTGGATTGGAGAACATGGGTGTGGTGGCGAACATGGTGAGCCTGGTGCTCTACTTCTCGTACAAGATGTACTTTGACCTTCCCACCTCCGCAAACACCCTCACCAATCTCTTGGGGTCGATGTACTTGCTCTCCGTCGTTGGCGGCTTCATTTCCGACATCTACATCGACAGGTTCAAATGCTGCGTCCTTTTCACGGCAGTCGAGGTCCTGGTGAGTCGAGTAGCTTTTCGATCTTTGTTTGAATTAAAGAAATACTAAAAATCAAAACTTTGCAAAAATATAATTTGTAGTTTTATGAGTCGTCCCATATCCATGTGGCCATGTGGTTTTATCATCTACCTATATCTATCTTTCCACCTCAAATTCTATCGTATGTGGTTGTCTATGTCCACACACCCATGTTCTTCGCTCCTCAGATCATACTAGAAGAAAATCAAGTAAATTACATTAATCATGCATCTTTTCTGAAACAGAAGGACTATTAGAAAAGCTTCGTTGGCAAATCATTGCACAAACAAAAATCTAACGTGGAATGTTTTTTTCTTATTCACTTGACAGACAACATGACACTATGTCCTATGACAACTACAACACCAATTGAATTAAGAAAAATGTTATTTTTTGACATTTTGATCAAAATGTAAAGAGTAAAAATATATGTATTTTAAAGTTGAAAAATAAAGTAGTTGTAAATAGAGTTTACAAAGCAGGTAAAACTATGATAATAACTAGACATATGCAGGCACTAGCGATGATGACGATCCAAGCCCGCCTCGACTCTTTACTCCCGAAACCATGCGGCAAGTCGAGCTGCGTGGAGAGCGGCACCGCCGTCTACTTGTACGCATCCCTCAGCCTGCTGGCGCTCGGCGCCGGCGGGCTGAGAGGCGCTCTTCCGGCCTTCGGGGCCGACCAATTCGACCCCAAGGACCCGACCGAGTCCAAGGGCCTCGCCAGCTACTTCAACTGGCTCCTCCTTAGCTCCGTCTCCGGCGGGGCCCTCGGCGCCACCGTCGTCGTCTACGTGGCCACCAACAAATCCAACCAAAACTGGTGGAAAGGCTTCCTCATCACCTCCGTCGCCACGTCAGCCGGATTTTCGTTCCTCCTCGCCGGAAAACGATTCTACCGCATCCAAACCCCCGCCGGAGACGACAGCCCCGTCACCAGGATCGCGCAGGTCTTGTTCGTCGCGTTCAAGAACAAAAATCTCCGGCCTCGCCCAAACGACGATCTCCACGAGAAAGAATATTCTTCGGACTCGACGAGACTCGCCCACACGGACCAATTTGGTTGGATGGACAAAGCCGCCATCGTTCCTCCGACGACTCCTCCGACCTCCGGCCGTTGGGAGGTGTGCACGGTGACTCAGGTGGAGGAAGTGAAGATTCTGGCGAGGATGATGCCGATCATCGCGAGCACGATCGTGGTGTTCACGTGCATGGCTCAGCTGCAGACGTTCTCGGTCCAACAAGGGTACCGCATGGACGGGCGGGTCGGGCCGTCGTTCCGGGTCCCGCCGGCGTCGATCCCGGTGATCCCGCTCGTCTTCATGGTCGTGCTCATCCCCGTCTACGACCGCCTCTTCGTGCCGTTCGCTCGGAAGTTGACCGGTCAGCCTTCGGGGGTGACGCCGCTGCAGAGGGTCGGGGTGGGGCTGGTGCTGTCGGCGGTGTCGATGGGGGCGGCGGCGGCGGTGGAGGTGCGGCGGAGGAGGGGGTCGTTGGTCGGGCTGTTCTGGCTGTCGTTCCAGTACGGGATATTCGGGGTGGCGGACATGTTTACGCTCGTGGGTTTGCTGGAGTTTTACTACAAGGAGGCGCCGCAAGGGATGAAGTCCATGGCCACGTCGTTCGTGTCCATGTCGCAGGCGTTTGGGTATTTCCTGAGCAGCGTGTTTGTGGAAGTGGTGAATTCGGCGACGGGGAGGAGGTGGTTGGGCGGGCAGGATTTGGATAGGAATCGGTTGGATCTGTTTTATTGGTTTTTGGCGGGATTGAGTTTGCTTAATTTTTTTAATTATTTGTTTTGGGCGGTGTGGTACAAGTACAAGGGGGAAGGGGGAGGAGGGGCCGCCACGCCGGAGGGGCGGTCGGCCAGCCCCGTGCCGTTCCTCAAGGGGGCGAATAGTGGGTCGCATGTGGTGGTGGGAGATCATGTGAAAGCCAATGGGGTGAGAGAGTGATATATATGATATCATGACTAATGATAAATATAGTTAATTGGTTTTTTTCTTTTCTTTTTTTTTTTTTTTTGGTGAAGTGATGGGTTTGTGAGTGAGCGAGTTTGTGTGCACGAATGCTATTTGCACATCGATGCGACGGCATCGATGTGACAAATAGTATTCATTAATTTCTTTTTTTTTTTTAATTTTTATATTTTAATTATTTAATATAAATATATTAATTTTATAATAAAAACACGTTTTTCGAAAATATTAATTAAAATTCATTTTTACCAAAAGTAAATATTTTTACATTTTTGAAATCTACAAAATGCGTAAGTAATATAAAAATTAATTTTAAATATCAATTAATTCATGCGTTTCTACTTAATCGAATACGCAATTAAATTCATCCCGATTGTCAAAACATATTAAATTTTTAGTTTCTGAAAATTGCGCAATAAATATAAACAAATACAACTACACTTCTAAAATATAAAATTGTCATAAAAACTTTCAAACACCTTAATATAAATAAATTATACTATAAAATACTTATTATACTTTAAAATATTCAATAAATAATTAAAATACTAAAATAAGTTTAGCGCAATTACACACTTTGTATTTGTTTATATTTATTGCGCAATTTTCAGAACAAAAAAATTGACAATTTTATACTTTAGAAGTCTCTTTGTATTTGTTTATATTTATTGCGCAATTTTCAGAACAAAAAAATTAATATGTTTTTATAATCGGAACGAATTTAATTGCGTGTACGAGTAACTAGAAACGCATGAATTACTTGATATTTAAAATTGATGTTTATATTAACTGCGTATTTTGTAGATTTCAAAAATATAAAAATATTTTATTTTGGAAAAAATAAATTTTAATTAATATTTTCGAAAAACGTGTTTTTATTATAAAATTAATATATTTATATTAAATAATTAAAATATAAAAAAAAAAAAATTAAAACAACATCACATCGATGCTGTCGCATCGATGTGCAAATAGCATCACTCGTTTGTGTGATTTTGATCATGTTTATGTGAATTAGAGTTTCGTGTTTTTGATACTCTTAGATTCTATGTAATAGTATAATTGTAAATTGGCTTGTGTAAAAATGAAGATAATTTTTGTAAGGTTGGTGTTAATTATTATTATTATTGTTTATGAAGTAAATAAAAGTAGAGTAATAGTATGTGAGTAAAAAGAGAAAATATAAAAAAAAGAATAAAATTGTATTTTATTCATATGTGATACCCTTTAAATAGAACACAAAAAAGTTTTTTTTTTTTATAGGTCAATTACAATGGTTTGAGTTTGAACCTAGACCTTTGATCTTCAATTCGAACGCTCAATCAACTGAGCTAACAACTTTTGATCAAATGAGTTTTTCTTATTTATCAAGAAATGGTAAATTAATTGTTCACTAATTACAATATTTATAACACGAATGATGTCTCGTTTTTAACAATGTCAGGAATATTCAGTGGGACAGACAAAGGAAAAAAAATATAACTAGATCTTTGACTTCTTGAAAGTATGTATTGGTGATCAATCAGTCTTATAACTCTTCTGAAATATATTAGACGAGTCTAATGTTTAATATACATTTATTGACAAATTCACAATAATTTATACGTTAATCAATGTAGTAAAATTTAATTTTCTAGAAAATTATATTTTTCTTTGAACTTCAAATTCAATCTCAGTTTATTTTGAAAACAAACACATGGAAAATTCTGATGTCCTCATAAATAATAATAAATACGTGATTTACATTTCTGATGTTGAATTTTTGATGATGAGAACTTGGATATTAGATGAGTAATTAAAACTTCGATAAATACTTGATGAAAAACGCGGTTGAATTTTTTTATGGGATCGTGTGTTATAAATTCAGACGAAATTGAGAGAATAATAACTTGGAAAGAGAGACAATATAAAAAATTGTATTTTATTTTTAGAGAGAAAATTTTAAATACACATTTTTATATAACAAACCATCATTTATACACATTGTTTTAAAAAACAATTTTTATATACAAAATTACAAAGTAACCCCTCAGTCCATTAAAGAAACTCTCATCTTCCTCTCTTCTCAATATCCATCTTCCTCTGTTCTCAATCTCGCCAATTAACACATCAATTAAAAAAAAATTGATTATCTTTCTTTTTTTCGATTTTAATTTATTGGGTCTTATCCCCGAATAAGTGTCTAAATTTAGTGATAGAGAGGACACACAAACAAAAAAAATGTTTATCTTCCGAATTTATTTTTTTGGAGCTCATCCTTGGATCAGGTACTAAATTTACTGTACAGGTCAATTTGCAAAAAAAAAAAAAAAGGTTGAGAGGTTTTAAATAATTAAATGGGTGGAATTGAAAAAATACCAAAATTTATGAACAGATTTTACATTTCATTATTTATTGGAAATTGAAACAAATATGTGATTGGAAATTGAAACAAAATATGTGATTTTAACCAACTGCATGAAAGATCAATTGAATTGATTAATAATCCTATTTTTTCTATTTTGCAGAAGTGATGAAGTGCAGACACTACGTGAGGGTAGGGGATAGGAGGTGAACATAAGTCGGTAGGGACGAGTTTTAGTTGAGGGTATTTTAGTCTATTTGATATTATTTGAGATATATAATTATATAAAATGGGGGAATCATGGATCGGGGCATTTGTAAGAGTACAATTACATGTACTACCTATATTTTTTCCAATTTTTGATATAGGGCAGTGTTTCATTATTAACCTTTTCAATGTTTATTAATTAATATAATTACTTATCTAAACATAAAATAACAAAAAAAAAAAAGATATTTAATATATATGAGATATGAAATAACTGCGGTAGAATTCTATGTTAATATCTCCTTGCCAAATTCGCTATGTAGCTGAGGGTTTCAAATCACCCCACAAATCCCAAACTCGACAACGGCGAACGAACCCAACAAAAAAACCTTCGACATTCGTAGATAATCAATTTGTGATATTTTACAAATTCTTGTTATGTAATTCAAATTACAATTTCATAAAATTTCTAGGTTTTTTATTTCACTTTTTGTATTTTAATCAATTTGGGAAAATTTTAGTTGAATTTGAATTTAGCAAGACTATCTAAAAAATGTTCATCATCTTCAATATTTCATATTGGTTTAACATATCTATGATAGATATCTATACATCTATAATAGATATCTATGATAAATATATATACATCTATGATAGATATATTGATATGAAATATCAATGACATATCTATGATAAATATAGATATTTACGACTTTATACATTTTAAAAAATGCCTCTATTTAGTATTTAAAGAATACAAATATCCAAATAAATAAACAAGTAAAAAATATACAATCCGAAGTAAAAAAGAATGGGTGTTTAAAATAATATTAAAATGCAATCGGCCCCATACCCTAATATTACCTATATAAATTATGTTGAGGTATAAGAAAGATAAATCCTTATATAAAAAGGTGTATAAACGAGTACTTACCCTTTATTTATATGTCTCTTTATATAAGACACAAACTAAAATTTACATCTTTTTTTATAAAAAATAGTGTTGTTTATGACTCGAATCGGAACGCAAAAGAGGTCAAAATCGCCGAAGGAGGTTTCGGCGGGCGCCGGAGAAGTTTCGGCGACCGCCGAAAATCAAGAATCGGGGCTGGGCATTTTCCGGGCTTTCGGCGCCCGCCGAATGGGCTTCGGCGCCCGCCAAATGTTTTCTGCGACCGCCAAATGTTTTCTGCGACCGCCGAATTTGAAATGGCGGTCGCCGTTTTGTTCAGCGGGATTTTTCTGCGCAGATTGCGCTGGGTCTTTTTTTGCGTTGCTTTTTGCAATGAGATTTTTGCGTGGATTTATTTAATTAGGGAATTAGAATTATATTAATTATAACACTATTCCTTAATTATTTAGGAGTTATAAATTAGGAAAAGGATGTATTCCTAATTCTAATTGTTACCAATTTGATAGGTTTGCTACACCTATAAATTGAGGTTCTCCGGTAGACGAAAATCATAGAGTGCAATAGAGTGAATTGTAAGCCTCAACGATGTAGTGGATTTCTTTCTTCCCGTGGTTTTTTCCCGTGTTTTGGGTTTCCACGTAAATTGTGTATTCGTTCTTTCGTTTATCTTTTCTTCGCATCTCATATATATTTCGAGAGTCGTGAGGGATTTAGTTTCAATGTCGCAACAAGTGGTGTCACAGCATCGTAAAGAGCGCAACAAGTGGTATCAGAGCTAGGTTACGATCCTGTGACCTGTTATCAAGAGCTTTCGTGGGGATCCCGGACGGGGAATCCATACAAGGCGGGCGTTGCGGATATTGGTGTTTCTAGATCCAGGTGGAGCTCGAGAATATTTTGGGAGATGTCGACGATGGTTGATATTCGGTGTTAGATCGGAACACGTGGTTCTCTTCATGGCGGTTCAAGGTGGAGTTGGTTCAGTGGTTCTAACCAACATGCATCTTGATGATGCGTTGCTGGAGCATGGACGATGTTAAGCGCGATGGAGCCATAAGAGAAGATTTGGAAGAATAGAAAGGTGAGGTATAATTGCACTCTATCCCTCCGGTGATTTGTTTCATGCGGTCGCGGCTTTGCGATCGAGGGAGACGATGAAGGAGGTTTTGAGTAGTGAAAAACCGGGGGAATGTCTTGGTGTCCAGAGTTGGGCAAAGATGAAGAAATTCCAGGGGGTTTGTCCTGCAAGAAAAGGGGCGTGGTGAAAATCTAGGTGAATTTCTTAATGGCCAAGGTGGAGCATGGAAGAAATTCTAGGGGGTTTGTCACTACTGCAAGGAAGATGGCCACGTGAAGGGGGACTGTCAGGCCCTGATGAATCGGAGAAAGGAATCGAAGGTGGCCGATTCCGGAGAAGGAGGTTTCACTGATGGGGAACTCCTGGTTGTCTCTGATTTGGGGAACGAGTGAGGGGTGGATCTTGGATTCTAGATGTTCGATGGTGTCGGTGGATCGGTGGTTATGAGGCATGATACATCGTGTGAGATACGCGGCACGGGAACTGTGAGAATCAAGATGGTCGATGGGCATATTCGAACCCTCGGTACTGCAAGGTACGTTCCGGTCCTGAATGGTAATCTTATCTCTTTCAGACCTTAGATCCGAATGAGTACCAACTTCGTTAAAGGTGGAGTGTTGAAAGTAAGTCTGGGCGACTTATTTTGCGAGGCGAGAGAAAGATTTGGTGGATTGTATGAGCTATGCGGCAACACAATTACCAAGTGGACAACTGCCTCTGTCCAAGGAAGTCATTCGCTAGAAAGTGAGTCGGGATCACTTTTGTTTAAAAGTCATGTGCATGTGTGTTGGTGTCGGGGACACCGGGAATACTAACCCGAATAGTATTCAAAATTTGGATAATCGAGCCTAGGCGTGCTATGGATAGCACTAGATTATTAGCGAATGCAAGTGGTATTGATAGTAGTGGGAAGGCGAGATTTGAGAATGGAGATTGCGTGAAGGTCATAGAGCTTGGTGGTACTCAAGGGATGATCGGTGCAACTTCGCATTCTTGTACTAAGTTTGGTGCGATTCAAACTTAGGTTGCTCATGTTTTGAGAGAGTCCTGCGGGGCTGGGTGGAAGAAAGAAAAATTGGTCTATGATCGTTGGAGGTTGGTGCGGCTTGGAGTCGCGGGGATTCTCGTCAAGGTGGAGATTTGTTGTTTATGACTCGAATCGGAACGCAAAAGAGGTCAAAATCGCCGAAGGAGGTTTCGGCGGGCGCCGGAGAGGTTTCGGCGATCGCCGAAAATCAAGAATCGGGGCTGGGCATTTTTCGGGCTTTCGGCGCCCGCCGAATGGGCTTCGGCGCCCGCCAAATGTTTTCTGCGACCGCCGAATGTGAAATGGCGGTCGCCGTTTTGTTCTGCGGGATTTTTCTGCGCAGATTGCGCTGGGTCCTTTTTTGCGTTGCTTTTTGCACTGGGATTTTTGCGTGGATTTATTTAATTAGAGAATTAGAATTATATGAATTATAACACTATTCCTTAATTATTTAGGAGTTATAAATTAGGAAAAGGATGTATTCCTAATTCTAATTGTTACCAATTTGATAGGTTTGCTACACCTATAAATTGAGGTTCTCCGGTAGACGAAAATCATAGAGTGCAATAGAGTGAATTGTAAGCTTCAACGATGTAGTGGATTTCTTTCTTCCCGTGGTTTTTTCCCGTGTTTTGGGTTTCCACGTAAATTGTGTATTCGTTCTTTCGTTTATCTTTTCTTCGCATCTCATATATATTTCGAGAGCCGTGAGGGATTTAGTTTCAATGTCGCAACAAGTGGTGTCACACAGGGGCGGAGCCAGGATATCATTTCAGGGTGGGCCTAAATTTAAAATATAAAATATAATATATATTATAATAAAAATTTAAGCATAACTCACATTTTATAAATGTTCTCTACGAGTTTTCATTGTTTGAAATCGATCAATAATTACATCATTATCAATGTTAGAAAAAATCTCTTTTTCAACATAAACAACAAGTCTATCATTCAACCAGTCGTCACCCATTCGATTACGCAACCTGTCCTTCACAATATTCATCGCAGAAAATACTCTTTCAACACTTGCCGTAGCAACCGGTAGAATCAATGCCAGAGTCAAGAGCTTGTACACTAAAGGAAACACCTTGTGTTTTTTAGTTTCTACCAACTTCACTGCAAGATCACCAAGCCCTTTCAACTCTTTAAAGGATTCGTTAAAACGCATATCCACAATATAATTTTGAAGTTGATCCTTAAGAATGAGAACATCTGATGTGGAAAAATCTTGTGGATAAAACTCCGTCAATTTTAGTAACTTGTTCTGGTCAAAGGCAGCAAACAAATCCCGAGGAGATAAACAAGCTATACAAAGTAGCAATTCTGTACTTACCTCTGAGAAACGATCGTTCAACTCTTCTTGTTGCAAATCAATTACAGCATTAAATACTTCATATTGATAGTGATTCAAATTTTTTATCTTTGGCGCATTGCGTAGTGGTCGACCACGAACATCAAAACGAATAAAATTGTCATCCATGCTCGGCACATCAATATCATGCTGCTTACAAAATTGACAAACTTCATCAAATAACGAACTCCACCCATCATCTCTCAACATTTGAAGTCGATACCTACAAACTTTAACCAAATCCATAGCATTCACAATATCTTGATCTCTCATTTGCAAAGCTTGTGACAACTCATTTGATATACCCAAGATAATTTTCATCATATGTAAATTGAGCACAAATTCAAAACAATGCATTGACTTCAATAAAATTTCTACCTCGACCTTTTGAATAGAAGTAGGATGTCCGTCCTCATAAATCATCTCAAGCACCTCACCCACCGGAGAAAACATAGAAATCAAGCCAACCAAAGATCTATAATGTGAACCCCAACGTGTATCACCTGCGCGTTGAAGACTAGATTCTTGGTTAAGACCACGACCACTCTGAATATGACCCTTTTCCAATGCCTCAACAACGTAGTTTAAGTTCTTTTCTCGAAGAAGATCGGATCGTTTACAAGAACCTCCAACAAGATTTACCAATTGAGAAACCACACGAAAAAAATCAGCAATGGGAAGACACTTTGTTGCCATGGCTACAAGGGCTAGCTGCAGTTGATGAGCAAAACAATGTATATAATATGCACTCGGATTTTCATTTAAAATAAGGGTTTTAAGCCCGTTGAGCCTCCCTTGCATATTACTAGCTCCATCGTAACCTTGTCCTCTCAATCGAGACATACTCAAATTATATCTAGAGAACATATTATCAATAGCCTCTTTAAGTGAAAGTGCAGCAGTACTAGTGACATGTTCTACTCCAATAAAATGCTCATTTACATGTCCACTAACATCAACATAATGCAAAACAACTGACATCTGTTCTTTTATCGATACATCACGAGATTCATCAACTAAAATAGAATATAGTGAGTCTCCAATATCTTTCAATATAGCATTCACCGTCTCAACTGCACAAGCATAAGCTAAATGTTTTTGAATCATAGGAGATGTTAACTTGCAATTTTTAGGAGCTTTATTCAAAACCACACTAGCAATATTTGTATTGTGATCCCTTAAAAATTCCATGGTGGCAATAAAATTACCCGGATTAAGAGAGTTCTCTGATTCGTCATGACCTCGAAAAGGTAAGCCTAGTCTCAACAAATGCCGCACACAATCAAGAGATGCAGTGAGCCGTAGGCGGTATTCATCTTTTGTCTGTTTTGAATGCTTTTCAAAAACTGTCTGAATATGCACACTTTGATTCATCAATGCATCACATTTCATTCGTGCTTGATTGTGTTCACTATCATGCTTCCCAACATGAGCAGTAAACTTCGATTTATCTTTCCAAATACTAAATCCCTCTGTGACAAAAACATCACCTCCAGATTGTTTTCCTCTATTCGGTTTGAAAAGATAGCAATTGAGACAGTAAGCAGCATCTTTAGATATGCTATATTCCAACCAATCATATTCATTAAACCAAGCAGAAATAAATCTTCTAGACTTTGTTGATGTTGATGATACCTTTTTCATAGGAAACTTATGATCAAATGGTTGGCAAGGACCTTTCTGTAAATAAGTTCTTCGTACTTGATCTATAATCCCAGGTCCGTACCTTGAGATAGGAACTCTCAATCCAGGGTCCGAAGGAAGTTGTGAGGGATCGAACTCATTAATGATGACTGGGCCACCTTCAACCACATTTGCGCGCTGCCCATCTCCATCCGTATTTGAATTTGAAACAACTCTTGTTATTTCAGCATTGCATTCATTTTCTTGTCGGCTTCTTTTTTTAAAATATTTTTCCATGACCTGTTTTGTATATAATACCAAAAAATTAGTATCAAACAATTCAAAGTGAACAACCAATAAAAAACAAGAATGAACTGAATAAAAATGAACATATAAAACAAATCAAAATGAAGTATAAAAATGAATTGAACATACAAACTTTATGCCAACATATAAATTGACCCGTGCAACCTGTCCATTATTAAATTAATCCACTTAAATTAATCCAAACATTCTGCCTATATATAAATGGACCACATGATTTCAAAGTTCAATAAATAAACTAAAATTCATCACTCAATCTCAATGTATAAAAAGCACAATTCACGTATTTTCCCATCCATTTTACAGAGTCAAAGTGGATTTCTCCATCTCTCCTAAATCACAATTACAATTCACATTTTTTTTCATTCGCGAGTCCTTTTCCAAAAAAGTATAATACTAGTATACTACCTCCATCATTCATCAATTGATTTTAATTTTTATTCACAAATTACATTCTTTTTTCAAGAAAAAGAAAAGTTTGATGTTTTTCAAGAAAAAGAAAAGTTTGAAGCAGTAAAAATCAAACCCTAATTTGACTGCGAAGATGGAGTTGGAGGCGACTTCGTTGGAACTTGAGCGCTCAACCCTCGGCTCGACGGCTCGTACAGTCGCGCCTTACGCAGTTGCTCGGTTATTTTCTCCTCAAGAATCTCAACTCTTTTCGTCCGACTGTTCTCTTCACAGTTCAGAGTACGTGGTAGTGGCGCGTGAATGAGTGAATTAAGTGTGTTTTTATATATGTGGGCTCTTAAATGAGATAATTTGTTTTCTTAGAGTGGGCCAATTACTGATGTTGGGTCTTTGAATATGTATAAATTGTGCTGAATATATATAAGTACTAATTTTTTTTTTTCAGCATGGGCCGAGGCCCATGCTCGTCCTTAACTAGATCCGGCCCTTGGTGTCACAGCATCGTAAACAGCGCAACAAATAGTAAATTAATTATTCACTAATTAGAATATTTATATAAGAGTTTCTTATTTCTTACTTAACCATTGAAATTTTACATTTGCATCGCCCCCGTTCTAAAATTAAAAGCTGTGCATTTTTTAACCCGAACATGTCAAAAGTCGTTCTAAGTCACGTGAATAGGAAGACTTATTTCCTCAATTTAATTATTTATGTATGTCGGCAGAATATAATGTACTCCATACTCTTCTAGTTTCCAATTATTTATTGGATGTTTGCACCCGACATTAATTTTTGGTTTATTTATTTTACACGCGAATTGAATTAATTGCATGGAGCACCGTAAAAATTGCACCGCACCGAAGAACACGGGTCCACATGCGGAACTTTTAAGTATAGTATACGGTATACCCCGCCACTACTTGTGATTTGTGAACTGTGATTATATAAGTATAGTTGTGTTACATTTCACTGTACTACGAGAGTACTATATTGTGATTTTCATTTACTATATTTTAATTAAGAAGCGTCAACCTTAATATCCAATTTGTGTAATTTAGTGTTGTTAGAATATGACTCAAAATCGTTCAAAATTGAGGCTCAAAAGTGGAATTCAGAAGCTTACGTTCCAAAGAAGAGTGGTCGAAGTCGAAGCCACAAAAGTTTAACCATAGTCGGGCCAAGACTTCCATATCCGGTCTATGTGCTGAAATTGGTCACATTTGTAATAACAATGTCCATTTGTAGTCTTTTTTCCCTTTATTTTATTTTTCAATTTTTCGAAATTGATTCATTTGGTCAGAAAATTTCATGTTTAGTGACCTACATAGTCACAGAGATCAACAACTCAATGCACCATTTCATATAATTTCATGTCTCAATGATTTACTTACTGTTTCATTAATTAAAAAACAATTCATTAAAAAAAACAACAACATAATTAATTACTTAATTAAAAATTATAACATAAAAATAATTAAAATTTTAAAAATACTAAATGATTACGATTTTTGAATTATATAATATATATTTTAATTAATAACAAATAATAAAAAATTAACTAATTACTGACAAAACGTACAATGCAATTTTTCTTTAAAAATACTAAAACAATTAATTGATTACCAAGTCTCATATTCTATAATTTTTATGACATAAATAATAATTTTAATTAAAATATATAATTTTATAAAATAATGCTAAATTTATATTTTAATTTGAAAAATTAAATTATTTTTTGTCGTGACACTATGTATTATCATATCATTAAATAAAAATTATAAAAATGTGACAAAGAATCAAGAAAGAGTACTAGTACTCCGTATTTTTTATTAGGGTGACTTGAGTGGACTCGAGTCAAAACTTCAAAATGTAGTAAAATCCCACTAAATCAATTGATAATATCTAGTATTCTAATAAAAAAATATACCGAGTAAAAAAATATGATTACTTAGAAAACACTACTCCCTCCACTTTTTAGTTCTAGACCATTTTTTCGAGATTAAAAAAATGTTATTTTTTAAAAAAAATGAAAATTTTAAATACATTTTAAAATTAAAAACTAAAGTAATTGTTAAAGTTAAAAAATATAGGTAAAATGAAAAAGTATTTTTTTTTTTGTTTTGGGAAATATATATTATTGTGAAATATTTATTTACAAAAAGTGGTCTTATGGTTATTTAATTGAGGAAGTATTTTTTTTTTAAATATTATTGCTTAAAAAGAGGTCTATCAGACTATCACTATTCTTGGAGCACTACTATGTGCTATTTTAAGTGTAGATCCATACACTATCGTGTGTGTGGGTGATTGTGTGTAGAGCTGCACATTCGGGCCGAACTGGCCGGTTCCGAGCTATTCGATTCAGGTTCATAAGGTTCAAGTTTGGGGTTTCGATGAACCGAACCCGAACCGGTGAAAACAGGTTCAAAGTTCAAGTTCAATCCGGTTCATGTTCAAGTTCTGAACCGATCGGTTCAGGTCCGAACCTTAAAACCGATTTTTTCTTTTTTTAAATTTTATAGGTAGCGACCGCTACATGAAGATAGCGGTCGCTACATCACCCGCTACCAGGTCGCTACTTGTCCGCTTGCCATCCGCCAATTTTTGTACAAATTGGGTTTTTTTTCATCGGAGATGTAGCGACCGCTACCTTCTATGTAGCGTCGCTACCCTTAGAAAAATAAAATAAATAAATTTTTTTAGTTTTTGAAAAGTTTTTTTTTTATAATTAATTTTTTAAAAAAGGTTTTTAGAAAAAATAAAAGGTTTTATGTAGTCGATTTATTTTTAGAAATAATGTGAAAAAATGAAAATTAAATAAAAATTGGACTTGAATTTAATTTTAATATCGAAAAATAAAATAATATTTTTAGTTTTCGATACCAAAACAAAGTGCGTACGTATTCTAGTTGAGGGTCAAAATCCACGTAGTTCTTAAAAAAAAATTTAAATAAAAATTGGAGTTGAGTTTAATTTCAAATTCAAATATGTGGTAAATTCAAATTTATTCCACGTAGTTCTTAAAATAAAATTTAAATAAAAATTGAATTTGAGTTTAATTTCAAATTCAATTACGTGGTAAATTTAAATTTAAAAATTAAAAGTTTTAAGAATATTGTAAATAATTTTATTTTTAATTAGTATCTATAAAAGATAAAAAAAATAAAAAATTATTCGAGTCGAACTGGCCGGTTCAGGTTCGGAACCGGACCAGATCAACCTTGAACTTAACTCAAACCTGTTAAAACCGGTCCAAGGTTCAGATTTAGGTTCCGAATCGGCCGATTCAGGTTTATTCGGTTTTGGTTCAAGTTTCGAATCGACTGGTTCAGGGTCGAATCGGACCGAATGTGCAATTCTAATTGTGTGTATTTAATATAATAATATAAATTTATGATCAAAATATACATGATGTACTCCACTCATAATAGCATAAATAAAACCCTATCGTTCAAAGGATAATTGGTTTGGGACGGTGGTATCATAATTATTAAAAAATTAAAAAAGTATGACAAAGGATCAAAGAAGAGTAGTAATCTGAGTGGACTCGAGTCCAAACTCCAAAACGGAGTAGTAAATAATACCGCTAAATCAATTACAACTAAATACTCCAAAACGGAGTATCTATTTTGATTTTTTAATGATAAATATAAAAATATGAATACTATAAACACAAAATTCTTCCATGTTGACACAATTTTCCTGCAACTCGGTCCCTGTCACTCGCTTTTTTTGGCATAAACAATTCCTAATTCTGAAAAGATTCCAAACGTGCCCTCGTTTCATTTCTTTCTATTCCCACTTTACCCTTTTAATTTGGTTTGGTATCTATGGCTATCACCTTTCTCACCTTTGTGTATGCACACTCCACACCCACACAATTTCATATGTGCATTTCTCTTACATGCACACATGGACTTGCATCAAAATCATCTACACTATAAATCACCCCATCCCCATCACCTCTAATAAACACAAGCTGCTTTACTGATAATTACTTCTTGAAAAGGGGCAAGTAAAAAAGGAAAATATATAAATATATATATTTTCCGCCCCTTTTCCCTTTAGCCCCCAAGAAGAAAACAAAAACCCATCAAATTAGTATCTTGAAATCAAGATCCCTGTTTTTATTTTCTACCAAGATTTGATTTTTTGGGATGGGGAAGGTGGTGGGATTCTGGGTTTTGATTTGTGTTTTGTTTGTTTTGAGGAAATGGGGTGTCGAAAGCTCTGAACTTGAAGAGTTTTTTGGGAGCGATAGTAATATTTCAGATGCGTCGTTTTTGGAGTCTATGTCATTGTTGGACTCTGTTCATGAAGCTTCAGCTGCTGCTGCTGCTGTTCCTGAAAATGCTCTCATGGTGGGCCTTACTCTTATTCCTGGAGCTGCTGCCAAAGGCGCTGGTACTATCCCTAATCTCACTCTCTCAATCTGAAGTTTTTTGTTATTGGTTTTTTGGTGGATAAAAATTGGATCTTGGTTGGAAGATTTGATTTTTTGAAGTAGCTCTGTAGTAACTAGATTGATGACACCTCCGCTGCTTAGCCGCATTCGATGTTACGGTTCATTATCGATACGGTTGTCGTCATTAAATTCAACTCAACCTACACATTTGCTGCTGGTTAATGTAGTTGATAAAATTGCCCACTTGCCTCGGTGTGTATTTTGAAATTTCGAATCGGAGTATTGAAATCTTTCAACTTTTTTGGCAGTGTGTTTGGATGGAACACTGCCTGGCTATCACTTGGATCGCGGGTTCGGGAGCGGAGCAAACAGTTGGCTCATCCAGTTAGAGGTTCGTTCATTCGTGCACGACTCTTTCAGATGTTGACATTTTAATAGTATGCAAAGCTTGTGGCCTATGATATGCCTCGGTCTCTGTTTGTGCAGGGTGGGGGGTGGTGTAACACTAAACGGACCTGCATCTATCGCAAAACCACGCGTCGTGGGTCCTCACGCTTCTTTGAGACAGTACTTCAATTTACAGGGATACTTAGCAACAAGGCTGAAGAAAATCCAGGTTCCAATCGAACAAAAGCGCACTGTAAAAACCCAGGTTTCTCGTCATTTGTGTAATTGTAATATTTTTGTTTTATATGCAGACTTTTTTAACTGGAATAGAGTGAAGGTACGCTATTGCGATGGGGCTTCGTTTTCTGGTGAAGGTGAAGATAAGGTATGACGTGCCTACCATTTTTAATTCCTGGAAAACTGCATTATCGTCTATTTTGTGGAAGACGGCAATATGTAAAATAGCATCATACTTACCACAAAAATAGTGTAGGCTAATGGGTTGTACTATAGAGGACGACGAATATGGCAAGTTGCAATGGAAGAGTTAATGTCGAAAGGAATGCGCTATGCGGATCGAGTAATCATCGTTAACTGATTCGATTTCCTATATAACTTATCAGATGGTAACTTTTGCATGAGATAACACGTTGTCCCTTTTCAGGCACTTCAATCCGGTTGCTCAGCTGGCGGTCTAGCTTCAGTTTTGCATTGTGACAAATTCGCAGCTTTATTCACACGAAAAACCAAAGTGAAGTGTCTAAGCGACGCCGGATTATTTATGGATGCGTAATTTCCGATATCTTCTTAATTGTAGCTTTATATTGCAATAAGAACTTGTTTTTTTTGGTGTTTATTATTCAATTTTTTCGTGCAGTGCTGATGTGTCTGGGTGGCTCACGCTCAGAAGTTTCTTCAACGGTGTCGTTACTTTACAGGTACCTACTTTGTACTAGTAATTTTAAAATTTTATTTTATTTTGGCAAAATTCGACAACATCGACCATGTTTCACATAACATAACAGGGTGTTCAACCAAATTTACCGAGGTCTTGTACCAGTAAACTCGATCCAACATCAGTAAGTCTGCTGCCCGTTTATTTACGCGGTTGAGCCATACAATGTTCACCTTTTTGAATTCTTATTATCTATTTTCCGTGTCTGTTTTCTCAGTGCTTCTTCCCTCAGAATCTAATCGCCAACATCAAAACCCCGATGTTTATTTTGAATGCTGCCTATGATGTATGGCAGGTAAGAGACGATATTTCAGTATTTTGCTTCTAGTTAGAACACGATTCACATCGGCAGTCTATTAGTCGGACCTGGGTCCGTGTAGATAAACTGTATCCGCTTTCCTCTATATCCATTATCCAGGTCCAACAAAGCTTGGCTCCTTCGAGATCGGATCCTGGGGGCACATGGGTTGCTTGTAAACTGAACAACGAAAATTGTACAACATTACAAATCCAATTCCTACAGGGTAATAAAAAGTTGTTTTAAGCTAGCTCTCATATATATCGTATTCGAAGCACGTTTTTCGGAATTCATTGGATAAATTACTTTTACTCGTTGAACAGGTTTTAGAGATCACATGGTGAGTGCAGTATCGAGATTTTCGAGCTCAAGGAAGAATGGGCTCTTCTTGAATTCTTGCTTCGCCCATTGCCAGTCAGAGAAGCAAGACACTTGGTTCGCTGACAATTCCCCCGCCCTTAACAATAAGGTAAAACCTATTGTTTTGTGTGTTTGCAAGTGCCCACTTATGCTTAGAATCTAAATTTGGCTAAAAACATGCAGTCGGTTGCGATGGCTGTCGGGGACTGGTATTTCAATCGAGCAGCTGTAAAGTCTGTCGACTGTGCATATCCGTGCGACTTGACTTGCCACAACCTGGTATTCAAATGAACACCAGGGTAGGTTTATTATTATTATTATTATCATTTCTGATTCTATACACATAAATACTGCTGCTGTCGTAAGACAGTACGTGCGCCGAAGACAATAGTAACCTTAATTGCCGTAAACATTATGATACTTGATTGGATGCATTCGACTATATAAATTTCACATTCTTGTGAGATTTCGGTGGTAGTTTAAATTATTTTTGATTCCGATGTTATGATCAAACATGGACAATAAAATTGTGTCACGATCTGACTGATGGGGTCAATGGTATGAGAACAAATGTCACAATTTGACTCGATAGTTTGACCCATGGACTTGAAACAGCTCCCGATTTCTATGATTACATTCCAAATCAAGTCAAACGCGGTTCTTTCACATTTGGGTTAGAAGTCGTAAACGTGGCTTTGGTATATGATGTTATTCCCAATTGTTAGATATCTCACGCTTTCGTGGACTTTTAAGGTGATATTGGCTCAAATCTAATACACGAAAAGAAAAAAGTTGCTCGGAGAGAATCACTATTCACTATCACTCCTCTAATCACTCTGGGAAAAAAGTCTTAAAGTGTGCACTTTTGTCCTGTTGAGATTGAAAATTACTTTCCATATACTGTGTTTTCTTCTTATACATAGATACATACAAGATTAGGTAGGTATTAGGTGAAGGGCCTTGTAAGTGTGATCCATCAGGCTAATGGGGGTACTACTTGTGTCATACCTCGTTTCGATTTGTCTCGTGTTTCTTTCGTGTGAAAGGGTCGTCGTTGGAAGTTACAATGTCGACGAGTTCTTAGGGACGAACAAAGCAGATGTTGTTTCTGCCGATCCTCTCTTGGTGGATCTTACTCTTATCCCGAGATCCGGCAAGGCTGGTACTTTTTTTCTCTTCTCTCTTTCTCACTCTTCGGGTTTAGGGGAATGTTCGATTCGACTTTTTGCGTTGTGAGGGCTAATTCTTATTGTGCATGACTTTTGAAGTGTGCTTGGATGGATCAGCACCTGGCTATTACTTGGATCACGGGTCTGGGTCTGGAGCAAACAGTTGGCTCATCCAGTTAGAGGTTCGTTTCCTGCTATTTTTTTTTTAATATGTTAACAAAGGAATTCAATCGTAATCATTCTTCACACACTCGTTATTTCGGGATTCAATTGTATGTGACTTGTTGCAGGGTGGAGGTTGGTGCAACACTATTAAAAGCTGCATCTTACGCAAAAAGACTCGTCATGGATCGTCAAAATACTTTGACAAAGCTACTCCATTTGCAGGAATTCTTTCGAACAAAGAAAGCGAAAATCCAGGTTTTAGTCGTAGAAGCATTGATACTTTGTTTTTTGTTTTTTAAAGTTTTATATATCAAAACGCGGCTTTTGTATAAGCAGCCTTTCATAATTGGACTAGAGTAAAGGTACCATATTGTGATGGTGGTTCGTTTGCTGGGGACAGTGAAAATAAGGTACGAACGACTCCTTACAAATGTCGCCTTTTGCTTCTGATTCTTTCAATCCAAAGACTAAACGCAAACCATATACATTAGCGTAGACTGCAGGATTGCAGTTTAGAGGGAAACGCATATTTCGAGTCGTGATGGAAGAGCTTATGTCGAAGGGAATGAACAATTCAATCCAAGTAATATATACTTATCTACTTACATATATATATATATATATATATATATATATATATATATATATATATATATATCGTCTCTCTCTCTTTTTCGTATATTTATTTTGTAACTACACTTCAGGCACTTCTCTCGGGTTGCTCCGCCGGTGGCCTAGCTTCTATACTGCATTGCGATAAATTCCGACGTATAATTCCGGCAACTACCGAAGTGAAGTGCCTCAGTGATGCCGGATTATTTATGGACGCGTAATTCAATTCATTTCCCGTGTATTCTAATCTATGCACAAAGCATTGTTTTTTTAATGTTCACTAATAAAGCATTTCGCTCGCTGCAGTGCTGATATATCCGGTAGACGCACAATGAGGGAGCTATTTATAAAAGTTGTGCGCTTACATGTACGTACGTTCGTACTCATCCAATGTTTCCTAATCTTAATCCCTCGATCCTTACCATCTATTCGTGTATCGTAAAACAGAACATCACGAAAAGACTTACAAGAAATTGTCCGAAGCACTTTGACCGAGCTTCGGTAAGTCTACTACAGTACAAGTTTTAGTTTCTCCAACGCCTAATTTGTGTTTTTTCGACTCTCATCTTTCGGTTTATTTTCTCAGTGCCTCTTCCCACAGAACTTGATCAACCACATCAAAACACCGTTATTTATTTTAAACGCCGCCTACGATTCATGGCAGATACGAGAAAGCTTGGTTCCCGATCCTAAGGGCACCTGGAAAAGCTGTATATCGAACTACACGACATGTTCAGAAAAACAGATGGACTTTTTTCATGGTACGTAAAACACAACCAATAACTCTTTGCATTTGCATCATCGATTACTTACGAATGAATTTGTGGTGTCGAAGATTTCAGGAAACAAATGTTGAACGCGACAAAAGTCTTCGCGGGCTTGAGAAAAAACGGGCTATACATAAATTCTTGCTTTTCTCACGGGCTGTCAGAGAGGCAGGACACGTGGTTCGGGCCTCGTTCTCCCACTATAATGGGCTTGGTAATGAACCCTTCGATTTATTCTTGTATCGTGTATATATTCTGTGTATATATTCTTAATTTAACTCGATCGGTCGTGTGCTGAAATCTGCAGTCGATTGCGGATGCTGTCAGCGACTGGTGCAACCATGGAGTACATATCAAAGAAATCGAGAGTGAGTCGGTGGGCCCCACCTGTCACAACCTGGTATTCAGAGGATGATCCAACCGAAGAACTTGATATGAGTTATACATTATACTACCTAAAGATTTTGAATCATAGTACAGTATCATACATTTGAGTTATTTTTTATTATTTTCATCGAAAATTATTACAAGGCTTTCTCATGCGTTGTATAACTTTAGTTTTGATCTGTTAAGTTCGTTTGCCAACTGAACTACCTAACTTAATTCATGAACTTATAGAAAAAAAGTAAAAAACAATTACTAACATAAATAAGATTCTTAGTAGTAATATTTGCTTAATAAATATTAAAAATATTGATATTTTGTTTTTGAAGTTGGATATGTTATGTTTTTTTCAGAAACCATTAAAGTGAAATAAAACTCATTTGATATGATCTAAAGTGTAACGTTAAAGTGAAATATAAAACTCATTAAATTGATCTAAAGTACTATAAATTAGCAAACTAAAATTGAGACTGCTTTTAATGACATATTTAATTAATATTTTATTTTAATATTATTATTATTATTATTATGGAATACATTAATCAATTATTGTTATGAAAGACAAATCGAGATTTTATTCAAAAGTATTTATGATTTTGTACTAAAAAGTCAAATTCCATGCTGGAAGTCAACTCTGGAATCATTGTCGGTGCATAACGACACAGAAAAAGGTAAAAAAAAATCAGACAAAAAGATGGGGTAAGAGCATCTCCATTTGTATACCTAAATATAGGTACAATTTAATTGCCACATCATAAAATTATTTGTACCTATCAATTTGTACCTAAACATTCCAATGGTTTGAGGTACAATTCTTCTTCTTTTTCCATGTGGGACCCACAATATAAAACACAAACCAATTTGTACCTAGTATCAAATATTTGATACTCAATTTTATCTCTCCTAATTTGTACCTCCATCCCCAATGGTATACCTAGGTACAAATTGTTGCCACGTTGGATTTGTACCTACCATTGGGGATGCTCTAAGAGCAAAATGACTCTTGCCATTTGCTATTTTGGCCAAAAAATAGCTTTTGTCATTTGCCATTTTTAAAATATACTCCAATGGTATAAAAATAGCTAGGACCATTTTTTATTAAAAAAATAATATTTTTATCTTTTTGATATTTTTTTAATATTATTTTTTTTCATAAATTATATATACAATATTAAAATTTAAAATAATTTATTAAATTGATCACCTATCAAATCAAGTACCAACTACCAACCTATACTTTGATATTAAATTAAACAACTCAATCAACTCTACAACAATCACATTAAATTGTTCATCAAATTCACATCTTTAAATTATATATACAATAGTAAAATCTAAAATAATGTATTAAATAAATATAGTTTTTTTTACGTAAATTTCATTTTATTTTTTTTTGTGTGTGAAAATTTTGAATTTATTGAAAAGTAATTATTTTTTTATTATTAATAATAATTAAATAAACAAAAATTTTACTATTTTATTAATTAATTTATGTGTAGTGTGAGGTGGCAAAAATAGCCCTGCCCATTTTCTCACCCAAATAATAGAATAAATGGCTAGAATTTTAGTCATGGCTATATTTTGGCCCTTGCCATTTTCACCACTGGGGTAAGTTTTTTTTTGTTTTTGCCAAACTTAAGAGTGTATTTAATTTCTATTTATCTTTGTCCAATTATTGACAAATATCCTTTTTTTTATTTAATTATACTAGCACCACCCCATCGTCTAAAATGTTAAAGAAAAAAATGTTTTCATACTTTGGATACAGAAATTAAAAAAAAAAGTTATTTATATTCTGATGAAAAAAATATAAAATTAAAAATATATATTTGTATTTAAAATAAATAGTAAAAGTAATTATGAGTATAGAGTTGAAAAAGTAAATATAAATGTAAGTGTATAATTATATTTTAAAGTAAAAAAAATGTAATTTATTTGTAAGTATGTAAAGATATAGGTTCAACATCTATTTAAAGTAATTGTGTAGATATAAATGAGACAAATTGATTAATTACATAATACTACTACGGAGTATTTTATTGACGTGTGATGTAAGATAAGCATAAACACGAGGATTTCGTTGATTTCGAAGAATGGCGAGAATTAACAAATCAAAATTTTGTTGATTTTTAAATTTTTTGAAATTTGATAAATCTTCAAGAAAAATATATACTAGGTTAAATCTTCAAGAACAAGAGATTTTTAAACATAATTAATTACAACGGATATTTTACAAAGAATCGGTGGCAATTGATCCTATTTGGGACCGATTTGTTCAATCGCAATTGACCTCGTCAAAAGTTCACTTTATTAGGTTTATTAATACACATAAATATTCTACTGTCGTAAAACAGTTGACCATTATGATACTTAAATGGCTGCATTCGCGCGACTATATAAATTTCACATTCTTGTGAGATCGATTTCACATGAGTATGCTCGAAATTGGACAATAAAATTGTTACATACATAAGTATGATCAAAATTAGACCCTATTGTCTGACCCGTGGACTTGAAACAGGGGCATTCACGCCGCTCCCGAGTCAAACGCAAACGCGGTTCTTTCAAATTTGGGTTAGAAATCGTATACGTGGCTTCTCTATATGATGTTGTTCTGCATTAATTGTTAGATATTTCACGCTTCCATGGACTTTTAAGGTGATATTGGCTCAAATCTAATACACGGGAAAAAAAACAGTTGCTCGGACTTCGGAGAGAATACTATTCACTATCACTCCGGGAAAAAAAGTCTTGAAGCGTGCACTTTTTTCCTGTTGAGGTTGAAGATTACTGTATTTTCTTCTTATACATAGATACATACAATGTTAGGTAAGTATTTAGGTGAGTGTGATCCATCAGGCTAATGGGAATGCTTGTAGTATACCTCGTTTCGATTTGTCTTGTGTTTGTTTGGTGTGAAAGGGTCGTCGTTGGAAGTTACAATGTCGACGAGTTTTTTGGGACAAACAAAGCAGATGTTGTTCCTGCCGATGCTCTCAAGGTGAATCTTACTCTTATCCCGAGATCCGGCAAGGCTGGTACTTTTTTTTTCTCTTCTCTCATTCTTCGGGTTTTGGTGAATGTTCGATTCGAGTTTTTGTGTTTTCTTTTTGTGCATGACTTTTGAAGTGTGCTTGGATGGATCAGCACCTGGCTATTACTTGGATTACGGGTCTGGGCCCGGACTAAACAGTTGGCTCATCCAGTTAGAGGTTCGTTTCCTGCGATTTGTTTTTACATGTTAACAAAAGGAATTCAATCGTAATCATTCTTCACACACTCGTTATTTCGGGATTCAATTGTATGTGACTTGTTGCAGGGTGGAGGTTGGTGCAACACTGTTGAAGAATGCATCTTTCGCCAAACGACTCGTCATGGATCGTCAGAACACTTTGACCGAACTCTTCCATTTACAGGAATTCTTTCGAACAATGCAAGCCAAAATCCAGGTTTTAGTCGTAGAAGCATTGATACTTTTTTTTTTTTTTTAAGTTTTATATATCAAAACGCTACTTTTGTATAAGCAGCCTTTCACAATTGGACTAGAGTAAAGGTACCATATTGTGATGGTGGTTCGTTTGCTGGGGACAGTGAAAATAAGGTACGAACGACTCCTTACAAATGTCGCCTTTTGCTTCTGATTCGTTCAATCAAAAGACTAAACGCACACCATATACATTAGCGTAGACTGCAGGATTACAGTTTAGAGGGAAACACATATTTCGAGTCGTGATGGATGAGCTTATGTCGAAGGGAATGAACAATTCAATCCAAGTAATATATACTTATCTACTTATATATATATGTATATCGTTTCTCTCTCTTTTTCGTATATTTATTTTGTAACTACACTTCAGGCACTTCTCTCGGGTTGCTCTGCTGGTGGTCTAGCTTCTATTCTGCATTGCGATAAATTCCAACGTTTGCTTCCGGAAACTACCGTGAAGTGCCTCAGTGATTCCGGATTATTTATGGACGCGT
This sequence comes from Euphrasia confusa, assembly GCA_954870475.1. NCBI lineage: Eukaryota > Viridiplantae > Streptophyta > Magnoliopsida > Lamiales > Orobanchaceae > Euphrasia > Euphrasia confusa. Next base: position 8,419,730 of record OX940956.1, on the reverse strand, counting down.
AATTCAATTCATTTCCCACATCTTCTATGCACAAAGCATTGCTTTTCAAAATGTTCACTAATATATATCACTTCATTCGCTGCAGTGCTGATGTATCCGGTAGACGCACGATGAGGGAGCTTTTTTTTCAAGTTGTGCGCTTACATGTACGTACATACGTACTAATCCAATGTTTCCTAATCTTAATCCCTCGATCCTTACCAATCTATTCGTGTATCGTAAAACAGAACATCACGAAAAAACTGACGAGAAATTGTCCCAAGCACTTTGATCAAGTTTCGGTAAATCTACTACAGTACAAGTTTAAGTTTCTTCAATGCCTAATTTGTTCTTTTTTTTTTCCTGACTCTTATCTTTCGGTTTATTTTCTCAGTGCTTCTTCCCACAGAACTTGATCGACCACATCAAAACACCGTTGTTTATTTTAAACGCCGCCTACGATTCATGGCAGATACGACAAAGCTTGGTTTCCAAGACCGCTGATCCTAATGGGACCTGGAAAAGCTGCAAATCGAACTTCACGACATGTTCAGAAATACAGATGGACTTTTTTCATGGTACCTAAAACTCAACCAATAACTCTTTGCATTTGGTTGCATATATCATCACTTACGAATGAATTTGTGGCGTCGAAGATTTCAGGCATCAAATGTTGAACGCGACAAAAGGCTTCGCGGACTCGAGTAAAAACGGGCTATACATAAACTCTTGCTTTTCTCACGGGCTGTCGGAGAGGCAGGACATGTGGTTCGGGCCTGATTCTCCCACTGTAAATGGCTTGGTAATCAAACCTTCGATTTATTCTTGTATCGTTTATATATATATATATATTCTTAATTTAACTCGATTATCTGCACTTGATAAAATCTGTAGTCGATTGCGGATGCTGTCAGCAAATGGTGCAACGATGGAGTACATATCAACGCTGTCGAGAGTGAGTCGTGCGGCCCCACCTGTCCCAAACTGGTATCCAGAGGATGATCAAACCTTGCTATGAGTTATACATATACATTATACCTTATACTTACCTAAAGAATTTGAATCATACATTTGAGTTATTTTTGATTAATTTCATCGAAAATCATTTTTGATGAAAATGAAATGCGAATCGATTATTCAGCTTATTCATTCTAGTTTTTATTTTAGTTCTGATTTGTTAAGTTCGTTTGCCAACTGAACTACCTAAACCTAATTCATGAACAAATAAATAATGTAAGGTTTTTAAGACCTTTTTTTTTTATTATTGAAAACGGCTAAATTGAATTGAACACTTAAGCTAAACTGAATTGAAACTAAATTGATTTTTTTTTTATAAATTATTTAATATTTTTAAAAAAATATTAATAATATTGTTACATTAACTAGATTGTATATTTAAAATTATTGATTGAAATTATTTTTTTTTCTTTTTTTTATTTTAATTTATTTTGAAACAAATTTAATCGAGGAACTGAACTTAAACGATCCGAATCTGAACTGAAATTAAGTTTGAACAAAATATACAAAAATATTGATATTTTGTTTTTTTTTAGTTGGAAATATTGTTATGTTTTTTCGAAAACCAGTAAAGTGAAATAAAACTAATTAAATTGATCAAATCATAAATTATGAAACAAAAATTGAGACTACTTTTAATGACATATTTAATTAATATTTTCCTTTAATTTTTTTTATTTATTATGAAAGTTATATACTATGGAATACACTAATCAATTATTGTTATGAAAGACAAATTCAGATTTTATTGAAAAAAGTATGTGTATGATGTTGTACTAAAAAGTCAAATTCCATGCTGGAGTCAACGCTGGAATCATTGTCGGTGCATAACGACATAGAAAAATGTAAAAACAATCAGACAAATAGATGGGGGAAGAGAGGGTGTATTTCTTTTCTATTTTTCTCTGTACAATTATTGAGAAATACCCTTCTTATTTAACTGTACAAGCTTTAATTAACACTCCAATCCGATCCAAAATATTAAGAAAAAATGTCTCCATACTTTGTCGATAGAGAAACTAAAAAAAAAGTTATTTATACTCTTTTTTGTTTATTATTAATGAACAGATGAAATATAATTGTATTTAACATAAAAAAAATTACTCTCTCATATTCATATAACATGTCATTTTAAACTCAATCACAACTTCTAATAATAATTATAATTTCATACTTTAACTTTAGGGAAAAATGGCAATAAGGCCAATTTTCAACATTTTTTCGGCAATAAGGCTTTCGAAAAATTACGCGTGCCAATTAGGCCGCCTAAAATGTGTAAAGACTTAATTGCCTTTCTCCCTCTTTTCTCCCCGTTGGCGTGGTATACGCAAAACAGAAACCTGAATCCCTAATCTCTGTGCTCTCTCCCGGCCGATTTTAGCACGCCGCCGCCGCGGGGCCCGACGACGACGACCTCAACATCGCCCGCGAGCTCCTCCTCTTCCGGAAGCTCCAGCTCCGAACGGAGTCACCTTCCTCGTCGATCCGAACGGAGCTCGCGATCGATCTCCTCTCCCGCCTCACTGAATCGGGCGGCGACGCCGCACCAGATCTCCAACGTCAAGCCACCACCACCATGGCGCCGCCGTCGAAGCCTCCCCGAGTTCAAGCCGCCGCTGGTTGTCGGCCTTCTCGAACACCTCCTCCTCACCTCGCCGGCAAATGACGTTCGGTTCTACAATGCCTGGGTGGACTACGACGGCGTGGAAGATCGACTCGAGGATCTGCGCCTCGACGAAATACCCAAGGGGCGGGTGTTTCTGGAGTGCTCGCAAGGTGTTCGATGAAATGACAAGGAGGAAGAGAAGACCGTGAATTCGATTCGTCAGGTTTTGATCGAAAGAGGCTTGCTTCCTGCTAGGCACGATGAATTATTTGTTTCGTTTCAGGTTCTGCAATTCAAGTTTGCCTAGCGATATTACAGTGGTGGTGGATGAAGTAAACTTCCATCTTCACAAGGTATATTTTATTCATAAATTGCAATCTCATTTCATGAGGTGGTTGTATTTGTTTTGATGGCTTGCTGATGCAGATATAAAAAGCAAAGATCGTGTCTTGTTGCCCAAGCTAGTTTTATTATTTTATTTATTTATTTTACTAGGGTTTTAGTACTATTTATATGTTTGAGTATTTTCATTTATGCGGTAGTTGTTTTTATTGGAATAAAATAGTTCTTTCGTTGAAATACCTAGTATACGTAGTATCAAGGTTTTCTCGAATCTTTAATCAAATTTCGGTATTCTTCGGAATCAACGATCTTTGATCGGTTAATCCTCGGCATTCTTCGGAATCAACGAGCTTTAATTGTGTGTTTCTAGCTTCCGCCTGCATCAGTTGGTATCAGAGCCGAACGATGCCTCCCCGTCCCCGGCCTGCTCGCGAATCCGCCGTTGAGGCCGCAGCCCGTCGCGACGCGGACGTCGCCGCCTTAAGCCGCCAAATCGCAGCCCTCGCCGTCGATCTCGAGGAGCTCCGCCTTGCTGTTTCCAACAAGCTATCGTCACCTCCACGCCGACCGATCCCCGCGCTTGAGCGCACCCTTGTTGATGAACTCGATCCATATGATGATTTGGAAGACGAATCAGCCCCGATATGGGATGACGAGCCAATTTGGGATGCCGAGCCAATCTGGGACACCGAGCCTACCGAGCCTACTGAGCCAATCTGGGATGCCGAGCATGCCGAGCCCGATGAGCCAATCTAGGATGTCGAGCCTGCCGAGCTAGTCGAGCCGATGTGGGACGCCGAGCCCGTCGAGCCGATGTGGGACGCCATGCCCGTCGAGCTGATCTGGGACGCCAAGCCCATTGAGCTGATTTGGGACTTCGAGCCACTTTATCAATCCACTACCCATGAGTCGACTCTCCCTGTTGTTGCTACCTCTGCGTCGGTTCTTTCAGCCACTACCCTTGCGCCACTTCAACGTGTCGCTGCGCTTGCGCCGTGCCCTCTGGTTTGCTGACGATTGGTGTTTGATCCCGGCATCATCCTGTTCGATTTTCAGGTTCGCGGTCGAACCTTCTCCAAGAAGGAGAGAATGATGCAGATATAAAAGACAAAGATCGTGTCTTGTTGCCCAAGCTAGTTTTATTATTTTATTTATTTATTTTAGTAGGGTTTTAATACTATTTATATGTTTGAGTATTTTCATTTATGCGGTAGTTGTTTTTATTTGAATAAAATAGTTCTTTCGTTGAAATACCTAGTATACGTAGTATCAAGGTTTTCTCGAATCTTTAATCAAATTTCGGTATTCTTCGGAATCAACGATCTTTGATCGGTTAATCCTCGGCATTCTTCGGAATCAACGAGCTTTAATCTTGTGTTCTTGCTTCTGCCTGCGTCACTTGCTTCCTGCTAGGCACGATGGATTATTTGTTTCGTTTCAGGTTCTGCAATTCAAGTTTGCCTAGCGATATTACAGTGGTGGTGGATGAAGTAAACCTCCATCTTCACAAGGTATCTTTTATTCATAAATTGCAATCACATTTCATGAGGTGGTTGTATTTATTCGCGTCTCTAATTCTTGGATTGAATTCTTGTTGAATGGTGTTGTGGCTAATATGCAAAAATCCAAAAAGGAGATTTTACTTTTTAATCCTCAAAGTGATTTCCACCACTGGAGTGATATGAGGAAATGTCGAATCGATCACATGGAGACATATTGTGCTCATCGTTCACAATAGCACTTCATCTACTGTTGATTCATTAAATGTGATTGGAAAATGACTCGAGTTTTGATGACAGGGTCGACGTTTGTGTATTCGACTTGAAACATACTGTTTACATTCCCATTTTTTGTTCTTTTTGATTTATCCGGTGGTGCACATATTGTTCTTTTTTGATTATTTGTGATAAGGTTCATGGTTCCACTTTTTTTTTAATTCCCTTTTCACTTGTTAACTTGCTTTCTCACTGTACATGAGAAATATTGTGATTACATCGCAATATATTTTTTCTTTGCTTTCTGGATCATTTGTGGGATTAATTTCCTGGGAAATGCAATCTTGTTGAATATCATTTGTGTGTGATTTATCTATCCATTGTAGGAAATGGGAATTCGAGAAGCTAGTGTACAAGGATGTTCTCGACCCCATTATTTTTGTGTTGAAAGTTTACGAGATTCATTGTATTTTATTTTTTATTTTTTTTAACAAACATTTACGAGATTTATTGTATTTTTTTTTGGGATATTTATTTACGACGTTCAGTGTTTATATAATATTTAGCGTTTTTTATGAGATTCAGTGTTTTTTAATGACATTCAGTGTTCTTATAATATTCAATGTTTATAATGATATTCAATGTCTTTTAATATTATTCAGTGTTATTCAGTGTCTTTTAATGTTATTCAGTGTTATTCAGTGTCTTTCACTGTTATTCAGTGTTATTCAGTGTTATTCAATGTCTTTTAATGGTATTCAGTGTTATTCGGTGTCTTATAATGGTATTCAGTGTTATTCAGTGTCTTTAAGTGTTATTCAGTGTCTTTCAGTGTTATTCAGTGTCTTTTAATGGTATTCAGTGTTATTCAGTGTCTTTCACTGTTATTCAGTGTTATTCAGTGTTATTCAGTGTCTTTTAATGTTATTCAGTGTTATTCAGTGTTATTCAGTGTCTTTTAATGTTATTCAGTGTTATTCAGTGTCTGACATTCAGTTTCTGACATTCAGTGTCTTTTGGGGTGGAGTGGGTTGAGTAGAAGAAAAAAATATGACGTTCAGTGTTTTTTCATGGTATTCAGTGTCTAGGAATGGGTGGGGTGGGGTAGGTGTGAGGTGGGTTGATTAGAAATAGAGTAAGGGTATTTTTGTCCTTCCATATACATTTTTTTGGCTCAATTGGAACAAAAAGGCCTAATTTGACACATAAATTAGAACTTGACCTTATTGGTTAAAAAATGTTGAAAATTAGCCTTATTGCCATTTTCAATAAAGTTATTGCCGAAAAAATATTGAAAATTGGTTTTATTGCCATTTTTCCTTAATTTAAAATAGAAAAAAAAATTAATTACTCATAATCATTGAAAGTGTAATTAATAAGAGGTTAGTAAAGGAAAGAAAATATACAAAACATCAAATAAATAATAAAAAAGTACAAACCTCAAAACGTCAAATATATAGTTGAAAAAGCAAATGCAAATGTAAAGAGTATAATTATATTTTAAAATAAAAAATAAGTATATATACTGTATTTTTTTTCATGTAAAAACATATGTTGATTGTAGAACATCTATTTAAAACAATTGTATAGATATAAATGAGAAATTAAATAATCTCGAGAATTTTAATTGGTGTAATTTGGTTTTCGAAATCATAAAAAATAATACTCTTCATATTATGTAGTAATGATCATGTGTTTTTTTTTGTAAATTATAAATAATATGTGACAATTACTACGAGTTAAAAGAGTATAAATTTAGATACATTATGATAGATGTTGCTTTAAGTTACTACCTTGTATCTATGTAAATAACTATATACATTATATTTTCTCACTTTTTTAAATACTCATTTTAATTCCATACTATATAAATATTTATATGAGAATTGGTATCTTTGAATTCAATATTCTTACTTATTCTATCATTGAAATATTTGAATATTTTTGCATTAAATTGTTTTTGTCCAATTGTACGTAAGTTACTTGTTTACAAAAAATTGCAATTGGGTCCCGTTAATGTAAAGACGTTAATTCGTGTCCAAAACCAAACAAACCAAAACAAAATAAATTGAACCATATAAGTAATATAGTATCGATTTTTTGGCAGGTGTCAAATATCAAGAACTGTATATATGCCGAAGCAAGGTAACGACGGTATATACTACTTTTGTCACAAACCAATGATCATACTTTTTTTACAAAATACAAAAGAGATGTGACCATTAATCTAACACGGGGAGGAGGAGTAGGTGTTATTAGCACTAAATATTTATGTCGAAAAAAATAAATTTGATTGATTTTATTCAATTTGTTTTTTTTATCCAATTACTACTTTTTCATTAATGAATAAAGAAAGAAAAAACAAGGAAATATATGATTGATGTTCAACAAAATAAAGAAATGAATGCATGAATAAATGTGCATGAGACTATGAGAGTGACCACACACATATTACATATACTGCATGTATGAAGACCAAAAAAAACATAAATTCCATCATATTACCGATTTTTGGTTTTACTATTTTGGCGCTTTCCAATTCCACCATATATTTCATTTGTTGTCATCACGAATTACTCTATCAAATTGTACATTTTTGATATGTAGTGTGCAATAAATATGATAGTCATTTTGTGAGTCAGGCTTTAATGAAAAACAAGAAAGATTTGTAAGCAAAAGTATATATGAATTCCATATTTCTTGTTTGCTAACTTATAGTAGTACTAGTGAAATCGAATCTAAAATCAAAACAAAAATCGCGAATATTGAAAATGTACGTGCACTCGGGTGATCACCCACACAAATATTGTACAAAAGTTAAAACATTGATATCCTTATGCACAGTAGTATCTCTTAAGATGCTGTTCTTTTGTACTGAACTGAACACTGAAATGTATAAATTTTGATATCATATTGTATATTCAAACTTTAAATCAACTTATATATATATGTACGTATAAATATACTTCCTCTCATCTTTTGGCTTGTCTTTGAAGGTTTATTTTTATTGGACTAGAATTATGATATGTTTACATAGTTCTGGATCATCATATCATGCTGCTATATATGTACGTGCATACATTTGGATTTACGCTCGTGCACTCGCAGATTCGTCTATGGAACGAAATGTACGTGCGCTCTGGGTGAACAGACGTAACAACAATAGAAACCGAAAAATACCAAGAAAAAAAAAGTTGGATTTTATTATTATCAATCACGATTTTACAACAAATTAAATGAAAAGAAAATAAAACACAGATGAAATCAAAGCAAAGTAATGTAAAACTTTCCTTTTCCTTGTAACCGAGAGATGTCGGCATCAACAACAAGTCCCAACAAACAAATTCTGTAATCTATTCCATATAAAAAAAACAACACTAAGTATATATAACTCACACGAAACATAACCTACGAGAGTTGTCCGAAAGCAGCCCGAATCCTCTGGAGATGCTCTGCCCCTTGCAACGACGACAGTGAATGTTGGTTCCAATCCTCACCGGTCGAAGCATTACCTTGATCAGCTAAAACTTGACTCTGCATATACTCTGTCCACTTTATATCCTCTTGGATTTGAACCTGCGTTTCCGACCTCACATAATCCGACTCACCTGCCCATTGCAAGCCATTCGTATTCACCAAGAAATCGCAGTTCTCCTGCCCCAGCTGCTGCTGCTGATGATGATGACCACTCATTGAATCACAAGAATCCCAGTTTTCGAATTTCGCCCCGAAATCGGTTGTGACCGGATCGTCGAATGCGAGTCTCTCGGGCTTAGCCGGGCCCGAGAAGCCCGCCAGCGAGGAGTCGAAGAAACGAGCAGAGTCCGGATTCGTCGAGAGCCCGTAACCCGGCCCGTAGTTCAGGTTCTGAAAGGAGACCAGCCCGGGAAAACCGTAAGCCTTGGAATTCGACCCGGCCTCATTAAACGGGCCGGGCCTTGAAACCGAACCGGCGGGCTTGTCGTTCTTGGTGTTCGGGGATGCGGGTTTGTCTTGTTGGGAGAGGGGTTTGTGGGTGGTGGGGTCGATGCCCCTCTGCCGGAGCTTCTTCTTGAGAGAAGAATTCCAGAGGTTCTTGATTTCGTTGTCGGTTCTTCCGGGCAGTTGGGCGGCAATCTGCGACCACCTGGGCGGGCAGATATAATACAAATGTCAAGTTGTTCAACTTCTCTAACTGACAGTTTTTCGAGCTGGTTTAGATGATGATTACCTGTTTCCGAGAAGTGCATGGAGTTGAATGATGAGATTCTCTTCGTCGAGGGAGAATGTGCCTCTCTTCAAATCGGGCCTCAGGTAGTTGATCCATCTCAGTCGGCAGCTCTTTCCGCACCTTTGCAGGCCTTAAGAATCGATCGAAGAGAATTAGTTTCTCGAGAAAGAAAAGGATGGAAAAACAGAGGATGGATGCTCTGTTTAGGTTATATATACCTGCTTGCTTAGGGACAGAGCTCCAACAGCCGTGGCCAAAGGCGGTGATGTGCTTGATGAGTTTGTCATCTTCTTCAGGAGACCAAAGACCCTTTCTAAGCTTCTGCTTGTAGCAGCAAGAATGCCTTCCCATTCAATTACTAATATTAATTAATTTGTTTGACAAAGAAAGAGAGATTGTGAGAGAGAGAGAGAGAGATACTTCTTTCTATTCTATTTCTTGAAAGCGATTTTGTGAATGGGAAGTAAATAGGGATTATTAGGGAGAAGGGATTTATTTAATTTTGAGGTCACATTCATACAAGATTTTTCTATTCACTTTTATGTTTTTGTTTTTTTAATAATCTATGAGAGACTTTTTTTATATAATATTATAGTATATATAATTGGAAAAAACGGATTTGAGTTACTCAATTTAATTTTCGATGAAATGTCAAGTATCAGAGGTGGTTTATGAAAGAGTGAGACTCAGGTGACAAGTTACATTTCAAAACTAATCCATGGTAATTTCATTGTACATACAAATAAAATACGAGAGAACTCGCAAATGAACATTGACACAACACAAATTTAACAATCCTTGCATTTTTTTTTTCTACTTCAATCATCTCATGATTAGTTGATTACTAGTGCATATATTCCAAAAATATTAACGATTTTTTTATTGTCTTAACTTATTACTCTTTCTGTCTCACACTGATGGTCGTATTTCTTTCACAAATTACAGATGAGATCGAAAAGACCATTAATTTGAAACGGAAGTAATATAAGTTTATTAATAATTGAGTTTCTTTTTTTAAATTTGAGTCCACTATGGAGCAAAATTTCATGATATAGAAGAGTGAAAATGCATTTTGTATTAATTAATTTTATTTTTGCAGCTTATAATTGAATTTTAATATTGAATAAAGTTACATAGATATATATTTTTTTTATTAAAATTCAAGCAATGCAAGTAGAATGTAAATTAACAGAAAATATAAAATGGAGTTGCTAATGTCTTTGTAGTTAATGAGGTTTTAGGATGATAATAAATGGGATTGACAGTACTTGTGTGGGGCATGAGTGACAGATATTTATTTGGTGGAAAAAATAAATGTTGTACTTTAATTACAATTTTCATTTTAAGTTTTATTATTAAAAATAAATAATTGAAATTTTAATGATTAAGTGCATAATTTGTTTTTGATGAACCAATTAAGTCCACACATTTTAAACAGGGTTTTTTAATAATTAATAAGCATAGTGGACCATAATGAATTATGCAGAGGATTAAGACTAATTTTTTTCTTATGAAATTATGAGTTGGCATTAATGAGGTTCAGGGATTGAAACAAAATTAACCCAACATTCTTAATATAAAATCAGTCACAAGAATCCGGTTACCATATTAAAATTGAAGACATCAATCTTAAATTATTTTAAATTTTAAATTTGTATTTTTATAATGCTTTGTATCTCAATTATTTTTGTTGAAAAAATATGAATTATGGACATATACTATTTTAATTTATTTTAATTATGGGACCTACAATCAATATTATTAATAAGATAAATATTATTAATAAGATACACGCATATATATATATATATATATATATATTCAACCTTTGTTTTTTAGTATATTTAACCATGAAACTCTTAAACTAGGGAATTCACACTAAAATTTCACCCCATAAATAATGAAATTACCCAGCAAATATAATAACACACAAAATATTTAGAATATGTTTACAAATTTGAGCTCGCATATAAGTTGAATAAATTTTATCACTTTAATAAATTATCTTCCAATTAATTATTGACATTTTGCTTTTCTGTATATTTTAACTTAATATGCACTCTTGAAAGAAAAATAAAGTAATTTTTTTTTATTTTTTTATTTTAAATTATAATTTTAGTTTTACTTTATTTAGTATTTTTTAAATTTTACTTGTAAGTAATTTATTTTTTGTTGGGAAAAATGTAACAAACGTGTTAGTCAAACCGGAATAAAACAAAGATAAGAACGGAAAGTAAAAACGGTAGGTTGGTGGTCGAGGCGTTTGCATTTTTCGCAAATCAGTAAAGCCCGTGTATATTAACATTTTTAACTTAAATTATTATTTTTACTCTTCACTTGGGTAATACACTTTTTGGTCGAAGATGTAAATGACTACACGATCGATGTGCCTAGTTAATGTTTGACCGCCTATAGTTTGACCATATCTAAATGACTTGTAGTAAGAGTAGAAAATTATCCGACCTTTTATTTCGACCAATCAATGTGAAGCATCGGACTGACTTTAGGAGTCGTCTGACAAAAAAAAAATCCGAGTAAATTGGGAAGAATTTCTGACAATAATTAGTTATGACTTTACAATTAATTTGGTATCTCATAAGTCGTTACATAATCCTATCACATATGCATATAGACACACGTTCCCATCTCTTTCCTATATCTAAGAATATATATATAAATAATTAAATCTCTTTTTTAATTTTTTATTTTGTTAATATTACTCGAGAAAAATATACTACTATCAAATATGGTACGAATTGCCTAAATTTTCATGGTATTAAAAATAAATTTATATATGTTGTGTGTATTTTTAAGTAGTAGACTATGAAAGTACATTTTAAAAGAGTTTATAAAAGTACATTTTAAAAATTGTTTTAAGAGTTAATAAGCTGCTAGATATTATTTAATAAATAAGTTGTTAAATCGTAAGATAAAATAGATATATAAATTTATAAGATTTTAATTTGTTTGTCAATTTAAGATATATCTTATATAAATAAAATTATCAAAAAATAATAATTACATATTAAAAAAAATTAAAAAAAATTATATTAACTAAATAATAAATGTGGAATTTTTGTATATATATAAAAATAATAATTTTAAGGGTATTTTGATTTTAAATTACAAGAGCTTATAAGTTGTTTAAAAAAAGTACTCTACTTTATTTTTTTTAAAGAGCTTATTTGTAATTTTGTTAAAACTTTTTTTTTAAAGTTTACCAAATAAATTTTAAGAGTTTATAAGTTCAGTCACACACCCTATTTGTAATTTTGTTAAGACTTTTTTTTTAGTTAAACAAATAAATTTTAAAAGTTTATAAGTTCAACCAAACACCTGTATTTGGCTGTATATTTAAAATGTATATAATAATTTAAAATTTAATTAAAAAATCATTTTCTTGTTGTTTTAAGATTTTATAAATTAAACATGAACCACGTATATATACGTATATGAATCGGAAGACGGTGAAATATAGGAGTATAAAATCTTGAAAGACATGCAGATTCCTTTTGAAAATATGAATAAAAAAGTCAAATAAATTGTAAAAGAGAATATAATTAGGATTGGGTATTATTATTAGGTTACAACTGTCATAATAGTTGACAAGATAAGAGAGTCCTATATATTTTATACTATTATATTAATTAAATCTATTTTCTCATTGAAGATAATCATCTCAAATAAACAAAATCATTTCATATATTCATTGGACGGAATCGTTTGATTGATTGACATCAAAATAAAAATGACCAACCTTTTTATCATCCATCATTTAATTATATTTCATATTCATTTCAATTTTAAGACTTTCAACATAACTTATACTGTAAAATATGTTGCTCAAGTAATTTATTTTTATTTTTTCTTCCAGTAAAAAAATTACATTTTACAGTTTTTATTTTGAAGGTACGATTAAATATACAAGATTAATGGTTTGACATTATAATACTAAGAATTTATCATTGAATAATTGTTATTGTTATATCAGATTATCAGTAATAATCATTATACGGAGTACCATATTATACCTTTTATTTATTTATTTCCTATCTAAGTAGTACAATACTCTTTTAGGTTCCTCAAGAAATAGTGGACACGCTTTTTTATATAAAAATTAAGTAGGTTAAATTTTAATTTTTTTACTAAAAATAAAGTGTAAAATTTTATTTTTAAGAAGTAAAACATTTGTGATTAAAAATTTAAAACATAGTTAGATAAATTAAAAATATAATTATATTTTAAAATTATATATATATATATATATATATATTTTGTAGAATGTGTTAACTATTTGTGGAACACCAAAAAAAAGTGTGTCAATTATTTTTGAGACCAAAAGAGTTAAATATATTTGAAATTAATTGCATCTAAATATTATTTACGTGTAGTACTTCTTTTGTTTCATAAGAAGAGTAGTTTTTATATTTTATGATAATAGAAAGTGTCTTGTTGTTAAGAAACATAGAGAGTAGTAGAGTAATTTTTTTTTACTTAACCAGAAACTAAACATTAATTCATTACGAGCAAAATTTACAATTTTTATACTAACTCCGTACTCCATATAATTATAATTTTCTAATAATTTTTAAAATAATTAAAAGATAAAAATGACACACTTTGACTGACATGATGATATTAAAATTGTACATATTGTATGAATCAAACATTAATTAGTGGGAACCACCTATTATATACCTTAAAAAATCACTAGGCAATATTATACGTGTCTCGTTTTCAGTTGTTATAAAAAGTTTTTGCTGTTTGAACTTTGAAATAATAAATAAATAAGTAAATAACTAATTTTAATAATATGTGAGATTTGTGTCGGCTAAAGACTTTTAAGCGCTTTCCTTCTTAAGTGAAACTTTAATTTTCACTTCTTTTACGGCCTTTTTCTTTTTTCTTAATTAAAAGAAATCAAATTAGTATTTTTCTAGAGTGAGAACTCTCAATTACAATAAGGATCTTAGAACCGCAAGAGAATCATTTTATTGTCAAGATTTTAGAATCATAGTATAAGACTGATGAAGGCATATATAATTATAAGTATTATACATTTGATAGAGCTAGCTGCCTTTGCTAGCTTACAAGTCATGACATGGACCGATCACAAGTGCACGTTGTTCAACTCGGTTCGTGCTCGTGCTGATCTCTTGGGCTTCGGCCGACATTTAACTATGTTCTTTAGGATCTATTGTTAGTTTTGTCACTTATATACTTCAAATTTTAATGATGTTTTGAATTGGATATACATTTTGTAAGCTTAAAATTGTTGAACCAATTAATATTGACTTTAAGCTTACCTAAACATGTACAGTATTTATATAAAGACATCAACAACATTTTGCTATATAAAGGGGATTCTCAACTATATATAGAGAAGGGTGTTTCTAAAAATTGTAGTACTATTAGAAAGCGACAACAAACACAATTTAACCAAAGTGGCAAACTTCACGATCGTACTTCATTCGCAATTTTTTGAGATCTCTGAACATCTCGTTTAAAGCAGATAGATGGTCTTGCAAAATTTATACTTCGTGCATCTTGCGAAGACTAATTTTGCTTTTGCTTGAGGTGAAGCTTGCTCGTCAAGCTCTTCATCTGCAAAACTCTTCGATTTTCTTCTATCGTTGTTTTCACATGCATCACCTTCTCTAATAGATTTGAGGTATATAGCCCAATAATTAAGCCCCTTCCTCTTTCTATCATTCATCATCTCTTTCTTCAACTTCTTAGCATCTTGTTAAGCTCCACCAAACCGTTGTTCGAAAATTGAGTTTCCTATTTAGTAGGAGTAGCATAATTCATACTCATCATCCCTATAAAATATACTCAGAAACATCGTAAGAAAATTCAAGCCCCAACCTCAAACTCTAATAATACTATTTATAGTTTTAAGCCCAAATTAAAATTCTCCACACAATTTTGAAATATATATATGTATACTCATGACAAAACATTTTAAAAAATTAGAATAAAAAAAGTGTATTTGAAAATCAAAAATAGAAAGAAACAAGTCATAGACTAATATGAATAATTATTGGAGACTATATTCACTATAAATGTATAGTTGCCCAACTTCTCTAAGAATTTTTAGAATATAGTCTCCAATAATAATATTACTATCAAATAATATGAAACTTATAGATCTCTAGGCTCTAACAAACATATTTCTCATCTTAATTACTATGGACTACTACCAATATAACTTGTGAGTTGTCCCACATCGAATAATTGTGAGAGGGGAGTCTATGATATAAGCCTAGGGAGTTCTCCTACTTAGTACCATATGGTTTTGAGATAGATTGAGGCTCTCTAGTGCATATTCGGGCTCCCGCTCTCGTTTGTGTGCGCTAGGCGTGGGACCGCACTTGAACACCCCCATTTGGAATTTGACATGGTATCAGAGCAGGTTTCGATCCTGTTCGTTAGTGGTTATAACCACCCTTTGACTAGGACTCACAAGTGGAGGGGGTGTGTTGAAGGCCACTTGTGAGTTGTCCCACATCGAATGATTGTGAGAGGGGAGTCTATGATATAAGCCTAGGGAGTTCTCCTACTTAGTACCATATGGTTTTGAGTTAGATTGAGGCTCTCTAGTGCATATTCAAGCTCCCGCTCTCGTGTGTGCGCTAAGCGTGGGACCGCACTTGAACACCCCCATTTGGAATTTGACATGGTATCAGAGCAGGTTTCGATCCTGTTTGTGAGTGGTTATAACCACCCTTTGACTAGGACTCACAAGTGGAGGGGGTGTGTTGAAGGCCACTTGTGAGTTGTCCCACATCGAATAATTGTGAGAGGGGAGTCTATGATATAAGCCTAGGGAGTTCTCCTACTTGGTACCATATGGTTTTGAGTTAGAATGAGGCTCTCTAGTGCATATTCAAGCTCCCGCTCTCGTGTGTGCGCTAGGCGTGGGACCGCACTTGAACACCCCCATTTGAAATTTGACAATATATATTAAATGGTGATTAAAATGGTAATTAATGTATTAGCAAGAACTGCAAGCCGACAATTATAACAATAATGTAACTGTCTTCTCGGTAGTCGACAGTGTGCACTTACGTAATACAATTCTTCCCCCCATTTTATTTAGAGAGAATTACCCTTTTATTTATGTCATTTTTTTTGGAAAAATTGGAATAAAATATTTGATTTGACCAATATTTGACTGATTTTTTATGGCTAAATATTAATTCAAGTTGGAATTAATTTGTTGATAATTTTCTACGGTGTTGCGTAGATAATTATAGTATTTTATTTCGTCAAGATCCGATTTTTCGGTGAGTGAGAAATAAATAATGAATTAGCCAAGTGAAAAAGGCATTATTGAATGAGATAATTAAGTCTCATCCCACATCGGAATGTGGGAGATAATGGGTTTGTGAGAACCATTATAAAAGGTCATGTGTATTGATTGTTGAGAATGTGAAAAGTCACAATCCCACATTGAATGTGTTGAGAAAATCAATATTTGTGTGATGTTATATGAGGAGTTAGAAAATGTTTCAACTTTGAGTAAACCCATTGACTTGAATTATTATTCTTGGTCAATTGGGAAATGATGATTTGGACTTTGGGCCTTCGAGATTTTTCTTGGGCCTATAAGAGTTTAATAAGTACAAATTGTATTTGTAGTGGGCCTGTAAAATAATAACAAGTAAGGTTATTATGGCTTGGGCTTACCAGCCTTTGGGTTGAGTAAAATTAGTACTTTTAGTTGGCTTAAGCTGTTGGGCTAGCCTAAATGGGTTTTACGGAATTTTAATAGTTAGCCCAATATGGGTTGTACTGAATTTGAATAGACGGTCCAATGACTTGAATAGTCATCAGAATTTTATTTATATATTTAATAAAATATATAAATAAATCTTCATAATGATTGTGACCTTTGAGTTGGTTAAGACTTTTGAATTGCCTTTTGTCTTTTGGTACTCCCCTATGAATAGTATAAATAGAGCATCTTAGTTGAGTGTTATTCATCTCATTGAACATATCCCACATCAGAATCTCTTCTCTCTAAGTTCATAAACATTCTAGTGTTGGAATATTGTGTAAACAATATTAGTTCCTTGCATTTGCATATGCTCGGTTCTCGCTTTTTCCTCGTTCGCCGGAGCTTCTAGCTGGTGTGCCTCAGACTAGAAGACGATTGAAAGTCGTTGTATCTTTGGGAACTAACGTCGCAAAACCGTAGCATACACGGGGCGTTTTAGTCTTGCGGATAGCGAAAGCGCCTCGACTACCCGCAACAAGTTTCTGTCCGAAGCCCGATTAAAGGTTAATTTATTGACTTATTTTATTTTATTTTATTCTGGAATTGTAAAGATCAGTAGTACTGTTCTAGTCCAAATATTATTTTATTTTATGTTTCGGATTTAGACATTTTGTACAAAAATAACCAACAATTTTCCCGTAGTATATTTTGAAGTATTATACCTATAAACAAATTAAATAAGTTATTAAAAAATATTACAAAAATATTAAAGCATAGCTTGAGAAATATAATATACACAAGTTTTTTACTATGGTCAATTTAATTTGTACGTATATCAAATTGAAAATCTATGAACGATACTACACACTGATTCCATGACAATGTATATATAATTCGACGCTTTGATTCGTACATGATATTATACATGAATCAAGTATATATACTGCATATTTAAATTTGAAATTTGCACAATTTCAGTCACATTACATGATCTTGAAATTTGCAGTTTACATAGTAGCTAGATACTTAAAAACATTATATATATACATTTACTAATTGATTTTGAAATTTCTCAATTAATTAATATAAGATTGCAATAATATATACTATGTGGGTCCCACTATAAGATTACGTTATCTCTCCCGTCCAATCATCACTCTTTATTTTATTATACGGTGAGGGCCGCCGGGCTGAGTTGTTCTTTCAAGTCAACCACAGCAATAGCCAATATATAGGACTATTTATTTATTTTACTATTTCTTATAAATAAATTAAATTGAAATAGTAGCAGCATCTATCGCCTCTCTGTACTAATTTCTCTCGATTAAATTAATTGAATTAAAATTTACCTACAAAATGTCTACTTTTGGATTTTTTCATGGATGCGCCGAAATTAGTTATTTTTTAAAATTCATTTTGACTTGATCTTCTCTTGGACAATAGACATATACTACTATGTCTTTTATTTATTTATTTATTATTATTACTATTATTATTATCAAACATGTAATCCATGGTTTTGGGATACCTCGTGGACGAAAGAGCTGTACTACTTAGTTAGGAGTATATATTAATGTTCAACAATTCCTCAATGAATACCTAGCTAGTCCAATGTTAGTTTTCAAATTAGTACTACTATATATATGACAATACATTCTTATTCGAAAATTTTGCACCAAATTTGTCACACGTCTATCTTATGATTAAATGTCGTATATATGTACCTTTTATCCTTTAACACGGTGTAGTAAGTTCATATAAATTCGCCGAATTTAGAGGTTTGTTAATATTGTGTGTTTTAGTCACTTGTGAGTTGTTTCGCATTGGATTTGTGAAGGCAAGAGTGACCAAATTATAAGCATAGGAAACTACTCCACTTAATATCAATTGGTTTTAGGATGGACTCTCCACATGTTCCGGGTCTCTTTTTCCCGTTTTTGTACGCTAATCGTGAGACCGCTAATCTTGAGACCGCATTCACACACTCCTATTTAAACAAGATTAGCTTCACAAATAACAACTTAGTAACGCAAGTTTTTTTAAGGTGTTGGCACATAGCTAGATTGGCACATGCATGATGTGTAATGCAAAGTAGAGCAGCAACTAAAAAAACCGGTGTGGCCACATTGAGTCGAGTCGAGATTGAGTCGAACTTTTGATGAAAAAGGTTGGGCCTGAGCACGATATACCTGCGACCCTAGTCTTGAGCATTTGATACAATGCTTTGAAAATAGTTTTTGAAATACACTCAAAAGTATATATGAACTATGCTATTTTAGATATCAAAATATAATAAAAGGATATTTGATGATATCAGATTTGTATTCTATTGTTTTTTTTTTTTTTTAATTAGATGAAGCCATCCGCAAATACTACATTTTTCTCTACGAAGCTAAGTGGTCCTTAACAACTATACAAACTCTAGTAATTATAAGCTACACATTAAACAATAATTTCTCGAGCTCGATCGATCAATTTAAGCCACCAACATATCACTGAATCGTTCTCCCTCACCATCCGATTAAAATCAAGTGATTCAAGTTCCACGTGAAAGATGAGGTAACCATGAACAGGGGACTTAGGTTAGCTCAATGTCGGCTAAAAAAATGCGACAATTAGAGTTGATTGATGTATA
The DNA here is from genome assembly GCA_954870475.1 of Euphrasia confusa. Taxonomy (NCBI): domain Eukaryota; kingdom Viridiplantae; phylum Streptophyta; class Magnoliopsida; order Lamiales; family Orobanchaceae; genus Euphrasia; species Euphrasia confusa. The sequence continues at coordinate 8,400,503 of OX940956.1, read as the reverse complement.
CGATTTCTAAATTGACATTACTATATGGGCGTATTTATTTACAAATCAAGTCATTAATAACTTTACCGGAAGAGAATTCAAATACACTTAAATTCAAATAAATATTTTTCGAATATGAAATCGATTTGCGCAATAAATCTAAACATGATGTTGTTCATTTCGGTTCAAGCCTTTATGATTTTGTTTTGGGGCTGTTGTAAAACGACTATGTATAGTACGAACAATATGCGGAACCCCGAATATAACTCAACAATAAATAAAGAAGGAGACAAGAAAAAAAGACAAGGAATTTACGTGGAAACCCAAATCGGGAAAAACCACGGGAGGAACGACGAGAACTTTTACTATAATATTGTCGATGATTACAAGGATTGATATACACTCTAAAACCCTCTAATCTCACACAATATTATCTCTCTCTATGATGGTGTGTTAACTCGTGTTCTACTTGTGTCTATGGAGATCCCTATTTATAGGTGTAGAAAACCCATAAATTAGGTAACCAATAGGAATATGAATAAACCCTTTTTCCTAATATATGACTCCTAAATCCATAAGGAATAGAATTATATTATATTAAATATAATTCTAATTTTCCTAAATAAGGAAACAAAATTCCTACGGATTCGAGTCATATTTTAACAATCTCCACCTTGACGAGAAACCGCGAAATCCCATCGCGCATGCGAAATCTCATCGCACATCAAACCATAAAGCGAAATCACATCGCCCTCAATAGTCTCGTCCCTCGTCTTCCTCCAAATGCCCCAACGGGCCTAGTTCCTAGAAGATTGGACCTTCAAAGGTCCCCATGAATCGGAACGTACATACCTGAGTGTCTTCTTCGAATTGTGAGCCCAATTCGAGATATACCCTCTCGACCGCTTTCCAAGCGCACATGGCTCACCAGGTTTAGAAACACTCCATAGATCGAGAAACACTCGATCCTTCTTGTCGACTTTCCTCACATGCCCAAGCCGCACATGGTCTAGTCGTGTAGACTCTTCACCCGAGAGCCTAGTTTTTCCCACGGTTACTTCGTTCACCGCTTCATCTTTAATCAGCTTGGTCACTCCGGCCTTACTTGGTTGCGCGCCTCTAAGCCGGATAGACTCTTCTACCAAGAGTCGGGTTTCGGCCCCGGTTACTTCCTTCACCGTGCCTTCTTGGAGGACATAAGGTCGTCTCGCCTTTTCTTCTCCTCCCAACACTACCAAAGCCTCTTCGGTAGCCTCATGAACTCCACCTTCTCCGGTGTAGTTTGTATCAACCTCGGTTACTTCTTTCGCCGAGCTTCCATCGAGGACATAAAGACGACTCGTCTTTCTCTTTCCCCGCAATATTACCAAACCACCTTTGGTAACCCTTAAAACTCCACCTTTACAAGTGAGTTTATAGCCCTTCATATCAAGGGTACTCAAGGAAATCAAATTCCTCTTCAAGTCAGGGACATGTCTTACCTCGCCTAACGTGCGCACCGTGCCATCGAACATCTTCAAGCGGATATTACCAATCCCTTCGACCTTGCACGAGGTGTCATTAGCCATGAACACCGCACCATGCTCCAAGGATTCATAAGTCTCGAACAACGACCGGTCCGGACACATATGAAACGAGCAACCCGAGTCTAAGATCCAATCATCACACAAGTTGGAGTTCTCGCCTAGAGCCATTAGTAGTTCTCCATAGAAATTCCCATCTACTAATCCAACGTCACCGGAATTCCGATTACCGGAATTATTGTTGTTGCTCTCCTTTTTCTTCCACGCGTAGCACTCCGACTTTATGTGTCCCTTCTTCTTGCAATAGAAACACTCCTTATTCCCGTGTCGCGACTTCGAATTCCCCGAGTCGCTCCCTTTATCACGGTACTTCTTTTGGACGCTAAGTCCTTCACCCACATCGGGCATACCATCCTTGTTGGACTCCATCCTTTGTACGTTTTCCCTTGACGAGAGAGCCGAAGTTACGTCTTTAAACGTGAGACTATCTCGTCCATAGAGAAGCGTGTCCCGAAAAGCCGCCATGGAGGGGGGTAGCGAGCATAACATCCAAAACGCAAGATCATCATCTTCGATCTTCACGCCAATTTTCCCAAGGTCAGCTACACGCTCCTTGAATCTCGCTACATGGTCTTGAATCGACGACCCCTCCGCCATCTTGAGGAAGTAGAGACTTCTCTTCAAGTGATGCTTGCTGGACACCGTTTTCTCAACGCACATCGATTCCAACAACTCCCATAATTCCTTTGCGGTCTTCGCCTTCGTCGTTTCCTCAGTCAACGAATCCGAAACATGAAGCCCTATGGTCGCCATAGCCATCTGATCAAGCTCCACCCACTCGTCATGCTTCATGTCTTTCGGCTTGTTGTCAATACCAAGTAGAACAATCTCTTGCTTAAGAGATCTGAGGACTAACCTCATCTTGTATTGCCAAATAGGAAACCTCGTGTTGAGACTTAAATTCGGTAGATCGTACCTCACGCTCGCCATCGAAACCTTAGCTCTGATACCACTTGTTGTAAAACGACGATGTATAGTACGAACAATATGCGGAACCCCGAATATAACTCAACAATAAATAAAGAAGGAGACAAGAAAAGAAGACAAGGAATTTACGTGGAAACCCAAATCGGGAAAAACCACGGGAGGAACGACGAGAACTTTTACTATAATATTGTCGATGATTACAAGGATTGATATACACTCTAAAACCCTCTAATCTCACACAATATTATCTCTCTCTATGATGGTGTGTTAACTCGTGTTCTACTTGTGTCTATGGAGATCCCTATTTATAGGTGTAGAAAACCCATAAATTAGGTAACCAATAGGAATAGGAATAAACCCTTTTTCTTAATATATGACTCCTAAATCCATAAGGAATAGAATTATATTATATTAAATATAATTCTAATTTTCCTAAATAAGGAAACAAAATTCGGATTCGAGTCATATTTTAACAGGGGCTTTTTTTCTAAAAGCTTCATACAAGTTGTGAGTCTCTTTATTACGTAGTGTTAAGTAGACTTTTTCTTTTTCCAATTTGCAATATTGCTTACCCAAACAATATTATAGATTGTGAAACCTTATACTTCTTGTCAATATTATAATCTTAATCAAAACGTTGATATTTTGACTGTTGTTATTCACATACATAGATTAACTATCCGATCGACTTTGTCCTTAATTATTTTTCAATAAAAATCATACACATAATGATAGCTTAAAAATAGTGGTAGGCAATCAACGTGGAGAAATAATTAATTCCCATGGAATTTGTGTGGTTCACACCTCAGACAATGACTTAATTAAGTAATTATCTATCGAAATATAAAACAATTAATTAAGACTATATATAATCGATGAATTGTTGATTTGAAATCAAAGTGATACAATCCATGCATCTTTGAAAACATTGTAAGGCACTAAGGCATCATCTCAATCCGTTTAATCTTATGTCATTATCACGTCTAAATTGGACAAGTAACATGATAACAAAAAAGCAATAATTAATGTCTTATATTAATTATGGCTTATAATTTTTGCCTACTCTTATTCATTACAAATGGTCAAATAGTCATTACAAATGGTCAAATAGTTGTTTTGGCGATTAATTAATTTCAAGGCCAACCCTTCATAAAATGTTAAATCAAAGAGATATATATTTTTTCATATTATTATATTATTTTCATAAATAATAGTATTACTATACATTAATAATCTATTGTACCAAGTACGTACTATATAATATATCAATACTGAAACTACTTCATAGAACATTTGAATTAAAAATGTAGTCAATATGTACTACAGTATATAACTCAAAACTCGTTATTGTTGAAGCTAGCTAATTAGAGCTCAGTTCTAATTAAGTTTTCGAGCTACACACGATCACGATCACGATCACGATCACGATCACGATCAATCACGATCGGGTATTGATCTTGTTAATTCTCAGCATAGACTAGTACTAGCTAATTTTTACAATTGAATGTACTTTCAACATCCCATTAAGATGGACCCTAACATTATGATAGTGTAAAGAAGCATAACCACATGGATATAACTGTTAGTCTGTTAGTTAAAATCATAACTAATAGTTAATTAATACTAATTACATTCCTTAAAACAACCATTTATATCATACACATAATTGGGTTTATCCTACTATAAATATCAATTATAATGATGATTTTAGTGTTAATTAATAAATATTTTTTAAACGTTTTTAATGATAAATTATTTGTTATATAACGATGATTTCAGTTTTCATAAATGAGGAATTATTTTATGTGTGTGTTGTTAGAAGTTATAACATCTATTTTTTTAATGATGTTTTTGTATGTTTATAATGAATAGTGGTATTTGATTGAACTTTCATATTTAATTGGACTATTTGTACAATATATCATACATTTGAGTATATGATATATGTATTGTTAAAACATTGCATAAATATTTTGTAATTTATATTGAAACTATGCACTATTTTAAGAAATGAAAAAAATATTAATTATATATCATCCATTTGTCGTTGAATTGCACTCAATCAAGAATAATTGCATGCATCCCTTTTGCTTTGTAAAGATTGGAAATTAATGGAGTGCCTTTTTTTATCTATTAATATTTCGTTTTTAACATATAAAATGAGTATATATAATTAATTAAATTTCTACATTTTAATTTACGTTTTTATTATAAAAATAATTTATTTGATATTATTCAATTATTTAATTATACAATATATATAATTAAAATTTTAATTAACATTAAAATTTTTGTTTTCAAATGTTAAGTAAAATTTATAATTATAATTTAATTATACCAAAATTATTGAATCAATTAAATTTTGTGTCAATTATATAAATAATTGTTAATCTATTTTGATATAATATTGAATAAATAATAGGGTGATTTTGAAAAAAGAGCAACTTAAAAAATTTATATGTAATTTAAGATACTACTTTTTCTTAATTGTAATATAAGGTGATTTACCTAAATTATCTTTTTATTAATAATAAATAAAAATTAAATGTAAGGGTAAAATAATAATAAACTTTTAAATAATTTGCTCTTGTTTATAATAACACGGAAGTTACTATCCTAAAAAATAAATAAAGTAAAATACTTATACTTAATTACAAAATGTATTTTAGGAAGTATGAAATCTAAATACATAAATCAAAATGTTTTACATTAAAAAAGTTGAGACCCACACCAAACAGATCCCTACTACAGTATTTATAATTGTCTGATTATGAATAATTATATGCTTTACTTTTTTTTAATATTTTTGATATATTACCCCAATAATATATTGAGTAAATAAATTTATATTTTTTTATTTAATTTTTATATACATTAATGACTTGATTAATAACTAATATTTATTAATATATGTATAAATTAAGGTAGCTATTTGAGACAATTGTTGGTTTCACCTTGTTTTGGGCTTTTCAAGAGGACGACTTTAGTCTCTAACTAGTGTTATCCGACCATATTTGGAACAAGTGATTATCGTATTCCTTTCATTCAACTTAAGTTGTCCACTAGCGACAACACCTCGAACCAAACTAAGTCGGCTTACTTGAACTTGGAGGGTAATCATCCTTTTTACACCTTATAAGAACCGTCATCAATAAAGCTCATCCGTCAGAAATAGTATTGTTGCTCCCTGCAAATTTTGGGAACTTAGTTAGAAATTTTGGCAACTTAGTTAGCAACGTGACACAATATAAAGCAAGGTCAAAACTCTTCGTAATGTACCCAAACCTCAAGGATGACACTAAATATTGTCAACACACTCTTTGACTTTGAGTAATACTGATCATCAAAATAATTTCAAACAAAATCATTTAAATTTAAAACTTTCATTCAAAAAGTAGTGGTGCGCAAAATTCGATTTTTAAAGATAATAAAACTAAAATCGAACCAAAATGAGAATTCGATTTGGTTTCAAGTTTGTTGTTTTTAAAAATCATTTCGGTTAATCGAAATCAAAACTATAATAATTATGTTGAGAATAAATGGCACCTCATTCCTTGGTCTTCTTCCCTTAGACTCGCCGGGTTAGTTTTGAAAGGAATGAAGGACGTCCCACTCATGTAGTCTCTTAGAGCCTCGGGTATTTCTACCCTGTCCTCTTTCTGGCAATTTTCAAGAATGCAACATATTGTCCTCTCTATTCAACATGTGCAGTTGTGCACGTATTCCTTGTTGGACTTGTCGTCCTATAAATGATCATTTGTGAAGAGTTAATCCGCCAAGAAAGAAATTGTTCGACAATAAAGGTGCAACCTTAGTCCCTCCGATCCTACAGTTGCATATAATTTTGGGATAATTACATTTATAAGAAGTATAGAAATATAGAAATAACATCTGAGTGTTGCTCTGCTGCAAAAAAAATAGCTGCAACTATAAATCACACAATGATATTTGTAGCTCTGTGGAAAAATACGCAGCGGGTAAAACGAATTTAGTATTCACTATTATGTCATGCTCTCAACCTGCATCTGGAAATTCTGTGTAAACATTACAGCTCCAGATAAGAAATATTTCACCTGGTAACCCCGTGCACAGCTCAATAACAGGATTAACAAACATTTCCCGTCGTCAATTACAAAAACAAAAACACCAACTTCCTTGAGGATATCGTTCCGATGCTTATATTGTACTAACAAAATCAAGTCCAAAATCTCATCAAGAGCTACGACGACAGAATATACATATAACTGCAGCACGTAAGCAGCAACAACAACAACAAAGAAAAAACTAAACACAGTATATGGACTACTCCACACAAGAACAATGTTGAATATTCTCAGAGATCAATCAATCAAAATTCTGAAAAATAATGTTGTCTCAAATCTCAAAGATACCAACTTTCCCACTATATATTAAAAAAAAATCACACATTTTATACTTGAATTTAAAACAAAAGGCATTAGGGGCAGAGGCTGTAAATTTACTTGAATTTAAAACAAAAGGCATTAGGGGCAGAGGCAGTAAATTCACCTCCCATAGCATCCCAAAGCTACGTACAGGGGAGAAGTTGGAATTTAGTTTCTCGAACATCTGAACCTTGAGGTTTACCCTAATTTACAAAAAATAAAAAGAAAAAAATAAAAAGAAATTTGAGTTTTTTTTAATGAAAAAAAATTTGGACCATTTCTCGATTTATGCGTGTCATCCTTGCGCAGGGGCCATGCTAATCTTCTCTGTATCGTTCCAATTTTATCGGATGTCCCCGAGGGGACGAAACATACAGAGCAGCCATGGATATCTAAACACGAACATGATGACACTGTTTATCGATGTGGGATTTGAAAATAGGGTTTGAAAGGCTTAATGGGCTCTGTGGGATTTTGGGTTGGTGGGCCTTTTATTATTCGCAAGTTAATTAGCTACGTAAATTTAAATGGATATTTTCGAATAGATATAATATTAATTACATGTAGTATGATATGATATAATTTTAATATTTGATTTGATTGAATATATAAATAATAATTATTTAAAAAAAATAATTAAATTAAATGAAATTATATCTAAAAATAGTTTGATTTTATTGTAACCAAAATTACTACGTTAGAATTGTAACAAATTAAGTAACAATTTAATTAGAGTATAAAAAATTATAAATTTTGAAACTTGAGAAATCAAAATATAAAAATATGAAATAAAGAATATTGAAAAATGAATTAATCCTTCTAGAGATTGTACTCAATTCTCATAAAGATTAGTCACTTTATTTGTAATTTATAAATAATAAAGTAGTTCATTTATTCTAAGATAGAGAATAGTAATTTTTATCTACAAAATATTATGTACTTTTCTTGTTTCACCGAAATAGTCACACAAGTTAACTTTTCTTATCCGGTTAACTTTTCTTGTTTCACCGAAATAGTCACACAAGTTAACTTTTCTTATCCGGTTAACTTTTCTTATCCGGTCAATACATAAGATAAATAGTGTATACAAATTATGAAAAAATAACTAAAATAAATTTTAATTAAATTTTATTTTAGTTATTTTTTCATAATTTTTGTAAATTATTTATTGAACGGATAAGAAAAGTGTGATTATTGCTATGAAAAATATTCATTATTTTTTGATATAATATTAATTTGTTTGTATAGAGTATATATTTTTGTGTGTCATTTTCTTTTTATTTAATAAGTAAATCAAAAAGAAAATAAAGTAATAAATAAATAATGGGAGTGTCTACGGTGCCTTTCAGGCATGGTACATTTAGTTTAATCTAAGCCATTGGATTCATATATTTAATTTAAGCCTTTAGATTAAATGGAGAACATGATAGTAACTGTGAGAATCAACACACCGTAATATTGGCTATATGTCTTGTAACTTAACAAACCGGTCACTACCATTTTTTTCTGATTTGTTTTTAAAGAATTAAGAACAAAAAATTCTTTATCCTTACGAACACGATCTATCCCCCCACGATCTAACTCCATATTCATCATCCCACATATTCATCGATGTCTATTCTTAAATGTATGAGAAGGCTTGAGGAGGCCGAACCCTTTCAATTTGTACAACGTCTGTCGCCTTTAACAATTTCATTTTCTTGGAGATTTTGTCTCCGTAGAGAGAATCAATCAAATTCAATCTCAGCGAGAAACCCAATCACAAATTGCTCAGAGGATTTTCATGGGTATGTCACAATTGGTTCAATTTTTTTTTGTTTTCTTTTTTGTTCTCTGCGAAATCATTTTTTCAAGCTGTAATTAGTTTCGTTGTAGTTGTGTTTTCTTGTTTTTATATTTTCGAAATGGAATTTTTAGCTAGTATTTCATGTGATTAGAGTGCAATTTCAAATCTGATGATTTATTATCAACTCCATAGGTTTAGATTGTGATTTAGCTCTCTGTTTTTATTTGTTTGGGGCATTTTCATTTTTTTGCTTAATTACAAATACCCCATTAATGTGTCACTTGAAATTTGTATCACCTAATAAATATCTCTCTCTTTTTTTGAGGGTGCAATGTAGAAGATATATTTATGTCAATGTCTGTACGTACTTTTAAAATTATTGTTTTAGGTTATTGAATTAGAATGGTTAAATTAAGGAATCAAATTATCCTTTTGTTATAATAGTCTGATGTATAAACATTTTGAGTTGTTGCCGAAAAATTAAAATCACAAAGCACCTGTCTAACAAAATGCACCTCTAAGTTCTCTAACATAAATGAACTCATTAGTAGTCTCCTGTTAATTAGATTGTTTGTTGCCGAAAAAGAATGTTGTTGTATTATTGATGTTCATGCTTCTAACTAATTATGGTGGTGATGCATTTGTAAGACTGTAACATCATTGGTGTAGAAGCAAGCTACTTTTACTTCAAAACATATTATATACTTGGAAATTGAATTTACGCATGTAGATGTTATCTCCTTTGAATTGGAAATTTCCGTGTAATTTAACAAACCATGCCTATTGAAATTTGAATCTTAAGGAATTGGCGTTTAAGTTTGAAATGTTTTTTTACTGTTGTTGTAAGTTCAGCTAACGTTGTAGTTGTTTTAGTAGATTAGTATGTATTTTCCTGGACGCCTCTCCGTTTCATTTTTTTTCTTTGTAGTCTTTCTTTGTGCAGAATGGTCGAGTCTTTTATTGTTTGTGAACGCTTTCTAATTTTTGCTCACAAATATTTAATTATTCATTCATTGTTTTCAATTATGGTTTTTCAAATATAAGTTCACGGTACTGTATTGGGTTCAAGGAATGGTTTGTGAAGTATAAGTTCACTGTACTGAATTGTTTTCAAGGAATGAATTCTTTATTTTGCAGTTGATAAATTAAGATGAATCAAAAAAGACATAGATGTAATAATAACAAGCAAGCTGAGAAGGTAAATAAATTTTTCCTTTTTTATGATTCTCAATAATTCATCTAGATTTTATATTTTTAAAATAATTCATTGTTAGGTTAATAATGTGCATATATTCATTTCAAACAATGTTTTAGGTTGTAATCGATATTGAAGATGATACCATTAGTGTGGAGAATCGCTTATTTCATTTGGAAAGATCAATGACCAAGATGGAAATTTGTATGTTAAATATGGATGCCAAGTTAGATGTGTTGTGCAAATTGAGCATTAATATGTCGGACACGCTCAAGAATTTTACAAGCATGCAATTCTCCAAAATTAATGATACTTTTCAAGGTGATGGGAATGATGAAAAAGATTCTCCTGAAGTTCATAAAGCGAATAAAATAAATTCAGAAGCTTCAATAGAAGAAGAGTTGAAGCAAAGAGTATCTGAAGTAAGAGTATTTTGTGTTTTGATTTTATTAAATAGGTGTTCCACAACCGTTCTAGTAATAATTTATTGTTGTAACAGATTTTCAATGGATCACTAAGGAATCTCGGCGTTGAACAATATCATGTTTTGAACTACATATTCAATGACAAAGAAAATCCCAAGTAAGTTTGTATTTTTTCCACTTGTTACATGATTTATTTTTTCTTCTGGTACATGAATTTTTTTCTCCTAGTACATGTTTTTTTTCTCTTGTTATGTGAAGTTTTTTGTAATGCTTTTGTTCCAGTCTTGTGTCTTTTTTATTTGTTTTGCTCCAACACATGTATATATCACATGTACATATTAAAGTTATCTTTAAGATATTTTTTTTATTGTGGTAGCGAAATCATTGTGGATATGCTTGGAGAAGTTGGAGAGCGAAAAGAATTGCAACGATTTCAACCATCTAAGTGGTTAAGCGCAGAAGTACGTTTATAAGTTAATTCATATTTTAATTTACAATAATCATCCATAATATTATATGATTTGCAGATTCTCAACTTGTATGCGTGTATGTTGAGACGGGAAAATCAATATGGGAACGATGAAACTGCACTAGAGAAATGGTATATGCCAACTTATGTTTCGGTGAGTCAATCAATTATTTACTTAAATATAATTTATTTAAACATATACTAATTATTATTATTATGATTATATTTAAATTTCAGCAATGTATAATCAACAAACTTGACGCGGGTAGTATTTATCGTAAATTTTTGCGTAAAGACAAGTTTGGAGGAAATATTCAGAAATGTGAAAAGGTATATCTTTAAGTAACTTTTACATTTTAAAAATATTTGCGACTCGACATGCAACATGAAATGCATTGACATTTTAATTTAATGAATATACAGATATTCATTCCAATGAATCTTGAAAACCACTGGTACTTGTGCATTGTTGATATAATCAAAGAAGAAGTTCAAATAATGGATTCACTCCGGCACGTCAATTGTACTAATCGAAGTTCAACTGTTAAATATGTGGTAAATTCGTTAACTTGTAGTATTTTTTTGGAAGCTTTTTAGAATTTGTTTTATATTTAGTTTTAAAATTCTTATGTCAATTTTAACTATTTCGTAGATTAAGTGTTTTCACGAGGCTTTGGAAATCGGTTTGGGTATATTTTATACCAAAAATATTTCAACTTTTCGTGTGGAGATGGCTCATTGGGCACCACAACAAAACAATGGGTTAGTAGTCATGTTTATACTTGTATTAAAAAATATTTTAATTGTTCGCATGTTATTTTATTTAATTGTGATTATTGATTAATGTTATTGTTAAATTTACTATTTGCAGTTCAGATTGTGGAGTATTCACAATAAGGTTCATGCAACTATATGAAAAGATACGAGATGGGATGCGGTTTCGTATTGAAAATTCAAGTTCAGAGAGACTTAGTATGGCTCTCGAGATATTTTACCATGATGCAAATCAATCCAAAGAAGATATTTTGCGAAAAATTAAGAATTCTTAGCCCAAATGGTTTATATAACACTATTGTTTCTTAAGATATTGTGGTTTTTAACTATTTAATACCGTGGATGATTTATTTTGATTAATTTTATTGTTCAGTGATTTTTTAGTTGAAATGAATGCTTTTGGACTAAAAACATAATTAGTTAATGTTTTCTGTATATATATTATAATTTCGGTTGGACCAAATGAGGTCTCAGAAGACCAAAATTGTGCTCCAAGTGAAAGTTTTTGCAAAAGATGCCAAGAATATTAAAACTCTAAAGAGGATGGAGATGCCTATGTCACAAATGCTGAAAATTATTGTAGTTCTTTTGGTTGTAAATCTGATTCTTATCATCATGATTCTATATAGGTTGTAAGTTTGACCCCGATGCATTTTTTATGTATTGAGTTTGTAAAGAGCTGATGACTCTCTAATGAAATTGAGTATAATGTTGCAATTTTGATTGTGTTGCAATTTTGATTGTTCTGTATTTGTAATGTGCTGTTGTATTACTTCTGTGAGAATATAATGAGTTTGTACTTTTTAATGAGTTGATGAATGTGATGATGTTTCTGGTAATGTGATGAAGGAGGCTCTTGTACGAGCATTGTCTAACTTTCATAAATTATGATTTGACCCCAATTTTGGGCAAAATTCGTAAATATTATTTTATGAGAATTACTTTCAAAAATTATGTTTTGACCCCAAAATAAAAACATCATCAAACAAGCTAAAATAGCCAAAAGAACTGTGTTCACTAACAGATAACACATAGCACTGAAACCACATTGCATCATTAAACAAACCAAAATAACAATAAAGTGTTTAGAATATAAGTTCAAAAAAGTCATCTCAAAACAAATTCTGAAAGGTAAATATCCATTTCAAAAATTCATGCAAAATCAAAAAACACCAACTCAATAAAAAAAAAAATACCAAAACGACATTTCCAGTCTGCACAATAACATTCTGCAAAACAGTCTCTTTGCACCTATTAAAAGAATAAAAAACCATTACCTAAATCAAATTTTGCTGGACACGACAATATATTATTCATTACAGAATGAGAAAATTACCTACACAATGAACACTTCAACTTCTTAGTCGTCCATCATCGAGCTTTCACCATCCGGTTTGAACTGTGACTTTGGACATGTTGCTTTGTTGTGTCCTGGTAACCTAATTGAACATCGCAAAATCATACATTCAAAAATATAATATTTAACAAATATAATACGTAACAAAATTATACATTCAAGTAATATGTAGAATTTTGTTATCTGCAATTTAAGGATATACACATGTATTTGATTAATTCAGTTTGAATTAATGAAAATACAATTACCTGCATTTAGAGCACCGTCGTGGGTTGCTTTTGGAATGTAAACCTCCTGTTCCTTTTGTCTTAGTTATCACTGGATCATTTACTCCAAAATGGTGTTTATCCCTACTTTGATAAGCATCTTTGTCTTTATCACCACCGATGAACTTTTCATAAATTTCTTTCATTGTATTTGTTACTCGAGTAATTGTTTCCCACAATTCATGATAACCTTCATCACATAATGAGGCATAGTAGCACATCTTGTTACAATGAGAAACCAAAGCACCATAACGTGCATTTTCCGTAACATTTCTTGGAATTTGTGAATCAAACTCACCACCCTCAACGTCTTTAGCATTTCGAGTCCATCTCTTAAGGATACATGTGGAAGGGATCTCGTTTATATGCTCAGCCTTCATCACTGCAAATATATGCGCACAAGGCCAACCAACTGTTTCCAATAGTAAGCAAGAGCACTCAAACAAAAGAGTGTTTTTATGAAACTTGATAGTGTTTCTAACATCCGGCTTTGAGTACTCGGACAGAGAATAAATCTTGGTTGAACCAAGCTCCTCCTCAAGTCTACTCAATAGTAGCGCTTCTTTTTTAATTTCTTCGCGAACGATAAAGAACATATTTCTAGTTAACAAATTTGCAGAAAATTCTTCAATATCTTTCAAATGAGTACTTAGTACAGGAGTGCTATTTGTTGTTATAGCATTTTCTTTAGCCTCCATGTACCTTAGCCATGCCAAAGCCGAATAGAATGATCTCACGAATTCATATAACCTCATTTTCACATTCACATGTTTTTTTAAAAATGCATTCATACCTTCACAACGTTGCGTGCATTTCATGTTTCCAAAAAAATGCCCTCTTAAGAATGCTTCTGCCCATTTTTCCCTTTTTGAATACACATCCTTCACCCAAGAATTGTTTTCAATATGTTGCTTGTGTATAAAATCTTCCCACATCTTTTCAAACTCTCCTTCTGTGCAAACTTTCTTCATGGATTTGTGAAAATCTCGGCAAAAACATGCAGAATGTACATTTACTGCAGCATTTCTTTGAAGGTGCCAACTACATAGTCTATGTCGTGCTTCTGGGAGGACTTTTTCTATGGCTGCTCTCATTGCGATGTCTCCATCTGTGATTACTGAAATAGGTTTTTTCCCCTCCATTGCAGCTATTAAAGTTTCTAAAACCCAAACATATGTTTCTTCACTTTCGTCCGACAACAATGCGGCTGCAAAAATCGTCGTCATATAGTGGTTGTTTATACCAGCTAAAATCACCAAAGGCTTTTCATACGCATTGGTCCTGTAGGTGGTATCAAATACCAATACATCACCAAAGTTCTTGTAATCTGATAAACATCTGGACTCGGCCCAAAACAAGCGACATAATCTGTTTGCTTGGTCAACTTCATATTTAAAATAAAAGGATGGATCTGTAGCCTTTTTTTCTCTCAAATACGTCAAAGCACATTCAGCATCTCCATCTTTAATCTCTTCTCTTCGCTCCATATTCAAGTAGTTGTACAAATCTTTTAGAGTAAATCCAACGTTATGGTATCCACCAGATCGATGTGCAAAAAACTTCATTATATCACTCGTACGCCAACCGACATCGTGCATGGAGCGAGCCTCTAAAATATCAGATTTTTTGACATTTCGATGTGAGAACAAAAACGAGACTCCTTCTTCAGTCAGGAGTTCATGATTGTGGGTCTTCTTAAATTCAGAGACGACATATGTCTGAGAATTTTTGTTGTAGTTCACACGAAAGGAAGCCAAACACCCAGTTCTAGTCAAAGGTCGAGGTTCTCGTTTTTTATCTTCTCGCTCTAACCACTTATTCTCACGAAAACCTTCTTTTGAACAAACCCATCGTCTCATCTCAATGGCACCCGAACTTTTGCTGGACCTTAAATCACTTTTCCTGATTGAAAAACCTACACATTTAGCATATAAGTTATAAAAAATTTCAGCTTCCTCTGTAGAATCAAATGTTTTCTTTATAACTTCTTCCTCATTTAAGTCATCAACCCATTCAGACTTGTAACTGCAATTGTTAGTGCCTTTATTGTCTTCTTCGGGATTCAATGAGTTTAAATGAGGATTGACATGACTACTTTGTTCTTCGTCACAATCAACTGGAGAATTATTTGCTTCAAACTCACATTCGACATCCATAGTTCAATGAAAGTTATCTGCACACGTGAATTCTGAAATAATTAAACAAACAAAATTTAAAAAAAAATACAAATCAACAACTTTATAAAAACAATCAGCATAAATAACTTAAAGTCAGATATTTGTAACACAAAATTAATCAACACTTTTATTGAAATATTAATTCACGGTCAAGTCAATTATATAACATAAATAACTGAAAGCTGGTATATTACACGATTAACGCATGCCGACAATAATTACATGATGCATACTCTCAATAATATATATGTATGTACATATGTATCCTTACACGACAAAGAGAACACCGCAATATATGTACCAAATATCGAATACACTGATGTTTCAGCCACTGGAATTACATTAGACCAGTCCAAGTATTATTATGAACAGTAAATACTTCAACAAGGATATATAGTCTAATTGAAGCATACAAATTTTCTAATATGAGAAAGATATATAAGTAGTCGAACTCACATAATATTAGATTTACACAAGTGTATTCTGATTGTACCAAATTATACACCCATAAACTTGAAGGGCAAATTAAAGCACATTTCTCAAATAATTCCTATATACCAATTCGTACATACTTTTACTTTATTAATAATAATGACTCTTAGATTTATTAGAAATTTAGCACATATAATTGAATCACTTAAGCTCCGCTACTCTGTTCTTATATATATTCTGCTGGCCCAAAAAACAATCACATAAGCTACACTACGGTGTTTTTTCAATTATTTGAATCGACATACAGATTGAACACATATCAAAAATATATTTGCAAAACTAATTCCATCGAAGTCAGTTTCGTTGTTACCTTGAATTTGGGGGATCCGAATTATTGAACCAGAGTAGATATTTCTGTCGTTTGCAATGAACTTGTTTTATGAATTAACTTGAACGCTGAATAATTTTAATGATTTTATCAGAAAGGGAGAAAAGGAGAAGAGTACTGGCGGGCAACGTATTTTTAGGTTGAAATTGTTTTAAAATATATTTTTTAATTTAATTAATTTAAAGTTAGTGGGCCGCAACGGTTTCTTATAAAAAATATTTAAAATAATGTTTTGATTTAATTAAAAATGATTTTTTAATTTAATTACTATTTGAATTTTCACTTAATTATTATTTGAATCATATATTAAGCTTTCTTAATTAATTTGAAAAAATTCAAACGCGACGCTTTTCAGGTACAACGAATCAAATATTTTAATTTTTATTATATTTGAAATTTTCACTTAATTATTATTTGAATCAAATACGCTTTCTTAAGCAATTTGAAAAAATTTAAACGCGACTCTTTTCGGGTATAACAAATCAAATATTTTAATTTTTATTTATATTTGTAAGCGTGTTAAAGTATTCGTATTTATTCAAATATTAAATATCAATTTATATATTTTTTTTCGTTAAATATTCTTATTAAAAATGGTAATTCAAATTTATTTATAAGATCGAGCATTCTTATGCTAATTATAATCTCATACAAGTTCGGTTTGCGAACAAGCTGCCAAACTCTTTACTCGGAACATCGAAGTTAGTTCATCCGTCCCTATGAACTTCTCTTGCATTCACCTGAATCAATAAGTGATTTAAGCTCTCTTCGATACAAGTAATTGAAATCGATCGATTATTTTATATAAGTCAAACTCGATTATCGTTACTCTAAAACTCATTCAAACATTCATTGTGTGATAGTGTGTACATGTTACACATTAATACAAAAAAAACTCTAATAGTAGTGTTATCGAATATATTAATCTTTGATTTATATTCGTAAGCGTATTATAGTATTCGTATTCATTCAAATATTAAATATCAATTTATATTTTTTTTCGTTGAATATTCTTATTAAAAATAGTAATTCAAATTTATTTATAAGATCGAGCATTCTTATGCCAACTATAATCTCATACAAATTCGGTTTGCGAACAAGCTGCCGAACTCTTTACTCTGAACATCGAAGTTAGTTCATCCGTCCCTATGAACTTCTCTTACATTCACCTGAATCAATAAGTGATTTAAGCTCTCTTCGATACAAATAATTGAAATCGATCGATTATTTCATATAGGTCAAACTCGATTATCGTTGCTCTAAAACTCATTCAAACATTCATTGTGTGATAGTGTGTACATGTTACACATTAATACAAAAAAAACTCTAATAGTGGTGTTACCGAATATATTAATCTTTGATTTATATTCGTAAGCGTATTATAGTATTCGTATTCATTCAAATATTAAATATCAATTTATTAATTTTCGTTGAATATTCTTATTAAAAATGGTAATGCAAATTTATTTATAAGATCGAGCATTCGTATGTCAATTATAGTCTCATACAAATTCGGTTTGCGAACAAGCTGCAAAACACTTTACTCTAAACATCGAAGTTAGTTCATCCGTCCCTATGAACTTTTCTTGCATTCACCTGAATCAATAAATAATTTAAGCTCTCTTTGATATAAGTAATTGAAATCAATCGATTATTTCATATATGTCAAACTCGATTATTGTCAATCTAAAACTCATTCAAACATTCTTTGTGTGATAGTGTGTACATGTTACACATTAATACAAAAAAAAAAATTAATAGTAGTGTTATCGAGGAAAAAATTTGGTTAAACTTATTGCACTGAGTGAATTTATAATTTAACAAAATGAATAAATCAACATAATTATTTTTTATTAATTTTCGTCTATGAGCAAAAATGCTTAAAATTATTTATTTATAAATATTAAATGAGATAAAATAATAATTATATGAAATTATTAATTGTATTGTGTAATTTTTATGTGTTTAAGATAAATATATAAATATTTTATTTTAATTAAATTATTTCTTGAATAAAATATTTTTTTTGAACTAATTTATTATATTAAATCTTAATTTAAAAAACAAACTTGTTATAGCAGGTCATCCATTGTTTTCATTAGGTCACTTTTAATTTGAGAAATAATCTTATGTATTAGGTGCATGGTGTTAAATCCATGTGTCTATTTCTTATTTGTTAATAACCATAGGTATGGTACCTATAAAATGGATAAATGTATTGTAGCATTTTCCAATAAATAATAACGCATAAAATTTAAGTTTACGAATCACAATGGAAATTTACATGCACAGCCCCGGATCACATTTTTATGTACTACTAATATTTTTAAATTACTATAAATATTTATCTATAAATTAATGTTTAATATTTATACAACATTAACTAAATAAAATTACAAAAATATTTTAGGTGTAAAAAATTTATCTCAAATATATTTGATTGATTATAAAATAAATATTAGTATAATTATTATAATTATGGTATAAAATAATTATTTCAAATAAATAGTACAACCTTTATTTTTTAACTATAATTTATTTTACATAATGAATTTGATTTGTTAAAATAAAATACATTTAATTAAGAGTATTAAGTATGTAATGTATTTAAATTTTATGGTGTATTGATCTATAAATTTTTGTTTTCAAAAACATAATAATATTATATTTTTGTATTGACAAAATAAAATAGAGAGTTTTGATTGATAATGTTTAAAAATACTTCTTGTTATAATAATAATAATAAATAAATAAATGTAATATGGATTGATGTCGGCCACGGAATTAAGTAACAATCAAACAAATTACTTTGTTGTAACCTCTTAAATACCTACGTACTATATAAATTGGGGGGCCCGGTAGACAGACCGCACAATCGTGACCAATCAATTATGGTCCACGTGAGGCGAGCTCGTGCCACGTGCCCACATTGATGAGGCAGTGAGCTGTATTTCGACACCTAATTACTTATTCGAATCTTCTCTCACCAAATTGTAATTACTACTAATAAAATAATAAATAAAATAATCTAAAATAATTCTGAAAGTGATTATTTAGCGGTTAAGCAATCACAGCATTTCTCCTCTCCTCCCAACGTAGAAACACCGACCCAATGAGAATAAACCACGTGTCGCCCCACTAATTACCCCCACCCCTCCCCGTCTATAAATCTGTAAACCCCATCCCCTCTGTTTCCCCACCCTAAAACGTGTACTGTATTCTTCTGTTATAGGTTCAGGAAAAACAATCAAATAGTAGAAATTATATTTCTCAGTAATCGGAAAAATGGGGACAGCTACTTTCATCGACATCATCATCGCAATTCTCCTTCCTCCTCTCGGCGTTTTCCTCAAATTCGGCTGCGGGGTATTTATTTTTTATTTTTTTTATTTTTTTTGGGGAGAATTAAATGATTTGTGTTGGTCTTAATTTTTGAAATCAAAATTTGATGTTGCAGGTTGAGTTCTGGATTTGCTTGGTGTTGACGCTCTTCGGTTACCTCCCTGGAATCATCTACGCCATCTACGCCATCACCAAGTAGATCGATCGGACGGCTCTCTTTTTCCAGGGTAAATTCGTCTTTTCATATTTCTAATCGATGGGGTCGACTGTTGAGAATATTGATAACTTGTGGTGCGATTATTAATTACTTTTTTAACATTTTGGTTTGCAGGTGGAGGAAGAAGATGCAGAGGGTGGGTGGGTTCTCTTGGTTTGCTTTTTTTTTTTTCTTTTAATGAAATTATAATTAAATACAACAGTATTATGATGGGTTTGTAAGTGTGTGTAATGGGGTGATTTTGTGTTTGATTGAATTCAATGGCGTAGCAAATGCTTTCCTATTTTTCTCTTTTGTTTGATGTACATTTACTCCTACTCCATTATTTGTAAACATTTTTCTTCTTTTAATTTTATTAATTCCTTTGGGATCATTTCAATCAACTATGTAACAACGAACAAGAACAAGAGTCGAACAATCAATAATGTGTAAATTCAATTTTCAAAGTTTTTGATCTAAAACTAACCGGATATTCAATTTCACAAGTTGAAATAACCTCTTGAGTCTTGAGGTTCATAGATTGTTATTCTAAGTTGAACTTGACCACCTATTCACACCATCCTCAACTTACATTTATTTTTGTCTGAGAAATAGTGTTTTACATTTTTATATTTAATTAATTAATATTATATTTTAAAAATAATTTTTATGCATAATAATTCAATAAAACATAACAATTAATAAATAATTTTAAAACAGTATTAATCTAAAGTCTTAATATAATAAAATAGTCAAAATAAGTTGTAAATTTTATAAAATTAGATTATTTTTATTATATTTTTAATATTTTTTCAAATTTTGTAATCATTCTCAAAATTTATCATAACACTATCTATTTTATTTGATTTATCACGTTTTGCACTAAATTTGAATTGTTCGATTAAAGCGAATTTAGGCAATCCAAAGCGGGTTTAGACGACCTTCAGTCGGTTTGGGGACCTAGAGCCTAGGCGGAGCTAAAATTTAAGCGATTGAACACATCCTAGCGCCTAGGCGTAGTTAGATGAAGATTTTTAAAACAGTGGTCAAGATAATTGGTGACTTCACAAGAATTTAAAGTGATAAAAAAACACAAAACAAAGATTTTACAAATACTATCTGGCGGTCTACCACACTAGACAGTGTGGTCTTTTTTTCTTTTATATTTATGTAAAATTATAATTAATGTGGATTTACTAAAATATAGTATCTTGGTTTAAAAACATTATAGCTTAAAAAACATCATAGAAATCTGCTTGTCATAATTCCGCTTATATGCAGTGTCAGATGGGTTGAATTTTCGATGGGCTGGTATTAATTCCACCCGGCCCAATTTTCATAAACTAGACCCATCAGTAAAACAGGCTAACATGCACATGGGCTTACCTTCTTACTACTATTTTTTAAAAATAGTCAAAAAGAGCAGTTGGTATAAATTGAAGGAATTGTGCACCTAGAGGGTGTGATATATATTTACTCCATGAATTACATAATCAGTACAGATATTCATATAGTGTGACTGATACATAGTTCAAAAATCAATTCCAGATAATAAGCTAAATTAAGGACTCAAGCATTATTTAGAGATACCGAAATTAATTACAACAAATCATCTCCAAATTCTTCATTGATCACTGAGTTTTACACTACACAACTCTGATACCACTTGTTCGGGTTTATTGATCATCCGGAAGCGATCCTCCATTCAACTCCGTTCATGTTTATGGAAGGCCCAGAACGGAGGCCCATTTCCTGGTGGGCCAATATTCTATGACTATATATCTGTTCCTGCCCGGCGTGAACGAGCTAGTATGTCATCTTACGAGGAGGCCTTCGGGAGATATATATATATATATATATATATATATATATATATATACCTCGGATAATGAAAAGCATACGACCAAATATACGCCTTTTGACATGACATGAAGATATCGTCTATTCGTCTAGCTGGTAGGAAGTTGGACGTCATCATGTATATCGAATGGGCCGCATACGGATTCCCGAGAAATACGGATTTAAAAGCTATTTTTGATTTTTCAACTCAATTTTCAAAATCTTTTTACATGTTCGGTTAGGATCGACTAGATTTTCTGACTGTAAACAGATACGAACAAACAATATGAATATAAAAGGAAAAAAAAACAAAATAAAGCACTTGAAATAATATATGGTTCACCTATGTCCTATATATAACAAGGGCTACATTCACTTGACGGGGCAGATTTTTCACTAATATAAAATAGTAAACGAGATTACAATACTTCAAACAGTCAATCTCACGTCCCTTTATTTTTTTCGCTTTCAATATGAATTATATCAACTTAATTGTATAGAGTTCAAATCATAAAAGATAAATGTCTTATATTATTAAAATTAAAGGAAAATAACTAACATTAATAAGTAATTAACATCTTGCTAAAAAATCAGTTTAATCTCTTTTGATATACTTACATTGTTCCAAATAAATGATAACACTTATTTTGTAAAATATCAAAACATTTTATAGAACTTATAAAGGAAAATAAGTAACATATATAGAATCGGAGTATCATATATTGAAAGTGGCATCATTTAAAAATATAATACTCATTGTGGAAACATGAGCATATAATTATGCATGATCAGATCCTGAAACCTAATATTCAATTGCTTCTCCAACTCTAAAAACCTTTCTAGGGGAAAGTCTTGATAAAGAAACAAAGAGAACTTAATGAAAAATGTAGTATGAGCTGAGAGAGACATGATGGACCACCAAGCTTAATTTATTTACTTTGTAGATGCTCAATTAGGATTTATTACATCCATCTCATTGCCAATGATGTTACTAAGATCGCACGAATACCGAATCGATATTGTAATCAGTTCAGAAAAAAATATATATATTTAGTAGATGTGAAATTATGAATAAATCGATCTATTCCTGAAAATTTTGTCGATTTTTGTACCGCCGTCTAAGATATCGATTTTTGACACGAAAACGATACTAAATGATGTGCTTTTAATGGAGTTTATGTAAATAAATATTAATGAAGTAAAAGCTGAGAAAATAATATTCATTCCATTGTGATTCTGTTCTTGGGATTGCGGCTATACAGTAGTTGGTCCGCTATTTATAGAGCTAATACATAAACCCTAAAAGGAAACCAAATTGGGGGTAAAAACGTAAAAGCCCAATTAACCAATAGAAAAGGAAGGATATCAAAACGGTGTCGTATGCGAATTGAATCTGAGAAGAATTAGGTTGTCTATACGACGCCGTTTCTATTTGAATTTGGGGATACCGCTAATACCCCCCGCAATCGCGAGCGTCGGCTAGGTGAAGATTCGAACTGAGCCGCGAGAAAGATTGGAAAGGGAGAGCCTTGGTGAAGATATCGGCGAGCTGATCTTGAGCAGGTATGTGATTGACAAAGAATTCTCTGTTTCTGACTTTGTCGCGAATGAAGTGTAGATCGATTTCCACATGTTTAGTGCGAGCCTGAACCACGGCGTGTGTGGACATGTACACTGCGCTTATGTTGTCTACCCAGATGACCGGAGTTATCCTGGATTGCAGGTGAAGTTCTTGAAGCAGGGACCGAACCCAGAGCATTTCCACCATAGCATTTCCAAGACTTCGGTATTCAGCCTCTGCGCTGGACCGAGAAACTGTGTTCTGTTTCTTTGAACTCCAGGAAATAAGGCTTGGGCCGAGGAACACACAGAAGCCGGAGGTGGAACGCCGGTCATCTTGGTCAGAGGCCCAATCCGCATCTGAATATCCGGTGAGATTGAGGTGAGGGGATTTGATTAACTGCAATCCTTTTGTGGAAGTACCTGAAAGATACCTCAATAAACGTTTGACAGCTGTGTAATGTTTTAGAGTAGGAGATTGCATAAACTGGCTGAGTTTATTCACAGCGAAATTAATATCCGGCCTTGTAATTGTGAGGTATTGGAGGCTCCCAATGAGCATCCTGTAATGAGAGGGTTCAGGATATGGATCAGATCCATATTTAGACAGAGTGGTGGAGCTTACCATAGGTGTTGGAACACCTTTAGCTGTCTGTAGGCCTGCTTTGATTAGAAGATCACAAATGTACTTGTGTTGTGATAAATGTAAGCCTAACTTGTTGTGAGTGATTTGAACTCCCAAAAAATAATGTAGTTGTCCAAGATCTTTCAGGGGAAAATGAGTAGATAGCTGGGAAATGAGGGTATTAATCTGGATAGAGGAGCTACCTGTGATGATGAGATCATCAACATAAACAAGGACAAGAAGGGTAGTGTTGTTGTTGTTGTGTTGAATGTATAGGGAGGAGTCAGCTTTTGAACTAGTGAATCCCAGAGAATTAAGGACAGATCCTAATCTGTCAAACCAAGCTTTGGAAGCTTGTTTTAGGCCATAGATTGCTTTGTGTAACTTGCATACTAGAGTCTCCTTTCCAGCTTGGATAAAACCAGGTGGTTGTTTCATGTAAATAGGTTTGGCAGAATCCAAAATTCCATTTAGGAAAGCATTATCCACATCCACTTGTCTAATATCCCAACCTTTTGAAATAGCAATAGTGAGGATTAACCTGATTGTTGTAGGTTTGATTACTGGACTGAAGACATCAGTGTAATCAATGCCTAATACTTGGGTAAACCCTTGGGCAACAAGCCTTGCTTTATGTTTTTGAATAGTTCCATCACTATTTTGTTTGAGTTTGTACACCCATATTGATCCTATGATGTTCTGGTTTGCAGGGGGTTGAACCAAAGTCCAGGTGTTGTTTCTGAGGAGAGCATTGTACTCTGACTGCATAGCAGACTTCCAATTAGGATCAAGAAGGGCTTGTTTGTAAGAGGCAGGTTCTATAGAAGAGGCAATGGCAGCTGCATAAGTTTTAGGTTTAAAAATCCCAAGCTTGGATCTGGTGACCATGGGATGGGTAATGACAGGAGGTGGGGATGGTGAGTGTTGTGGTGATGGTGAGTGGTGTGGTGAATCTGGTAATGGTTGATCAAGGAAGGGAAGTTGATCTGGTGTGTTATTTGGAGAATGTATATTTTGATGAGGTGAAGGGGGTGGTGTGTTGTTATCAGGAACCTGTGGTGGGAAAAGATTTATTTGAGTAGTAGTTGTTGGTAAGGATATAGGTGGGATCAGCACAGGTGGTGTTGATATAGGTTGAGGTTGAGAAAAATGGTTTAGGGCAGGAAAAACCATTTCATTAAAAACCACATTTCTGGTTATAATTATCTTCTTGGATGGCAGCTGAATTTTGTATCCTTTGTATTGAGGATGATAACCAATGAAGATACCAGGGGTGGATTTAAAATCAAGTTTATCAGTGTTGTAAGGTTTCATATGAGGAAAAGCTTGACAACCAAAGATCTTTAAAGCTTGATAATCAGGAAGAGTGCCAAAAAGCAGCTGATAGGGTACCTGGAAATTAATAGAACTTTGAGGAA
Source organism: Euphrasia confusa (assembly GCA_954870475.1). Taxonomy (NCBI): domain Eukaryota; kingdom Viridiplantae; phylum Streptophyta; class Magnoliopsida; order Lamiales; family Orobanchaceae; genus Euphrasia; species Euphrasia confusa. The sequence continues at coordinate 8,375,362 of OX940956.1, read as the reverse complement.
TTCTATTTAGCAAGTGAACTGCTGTACCAAAAGCATCTTCCCAGTAGCCTTTAGAAAGCCCAGAATGACACAACATACTCATGCCAGACTCCACTAAGTGCCTGTGCTTCCTCTCAGCAGCTCCATTCTGTTGAGGTGTATAGGGACAGGACAAATGATGGATAATGCCACACTGGGAGAAAAGGTTAGTCAATGGTTTAAATTCAGTTCCACCATCACTGTGAACTGCCTTTATCTTATGGTTAAATTGATTTTCAACCATGTTTTTGAAATGTTGAAAAGCCGCAAGAGTGTCTGATTTTGCAGTGAGGAAATAAATCCATGTATACCTGCTATAATCATCAATAAAAGAGACATAATAACTATGTCCATGTATGGATTTTGTAGGTGCAGGGCCCCACAAGTCAGTGTGTATAAGAGCAAGGGGAACAGTAGATCTTGTGTGTGTATGTGTAAAAGGAAGCTGATGTGATTTAGATTGCGCACAAGTTGAACAAAAAGAAAAGGAATCCTTATTATCAAAAGTGATGTTACAAAGTCTCAAAGCTTTCCTAGTAACATCAAGTGAAGGATGGCCTAATCTCTTATGCCATTGTTCAAAACTTCTCAAATTCCTAACAACAGAAGAAAAAGAAGAACAACTTGTGTCAACTGCAGGTTTGTAAGGTACTGCTCTTGGAAACTTGGAGAAAACAGGTTTATGGGTTGTGGTAGCACTGACTTGTGGTGACTTGAACTGGTACAGCCCATGGTTAATGGTTCCTTTGAGAAGAACAGCCTTTGTGGTTTGATCCTTGACAAAACAAAATGTGGGGTGAAATTCAAAAAATACATGATTGTCCTTTGCAAATTGAGATACACTCAATAAATTTTTTGTAATTTCTGGGACATGTAAAAGGTTGTTGAGTTTAAAAGCATGAGTTTTCTGGGAATCACTACCAAAAACAACCAAAGCCTTACCCACATGTGCAATGTCCAGATTTGAACCATTGCCAATTTGCAGTTTGTTGTGTCCCTCATAGTCAGAGGCAATACTGAGGTTTGAAATGTCATTGGTGATGTGATGTGTTGCACCTGAGTCAGGATACCAAGTCCCTTCAGATTGGCTTTCAGCAGAGGAGTACATAGCAGCACCATGAAAATTCCCTTGGTTCTGATTAGGCCTGCCAGAGTCACCACCACTGTTAGAGTGTTGTTGTTGCTGTTGCCTTGGCACAAAATCACTGTCAAAGCGATGGTAGCACTTGTCTGCAGTGTGGTTATGATAGCCACATATCTGACACTGTATTTTGTTCATGTTGGCATTAGGGTTGGATCTGCCTCCCCTGCCTCTAGTGGAACTACCACCTCTACCTCTTTGATTTCCTCCCCTTCCCCTTTGATTATTAACACCTCTGTTTCCTTGTGCATAGTTAGCACTGGGGAAGTTCTTTTCCAGGAGGTTGCTGGTTTCCAGCCTGCTCTCATAACTCAGCAATAGAGAGGTAAGATCCTTTAAACCATAACTATCTCCCTTTGCAGTCACAGTGACTACTATGGCATCATATTCACTGCTTAAGCCACTCAGAATATATAGCATCTGATCTTCCTCCTTCATCCTTTCTCCAGTACTTGTGAGAGCATCACATAAAGACTTCATCTTATTGAGGTAATCCCTCATGCTCATAGATCCCTTTTTGAGGGTTTGCAACTGTATTTTATATTGCATCCTTCTTGCAGTTGATTGACTGGAAAAGGTGGATTCAAGATTTTGCCAGATTTCAAAAGAGGTGTTGAATCCCACCACAGATATCAAAATGGTTTCTGAAAGGGATGAAAGAATCCAAGAGGCCAACAACTGGTCTTGTCTCTGCCAGAAAATGAAATCTGGGTTCAGCCTCATACCTGCATCTTCTCCTGCAGGGATGAACTTTGGAGGTGGCTGTTCAGATCCATCCAGAAAACCTTCTAAGCCGTGCCCTTTGACAGCTATCATGACTTGTTGTTTCCAGATGAGAAAGTTATCATCTGTGAGTTTGGTGGTGACCTGCTGATGATTAAGCTGCTGCGGTTGAGCTCCATTTGAGCTGCTTCTTGCTCCAAATATTTCTGCCATTAGAGACCTTGAAAGAATCCGCAAGAATATCTTTCAATCTAACCTCGTCGCTCTGATACCATAATGGAGTTTATGTAAATAAATATTAATGAAGTAAAAGCTGAGAAAATAATATTCATTCCATTGTGATTCTGCTAATATCCCCAAATTCAAATAGCTTTGTATGTTCCAAAGAAGCTAAAACATTTTTATTTATTTTTTAATTTACAAATCAAATTTTGTACCTTATTTGAAATTATTCAACAATAGTAGAATGACATGCATCTTATCGCATACACTTTCTTGTATTTCTGCAATAAATTAAGTTCACCAATGATTTGCAGATGTGCATTGAAAAAGTTGACAACTTTTTAAAATGCTTTCCTAAACTAAACCCTTGACAGTGTATATATATCTAATATCTTCCGAAAATAAAACACCAAATTAAAGATCACCTTCATTAGTTATATTATTATGCATAGTGGAATAGTGAATACAACAAAGGAAAAAAATGTAAAAAGAACCTTGTTCTAATAATTTAGATGGCCACCCTTCAATTCAGAAAACAGCTATACAAAAAGCAGTGAAAAAAGTTAGCAAAAGTATCTTTTAAAGCCTGTTGAAGCTAAGAGTACTTTTTTTTTTTACCCCTATGTGAGTAAATATTTATGTATATATGTAGTGTTTGTTAAATGTGGTAAAAAAAGAAAAAGTTTCATGTTAGGTTTATGCTTATCAACTTATGCATTGTGGGGGGCAATGTAACATGGGCCCAAATAATTGCTTTGTGTGGGTGGTATGGAAATGGTTGCTTACAAATTACTAATGTACCTATTGATACCTTAAATTAACGAGGAATTTAACGAGGAGGTTAAATTAAACTCGTAAGTTTAAAATTATTGTTTGAGTACGGATTTTAATTTGAGAAATAAACAAGGCAACTGCAAATTTTATTGAAATCATCTCAATTGATCATGACTTAACTCTAACTACAGATATTTTTTTGTTCGAATTTTGGAATTGAAATGGAAAAAAATGTGCGGGAATTAGTGTGTCGATTCGATGTGGATGATGATGAACAAGTAAGTACAAAATGCAAATAACTCCCACGAAGCATGCACCCACACACACTCCAAATTAAAGAGAAAGTATGAGAGGATTCCAAAATAAAATATATTCCTCATTGGGAGAGTGAGTATCTTTGATCCACCCCACACTTGATAAAAGGTACAACATGGATCAACGTGCCGTACAACTGTTGCAGCTCCCATCTATGGATGGAGCTAGTATTATTGAGATATTTTTAGCGGAAGGAAATATTTTTCATGGATTCATAGTCAATACTACAATACAAAACCGGCTCATTCGACTGATCGATGATAGCTGTCGCGCAACCAACTTTTGATCGTAGATTGATCTAACATGTCATTTTTAATCGTTAAGTTTAACCGAATGACCTCATAATATATAACCGTTTCTCATAAATTCAAATTCTTTTTTTCTATTTTGTGAATAAAGTGAATTTGTATTTTTCATGATAGAGGTAGTATATATAACAAGACTGATAAAAAAAATTAAGATCTAAGTATATATAATTAGAAAAAGAATAAGGTAGAAATAAAAATTATTCGAAATAGAATTAATTAATTATCTATTGTCTACATATTTTGCATTCACTCATAAGAAAACCAATATCCACCAAGATTCTTGCGAAAACACAAATAAAATAAAAATCTCAAATAATTAAAACGATAATATTGCAAGAATGGAAGCCACCTTATTTAATTTATAATTATATATATTATGTAGAAATTCCAAATCACAACCAAACCATTACGTACACATGCACCAAAGAAAAGAAAATCGCAAATCAATAAATTTATTTATTTATTTATTTAGTTCATATATTATTTGCAATTCACCACCTAATTAATTAAGCTACCTAGAAAACCAAAAAAATAAAATAAAATACATTGATTCAATGAAACAAATAACAAATAATCACACTAGGCCCGGGCGGGGCGGGGCGGGCTTCAATCCATTTTCCACGACGAATATTTTCTTCTAGTACCCGAGCTTTTCCCATTTATCGGTAGTTAAAGAAATATAAGCTGAGGCCTTCTTGTCGATCCCGGGCTCGGCCACCCACCGGCCTCTATCCTCGTCGCTCGGATAAACTTTGTACGCCTTCGTCACATAGTACTCTTCCCTCGTTTCGTCTCTTGCACGGCTCCGCGAGCTCAGACCCTTGAATAAACTGAATAGAGAGAAGGAAGATTTCTTCTGCTTGTTGCCTCCCATGTTTATATATATATGTGTGTGTTTATTTTGGTGTTTATAAATTTGTTGTGTTTGGTTGGGTGTATTTTAATAGTGGTGTGAGGAGTTGGGTTTTATAGTAGGTTGTGGAGGGGGATCCAAGGGTGGAGAATCTAGAGAAATCTGGGCCATTGATCTGATTGATGGCTGCGATCGATTATTATGTAGTACATGAAAGTGAAGTTGCATATAGTATAATGTTGGCTTGCTAGTTAAACCTAGGGCAAGAGAACATGCATTCTTGTCGACCATATTTGACTATAAACTTGCTATTTTGATGGTTAGGGGAGTTTCTATAATTCCCTCCTTTTTTTTTCTATTTTATTTTGCGTGTACACAATAATTAGATACCAATTAATCGAATCGGGTTGAATTTTCATTTTTACTTTAGTCTAATTATTAACTCTAAAAATGCAAGATTATAGTCAAATATTTTTAAAGATTCAAACAACTTCAACTGGATTATTTTCTTTCATGAGGTGTGAGTATCATTGGTATGATAAGGATAAAAATGAAAAATATTACTACTTGTTTTAGAGAAGCATGATAACTTTCTTCACAAAAATACAAATGAAAAAGTCTTAATTTTTTGGAACGAAAAGAGTATTGATTATTTGTATTGGACGGAGAGATACAAATGAAAGTCTTAGTTTTTTGGAACGAAAAAAGTATTGATTATTTGTATTGGAAGGAGAGATTCTTGAACATGAGTTTTTTTAGGTCAATTGCAATGTTTTGGGTTCGAACCTAAAAACTCACGGTATTCAATTCAAGTGTTTAATCAACTGAGCTAACAATACTTGACAACACGGAAGTTTCGTGAAGCATTTTCCAGCATCTTTTACTTTGAAATCATTGGTAAAAAGGCAATGATGGGAGAGTATTAATAAGGTATAAATCAATTAAGCTAAACCAATTATAGTATAATAAATATTTATGAAAACTTTTCATAAGAGCCAATAATAAACGTATCTCTACATATGCAACTTTTGCTTTGAATCATTAATCGAAGAATCTTCGACCGAAACCCATCCATAGGTTCTTGATCTCTCCTTCTACCATCTGTTAACTCAATTCGTAGATTTTATAAATCTTACAACAAGTTATATAATACATAATAAATATAATTATCATAAATTAATTCATTATATATAAGTACAATTACACTTTCAAGAAAATCGTGTACATATATACATACATACATACATATGATGTAGTCGTGTCGACAATATGGATGATTGAAATGACTTTGTTGGCTATGGTAAAATGAGTTCAACATGTAATTAAAGTACAACATATATTGAATTAGAATATTATTAGACTTGATTGCAATATATAGTACTGCAACTTATAACTATTCCCTCCTTCCCTTTAAACAGTGCATCTTTAAACAGTGCATAGAGAAATATGCACGTAGATTAAGAAAAAATAATTTTGCACGTAGATTAAGAAAAAATAATTTTTTTGTGTGTTTAATAATATAAAATAGGGGTATAATAGGTATTGATGTGTAAGTAATAAAGTAGATAGTTGAAAAAGTAATGGTATAAAGGTAAATAAATGTATATTGAGAGGATAAAGTTGTAAAAAGACATTCCATTTATGGAATGTGCACTGTTTTAAGGGATAGACTAAAAAGGAAAATATGCATTGTTTTAAAGAATAGAAGGAGTACTTAATTTGTAGAACTTTTTTTTTTTTTTTTTGTGTGTTACTTTGTGTATGTTCAAATCATCAAATGTCAACTCAATTTTTGCATTAAATTGAAATCAAATTTAATCCATGAAATATTGAAAATATACTCATTTATTCGACATTAAACTTTCAATTTGATCGATCTAATATACATTATAATTTTACAGTAGGCAAAGTATAATTATTAATTTCTGTAAGGGAATTTTAACCTTTTTCCTCATGTAGGAATTGGAATTAATTCCTATTTATCTACTTCTGTACGTGTGAATATTTTGTGCTGTAATTATTTTTGCCAATTAAAAAACTTATTCTTCCATTTACTTAAATCACAACTTACTTTTTGTATCTCTCATTGTATAATATGTATAACTTTATTGTGATATTTATATACGGAGTACATATTAAACGAAAAACAACACGGACGTGTCGTTTCGTCGTCTTGTTCGATACATTTATACATACACTATATCAAGAGCAATTATATCTATCTTTCTATTTTTTGCATTTTTTAAATTTAGTATGACATATTAAAGATGAAAAAAAGTGAATTTTTAAATGGGCAGCGCTATTTGCACCTCCAAAAACTCTAAGTACACCAACATTTTAAGATTTACCATTATGCCATCAAATTAAATGTCTAATTTACCCTTATTAACCTAATACTTATATTTACCTCTAATACACCCCCTATCCCTATTTCTACCGCAACTCTATTCTTTCATCTTCTTCTTATTCTCATATCAAATAATTTTTTTTTCTGCATATCGTTAAATAATTTTAGATTGATTCTCAACCCAATTATGGACCAAAAGGATTTCACGGAGAGCAATAATGTAAGTTTCATACAATTTTACTTGCTTTTTGTTTCGATAATTTGATTTTTTTTAGATGGGTGTTACTGTGCTATTAGTTAGATGATGAGATGAACAATTCGAAAATCATAAGTTGTTTCAGTATTATATATCAATGGATGTTATTAGGTATTTAGATTTTACTAATTTAATTTTGATTGAATTTAGAATCATATACTCCTATGTTTAGTAATTTGGATGTTGCGTGGTGTTGAAGTCTTTGTAATTTGTGTTAATAGGGCACTTTTATTGTTTAGTTAAACACTATATGAACCTAGCAATAATACCATTTGTGTTAGGATTTCACTTTTGGATATAGTGTACGATACAATGGTGACCTAATTTAGGGGAATAAACTGATCATTGATTAAACCAGAAGCCAAAAAAAATTAATTTTTTGAGACAATTGATGTGAAATTTAATTTAAAAAAATGATTAAGAAAGATGAGTCACGGGGTGTAATACAACCAATGGTTTTAAAATTGTATTGATACATACAACATTGAAACTAATAAAATAGTATTTCGATGGATGTGAAAATAGTTCATACTTCTATTAGTTTACATATTTGTATATGTTTTATTCTTAATAATTTTGTTTTTTCTGACACATGTTCGAACATAAGTTTAATGTTTGAACTAATTTTATTTTCTCCTGGTAATATGCTATGCAGTATGCAATATCATGTAGTATATTTTTTGTCATAATAGTTTTTTTTCTTCTCTATAATGTATTATAGTTGATCATTTTTGTTTTTTATATAGGAATTGTGTAAAAGTGATATTGAGTTTTTGCATAATGGGAATATTCAGAGCGAAGAGATGGTTGTGAACTACTCATACGTGTTCACAACGCATAATATTTTTATGTCGCGGGATAACTTATTAGATTGGGTACGTGCGAAAGGAAAGGAACACGGCATGGTGATAATTATTGGCAGGTCAGATAGTGGTTCAGGTAAAAAAAAACCTAGATTGTCGTTGATTTGCGAACGTAGTGGATATTATCGCGAATTTACGGGGAAATCATCTCGAAAAGATAAGTTAGACAAAATTGTTGAAGAAAAAGATGATTGCAATGTGAAAACTTCTTTCAAGAGAGAAACGGGAACCAAAAAATGTGGTTGCCCATTCCTTCTTAAGGGTAGACAAGTATCAGATGAAGGAGAGTGGGCATTGGACGTCATACATGGCTTACATAATCATCAAATTGCAAAGTACTTGGAGGGTCACTCATATGCCGGTCGATTAACAAGGAATGAAGAGCAATATGTTTTAGATATGTCGTGCAACAATACTCGACCAAAGGATATATTATTTGGATTGCAACAAAAATTTGAAGGTAATAGCTCTACGTTACGAACGATATATAATAGTCGTTTGAAAAATAAAGCTATTGCGCGTGACGGTCGTTCTCAAATGCAACAACTTATGTTGAAATTAAATCAATGTGGATATTATCATCATCATAGGCGTAGTGAGAAAAGTGACACCGTGAAAGATTTATTCTTCGCTCACCCCAAAAGTGTGGAGTTATTGCATTCTTTTCCAAATGTCATCTTAATGGATTGTACGTACAAGACAAATAGGTACAAGTTACCTTTGTTGGAGATTGTTGGTATAACATCGACACTTATGACATTCTCTATTGCAGTAGCTTATTTGGAGTTTGAGCGAGAAGATAATTATACGTGGGCTTGTAGCATCTTGAAATCATTGATGGAACCTTCGTCTTTTCCCAATGTAATTGTTACTGATAGAGAAAAGGCATTAATGAATTCAATTGAGAAAATATTTCCCACCTCCAAATATTTTCTTTGTCGTTGGCATATCAATAGAAATATTGTGGCAAATTGTAAGAAGATGTTCCACGCAAAAGAAAAATGGGATTCATTTATCTTACATTGGAATTTATTGGTGATTTCGGATACGGAAATAACATTTAATAATAGAGTCAAGGAATTACAGTCAGATTTCACAGAATATTCAGCTGCAGTGCAATATGCAATGGAGCAATGGGTGTTGCCGTATAAAGAGCGATTTGTGTCATATTGGACAAACAATGTCATGCATTTTGACAATACTACTACAAACAGGTTTGCTATATTTCTCTCTTATTTACATACTCCATATTATAGATGATACAACTCTTACAATTGATCTAAATTAAAATAATAAACTGTTTTGTTTGGTTCTGAACTGGATGGCATGATACATACCAATTTAAAGCTCATCAAATCTAGTATCTCATGGTTCTGACGAGAGATCGTTTGGAGTTGTTTTGAGGAAGTTGTGATCATTTTAGTAAAGTATGGCTGATTAGTGCGAGACTTACAATTAATTTATTTTTGCATAGACATCTCTAATAATTTACTCTCATTTATAATAATAAACTGTTCTGTTTGGTTCTGAACTGGATTACATGGTACGTACCGATTTAAAGCCCATCAAATCTAGTATCTCATGGTTCAGACGAGAGATCGTTTGGAGTTGTTTTGAGGAAGATATGATCATTTTAGTAAAGTGTGGCAGATTAGTGCGAGACTTACCGTTAATTTATTTTTGCATAGACATCTCTGATTATTGGCTCTCATTTCTGTAATAAATTGTTATGTTTGGTTCTGAACTGGATGACATCGATTTTTTCCTTTTTTTAGTTATGCTCTTATTTTACCTATTCACTTATTTAATTATTGTATTAACGAATGTCTCAAATTGAAAAAATATATTATTTCAGGGCGGAGGGTCAACATGCAATGTTAAAGAAACAACTTGGGTCAAGTCAAGGTGACTTTGAAACATGTTGGAAACAAATCCACACTCTTTTTGAAACATCCCACAATGCAATTAAGCAATCATTTGAGAAGAGCAGAAATGTGGTTCGACACATTTATAAATCTGTTATATTCACTTCATTGCGAGGTATGGTGTCAATAAATGCGTTAAATAAGATATATGATGAAATGAAGTGTGTAAATGACAGCAATATTGATCCCTTGGTGTGTGGGTGCATCTTGAGAAAGACTTGCGGATTGCCGTGCAGTCATGAGATTTATGAATATGTGAGACTGGACAAGTCGATTCCCCTTGATCAAGTTGATGCGTTTTGGAGAAAATTAGATTTTTTACCAAGAGTGGGAGATGATGTCGGAGTTGGTCATGAAATAGGGAATCATTTGAATCAGTGTGTTGCTAACATTTACACAAAATTTGAAGAAGCTCCTGAAGCCCAAAAATTATTATTATTGAAAAAATTGATGGAAATTGTGAGTCCAACAATAACTTCATTGATTGAGCCTGACATACAAACTCACACACGTGGTCGTCCGAAGTTTGCGAAAGTTAGACAATCAAAATCAACCAAACGTGATCCTAGTAAATTTGAATATGTTGAGTCTATTAAAGATAGTTGTTCACCAGTGGAGAAAGTAATCTACAATGTTGGTTTGTCGAGTAGTGGCCCTATGTTCACTTCTAAACCGCCTGCAAAACTACAGGTACATTATTTTTTATTTTATTTTTTTACGTCTCGGTTAATATTACATTGTTTTTGTATTTAAATAGGTTGTGCGTCGACAAACTCAATCTATGATTGATAAAAATTTAGTGAATCTACTACCATCTCACTTGCATAGCTATATTGTTGGGACAAAAAATGTTGCGAGTGATGGTCATTGTGGATTTCGTGCTATAGCCGACCTACTTGGATATCGTGAAGAATCATGGGGGCGCGTTCGAGGAGACTTGTATCATGAGTTAGATACAAATCGAGAGTTGTACTCTAAAGTCTTTATGCTAGAAGGTAGTGTTGATAAAACATTAGAGAGGCTAAACTTCTACAATGAGCCTGCACCGAAAAACCATTGGTTTTGTTTGCCAGAAATGGGCTATTTGGTTGCATCAGCCTATAGTGTTGCTCTCGTTTGTTACGATAAGACTACATCCCTAACGTATCTTCCATTACATACAATTGTGTCGTGTTCTCCAAAGATAATTTGCATTGGATTAGTAAATGGAAATCATTTTATTGAGGTAATACATTATTTTTATATCATTTAAAGTACAATATTGTGTGATTTGTTTTTTTAATAATTGTCAATTTTGTAGGTATTCTTGCGAGAAGGTCATCCATTACCACCTGTGCCAACAAATTGGGATGCATTTCGAGATGATATTGCTGAAGGGTGGAAGGAGATTTATAGCAAACAATTACTTTTATATAGAAAACAGGTAGAAAATAATCGTCTTGATTGTAATAGTGCCACGATAAATATTTAATGTGTATATTATATTGACGCAAGACTTCCAATTATATTTGAAATATTTGAGATATTTTTTGGGATGCATTTTTACGTAATGTTTTTAAATATATTGTAGTTATTTTGTATCTCTATTGATGTAGTTGGTTTTTATTATCTCTTTGCGAGAAAGATAATCGGACTATTTCGTGTGTAGTTTATGTTATGTGGTAGCCTGTAGCTAGTTTGATACAATAGATCGTCTCTTTGTCACCTAAAAGGTCGGGCTTAATTGCTATGAAACTCTTTAACTCATGCATACATTATAGTAATAGTAGAGTTAAAATTTTGATAAATTGAATTGTTCGATCCAATCTGGAAATGAGTTTCAAATGAGGCTAGGAAAGCAAAAGATTGCATATAGTTAAACTAACGTAATTAGCTGATATTTTTAAGTTAATGAAAGAGTATTAATAAATGTATTAATTAATAAGGGTGTATTTCAATTTTTGTAGTAAGGGTGTATTAGTAAGGGTAGAATAGATATATTGGGGTGGTGTATTAAGTAAAACTAATGAAATAAATACATTTTAAAGAGGTGAATTTAGTAGGGTGGTGTACTTGGAGTTTTTAGGGGTGCGAATAGCGCTACCCTTTTTAAATAGTCTTATTTGTTTTAGCTTTGCAAGTTGTCTAGCTTTTGGGATTCTTGAGAATTATAAGAACCAAATATTGTTTTTGTACTTAATATAATACGGAAAATAAATATTCGTATTCTCTTATTTTTAGTTTTAATCTAAAAATATGTAAGTTTGCTTTCACACGTTAATTAAATATTTTTATGTAATAATTTCATTAAATAACAAGTTATATATATATATATATATATATATATATATATATATATATATATATATATATATTTGGTCAAGGTTCACGCGGCTAAGTAATTACTTTGAATGTTTGATTCATGGTTTCGTGTAAATGTAATTCATTTATCAGTATGTAATAATGAAAAAAGGTAATTTCGCCGAATTTAATTTAGGTTCTAAACATTAATATAATAGTTGTAGTATAATAAAGTAAGATTAATATATAATTAGTGAATGATCTATGTGAACAGAACATTTGATATGGATGGTTAGTAGCATATCTGCCTACCAAACTTCACTTTAGTTTGATGTGATTATGCCATTGTTTAACTCACTTGTTGTATTCTTCTACAAAAGATTTCGAGAAATATACGTCCATTGATATAAAAAAATTAAGGCAAAACAACGTTTTTTTCGTTGATGATGAAAAGATATTCTATCAATCGTATATTATTATGTCCAACGACTGAGATAAGAATTAAGAAGGAAGCTAGAGATGGAATTGAATCAATTGATGTTCAATTTCTATTGTGCCGTGAGAAAAATAGAAGTTTTTTTTTTTTAAATCGACGTTAATACTCTATTAGCCTTATAAAAGTTAATACACTTATATTTTGAAGTTTCTCACAATAATTGACAAAATAAAAAACAATCTAAAATTTTCACTTCAAAGTAAATAAGTTAAATTAATTGAAGCAAACGGGCCCTGTAAGTCGGAAATCGAGTAACTGGGCCACAGATTAAAGATGGAAAAGATACAGCCCAACTCCAGTATTGGAAAGCCCAAATAAGAACCGAAGTGACTGATCACATTAAACTTTTCCTTTCCCCACCTCCAAATTCCCAAATCGAAGACATACCCTTGAAAAATCAAAACCCAAACTCCTATTTCCGAGATTCAATTGAAAAAGGGTCGTCACTCAGAGGTAATACTTATTCTTGATCTTTTTGTTTTTGATGTTAATCTCTGAATATGAAATTTGTGGTGTATGTACGTATATGCATATTTTCCAATATTTTTATTTTTTTTTAGATAAAAAAGTTTTTTTTTTATTAATTCGCGGTGAAGCTCGATGTGATGAACTGCTAGCAAGTGATAGTTTGATCGGTTTGGATTTTGTAGGAAGACACATACTTTTGGTGCTTTTAGAATTATTAGGATGAGAGGTGAATTCTGTTTTATGATTTGAGTTCAGAGCTTAATATCTTTGCGTCTTTCTGATTGGTGCTAGGGTTCTGCCTCGAGAATATGGATAATAAATGGTACAGTGGTAAACAAGAGATGCACTATAAAAGTCGACAGAAAAGTGATGCGGTAAGGACCCTCTTTTTTACTACAGTACTTTGTTTGTTAAGTCTGGGTGTTCGACTAAATTTCACCAAACTTTGGTTTGTTCTTTTGATGTGGTAGAAAAATAAAGCTCAATATGCAAGGTTTAAGGATCGTTATTCCAAGTGGCTGACCTGCCACAAACGATGCATGAGATCATATTTTTCATTTACCTTTTTAACAACTTTATTATGTTTAGTATATTAGTGATTCTAGTTTTTCTTCGTTTTTATTTGAGTAAACCTTTTTATCCAAGGATTAGGCTGCACATTAACTGAGGCCATACCGCCATATCATCATTTAATAATAGATGAAAAATGTACTTCATGTCTTTATCTTGTGCATTTTATGAAACATACTGTCATACAATTTTCATATTGTGACCAAACTCTTCGCTTCAATCAAATCAAACTTTTCGTTGATTTGTATTTTGTAGCGAATATATTTAAATACCTAAAATGTTCACTGCTTTAATTTTCTAAATGGAAATTTCAACATTTCTATACATAGGTGTTTGCTTTGATCTATACATCTTATGATAATATAGAGTACTCTTTAATAATACTGAAGGAAATACAATTTTCTTATTGTTTCATGGTATAGGCATATGACGCTACCGTTCTTGAGGATCTTGCTGAGGGTTTCCGGCTACCGATTGATCATATTGTGGAGCATGCATCTTTAGACACACACCTGCCATCATCTAATGTCGGGTTCAGGCTTCTCCAAAAGATGGGATGGAAAGGAAAGGGGCTCGGAAAGGATGAACAAGGTGTCTCATAATTGCTTTGTTACCCTACTTTTATGACCTTTCTATTATTGACTTTATGACTTCACATTATAATATTAATTCTGCATAATATGTTTTGAGAGTTCTCTTTTATTATCTATCGAGTATCGACCAATCTCTTATTGTAGGTCATATTTGTTTACTCGATTGTATCATGTTCTATTTTTAGGGATTATCGAGCCAATAAAATCAGGAATAAGAGACGCAAAATTAGGCCTGGGCAAGCAAGAAGAAGATGATTATTTTACAGCAGAAGAAAATATCCAGCGCAGGAAGTTGGATATTGAAGTTGAAGAGACAGATGAACTCGTGAAAAAGAGAGAGGTGTGCCTTTCAACTTGTCCAAAATCTTACTATTTAAAAGGGATAGTTGCAAGACGTACCCCTTGAAATTGGATTTAATTACACTCCCAAAAACTGGCTAATTTTCAAAATTAGTAAATTACAGTGACTGATTTTTAAGGGGCTAAAAGTGACTTTTATCAAATGTGATTATTTTTAAAAATGTTCTTTGCAAGAACAAGCAAATGTAAGAAAGTTAAAAACACAGATTTATTGTTTTGATTTTTAAAGTAAGATGTTTATTAAATTATACTACCTCCTATTCAAATTAAATGTCGTATTGACTTTTCAATTTTTTTGCAATTTAAATGTCATGTTACGTTTTTCAATGATACTTAATTGTATTTTTCCTAAATTATCCATCTCAATTTAATTAAAATTCATTTAAATAATTATTTTTTCAATTCAATTTAGAGTTTCAAAATAATTAATGAAGGGTAAAATAAGAGCGGTATTTTTTTCTCAATATTTGTGCATGAGCTTAGGATGACTTGTATTTTGAATAGGAGGAAGTATTTTGTAACTGAGTCAAATCTCAAGGGTGTTTTTCGTAACTAACCCTATAAAAAAAGAAAAATATTTTCCAGCTCTAGATTATTTGAGCTTTGATCCGGTACCTTTTCTGAAACATACGTCTAATAGCAGAAGGCAGGCATATAGCATATATGTGTGTCTTTTGATGGGAATGAGTATATCATAAAGGGATCCAACAACTTTGAGAAGGTCTCTTGAGAAATTTCGTTGCTGTTTTTATTACCTGGTGGCTTCTACTGCCTCTGCTTCCTTCCTGCACATTATTACAATCCAGGTTACAGCAGAACGCGAGCTAAAAATTGAAAGTGACGTGAAAGAAATACGGAAGGTGTTCTATTGTGACCTCTGCAACAAACAATATAAATTAGCTATGGAGTTTGAAGCTCATTTAAGCTCATATGACCACAACCACAGAAAGGTTCTATTCTCTTTCGTTTTTTTTCTTTTTGTATGGTAGCTGCGAGTTATATGTCTGTTACTGTTCTTTTTATTATATTGAAATGTAATCTTAGTTTTTTGTTTGTGGATTTCAGAGGTTCAAACAGATGAAAGATATGCATGGGAGTAGCAGTCGTGATGATAGGCAGAAAAGAGAATTACAACGTCAAGAAAAAGAGATGGCTAAGTTTAAGCAGATGTACGTACATTGTTATTTACTACAATCATACAGTATTTTTTATCCATCACTAAAATTTAGGTTAAATTTTTGGGTTCAGTTTTTAACAAGTACCCTCTAGGATTGGATTATGTACAACAAAATTAAATAAAAAATCAAACTTATCAAGAATAAAGATTGTTTTTTGTAGAAAAACAAAACATTAGATTCACAAATACATCAGGTTATTACCTTAAATGTTAAGGTATAATAAACCTTCATGGGATTTAAACTTTATTTTTGTGGGTAAGTACTCCTAACTTCACGTGTAGCTGTTGTTACTACCCCTTATTAAAAATGTACTACTATGTATTAATAAAAATTTTTATCTGTATTTTGCTAGTTGTTGTCTTCTTTAAATCCCTTATAATATTTGCCACTTTTAACAGGGCTGATGATCATAAGCAGCAGCAACAAATACAGACTGAGGACGAAAGTGGGACCACTCCGCTGCCTCCTTCTGCAGCAAGTAGTGCTACTGCAGTTGTCGACCAAGATCAACGAAAAGTTTTGAAGTTTGGATTTTCTTCAAAAGGCAGCACGATCAGGGTATATTTGGAAGTTCCCTTTATCTGATTGAACTAATCCTCACCATTAATTGAATGTGTTTTGTGCTTCGGGTGTTGGTTTAATTCCATGAGGGCTTGTTACTCTCGTTTCTTATTTTCTTGATGGAAGAATTCAAAACTACCCACGAGATTTGGAGTGATCACATAAAAAAAAACAATTTATCATTGAAAATTACAAAATACACTCATGAGGTTTGGTTCCATTTATACTGTAGCCCAACAAGTTGACTTGATGAATTTGATCAAATACGTTACACTTGATGGATTTGCATATAAAATACCAGATGAAAAGTTCAGTTTATTTATACAGTAATATTTGAAAGAGTTGACGAATATAATTGTAAATATGCCTGATGAATGACATCAGCAATCATCGTTGGTTTTATTTACGTTAGGTGTCTTACCTTTACATGTAAGGTGAATGTAACCTCCCGGTTTGTTTTGTAATTTTCAAAGCTAACTGTTCTCTTGTAATTTGACCAGACATCGAGTTTTTTTTTTGTTTTTCAATTATACATTTTATGTTTCATATTTTACTTTAATTGGTTCATTTCTGAATTAGTCATGATGTTGTCATGATGCAGAGTTCTGTTAGTACAGCTGCAAAGAAGCCAAAGGTTGCTGTTGCCTCAGTTTTTAGCAACGATAGTGATGAAGAATAGAGGATCTTTCAGAGACTGATGATATCCACTTA
Source organism: Euphrasia confusa (assembly GCA_954870475.1). NCBI lineage: Eukaryota > Viridiplantae > Streptophyta > Magnoliopsida > Lamiales > Orobanchaceae > Euphrasia > Euphrasia confusa. The sequence goes on along the minus strand of OX940956.1, from coordinate 8,358,400 downwards.
CTTAAAAGAGAACTCGGAGATGTCTTGATTGTATCTTGTGTGTATTTTGATTGATTAATCCGGATTCGAGATCCGTGTGATTTGTTTTTCCTGAACAGTGTTATTGTTTTGCTGTTGGCCAAGATTCGGATTTAGGTGAAGTGCTGAGTTTGTGTTGTTTATCATGATACGACCGTTTGAGACCTCTGGTGTTGTAGTGCATGTGTGATTATGATTATCCCCATATTCACAAGTCTTGTAATAGCATCAACTTCAATTTTCTTGTATATTCATTTTTTTCTCCTTTTATTAGTTTTTTTATTTCTTTTAAAATTATTGTTTGATCTTTTTATTAAATCAAAATTTTATTTAAAACCTAAACTCATTATCTTTTGTCTTATTTTTTCAGTTTCTCTTAACCACGCAATAACTTAATTAAACTTGATGGAATTAGAAACCATTATTTTCTACAATAATACCAAGATTTAGGAGCATTTGGATATATAAAAAATTGGACTGGTTTAAGTTGTTTTTACTTTATTATTTTTAGTGTGAATTATGTTTACATACAGTATTTGGATTATAATTTGACCATAAGGTAGTCGAGTTGGTGGAGCAGGAGAGCGCGTGACTGAGAGGTCGCGAGTTCGATTCTCCCTGCCAACATTTTCTCGGTTACCCTTGTCACACATGGCTCAGTCACGAGTTCGATTCTCTCTGCCAACACTTTCTCGGTTGCCCTTGTCACACAGCCCACAATGGGCTTGCCTAGGGTTTACCAGGGCGGTTCCTTAGTCATAAAAAAAAAAATTGACCGTGTAAATCTTGTCTATTTGCTCGATTACTTTGTTTTCTTTCAATGTACTACTACTTCTTTTGAAAGTTATATTTTGACTTCACAAATCAATGTTTTTTTCATTGTACTTTATATTTACTTTGAAAATTAACACACCTTAAAAAATATCACCCAAGTTTTTATAAATTAATGCACGTATAAAAAGAATAAGTTACAATAATAATAACATTAGTTTGATTTTATTAATTTAAAATAATAAAATTATTGTAATTTAAAAACACTTGGTTGTTCCAACAATTTTGCTAGGTTTGGGCGAAGCGTCGCCTTTTACAATTCAACTTTTACATTGATTCGATAGGCCATGTTGCCACAATTAGAACATCCTATTTTCCCCAAAATCTTTCTGTAAATCTTTCTTCGTTGAATCCCCATCCCATGAATTGAATTTGAAATCGATATCGAAATCGAAATCGAACGAGCCCTTTCACCAGTCCCTTTCTTTTCCTTCTCTCTCAATATTTCACTCTCAAAACAAAATTCATCACACCATTTCTTCTTTTCTTCTTCTCTCTATTTTGGCGACTAATTCATGCGATTTATGAACTGCCCTGTTCGTTAATTTCTCAACCCAGATCGTTTCCCCGAAAAAAAGGTGATTTTTTTTCTTTTCAATTTTTTAGGGTTCGTGGGTTTTATCAGTTGATGACTCGTGTTTTTGATTGGATTGTGTGTGTGGGAGTGTGTTTGTAAATTCTAAATTTTCTCGTGATGTTCGAAGGATTTTTGCTGGTTATATCTTCATTTTGACAGATTGTGCAATTAATTGTTACAGTATATTTTGTTTAAAAAAATATCCGAAAAATCGATGTTTGCATTTCAATGTATGTGCTTGGTATGATTTGTACCATGAATAGATGGCCCAGAATAGTGAAACCACGAATTACGTAGAACTAAAGATTAGCCGTTTTACGATTTTGATAATGGTGTAGGATTTTAAACAAGTCCCAGCTTGTTTCGGTGTCGGTTTCAGTGATCTGACTGTGGTTCGTAATTTTCTATATTCTAAAGCGCTCAATCCCCTCTTCCGTGATAACGAAATCCACCTTCTCTAATATCTGTTTCCATTCGATTACAGTGGCTCAAACTTAAAACCATGGCTGCGAAGAAAATCATAGCCATTTGTCAGTCGGGTGGTGAATTTGAGACCAATGCAGATGGCATGCTGTTGTACACGGGCGGTGATGCTCATGCTATGGAGATTGATGATAAATTGAAGTTTAAGGATTTCAAGTTGGAGGTATCAGAGATGTTCAGCTGCAATCTTTCCACCATGGCAATCAAATATTTCCTGCCCACAAACAAGAAGACACTTATCAGCATATCTAACGACAAAGACCTCAAATGCATGATCAAATTCCACAACGACAACGACACTGCCGAGATTTACGTTATGGCGGAAGAAATTGCAGTCCCTGATGCATCCCACATGCCGTGCAGTAGGTAAGATTTCTTTTTCCATCGAATACATTTGAATAGGCTTTATGGTAACTACAGAAGGTAGTCTTGGGTTTGGATTAATTACCCAAAACAAAAAACTTTCAATAATGCATAAAATATGTTCTTGTGTGTTGATTCAGTTTTGAATTTAAGGGGCGAGTTGGGCGGGGTCAAATGTTTTTTTATGTTTTTTTTAAGGTTATAAATGTGAGACGTAATAAAATCTTGGTAGTTTTGTAATTGTGAAAGTTAGCAGGTTATTTTCCCTAGTTATTACTTATTTGGCCAAACCTCAAGGGTATTTTTGTAACTAAAACTATGTATATATGCTTGAAATATTGTTTTTGCATCCCACAAACACACACACACACACACACACATATATATATCAAACAAATACACAAGAATTTTTAGGTTTTAAGGTAATTTCAAAACACACCCTGGTGGTTTGACCTAATTACAAAAGGATACAGCTAAAAATCCAAATTAAAAAAATACCCCTGAGGTGTTTGTTCAGTGTAATTAAATGCAAAGATGTTTTTTGAATTTTTTCTTAAAAGTAATACATAAGTGAAAATCAAGAGTGTTTTTGTAATTTTAGTGCCTTTTTTCCTTCTTTTTTTGTATCGTAGTTAGTTTAAACCCTAAAACCCATTTTGTGATTAACCTTGTGTCACTTTATTCATGAATTGTGGATCAAATATATATGGAGTATTTTTTAATTTTAATTTTCTTACACTTGCAGATCAAGTCGGACAACATTGTCAGAAGCCGGAGGGGACCTCTCCACTTCCCCAAGCATGATAAACAATGTTGTGGTCATGGGCGACATGAACGAGCCTGGCCTCCTCCTCGACGCTTCTTTCAACATGGTTGACGACACCAACCACGATGGAACCCAATCGGATATGCCTTTAACCAGCGAAATGCCTGAAATGCCCCTCTCAATCGCCATGGTGAACAGAAGCCCTCAGGACGAGAGGCATGCTAGGGCTGCCCAGCAGTGGCAGGACAACATTACTGGTGTGGGCCAGAGGTTCAACAGCGTCCACGAGTTCCGCGAGTCCCTGCGAAAGTACGCAATCGCCCATCGTTTCGCTTTTAGGTACAAAAAGAACGACAGCCACCGCGTTACCGTGAGATGCAAATCGGACGATTGTCCATGGAGGATCCACGCGTCTCGGTTGTCCACCACACCTCTGATCTGCATCAAGAAAATGAACTCTGTCCACACGTGCGAAGGCTCGACCCTTTCCACGGGCCACCAAGCCACCAGGAGCTGGGTTGCGAGCATCATTAAAGAAAAACTAAAAGTCTTTCCGAACTACAAGCCTAAGGACATAGTGAACGACATCAAGAACGAATATGGTGTTCAGTTAAATTACTTTCAGGCTTGGAGAGGGAAAGAGATTGCTAAAGAGCAGCTTCAGGGCTCGTACAAAGAGGCATACAGTCAGCTTCCGTTTTTCTGCGAGAAGATAATAGTAACAAATCCGGGAAGTTTTGCCACTTTCGACACTAAGGAAGACTCGAGTTTCCGCCGTCTGTTCGTTTCGTTCTACGCATCCTTGAACGGTTTCAAATGTGGTTGCCGTCCTTTGCTTTTTTTGGATAGCATTTTTTTGAAGTCGAAATACCAAGGCTCTCTCTTGGTGGCTACCGCCGCCGATGGGAACGATGGGTTTTTTCCAGTAGCTTTCGCCATCGTTGATATCGAATCTGAGGACAACTGGCGCTGGTTTTTACAGCAGCTCAAGGCTGCATTGCCGATTTACAGTGGACTAACGTTTGTTGCCGATAGAGAGAAAGGGCTGAGAGAGTCTATCGCCGAGATCTTTCAAGACAAGGACGTTTATCACGGATATTGCCTACGTTATTTATCGGAACAACTCGTGAGGGATTTAAAAGGCCATTTCTCTCACGAGGTGAAGAGGCTCCTGGTGGAGGATTTAAACGGCGCTGCCATCTCGCCTACTCCGGAAGGCTTCCAAAGGTGCGTGGAGAGCATGAAGAACATCTCGGTCGAGGCGTACAACTGGGTCATGGAGAGTGGGCCCGTCCACTGGGCGAACTCGTTTTTTCAAGGCGCGAGGTACAACCACACTCGATCAGATTTCGGAGAGCTATTCTACAAGTGGGCATCCGACGCTCACGAGCTGCCCATCACGCAGATGGTGGACGCCATACGAAGCAAGATCATGGACCTGATTTACGCGCGCCAGACAGAGTCCATGGAGTGGCTGAGGAGACTGACTCCAACGATGGAGGAGAAGCTCGAGAGAGAGTGCGTGAAGATGCAGTGCCTTCGTGTTTCGCCTTTGGGCGAGACGAGGTTCGAGGTCCACGGAGATACGATAGAGACTGTCGAGGTCGATAGCTACGAGTGCAGTTGTAAGGTCTGGCAGATAACTGGGATCCCGTGCTGCCACGCTGTCGCCGGGATCCACTGGCTGGGGCGGGACCCGTACGATTATTGTTTGAGGTACTTCACGACTGATAGTTACAGGATGACTTATTCGGAGTCGGTGCAGCCTGTGTTTTCGGGTGAGTGGGAGAATGGGGGAAGTCGGAGGGGTGTGACTGTGACTGTGACCCCACCGCCAACGAGGCGGCCACCTGGAAGGCCGACGACGAAGAGGGTGAGCTCGCAGGAAGCTGGGAGGCGGCAGCTGCAGTGTAGTGTTTGCAAGGGTACAGGGCACAACAAGTCGACTTGTAAAGAGCTTTCGATGGACTCATGATAATAGTAAGTATATACTTTCTTTATGTATCTTGCAGCTTTGGAATTGGGCAGACAGTATTTTAGATTTTTTTTTTTGTTTTTGGTTTTTTCTTATTGGGCGTTGTGACTTTAGTTTTTTTTTTTTTTTTTTTTTTTTTTTTTTTTTTTTTTTTTTTTTCCGACTAATTTGAACGGAGAGGAGAAGAGATTTGGTTTAGAGTTATAGTAGAGTTTGTTTTCAGTTTTCAGGGATGATACATTTGAGGTTTATAATGACTTGAGATTTATATTTTACATATCCATGGAATACAAAAAATCAGTATCATTTTTATTAAATTAGGTGTTGTGGATCGAAGAAAAACGTGCCAACTTTAGATTTTTGTTTTAATGTAAAAATTTAATTGAAATAAGAAAAAATCACAGAAACCTTGTTTTACCCATAAATATAATCGCACTTTTGAAGTTTCAACAACAAACATAATAAGTAATTTAAATTTACATGATTTTTTAATAATTATGATTGTTGAAAATTAGTAGAGAATCATAAATTACTGCTACTACCTTTCATTCTTTCAATAATGATAGTAATTACTACTTCTATCCTAACAATCATTTTATAGGGCTGTAGATTTTATTTTATTTTATTTATAATAATAATTTCTATTTTAAAGATCACTTCTAACCTCTACATAGGTACTTAAGAAGATGTACTCGTGTACTAGCTACAAAGTTGAACGTATCAAGAATTGTAGAACTGTAGTAAGTACTCCCTCTGTCCTAGACTAATGGTCACCTGTGGTCAACGTTGACTTTTTGTGTCCGTCCAATAGATACGATAAATAGTGTACAAAAATTATGAAAAATTAACTAAAATAAAATTTAATTATTAAACTTTATTTTAGTTATTTTTTCATAATTTTTGTACACTATTTATCATATGTATTGAACTGACAAAAAAAGTCAACGTTGACCAAAGGTGACCATTGGTCTGGGACAGAGTAGTAATTAGTAGTACTCCATTCCGTCCCTAATAATGTTTCCAAACTTTGAAGAGTACAGATATTTTTTTAAGGGAAAAATGGCATTTAGACCATTTTTCAGCATTTTTTGTCCAATAAGGCCAATTTGTAAATTTGGTGTCAATTAGGCCATTTTGTGTCAATTAGGCCACAAAAATGTATATGGAAGGACGAAATTACCCTTCCATATTACCTTTCACAATTCGACGAGCTGGGGGAAAAAAAATCAAATCGGGCACATTCAATTCTCTCTCTCTCTCTCTCTCTCTCTCTCTCTCTCTCTCTCTCTCTCTCTCTCTCTCTCTCTCTCTCTCTCTCTCTCTCTCTCTCTCAGCTCCGCCGCCGCTGCTGCTATTCACAATCGAGCCGAAGGATTTCATCTCCGTCGCCGCCGCGTTCAAGCCAAGGAGAGGGGGAAGGTCGCCGCCGGTTAGCAGCTCCAATTCTCAGCCGTGATTCCATGCAGTCCGTCTCCATTGGCATCGATCGATCGATCGATTTCATCGCCGCCGCCGCCGTTCCTGTCTCAGTTCAGATGTCAGATGCGCCGCCGCCCTCCTTGCCGTCGATTTCGAATCCAGGTACGCGATTTCGAATCCACGTACCCGTTCAGTGCTTAAAAGCTTCATTCAGCATGCATGCACAGTGTGTGTGTCGATTGATTCAGTGTGCGTTGTTCATGCATTCAGTGTTGATTGTTTTTTGTTATGCATGTTCAGTGTTTTTTCGTTGCATTCAGTGTCAAATCACCATGCACTCAGTGTTCAGTGTGCATGCATTCAGTGTTCCTGCACCGAGCTTGCCATTCAGTGCTTATTTTGTTCAGTCAGTGTGTAATTCACCATGCACTCAGTGTTCCTGCACTGAGCTTGCCATTCAGTGCTAAATTGGCTCAGTCAGTGTCTAATTCCTGTAACACATTGTGTGGATTGACTGAGCTTGTTTTCAGTCAGTGTGTAATTGCTTGATTCAGTGTGCATTGAGCCGGACTAATTGCACTCACACACTGTAGACACCTGTTGCACACTGAATCCATATTGCTAAACATGTGGATTCATTCAGTGTTTGTTTGATCCATTCAGTGTTTAATGGCTTTGTTCAGTGTGCATTTAGCTTGGCTAATTGCACTTACACACTGTACCCACCTTGTTGCACACTGAATCCATCCATATTTAGCAATATGGATTCAGTGTTTATTTGATTCATTCAGTGTCAGAATGAATATGGTACCTGTTATTATCTCGTTGGAAATGCAATGTGTTACAGGAATCAGTGTGTGTTGACTTTGTTTCCTTTGAGGCATTGACCTGTCTCCCTTTCAATAAATGCCTGCCATGTTAGTTGAGGGTTGAGGCATTTACTGCCTTGTTAGTGTGATTACGGTTATAAATACCTCGTCATTTCTCTCTGGTTTCCTCATCTCGTTTCTGTTCGATCGGGGGTTGAGCAGCCAACAACGATGCCGAGGCGAAGGGGAACACTCGATCGAGAGCCAGGACCGACACCAAGCGAGGCAGAATTTATGAATAACAGTCCTCCCCCCTCGCCCGAACAAGGATTCAATGGCGGGCCAATCCGTCGGGGGCCACCAATGATGCCTAGGCGACCGGGCACACTGGATCGGGAGCCAGGGCAGACGGCAAGAAGTCGGGGGGTTGAATCTTTGAATGGTTCTCACTGGACCGAGCAAAGATTCAATGGCCGTTGGCATAAAGAAAAGTTTCCCCTCCCGGCTGTCTTTGTTCGTCCGATCAAAGACGAAATGGGTAATTTCATCGTTCTGACGGACTCCTTGGACCAGAAATGGCACGTCCCTCTCACCACTCATCGGAATCAAACGACCATCCACGGATTCAACTGGGAACGCCTCGTTCGAGAGTTTGGAGTGCAGGAAGGCTGGAACATCCGGGTTACCTGGACCGGAGGAAGAAGATTCTCGGTTGGCGTATTCGATCAAAATGGCCAGTCGATGGTGCGCCCGGTCAGGGACCCCCCTCGTCGTGACCCAAGACTTCCTCCGTCTCATTATTATTGTTGTTAAATTTTGTTTTTTGTCGTTTTTTCTGTTTCCTGTGATTTTGACGACGACTTGTCTTCGTTGTACTGCTCGTGATTGAATTACTTGCTGCTTGCTTAATAAGACTGTTTGAGTTTAAAAAAAAAAAAAAAAACACAACACTGTCTAGTCTGACTTTGACACTGAACAGGCCTCAAAAACACTGTTCCTTTGACTGTGCATTCAACACTGAACAGGTCTTAAAAACACTGTCTAGTCTGAGGCAACACACACTGAACCACACAATCAAACAAACACTGAGGACACTTTTATGGCACTGAACACACTCCAATAGCACTGAACGAACACACTCCAATAGCACTGAACACCGTTTTTTAGCACTGAACAGACAGGGACACACATTGAATCACACTGTTTGAAATGTTCAGTGCTCGTTTCACGCATTCCTTAAAAAAATCGTGCCCTGACTGTGAGTCGTTATTTTTTTGTGTTTTTTTTTTCAGCTGCAGGGGCCGATGTTTTCGCATTCTGTGCATTCGGCGGTGAGAATTTGGTGTCCAGAATCGATTCCTCCCGTGCTGCCGCCCTTCACCAGCTGAAGGAAACAGTCGAGCTTCAGTGGCCTGAGCTCCGAGACGTTGCGTACGGCATGCATTACTCTGTACCCGATTTCCCAAACTGTGTGCTCTCAACCGATGCGGACATGTCGAACATGGTATCCCTAGCTGCGCTTCACAAGCTGCCTCGGGTGAGCATCGACATTTTCGTCGCGACTGAAGACCACACCTCTAGTTCTGTGTTCTCGACGGTGTCCAACAGTAGCGCTGTCAGTGCGACTGGAACAGAAAACAACGAGGGATTCGAAGCAGAGGATATGTTCCGCCTGTTTGGTCCGTCGAGTTCTAAAGTGCTGTTGACCGATGGCTGGGACAAAGAGATTTCTGGTGTCGGTCAGATGTTCCAAGGAGGCGCCCCGGACTTTCGAAACGCGCTCTGTAAGGTGGCAGTCGGAGTGGGATTCGATTTCGAGTACGTGAAGAACAGACCCGAAAAGGTTTCTGCCGTGTGCTCGAAGAAAAGCAGCACGGGATGCAACTGGTCCGTGTGCGCCGTGATGGATCGAAGCAACGGCTTCTTCTACGTCAAGCAGCTGAGTAACGAGCACAGCTGCGGCGCGTGCTTTCGATCCCTGAAGCACAGGCGCGTCTGCTCGGACTTGGTTTCCAGTTTGATAGTCGAGGAGGTACGGAAAAGCACGCTGACTCGTCCGGTCCAAGTCGTGAGAAACTTCCAGCATCACTACGGCCTGGAGATCTCGCCTGGCCTCGCTCTGGATGCGCTCGAGAAGGCCAGGAAGCTGATTCACGGCGACGATAAAGATTCCTTTGCCGCACTGACCAAGCACCTGCAGGCAATATCGGACTCCAACCCTGGGTCGCACCTGCTGCTCGAATTCAACGAGGCGTCCAGGAAGTTTCGCAGGGTCTTCATCTCGATGAAGGCTTGTATCGACGGGATGAACCACTGTCGCCCTTTGCTGTTTCTGGACGGCACGTTTCTGAAGGGGAGGTTCAAGGGCCATTTGCTCGCTGCTACGGGCAAGGACGGCGACGGAGGTATGTGGAACACTGACGGTTTGAAATGCACACTGAATCCAACTTTTTAACACTGACTGGTCTGAAATGCACACTGAAACTGACCCTTGTTGCTTCCAGCACTGAATATGTATTTTCAACACTGAATGAGTGCTATTCACACTGACTGAAGTGTTTTTTTTTTTTTGTTCGTGTCTCGTGAATGCAGGGTTGTACCCGCTGGCTTACGCCGTTGTCGATTCCGAGAACTATGCTAACTGGAAGTGGTTTCTGGACAACCTGAAGCACATCCTACCTACTTCTCGCACCGTTACGTTCGTGTCGGACAGGAATCTCGGGCTGCTCGAGGCGATGAGCAGGGTGTTCCCAGGGTCCCCGCACGGCTACTGCATCAATCACTTGAAGCTGAACCTGAAAGACAAATTCAGAGGCAGATGGGCGACCAAGATGTTACGAAAAGGCGTGGTGTGGAATTTCCTGAAATGTGCGTACACAACCACCGTCGAAGCCTACCAACTGAGCATGGACGAGCTGTTGAAAGAGGGAGGCCAGACAGCGAAAGTGTTTTTCGAGAACATGGATCCAAAGAATTGGGCCAACGTGTACTTCTCGGGGAAGAGGTACGGCGAGATGTCGTCCAACGCCGCGGAGTCGTTCAACAAATGGATCATGGAAGCCCGGCATCTTCCGATCACGGCGTTGGTCAACACAATCAGGCTGAAGCTGATGACCTTTTTCCACGGTATGATGAGGGTTTATCAATCTCAAACACTGATTGCACTCTTTTAACACTGTTAGCCTTGTTCAAGCACTGACTGGCCTTGTTTAACACTGAATCAGACAGGGGGGCCAGGAGCAGGAAGTGGACCACGGCTTTCTGCCCGTCGGTTGAGAAGAAGCTGGGTGAAGCCATCAACGAAGGCAGGAAATGAGTGGTTGTGGGGTCGTCCGAAACGGTTTTCGAAGTGCAGTGCGTTCCGTCCGTCGTGGTCAATATCGATGATCAGACGTGCACCTGCTGCCAGTGGCAGATTACAGGGGTTCCGTGTTCCCACGCAGCTGCGTGCATTCTGCGGTCCGGGAAGCCGATGGCCTCGTTCGTGGACAAGTTTTACCACGCAGAGAGCTACGCAAGGTCTTATGCCGATCCGCTTCAGCCGGTTTCCATGTTTGATCAACCTTCGAACGTGCCAGAGAACGTCATGATCGAGCCGCCAACATCGAAGAGGCCCCCTGGAAGACCTAAGAAGAAGAGGATTCCGTCCAGGGGTGAGCACATCCCGAGAGCCATGAAGTGCGGGAGGTGCGGACGTGTCGGCAATCACAACAAGAAAACGTGCACGGAGCCTGTACCCTAGTTAGTTAGTTAGTAGGCTTTTTTTCTTATTTTTGGATCTTCGTTGTGTTTTTTCGACATGATTTCTGTGATCAGTGACACTGAATGGGGTGAAAAAACACTGACTGTCAGTGACAGGCACTGTTTGGCTCATAAACACACTGACTGACTGTCATCTCAAAAAAACACGGGATTTTAACATTATGTGATTTGTTTCTTGTTCAGTTATGGTCTTGGAGTGTGTTTAATTTGTTCTTGTATCTTGTAATTTTTGCATTTGCTTGTTTTTCAATGTTTCAATTCAATAAGCCTTAGTTGCTGACACTGAGTGGACAAGATTAACACTGATGGCACTGAATTGGAAGAATAAACACTGCCAACACTGAACAGACAGAATTAACACTGAATAACAAGCAATATCATCACAACTGTGTTCAACTAAAAACTGCCCAGAAATATGAACAAAAAAACACAATTTTTTTTACAGAAACTAAACCCAAACACAATCATGTTCGTACATTTACAGAAAAAACACTTCATGGTTTTTTTTTTCAAACAGAACTAAACAAAAAACGCGCACAGCCCCAAAGATCACTACTTCTCCTTCATGGTCAGGATGGTTCGTATCACGTGACCCTTGAATTCTTGGAACTCTTCCGTCCTGACCTTGTCCGGAATGGGCTCTTTCTTCAGAATCTTCTCCATGTAGTAGCATACGTACAAGGCACATTCATTCCTGAACAGTGACAGACGTGGAGGAGTCAGAGGAAAAAAAAAAAAGAAACACTGACACTGAATGCACAAATATAACACTGAACAGGCATAAAAATGAAAACACAGAAACACAACACTGAATGTGTTAATTATGCACTGAGATACTTACAGAGTTGGGGCTTGCTGTGGGAGAGGCTTCACGGCCTCGATATCATGTATCGGGAAACCACACTTCCCCGCTTTCTCCAGCATTTGGCCCACGTTGGTTTCCACCTTTTCTTTCTGAAACGTACGAAACAATACAGTTTGTCAGTTATCGTTAGAAAGGGAACCGTTTTTAAAAATCGACTAAAATACAGTAGACGTACCAATTCCGCTGCGTTCGCCATGTAATGGTCCTTCGATTTCGCCCCCCTGGGTTGAATAGAGTTGTAGAACAGCCATTTCTGTTTGACGAAGTCGCAGACGAGCAGCGTGAAATGGTTCGGTTCTGCAGCCTTTTTCATCCCAGGAGACAAAATCGGGAACATTATAATCCCTTCTCGCACGCACGGGATCATATCTGCGATTGTTTTGTACATTATCTGGTTGTCATGACGTCCCATGACGATGGAAGTCTGCGAGGAAGAAAACAAAAAAAAAAGAAACAGGAGTTTTTATTAAGAAAGGATGAACTGAATGAGCACTGAACAGGACATTATAACACTGAACAGCACATATAAGCACTGAATGTTGATGATAAACACTGATCAACCTACAACAACACTGAACAGAAAACACACACACTGAGTAGCACATTAGAAACACTGAACACTGAGCAGCACATTAGAAACACTGAGCAGCACACATAAACACTGATCAACAGCAATGACACTGAACAGCACATAAAAACACTGAACAGACACCAACACACTGATCAACCATTAAAAACACTGAACAGTCAAGGGCAGTAAAGACTCACCCAACAGTGCGCAGGGAGTATCAGAGCCTCCAGCTTCTTGTTGTGTTCTCGATGCAGCGACTCAGCAAAGGCGTCGACCACATGATTGCTGATGAAGGTGCACTTCATCATGGCGGTAATGTCAGCCACCGTCACGACTGTGTTTATACGGGGGAAGAACTTCATCGTCCACCTGATTGTCAAAAAAAAGGGAAAAAAAACACATTCTTAGCGCACAAAAAAAAAACGAAAGAAAGAAAGAAAGAAGGGAAAGACAGAATGTGAAAGAAGGAAAATAAAAGAAGCTTCACTCACGTTTTCGGGTCGCTGTTGTGGAGGATGATTTTGTCGAGGATTTCCGGCTCCAATTCCAACCCGCAGTTCACATCAAATTTCTTGTTCACGCTCATCAAGAAGTTGAGATGATCCTCATTGTAATCACAGCGGATCGGTTTCTGGCTCGCCTCCTGCACCACCTTCTTACCCTTCTTGATCGCCTTCTTCTTTGCGGCAGGGGCAGGGGGATCGTACTGAAAATCGTCGTCGTCGCCGTTGGCCGGCTTCCTTTTCCTGCCCTTGACCCGTCGCACCATCGACCTGGTCTTCGCCTTGCTCGAAGGCTCTATCTTTTCAGCTTCCGGTCTCAACGGGCTCCCTTCTTCTTCGTCGTCCTTGTTGCCGTCAATCTCGTAGACGCACAACTCCGCCTGGAGACTCAAGACTTCATCTTCCCGTTCCTTGACGATTTTCTGCAGAGCCTCGATCTGGGTTCTGTGGACGATTTCTTGCGCTTTCATGTCCGCCTCCAGAGACTCGATCTGGACTTTTTCGTATTCGTTCATGACCGACGACATCTGAAGGTCGGCCAACGCGTTCTTCAACACATCCACTTCGTCCTCGAGCTCTTTCACTCTAGCCCTCAGAAGCCGCACTTCCTCCTCCTCCTCACCGGAGCTTCGAGCCTCTCCCGCCTCGGTCACCGGATTATTCTGATCGTTCGCCTTCTTGATCAATTCTTCCTCGAGCTCTTTCACTCGGGCCCTCAGATTTTTCAGCTCCTCCTCCTCCTCGGAGCTCCTCCTCTTCAGACGCTGGTTTTCGCCTTCCAGCTCGACGTTAGCACTTGTCGCTTCGTTCAGCCGAGAAGTCGTGCTATCGAGCTTGGATTGGAGATCCCTCACAGCGCTGGAGAGATCTTGATTCTCCGACAGGAGGTTGTTGAGCAGCCTCTCGGCTTCAGCAGCAGAAACAGCGGGGCGTTCCTCATCGGGCTGCTGCTGTTCGGAAGGCCCACCCTCGTCCTCCGGCTCCGGGACTATGCAGGCCATCTCCTGATGCCGCCCGGAAGAACTGTCGTCGTCGTCGTCGTCTTCCCCATCTGACGACTGCTCGTCTCCAGAAGGCCCGCCCTCGGGGCCTTTTCTTTTTTGTTCCTCTTCCTCCTCAGGGCTCGACGAATCAGAGCCCGGATGCTCGTCATCGTCATCATCATCGTCATCAGACCGCTCTTCGTCCTCGCTCTCCGCCGCACGCGGAGTGTTCACGATTGCTTTGTAGGAAAGGTAGCCCTTGTACGCATGGATCTCCGCCACAGTCTTTCCGTGTTTCAGAAGACGAGCATCCACCTGTCAGACACGGACATCACGCGTTAGAACTCAAAAAAACATCATCACCCCTCAAGTGAGTGACACTGAACAGCATTAATAAGCACTGAACATCACAGTTATCCTACTTTGACACTGAACAGCATAAAAAAGCACTGAACCAGAACATCATTCACACTGTCCACCCACAGGCACTGTGTGCATGAATATCACACTGAACAGCAAGCAATAAACACTGAACCTCAATATTTCACACTGAACCTCAATATTTCACACTGAACAGCAAGCAATAAACACTGAACCTCAATAAACACTGTCGACGGACACTGAATCATAAAACAAAACAGAATTGAAAGAAGAAGCAGAAGAAAGAGAGAAGATATTTACCGCCTCGTCCGCGAGACCCGCCAGGGTCTCCTTGGTCACATTCGAAAGATCATTGAGATGCCAGTTCAGGACCCGGGGGAGGTGCTCGTTCTCCAGCCTTTTTGCCAGCTTTGTGTGCTCACAAAGCCAGAACTGCACAAAAACCAAACAAAAAAAACCCAAGGTAAATATCAAGGAATGAAAAAATAAAAAAGACGGCAAGACGAATGTGAAGAACAGCAAGTAGAAGCACATACCAGAAGCAGTATCGTGCAGCCTTGTGTATTCTGCGGGTTGCCCCTGTTCGCAGCTGCCGAGTCGCAAAGGGCCTTGAGAATCGCCTCGCCCCAGTTATAGCTCTGCATCGACTCCAGATCCACCACATAATCCAACCACTTCCATTGGATCGTGACGGAGGAAGTGGAGAAGAAGACAGTGCCGATCACTATCAACGAGAGGAGCCGAGCTACATCAGCAAGAGCCTGAGGCTTGCGACTCCGACGCTTCACCAACATATCAAGCTTTTCATTCAGCAGCTTCGGGTTCAGCGTCTTCTCCCCCGGGAACATCCTCTCCCTGAATCTTTTGTTATCACACTTGGACCTCGAACTGATATCGAGCTTCCTACTGCCGCCTACGATGCCAAAAATAAGATCGACATCCATCTGCTCCAGCACGGCAGCTATCGCAGCGTCGCTCTTTCGGGTGTGGAGGATGGTCAGCCTCTGATCCTTAATGCTCTTGAAGAGATGGTAGAAGGGGGTCATCTTCAAATACTCGTCGTGCCCCGGCTTCAGCTTGTCCTTGATCTCATCAATCGTCCGGATGATGGTCAGCAAGTTGGACCTCATCTGTTTATAGGACCTGGAACACCAAAAAAACACACACCGATGTGAGTACAAAGCAATGAACAGGCATATACAACACTGAACAGGCATATACAACACTGAGTGGCCATGTAATTGCACTGAGTGGCACTGAAGAGGCATAACAGGAATGATGAGGCACTGGACAGAACATTTTAACACTGAACATACACCCAACACACACAATCAACACTGAGTGGCACACACAAGGCACTGGGTGGCATGCAGAGACACTGAGCAGGAATAATTTAACACTGAGCAGGACAATTTAACACTGAACAGAACATTTTAACACTGAACAGGAACCAACACACTCAATCAACACTGAGTGGCACACACAAAGCACTGGGTGGCATAAAGAGACACTGAGCAGGGATAAACAAACACTGAGCAGGAAAATTTAACACTGAACAGAACATATTAACACTGAACGGCCACCAACACACACAATCAACACTGATGAACACATAATCACACCGAACCTCCATCAAAACACACAAAATTCATTCATGCAATGGAAATTAACAGATTGAAATTGAAAATCGGTTGAATTAGGGTTCGAAATACTTACTTCCTCTCCTTCTTCTCGTCGGCGGCAGGTTGAGGGATAGGGCTCGGCTGCTCTTCACTCGACGGAGTGTACTGAACAAGCCTCCGTTCAGTGTTTTCGGAAGCAGCAGCAGCGGCGGTTGGAGTCAATTTCTTCCCGGCGGTTCTCTTCGCGGCGGCGGTTTTCTTCGACGGAGCCATTGATAATCGAACTGAGCGATGAGAGATGAGAGAATTTCGTGTGTTGGTTGTGGTGGTTACGAAGCTTGATGAAATCGTCTGTGTGTTCTGTTCTTTTAGCGGGAGGAGCAGAGAGAAAGTAATGGAGGGCGTGGGTTTCGTGTGTGTGGGAGTTCGTGTGTGCGGGAAATAATGAAATTAATTGCTGAAACCGTTTGTTCAAATGTGTATATATGCGAGGGCAACGATGTCTTTGCACATTTTAGGCGGCCTAATTGGCACGCGTAATTTCTCGAAAGCCTTATTGCCGAAAAAATGTTGAAAAATGGTCTTATTGCCATTTTTCCTTTTTTTTAAATACCCTCTATAAGTACTCATTTCCTTTGGTTGAAATATTTAAATGAATTGATGAGAAATTAATAATTAATATATATATATATATATATCAATGTTTGGATATTGCGGGGAAGACGAAAATAGTATGTATCATATTAAAGTAAAGCAGAGACTAAATCCTATTGGGCTTATAATCAGTAAAGACCCAGTACAAGTAAAGAAGGAATAAGCCCTAAATATATAGAAGCCCAAATACAGAAATATAGTCCAGTAAATATAAACTCTATTACCCCCCGCAAGAGGGACGTGAAAATTCTTCAGGTTCATCTTGAACTTCAAAGAGATATGTAAGAGGCAGAGGAAAGAGGCTTGGTAAATACATCTGCAAGTTGCTGGAGATTGGAAATGTGATGCAACTCAAACTTTCCAGTTGCCGATTTTTCTCTGATAAGATGGCAATCCAGCTCAATGTGTTTAGTTCTTTGGTGTTGTACAGGGTTGTGAGCAAGATAGTATGTGAAAAGATTATCTGTAAAAATCTGTACAGGAGGTGAAATTATGTGAAAATCAGAAAGTAGATAAAGTAACCATTGCCCTTCACAGATGGCATTAGCAGCTGCCCTGTACTCAGCCTCGGTAGAGGACCTGCTAACCACAGGTTGTTTCTTGGACCTCCAGGAGATTAAGGAAGTCCCCAAAAAGAAGCAGTAACCAGAGACACTCCTTCTGGTGTCCACACAACCAGCCCAGTCAGAATCTGTAAAACCAGATAAAGTGAGAGAGGACTGATTGCTATAAAAAAGGCCCTGTCCAACAGATTGCTTCAAGTATCTTAAAACTCTGTGTGCTGCAGTCAAGTGAATGTCAGTATGACAAGACAAAAATTGACTGAGGGTCTGGACAACATAAGAGATATCTGGTCTGGTAACAGTTAAGTACAATAGTTTTCCAATTAAGACTATAACTCTTAGCATCAAGCAGTAATTGGCCATCAGTTTTGGAAAGTTTTAAATTTAAATCCATTGGACTTGTAGAAGGTTTACAGTCCAAGTATTTGTGTTCAGTAAGAATATCAAGGCAATATTGCTTTTGAGAGATGTAGAGGCCATCAGAAGAGGTAATAATCTCCAATCCAAGAATAAATTTAAGATCACCAAGGTCTTTGATGGTAAACTGAGTATGAAGGTGGAGTTTAACAGCATCAATTTCAAGGAGGTCATTACCAGCAAGTATAATGTCATCCACATATACTAGAAGTACAGTAATCTTAGAGCCTAGCCTTGTGGCAGGTCCTGGGTTCGACTCCCGCCATGTGCGACTCCACCCGAATTAATTATCCACTTGTTGGGCCTTCCCCTGAGGTTGAAATCGGCCCACAAGTGAGGGGGAGTATTGAAGACTATATTCGGCCCACTATAAATGTCTAGTTGCCCAACTTCTCTAACAGTTCGAGCTTTTAGATGAAGCGGTTTTTAACATGGTATCATATCTACTGAAAAAGGCCCATGAAAGTGGTTTGAGGTTGCAGTGTGCGTTGACTCTCCGCTTGACGCAGCATAAAGTATACTTTGGATAATTGAGGTATGGGGATCATGGTTAAAATCTGAATGCGGAGAGTAGAATAAGATTCATTGAGACATACCAAGTAGGGCTGGGCGTTTCGGTCCGAAAACCCGAAAGCCCGGACCGAAAACCCGAAAAAAGCCCGTCACGGGCCGGTCCCAAATTTTTTTGGACTGGCCCGACAAGGGCCCAGACCGAAAATTAAAAAGCCGGTCCGGGCCCAGTCCCAAATTTTTTGGGACCGAAATCCCGGACCGGCCCGTTTTTTTATTTTTATATAAATTTTTAATAAATATTATATATATTTTATATAGTTCTTTAATTTTTTAATTAATAATTCAATTTAAAAAATTTTAATTATAAATATTTTATATAATAATATTATTTAAAATTTAAAATTTTATTTTTTCATAAAAAATATTAATAAAAAATTATTTTTAATAATTAAAAATATATTTTTAAAATTAAAAAATCGGGCCCGAAAAGCCCGAAAACCCGGCTCGGACCGTCGGGCCCAGTTTCAAGCCGGGCCTTCATTTTAAAAAAAACCCGAACCGACCCAGACCGAAAAATCGGGTTTTGGGCCGGTCCCTAAAAATTTTGGGACCGGCCCGGCCCGCGCCCAGCCCTACTACCAAGAATTTGAGGACGGAATTCTGTTGTTGCATATCAACAGAAGCAGCACCAAGGTTGCAGATGCAACGGCCACAAGTGCAGAGAGGTAGGGCTCTGTAGTTGAGGTATTCGTCCCAAAGCGCCTTGAAGGTGTTGTAGTTGTTAAAATATGACTCGAATCCGTAGGAATTTTGTTTCCTTATTTAGGAAAATTAGAATTATATTTAATATAATATAATTCTATTCCTTATGGATTTAGGAGTCATATATTAGGAAAAAGGGTTTATTCCTATTCCTATTGGTTACCTAATTTATGGGTTTTCTACACCTATAAATAGGGATCTCCATAGACACAATTATAACACGAGTTAACACAAGTTAATACCATCATAGAGAGAGATAATATTGTGTGAGATTAGCGGGTTTTAGAGTGGATATCAATCCTTGTAATCATCGGCAATATTATAGTGATAGTTCTCGTCGTTCCTCCCGTGGTTTTTCCCGATTTGGGTTTCCACGTAAATTCCTTGTCTTCTTTTCTTGTCTCCTTCTTTATTTATTGTTGAGTTATATTCGGGGTTCCGCATATTGTTCGTACTATACATCGTCGTTTTACAACAAGTGGTATCAGAGCTAAGGTTTCGATGGCGAGCGTGAGGTACGATCTACCGAATTTAAGTCTCAACACGAGGTTTCCTATTTGGCAATACAAGATGAGGTTAGTCCTCAGATCTCTTAAGCAAGAGATTGTTCTACTTGGTATTGACAACAAGCCGAAAGACATGAAGCATGACGAGTGGGTGGAGCTCGATCAGATGGCTATGGCGACCATAGGGCTTCATGTTTCGGATTCGTTGACTGAGGAAACGACGGAGGCGAAGACTGCAAAGGAATTATGGGAGTTGTTGGAGTCAATGTGCGTTGAGAAAACGGTGTCCAGCAAGCATCACTTGAAGAGAAGTCTCTACTTCCTCAAGATGGCGGAGGGGTCGTCGATTCAAGACCATGTAGCGAGATTCAAGGAGCGTGTAGCTGACCTTGGGAAAATTGGCGTGAAGATCGAAGATGATGATCTTGCGTTTTGGATGTTATGCTCGCTACCCCCCTCCATGGCGGCTTTTCGGGACACGCTTCTCTATGGACGAGATAGTCTCACGTTTAAAGACGTAACTTCGGCTCTCTCGTCAAGGGAAAACGTACAAAGGATGGAGTCCAACAAGGATGGTGTGCCCGATGTGGGTGAAGGACTTAGCGTCCAAAAGAAGTACCGTGATAAAGGGAGCGACTCGGGGAATTCGAAGTCGCGACACGGGAATAAGGAGTGTTTCTATTGCAAGAAGAAGGGACACATAAAGTCGGAGTGCTATGCGTGGAAGAAAAAGGAGAGCAACAAGAATAATTCCGGTAATCGGAATTCCGGTGACGTTGGATTAGTAGATGGGAATTTCTATGGAGAACTACTAATGGCTCTAGGCGAGAACTCCAACTTTTGTGGTGATTGGATCTTAGACTCGGGTTGCTCGTTTCATATGTGTCCGGACCGGAAGATGTTCGAGACTTATGAATCTTTGGAGCATGGTGCAGTGTTCATGGCTAATGACACCTCGTGCAAGGTCGAAGGGATTGGGAATATCCGATTGAAGATGTTCGATGGCACGGTGCGCACGTTAGGCGAGGTAAGACATGTCCCTGACTTGAATAGGAATTTGATTTCCTTGAGTACCCTTGATATGAAGGGCTATAAACTCACTTGTAAAGGTGGAGTTTTAAGGGTTACCAAAGGTGGTTTGGTAATATTGCGGGGAAAGAGAAAGACGAGTCGTCTTTATGTCCTCGATGGAAGCTCGGCGAAAGAAGTAACCGAGGTTGATACAAACTACACCGGAGAAGGTGGAGTTCATGAGGCTACCGAAGAGGCTTTGGTAGTGTTGGGAGGAGAAGAAAAGGCGAGACGACCTTATGTCCTCCAAGAAGGCACGGTGAAGGAAGTAACCGGGGCCGAAACCCGACTCTTGGTAGAAGAGTCTATCCGGCTTAGAGGCGCGCAACCAAGTAAGGCCGGAGTGACCAAGCTGATTAAAGATGAAGCGGTGAACGAAGTAACCGTGGGAAAAACTAGGCTCTCGGGTGAAGAGTCTACACGACTAGACCATGTGCGGCTTGGGCATGTGAGGAAAGTCGACAAGAAGGATCGAGTGTTTCTCGATCTATGGAGTGTTTCTAAACCTGGTGAGCCATGTGCGCTTGGAAAGCGGTCGAGAGGGTATATCTCGAATTGGGCTCACAATTCGAAGAAGACACTCAGGTATGTAAGTTCCGATTCATGGGGACCTTTGAAGGTCCAATCTTCTAGGAACTAGGCCCGTTGGGGCATTTGGAGGAAGACGAGGGACGAGACTATTGAGGGCGATGTGATTTCGCTTTATGGTTTGATGTGCGATGAGATTTCGCATGCGCGATGGGATTTCGCGGTTTCTCGTCAAGGTGGAGATTGTTAAAATATGACTCGAATCCGTAGGAATTTTGTTTCCTTATTTAGGAAAATTAGAATTATATTTAATATAATATAATTCTATTCCTTATGGATTATGGAGTCATATATTAGGAAAAAGGGTTTATTCCTATTCCTATTGGTTACCTAATTTATGGGTTTTCTACACCTATAAATAGGGATCTCCATAGACACAATTATAACACGAGTTAACACAAGTTAATACCATCATAGAGAGAGATAATATTGTGTGAGATTAGAGGGTTTTAGAGTGGATATCAATCCTTGTAATCATCGGCAATATTATAGTGATAGTTCTCGTCGTTCCTCCCGTGGTTTTTCCCGATTTGGGTTTCCACGTAAATTCCTTGTCTTCTTTTCTTGTCTCCTTCTTTATTTATTGTTGAGTTATATTCGGGGTTCCGCATATTGTTCGTACTATACATCGTCGTTTTACAACAGTAGTAATCAGTCAGGCTTTGAGATCCCTGTGAAATAGTGCTGAGGTTTTTCTCCAGCTGAAAAACCCGGGGTCCATCGCTCTTTGCATATCGCAGTTGAATTTCTTGCCAAAGATCTTTGGCGTTGTTGAAAGAGAGTAGGGTCGATCTGATCTGGGGACTGACCGAATACGTGAGCCATGAAAGAAGCAGTGCATTGACTCGATACCAAGCAATGAACAGAATCGGATCCACAGGGGTAGGGGTGGCAATAGATCCATCGAGAAACCCGAATTTATTCTTGATTGCAAGCGACATCTCAACAGATTTCTTCCAGGCACCATAGTTGTCGCCGATAAAGGTTTCAAAGATAACCTTCACTCCAGGATGATCCGATGCATGAAGGTAGTAGGGTGAGGACGGATCTTCGTTCGGTGAAGCATAAGAAGATTTAGGGTTTTGAATCGAACTGGATGACTCCATAGAAGAGGAGGAAAGGGTGGATTCCGCCATTCAGATTGATGGCGAGAAGGGGAAAAAAAAAGGGAATCAAACAACTCGGAGCTCTGATACCATATCAATGTTTGGATATTGCGGGGAAGACGAAGGTACAGAAAAGAATTATCTCATTAGGAAAAGAATAATTGAGTTTACAAAATAGTATGTATCAGTACTTAAAGTAAAGTATAGACTAAATCCTATTGGGCTTATAATTGGTAAAGGCCCAGTACAAGTAAAGAAGGAATAAGCCCTAAATATATAAAAGCTCAAATACAGAAATATAGTCCAGTAAATATAAACTCTATTAATATAACAAAAAAAATTGGAAAAAAAGGAGAGAAATTCAAAGTAGAATTAAGAATCAAATATTAGGACAAGATTAATAGTCAAGTATGTATATAAAGTGTTTACTTTTACTATAGTATTGTTTCGATTCCTACGTACTTTGAAGTGCAAAATTTGGTTTAAATTGACATTAGAATCCCGAATTTTTGTGCGGGTAAAGCATGCATACACGAATTCCCCAATAATTTGGGGGCGAAAGACCCAACCCCTCCAAATCTTGGCTGAAATGGTCTTCAAACCCATTTTGAATCTCGAACCATTACTTTGTTAAAGTTTTTTTGACTGATTTATTATTTATTAAATAAATAAATAAAATTAAATCATTTCTAAATATATATTGAATTTCCATAATATTAAAGAGATGTTAATGCTGAACATTTATCTACCTGAACCTTCGTCTCCTTTAAAGAAAAAAACAGTTACATTCAACTTGTCCAAGTTCATGCATGAACATTCATCTCCTATTTTTGGATTATAAATTTGAGTTTTGGTTTGTGAATAGGCTCGAAAACCACTCTAGCAATAGGCTATGTTCTTCTTCATTTCTTTGATATTTTTCTTTTAATTTTCGATAAATCATTTCGACAATATTTCGATCAGATTACTTTAAATGTTGTACCCTTCAACTATATATTCTTAAATTTCAATGAATTGTCGTCGTAAAACATATATTCCATCGGTTTCAAGAATACGACCTTACTTTTTTTGTATAATTATAATAATGCATAAGAAGTGTGATCTTGTGGTTATGCATGGCTAGATAATGATATTATATTATTTATTTTATACAAATTTAAAATTACACGACTTTCAATGAAAAACAACATAAATAGGTGTTAAATGAAAAATTGTCTTCACCAAGGTACCAATGAGATGATTATGGTCCAAAAAATGGGATGTCTAATGATATATGCTTATATAAAAAAATGAAATCATATTTTTCTGAATTCACATACTTACGAAAATAGAAGTTTAGAATCAAACAAATAAAACATAAAATTTCATGAGTTGATCGTAATCAAAGTCTAAAATAAAACAAATAAAACATAAAATTTCATGAGTTGATCGTAATCAAAGCCTAAAATTTGAATATCCTGCGATGAATTTCGTGATATCAATACTTATGACTTATAAAGTCGAAATATTTGATACCCGAACTTATAAAGTTGAAAAATAGTTTTTATTATTCAATATATATCCAAGTTTTTTTAATTTTTCAAAAACACTGTAAAATTACAACATACTACTCTGTCCCGTACCAATGGTCGCAGGTGGTCAACGTTGACTTTTTTTGTCCGTCCAATACATATGATAAATAGTTAAATTTTATTTTAATAATTTTTTCAAAATTTTTGTATATTATTTATCATATGTATTGGACGGACAAAAAAAGTCAACGTTGACCACCTATGCCCATTCATCTGGGACAGAGGGAGTATTTTACTATTTTACTAGTGTAAATTACAAATGAATCGAGTCATGACAAATTATTTTTGACGCACACGCATACGCTAATAAGCACGCCTCGCGATGTAAATAAGTTACAGCAAGATTTGTGTTTGATTTATCAACTATTTTTAATATTTAATTGAATGGGATGAGCTGTGCGGATATATGGAATATATTCGCAATTATCTCTTTTGCGACTTCAATTTTTGTGTTTTTTAAAAGTCGTACTTTAGTTTCACTAACTAAAGATATTGATCTTTTGCTTATTAAAATTTAAATGATAATAAGTCTCCTTCTACAATGAGTATATGATTTCATATTAATATTGTACTACTAACTTTTGTACTACTAACATAGTGTTTAAACTTGCAAGTATTTTGTATTACTTCATATAATAGTACACACTTTTTACCAAGTACCACACACCCACGTTGTATAAATAGGACACTTCTATTTCATTCATATCATATCATTTTCTCTTGTTTTTTTTTGTTCTTGATCTTGAAATCTTCCCTCTTTGAGTATGGGTACGTAGCCAAAGAGAATGAAGGGGAGCCGGGAACGAGACAGCGCACGAGAATGGAATTTTGCAATAATTATTAATATTATTGTACCATTTTTTTGCACTACCTCTTTCCCGGCTTCCCTCTCTCGTTTTTCTAATTCAAAGATTTTTTTCATAATTTTTTCGTCATTTCAATTTTAAAATTATAAGAAAATTCGAAAATGATAACAGACTAGAAAATATCTAGTTATATTTATATATAGCAATTGATTTAAAATTAAAGTATTTCCAGATAAAAATGGAATATTTATAAGTGGATTCATTTTTCCAAAATCATTTCTCTATTAAAATTATATTAAAAAAACAAAAAACAAAAAACAAAAAAAAAGTAAGTTTAAGTCAATATAGTCAAATAAATGTTGAATACGCTCGAATCCGTGGTCTTCTTCTTCTTCTTCTCCGTCCACAAACCCTAACGACGATACTCTGTAATGCGTGTGCAATCCCTGTTCCAGCCCTTCGATCGCTGCGATTAAATCGGCGAAGATGCTTGTGAAATCGACCCCGAAGCCACCCCCCGCCCCGGCGGCGAAGACGTGCGGAAACTGCGGCGCGGAGGAGCGGCTGCTCCTCCACCACGTCCGCCACCGCGGGATCTTCCGCCGCCTGTGCACGAGCTGCGTCCTCCGCCTCCACCCGCAGTCGTTCTGCCCCACCTGCTTCCAGGTCTACCCCCCGTCGCCGTCGAACGACGCCGTCCTCACCTGCTTCAAATGTTACTCCTCCTCCCACTCCCGATGCGTCGAGGCCGCCGCCGCCGCCGCTTCCCACCCCACCCCCTACATATGCCCCCTCTGCACCCAACCCAACGCCCCGATCTTCAGCCCGATCTCCAGCGGGGAGAACTTGCGGGTGCTGGATCTCGCCGCCGCGAAGAAGCTTCTCGCCGCCGCCAGAATCGCGTCTGCGTCGATGAACAAGGCGGCGGAGGCCGCTCGGGCTGAGGCCGAGCGCCGGGCCAAGGAGGCGGCCTACACGAGGAAGAAGGCCAAGGAGGCTTTGGAATACGTGGCACACCTGGTGATGAAGGAGAAGCTGAGGAATTCGGAATCCGCCATTACTGTGAGTAAGGTAAATATTAGTAGCCTGAATGCTAGTGCTGGTTATAGGAACGGGAATGCGGGAAATGCCCTGGTCAGAGTGGACGGGCCGAATCAAGTGCTTGCTGCTTTGAATGCGGTTGGGTTGAAAGAGAATGGGAAATCGAGCCAAGGGAAAATAACAGGACAAGATGTGGTGCCAATGAATGTGGATGTTGCGAGGAGTAATAATGTTAATGATGCTGGTGATGGTGAGGTTATTAGTGACGATGATGTGGATTTGGTTCGGGCTTTGGAAGAGGAGATGCAGAATGTTGATGATGAGGAGAATAGTGATGGGGGAGAAGAGCTCGCCAACGGGCCCAAGCTATAAGTCAATTTTTTTGGCTATGGATTATGCTTGTTTGCGAACAAAGACTGCTGATTTTATTGTTCTTTCATAGTGTAGAATCAATGTGTTATCTCTGTAAGATATTCGTAGGGATTGCTATTTAATTCAAGATACACTGAATATGGTGTTTATGCACGTTGAACTGAACGTGTTCGTTACTTGCTAGGTACGAATGTTCCTTCTAGCCTTTTTTTCCATTTTTGTGTGGTATGTATGCTTTTTTTGCCGAACTCCTTCATTCAGAGTTGTAAGTGATACAGCATATAGTCGTAAATTTCAGGTAACGTTGGAGGTATTTCTCTTCATGGAAATTGTGATGCAGGGGTGTTTTATACTATACCTCCACCATATGCTTTACAGTTTAGTTGAGTAATCACCTGCTGTTTATGATGACATTTTGCACATTGATGAGTGATGATTGTATTTTGGTGAACAAGTTTTGAAATATACCAGTGGTTACCAAGACTTATTTTTTTTGTTGTTTGTGCTTATCTTCAATGGTGAAGAGTAGGGGAGCTAAATTTTTACTTGAAATGTTAGCAAGACACAAAGATGACGCAAAATATAATGGATCTAGTGTTTTATTATATTGTGATCTCGTCGTGGAATGGTAGCATTTAACCTGTCCTTGACCTGCTAACCTGTTAGTGACATGCTATGATCGTATCCCAAGCTTGCATTATCTGTGTAATACAATATCAAATGGTGTGATTTGTTATCCTTCACACTAGATTATCAAGTGTTTTAGTGTTGTGTAATGACTTTAGTGTACTAGCACATTTCCAAAAGATGTTATATTCATGTATCTAACAAAGGTAAAAATAAATACTACTCTATTTCAAGAAAGTCTTTTGCACTTTCTTAAGTATGAAATCAATAAAAAAATGAAATTTAACCAGTTAAATGATTATCAATTAATCATTTAACTGAATAGTGCAATTTGTGAATTCTGCATTTTATAGGGACCATTTTACCATCAAGTTAAAACTAGAGAGGTACATTAGATAATACTTGCTGCACCATGATGGAAACAAAGAAATTTAACAATTGAATATGAGAGTAGTCTGCTCAGTTTTTAGCATCATAAGTCCCAACGGGCTTATCTACAAAGTTTTAACAGCACTTGCGAACACCATCGTAATTAAGCATGGCATACCACAGTTTAATATCATAATATGATTCCACTCCACTTACGAAATTGCCATATGATCCAGCCTTTCCGGTGTTTGCTCCCTGTTTCCTGGCAATAACTGTGATGGAATACATTTGACAACCCGGGCTATATTCATGATGTCAACTTTCGATGCACATTTGTCTCCAGGCCTTCGTAGAGATCCATTATATGTCAGAAAAGGAAAATTGCAGAGATGTCAATAAGCTAGAATAATATCTCAACTCATGATCCTTAGATGCTACGATGCACACAAAGATCTCAATGTAATTAAACTGTCTGAATAGGGTAGCAAAGAGGTCACAAGTTATTCTTTCAAGTTTCCTTCATATTGTGGAATCACTCCGCAAAGCAGTTCGCATAGCCTTGTAGATTCCCATTTTTTACTTGACATCAAATATGCTGAAAAAAATGTTTTTCGCTTTGACATACTAATAGTGATACTAAGCTCTCCAATCAAGGTTTACTTGACCTTAACTGGTACGTTACCCAAACTTTATTTCCCCAGTCATGTCTTACTCCAAGTGAGGAACTCCCAATGCACAAATTCATTCACCAATCCTTACTAACAAGCTTCAAAGGCTTCCTGCTGAAATTCACTTCTATATCCTGGGTTTTCTTCAGAGTTTACAACTTTCAAGATTTATATCCAACTATACATGATGGAAACATACTATTTTTGAAATGAAAACATGAGCACCAATGGCCCCATCAGAAATCCAGATGTCAAGTTGTAATAAGCAGCCAGCTCCCCCAAATGCTTCAAACATAATTTGAATCCAACAAAAGAACCTCATTATACCCGACATATTAGAATCTCAACAGCTTTTTTTAAATGAAAAAATGATCACATATGGCCCCATCAGAAATCCAGATGTCAAGTTGTAGAAAGCAGCCAACTCCCCAAAATGCTTAAAACATAATTTGAATCCAACAAAAAAAACTCGCATTATACGCGGCATATTAGAATCTCAATAGTATCCATCCTTTCTAGAGAAACACAGTGAAGGTGTGTAAAATTACTGTATCAAGATGCAACTAACATCTTTAAAGTCTCAACTGTTTGTATAACCAAATGAGCCTCTTAGTGAAGGTGTCCTTCAAAGTATTCTTTAAAGGTAGACGACCAGAAACAAAGTACCTAGTATTGTGTGTATCATTCCAGGCTACTAACTCTGCAGCCAGTAACTCTAAGGGAAGAGGGCTGTTTAATTATTCTGTACTCAAACCACTACCCACCCTCTCCCTTCCCCCAAACAATTTTTTTGACCTTATGTAGCAGTGGCCAACCCGGGAGAAGGGTTGGACTCTGCTAGTGTAATCTTAATACATTTCCATCCTCCTGACGGATTAGTATATGTAATCCACTTTTTCATGTATATTACCATGTGCAAGATCTGGAGTATCTCGCCCAGTGAAAGTTCCTTTAAGCACATCTTTTGAATAACTATTGCCGCCTCGTACCTAGCAAGCAGATTAGAAGAATGAGAAACTTTTTTACTGGTTCAACTATGAAAATGATTAAAGAAATACTGTAATAAGCTTACCGAAGCAGATCTCAAGTAATTCTACAATCAAATTTGGCATAAATACACTGTAATAGACTATGAAATGCCATGAGAAAGGTACCCTACTATTTAATGGTATATCCGTGCTCTATCCTTTATTAATACTACCATACCCGTCTCAAATTCAATTATGTTATTACGCATATTATCCATATCCACCCACCTCAGACCCAGACAATTTGTTGAGACCCATATCTATCCAAAATCCATTTATTTTACACTCCCTTTGTCCCATCCATTGCACAAAGATTAACAATTACAATTTTGGTTGTCCCACAAAGACGGTCTACATTCCTTAACAAGAGTAGGCTATGTGTTTTACGTAAATTGCATGGTAATCAATAAAATATGATTAAAAGTGTTGTTAGCATTAATTTGACGGGTACTAGGAAAATAATGTTAAAATTTACTTTCCCAACCCTAATAATTGTTTATTTTCATAATTTGTGTATATAGCCAAATATATCCTTAAGGGAGCGGTAGAGATCGTAGGATTACAAAAACAAGATTATATGAATAGCTAAATGCCTTTTATGTTAAATTCTTAATAATGGTAGCAATTGGATGCTAATATGGTCAGGTAATACAAATTACTTGAGGGGTAAACCCAAACCCTACCCGCAAATTTTCTACTGGAAAGAAATGACACACTACTCCGGGCACAGAGATTAAAAAAAAGTTACTTTTTGATCATAAAGTAAAAGGTTAAAATGTAGTTTTAAATTGAAAAGTAAAGTAGTTGTGAGTAAAGTTTAAAAAGTTGGTGAATAAAGTAGAGATAAAATTGTATTTTAAATTGAAGAAAATAGAATATTTCTTTCGTTCTTTGGATGGTCAACTATTGTGGAACAACCTAATATGGAAAGTGTTGCAACAATCTTGGGATAGAGGGAATATTAGTTTTTCATCCAGACCAATCGGAGTTCATACAGTTGAGGAACTGCATATACCCATCACTATAATTAATGCATACCAAAAGAATACCTGCATTTGGCGTCAATTACAGCGGATCGACCAGCAGAGGATGAAAGGAAATTCTGGATATTGTCCCAAGTTGATTTTGGGCACTTGGAAGCATCTCCGGCCATATGATTCACACATTGCCATAGTTTCTCATTTCTCCCAACAAACAACTGCAGGCTTCCTACTTGTTGCTGTACTACCAACTGCTGCTCAAGTGCAGATGCCAAAGCTTTCTTAACATCAGTATTGAGGAATTTTTGGTCTCCAAATCTGATGCAATCTCTGATATTTTCCTCAGTTGGCATAAGTTTTTCCTTTCTAAGAGTGTTTAAAGCATTTAGAATGATTCCATTAAGACCTTGCACGTAATCAGAAGGTTTTAGGGATCCAGGTGTTCCCCCAACACAATTAACTGAAACACCGGCAGTTCCTAATGCAGAAGACAAATGTCCACCTGGTGCAATCACTTGATTCCCATGAGGATGTTGGCTGGCCTGTACTTCTTGATGAAAAGCAGATTTGTTCCCATGAGGAATCTGTCTTCTCTCTCCTCCATTTCGCTGTTGTAGAGGAAATTGTTTGTGATCATTTCTGGGCGTCTCAGATATAGTTAAGTTGCTAAAATCAGGTGCATGAGTTTGAGGACCGGATGTCAAATAGGGTGAAACAGGTCTGTGAGGCAATGCATTAGAAGGACGCCAGTGCGGATTAGTTGACGATGGAGGTTCAACAGGGGGGCCATTTGGCCTTAATGGCCGAGGATAGTGGCTCTGGTGAGAGACGGGAGGATGATTACCATTGAAATAAGAGGGCACTGATCCACTATGAGCAGCTCTGTAAGTACTAGATAAGTTTTGGGAATTATTGAACTGCATTGGGTTGGAATTGTTATAATTCTCTTCAGGACGAAACATATTATTTTGTGGTCTTGGCATTGTATGATGATAGCTGGTGTGGCGAATTTGTTTCCCTCTATTCGAGAAGTTTTGGTTTTGATTTCCAAAATGAGGACTTTCATTACAAGAATCCAGAGGTTGGTTTACCTTGACAGAATCCGTATGAAATGAGTTAGTGACGGATGGAGGAGCATTGCCATTATTTAGAAACTGGACGGATTCAGCTTTTGTAAGTGGTAGGCCTCCGCTCGATAAACTCGTCCATAGCCATACACTCTTTGCAGCAGCAACAAGTGCTGCAGAAGCTTGTTGTGGTTGAGCCAGAAGAATATTATAGCGACGCATCCGAAGCTGGTGGAGAGCATTCGAGAAATCCCTGTCTCCAGAAATCAACAGGTAATTGGCAGGGGCAGGATTGTCAACTGCCCAAAACAACATGTCCACCAGAATCTTCTTGTCACTTGCATCTTTCACACCTGATTCAATTATCGAGAAGAGATATCTATTATTAGGCCATATCGAAAAATTGAAAAATCCATAAATCATTTATAACAACATCATCGAGACACAGTACAGTCGACCCTACAAGTTTCAGCAAAATGAGTTGGAGGATTTACCAGCGGGGACGTGATTAAGCGCGACGCCGGTGCTGTTAAGCGCCTGCTGGGCTGCGGGCGAGATCCTGGTGGTGTCGCCGTAAGCGGAGATGGAGACGGGCCCACAATAGTTCATCTTCACGAGCGCGGAACTTATATTTTGTGCGATGGTGTGCGGGTCGCAGGTTTTCGGGACGTGACAGTTCTCGATGTCCCACCACACCGACGTCTTCGCCTTGACGTACTGTTCCTCCGCCGACGAACGCAGCGACTGCTCTCCGTCACCACCCATAATTCCGGCTAGATTCGGTGCAACAGCCGCACCGGATTGAACGGAAATCGACAGTTACAGAGAAATTGTGATTTAGGTTTACGAGTCACCGGGGAGGCGCACGATAGCAATTCCGAGAGGGGTTGAACCGCTGGAGAAGGTGGTTGGGGTATTTAATATCGTCTCTGTAACCCCAAAAAAAAAAACTCTTCTTTTGATACTTGCGCGGAAATGGTGCGCAGAAAGCGACGAAGACTACGAGTGGACACTGTTATATGGAGTGGAGTGGAGAGGCGAGGGTCCGAGTCCCACGCAGACGGAAAGACTGTTTTGACCCTTCCCAAAAATCTCTGTGAGGTCACTGCGGAGGTAATTGGGTATTTAGTTTACTGGGCTGATGTCACGATTTCGTGCGGGCCTCAGCCCACTAATTTGAAATCCAAATCTGGGCTCGGCTAATACTTGGACAGAGAGGTATTAGCCGAGGTTATTCGAGCGTGAAGATTATCTTTTTTGAGTCAATATTGCTTCCCTTATTAGAAGATTAAACTCAATGATCGCCTCAAACTCTACCTTCCCTTGGCATTTTTGTCACATTCTTTCAAACGAATTAAAGTTGAATTGAACTGATATAAATTAAATTGAAATTAACTAAACTGGACTGATATAATTTTTTAAAATGTAGTATACCTTTTTAGTATGAATTAAATTATTACATGAAATAATTCATGTTAATTATTTTTATTTACTTAATTAAATGAATTATAATTGTGGAAAATTACATGTTATTATAGTAAGTTTGTGAGGTAGTTAAATGAGACCATAAAATGACCGGGTAAATTACCTATTACATCGACTTACCTTATATTGTAATTTGGCGCGCTTCGGTCAATTCGAATTATTGTCATTTTGCCCGAGCCAAAAATACCCTATCCCCAATCTCAGCTTCGGTGGTTTGTCTCACTCACATGACTCACCCGAACGTGATTCCCGGAACAAACACGAGGACTGATCCTCACCCTCCATTTCACCATCCCCTACTCTCAGCCGTCGATTATAAACTATCGCGAACTTACATCGTCGACGCCGCCCTCATTAATGCCGAAACCCTGAACAATATTTGCGACTCCAGTTTTCCCTATGTGAAGGATTATTATCCGCGAATTTATTTGGAGCTCTTTTTCTTCAGCCGAGGTATGTGCAATGTGTTCTTCTCTCTCTAAGAATAAATTTCTATACATATTTCGCATCTGCATGTTCCATTGGAGCTCGGATTGATTTGAGTTTGAAGCTTTTCAATTGGCTCGGTCGGTCGAAGTTATTGGTTTGAATTTCTAGAAACGTGTTCACATGCAGAGAAATTGCAATTTGAAATTGGGCGAGAAATGGAATAATTTTTTTTTATTAATTTATTTTTACCAGACCCGATTCCGTGTGCCGCCGGAGGCAATGATGACGGTGTCCAAGAGGCAGCCGTCATCGTCGACGGAGGTGGATCCGCTACTGAGGGATCTGAGCGAGAAGAAGCAGAGTTTCAGGCAGAACGTGGTGTCACTGGTGGCAGAGCTCAAGGAGGTGCGCGGCCGCCTCGCCTCTCAGGAGCAGTCTTCTTCCACAAAAATTGTTAATAGAGAGGCATGGTCACATACCTTCAATTGATTTCAATTTCATGTAGTTCGATCGTGCTTCCTTTTAGTTAGTTTACATAGTATGGCTCTCGACATGATTAAGTATTTAGATTTAATTTTGGTGCGTTGTGTGTGTGTGTTTTTCTAAGGTTGTGTGGCTTTCTTAACTATGACCCCCCTTATCATGTTATTAAGTATTTTTTTTTTTTTGATATTGGTTTCTAATACAGGAGGCAGAAACAAAAGCCAAGACGATGCAAGAAGAAATACGTTGTCTGCAGAAGAATTTAGAGGAAAGAAC
This sequence comes from Euphrasia confusa, assembly GCA_954870475.1. Taxonomy (NCBI): domain Eukaryota; kingdom Viridiplantae; phylum Streptophyta; class Magnoliopsida; order Lamiales; family Orobanchaceae; genus Euphrasia; species Euphrasia confusa. The sequence goes on along the minus strand of OX940956.1, from coordinate 8,325,090 downwards.
CGATCAGCTGCAAGCTTCAACATCTGCTGCTGAGATGGTAATGTGTACTTCTCTTGCTATTTCATCTTTACTTTTTTTTTTTTCTTGATAGTTGATTAAAGTTTAAATTATACTTGTAATCCAATTAGGCCTCAACAGTGACATAAAAACAAAAGTCAATCATATGAATGACTAAGGTGGCAGTGTGCTCCTTATGCTTATTAGCAGTAGTCAGTCTGAAATATACTTCTTTAGACGCACTTTATGGAACCAAATTTATACCTCAAAGTCCAGTATTTGATTTTATCTCTTATATTTCTCAAAACAAAGGTGCATATATCAATTTAGTAATGTTATTAGGGTTTAGTTTTTATGTACTAGTGCTAGTTTTGAAAGTATGACCATGGGAATTCAATTTTGATTCCTTTTGCGAACGAATTCAAGAAATTTTCCTCCATTGCTTCTATTAATCTCCGTTTCTGATATATTTATGTGCACAAATTAAAAAACTTATTTTTGTGCATTTTCTTAACACCCGATAATCTAATTAACTCCAGTATGTCAACGAATTGGGTGATCTGAAAAGACAGTTTGCTGCAACTAAAGCAACTGCAGAAAATAGTGCACTTTCAGCTGAATCTGCCAAATCACAGTGTTCAGCACTTGCAGAAGTAATAAAAGAGAAAAACCGCTCTTTGCATGACCACGAGATTTGTGTATCTAAACTAGAAGAACAGTTAGATCGTTTACAAAGGGATCTTCAAGCAAGAGATTTTTCTCATGCGCAACTAAAAGATGAAGTCTTGAGAATTGAGCACGAGATGATGCAAGCAATAGGGAATGCCGGATCGAATAAAGACCATGAGCTTAGGAAAATGTTAGACGATGTAACCCCGAGAAATCTTGGTAACATTAATCAAGTTTTGACCGTGAAGGACCAGGAGATAGCCAACTTAAGGGATGAAATGAGGATTACGTCTGCTCATTGGAGACTTAAAACAAAGGAGATGGAGTCTCAGGTTTGTTTCTATCAACTTAATGTAATAGCAACTATGTTTAGTCTTTTTCACTGGACTCTACAATCAGTGATGCTTTCATTAACTTTTACAGTTAGAGAAGCACCATAGAGCAGATAAGGAATTGAAAACGAAAGTCATGAAGTTAGAGTTCTGTTTCCATGAAGCACGAGCCCAGATTCGCAAGCTTCAAAGAGTAATACTTCTTGTACTCTTAGTTAGTCTACTTACTGGAAACCCCAGCTATCTTTTAATATCACAAATTCTAGGGCATGTTTTAAGAAAATACAAACCTCTGGAGGATGTTTGTGTAACCCTAAGAAAGTACTTGTAATTCAGTCCCGCTTATATAGGCCATCAATGACCAACACTAACTTTTGCGGGAGCTGTGTAGACAAACAATTAATTAGGTCATCAATGGAAAATACAATATGTTAGCTATATTGACCACCGTTTTCTTAAAACTGTGATATACCTATAGTATTTTCTTTGTGGACGGAAGGAGTATTCTTTTGCTGTTTGTGATGATTACTAATCACTGCTAATGGTTGCTTACATTTGTTCCGCAGATGGGAGAGAGAAGGGATCAAGCTATAAAGGAATTAAGAGATGAGTTGGAAGCCAAACAACAACAGGGTGCACCTCTGAGCTGTGACAAACTGAATTTCTGGGAGACCTCACAATTCAAGATTGTTATTTCAATATCAATGCTGGCCTTGGTAATGTTTTCCAAGCGATAATTTATTAAATTATTCATTGCTCATGTATACAAGAACATTTAGGTATCAGTCAAGATGAAGGCAGAACATCTTCATTTTTTGGTAGTAAACATGTGTATAATTTTCAACAAACTCGGCATTACACGAACACAATTGAGATAGATTATATACACATCCCGTTGAGTTATTCTTGATGTCTCTGAAAGATAAGAAAGTACGTAACAAGAAAGAACCTCCGCAAAATGGACAAATTTGAAAGATTATATATTTCTTCCATGTACACCACCACACTGTAATAATTTGCCTATAATCTTTAGCTTCTTTGGACAATAAGTTCCAATGTAACGGAACTCAAAACATAATCATCTGCCTGTCTTGCCAATAATGTACTCGTCGTCTCCTAACAATTAGCTAAGCTGCAGACTATATTTTGATACTACTATTATACGTAGGAGCTGCACTAGTGCTGATGAATTTAGCACCTGAACAGACTATATGATGAGAAAACTGCACAGCTCAAAACTTTAGCTATGCCTCTTACGAGAGATGAGCTTCAGATCTCATTGTACCCTCTAAGTATCTAGAACAGCTCTCGCTGTAATGATGGTTGTCACCACAATGACGCAGCCGAGAAAGGGCTGAAAATTTCTTAGCCCTGAAGCCGAAGAAATGTTAGCCACAGGAGGGTTTTCGCCGTAGCCCGGGAAACCGCCTCCCAGAGAAGGGCTGCTTGCGTTCATACCGGATGGAGTAAATGAGCTGCAAATGTACATCAAGGTAATAAGAAAAAAAATGCAATTAGATACATTTTTGAATTTTGGATGGTTAATTCTATAATGTCGTTTACCCAAATGGTGTTGCTCCCGATGAAGATTGTGTTGTTGGTGTCGGAAACGGAGTGTTTGTGATGGGAGATGCTGAGGAGGATGAGCCAGTTGTGAAAATGCAAGAACCTGAGCCTGTAGCATGCCATGAAAATCAGAAAACCTTCCATCAATAATCAGTTGGGAGAAGAAAATAAAAAGTGAAACCATGGATCTTACTTGGATTCGCAGTGGTGACGGTGGCAGCACCACCAAAGTCGCAGCTAGTCTGCACCGGATTCTTCTGGTAGTAGCTGTTGAAAGCGTACGAAGCATGATTCTGTAGAGTGTTGGGACTGTAGCAGCTGGCCCCCATCTGAATGGCAGAACAATCAGCTATCCCGCAGGCGTAATCGAGCGCTGACTGTATAGCCATCTGCGAAGCCCCACTCTTGGCGATGCACCAGCTCTGCCCTGCAACTGCTGGCGGGGTGTTGGTGGTGGTGGTGGTGGGGTCTCCGGTTGTCGAAGGAGCAGGATAAGTTGTGGCGGGGTTGGTCACAGCTGGTTGGACCCCTGGGATGGTGGTGCTAGGGGTGGTGACTGGGTTTGTTATTGGAACGGGATTTTGTGTTGAGGGTGGGAATGTGACGGGAGCCGTTGGATTGGCTGAGGGGATTGTGACGGGTTGTGGTGTGGGAACGTATGGCGAGTTGGTGGATGGGGTTGTGACTTGATTTGTTACCGGAGAGGTCGGGAGAGTTGTGATGGGGGGTTGGAGGAAATCGTGTTGGGTTGTTTTGATTAGGAGGTGTCTGTTGTGTTGTTTGTGTGGAAAATCGTTGGCTGTGGAGACTGTTGAACCTGGAAAATTCAGATAACAGTGAGCTATACCTTCTTCATATGATACAAGTAAACCCCTCCACTTTTATGAAATTATAATTTGTGCACATCTTTTTCTCTGGCAGTGAATTCAGAAAGTTGAGGGATGCGATTGTAAATATGTGATTTGGAATAAAAATCACATTGGCGGGTGTCATTTTCAAAATTAGTTTTTAAACATAAAAAGTGGGTTTTTGTGAATATCCCAAAGTTATATTCACATTGCATTGAGATAACTTGCTGTGCAGAGCATGTTGTGGGTTCAATGTTTAGGAAATGAAAGATAAAAGTTCGAAAAACCAGAATAATACACGCGTACCTGATGAGAATACGATGAGGATAGAGAGGAGGAGGAATACGAGAGGACGACAAAGGCTACAAGCTGATGCATCCATTCCGAACGAGGTAGAGAGCTTTTTTTCGACAGAGATACAAATGGTTTTTTGTTTATTGGAGTATTATGAATGTGACACTGCTGGTGTTAAAATATATAAATGAGATCACAGCAGAGAGAATGGAAAAAAAGATGGATAGAGATAAAGAGAGAGGTTGATGATGAGGATATATAGAAGGAGAAAGGAAAAGAGGAAGGAATATGTCACAATGACAAAGAAAAGTGCTTCCTTTGTGATGAAGAATGCAATTAGAATATTGTTTTTTCCTTTGAATAAAATAATAAAAAAAAGAAGAAGTTAAATATATAGTGTATCAACTTTCACAGTATCATAAGTTGATCTGGTAATTTTAAAGGCTTGACAAAGAGAGGTATGTGGCACATGCATGCATATTCATATATGCATCATAGCCGAAAAGAAGCGGAGGCGATCGATCAACATCGTCGTACGTAGTGCTGAACCGGACCTACACGAGGTCCGGATTCATCGACCCTGCCTCCACACAAATCAAAAAAACATTACTGTAATGGAATGGTAAGAAATGTATTTGATGAGTAGTTAACTCTGTCTCATCATAACCTAAATTTGTTCTGATGAGAAAAAAGGAGGGAAAAACAGTATGGAAATGGACCCTCTTGCATCACTACTAAAAAGCTATTTGCACTCACTTTAATTATCCCTTTTTTGAGGAATCAAAAATCATGTTTATTGATATTTGCATGACCCTACTTGAGATAAATTAAAATATGAGAAAAAAATAAAATTAAAGAGATTCAAGGCCATGTGAATATGTGATCTGATCTACTTAATTTTCTTTTTTCTTTTTTCAAATGAATCAAAAGTGTATTATCTGACTAATTCTTACATCATCATAGTGAAAAGGATAGACACTAGCTACTCGGAGGAGATGAGGCAATTTTGAATCAAAAGATAGTCTAAAAGTAGATTGCCAAATTTTTGTGGGAAAAGTCACTGCCAAACCCATTCAAGCCAACCATGCTTTTCTTCAAGGCCCAAGTTAATCTGAACTGTGTTTTGGGCTGGAACAGCCCATCTACTTATCTAGGGCTATAATTGTTTATTATACATAAGCTCAAGCCCAAAATAGTATTCATATAAATTTCTTTCTAAATTACAAAAATTACAATAAATAGAACTACAATATTCTCACGATCCTTATTTTTTGTAATTTATCTGTTACTACTTGATATCAACTACTCACCTAGTACTTATCAAAGCTATATAATTGTATATTTCTTGTAACATAATTATTTAACATAATACAACTTTTTCCTCAAATGAGTAATCACTACTAACTTTTTATATGACTCACGCAAGAAAAGTAATCAAATACAGACATTTTTTTGTGATTAATTTTATTAGAACACGAGAGAACGAAAAGTCAAGACATGTACACGAACAACAAATGATTGTGACATAAATAGACATCAAACCATAACCCCCCGCGTGAATGCAATGAAATAGGGTGGCTTTTTATTACTACTAATATTTAATGGTTAATTAAGAGAATCATAAATCACAATCATAAATGGTAGCACATCACCATCCCTCTTAAAATTTTCAATTTGCATCTAGAAAATAGACTTAACAACAATTATAAATTATTAAAGATCATTTTTTTTCTCTCAATTTTTTGACATGTGACTTAATATTGATTCTCATTATAATAACCCCTACTTAAAAAGTAATTAGTCATTATAATATAACATTTTTGTTAGACAATTTGATGATATATATAGATGTGGATATTATTGTAAATTTTATTTGTGTTTAAAATCACTTGTATTAAAATTCGTTGAATATATACAGACTTACTCTTCGCTTATAGATTAAAATTAATAGATTCATGAAAATGTTGATCGGGTAATACTGAAATCGATACAAAAAGTTCGATGGGGGGTAAGAGATCCAATATTAAATTCTAACATAAAATCTTAGTTGGAAAATTTGTGGCGCAATGCTAAGGATTTTTGTTAACAACTTTGTTTGAACTTGATCATTTAAAAATCACATATTAGTCAATAATATATATCTTGTCTTTATAGTCCTTTTTTATTTTATATTAACCCTTTTAACATTTTATTACTAATCTTTATTAAAATAAGAATATATTACAGTATATGATGTGGAGGTACGTATGAAGACCGCCACCGGCCTCCTAATAAATATTGAAGAATCTCTCTCTACCATAATGTAGAGTCAACAAAACCACATATTGCAATTCCAAAATATATGAGAAACTTGGTAGTTAGATACATTAATTATATGATTTGATATTTAATATCTCACCAATCACAATACAATAGACAATTTTCACTAATTAAATACGACGTGACATATTTTGGAAATCCATATTTGATTTAATATAATACTCCTACATCAAAAACATTTACATTAATACGACGAATGAAATATAATGGTACTCCTACATTACCTTTTTTTTGTTTCGTACTTATAATTACTTTCTATTTTGATACATCTCATATTTATAACAAAATAATTATATTTGCATTATGGATACAAATAAGCTCATATAGTATATATATATATATATATATATATATATATATATATATATATATATATATATATATATGATATAATATAAATATATAATACGCAATTGTACACACAATTATGGAGTATTGAAATAATTATTAGTACTATATACTGTATTATATATATATATATATATATATATATACTCTCTTTGTACCAAATTATAAACATACTTTTGTTTTTTAAATACAAGAGATTTATATTACCTTTGGAATGTAAGATTTATTTGCGTGTGGACAGCTTTGGAATGAATATAGGTATACGTTCGTACATACGTGGCTTATACGACGACTATCCGGTAATTATTTATAATTCATTAAATTATTGCTACTACTCGTATTAATTTGCTACCAACCGAAAGGACCCGTAACCGATCGATCCATAAAACACCAAAACGGCGGTCAACTATTTGAGCTCATAATTGAATTCATGATTAGCTTGATTGCTCATTAATACATTCCGTTTCCTAGTTAAATTTACGATTCTTTTTAGCACAAATATTACAATAAATAAGTTGTGTATGTAGTAATATTTTATGTATGTTTAATAAAATATGATCAAAGTTATTATAATATTTAATTATTTAGTTATATATAAAACTAGTAGTAGTATATTGCGAGACCATATATTATCGATATTTTATTATTAACATAAAATCATACATTCAGTTTAATTCTTCATAATATTATACTATATTTTCACTATACCATAGTATTACAATAAAATAATTAGGCGGTGATGGTCTTTTCCCCATTTGTTCTTTAGTCTATTTTGATTTTTGTTGTTACTTTCACATAGGAGTATAATTAAATAACAATACTAATCTATTTAATAAAACATTTTCCATATTCATTTTTTTTCTTTTTTATATGCGTTTCACATTTAGTACTTCATTATAATAAGACATTAAGATCCTGTTTGTATTTCACTTGCAATTTAAATTACTTTAAATAATTATAATTACGCAAATTAATTCACTGTGATTACATGACAGAGACACAAGACAACTTCACTCCATTGCAAGAAAACATAGTTCCATTTTCCATTTACTAGTTTGACTACGGTTGATCAAAGACTCTATATTTATTTTTGTTAAGAAGTCATCTTCACAAAGAAAATAAATAATTTAAAATAAGAGAGAGCTTGCATAGCACTTGCACTGTTGGTGGTGCTGAATTGTAATTAAGGCAATTATCCATCACCTAACACTGATAACTTCACCCTGCCTTTCTCTCTCTCTCTCTCCCTCAATAAATTTATTTATATTTATATTTATATTACATTAATTATCAGCAATCACCATTTTTTTAGCATCCTATGTACCTTTACTCCCTCTGCAAACACACCCATTATTTTTTTCAACATTCTTTCAATGCGCTCTATTATTATTATTATTGTTGCCAAATACGGATTTCCAGACTTCCCATTTCAGAAGCTCTATTTCTGAGGAAAAAATATTCAATTTTTCTGGGTTTTTATGTGGTTTAAGGAACTGAATTGCTCATGGGGTTTTCAAGATCTGGCATTTGAAATAGGTAAGTGACCCTGAAACCCCCTTTCATCTATTCAATTTACAACCATTTAATCAGTGCTCTGTGTGTGTATATATGTGTGTTTATGTGTGTGCCCTTTCTTGTTATCTGTGATTTTGTCCTATAATTCTCAACTGGTGTTTGTTCACATGTTTATAATGTACCACAGGTAGTTAAGTAGTTTCTGAAAAATACTGAATAATCATGGCTTCTGATCTCAACGCCCAAATGTCGAAAAACGCGGGGTTGTTCAACCTCAAAGTCTGGGAAGTCGTCGGAATAATCGTCGGTTTAGCAATCGTCATCGTCCTCTTCCTACTGACGTTTTGCTTGACGTCCCGGAAAAAATCGAGGAGGGCTCGGGAGAAGCCCTCCGTTGCCCAAATCCCTTCCTTCTCCAAAGAAATCAAAGAGGTGCGAATGGAGGAGGGAGTGCCCGCGGATGGATTTTCCCCTGGCGATGGAGTCCTTCTCACCATTCAAGATAAGTCGAGCGACAAGGACACAGACAAGGTTCTTGTTCACGTGGGGATGCCGATGAAAGTTAAAAACGGAGATAATGGTAGTCAGGCAGGATCTTTTCACCATGTGGATAAGGATTATTATTGTGGGTCGGAAGAAGGGAGTTCGGGCAATTCTGCCGGGAACAAGGGGTATTCCTCATCACATCCGATAACTGCCCCTTCGCCTTTGAGTGGGCTGCCCGAGTTTTCTCACCTGGGCTGGGGTCATTGGTTCACTTTGAGGGATCTTGAGCTTGCCACAAATAGGTTCTCGAAGGAGCATGTGATAGGAGAGGGTGGGTATGGAGTTGTTTATCGAGGGCAGCTTATTAATGGGACTCCTGTGGCTGTTAAGAAGCTTCTGAACAATTTGTGAGTTGTTTTTGTAAAATTGTTTGTTGCCGTAATGTGCTTCGTAGATTTATTATTTACGATGATTCAATCATTTTTTTTGGTGAATCAGAGGTCAAGCTGAAAAGGAATTCAGAGTGGAGGTAGAGGCTATTGGACACGTGCGGCACAAGAATTTGGTTCGACTTTTGGGGTATTGCATTGAAGGAACTCTAAGGTATACTATAGCCTTTCATAAACGTCTTTTTACCAGCTTTTTTGTATGCTAAGGAATTGGAAAATTGGAAATATATTTGATATTTTCTTATCAAATGAAATAACTAAATAATCATGCTCTTCTCTCTCGTTTAGTCATAAATATCATACGTGAATATCTAGAGTATAACATATTATTATTATTATGTCAGGATGCTAGTATACGAGTATGTCAACAATGGCAACTTGGAACAGTGGCTTCATGGTGCCATGAGTCATCACGGGTTTCTTACTTGGGAAGCAAGGATGAAGGTTCTACTTGGAACAGCTAAGGCGTAAGTTCCTTTAGGCTGAATATTTTAAACGTTGATAAAAAAAAATTGAGTGTAAGATAACAAATCTTTGGTTTTGTTTCCTTTGTAAATATAGCCTTGCCTACCTTCATGAGGCGATTGAACCGAAAGTGGTTCATAGAGACATAAAGTCGAGCAACATATTAATTGACGAAGAATTCAATGCTAAGGTCTCTGATTTTGGTCTAGCTAAGATGCTCGGTGCTGGGAAAACTCACATCACGACCCGAGTCATGGGTACTTTTGGGTCAGTTTTCATTTTTCATTTTCCATTTTCTCTCTCTTTATTTTGTGATTATGTATTCACGGTTTTTCACTTTGAACAGATACGTGGCTCCAGAATATGCGAATACTGGCCTTTTAAACGAAAAGAGTGACGTGTACAGCTTTGGGGTTTTGCTATTAGAAGCAATAACAGGAAGGGATCCTGTGGACTATGGCCGTCCTGCTCCAGAGGTATTTATCTATTATCATCCATTCATATACTATAAAACTACTATTTCCGGCCAAAAGTCGATACTCACATTTTTTAGTGCTGTTGCATTGAACGTATAAATTTTTGATTGTGTGCAGGTCAATTTGGTTGACTGGCTGAAGATGATGGTCGGGAGTAGGCGGTCGGGGGAAGTGGTGGACCCAAATATGGACACGAAGCCATCAACTCGAGCCCTCAAGAGGGCACTCTTGACTGCCTTGAGATGCGTGGACCCGGATTCGGACAAGAGGCCCAGGATGAGCCAGGTTGTCAGAATGCTCGAGTCAGAAGAATATCCCATACCAAGAGAGGTCAGTCACTACAAACTCCAATTTCTTACAGATACTGGTGCCTTAGATTCTTGTCGCAACCCATCCTTTCATGCACTGAAATGAAATTTAACACGACCAAATAAAGTTTCAAAATCACAAAAAAATAGAATGAAGTTTTGACACGGCTTAAGAAATATATCCCCTTAAAAACTCCGAGAAAAAAATGCTCATTATACTTAAGATGTACTTTTATAACAAAAGTAAGGACTGTCATATAACCACTGAGAATGCAATCCTTCCTAATAATTTTTCCATCCATCTTAATTTCATGTCTAAAATATCTCTAAATACTAGCCTGATTTTAGTCGATTCTCATCACATTATGCTAGGGTAATTTTGACTATTCTCTTTAATTTAAACTAAATGTCTATGCAAAGAATAGGTTGTACTATTTGTCCTACAATTGCCAAATTTTGTTGGGTTTTGCCAAGATCCTTTTTTTTCAAATACCACAAACCTCAGGGGTAGTTTTTGTAATTATCTCGTAATTATCAGTTAATTCATAGTGAAGTATGTTTCTATTGGAGAATAAAAGTTGCAAAAGAAAGAAGAGATTCTGAATCTATGGTTATTGTGCTATAAATTCTCTAGGATCGAAGGCACAGAAGAACCCGAGCAAGTAGCATCGAGATGGATATCCAGAGGGATAGTTACGACACTGATAAAAGCGATGGTCAGGATTTAAGGTCAGAGAGCCGAAAACACCCTTGATCACACTCCACAAATAAATTTGCATTGATGGACATTGGACACTCTGATCAGATATCGTTTGCTCAAGAAGCATTGTAGGGCAAGAAAAGCACAGTAGATGTATAGGTCGGAACACCGGATCTTTATTCTTCGCGTTTGTTTTCTTAGTTGCTGGTTTATGTCGTTTCTTTCGTTTCTTGCCTTTGTATTATACGTAGATAGGTGATTATTTTGAAATGGAAGTAGTGTGAGAGATTCCGGAGAGTAAACAGAGGGTTTTGTGTATATAGTATACGCGTGCCTTTTCTTTATCTATTCAAATATTGTTTGATGAAATGCATTTTTTTTTAAATATTTTTTCTATGGATCAAGTTTACTTTTTTTTTTGTCGGATAAGTAGGGGTGGGTCGTGTGAACAGGTAAGATTCGACCTCAAAGTTTGAAACTTTCTACAACCCAGCTAAAGAAGACGGTGTTATTTAATTTATTTAATTAATTCCAAGTGTCTGTTTTGATTTTCTTCATATTATTTACCAATATATTCGAATGAATAAAATATAGGCTTTAAGGCATCAGACCCAGCAGATTATCTGCAAGATATAATGTGATCTGCCCCGTCAACTTCTTATAATATTTAAAAAATTCTGCATTTTAATTTTTAAATATGATCTTGAATCAGGACATGCCATTATCTACATCTATCACTGTATGTTGCTTCAAAAAATAATAGTCAACGGAATTTGATAATAATAATAAAATAGTTACTTACTATATATAACATACCAACGTGACCTGTACATCTGCAACTTGGCTTGGGGGTGGGAAACCGCATACTGTATTATAGTATTCCTTCCCGGTCCATATTGTAGTCTTGGATATGCAGATTCAGACACCAGATTCTCTGAAAAGGAAGTAATGGCCCAGATGATGGGTGGGGAAGAAATAGCCGAGCTTGGAAGAAGCTTGCGGTTTTCATTCAGAGGTGCTTCGAGTCTTCGTAGGGATTCGGGCTTCGGCTCATCAAGGCGTGAGCTCGATGACGAAGATGTTGCCCAGTGGGCTGAGCTCGACCGCCTGCCAACTTATGATAGGCTGAGAGCTTCTCTGTTTGATGGGGATGATCAAGGGAAGAAAGTGGTCGATGTCACTAAGCTGGGCCCCAACGACAAACACATGTTCATAGAGAAGATCATCAAACACATCGAACACGACAATCTGAAGCTTTTGCGTAAGATGAGGAGAAGAATGGACAGGTGAGATACTCTTTTCTTAAAGTGATTTTTTGTTTTGTTTTCTTTCGGTTGAAATGGAATATTCTATTATTCATTCAGAGTTGGCGTGAAATTTCCGACGATCGAGGTTAGATACACCAACCTGCGTGTAGAGGCTAAATGTCGAGTCGTTGATGGGAAGCCCCTCCCGACTCTTTGGAATTCTCTGAAAAGCATGTTTTCGGTAAGTTATGATCCGATTATGAAACGATAATGACGGGAAGTTTCTTAGAATTTGTATCGATTCGAGTAATATATCATTGTTCGACAGGATATCACCCGAGTGCCTGGTTTACCCTCGCAAGATGCCCACGTTGACATAATTAAGGATGTCAGTGGTGTGCTGAAGCCCGGAAGGTATACATTCTGGAAATGTGAAAAATATCCTCTTCTCGTAGTTTTCCGTGTCTGATTATATGTATATATTCGATTGCAGAATAACTCTATTACTTGGTCTGCCAGGGTGTGGGAAGACTACACTGCTAAAAGCTCTATCGGGAAATTTGGAAGAAGGACTCAAAGTAATGCCACTCTGTCGTATTTGTCATTAAATAGTATCTACCGACACTTTTTATGATTGTTCCTTTTATTTTTCCATGACAGGTTACTGGCGAGATCTCGTATAATGGATATAAGCTTGAGGAGTTTGTACCCCAAAAGACTTCTGCTTACATAGGACAAGATGATCTGCATAACCCTGAAATGACAGTTAGAGAGACACTCGACTTTTCATCGCTTTGTCAGGGTATTGGTAGCAGGGCAGGTACTCAAAAGCTCTAATACAAGGATAAAATTATATGTATATGTGTGTGTGTGACAATTATTTATCTTCCTTTTTGGAGACATATTGTCTGAGGTTATTAAAAAGGAGAGAGAAGCCAAAATTGTTCCAGATCCTGACGTCGATACATTCATGAAGGTAGGTATTCTTGATCAATATTCTTTCGAATGGAGCTTTGAAGGAAAAGGTTTGTTTAATGTATTCTTTTTACTACTATTTGAGCAGGCAATATCCGTGGAAGGGCAAAAGACGACTATGCAGACAGAGTACATATTGAAAGTACTTTTCCTTGTGTCCTTTTGCAAATGCAGTTATTATAAAAAGCACTATAAGTACTCATTTCATATATTTCAGATTCTCGGCCTTGATATCTGCGCAGACACGCTCTATGGAGATCAAATGAGGACAGGCATTTCCGGTGGACAAAAGAAGAGACTCACAACGGGTAATTTATTTATTTAATCGATAAATTTCTCCCACTTGTATAAAAGACTTGTACTTGGAGTTTTATAAAGTCAAATCGTTTTTTTCAGGCGAGATGCTCATAGGACCAACGAAAGCTTTATTCATGGACGAAATATCAAACGGCTTAGACAGCTCGACCACCTATCAGATAGTCTCTTGCCTCCAACAGGTAGCACACATCATGGGTGCCACTATACTCGTTTCGCTTCTCCAGCCAGCTCCAGAGACATTCGATCTCTTTGATGACATTATTCTGATGGGAGAAGGCAAAATCATCTACCACGGACCCCGTTTGAATGTCTTAGAGTTTTTCATGACTTGTGGATTTAGGTGCCCTGAAAGAAAAGGCGTTGCCGATTTTCTCCAGGAGGCAAGTACATTAGACCAATATTCTTTATTGTTTGAGGGGAGAATTTGCAAACACTTAAATAAAGTTGGAAATTATAATCACTTTATTTTTTTGTTACTCAACTTTGAGCTACATCTGCAACGATAAATTACATTTTATAAGTCGAATATTTATGACTCGGCTGTGTTTTCAGGTTATGTCTAGAAAGGATCAAGAACAATACTGGCACGACACTCAGCAGCCTTACAGTTACATCTCTGTTGATATGCTCTCCAGAAAGTATACCGAGTCTCCGTACAAAAAGAAGCTCTCTGATGAACTCTCGGTGTCGTTTGATAAGTCCACGGCCCACAAGAGCGCGATTAGCTTTAGCAAGTATTCTCTTCCTAAATGGTCGCTGTTCAAGGCCTGCATGTCGAGAGAATATCTACTTTTTAAAAGGAATTCTTTCATATATATTTTCAGAGCTTTTCAGGTTAGCCTACTGTAAAAAGAAAGAAAGAAATTACTCGTTACGCCTGAAATTATCAGATTCATTTAAACAAATTTGATTGCAGTTTTTCATGATTGCATCCATCACCATGACCGTGTTCTTGAGGACACACATGAGGGTCGATATTATCCACGCAAGTAATTACTTGGGAGCTCTGTTTTACGCGCTCGTCATTCTTCTAGTCGATGGGATACCCGAGATGTTTTTTACCGTTCGAAGACTTGATGGTTTCTACAAACACAGAGACTTTTACTTTTACCCGGCGTGGGCATTCGGGATCCCGGCTAGCATTCTCAAGATTCCTCTATCTTTGTTGCAAGCTATCGTATGGACAAGCCTTACTTATTACACCATTGGATACAGCCCGGAGATTGGGAGGTTAGTCGACACCCTTGAGCTATAAATAATTGACTTAAAGGCAGAATATAGCAAGTGTGGAGATTTGTTTTTTATTGCAGATTTTTTGGGCATTTGTTGATTGTATTTCTTGTGCACTTCTGCACGACATCAATGTACCGTTTAATGGCATCTATCTTCCGGAGTGATGTCGTGTCTTTGACAGCTGGCAGTATGTGCTTGTTATTTTTACTTCTCTTCAGCGGCTTCCTGCTCCCAAAACGTGAGTAGTTTTTTTCGTGCCTACAATTACTTTTTTCCCGCGAGTAATGTCTCAAATGAAAGTACTCGAGTATTATTAGTACTGCCTACCTTTTATTGCAGCGTCCATGCCGGGTTGGTTAAAATGGGCATTTTGGGTTTCTCCGCTGTCGTACGGGCAGATTGCATTTACGGTGAACGAATTTCTCGCACCACGATGGCAAAGGGTGAGTGAAATATTATTTACCCTTTGCATCGAGGTCAATAAAAATACTTCTGTGCTAATATTTTTTGAATGTGCAAAAGGAATTACTTGGGACAAATACAACGATAGGCCATCGAACACTCGTAATTCGTGGACTAGACTATGGTGAAAACTATTTCTGGATATCGGTTGGGGCCTTGATTGGAATATCATTTTTCTTCAACGCTGGATTTACATTGGCCTTAACTTTTTCAAAACGTAAGATTATGAATGAAGTGTAGTTAGTTGATCTTATTATGCATTGCATTCAAATAAAGCCAAAGAACTAATTGTAACACGTGAAATGAATGCACAGCTCTTGGATCTCGCGTTATTATTTCAAGTGAAAAACTGTCGCAATTACGAGGAAGTGAAGAACCAGATCACAAAGCTCATGCAGAAGAGCATTCTGGAAAAAATTCTCCTACTGGCCCCAGTGAGTAATCTCCAACGAGTCGGTTATTTTTCTTGAAAATATGCAATGATCATTTTGTCATTATTGTTCTATTGTTTGATGCAGGCAGAATGGTTTTACCCTTTGAGCCCCTATGTTTGGTGTTTCAAGATGTGCAATATTACGTTGAAACCCCTGCGGTAAAAAGTTGCATTTGAATTCACTTTTGATAGTTATTGTATTGATAAAAAAATTCGCATTTAAGTAATTAAGTTCCTTGATTACATTCAGGCAATGAAGGAGCGCGGTTTTACTCAGAAAAGGCTTCAGCTACTCTGTGATATCAGCGGTGCATTCAGACCTGGAGTTCTTACAGCACTAATGGGCGTGAGTGGGGCCGGTAAAACGACACTTCTTGACGTGCTTTCCGGAAGAAAAACCACAGGAACTGTCGAGGGAGAGATAAAACTCGGAGGGTACCCAAAAGTTCAAAGCACATTTGCACGAATTTCGGGTTATTGTGAGCAAACAGACATACATTCTCCGAATATCACAGTGGAAGAATCAGTTATCTTTTCTGCTTGGCTTCGCCTAAACTCCAATATCGATACAAAGACAAAATACGTATGTGGATAGCGTACTGTATTGCTTATAGTTCCAATGCTTTGTAGTGTATCACCACTTCCCTATGAAATAAGTCTGAAGGGTTTTGTTTTTTATTTTGTTAATTTTAGGAATTTGTGAGGGAAGTCCTGGAAACCATTGAGCTAGACGAAATAAAAGATGCATTAGTGGGGTTGCCTGGTGTTAGTGGCCTTTCGACTGAGCAAAGAAAGCGTCTAACGATTGCTGTGGAGCTCGTTGCTAACCCTTCGATAATATTTATGGATGAGCCAACGACCGGATTGGATGCAAGAGCAGCAGCAATCGTAATGCGGGCTGTGAAGAATGTGGCCAACACTGGTAGAACAATCGTTTGTACAATTCACCAGCCGAGCATTCACATATTTGAAGCATTTGACGAGGTAACTAATTGGCTATTTATGGACTGATTTTTCCTTTTGTACGAGAGTCCAGAATAATACTATGAGCTTTTCACAATAGGTACTACTCTTGAAACCCGGAGGTCGCATGATCTATTGTGGTCCTGTTGGTCAGCAATCGTCAAAACTAATACGATACTTCGAGGTGAGTTTGAGCGCGTTTATCTACACAAATATATTTCATTTTTCGGCCCTCCTTCTCTTGCTTTGCTTATCCTTTTAGTTATTGAACTGTGTTAGAGCGTCTCTGGTGTTCCAAGAATAAAAGACAACTACAATCCTGCCACATGGATGATGGAAGTCAGCTCCACTTCCGTTGAAGCCGAACTTGGCATTGACTTTGCGGAGATATACAAGAATTCGAATTTGCACGAGTGAGTTAAAGAGCCAACAATTATGTTCCAGAAATGCCCTTCAATCCTCAATGGGGTATTGCGTAATTGATTTTCGGTTTTTATATATTCTTTGAAGGAGTAACACAGAGCTTGTGACACAGCTGAGCATACCATCTCCCGGTTCGAATGATTTGCATTTTCCGACTGAATACGCTCAAGATGGTTGGATCCAATTCAAAACCTGCCTCTGGAAGCAGCACTGGTCGTACTGGAGAAGCCCCTCGTACAACTTGATGCGGTCGCTTTACATGATTTTCGCATCTTTACTTTACGGCATCCTCTTCTGGGGTCAAGGGAGGAAAGTGTAAGGAAATTAAATTTAACACGTTGAAGAAAAGAAGAAGCTTAATACGGTTGATATCTTTTCCTTATGTTTACAACACTATTCTCGCTTTTACTTAGGCACAATCAGCAGAGCCTATTCATTCTGCTCGGTGCCATGTATAGCTCAACCCTCTTTTGTGGGATAAGCAATTCCTCGTCAATTCTGTCGTTTGTCAACGTTGAGCGTACAGTAGTCTACAGAGAACAATTTGCCGGCATGTACTATCTGGGGGCATATTCCGCAGCACAGGTATTTTCAAGTTGCGACAGTTTTTGAATCATTTTAATATTCTAACAAGTCTGTTTATCTTTGTGTTTTGTTTAGGTCATTGTTGAGATCCCGTACATTTTTGCCCAAACGGTTGCCATCACGGTGATCACGTATCCGATGATAGGATACGGTCTGTCGGCGTATAAAGTTTTTTGGTATTTCTACGCCATGTTCTGTACGCTGCTCTACTTCACTTACATGGGACTGATGATGATCGCAATCACCCCGAACTATTACATAGCAGCCATTTTACAGTCATCATTTTACACGTTGTTTAATCTGTTTTCCGGATTCTTGATTCCTCGGCCGGTGAGTTGTTCTAATACCATAGGATCGAGTTATTTGTTCATGGACGTTGTATGCATACTAAGAAAGGGTGGTGTCTTGATTTGCAGCAAATTCCGAAGTGGTGGCTCTGGTTTTACTATGTTGTGCCGACTTCTTGGTCGCTCAACGGGTTGCTTAGTTCACAGTTCGGAGATGTGGACCGGGAGATTGAAGTGTTTGGGCAGCAAAGGGCAATTTCAGATTTTGTGAAAGATTATTTTGGTTACAACCATAATATGTTGCCTCTGGTTGCTGTGATGTTGATGGTGTATCCTATTTTCTTTGCTTCTGTATTTACATATTGTATTGCAAAATGTAACTTTCAGAAAAGGTAGAACTGTTGTGTCATTATTGACTTGTTTTATTTGATGTAAACATTTGATATTTATAAGTGTTTTTTTGACATGTTTTACCAATAAATAAATAATTCACATAATATATAATAATATGAGTATTTTTTTTAATAAATTTAATATACAGAATATATAATAATACGAGTATTTTTTTTAATAAATTTAATATCCAGTACTTTCTTTTTTATCTTTAAATAAATACTAAATAAATACTCACAATTTTTAAGTCTAACAAAATATTTTTATTTAAGGCGATGATAGAGAAACTAAAATTTAAATACTAAATAAATACCCACACATATTTCTATTTAAGGTGATTATAGAGAAACCGCACGTATTTCTATCCACACATTTCTATTTAAGGTGATTATAGAGAAACCACACACGTATTTCTATTTAAGGTGATTATAGAGAAACCAAAATTGTTTTTTTAATGTTAAAAAGATATTGTTTTATAAAAGTGAATGAAAAAACTTTTGCCTATATCCTTTCAATATGTTGCTGCTACTCCGATTCCGCAGGCCGTTCGATCACTATTCTCTCATCAAAATTTGATTCACTTTCTCCTTCCAAAGATCTATATTTCTATTCAACATGACAAACCAAAATGGTTTTTTTCATAATTACTTATTTTGGTATTTTCACCTTACAATAATAAATGTATTTAAAATTTAAAAAAAATATTTCAAAATTGTTTTTTTAATAATTACTTATTTTAGTATTTTCACCTTACAATAATAAATGTATTTAAAATTAAAAAAAAATATATTTTATAAAAATAGTTAGTTTGATCAAATAACAATTATTTATATACTAAAAATGTTAAAAACTCTACAATAATATAAGTAAAATATTTCAAATTAAATATAAGAATATTTAGGAAAAAGTTAAATACAATTTATAAAATTATAAATTCTATCCTTTAAAATATAATTTCTAATTAAGAATAATTTTTTTAACCATTTTTATTAATTGATTATTATTAATTTTATAATTATAAAAAAATTACTACTAATTACTATAATACCAATTAAAAAATACTCACTCACCTAATGTATTTTTCCAAAATTTCCTTAAATATACTGTATAACCTTTAAAAATTATTATTTTTACCTTTACAATTTCAACAAATGCATGTAATTTTATTTTATTTTACTTTCATAAATTCATACAGTAACTATTAGAGTTTGATTGTCATCACTCGTCAGAGTAAGAATAAACACACAATCACCAACTACAGTCACTTGTTCAAATAGAAATCCAACTCCTCCGCCACGCTTCGATCGCAGCTCCTCTCCCGTCGGTCCAAGTGAAGAAGCTGATCGCTCGACAACAAAAATCTTTGCCCATTTTATGCGATTAGGATTCGATTGCATCGTCGATCGAGCAAACCCTTGAACTATGGATTAGGTTCAATGTGATCGGCATCATGCCACTGCGGCGATTAATTGCGACTTCAGTTTAGGTTCAATGTTGATGATCTGATTTATTCAATTCACTCTCTTCCTGAAATTGTGATTATGCAAAAGCTTACACATAATCAATGTTTTATGATTTCATCAAAAATGTAAAAGTATGAAAATATTGTATGCTCTTTGATTTTTTTTTCTTAACTATCGTCTTCATATATATATATATATATATATATATATATATATATATATATATATATATATATATATATATATATATATATATATATATATTCAATGGCATTTCATTCCGAATACTGTAGTTTGTTGGAGTATATTTTAAATATCAACTTCTCACCTTCATCTGCATCTTAATTAATTAGTTTTGGAATTCACGTTCTCCTTTATTATAGTATATTCCACATGTTACACACACGCATACATTATATATGTAGTATATAGAAACTTTACGAGGTTGCCTGAGTAGGAAATAATGGCCCCGTTGACCGGTGGCCATGATATAGCCGAGCTAGGAAGAAGCTTGAGATCTTCATTCAGACGTACATCGAGTCTTCGTAGCGATTCAGTCTTTGGCTCATCAAGGCCCGAGCTCGATGAAGAAGCTATTGCCCAGTGGGCAGCGCTTGACCGCCTACCCACTTATGATAGGCTGAGAGCTTCTCTGTTTGATGGGAATATTGATCAAGCTGGGAAGAAAATGGTCGATGTTACTAAGCTGGGTCCCGACGACAGACACATGTTCATAGAGAAGATCATCAAACACATCGAACACGACAATCTGAAGCTGCTGCATAAGATGAGGAGAAGAATGGATAGGTGAGTTTGTTTTTGACTTTTTCTAATTAAGTCGAAAATGATGTTTGTTTTTTGGTATGAGTTCTGCTTCATTTGAAATACTTTCTATTCATGCAGAGTTGGCGTGAAACTTCCCATGATCGAGGTAAGATACACCAATCTGCGTGTAGAGGCTAAATGTCGGGTCGTTGATGGGAAGCCCCTCCCAACTCTCTGGAATTCTCTGAAAAGCATGGTTTCGGTAAGTTTTGATTTGATCTTCGAGAAAATAAACGGGGACTTTCAAGAATTCGGATCCTTTTGGGTGATATATAACATTGTTCAATAGGATATCACCCGAGTGCCTGGTTTATCCTCGCAAGATGCTGACGTGGACATAATTAAGGATGTCAGTGGTGTGCTTAAGCCCGGAAGGTATACATTCTAGAAATTGGAAAATATCCTCTGCATCCTTGTTTTTTTTAAAAGCTTGTTTGTATCTGATTATATAGATATGTTTATCCAATTGCAGAATAACTCTATTACTTGGTCCACCAGGCTGTGGGAAGACTACACTGCTGAAAGCCCTATCCGGGAATTTGGACAAATCACTCAAGGTTACTGGAGAGATATCGTACAATGGATATAAGATGGAAGAGTTTATACCCCAGAAGACTTCTGCTTACATAGGACAAGATGATCTGCATAGTGCTGTAATGACCGTTAGAGAGACACTCGACTTTGCCTCACATTGTCAGGGTATCGGTAGCAGAGAAGGTACTCGTAAGATCTAATACAATGACAAAATTTATTCAAGTAATGACTCATGAGTGTCTTCCTTTTTGAAGAAATAATGGCTGAAGTTATTAAAAAGGAGAAAGAAGCCAAAGTTGTTCCGGATCCTGATGTTGATACTTACATGAAGGTATTTTCGGCCAACACTCTTTCTCACGGAGCTTCGAAGGAAGGTTGTTTAATGCATTGTTCTTGTACTCTTTGCGCAGGCGATATCCGTGGAAGGGCAAAAGGCGACTATGCAGACTGAGTACATATTGAAAGTACTTTTCTTTTTTCCTTCTCTCATTTTGTTGTGCATTATGAGTTCGTTCCGGAGATCTTGTGCTAGAGCATTTTGCATACACTTTTCGAATATTTCAGATTCTCGGTCTTGATATCTGCGCTGACACCCTCTATGGAGATCAAATGAGGACAGGCATCTCCGGTGGTCAAAAGAAGAGACTTACAACGGGTAATAAATTCGAAACATTTCTCCCGCGTTCATCATTTCCTCATAACTGAGTTTTATAATTATAATTTAAAAAATATCTTTTCAGGTGAGATGCTCGTGGGACCAGCGAAAGTTTTATTCATGGACGAAATATCAAACGGCTTAGACAGCTCGACAACTCATCAGATTATCTCATGCCTCCAACAGGTGTCGCACATCATGTGCACCACTATTCTTGTTTCGCTTCTCCAGCCAGCACCAGAAACATTCGATCTCTTTGTCGACATTATTTTGATGGGTGAGGGAAAAATCATCTATCATGGACCCTGTTCAGATGTTCTAGAGTTCTTCACTACTTGTGGATTTAGGTGTCCCGAAAGAAAAGGAGTGGCCGATTTTCTCCAAGAGGCAAGTACATCAAGCCGATATTCTTCATTGTTTTTTAGGAGTATTTATGAATCGACTGTGTTTTCAGGTTATGTCTAGAAAGGATCAAGAACAATACTGGCACTGCACTCAGCAGCCTCACAGTTACATCTCTGTCGATATGTTCTCCAAGAAATATACCGAGTCTACGTACAGAAAAAAGCTCTCTGATGAGGTCTCGGTGCCGTTTGATAGGTCAACGGCCCACAAGAGCGCGATTAGTTTTAGCAAGTATTCTCTTCCTAAATGGTCACTGTTCATGGCCTGCATGTCGAGAGAGTACCTAATTTTCAAAAGGAATTCTGTCATTTATATTTTCAAAGCTTTTCAGGTTAGCCTACTGTAAAAATTTACTTTGCTACGCCCGGAAATATCAGTTTCATTTAAACAATGTTGATTGCAGTTTTTCATTATTGCATCCATCACCATGACCGTTTTCTTGAGGACACAAATGAGGGTTGATATTATCCACGCGAATAGTTACTTGGGAGCTCTGTTCTATACGCTCTTCATTCTTGTAGTCGATGGTACACTCGAGCTGTTTATTATCGTTCGAAGGCTTGGTGTTTTCTACAAACAGAGAGACTTTTACTTTTACCCGGCGTGGGCATTTGCGATCCCGGCTAGCATTCTCAAGATTCCTCTCTCTTTGGTACAAACTGTCGTATGGACTTGCCTTACTTATTACACCATTGGATACAGCCCGGAGATTGGGAGGTTAGTCGAAAACCTTGAGCTATAATAGAAACACTAATATAAGGCTGAATATAACCGAGTGTCCGGATTCTATTGTATTTCAGATTTCTCAAGCATTTGTTGATCGTATTTCTTGTGCACTTTTGCACAACATCAATGTATCATTTCCTGGCATCTGTCTTCCGGAGTGATGTTGTTTCTTTAACAGTCGGCAGTATGTTGTGGTTATTTTTACTTTTGTTCAGTGGCTTTATGATTCCACAACGTGAGTAGTTTTTGTCTCGTATAAACACTTATTCCGCACGTAATGTTTTTCATGAGGGGGCTAGAGGATTATTATTATCTACACCTCCTTTTTTTACAGAATCGATGCCAGGTTGGTTAAAATGGGCATTTTGGGTTTCTCCGCTGTCATACGGGCAGATTGCACTTTCAGTAAACGAATTTCTTGCTCCGAGATGGCAAATAGTGAGTGCATATTTTTGTTGTCATGTGCATCGAGGTCGAGAAACATACTTATGTGCTAATATTTTTTGAATGTGCAAAAGGAGCTGCCTGGGAATACAACGATAGGACATCAAACACTCGTAACTCGTGGACTAGACTATGGCGCAAATTATTTCTGGATATCGGTTGCGGCCTTGATCGGAATAGCATTGCTCTTCAATGCTGGATTTACACTGGCCTTAACTTTCTTACAACGTAAGATTATGAATGACGTGTGGTTGATCGACATTATACTGCATTAAATTCAAATAAACCAACACAACTAATCGTAAAATATAAAAAAATGCACCAGCTCTTGGATCCCGCGTTATTATTTCAAGCGAAAAACTGTCGCAACTACGAGGCAGTAAAGAACCGGAGAACAAACCCTGTACAGATGAACATTCTGGAGTTTCTGCTCTTAGCACCAGCGCAAAATCCACTAGGAGTCAGATATTTTTTCTTTTAACCATTTTAATTTCTTTAAAATTTATAACATTTTGATCCCGCGTTATTATTTCTCTTTTGTATGTTGCAGGCAAAATGGTTTTACCCTTTGAGCCCCTATGTTTGGTGTTTCAAGATTTGCAATATTACGTTGAAACTCCAGCGGTGAATAAAATTGCGTTTGGATTCATTTTTCAAGTAGTTTCTGTACATTGATAAAGATGACATATAAGTTCCTTGATTCCATTTCAGGCAATGAAAGAGCACGGTTTTACTCAGAGAAGGCTTCAGCTACTCTGTGATATCAGCGGTGCATTCAGACCTGGAGTTCTTACAGCACTAATGGGCGTGAGTGGGGCTGGTAAAACGACACTTCTTGATGTACTCTCCGGGAGAAAAACCACTGGAACTGTCGAGGGAGTGATAAAACTCGGAGGGTACCCTAAAGTTCAAAGCACATTTGCGCGAATTTCGGGTTACTGCGAGCAAACAGACATTCACTCTCCTAATATCACAGTGGAAGAATCAGTTATCTTTTCTGCTTGGCTTCGCCTTAACGCCAATATCGAAACAAAGACGAAATACGTATGTGGATACCGTACTGTATTGCTTATAGTTCCAATGCTTTGTAGAGTATCTCCACTTCCCTACGAAATAAGTCTGAAAGGTTTTATTTTTATTTTGTTATTTTTAGGAATTTGTGAGGGAAGTCCTGGAAACCATTGAACTGGACGAAATAAAATATGCATTAGTGGGGTTGCCTGGTGTTAATGGACTTTCGACTGAGCAAAGAAAGCGGCTAACGATTGCTGTTGAACTCGTTTCTAATCCTTCAATAATATTTATGGATGAGCCGACGACCGGACTGGATGCAAGAGCAGCAGCAATCGTAATGCGGGCTGTGAAGAATGTAGCGAATACTGGTAGAACAATTGTTTGTACTATTCACCAGCCTAGTATTGACATATTTGAAACATTTGATGAGGTAATTAGCTGACTGTGAATTGCTTCTTTTTTTTTTTTGGGTAAATCATCTCAATAATAATAATATGAGCATTTAACAATAGGTACTACTCTTGAAACCTGGGGGTCGCATGATCTATTGTGGTCCTGTTGGT
The DNA here is from genome assembly GCA_954870475.1 of Euphrasia confusa. Lineage (NCBI taxonomy): Eukaryota > Viridiplantae > Streptophyta > Magnoliopsida > Lamiales > Orobanchaceae > Euphrasia > Euphrasia confusa. The sequence continues at coordinate 8,300,370 of OX940956.1, read as the reverse complement.
CAACATTCGTCGAAACTAATAGGATACTTTAAGGTGAGTTTGCAGATGTTTATTAACAACTTCGCACGCTTCACCTTTGTGAAGGATATTCAGAGACTTGCTTATCTTCTTTAACTGTGATAGAGCATCTCTGGTGTGCCAAAAATAAAAGACAACTATAATCCTGCTACATGGATGATGGAAGTCAGCTCCACTTCCGTTGAAGCCGAACTGGGTATAGACTTTGCGGAGATATACAAGAATTCGACTTTGCATGAGTGAGTTTAAGAGCTAACTTTTTTTCCAAAGCGTATTTATAATTTTCATCGATCATTGGTAGAAAGCCGAATCTTACACACATGTAATTTACGGTTTTATATATATTGCTTGAAGGAGTAACACGGATCTGGTGAGACAGCTGAACAGACCATCTCCTGGTTCGAATGATTTGCATTTCCCGAGTCAATACGCGCAAAACGGTTGGATCCAATTCAAAACCTGCCTCTGGAAGCAGCACTGGTCCTACTGGAGAAGCCCTTCGTACAACTTGATGCGGTCGCTTTATATGCTTTTTGCATCTTTTCTTTACGGTGCCCTCTTCTGGAGTCAAGGGAGGAACGTGTAAGCAAATTGAAATAAGTCTCTAAAAAAAAGAAACTCAATATGATTGGTATATTTTTCGTGTTTTTCACATTACTCTAATTTTCTTAGGAATAATCAGCAGAGCCTATTCATTCTGCTTGGTGTGATGTATAGCTCAACCTTGTTTTGTGGTATAAGCAATTCCTCGTCAATTCTGACGTATGTCAGCGTGGAGCGTACTGTTGTCTACAGAGAAAAAATTTCCGGGATGTATTCTCTGGGGGCATATTCAGCCGCACAGGTATTTCTCACTTGCCACGATTTTTGTATCATTTAATCCCGAGAAAGTTTGTTTATCGTTGTGTTCTTACAGGCCATAGTTGAGATCCCATACATTTTGGCCCAAACGGTTGCCATCACGGTCATTTCGTATCCAATGATCGGATACGCTTTATCGGCATATAAAGTGTTCTGGTTTTCCTACACCATGTTCTGTACGCTACTCTACTTCACTTACCTGGGACTGATGATGATCGCAATTACCCCAAACTATTACATAGCAGGCATTTTACAGTCTTCATTTTACACAGTGTTCAATCTGTTTTCTGGATTCTTGATTCCTCGCCCGGTGAGTTTTTCTAATGCCTCGATAGAATTTGCTCATTATTCCTTCCTTGTTACTATCAAACTTAAAGAACGAGATGTCTTGATTTTCAGCAAATTCCAAAGTGGTGGCTCTGGTTGTATTATGTCGTACCGACATCTTGGTCGCTCAACGGGCTGCTTAGCTCGCAGTTCGGGGATGTGGACCAAGAGATTGAAGTGTTTGGACAGCGAATGACGATATCTGGTTTTGTGAAAGATTATTTTGGATACAACCACAATATGTTGCCTCTTGTTGCTGTGATGTTGATGGTGTATCCTGTTGTTTTTGCTTCAATATTTGCATTCTGCATCTCCAAGTGTAACTTTCAGAAAAGGTAGAACTGCTGTGTTATTATCGACTTGTTTTCATCAAGTAAAAATCTGATATTATTTGTTTAGTTGAACATGTTGTTCCCATAATCGAGAAACGAACAAACAAACGACACAACAAATTATACTGGTTCAACTTTGCCATAAGATGGATTTTACATAACCTGTAACCTGCATCGTCTATTCACCTAGCTTGGTTCCATGGAACAATATGCCTTGTCAGCTGTTCTGTACGTAAGTTCGATACGAATTAATTATTGTGTTTAGATATATTCAACGCTAAATGCATTTTGCTTCCAGGTAAGGAAATTCTATTATTATGTAGTTAGTTAGGATTTCTGGGATTCACGATCTCTTTTATTATATATCACATGTTACACACACACACACACACACACACACACACACACACACACACACACACACATATATATATATATATATATATATATATATATATATATATATATATATATATATATATATATATATATAAACTTATCAAGGTTGTCCAAATAGGAATTAATGGCCATGTTGACAGGTAGCGATGATATTGCCAAGCTAGGAAGAAGCTTGAGATCATCATTCAGTCGTGCATCGAGTCTTCGTAGCGATTCAGTCTTCGGCTCATCGAGGCCCGAGCTCGATGAAGAAGCTATTGCCCAGTGGGCAGCGCTTGACCGCCTGCCGACTTATGATAGGCTGAGAGCTTCTCTGTTTGATGGGAAGAAAGTGGTCGATGTCACTAAGCTGGGTCCCAACGACAGACACATGTTCATAGAGAAGATCATCAAACACATCGAACACGACAATCTGAAGCTTTTGCGTAAGATGAGGAGAAGAATGGACAGGTGACATTAGTTACTTTTTTCAGTTTTTTCTAGTTAAAGTCGAAAGTGATTTTAACTTCTTCTTTTTCGTTGAAATGCATTTCCTGTTCTTTCAGAGTCGGCGTGAAGTTTCCGACCATCGAGGTTAGATACAACAATCTGCGTGTTGATGCTAAGTATCGGGTCGTTGATGGGAAGCCCCTCCCGACTCTTTGGAATTCTCTGATAAGCATGGTTTCAGTAAGTTTTGATCTGATTTTGAAGGTGTCCGACATTGTTTATGAATTCGGTTAATGTGTATCAATGTTGAACAGGATGTCACTCGAGTACCTGGTTTATCGACAAAAGATGCCCACGTGGACATACTTAAGGATGTCAGTGGTGTGCTTAAGCCCGGAAGGTATGCACTATGCATAGTAAAAAAATGAAGCATATTGATTAATTTGTATCTGATTATAATATGCTTGCATTGTTTTCTTCGATCGATTGCAGAATAACTCTGTTACTCGGTCCACCGGGGTGTGGGAAGACTACACTGCTAAAAGCTTTATCCGGAAATTTGGACAAAGAACTCAAGGTGATGCCACTCTTTTTTCGCGAAATATTAGTTTACTAGTATGTAACAAATGTTTCTAATAAAGAGTAGTGTTCTTTTTTTTTTCGTCTACAACACAGGTTACTGGGGATATATCGTACAACGGATATAAGCTGAAAGAGTTTATACCCCAGAAGACATCTGCTTACATAGGACAAGATGATCTGCATAATCCTGAAATGACCGTTAGAGAGACACTCGACTTTTCCTCGCATTGTCAGGGCATTGGTAGCAGGGCAGGTATGAAAATCAAAAAAAAAATTATGTTGAATTATGAAAGTAATGACATTATGCGATATGCGTCTCTTATTTTTTGAAGAAATAATGGCTGAGGTTATTAAAAAGGAGAAAGAAGCCAAAGTTGTTCCAGATCCTGATGTTGATACTTACATGAAGGTATCTGTAGAATTAAATAAGTAGCCACATTTTTTGGAATAAATTTTATTTTTATATAGATCAACTCGCATATTTCGATCTGATTCGATTTGACTCATGAGTACATATAAGACAACAGTTGTTTTCATCTATTTGCGCAGGCAATATCCGTGGAAGGGCAAAACTCGACTATGCAGACTGAGTACATACTGAAAGTACTTTCCTTTCGTAGATATATGCATGTATTATGAATTTGTTCCGGATATCTTGTGCTGCGCAGCACTTTACGTCTTTACTTACCCTTTTCGTGCATATTTCAGATTCTCGGCCTGGATATCTGTGCCGACACTCTCTATGGAGATGCATTGAGGACAGGCATCTCCGGCGGCCAAAAGAAGAGACTCACAACGGGTACTTATATGTTTGTTGTACTATAATTTATTCGATACGTTTCTCCAATGACACATGTACTTACGTACTGTGTTTTAAAAACTCAGCTGAGATGCTTGTAGGACCGACGAAAGCTTTATTCATGGACGAAATATCAAATGGCTTGGACAGCTCTACCACTTATCAGATTGTCTCGTGCCTCCGCCAGGTGGCACACATCACTGACGCCACTATACTCGTTGGGCTTCTCCAGCCAGCACCAGAGACGTTTGATCTCTTTGACGACATTATTTTGATGGGAGAGGGCACAATAATCTATCACGGACCTTGTTCGGACGTTTTAGCCTTCTTCAAGACTTGTGGATTTAGGTGCTCCGAAAGAAAAGGAGTAGCCGATTTCCTCCAAGAGGCAAGCTAGCACACTATAGACTGATATTTCTTCGATCATCGTTTGGTGGATTTGTGTAATTACTTGTTATGACTCGACTGTGTTTTCAGGTTATGTCTAGAAAGGATCAAGAGCAATACTGGCACGACACTCAGCAGCCTTACAGTTACATCTCTGTTGACATGCTCTCCAAAAGGTATACCAAGTCTCCGTACAGAAAGAAGCTCTCTGATGAACTCTCGGTGTCGTTTGACAAGTCCACGGCCCACGAGAGCGCGATTAGCTTTGCCAAGTATTCTCTTCCTATATGGTCTATATTTAAGGCCTGCATGTCGAGAGAATACCTAATCTTCAAAAGGAATTCTTTCATTCATATGTTCAAAGCTTTTCAGGTTAGCTTACTAAGAAAGCACAACACAATAAAAGTTAAAACTTGAGTTTTAATTTTCTATTTTGATTGCAGTTTTTCATGATTGCATCTATCACCATGACCGTGTTCCTGAGGACGCAGATGAGAGTTGACATTAGTCACGCAAATAGCTACATGGGAGCTTTGTTTTACACGCTCTTCATTCTTGTAGTCGATGGGACACCCGAGATGTTTATGACCGTTCAAAGGCTTGGTGTATTCTACAAACAGAGAGACTTTTATTTTTACCCGGCCTGGGCATTCGGGATCCCGGCTAGTATCCTCAAGATTCCTCTCTCCTTGGTGCAAGCTATCATATGGACGTCTCTTACTTACTACACCATTGGGTATAGCCCGGAGGTTGGGAGGTTAGTCGACACCCTCCATCTATAACAAAAAGGACGAATATAAGGCAGAGTTTAACCATCACTTTATTTTACTTTCAGATTTTTCGGGCATTTGTTGATTGTGTTTCTCGTCCAAAGTTGCACAACGTCGATGTATCATTTCCTGGCGTCCGTCTTCCGGAGTGATGTCGTGGCTTTGACTGCCGGCAGTATCTTGTGGTTATTTTTACTTTTGTTCAGCGGCTTTATGATCCCACAACGTGAGTAGGACTTTCTTTTTCGTGCATAAAGAAACTTTTTTCCGGGTGCATTATTACCTACCTCTTATTGCAGCATCCATGCCAGGTTGGTTAAAATGGGCATTTTGGGTTTCTCCGATGTCATACGGGCAGATTGGATTATCGGTCAACGAATTTCTCGCACCAAGATGGCAAAAGGAGCTGTCCGGGAATACAACGATAGGACATCAAACACTCGTAACCCGCGGACTAGACTATGGTGAAAACTATTTCTGGATATCAGCTGGGGCCTTGATCGGAATAGGATTGCTGTTCAACGCTGGATTTGCGTCGGCCTTAACATTCTTAAAACGTAAGATTATGAATGTAGTGTAGTTAGTCGACATTGTACTGCATCCGTTTAATTCAAATAAACCAATATAAACTGATTGTAAGAAATATGATAAATATGCTCCAGCTCTTGGATCCCAAGTTATTATTTCAAGCGAAAAGCTGTCTCAACTACAAGGAAGTAAGGTGCCGGATGATAAGAAACCCCGTGTAGAAGAACATTCCGGAATTTCTGCTCCTACGAGTCAGATATTTATCTTCACTTTTCATTCTTTTATTTGATCATTCAAATATATATTGATTGCATTATTGCTCTTTTGTATGTTGCAGGCAGAATGGTTTTACCGTTTGAGCCCCTAAGTTTGGTGTTTAAAGATGTGCAATATTACGTCGAAACCCCTGCTGTAAGAAATTAAAATTGCATTTTGAATTCATTGTAAGTAGTTTTAAATATTGATAAGAAAAAAAAGAAAAAACTGGCATTTATGTTCCTCGATTCCATTTCAGGCAATGAAGGAGCGCGGTTTTACTGAGAAAAGGCTTCAGCTACTTTGTGATATCACCGGTGCATTCAGACCTGGAGTTCTTACAGCACTTATGGGCGTGAGTGGGGCTGGTAAAACGACACTTCTTGATGTCCTCTCCGGAAGAAAGACCACTGGGACTGTCGAGGGAGAGATAAAACTCGGAGGGTACCCTAAAGTTCAGAGCACATTTGCACAAATCTCGGGTTACTGCGAGCAAACAGATATACACTCTCCTAATATCACAGTGGAAGAATCAGTTATCTTTTCTGCTTGGCTTCGGCTTAGCGCCAATATCGATACAAAAACGAAATATGTATGTGGAGACTGTACTGTATTGCACTATAGTTCTGAAGGGGTTTTACTGATAAACTTTATTTATTGTAGGAATTTGTGAGAGAAGTCCTGGAAACAATTGAGCTGGACGAAATAAAAGATGCATTAGTGGGCTTGCCTGGTGTTAATGGTCTTTCGACTGAGCAAAGAAAGCGGCTAACGATTGCTGTGGAGCTAGTTTCTAATCCTTCGATTATATTTATGGATGAGCCGACGACCGGATTGGATGCAAGATCTGCAGCAATCGTGATGCGGGCTGTGAAGAATGTGGCGAATACTGGCAGAACAATCGTTTGTACCATTCACCAGCCGAGTATCGACATATTTGAAGCATTTGACGAGGTAATTAATTGACTAAGGATTGCTTTTTTATTTATTTTTTATAAGTTTAGAATAATTATAATATGAGCTTTTAACAATAGGTACTGCTCTTGAAACCCGGGGGTCGCATGATCTACTGTGGTCCTGTTGGTCATCAATTCTCGATTTTAATAGAATACTTCGAGGTGAGTTTGCACACGTTTATGTTTCGATTTTCGGCCCTCCTTCTCTTTCATTGCTTATCCGTTTAGTTACTGAACCGTGTCAGAGTGTCTCCGGTGTGCCAAGAATCAAAGACAACTACAATCCTGCTACGTGGATGATGGAAGTCAGCTCCACTTCCGTTGAAGCCGAACTCGACATCGACTTTGCGGATATATACAAGAATTCGACTTTGCAAGAGTGAGTTTAAGAGCCATCGTTTTTTTTTTCATTTTAAGACCGACATTTCTTTTTTCGTTTTACGTAACTTACTGTTTTGTATATTGCCTGAAGGAGTAACACGGAGCTGGTGGAACAGCTGAGCAGTCCATCTCCCGGTTCGAAGGATTTGCATTTCCCGACTCATTACGCGCAAAACGGGTGGGTCCAGTTCAAAACCTGCCTCTGGAAGCAGCACTGGTCCTACTGGAGAAGCCCTTCGTACAACTTGATGCGTTCGCTTTATATGGTTATTGCATCTGTTTTTTACGGCGTTCTCTTCTGGGGTCAAGGGAGAAACGTGTAAGCAAATTAAAATAATAACGGTTGCCATTTTTTCGTGATGAGTATAACATATTATTCTTGATTCCTTAGGCATAATCAGCAGAGTCTGTTGAATCTACTCGGGGTCATGTACAGCTCGACCCTCTTCTGCGGTATCAGCAATTCCTCGTCAATTTTGTCGTATGTCAGCGTGGAACGTACTGTCGTCTACAGAGAGAAATTTGCCGGCATGTATTCTCTGGGGGCATACTCAGCCGCTCAGGTATTTATTAGCTCAACCCTTTTTGAATCGTTTGATCCCGAACGAGTTTTGTTTATATATATATGTCTGTGTATTTTGTAGGTCGTAGTTGAGATCCCATACATCTTGGCTCAAACGGTTGTCATCACGGTGATCACGTATCCGATGATCGGGTACGCTTTGTCAGCATACAAAGTCTTTTGGTTTTTCTACACCATGTTATGTACGCTACTCTACTTCACTTACCTGGGACTGGTGATGATCGCAATCACCCCAAACTATTACATAGCCGCCATTTTACAGACATCGTTTTACACAGTGTTCAATCTGTTTTCCGGATTCTTGATTCCTCGCCCGGTGAGTTTTTCTTCTAATGCCTCGTTACCATCAAACTTAAAAAATGGGATGCTTACAAAGGGTGGCCTTGCCTCCATTTGCAGCAAATTCCAAAGTGGTGGGTCTGGTTATATTACGTCGTGCCGACATCATGGTCGCTCAACGGGCTGCTTAGCTCGCAGTTCGGAGATGTGGACCAAGAGATTGATGTGTTTGGACAGCGAATGACGATATCTGGTTTTGTGAAAGATTATTTCGGATACAACCGAGATATGTTGCCTCTTGTTGGTGTGATGTTGATCATGTACCCTATTGTTTTCGCCTTGATATTTTCACACTGCATTGCCAAGTGTAACTTTCAGAAAAGATAGAGCTGCTGCTTTGTTATTATATTTCCTGGATTTGATATGATATGATTTGTTTGTTTAAATTATTGATTATTGTGTACTTACTACATTTAAAAATATCAACTTGGTTTTGGGATGCACATTCTATCATGTGCTTTGAGATTCAGTAAACTCATTTCTCCTTATAATATAACTTAGTAGTTTTGCATTGTTGCCAAATATAGAAACATATTATTCCAAGTAGGAACTGATGGCTCAGTTGATCGGCGACGATGAAATAGCCGAGCTAGGACGAAGCCTACGCTCTTCATTCAGACGTACATTGAGTCATCGTAGTGATTCAGTCTTCAGCTCATCGAGGCCCGAGCTCGATGAAGAAGCTATTGCCCAGTGGGCCGCGCTTGACTGCCTTCCGACTCACGATAGGCTGAGAACTACTCTGTTTGATGGGAAGGAAGTGGTCGATGTTACTAAGCTGGGCCCCAACGACAGACACATGTTCATAGAGAAGATCATCAAACACATCGAGCACGACAATCTGAAGCTGCTGCATAAGATGAGGAGAAGAATGGACAGGTGAGTTTTACTAATTGTTGACTCTTTTCTAATCAAGTTGACATTCATTTTTTTTTTTTATTGAGATCTGCTTTTGTTTGAAAATACTCTTATCATGCAGAGTTGGCGTGAAACTACCCACGATCGAGGTTAGATATACCAATCTGTGTGTAGAGGCTAGGTGTCGAGTCGTTGACGGGAAGCCTCTCCCTACTCTTTGGAATTCTCTCAAGAACATGATTTCAGTAAGTTTTTATCTGATTATGAAAATATAGTATATCATTGACTTTTTATTTTTTAAGGATTCGGTTTGGATTCATTGTTCAACAGGATATCACCCAATTGCCTGGTTTAACCTCGCAAGATGCCCACGTCGACATAATTAAGAATGCCAGCGGCGTGCTTAAGCCCGGAAGGTATGCATTATGGAAATTAGAACATATATACTATTCATCATAGATTTTTACAAAAGCTAGTTTATCTCGTTGCAGAATAACTCTGTTGCTCGGTCCGCCAGGGTGTGGGAAGACTACACTGCTGAAAGCTCTATCCGGGAATCTGGACAAATCACTCAAGGTTTCGGGCGATATCTCGTACAACGGATATAAGCTGGAAGAGTTTATACCCCAGAAGACATCTGCTTACATAGGACAAGATGATCTGCATAATCCTGAAATGACCGTTAGAGAGACCCTCGACTTTTCCTCGCATTGTCAGGGCATTGGTAGCAGGGCAGGTATGGAAATCGAGTTTTTTTTTTTTTTTTTTTAAGTTAAATTATGAAAGTAATGACATTATGCGATATGCGTCTCTTCTTTTTTTGAAGAAATAATGGCCGAGGTTATTAAAAGGGAGAAAGAAGCCAAAGTTGTTCCTGATCCTGATGTCGATACTTACATGAAGGCAATATCCGTGGAAGGGCAAAAGACGACCATGCAGACAGAGTACATATTGAAAGTACTTGATGTTTTCTTCCTTTCGTAGATGCTTTTGTTATGAATTCGTTCTGGATATCATGTGCAGTTGTGCTAGACCATTTTGTGTTCATGTATTGTCAGATTCTCGGTCTTGATATTTGTGCCGACACACTCTATGGAGATCAAATGAGGAGAGGTATATCCGGTGGCCAAAAGAAGAGACTCACAACTGGTAATTTACTTTACTTTGATCATATTTGAGATTTTTTTTTTCCTGAACTTCAATTTTTTTTACAGGCGAGATGCTTGTTGGACCAACGAAAGCTTTATTCATGGACGAGATATCAAACGGTTTGGACAGCTCGACCACTTATCAGATTGTCTCATGCCTCCAACAAGTTGCACACATCACCGGCGCCACTATACTCGTTTCGCTTCTCCAGCCAGCTCCAGAGACATTCGATCTCTTTGACGACATTATTTTGATGGGAGAAGGCAAAATCATCTACCACGGACCCCGTTTGGATGTTTTAGAGTTTTTCACGACTTGTGGATTTACGTGCCCCGAAAGGAAAGGGGTGGCCGATTTTCTCCAGGAGGCAAGTACAATTTACTCTGATTTGCAAAATACTATCAGTTCTTGTTTTCAAGGTTTTATGAATCGACTGTGTTTTCAGGTTTTGTCTAGAAAGGATCAAGAGCAATACTGGATTAATACTCAGCAGCCTTACAGTTACGTCTCCGTTGATACGTTCTCGAGGAAATACACCGAGTCTCTGTATGGAAAGAAGCTCTCTGAACAGCTCACGGTGCCGTTTGATAAGTCCACAAGCCACAAGAACGTGATTAGCTTTACCAAGTATTCTCTTCCCAAATGGTCTTTGTTTAAGGCCTGCATGTCGAGAGAATATCTTCTCTTCAAAAGGAATTCTTTCGTTTATATATTCAAAGCCTTTCAGGTTAGCCTACTAAAGCGGAAAGAACAAATTAAAACTCGTGACTATTTACATCCTAAGTTTCGTTTATTTTGATTACAGTTTGTCATGATTGCATCCATCACTATGACCGTGTTCTTGAGGACACAACTGGGGGTCAATATTTTACATTCCAATAGTTATCTGGGAGCTTTGTTTTACACGCTCGTCATTCTTTTAGTCGACGGGATACCCGAGCTGTTTATGACCGTTCGTAGGCTTGCTGTTTTTTACAAACAGAGAGACTTTTACTTTTACCCTGCCTGGGCATTCGGGATCCCAGCTAGCATTCTCAAGATTCCTCTATCTTTGTTGCAAGCTTTCATGTGGACATCTCTTACTTACTACGTCATCGGTTATAGCCCGGAGGCCGGGAGGTTAGTTGCCGATCTTGATCAAATAAACATACAAGCCCTGCCGTTTTATTTTATTTTTATATTTTTATCAGGTTTTTCCGGCAAATGTTGATGGTGTTTATGGTGCATTTCACCACGACGTCAATGTTCCGTTTCCTGGCATCTGTTTTCCGGAGTGAAGTCACATCAGCGACAGCTGGCAGCATGTCGTTGTTATTCGCGATGCTGTTCAGCGGCTTCATGATCCCGAAACGTGAGTCGCTTAAAATTCGTGTCGAGAACATTTGTGTTATATGCGATTTGTAGCTTAACTCGATGATGTTGTTATTGCCTCTTTTATCTCAGCATCGATGCCGGTTTGGTTAAAATGGGCATTTTGGGTTTCTCCGCTTTCGTACGGGCAGATAGGATTGTCGGTCAATGAGTTTCTTGGACCAAGATGGAACAAGGTGAGTTGCATATTATGATTTCTTGTTTTCTTGAGCTAATGTCTGTATATATACTTTTTCGCTTGCGCAAAAGGAGTTGAATGGGAACACCACAATAGGGCATCAAACGCTCGAAAGCCGTGGACTGGACTTTGGTGGAGAATATTTCTGGATATCGGTCGGGGCCTTGATTGGAATCGCATTCCTCTTCAATGCAGGATTCACATTGGCCTTAACTTTCGCCAAACGTAAGAAAGATTGTGAATGAAGTGTTGTTATTCTGCAATCAAACGAGCTATTTTAAGAAACAAATTAATAATGCAACAAACAGCTCTTCGACCTCGAGTTATTATTTCAAGCGAAAAGCTCTCTCAACTACGTGGAAGTGAAGAAGAACATTCTGCAGTTTCTGATCCAATCACCGGTGCAAAATCTCCTACAGGTCAGATATTCAAGTATAGATGTATTATTGTTGCAAGTTTGTTTACTCGGTTCTTTCGTATATTGCAGCAAGAATGGTGTTACCCTTTGAACCCTTGAGTTTAGTTTTTCAAGAGGTTCAGTATTTTGTCGAAACCCCTGAAGTAAGTCGCCGAAAAAAAAAGGTGTTTTGATTTATTTATTTTCGTATCGATAAATATTGGCACTAAATATTTCTGTATCAGGCAATGAAGGAACGCGGTTATACTCAGAAAAGGCTTCAGCTACTTAGTGATATCAGCGGTGCATTCAGGCCTGGAGTTCTTACAGCACTAATGGGTGTGAGTGGGGCTGGGAAAACGACGCTTCTTGACGTGCTCTCCGGAAGAAAAACTACTGGAGCTTACGAGGGTGAAATAAAAGTCGGAGGGTATCCTAAAGTTCAAACCACATTTGCTCGGGTTTCTGGTTACTGTGAACAAACCGACATACACTCTCCTAACATCACAGTGGAAGAATCGGTTATCTTTTCCGCTTGGCTTCGCCTGAATGCAAATATCAATACAAAGACAAGATATGTACGTACGAGACCATAGTTCAAACTCATTGCACTCTGTCTCTAACTTATAAATAACATTCTCCTTTTAAAAAAAGTGATCATTTCAAACCATGAGGTTTAACCTACTTTTAAAAATACCCCGGAAGTTTGATTGTGTTGAAAATAAGGGGCTAAATATAGTATTTTTATCGATTTGAAGGTTTTTTTTTAACTTACTGATTTTTTTGAAGGGTTAAATGTAAGAAGATATAACTTTGGGGTGTTTTTATAATTTTGAAAGTTTATTGATTTCTTATAATTATTTTAGGAATTTGTAAGGGAAGTCCTGGAAACCATTGAGCTGGACGAAATAAAAGATGCATTAGTGGGCTTGCCTGGTATTAGTGGTCTTTCGACTGAGCAGAGAAAGCGTCTGACGATGGCTGTGGAACTTGTTGCTAACCCTTCGATAATATTTATGGATGAACCAACGACTGGATTGGATGCAAGAGCGGCAGCTATTGTAACGCGGGCGGTGAAGAATGTAGCGAATACTGGTAGAACTATCGTTTGTACCATTCACCAGCCGAGCATTGATATATTTGAAGCATTTGACGAGGTAACTAATCGGCTGTGGACTGATTTTTCTTTTTGTACGAGAGTCCAGAATAATAATATGAGCTTTTCACAATAGGTACTACTCTTGAAACCCGGAGGTCGCATGATCTATTGTGGTCCTGTTGGTCAGCAATCCTCGAAATTAATAGGATACTTTGAGGTGAGATTGCTTCATAATGCACATGTTTCTTCGGACAACTTTGAGCTTATCTTTTTTTACTTTGAAACTGTGTTAGAGCATCCCTGGTGTTTCGAGAATCAAAGACAACTACAATCCTGCTACATGGATGATGGAAGTCAGCTCCGCCTCAACAGAAGCCGAACTCGGAATAGACTTTGCAGACATTTACAAGAATTCAACTTTGCACGAGTGAGTCAAAAAGACGAAGACTCTTTCTTATGTTGTTTTGATCGAACTAACTCTGACTTCGATGTTATCATATCTTAAGCCACTTATTATTCAAGAAACGTGATTTTTCTCTAAGACTGTATATTTTGCATGAAGGAGTAACACGGAGCTTGTGAAACAGTTGAGCAGACCATCTCCCGGTTCGAATGATTTGCATTTCCCGAGTCAATACGCTCAAGACGGGTGGGTCCAATTCAAAACCTGCCTCTGGAAGCAACACTGGTCCTACTGGAGAAGCCCTTCGTACAACTTGATGCGATCCCTTCACATGCTTTTCGCGGCTTTACTTTACGGCGCACTCTTCTGGGGTCAAGCAAGAAACGTGTAAGAAAAAAAAAATGTGCCTTCAAATAAGTTGTTTTTTCCTATTGTTGTCTAAAGTTGTGGAGTATATTTTTTCTGCTTCAATAGGCATAATCAGCAGAGCCTATTCACTCTGCTTGGTTCCATGTATAGTGCGGCCCTATTTTGTGGTATAAACAATGCCTCGTCAGTTCTTGCGTACGTAAACGTGGAGCGTATGGTCGTCTACAGAGAACAATTTGCTGGAATGTATTCTCCCTGGGCCTATTCAGTCGCTCAGGTAAATTTAAGTTTCCATGGATTTTTTTATGAAGCTCCTAACCTCGACTGTTTATTAATCTGTGTGTTATATTGTAGGTCATAGTTGAGATCCCATACATCTTAGCTCAAACAATTCTCTTCACGGTCATCACATATCCGATGATCGGATATGCTTTGTCAGCATATAAAGTGTTTTGGTTTTTCTACACCATGTTCTGCACCCTACTCTACTTCACTTACCTCGGGATGATGTTGATCGCAATCACTCCGAACTTCCCAGTAGCCTCAATCTTACAGTCGTCTTTCTACACTATGTTCAATCTGTTTTCCGGGTTCTTGATTCCTCTGCCGGTGAGTTGCTCTTACACCTTAACGAGCATTTGCGCAGTGTTCTTTATTCTGACAAATGATTGTCTTGATTTGCAGCAAATTCCAAAGTGGTGGGTCTGGTTTTATTACGTTATACCGACTTCTTGGTCGCTCAACGGGCTGCTTAGCTCGCAGTTCGGAGATGTCGACAGGGAGATTGAAGTGTTTGGACAGCAGAAGTCCATATCAGCTTTTGTGAAAGATTATTTTGGATATGAGCACAAGATGTTAACTCTTGTTGGTGTGATGTTGACCCTGTACCCTATTATTTTTGCCTCAATATTTTCATACTGCATTTCCAAGTGGAACTTTCAGAAAAGGTAGAAATGGTGTGTTCTAAAACAGTTAGGTTTAACATTTTTAATTACTTTTGTCTGTGTTTTATTTTTACAATCGATCACAAAGTGTTCTCAACGATTCACAAATTTCTCACGAAAATTCAATCGATTCAACAATTTGTCTTCTGCACATTTACTTTCAGTTTCTCAACAAACACTCAATAAAATACAGTAAAAAATAAAAAATGGGAAAGGCGTAAATAGCGAAGGAAAGTGCAGAGCCAGGTTATGCTGCAGAGACGATGCAGTCGATTGCCTGCTTGCAAATTCCAGTCATTGTGGCCTCAGGTCCATAAACCTGTTGCACCCATTACAGATGTTACATTAAACAGAAAGATATACCCTCTTACACTTTGATCTGATCTTGTAAAACAACCCAAACTGAAAGATCCACATGACATGCCGCACTTTAAATGTCTACCTTTCCAATTAAATGAAGCCAAGGCCTCGAATAAAATACAGCTTGTGATTGGTTTAAAATTCATATAACTAGAAAATGAAATTTTATCTCCCTCTTGAAAATAAAGTATATCATGGAGGAACTCAACAGCAAAGAAACAAAATACATATTAAAAGTTTTGAGAAGTAATGAACATACCTCGATGGGAAGTCCCAATTCTTCTCCCAAAGCACGCATTCTTGACAAACCAGTCTGATAGTTGGGACCACCTCTACGAACAAAAAGGCTCATCCTAGCTGCTTTCAACTTGGATTCCTACTCCAGAGAAAGAACAATGAAAAATAGAGAGTTAATTCATGAGAAACGAGAAGGGATGATTGCATTTGCAATATGTACCCTTGAAGTTTGACCAAATTACAAATAAGCAAAAAAGTTAACTTTCAAAATTATGATTAAAAATGTAACTCCTTGAGGTATTGTTTTGGTATTAAAATGTAAGGAGCTCGCTTCTTGTAATTTTATAAGTTAAAATACTAGTTTGTTTCGTAATTAGGTCAAAACTATAAGAAACAAACATAATAATTGAATTGTGAAACTGCATCTCATCACAGTAGTAGCTCAATTAACCTTCTCCTTGAGAGCCCGGATAATTCCATTGAAAGTTGCAGCAACATCTGTAAAGTTAGCAATGCCTCCTCCAATAAGAAGAGCTCTCGTGCGGCCATCAGGATCAGCTGTGGCACACTAATTACAGTAGCAATAGCATATTAAAACTCAATAATATGGGAAATCATTAAAAATAAAATGAAGACGTTCTTTACGTAAAACTGAAATCTCTTACATCAATGACTACTCTGGCATACTGCAAAACCTCATCTTCGTTTGGAGCTCCACTGTACTCAGCATAGTTACCGAGTTCAGACGCATAGCCCAAATCTCCAACCTTTTTGTTTTTCAGTACAGAGATAAGGAAAAGAATGTGAGTTATAACAGGCAATGTAACAAAACATGATTTTCGTCAATTGGAGAGGTGTACAAATTAAAGAAATTCCGGTACTCACTGTATCCGCGTAAATAACGCTGGCTCCACCTCCAGCCACCATTGTCCAAATGCGCCCTTTTGGGTTTAAAACAGTGAATTTCAAAGATGCACTCGTCTGCAACATAATCAGATAAGCAAAAGGTGGATGTCTATAAGTTAGATTTACGAAAAGGTAACTATAGTTTACTGTGTTTCTCAGATCTTTCGATTATTCTTCCCTTTTAACAATCATATAAATTAATGAATGAGTTCTGTCACAGAAAATGCAGGACACACGGGTCAAAAGTGGAAAAAAGAATAGATGTTAAGGGGTCTTACTTTTTCGTCCAATGAGTGTATGAAACTTTCTGTTGGGCTCATGACTCTTCCAAAGGGCAGAGGAAACTCGATATCACCCCATCTGGAAACAGTGTATGATCAGAGACGGAATGACAGCAGATTTACTATTGCGGCCAAACTACCCAGCATTTACACATGTCTAAGCAATTCATGAACATTGTTTGTAGTGAAAGAAAAATACTGATCATACTTTTTGAAGTTCTTGAAAGCAGCGGTGTCATCCAATTCTCCCCTCATGTCCAGGGGATACGGCTCGCCATTCACTAATGTAAATGGATTCATCTCAAGGAAACTAAAATCAAGATCTGAAGAGATTACAGAGATCAATGTTAAGTTGTAAAATGTTAATATACCACAAAAGAAATAGAATGAAAATATTCTCTTTTGTTTCTAGAGCAATGGCAAGAACGCTAAGCTTTTTTTAACACAAACAGTTGCTTTCTCTTCTCCTGAATACTTAAAATCAATTCCACAACCAAGACAAGATAGCAATTGATTCATGATTTGCAAATAATCACATACCTTGAAATACAGAAAAAACACCCATTACAAAATCACCAATCTTCCCCCTAACCTGAATCACATAATCAGCAGTCGGGATCTCATTTAAAAAAAACATGAATTTTCTCATGATGTATTTGCAAAACCTTATGTAACTTTCAAATGTAAGATAATTCACAACCCACCTCTAAGGGAAGTGTAGCAATCAAAGGGGCACATGCATCCAAATTCATGGGCTTTTCGGTTGGAAGGAAGATAGTTTTAACCTGCAGGATAACAAATGAACACATTCTCAGTTTTCTTGGAGGAATTGCATATACATACATCCTCCGAAATGCTTAACCAAATTACCTTGTCCCAGTTCTCCTCAATTTCAATACCCCCACATTCTGAGAAGCTAATGGTACAACCTAACCTTTCAGACACTATGGACAGGTAATATTCTTGATCGTGTGGGACAAAAGGCTCCACGATAAATGTAGTTATCGGTGCTTTGCAACCACCCATCTCAACCTACGAGGGACAAAAAAAATGGAAAAGTGAGATAGTAGAGTAGTAACCTTACCTTAGCTTACCTAAAAAATGAAGGTCACCTCAACACCAAGACGTTCTTTGACGAATCCAGCAACTTGGGCAAGATCTAGATTCAAAGCTACCAAGCCACTCTTCCCACGTTTCCCGAACAGCATGTCGGGTTTCACGACCAACTTTGTTGATGAGAGCCATGGTTCTTTGTTTGTCAACTCGGTAAAGTCCGTTGATTCCGTCACCTAAAGATTATATTTTTTTCCCATCAGAAACAATGGATCTAACGTAATCTGAAGATGCTCAAACACACACTAGAATACGGCCCAAAAACGGATTGAACACAGAGACTAAAATGTTATAGTGCTCCTGATTATTTTGATTGGACCCAATAACCTTCTTCCCACAGTAGCAATTACGAGAAGTGGTGATCAAAACAAGAAATTCAGAAAATTGAGTAAGCGAATGGGCCAGAACACACCCTACGCCCGCACCAGATGCAATTGAAATACGATTAAAAAAAACGAAATCGAAGGAAATAATAATGAAAATACCTGGGCTGAGCAGATCTGAAGGTCGATAGCAGACAGTCTTTTGAGATGGTGTTTGAGCAGCCTCTTGGAATCGTACTCCCTGATCTTCTTCCTCGCCATTTGTTAGCTTTTTGAAATCCCTTTTTTTTTTTTGTTTGGTAACAGGCGTTGCTGGATGAGAGGGTGAGTAATTATGGTGTTGGGGATGGTTTTGAGTAAGACGAAAGAAAGGGTACTGTGAAGAGTTAGGTGGATTTAAGGTGGTGGTGGTTAAATATACTGTTTGTTTCCAAATTAACCAATTAAGGAGTAATTATGTTTTATGACTACAACCATCATATTAAACGTGTTTATCATGTATTTATCAAGTTTAAATCACGTACACGATCCTCGTGAGAAGGATTATGAGCATCGCGTGAAGGATCATATTAAAGCGTGAATATCATGTATGTATCCATTCGAATTTTCACGATCTTGGTGAGAAGAAAGTTGAACTTTTACTTCAAACGAATTTCATTAATTAATTGCTATTAGCGCATCGCGTGAAGGATCCTATCAAACGTTTATATCGTGTATTCATTCCATCTTCGTGAGAAGGATTCCCAGCTTAGTATATGAAGATAATGTATGTTCTTTAAAACTTTTTATTGAACCTTTTTTTCCTTAATATATAGAATGTGAATGAAGATACAAACAACAATATATTTTTCCTCTTTTTAAAAGAAGATGAAGAGCTGGCATAGTGTCTTCATTACACTGATAATCACACTCAAACCACACACAAAATACAGCTAGTATAAAGACGCAAGCACCCCCAACAACGAGGCGGCAAACTGCATCTGAGTCTCTTCGTCTATAGTCAAGAAGAGAGGCACGTGCACAAAGAGCGAATTCATTCCATTGTGCTCCGCAAATCGAAGTGAATGATAATACACGTAGTTGCAAACAAAACGGCCGGCGTCATCAGAGGTCATCACTTCATAACCCATTTTCGCCATCGACTTGGTGATATCCTCAACCGGAAGGGAAGTCTGCAGGCATTCATCGTTTTTTTAAGGCTTAGAAAATCGCCCCCAAGGTTTAGACTACTTACAAAAACTAACCACTTTATCTTTGAAAAGTTCATATTAATCAAGTTCAGGAGACTATTTTTAAAGCAAGATCAATATAGATGATAGTTGGATGTCTTTAGCAGATGATAATTAAGAGAGATTTAAGGGATAAATGTATGACAATGTAAAATCTCAGGGGTCTTTTTTTATTTGGGAATTTAGCTTTTTTAGTAATTAGGCCAAATCTCAAAGGTTTTGCAAATACCCCATCAACATAGTATATCAAACCAAGTGTCATCCACCATTTTTCCATATACCATTAGTCTAAGGTAAACCACAAACATAAAAACAAAGATGGATCTTCAGTTAACTATACCTCTCGTACTCGCGAAATCCCACCATCAGCCTGGACAATAGGAACTTCCTGTGATTAAATAGATGAGTGGCAACGGAACTTAGAAATTATAAATTAGAAAAGAAGAACCGAAAAATTATAAATTAGAAAGGGGGTGAGTTGTGGTCACACTCTACCTGAGGCTTCCATCCCATTTCATCGGGGCAACGGAAGTTAGCTTCATTGACAGCTTTTTGCTCTATGGCAAAACGCCTGGCTCCACTATTTACCCCAAAATGGACCTGAAATTATTATGTCATTGAACTTATAATCAAGAACTTATAAGTCTCCTTTTAGTATATCAGGCAGAAGTCAACTGAGAGACTGACCCAAATAACTGTGCTCGAATCTGATGCAGTAATATCCGTGTTCACGGCGGATTGCAGTGTTTGATATAAAGGACCAGTAGCTCCTTGCCCAGCAGTTTCAAGAATCGTGCAACTGCCGAGGATCATCCCTTTCAGTAAACCCCTTTTGTTCATATACTCTCGCAGATTATTCACGATCATCTCGGTTGGATTTTCCGTGACTCCGTGGAATTTCTTGAATCCCGTTACGTGGATTGTGACTGCAGGCTTAGGCCCTTCGGATCCCATCTAGTGATGACGATGATAATCGAGCAATGTCAGTGTGCATTAAGAGTGTTCAAAACTATCTCCTCAACACCTGTCGAACAAAACACCAGAACGAGATACAAATCACCCACAGAAATAAACAGAGATCGATGTACATTATATCAAAACAGACCCAATCTCATCCGATTAAATTGAACTTCCTAAACAACCACGATGTAAAACTCAAAACCGAACAAAATACGTCGAACACTAACGGCACACAATCGCTCACGTGTATATGAACTCACAAGAACGATAAAGTAAACGAAACAAACACACAGAGACAAGAATTTTACCACAAACAACAACAGCAACAAAGTCTGTACTATGTATGCATCATCAGATTTTGACGAAAATAAATTAAAAAGCCCAAAACCTTGATTATATTATTCTTACAGGCTACAACACTCAAATTCAGGGAAGTGAATCGAAAACCCACGTGAGAATCGATACATATAATCAAGAATCAAACATGGGTGAGAAAAAAAAATAGTAAGAAATATAAAGAACAAATTTGAGATTGAGTAAAGACTGGATTTTTATTTCTATTTCTATTTTCTTGAGAGAGAAAACTCACTTGTCAAATGCAGCGGAGCAAAAAGAAAATGGTTGGTGCAACAAAGAATCAATTAGTAGGTAAAGTCTTGTGTGTAATGACTCAACAAATACCACCTCCCCTTATTGGTTCTTTAAGGGGCACAACTTTGACTCTAACTATCAATCAATCCAAAATCCAAAGGGGAATTTTCATATAAATAATTATCAATTCTTTGACTTTTTAAATTAAAAATGAACTATGAATCACTTTAACTGTTGGGTTTGGTGTAGCCAAACCAAACCGACGAAGCCACGACGAAAACGAGCGCGGATGGAGAGTTTCTCAAAACTCAGGAACTGACACGTTCGTGCCAGAATGTGCCATTCTTCCAAAACTTCAGAGGCAGTAGCACGTTCGTGCCAAAACTGGCACGTTCGTGCCACTTTCTGGGAGCTTTTGGGCCAACTCGTTTTTGGGGCTTTTTTTGGGGTTTTTTAAGGCCTTTTTTGGGCTTTGACTAGGTCTTGACCTTACTACTATATATACTTCCATCCCCCTCACTTATACCTCATCCAAAACATTTGCTAGCCACCATTATAGAGAGAGAAATATAGGAAGAGGGTTAGAGTTAGATTTTTTTGAGAAAAATCTTGGAAGCTCTTTGAAGCTCTCGTTTATATTTCGGTGTATCTCGTGGGGTGGGCTAGAGTGTGAGGGTCCTAGAGAGAGTCGTGAGAGTTAGAATTCGAGAGAGAATTCTTGTAAAGCTCGGTGTAACGATTCGGTTTATCTAGTGAAAATCGTGGCGGCAAAGTGGATGTAGCCTATTTAAAGGTGAACCACTATAATTCTCGGTGTTGTGTTTGTTTGCTTTCTCGTTTCGTATTGTGTTGATTGCTTCGATTGTGAGATATCTCCTATATTGCTTGAATATGTATATTGTGTATGCTTGTGGTGCATCGAGGATATATATGTATTGCTTGTGATTGGTTGTCGTTGTTGGTTGGTCGGGAATTCGGAACACTCGGGTTGAGTGGATTCCCGACAACGGTTGGAAGTCATTGTTCTCGGGGTACGGGGTGGATTCGTTTGGAGATCGATAGGAGTTTCCGTCACGCATTGGGCGTGTCCGGTCGATCGGGTATCGACGAGTCAAGGAAAAATTCCTCGTGCTCTCTAGGAGCGGGTCCCGGTGGTCCGACGTGTAGTCGGTGGTCTCGTTGACGTAAAGCACCGCCCGCCTTCCTCGGTAGTACATCGATCCTAACATTAACTCCATTAAGTTTGTTGTAACAATCTAGCTCAAATCACTTCAGACGGATTCAACACAAAAGAACAAAGTCGAAGTTTAATTGTTTTTGTATCGATATACATCCAACAAAATATACGAATTATGCACCATATATATAAATCTATCTAACATGAAGAATTTGTAAAACAATTGTGATCAAAAGCTGGCGAAATTTTGCTGGTTTCCATGTCGAAAACCATCCAATCATCGACCCACTTATGAGTGAAGTACACGCAATCTCTCTTGAACCCCGTCTCACACGCCTCGGCACACATACACCTTTCGTCCTCGACAAACAACGCCCTATTCCCAATCCTTTCCACTCTCACCCACAAAAGCTTCTCGACGTCGAGCCTAAACACCTCGACATAATCCACAACCTTAATCGACTTTCTCGACACAAGAAGCACCACCAATATAACCCCACCCGATTCAAACATATACTCCCTAAAATGCCTCGACTCCTCAGAGGGAACAGCCCTGTTCCCTCCGATCCTCGTAATCCCCAAACGAAATGAACCCTTTTCCTCCTCCTCTATGACAGCAACGCTCCCTTGCAAGCTCATCGCGTAAAACTTGTGGTTGAAATTAACGCATGTTTCGGGTGGGGGCGTTCGGCTCCTTCGCGGTGCAATGCTCCGCGATCCAGCGCGGGTACACGTATTGCACTCTGGCGAAGGTTCTGAAATCCCGATTGAGGTACGCGAAAGCAGGGGAACAATCGCCCGTGACTACGAGTGTGAAGTAGTTGCATATGTCGGACGACCGAGTGTAGTCGTGAAAATCGAGGGACGATGAGTATTTCCCGTCGAGGGAGATCTCCATGACTTGATGACGCAGCCGATTCGGGTTCGGACGTCCACGTATTTCGGTTGATCGGGAAGATTGTAATGTGATCTTTCTGCCGCCTTTTGTTTCTTTTTCTTTATTGTCTTCATCTTTTTCTTTGATTTTTCTTGCCACATGCTTGGTTAATTTGGGAGGTTTTTTTTTAGTTCAGAGTAATGAGTCCAGGTTATAATATAGGGAATTAGCCGTGCGATACAAGTACAAAAATTGGAGGAAGGAATTTTATTTCCTAATCTGAAACGTGTGCGTGAACGGTGAACTCCAAGTACAACAATTATGATTCGTTCGCCGAAAAATATATCTATATACTGTATTACTGTACTTAATATTTTATTATAAAAAAAAAAGTTATGTTTCTTTTATTTCAATAACAATAATAATAATAATTATTATTATTATATATTATTTTTTTAAATTATGATCAGTTCACTGTAAATATATTTATATATTAATTAATATTTAATTATAAAAAAATAATCTATTTTTTTCTTTTATATCGATAGTAATAATAATTTTTGATATAAAAAAAGATCTATATATTATTAATTAATTACTTTATATTAACTTATTAATCATGGTTGTTTAAATTTAAAATTAATGTAGATTTGAGCATCTCAAATAAATTAATGTAAGAATACAATCACTTAGACACAATAAAAAATAAATTATACCTAATCAGTAATCACTTTGTATATGGAGTATGTAAGTAATAATGTAGGGTAGAAATTTTAATTTTGTAAGTTTCAGCATTATACATACTATTACCCATATATATTAAAAAGATGTAATAAAAAAATAGAAATATAACAAATTGAGTTCACATTTGAAATTGTACATATTATTAAAAAAATTATATTCAATTTTTTTTTTCTGTTAAATTGTAACTCTCTCCATAATAGTGTAGCTATGTACAAATATATGTAAATTATGAATTGTACCTGACATTATTTCAATTTAATTAGTGTTAAAATAATTTATAATTTAATTAATTAAATAAATATAAATTAATTCATGTTTTTTTAATCTATCAATAACAATGAGATTACAAAAAGATTAAATGTGAAAGTATATTTTTTTATAATTGAAAATTGATTTCTTAATTATATCAATTGTCCAATTATTAATTAATATTTTTTAATTATATTAATTGAATAGGATGTGTATGGACCAAAATAGTTAATTGTGTAATTTTTATCATAAAAATATAAGAAATGATATATTAATGATTGTCTATAGTTATTCATTGTTAAAATAATTAACTGTAATTTAAAATATTTTGTTATAGATGAAATTATTTATGTTAAAATATTATTTATTGTTTAGAATAATGTACATAAAGGTAGTAAATAGATAAGAAACAAAATGAAAATGTCTCCTAGTTTGTATATTAAAAATATTAAATGAAATTTATAGTACTATTTGTGAAAAAATAAAATAATTCTATTATATTTTTAAAATGCAAAAGTTCTAAATTAGAAAGAATACAACACAATAAATTTTGAACTTGAACTTAGGCCGTATATGTTTTTGAATTATTAATTATATAAAAGATCTCAAGATCATTTTAATTAAAGAAATACGGAGTATATAGTCCATTTATAAGTTCCCATCTTCCTCATTATCACCCACAAAATTCAATAGCAGCATATAGCTAGATCTGCCCATTTTCTTCTTCCCAGATCGCACCTCGTCCTTTTGATTTCCGCCTCGTAAGTCCTTCGATGCTTTCTTTATCTACTCTTAATGTTTTGTGAATATAATTTCGTTGCGAGTAAAATTTGCAGATCTAGATTTATGGATGGAATCTCATATCGTTTTTTTTCATGCATGATCGATTTATGTTTTCTGCGTTCAATGATTAAGTTTGTACTTTGTACTCTGTTTTCCTCGAATCAATTTCATCACACCAGTAAAATTGAACAAAAATATTGAAAAAATATTTGGTGGGTGCTTATGTGTTTGTTTTAGGCTGCAATTTGATGAAGTGCTTGAATTTGAGTGGAAAAAAATGGTGGAATATATCGCTTGCTACACTAGATAGATGCCATTTGAAAGGAAATATTGTATGGATCGATCTAGTTATTTTTCTCGACTTTCTGATGTGATTTATGAGGGTTACAAATTGATATCTGGTTGTAACAGATTGAGAAATGGGGTTGTCCTTCACTAAGCTTTTCAGCCGGCTTTTTGCCAAGAGAGAAATGCGTATTCTTATGGTAGGTCTTGATGCTGCTGGTAAGACCACCATATTGTACAAACTCAAGCTGGGAGAAATCGTGACAACCATTCCTACAATTGGTTAGTTATTTTTAATGTAATTATGACGTTGTGGCATTCTGTTGTCTATGAATTAATGGGCTTTAGGCTCGTAGGGTTATAAGTAAGTTTAGTTATTCATCTATTTTAGTGGCTAGAAGGGTTTTGCATAATGTACCGAAGAATTATATGTTTAGATGGCTAGAAGCTTTGCAGAGATTTCTTGAGGAGAACTTTGTGTTCTGTGCATATATACTGGGAAGGATTGATCATCTTGGTTTATGCATTTCCTACAATTTATGCATATTTTCAATTATCAAACATTTGACTCCACCAATAAGTTATAAGATTTTCGGAACATCAAATTCTTGTTCATAACTTCATATGCCAGCATTGCAATTCCCTTATTATTTCATTGATTATTTCATCTTGCCCTATGTTCTGTATATTCATCCTTAATTATATGATGTTTGTTGTATAATGTCATTTTGCCCTTCTAACCAAAATTATCACATATAATGATGTAACCCAGAATACTAGCTTACTAATATAGAACTTATTGGCATTTCCTACAGGTTTCAATGTCGAGACTGTGGAATATAAGAACATTAGCTTCACTGTTTGGGATGTCGGGGGTCAAGACAAGGTAAAGCTGTTATACAATTTTTTCTCTCATCTTTTAAGGTTTTAGTGCACCTTATATCAAGTCAAACAGATTTAACTCTGTGATAGCTTTATGCAACTGGAAAGAATGGTTCCATCAACTTATAGATTTGTTCACCTCATGTGTTTGATCTTCAGATTTTGTAATTTATTTTTACTTTTTTTTGTGGGCGATTGTAACATTATGGTTAACTTGTCTCCCTTCTGAGTGTTGCTTTGTCTAATGTCGAGTTGCACTTGCATATATATATATATATATATATATATATATATATATATATATATATATATATATATATATATATATATATATATTTCTGGACAAGGCATTGTAGTATACTTCAAATCTAGAGTTAGTAGAACTGTTTTACTTTAGATTTAACATAATGATACAACACTTGTATTTTTGAATTACGTTATTTCAGCTTATTTGTAAAATTTTACCGTGATAAAAGAATGTACATCTTATGATATGATAGAGGCAGTGATAGTATTACTTTGAACTCAAGGTAAATCTCAATCTAAAATGAGATAAAACCTTACAAAATAGAGCGATGATTGAGTAGTGAGCTTCCTGAAAATGTGAAAAGGTGGTATTTATATTTTATACTTGAATGAAATGTATTTTTTTTTATCAAGTAATTTAAGCACATGATGCTGAACAAGTTATACTCACTTAGACACTTACACAAGGGCTTCCTAGTATAACATCTTATTTACCCTTGGTTAAATTGGTAGCTATGAATTTAATTGATTCGGCAGAACCTTTGCAATTCCAAAGTTAATTACCACTCTCTTTTCATCTTTGTTTAAACAAAAATACTTGGCATCGATTTATTTACGTTTTTTTTTGTGTGTGCACAACATTTATCTGGTTTTACATTTACTTCGGCCAGGCTTACTTTTTGTCTGATCATCATAAGCTGCATCTGACAATCTTTTTAATTCTAGATCCGACCATTGTGGAGGCATTACTTTCAGAACACTCAAGGGTTGATCTTTGTGGTTGATAGTAATGATCGGGATCGTGTTGTTGAGGCTAGAGATGAACTGCACAGGATGTTAAACGAGGTGATCAAATCTTGTGCACAATTTATATTTAGTTTGTTTTCCGGTCTTGGGCATGTCAAAGTCAGCTTTTGTTTTCAATTAAGAGTTTGGAAATATTGGCAAGTGTGCCACCCCCCCCCCCACCCCCACCCCCCACCCCACCCCACCCCATCCTGCCCTCCCAGCAGCATCATTTGACACTTGCTAAGCTCTATTTACTCGTGATGATTGTAGTTTAATAGAATTTTACATTCTTTTGGGCTCCATTTTT
The DNA here is from genome assembly GCA_954870475.1 of Euphrasia confusa. Taxonomy (NCBI): domain Eukaryota; kingdom Viridiplantae; phylum Streptophyta; class Magnoliopsida; order Lamiales; family Orobanchaceae; genus Euphrasia; species Euphrasia confusa. Next base: position 8,273,317 of record OX940956.1, on the reverse strand, counting down.
ATTGATATATTTCAATCTCATCATTATGAATTTCTGAGGTTGTTTGTTCAGAACCCATGAAGTTATTATACAATGGATTTTTCAAACCCTTGAAGTTATTTTACAGACTTACTTTTGGTGATTTCGAACCCATCTATCTTTCCTATGTTATTTCGGGCAATGATTCGATATGATACCCATGTAGGATGAATTGAGGGATGCAGTGCTTCTGGTTTTTGCGAACAAACAAGATCTTCCAAATGCCATGAATGCTGCTGAGATAACTGACAAGCTTGGACTTCACTCTCTCCGCCAACGCCATTGGTACACACAGTATTTTTGTGAATGTTCTTTTTTCAAGTGTTGGAGAGAGATCCCCCATTTATCTTTGCATCTGAACTGTCAGTTATTATTTTTATTTTAATCGGCATTTTGTTGCAGGTACATCCAGAGTACATGTGCCACCTCCGGGGAAGGACTATACGAGGGCCTGGATTGGCTATCCAACAACATTGCTAACAAGGTAAGGGAGTGGCCTTTGTTTTTGTCATCACCAAGTTATCATTTTTACTCTACTCATAATTCTAATTCGGCATCTTTGGTTTTGGTGCTGCAGTCTTGAGAAGTGATTATCTGGAAAAAGTCATTTGGTAATTGGTATCACAATCGTAGTCCAAGTGGCGACAGCTTTCTCATTTTGTGGGGCTTTCGTCCAAAACAAATTTGTGTGTTGAATTATTCATGGATCACTCGAATTCTATTACATGTAGATTGTGATGCACTGTTTTTTTGTTTTTGTTTCTGTAATTTCAGCAAATTATACATTTTCCCTCCCATCTTCTAGTGAATATTTGATGCCAACGGAATCCATGAATGATAGCTTTATTATTGTTAGTGTTACATTGCCAGAAATACCTGTTTACTAGATAAGTTGTTTTTTATAAAATAAAAAGAAAAAGATAGTTTCAACATATTTGATCAATCTATTCCGTATGATAGCTAAACTCATCCCTTTTTAAACATTTAAATAGTCGCCTCACCTGATAACTTTCATATTTAAATTATGTTACTCGTACCAAACACCGAAAAGACCCATAAGAGTCGACTTTTATGAGACACCAAATTGAAGTGACCCATAAGAGTCGATTGAACCGATCCATAAGAGTCGACCTTCGACACACAAGGGCGTTTCCTTTGGACACACAAGAGTCTGTTATCACTTTTGAAAAATAATTATTGATAATCGAATTGATCCATAGGACCATAAGACACAAGAGTTTATTATCAATTTCGAAAAATAATTATTGATAATCGAATTGATCCATAAGACACAAGAGTTTGTTATCATTTTCGAAAATAATTATTGATAATCGAATTGATCCATAAGAGTCACCTTCGACAAAAGGGCGTTTCTTGAAATAAATAAATAAAAATAAACATTACTCAAATTTATAATTAAGAAAAAATAAATATCCTAAATTACATACTACTCAAATTTATAATTAAGAAAAATTAAATATCCTAAATTACCTTTAATCCTAAATTACCGTAACTTTTAAAATTACGCTTATACGAAAATCACTCTAAATAAAAATTGTAGAGTAGTATTAAAAAAGAAAACGAGGGTCAATAAAATAATCGCGCTCTCTCTCTCGTTATAGCGTAGAAGCTCCGCATTTGGTGTCTGAGCAAGATCTGCCCTTTTTTATCTCTCCTCCCGTCCCGTTGGTTTCTTCTCAAATACAGTAGCGTCATTTTCCAATCGCGTAAGATTTTTTATTCTGCCTTTGCAAATCTTAGCATGCACAAAATTAAAATTATCTGTGAGTATAATCTGCGGATCTCGATTACCATCGGTTTCTTCGATTTCGCGATGTGTTATGTTATTACCTGTGCCCTGTCGATCTGTTAATCGATCGATCGGCTTTGTAATGGATCGGCGTGCTGTTTTTTCCTTTCGTTGATTGAATTTGGACCACGTTCATCTTTTCTGTGTTTCATCTGTTTGATGATTTTCTGTAGATCATTCAAGGCCCTGATTATGAATGATTGTTGTGTCAATTTGTTCGTTTCTTGTTCTTGCATTCATTGTTTTGAAGTGTGAAAATTGATGATTCTCTACCTGTTAGGGAGGATTCTCATGTCAATTTAAATATAATTAATCATATACAACATTATCAAAGTTAGTATTTAGTTTGATGGTAAGGCCTTCTTGAATTATATTACCTGTTGTTTCTAGATGATAATCATTGCACACATTATCCCCATGGTTAAGCGCACATATGTTATTGAATTCGCTGAAATATTTTTTAAATATATTAAACTGATCTTTATGGTTGTTTGGAACCGACCATTTTAGTGTGATGAACCCGTCCCCTTCAAACTAAAATGCCTTCTTTTTGGTCCAAATGGCATCTTAAAATATTGTTCCCTAATTGGTAATTTTTGGGGATTCAGTTTTCCCATTTGGTTGCTATGTTTGCCAACATCCCTTTCAGTTTCGCTGCATACAGTTTTCTCTACCACTAAACAATATGTACTCTCTGAGAAAGCTCTGTCTGATTTTTTATATGGTTGCAACAGCCAAAAAAATGGGGCTGTCTTTCACCAAGCTTTTCAGCCGGCTTTTTGCCAAGAAGGAAATGCGAATTCTGATGGTAGGTCTCGATGCGGCTGGTAAGACCACTATTTTGTACAAGCTCAAGCTTGGAGAAATAGTGACGACCATTCCTACAATTGGTACGTTCATCTTGCTTCTTGCTCAATAGTATTATAGTCAGTTGTTCTTTTCTGTTTAGCTTGATATATATATATATATATAGTGTGTGTGTGTGTTGTGTGTGTGTGTGTGTGTGTGTGTGATTGTGCATTTACAAGTTACTATCGATTTTCTTTGCATAAGACATAAAAATAAACATACATGCTGGAAACATGGTTTAAAATTTTCACTATGAAAGTTTAGATCTATAAGGAAACATGAGAATTTGTGTATTTATGATTTATTTCATGTTTGATTTTCGAAATTTTATTGTCTCTTACTATTTACAATAAGATATAGCTTCACATTGTGTATTTATGATATATTTCATATTTGATTTTCGAAATTTAAATCTTGAGTTATAGACTTTAGTCCTCTGATTGTGATTTATATATCATCAAGTCCTGACATACATGATATTCCAGGTTTCAATGTGGAAACGGTGGAGTACAAGAACATTAGCTTCACTGTCTGGGATGTTGGGGGTCAGGACAAGGTATATGCACGAATTTATGTACCAAGTTTCATTAGTCCTTTAACACCCAGTATATGCTCAGAAAGTTAGCACCCATTGGACTTAGTTAGAAAGTAGGATTTTCATCAACCTAATTTATGTATATTGTAATCTGCGTCCATTTTTGTGAGCACCATAATGTGGATGGAGGCTCCTTTCCCCCCTCAACCTGTCTAAATATTACCGTGAACATGTTGATGTATTTTCGTTCTTCTGTAATTTCATCTATATTTTAGACCTCCAGAAGCCGCTTCTGACATTGTGTATTTTAATATACACTCACTCTCATCCAGATCCGACCATTGTGGAGGCATTACTTTCAGAACACTCAGGGGTTGATCTTTGTGGTTGATAGTAATGATAGGGATCGTGTTGTTGAGGCTAGGGATGAGCTGCACAGGATGTTAAATGAGGTAATCATATCTTTTGGATTATCCCTTTTCAACAATAATAATAAAAAAAATCGACAGATAATACTTGTGAATCTGTATATGTTCTTTTGGTACCCATGTAGGATGAACTGAGGGATGCAGTGCTTCTTGTCTTTGCGAACAAACAAGATCTTCCTAATGCCATGAATGCTGCTGAGATAACTGACAAGCTTGGACTACACTCTCTCCGTCAACGTCATTGGTACATATATATACCCTTTGTGACTAGTCTGTTAGTGTTTTGAAGGGGTGACTGAGTGCTGGATATTTTTAAGTGTGTGTGTGTGTGTATTCTCAACCACTTAATACCCTTGATCACCCCCTCACATACACATGTATATAAACTATCCATGTTTTTCAAACGTATAAATGCCTCTCATGGCACTTGGTGAGCAGGTATATCCAGAGCACGTGTGCTACCTCAGGGGAAGGGTTGTATGAGGGGCTCGACTGGCTCTCCAACAACATTGCTAACAAGGTACTGTATTAATGTCTGATTTTTGCTGCCTTTTAGTCGTTTTGTAAATAAACTCTACTAACTGCAAGTTTGTTCTGAGTCGTGCTCTGGTTATGGATGTCCACAGGCATAATAATAAGTGATGCTTGAAGAACATTATTAGGTATATCTCAATCCCTGTTGAAACGGAGGTTATCTTTCTTTTTCGAAAATTGTGGCTTTTGTTCAGATAGTAAAGACTATAGCATTTCCTTTAACAGTCAGTCATCTCCATTTGTGGAGATTTAGATTTGCTTTTGTAATTTCAGCACTTGGCACTGTCTTGTTGTGTTTCTTTTGCTGTTTTATTTTCTTTTATGATGGATGTTACTTGGAGCATGTCAGATCATTTTTTTTTTTCTCTAACTAGTAATTCATAACTCCCCTTTTCAAATAAAAGTATATACTTAGACAAGGATTATACTGTGTCTTTTATAATGAAAATGTCTTTTACAGATAAGTATATATTGTACGCCAAATTGAGATTGAAAGTGTGACCATTGAGAGTACCATAGTTGTTTTTATTGAAAAATTATGGGTTTTAAGAGAAAATGAAAAGTATTTTTTCAGAAACGAAATCGAATTAATGTGAATATAGATGTTTAGGGGTGGTTTTAAAATGAGTTCCTTGTTTTCATATTTCTCTTAACTAACAATCAAAATGTTTTCTTTCCAAAGACAAAATATTATAACTAACACAACAAATAGATTATAATTATATTAAATATGATTTCTGTTATAATATAAATTGTGCCTTTGTCACACTAATTTATCCTACAGTTTAATTAAAACAACAAAATCCATAATTTTGTAAATCTGGAAAAATTTGAAACCAAACATTACTTAAGTTTCTATTCAACCATATATACAGTATAATATGAACCAAACATTACTTAAGTTTCTATTCAATCATATATACAGTAGAATATGATTGTTAAAAAACAGTTACCATTTATTTATGAAAAGTTGAAATGTAAAATTTGTAATAATAAATATGTTTATTTGTTTCATACAAATTCAGTAATTCACATTCAACTTTTTTATTCTTATTTTAAAATATTTATTTTTATATATGATTTCAGTGTTCTTCCTTCACAATTCCACAAAATAATACTCCTACATAGAATAACTAAGTAACCACAGTGACCCTATGGTGTAATGTTTCTAGGAAGCTGCGCTGATGCCACGTGGCGCAATCTGGTTCAGTTTAGCCACACGTTTTTTACGCGGCATCCTGTGGGGCCTCACATCACCGTCCACCGACTGTGAGAAAAAACTCCTAATCCGACACGTGGCTACATGCATGAGATTTGGTCGGCGACGGTTACCGTTAGTTCAAGATAATTCTTACTACCAACTCTCCTTGACCTTGAAGAAAAGAGCAATTAGTACTCCCTCTAGTTGAGAACATATGTATTATTATTATTTTTTTAAATGGAAATTAAGAAAAATGTTATTTTTTAATTAAAATGTAAAAATTTTAATGTATTTTTAAATTGAAAAGTAAAATAGTTGTGAGCAGAATTTAAAAAATAAATAAATAAAGTATAAGTAATTTGTATTTTAAAATTAAAAAGTATGAATATTTATTTTTTTAGTGTGTATTAACTATTACTCTCTTCGACCATTAATAGATGTCATACTTTGCTAGATACAAAGTTTAAGAAAATTGTTATTTTTTAATTTTTTAATTAAAAAGTAAAGGTAAAATATATTTTAAAAGTGAAAAGTAAAGTAATTATGAGTAATGTTTAAAAAGTATGTGGAGTAAGGTAGAATAAAATTGTATATTAAAATAAAAAAATTAGAATAATTTTTTTTTTTTGGGTGTGTCAACTATTGTTGACACCCATAAAAGGAAAGTATGTCAAGTGTCTTTGGGCCGAGGGAGTATTAGACATCTCAAAAAGAAAAATAGTAAAAAAGAAGGAGAGTATAAGAAGGTATGTCAAGTGAAACTTTTATAAGAAGGAGATAATAAAATAAGTGAAATTATGTTTTTTTAAATATATTTTCATTTTATATTTTAATGGTGTGGTAAAAAAATTAAAAAAAAATAATGTATTTAATTATTAATATGAGTTTTTGTAATTATTACATTTGATTGGTTGTAAATTTTAAAGTGAAATAATTTAAAATAAAATTTTTAACTTTGAAATAAAGTGAGTGGTATTCTTTAATTAGCAGGTTAAATTGATTGGCACTACACCGCCCTTCAATCCTACAAAATGGTGGGAGTATGTACTAAAGCTAACAAGAGTTGACGAATGGGGTGAAACCCCTCCCATTATTTCCAAACAGAAAATTATAAAATCATCCAATGAATTAATTATATGATGGTGAATGGGTGATATAAAAAGTTAAGAAAGTGATATAAAAACGAAATTACGTCATTTCATTTTATTGTAATTATTTTATTGTCACACATACATTTTCCGTCTCACAATTTCATATATGAACAATGTTATATGTAATTTGTAGTATCTTTTGTGTATGGGTGTACGTATCCATCAGAGGAAGATGGAAGAAATGAAAAAACGAATAATCGAGGCTCGTGTTCAACACGATCTCCTTAAAACAAATTCGTACTTTACGGGTACGATTGTTTCCCAGGATACAACAATTATTAAGCAAAACATTTGCTTACGGCGAACCGAGATGTTGCCTGAATGATATCACCGGAGGGTCAAAGAAACGAAGATTACAAAAGAAAAACGAGAACGATTGTTCGGAAGATGTTTGTATAATCTCTTTTTCATCTTTGATTTTCTCGACGTTTCAAGTCATGTTTTTCGTGTTTTCTATGCAAATGTCGATTGCACTTATATAGAGATGTTGGAGTCGAATGTTCGTTGAATGTGGACGATTTGACTACACAAAACGTAACGTCTCACCATTCATACCACCCCACTAATGACCACTTAACCACCATTATCTCATCATTTAAAATTCAAAATGTAACTTATTATATTATAATAATAATATCATATTATTATTATTAAAATATTTTGTCAATAATTGACAAATACTTCATTAATTAGAAAAATAAAATACTAGCAAAAAATGTGTATAACCGGGTACTCCCCTATATTTACACTTTGCATATTTTATTTTTCTCACTTAGAACATAATTTCTTTTGAAATACTCTTCCAATTAGTTACACTTTTGAAAATTAATTTCTCATTCATACTACTCGAAATTGAGCGTATGAGATATCACATCGTAGCTCTCTACGAGACGCTCATTTCCAATAATCCCCCACATGAATGAAAATTATACAGACACCATAAAGAAAAAGCTTGGTGATATAACTCAACGTTAGAAACGTGCATAGAATAGGTAGGTGTTACCCTTTGAACCTTTCCTTGTGAAAGCATACTTATTTTACTAGTTAAATAGTAGACACAATGTCTTTGAACTATTCACCATTTGTGTAAACAATGGTATACTTCACTCACGTTCTTTCTAACAACTCTCAGTTTTCATAGTTATGTTCATTTTGGCCCTGAACATCTGCCTGGTTCTGTAAGAGTGTTTAAGAATATGTCTTACTATATTCTCTTCGAAGCGGCCCCACTTCTCTCTTACATATGTGATTTCATTTGAATCATTAATAGCCATATGCTAATCCTCACAACATATTACTGTAACATCTCTTAGGCAATGGACTTTCATGGAAATTAAATTCCCCCACATAACAGTGATAATGGAGTTAGACAATTAGGTTGTCCTTTTGAACCTAGTTCTTGGGATCTCCAGTCATATAGGTAAGGTTTTCCTTCGTCTCAACTCTCTTTCTTTAAGGCTTAAGTCCAATCCTTTAGATGACGACATTACTAACTCTCGATTTAACCATTTATTTGGTTAATTGACTGCGATATTATCTTTAGATCTTACATAGTCTATTGAGATAACTCCAGTTGAGAGTAGTTGTCATACATTGTGTTCTTCCATTTGCAAATAGACAATTACAATTAATACTAACTGGATACACATGTTTCTTCTACTTCGGATGTTCTTTTTAACTTCCGAATTTTTTTTATTGTACAAATAATTCATATTTCAATATTAATTTCTGAAATTACGTCTTCGACGTAAGATACCAACTTTTCGTGAAGTCGGTCTTAAACATTGATACTTCAGCAACTTCGTTCGCACACACTCAACTCTTGCTAGCTACGGATGTCGCTCGGTTTGTGTTATGTGTTCGAACTCAACAAGAGTAAAGTAAAGTGCTGAAGACAAAGTTATGTAATAGTTTCATTTCATTGATAAACAAAACTAACTGTTACACTTGTGGAGAAAGGTAGACAGAATGATCAAGAGTCGTATCCCAAGTGACGTAGCACTCCAACGAACTAATGATCTAGTACTATAACACCTAGAGCTAAATCACATAACTCTACTATCGGTGCACAGCACAAAGCAACTACCAAAACTCTTAAGGCAGAAGGCCGTAAACAACGATCGTCGATACTCAGATATCAGATTTCGTTCTCTCAAAATCGTTAAGTGACGTCTTGGAACTCCATGGCTATATATAGTAGTCCCGCACATGCGAGGTCTTGAAATGGAGCCATCTGATTGGCCACATGCTTGGCCTACATCATTTCTCCATGGATGACATCACTTTTGGAATCTTCGATTCTGGAATCTTGGAATCTTGAATCTTCGATTCTTGAATCTTCGACTCTTGAATCTTCGATTCTTAATTTCAGACTTCAACCTATCTTGACTCCATCGATCTCAATACTTCATCTTCAACTTCATCGTGGTGAACACTCGTCGTTGAACATTCAACATTTCATCGTTTTCATGGTCGTCGATAGTTGAAGTAGTAAATAGCACATCCATACATCTTCAACACTTGAACTAATATAGGCATCTCATTCACTTGTTGACGTTGAAGATAGGATGTAACACACCATGCATCAGTTGATGCATAAGGTGACATGGGTCGTGGCGTGCGACTCTAGTCGCACGGTATGGAGAGGCGAACTTATGCGACTCCTGTCGCATGATTCGGAGAAGGCAAGTTGTGCGACTCAAGTCGCAAGAAGCAGGGAATGCAGGCCGTGCGACTCCAGTCGCACACAGTGGAAGGTGAAGTCTGTGCGACTCCTGTCCCATGCGAATCTAGTCGCATGATGTTGGTTCTTTGTAGTTCTTGAAATGTGGATTCCATAGCATTTTAAATCAAGTCAATCAGAGCTCGTACGAAGGAGATATGACCAAAATCGACGGACTGCACATCAAATGGCAAGTTGTGCGACTCCAATCGCACGCAGTGGAAGGTGCAATGTGTGCGACTCCTGTCGCATGGTTTTGACATTACTTGTCATATAACACCTGAAACCAAAAACAAACAACAAACACATATGTTGTTGCCAAAACTAACATCTACAATCTCCCCCTTTTTGGCACAACTCATATGAGAGACAATGAGTACAAAGAGATCCAGCAAATTTCCCCCTCAAGAGATAAATCACCTGGAAACACAAACAAACAACAAACACATGTGTTGTTGACAAAACTAACATCTACAATTTCAAAAGTCTCATATTTACTTTTCATTAAGTAAATAATAATTGTGAGAATAAATTATTATTACCTCATTCATATTAAGAGCTCTTCAACAATTTTTTTTTTCTTTATACCACATTCATAACTCTATGAATTTCAATGTTTTTATTCAATTAATAATAATATAATAAATTTCACTATTTATTATATTCAAACAATACTTATATAATAAATTTCACTATTTATTATATTTGAATGATAGCAATAAGTTTTTACTTATTTTCCAATTTCAAAGGTAATATAATAAATTTCAATATTTATTATATTCAATCAGTAATAATATAATAAATCTTAATATTTATTATATTTTAATAGTAATAATAAGTTTTACTTATTTTACCACAATAATTATAGAATAATGATTCATCATTATCACATAAATAATAATAATCACCATATTATTATTTTATCACATAAAATAATAAAATATGCTTAAAATGCAAATTTTTATCATTTAATTATTTCAAAAGATATTTACATCAATATCTAGTGATTTCACATTTAAATCAAACTATTACAAAACATTCTCAATAATATTAGCTTGAAATAATTAGTTCACCATTGAACATTTCTTATATATCACTACATGTGACAATTTTTTTTTTCCCCGACTTCAACCACGACGTTGAATTTTTCTTCTTGGTTTATCACGATGATTAACCAAAAAATATCATCTAGTGTGGCGCACCAGCACTAGGTCCCGAAGGATACATGTTCGTTCACTCCGATCAATCAATCGAGTTTGAACCATCTCCGATCGTAAGCACAAATATTCATTTCAACCATCAAACTAATTTGTTTTAAGTTTGTAGTATCTCTTATGTATGGGTGTGTGTATCCATTAGAGGAAGATGGAAGTGTTGAAGTTGTTAATGTGTGAAGGCCACTTGTGAGTTGTCCCACATCGAATAATTGTGAGAGGGGAGTCTATGATATAAGCCTAGGGAGTTCTCCTACTTAACACCATATGATTTTGAGTTAGAATGAGGCTCTCTAGTGCATATTCGAGCTCCCGCTCTCGTGTGTGCGCTAGGCGTGGGACCGCACGTGAGCACCCCCATTTGAAATTTGACATGGTATCAGAGCGGGAGCTCGATCCTGTTTGTGAGTGGTTTGACCACCCTTTAACTAGGACTCACAAGTGGAGGGGGTGTGTTGAAGTTGTTAATATGTGAAGGCCACTTGTGAGTTGTCCCACATCGAATAATTGTGAGAGGGGAGTCTATGATATAAGCCTAGGGAGTTCTCCTACTTAGTACCATATGGTTTTGAGTTAGAATGAGACTCTCTAGTGCATATTCGAGCTCCCGCTCTCGTGTGTGCGCTAGGCGTGGGACCGCATGTTGGGGAATATACGCTTCTTAGGCCGGTATATCCCCGTCGATCGTCAAAGGGTAGGTTCGATTTGATAAATAAAGCGAAATAAAAAAGGGAAGACAAGAACTACGTTGTTCGGCCAATAATGCCTACTTCCACGACACCACACCCAATATTATTCGATAATAATATTCTCGTGTACAGGACCGGATCTCGATAGATCTCTTTTCGACTCACTATTTCGTGCTCTAGGTTTTCTATCTTGGTTACATAAAATAGGGGAGGAGGTCCTTATATAGATAGGAGGTCGAAACCCTAACTTAATTCCCAAGAAACCGAGGTCAAACGCGGTCAAACAATCCCGCTGGAGACGAAGCGCCCGCCTGGAGACGAAGCGCCCGCCCGCGTCGATCTTCAGCTCTCTGAAGATGGGACCAAGCGACCGCTTGGTCCCCTGGCGCTCGCCCGCGACGTGTGGCAGGCGCTCGCCTGCCCCCCAGGCGCCCGCCTGGCGCCTGCTGCGGTTCCTCCGTCTCGACTCGTCCCGTTTCTTCCGATTAGCTTGGTTTCACCTCTTCTCTTCTCCCCCCGATGCTTTAATCCGAACGAGGGTTGGACTCCCAACAATCACCCCCTCCAACCCGAGTGAGTAATTATTCCACCAACGCCCAAGTTGATTACCGGCATCTCGACACCACCGAAATATGAGTCTACAACACAGTCCACCATGTCAACCCACCCCCTCAACGAGTGTCTCGTATCCAAGCTCCATGAATACAACCAACGAGGCATCCCATGCATCCTCCAAACGCATTCATGCCTCCAACGCCCCCCACCGGGGCGTCACCCTTCAACAACTAGCAAGATTAGGAGATGATGTCGTGCGCGCCTCGACCCTCATCTCAATCTTCTGAACTTCCCGCTGAACCTTCTTCCATTGCATCCCGATCACCCTTTCCCTGTTGGAGCCGGCCCGCTCCTCATGCCCATGTGTTCGACAACGGTTGAAATCCCGTCCAGTCTTCATTGTATTACTCGACCCATGTCCGACACCAGTTCCTCGTGCCACCACACTACCCTCGAGCCTATACAAGCCGCCAACATTTCTTCCACGCAGAACCTCCCGGTTATCCTTAAACACCTTAATTTTCCCGCACTCGGCCTCGAACTTGCACCCCCTCTCGTCTAGCCTCCCGAGAGCAAGCAAATTCTTTCTTATGCTTGGCACGTGTTTTACTCCCGCAACCGTGACGCTCCTTCCACCCGGCAACCGAAACTCGACGATCCCTTCCCCGACTACCCGATTCCTTGAACCATTAGTCATTTGAACCGTCTCTCTTTCACATGCCTTGTACTCAGAAAATTGGGCTCGATCATGGCATATATGAAATGCACTCCCCGAATCGAGAATCCAATCTTTCCTCCTAGCGTCGTTTGCCTCTAACACTGCCAACGCGTCGTGAATATACTCGTGTTGAACCGCTGCTGCGTTTTCTTGTTGGTCTTTCTTCGCCTTCCACTTTGGACAATCCCTCTTCACATGACCTTCCTCGTCGCAATAATAGCATATGACCTTCTTCCTCGGCCTCTCTCGGTTTCCACCACCATTCCTCCGATTCCCGCTGTGACCACCACCCGTGTAAAATGCTTTCTCACCCTCTGGCTCACCTTCAACCTCCTTCTTCCTCGCCTCCTCATTAAATAGGGCATCCGTGACCATCGTCATGGTCATCTTCCCCTCCGGCGCGGAATTACTTAGGGAAACCACCAGAGTCTCCCAACTGTCGGGCAGGGAGCTAAGCAAAAGCAATGCCTGAATCTTGTCATCCAGATTCAAGCCCACCGCGATCATTTGGTTCACAACATCCTGGAACTCGCTCACATGGTCGGCCACCGGAACATCATGCCTTAGCTTAAGGTTCACAAGCCTCCTCATGAGAAACGCCTGATTCCTCGGTGACTTCGATTGGAACATCTTCTCCAACTTAGTCCACAGAGAATAGGCCTCCTTCTCCTCCGACACATACGTGTATACGGTCTGTCCAACGCACTGACGAACAAGGCACACCGCCTTCTTGTTCATTTGCCTCCACTTGTCTTCTTCGATGGTCGACGGTTTGACCCCCTTGCACTCGAACGGTATCTCGAGATCCCTTGTCGTGAGGTAATCCATCATACGCGACTTCCAAATTGAATAATTTGTCGCCGTAAGAACCATCATCTTCGACGTCATACTCTCCTCTGTTGCTCCTGCCATTGATCAATAATACCACCCCACAAGAAGCACAAGACAAATTCAACCAAGAAACAACCAAACACCGAAAAATAGAATCGATTCACCTGTTTAGTCCCTCTTTGTCTTCGCACCCCCGGATCTTCCTCGTATCTAGAACTTCGTCTGGATATGGAACTGCCTCCGGTAACCTTCGCCCTTTGAAATAACCTTCGCTCTGATACCAATTGTTGGGGAATATACGCTTCTTAGGCCGGTATATCCCCGTCGATCGTCAAAGGGTAGGTTCGATTTGATAAATAAAGCGTAATAAAAAAGGGAAGACAAGAATTACGTGGTTCGGCCAATAATGCCTACTTCCACGGACACCACACCCAATATTATTCGATAATAATATTCTCGTGTACAGGACCGGATCTCGATAGATCTCTTTTCGACTCACTATTTCGTGCTCTAGGTTTTCTATCTTGGTTACATAAAATAGGGGAGGAGGTCCTTATATAGATAGGAGGTCGAAACCCTAACTTAATCCCCAAGAAACCGAGGTCAAACGCGGTCAAACAATCCCGCTGGAGACGAAGCGCCCGCCTGGAGACGAAGCGCCCGCCCGCGTCGATCTTCAGCTCTCTGAAGATGGGACCAAGCGACCGCTTGGTCCCCTGGCGCTCGCCCGCGACGTGTGGCAGGCGCTCGCCTGCCCCCCAGGCGCCCGCCTGGCGCCTGCTGCGGTTCTTCCGTCTCGACTCGTCCCGTTTCTTCCGATTAGCTTGGTTTCACCTCTTCTCTTCTCCCCCCGATGCTTTAATCCGAACGAGGGTTGGACTCCCAACAATCACCCCCTCCAACCCGAGTGAGTAATTATTCCACCAACGCCCAAGTTGATTACCGGCATCTCGACACCACCGAAATATGAGTCTACAACACAGTCCACCATGTCAACCCACCCCCTCAACGAGTGTCTCGTATCCAAGCTCCATGAATACAACCAACGAGGCATCCCATGCATCCTCCAAACGCATCCATGCCTCCAACGCCCCCCACCGGGGCGTCACCCTTCAACAACTAGCAAGATTAGGAGATGATGTCGTGCACGCCTCGACCCTCATCTCAATCTTCTGAACTTCCCGCTGAACCTTCTTCCATTGCATCCCGATCACCCTTGCCCTGTTGGAGCCGGCCCGCTCCTCATGCCCATGTGTTCGACAACGGTTGAAATCCCGTCCAGTCTTCATTGTATTACTCGACCCATGTCCGACACCAGTTCCTCGTGCCACCACACTACCCTCGAGCCTATACAAGCCGCCAACATTTCTTCCACGCAGAACCTCCCGGTTATCCTTCAACACCTTAATTTTCCCGCACTCGGCCTCGAACTTGCACCCCCTCTCGTCTAGCCTCCCGAGAGCAAGCAAATTCTTTCTTATGCTTGACACGTGTTTTACTCCCGCAACCGTGACGCTCCTTCCACCCGGCAACCGAAACTCGACGATCCCTTCCCCGACTACCCGATTCCTTGAACCATTAGTCATTTGAACCGTCTCTCTTTCACATGCCTTGTACTCAGAAAATTGGGCTCGATCATGGCATATATGAAATGCACTCCCCGAATCGAGAATCCAATCTTTCCTCCTAGCGTCGTTTGCCAAGAAACCGAGGTCAAACGCGGTCAAACAATCCCGCTGGAGACGAAGCGCCCGCCTGGAGACGAAGCGCCCGCCCGCGTCGATCTTCAGCTCTCTGAAGATGGGACCAAGCGACCGCTTGGTCCCCTGGCGCTCGCCCGCGACGTGTGGCAGGCGCTCGCCTGCCCCCCAGGCGCCCGCCTGGCGCCTGCTGCGGTTCATCCGTCTCGACTCGTACCGTTTCTTCCGATTAGCTTGGTTTCACCTCTTCTCTTCTCCCCCCGATGCTTTAATCCGAACGAGGGTTGGACTCCCAACACCGCACGTAAGCACCCCCATTGGATTTCGACATGGTATCAGAGCGGGAGCTCGATCCTGTTTGTGAATTGCCGTTGGCTAGGACTCACAAGTGGAGGGGGTGTGTTGAAGTTGTTAATGTGTGAAGGCCACTTGTGAGTTGTCCCACATCGAATAATTGTGAGAGGGGAGTCTATGATATAAGCCTAGGGAGTTCTCCTACTTAACACCATATGGTTTTGAGTTAGAATGAGGCTCTCTAGTGCATATTCGAGCTCCCGCTCTCGTGTGTGCGCTAGGCGTGGGACCGCACGTGAGCACCCCCATTTGAAATTTGACAGGAAGAAATGAAAAAACGAATAATCGAGGCTCGTGTTCAACACGATTTCCTTAAAACAAATTCGTCCTCTACGGGTACGATTGTTTACCAGGATACAACAATTATTAAGCAAAACATTTGCTTACGGCGAACTGAGATGTTGCCTGAATGATATCACCGGAGGGTCAAAAAAACGAAGATTACAAAAGAAAAACGAGAGCGATTGCTCGGAAGATGTTTGTATAATCTCTTTTTCATCTTTGATTTTCTCGACGTTTCAAGTCATGTTTTTCGTGTTTTCTATGCAAATGTCGATTGCACTTATATAGAGATGTTGGAGTCGAAGGTTCGTTGAATATGGACGATTTGACTACACAAAATGTAACGTCTCACCATTCCTACCACCCCACTAATGGCCACTTAATTACCATTATTTCATCATTTAAAATTCAAAATGTAACTTATTATATTATAATAATAATATCATATTATTATTATTAAAATATTTTGTCAATAATTGACAAATACTTCATTAATTAGAAAAATAAAATACTAGCAAAAAATGTGTATAACCGGGTATTCCCCTATATTTACACTTTGCATATTTTATTTTTCTCACTTAGAACATAATTTTTTTTGGAATACTCTTCCAATTAGTTACACTTTTGAAAATTAATTTCTCATTCATATTACTCGAAATTGAGCGTACGAGATATCACATCGAAGCTCTCTACGAGACGCTCATTTCCAACATAACTTAACACGAAGATTAAAAAAATATTGTGTTATTAATTTTGACAAAAAAGTAGTAAATAAAAATATAATTTTAAATTAATAAAATAAATAGTTGAAATTAATATTTAAAAAAATAAGTGAAAAGGTAAAAATATACTCTTTACTTAGTACTCTTTCTTTCTGTCCCAATAAAAAGATGCAATAGAGAGAGTACATGATTGTCCGAAAAATATGTATGAACGAAAAAAATAATAAAAAAAGTGGATGCACAATGAAAAAATATTTAACTTATATATCTTTAAAAAAGTCAATTAAAAGTGTGATCACGTCATTTGGTGGGGCCAATGCTAAAATAAAGGGTCTTCTACCATATTCTACATCTCTAATACTTTTCCCTTCTCTCTCGCCACCGCCCGTAACCTCCCGAAGATTCTCAGCACCTGTAGGAGCCGTCCGATCATGTTTACCCCTCCACGCGTATGTACGCTCACGATTCACTTTAATAAATGTCTCCTTAACTCCCGTTGCCAAGCCTCATTGAATGAAACACGTGAGGATCCCATAATTATAATTTTAATTAAAAATTAACATTACTACTAGAATTAAAATTACTTGACTATTAAAGATACCCACGAAAAGTAAAACCAGAGAAAAAAACTCGATTCTCAGAAAAAAATTATGTTAAAAACCGCCACGAAAACTAAACTCGATTCTAATTTCTCATTGAAAATAAATTTATTACATAAAATGCAAATAAATTATATTATTTTAAAATACACGTAAATTATATTAAAATTTGAAAAATATTTAACAAAAAAATAAAGTTTATTCTAACATGCACGTAAATTATAAATTTGTTGTACCAATATTAATTAATTGAATCGAACTAATTGTACATGAATCGAATTATGTTAAAACCAATTAGCAAGATAATGAGAAAGAAAAACTCAGATTGGCATAAAAATAATGATCTAATTAGTAATAAAATCGAGTAATCTTATTTTTTTTTATTTTTTTAATCCCTGAAATGTTTGACAAATAGATTAAAAACTGAGAGAATTCAAATCTACTAGTGTATATTGCAACAAAAATATGTACAAATGGATGTATTTTGTACTCTTGTTCCATCAAGTTGAAACAACAATTTGTCATATAAATGTTTTATTTAAAATATCATAACATATGCAAGAAATTAAATATATTTAAAGACGGAGAAAACTACAAAATTGTCAAACTAACAGTCGACACGTTTTTTCCCATGCAATAGTATTTTATTCTTTCTCAAATCTCTATAAAGAGACCACACCCTCACTCCATATAGATCATCATCATCATATCCTCAAACACTCCAAAACAAACAAACAAACAAACAAACACAGCCTTCACTTTTAAACTGTACACTTTCAACATGGCTCCTCAGCTATTGAATTCTCCCTTGAACCGGGCCCGGTCCGGTTTATCCAAGGCCAGCAACCGTGCTTACGTCACCTTCTTAGCCGGCACCGGCGACTACGTGAAGGGCGTCGTGGGTCTCGCCAAAGGGCTAAGGAAGGTCAACTCCATTTACCCGCTCGTGGTGGCTGTGCTGCCGGACGTTCCGGCTGATCACCGCCGGATGCTGTTGGACCAAGGCTGCATAGTTCGTGAGATCCAGCCCGTTTACCCGCCCGAGAACCAAACCCAGTTCGCCATGGCTTACTACGTCATCAACTACTCCAAGCTTCGCATTTGGGAGGTAGAAACCAATTAATCTAAACATCTGAGAATTAATTTGATTTATATATAGTTCAATCGAAATAATTAAATTTATTATTTTTGTGCTCCACACATATATACAGTTCGTCGAGTACAGCAAGATGATCTACCTGGACGGGGACATCCAGGTGTACGACAACATCGACCACCTCTTCGACTTGCCCAACGGCCATCTCTACGCCGTGATGGATTGCTTCTGCGAGAAGACGTGGGCCCACACCCCGCAGTACCGGGTCGGGTACTGCCAGCAGTGCCCGGATCGCAACCCGTGGCCCAAACACATGGGCCCGAAGCCCGATCTCTACTTCAACGCCGGCATGTTTGTGTACGAGCCCAGCCTTCCGACTTACCACGAACTCCTGCGAAAAGTCAAGATCACCCCTCCGACTACGTTTGCAGAGCAGGATTTCCTCAACATGTTCTTCAAGGACAAGTACAAACCCATCCCCAACATTTACAACCTGGTGCTGGCCATGCTCTGGCGCCACCCGGAGAACGTGAAGCTCCAGGAGGTGAAGGTGGTGCATTACTGTGCGGCAGGGTCCAAGCCATGGAGGTTCACCGGAGAAGAGGAGAACATGGATAGGGAAGACATCAAGATGCTGGTCAACAGCTGGAAGGCTATTTACCACGACAAAACACTCGATTTCAAACCCAATGTCATCGCCACCCCCGACAACCCACAGACGGAGGCAGCGCTCACGGAGGTCGGCGCTGTTCAGTTTATCGCCGCCCCTTCAGCTGCTTGACCTGTGTTCATTTTTTTTTTTTTCGCTTTTTCAAATTGTTTGGATATTAGAATAATAGGAGCTTTCAGAATTGTTTTTTCTTGGTTGTGAATTGTTCAAATTGAGTGACTTATTGTACTTGTGATTGTATTTTTATTGTAATGAATTGTAAATTATAGAGTAATGCTTGCTTTTGATGATCTCAAACAGATAAAAATATAAACTCTGATTATGATATTTTCAAAAACTACTAAATCTCAAATGAATGAACTTGTTAAAAATGGGAGTTACTTGTTGTAAGGTTTTTTCTCCACTGCAATCGGAAGCGAATCAAGTGATCATCTTCCAGAGCTGCTGATGCGTCTAACAGTGTCTTGAGGGGCAAAGGCTCCCACTTTGCAAGAAACTTATTAAAGCCTTCCACGATGACGTGGTCGAGGCGGGGCAAGCTAGAAGTGTAATATCCCCAGCAGTTTTCGTTGGTTACTTCCAGCATCAGAGCCCTGCATAGGAGATTTATATGGGTGTTGTCAGCTTTCCAGCTATATCCTCTGCGCCGCAATTCCTCCCAGCGATGAGTTATGAACTTAGGCTCAACACTACTGAACAAAAAATTCAAGGCATTGCACTCTCCTGCTATGTAGATCATGTGTATATCCATCTTCAAACTATCAACCACCACAGGCTCTTGCAGAGGATAATCGGACGTTTGTTCAATCACTTTGCCCGTTGCCGACTTGATTTGAAGGGAGAGGGAAACCTTGGACATACTCAATCTTTTCAGAAACCCTTCCAACACAAGGAACCACAAAGTGCTAAATTGGACTCCGGTGTGGGCGATGGATATATCGGAATCCCAATCCTTGGAAGCTGTTTCGAAAGTCAGGGCAGGCAAGGCATCGGTAAAACCAGAGAATGCGAATCTACGAATACTCGGAACATTGAGGTCGACAAACTTTAAAATGTTGCAATCTAAGGTCAGACAGTCGAGCGAGGTGATCGAAATATATATCGGCTTTCTCGAAAAGCATCGATTAAGGGTCAAAACCTTCAGGCAAGGGAAATTGGAGGAAGAGCTATCGGAGAACAGAGGATCAATGTCCAACCACTCCAAACACAACGACTTCAGATTACGAAACTCGACTGCGTTGATAGTGACGGGCGTGACAGGGTAACCTAAGTACAGGCATACGGATAACGACAATTCCGTCGCGCCCAATTTCATGGCCTTCAGAGTCAATTCGTCGGCGAGCTCGCGGCTACTGATTTGCCTGCGGTCCATGGATAACCTGAAGCTCTTGATAATGAGGTTCAAATCCTCGTACCTTTGGATCCTCTTCTTCGCGGATTCGAGGAACCTCGCGACGTTGCAGTAGCTTCTGTAGTGACGACCGTAATGGCGCTGGTCGAGATCGAGGTCGGGAATTGTTGACCAGGCGAGGTGCCATGATTTGGAGAGGACGGATGTTTGAGCGGCGTCTTTCCCGCTCATAAAGGATAATATGTTTTGAATCACGGCTTCTGGCAATCGGGAACCGCCATTGGAGGCTCTGCGTTTTTCCATGGGGATTGCAACAAAACCCTAGATTATTAGAAGCGGTTGGGACTTGGGGGTGGGAAACTACTAAAAATAATTAATTACACCAATTTTATTTTTACTTAATACTATATGTACATTAAAATAATTAAATAATTGAATTCGTGTTTTATACTCTGAAAATAATTTACTGAGTATTTACTACCAGTAATTTGGTACAACATTCCACTGAAATGAGAAGCGAATCAAGTGATCATCATCTAGCTTTGCAAGTGCCTGTTCAAAGTCGAACTGTTCAAAGCCTTCGACGATGACTGTGGTCGAACCTAGACTTGTAAATTCCGCAGCAGTTTCCTTTGGTAACGTTCAGCATCAGAGCCTTGCATAGGAGATTTATGTAGTTGTTGTCGACGTTATAGCTATATCCTCTGCGATGCAAATCACCCCAACGTTGAGTTATGAACTTAGGCTCAACACTCTTAACTAAACATTTGAAAAAATCACACCCTCTTTTATGTAGCTCAAATGCATATCCATCTTCAAATTATCCACAGCTATTATCCACAGCTGCGGCAGGTTTAAGCAAATCAGCCCGAGTGTAAATGAATGCGACTATTGAACTCGTCGGCTGCATTTCAATGGAGAGAGAAACTTTTGACATACTCAATGGATTGGGATTAATTCAATATTAATAGCTGAATTTCTTGATCTCGTTTTTCTTCATTTGGATTGAATTCGGAGAATGACAAATCCGTTTCCCACACTATTTGACTCTGAAAATCGAATTGGAGGAGTTACCGACATCGTCAGAATAGCAGCTGGATAACCTCTACCGGATTACCAACCGCTGAGCTGTTGCATGGTATAATCCATATCTTTTTTTTTTACAATTTATTCATCAGACAAAGAAGTAGTTGCAGCACTTTTTTAACATTAGATAGTGATAAAACATAAAAAAGATCACATTGATTAAAAAACTTCAGTAAACCTTACAAATTATTACAATGATTTAGTCATTTTGATGATCTCAAACAAAGAAGTAGTTGCAGCACTTTTTTAACACTCCAGAAAAAAGTTCAAACCTTTTCATTTTAAGAACAAATCATATGTAGGCTCTCAAATCCAATGAAACGAGAAGCGAATCAAGTGATCATCTTCTAGAGCAGCTGATCCGTCCAACAATGTCTTGAGAGGCAAAGGCTGCCACATTGCAAGAGCCTCTTCAAAGCCTTCCACGATGACGTGGTCGAGGCGAGGCAAGCTAGACGTGTAAATTCCGAGGCAGTTTTCTTTGGTTAATTCCAGCATCAGATCCTTGCATAGGAGATTTATGTAGTTGTTGTCGTCGAGGTACAGGCTATTTCGTATGCGATGCAAATCACCCCAGCATTGAGTTATGAACTTAGGCTCAACACTACTGAATAAACATTTGAAAAGATCACACCCTCCTGCTATGTAACTCAAATGAATATCCATCTTCAAATTATCCACCACAGCAGCAGGTTTAAGCGAATCAGCTCGAACGTAAGTGAATGCGACTATTTTGGTCTCGGACCTCATTTCGAGGGAGAGAGAAACCTTCGACTTACACAATCTTTCCAGAAACGCTTCCAAATTTAGGATCAACGAACTGAAAAATATGGTTTTATCAGTGTGCGAAATGTATACATCGGAATCCCAATCCATCGAGGCTCTTTTGAAAGTCAGGGAAGGCAAGCAACTAATCAGACCAGAGAACGTGAATCTACGGATACTGGGAACATCAAGCTGGACGTGCCATATCCTATTGCATTCGAAGGTCAGAGATTCGAGCGAGGTGCTGGAAATATGTAGTATCTGTTTTCGATCCATCGAAGAGCATCGAGCGAGGGTCAGAACCTTCAGGCAAGGGAAATCGAACGAAGAGCCCTCCGAGAACAGAGAACCAACGTCCAACCCGTCGAAACACAACGACTTCAGATTACGAAACTCAACGGCGTTGATAGTGACGGGCGAGGTGGATTTGCCTGAGTGCAGGCACATGGACAACGACAATTCGGTCGCGCCCAATTTCAGGGCTCTGAGAGTCAATTCGTCGGCGAGCTCAGAGCTAATACTAAGGCTGCGGTCCATGGATAAGCTGAAGCTATTGATAATGAGGTTTGAATCCTCGTACCTGTGGATCCTCTTCGTCGCGGATTCGAGAAACCTCGCGACGTCGCAGTTGTTTCCGTAGAGGCGCTGGTCGAGATCGAGGTTGGGAATGGTTGACCAGGCGAGGTGCCATGATTTGGAGAGGACGGATGTCTGAGCCGCGTCCTTCACGCTCATCAAAGATTGTATGTTTTGAATCACGGCTGCGGGCAGTTGGGAACCGCCATTGGAGGCTCTGCGATTCTCCATAGAGATGGAAGTGAAAACCCTAACCCTAGATTATTCGATGCGTTTGGGGGTGTGGAGAATGACACACTTTCCTTGTGACACCTTTTGTTCTTTCTCATTTGAAAACACTATACACTATACAGTACTACTATATCTTTATATTTTCATTTACTATTTTAAACATTAAACTCAACAATTAATTTTATTATTGTTTTACATTAATATTATTTATTTTTTAACTAATTACTTCTTCCTTTCTTTTAATGCATACTTTTTTTTGTTATTTTTTAAAACAGTAAATGGAATACTTTTTCACAATTTTATGTTAATACACATTTATTACCTGAACACTACTTTTTCAACTACTTGCACATTAATACACTTTATATTATGTACTCTAAGGCCGTGTTTGGTACATCATACAAATTATCGGATAGATAAATTAACCGGGTCTATTAATCTTAACTTGGTTAGATAGGATACATATTCTCTTGTTTGGTTCACTTTGGAGCTCTTCCAAAAATAAATTACTGTTCAAAAAATTATTATAAAAAATATCCTCTTTTTATTTTTTACACAGCAAACCCATGAAAAAGCTTCTACCCCACTTTCACCTTCCACCTCCACTTTCACCTTTGCAAACCCATGAGAAAGCTTCTACCCCCACTTTCACTTTCCACCTCCACTTTCACCTTTGCATAACGCCTTCGATGTTGTCGCCGCTGCTGCCGTTGTTATCTTCCCACGCCGCACGAAGCCCTCTTTGACATTCTCAATCGCCTCTCTATCCACGATTTCTACGAATCCGGCGTCTTGTCCTTTGTCTACAAATTGCGGGCCACCATAAGCCACCAAAAAACGATTTGAATGAAAACTTGACATTTAAAATTGAAGATGCGATGAAAAGGAGAGAATTGAATCTGAATAAATTTGCGTTGCTTGGAATTAGGTTAAACTGAAACCCCACAATTATTTTTTAGCTTTAAATTCTTGAAGGGTAAAATCGTAGTTTCATAATGAATATTAATTCCTGTTCAAACAAGATTCATTATCGACCACATTTGGGCTGATATCTCCTTTGAAGGTGAACAGGAAATAGAAGCGGGCCTACTATCTAACATGGACCCAAACATACATTACCAAACATGATATAAAAATGTTAACTAAACTATCTTTGAGTTAACAGGGCTACCAAACAGGCCCTAAAGTTCAAATTCTTTTTGTATAGTGTTAATAGATAGAAAGAATAATTAATTACTTAAACAAAAATATTTATTATATTTGTAATTTTTATTACCCTAATGTCATATGGACACTGAGTTTAAGAAAATTTTTATTTTTTAATTTTTTGATTAAAAAGTAAAGAGTAAAAATATATTTTTAAAATTAAAAGTAAAGTAGTTGTGATTAAAATTTAAAAAGTAAGCTAGACAAAGTATAATAAAATTGTATATTAAATTGAAAAAGTTAGAATAATTATTTTCTTTTTTTGGTGTGTCAACTATTGTTGGACACTCGAAATTATGTCAAAGTGTCTTTGGACAAAAATACAAAAATATTTTTTCTTAATCTATATATAAAAATTTATTTATGCCTTATTTATGGGAACATTAAAGAATTCGAAAGAGTAGCATATATATATTCTCAATATACATAATTATATATAGTATTTCAATTGGATTTCTTATAATTATCATATACTCCGTATATAGTATTTCAATTGGATTAATTAATTAAACAATCTGTTTTTCGGATCGAGCGATACGAGTTCGGGCTGACACGACCCGACGGGCCCCGGCCCCGTGCTTCCATAGTAAACCGTTGAATTTTCTACGACTCGTTTAATCTCGTTATTTCTCCTTTTCAATTGAATTTTAAGTCAGCTGCACAATATTTAAATAGCAAGAAATAAAGAATAATAAATAAATAAATAATATTAAAAGAGACGTGTAGATTATTGAGAGGCCCGCGAATACGAAATACGTCTCATTCTCTCTACAGAGTTCACGTTACAGAACGATGCGTTATTTTCCTACCAATAAATTCGGAGAATCGTTTCCCACACTATTTGACTCTGAAAATCCAATTGGAGGAGCTACCGACGTCGTCCGAATCTCAGCTGGATAACCTCTACAGGAATACCAACCGCCGCCGTTGCCTGGTATATTCCATATCTTTTTTTTTTCAATTTATTCATCAGTTTTTATTTAACGAGATTATATTATAATTTGTTGTTGTATTAGTATTAATTGATCTTCGATTAAGGAATTTTACGAGGAATTTTGTTCTGTTAATGAATTCAGCTGCTTTTGGATTTGGGGATTTTTGATGGCGGATAGAGTCCAAAGGTTACTGATTGAGGTTCTAACGGAGCCTCAAAAGGGGGGAGAGTCGGTGCTAGGGAGCATAAAGATTGCAGTTCTTCCGATCGCAAAGGTTTTCACTATCTGTTTCCTGGGCTTCCTCATGGCCTCCAAGTTCGTCAACATTTTGCCTGCTAATGGGCGAAAGCAGTTAAATGGGGTGAGCAACTCGGCATGATATTTGGGTTTAAAATTCTCGTGTCGATATTGGTTTGTTTGACTCGTGTATGATTCGATGCAGCTGGTCTTCACACTCCTGCTGCCATGTTTGATATTTTCTCAACTCGGGCAAGCTATAACTTTCCAAAATATGATAGAATGGTGAGGATCGCAAACTATGTGTGCTCGTGTAAAGAAAAACATACTTACCACTTTAAGCTGACGTTCTCTCGTGGCAGGTGGTTCATTCCTTTCAATGTTGTTCTTGCCACCATATCAGGCTCTATTATAGGCTTTATTGTGGCAACCATTGTCCGTCCTCCTTATCCGTACTTCAAGTTTACGATTATACAAATTGGAATAGGTAAAGTTAATCTCTACGATATAGGCATGTCCGTTTCTTTTCATATCCGTACTTGTGTTGATGATGGGTTTCCGTTTTATCATCAATGCTCTAGCCATTTTAATAATATGTTTCATCTAATAGGGAATATTGGGAATGTGCCACTTGTCTTGATTGCGGCTTTGTGTCGAGATAAATCAAATCCTTTTGGGGATAAATGTACTCAAAATGGAAATGCCTACATCTCATTTGGCCAATGGGTAAGTTGTTCACTATTTATGAAAGATCTCTGAACCACTGCAACTCATTCTGTTGAATTATCGTACCTAATTTCTATGTTTAGAAAGTCAAACAGTTTAGAGCTAGTTCAATCATTTTCCTTCTACTTGTGTTTTCCTTTTGTACTAGTGTACTACACATTCTTTTACAGTAGAACTAGAAAATAACTCTGGCTGTGTAGCTTGGAACCGTATTTTGTAAGACATGCTTTTTTTTCATACTATGCTCTTTTAGGTTTAATGTTTCATTCAAATAACTGTGTTGATATGTAAAAATATATGCGTGAAATTTAGTATGCAAACAAATTATATCAATGTACGCTCACATCATTAGCGGAAAGTCACAGATGCACAATTAGTTAGGCGACGTTTTTTATATACTGCTATTGACCTCTCTGCGTAGTGGATTGTTTAACCCATTCGGCATTTATAGGAATTTAACAATTTCTTATTGCATAGGTTGGTGCAATTGTCCTGTATACCTATGTTTTTCACATGCTTGCTCCTCCTCCTGGTGGAACCTTTGATGTTGAAGAAAGGAATCTTCCCGTTAAGGCTCCTAATTTGCTTGATGTTGAGGAAGGGAATCTGCCTGACAAGACTTCTTCAGGAAATCACGACCTAGCCAATGATAATTTTCCCGAGCGAACTCCTCTGCTTGAGGTCGAGGATGTCCCTTCTCAGTCAAGTGCCTTGAAGAAAAATACGGTGAGAACCTAGCTTATATTTATATTCGACACACAATGTTATTAGGTCTATTTCATTATTAAATAATACTGTATGAAACAAGGATTCTGTATTTAATTTGATTGGTTGGTTCTTTAATCATACACTCACTTCTTTGCTCTTGCTGTCTTCTCAAGCAGGTCAAAGATTTTCTGAAATTTATTTATGAGAAATTGAAGCTTAAACAAATCATTCAACCTCCAATTATTGCATCTGTAAGTTTTAGTCTATTTCAACATTCTCTCACAACAAAGATATTTTGCTCTGATAATTTATTCCGAAGGTTTACCCGCCTTAGTTATTAATTTCACTATTTTCACAGATCCTTGCCATAGTTATGGGATGTGTTCCTTTTTTGAGGAAATTAATCTTCACTTCAGATTCTCCTCTCTATTTTTTCACAGACAGCTGCTTGATTCTTGGGTACGTTCTTCCTTTCCATAATGATTACTTTTGTTATTTCATCGTGAGTCTTCTCTATCATATCTTACTGTTTTGGCAACTATGTGGGTAAGAACTAAGAAATCCATCTATGCTTGGAAATAGAAGAATATTATTTTCCATACTTGATTATTATTATCTGGATTCAGGTCATGTGGCCTTGATTTCGTACACATAGATTAAAAATAACAATCGATGTTGCTTAACTTGTGTATTGATTTGATTATTTGACTTGTGATTATTTCCTAACAAAATAGTTCATTTCTTCATTAGGGATGCAATGATCCCATGCATATTGTTGGCTTTAGGGGGAAACCTCGTGGATGGTAAGTTTCAGTACTTCACTACTATTAATTCATCAAAGAACTTGCTACTAACACTAATAATAATAAACGCAGGGCCAGGACCCGGGAGTTCAAAAATTGGTGCGCGAACAACTGCAGCAATTATTTTTGGACGACTTGTGATGGTCCCTATAACAGGACTAGGCATTGTAATGTTGGCTGATAAGCTAGGGTTTCTACCTCCAGACGATAAAATGTTTCGGTTTGTGCTCCTACTCCAGCACACCATGCCTACTTCCGTGCTTTCAGGTAATTCTTCTTTTTTCCAATCCCTACAAATTTTTCTATGCATCGTAAGCTTAAGCGTTGTGGTACTGAGTACGGGTGAAGTTGTTGTTGACATTGATGCTGCCATATTTACAGGTGCCGTTGCCAGTCTACGCGGATGTGGGAAGGAATCAGCAGCCGTCTTGTTCTGGGTTCATATTTTTGCTATTTTCTCCATGGCTGGATGGATTATTCTTTATCTCAATATACTATTTTGATGGAGTAACATATTCAAGAGCTTATTCTTCTTAACCAACATTGCCAAGCAAGAAAAGGTATTTTTTTTGTTGCTGATTCGAGCTTGGGTGCTCCGACAGTGAGGGTTGTTAGTACGATATTTGGAGTACATATGTTACATAGTATATCTATAATATGTACATAGTTGTATATGTTTGTTAGAGTTGAACAAATCCGATTACAGTAATTGTCTTGCTGCATTAATTCTTGGTTATGAACTTGTGTGTTGGTGTAAATAAGGCCTGCGTGTGTGTTACTTGGTGTAAATAAGGCCTGCGTGTACGATGATGAATCATGACTGGCCTCAGCCTCTTGTTTAAAAAAAACACCATTTCCATTTGCCATATCCAGTTTGAAAAGACTGTTTTGCCCCAATCATGTGAGGTAGCAATCATAACAAGTTGGAATATTAACAAGAAACCAAACTAAATGTGATCAGAACATAAAAATGTATTCCTAGAAAGGTTTTCCATTACTATATTTTTCCAACTTCCCATGTGCATCAAGATGGCTTCAGAAATCAAAAGTTACACCTACACAGTGATGTGTCCATGCAATCAAGCTAAATCGATTAACAGATACAATGATCACTAGACACATAGATTTTAACTGATTCAAACGATTTCTCAGGTAGCATTCCTCTCATATGTATATGTCAATCTTCAAACGACGCTAAATGCAGATTGAATCGTGGATGTGAACCGAGACGTAATGGCCTGGGTCGCGAATGCTTGGACCTGCTTCTTAGCATCTGGGACAAAGAAAAAACAATTTATTCCTCCATCAGACGAACCATACAAACACATTTTATTATTACTATTATCTATCATTATTAAAAATAGTACAATAATAATAATAACTCGCATGGTATTTGAAAATTCAAAAGCCGATGTCTGAGGGCTATAAGAACAAAGTAAGCTACAAAATAAAAATATAACCATAATGATATAAGAATTCAAATAAACCAAGGTCAGCAACAGCATTTTGCAACTGAAATGTTGAATTAATGTTAATAAAAGAACATGAGCCTCATCTAGCTTGCTCCGTTTAGAAGAAAACAAACCGAAGTTGAGTCTGCTACTACACTAGAACTATCAAAATTATCTTTCAAGTATAATTTATACATTTAGAAAGGGATTTATATATAATAATCAACTCATACTGTGCACGAAAGACCTCCAGTTATGCAGGAACTATTAAGTTTTACAATATCACTTAACGCCACAATTCTGTAATGCGTATTGTTTCGAAAATGTAATTTGGTCACAACTAAAGTAAAACCGTAATTGCAGTGATCTGCTCTGGATTACTGACAATTGCCAATGATCATTGTAAATACAACCAATGGAAAAATCCGAACATACCTTTGCGGCACTTGGTAAATCCAACAATATTGGCAATGCTGAGGGTCAAACAGACACCAACAACAAGGAGATAATCAGCTTGGAACCTTATGAGAGAGAATATAGCAAAAAAGATCCACGCAACCGCCTACAAATAAGGCAACCCTTTATGACAAGAATTTAAGATAACACAGACAAGGCAAAATATATTTGTTTTATTTGTTAGAATTTTTTATCAAATGAGTAAACCCAGGCACGAAGAAAATAAAAGGAACTTTGAATTTCATTTGTATTAAATTAAGGGGATCTTGGCAATAAAGGTCAATATTTGGCAATTGTATGGCAAATAATCCAGCCATTTGTTTCATCCAAATTAAGCATAAAAGACAAAATTAGCCTTATTAATCAGATGAGAATTGAAAATGTATGTGAGAATTGAGTCGAATGGGAGGGGAATATAGTATAATTTACTCAGGAATTTACGAAAGTACAAGCAGGTGAGGAATTATCTACCAAGGAATTTATTTTATTGGAGTTTGAGGTGAATGATATTGCGGGAGATGACTAAATGACAATCATCCCTAAATTTAATCCTTACTATTATCATTTGCAATAAGCCCCATTTGTTCAGTTTAGTTTTAATTAAGTGTCTCCTTCAAGAATATTAAAACCAAAAACTTTTACTCACAGTAATGTATAAGGTCCACCAGAACAACCATGAATCCTTCTTGTTCATCCGAGCCAGTGACTGAGCAAGAATATAAGGACATAAATAAATATAAGGAAAAAGAATTAAGATTTAGATGCACCCAAGGCTCTAAAATCCTCACCTCTTGGTCAAGGCATTCAAATTTCCACACGCTTTCACCCTCATCGTTTATTTCGTTCCACCACCTCAGACCAACTAATATGCGTCCACTCACATTCTTGACTACCCAAAAGTCAAGGGCAGATAGAAGTACAGTGACCACAAAGATGATTACGAAACTGTCAACAAAGAGAGCTGAAAGAATGTAAAATGCCAAGGCAGCAGCCTGTCATGCATAAATCAATAGAATGTCAAATATATATACAGAAAAAAATACCAACAGCATAGTATCAAACAAGAAGAGAAAAAAAATACATGCACCAGACCTTGAAAACCACATGGAAGAAGCATATCTGTGGATTAGCATAGTTTTCCTCAGCAGACTGCACAGGCGAAAAAAAAAGGCTGAGATTAATCTGTACAACTTTTCATTTGCTAGATTATTTAGTAGTCACCTGGAAAGGAAGGGGGAGAATGGAGAAAATATATAACACATGAGTTCAATTGAATTATTTATCTACAAAAATCAGGGTAATATGCATAAACCAAGATTCTATATGTATTGACATGAATGTAATAAGTACGAATTTCGGAGCCGAACTAGTAGGTTTCCTTGTTGCGACATTTATGGTGTTAGTCTTCGCATTTTACGTCAAAGCACGATTTCGAGTCTTGTCAATTCTAGATGGTTATGTTGGTTATTATATACTACAAAGAAATTGTGTCTATTGCTTGTCATAGAGGGAGTATATATTTTTTTTTCAATTTGACCAGCCATTCATCCATTCTACCTTTTTTGTTTGTTAGGGTACTAAGCATAACAGAAAAAAGGTTGATGAGATAGCACCGGGGAGAGTTGAAATCTTTATAAAGTTACACCGATAACCAATTTTATCTTTCATAATTTGAAAGCCTCGAATAATGCTTCAATGTGTGAGTTAAGCCATTAGCAATTCAACCTTAAAAGATACTACTACATGCCATGGCTCAGTAAATCCCCTCAAACACGGGCTGCAGCATCCGGCATTGGTTGAAAATCGGTCTTTCACGAATAAAATAACTAGAGATCCTTCAATTTCTACTGCATCGAAATATAGATCACACTATCTAATCTCTTCATCGAAAAGGGCAAAATGAGCTAACCCTAATTTCTATTTCATCAAAAACTTCGGAAGACCGATTCAGTCAGAAAAATATAATGAAAAATCAAATAAATTCTTTTGAGTTGTTGCATATATCGGATCTTCAAATTCAACCATCAGAGTATTTCTATAAAACAACAACAACAACAACAACAACAACAAAAAAAAAGACTTACTGGGTTCAGATCCATCTTCGCCGAAATTTTTAATCGGTTTCCTTCGATTTTCAGCTTCTTGAAGTATGATTGCAAGTATCTTTTTTCTCTCCGACGATTTATCTTCTTTTTTTTCCTTAGTTTTTGTAATTGCAGAGGACACCCCCGAAAGGTAAGCAAATTGTGCAATTACCTCAATGGTCAACAACTCAAGTCTCAACTCTCAAGACTCAACTACAGTAGCTGGGCGGTTCGGCCCGTGACCCGTCAAACCCAAATGTCGGGCTCATACTCTAAATACAAATATAGTAAACCTTTATAAATTAATACTCGATAAAATTTTATCAATTTAAAGAGTGATAAATTAATATTTTATTAATTAAAAGAGAGAATTTTAAAATTCATTAAATTTAAATATATTTACTTAAAATAATTAAATTAAGATTCATTTATCAACTTTATTGCAACTAATTATTATATATATTATTATAAATTCAATGTATAATGTTAACTATTATATTCATAAAAGTAAATGAATTTATAATATCAAATTATGTTTTCTCAATCATCTAAAATGTATCACATAATCATCAATAAATAATTAAATGCATAAGATATTATGTGAATATAAAAGTGACGCATTAAAAATATTACAAAAATCACTTGATGAAAAATATTCTTTAATATTAGTCAAGGTACATTAATATCAAACACTCTAAATAAATCACTAACTTTGAGAGTATTGATGAGAACTAATATTTATAATTGTAATATTTATAAATTATTAATTTAACATTTTGATGGGACCTTATACATATTAAGGGTTTTTAAAAAAAATTATTATTATATTATCTTATCGTTTATTTTTTACAAAAGCCCAAGTCGGGATCGGAGAATTTTATTATTTTAAAGAGATTATTAATTTATCGAATATTAATTTATAGAGATTTTACGGTATTTTGTTTATTTTTTTTTTAATTTTATTACGGTATAATTTAATTCATCATAACAATTTAAACTCCACATATGGTATACAATATACAAACTTATAGAGTTGTCCAACAGTTTTGTCAAATATATTAATAAATAATTAATATATTTATCTTGGTATTCAACTATTCATGAAAATGATCAATCGGAATTCGGAACAAACAAGTCGGGTGACTCGGGTCGGGTATGCCCGAGTTTAATTACAGAGCAAACACACGCGCGAAGACGACGACAGTTTTTCGCTTTGGCTATTTTTAATTAAAGTCACGTCCTCCCCTAATCTCACGAACAAAAAAATATCTCGTCGTCTTCTTCTCCACGAAATCTAACAAGCCCCTATTCCATTTTATCCATCAATCCAGCCAGTGGATTTAAACCAGCGATTAATCCTCGCTCTCGCATCCGATTTCTTTTCCCTCAAATATAGATACGCACAACTAAATCTTTATTTGTACCGTTTCCATTTTCTTCTTCTGCATATTATCGATTGATTTAATTCTGAAAGTAAAAATAAAAATGAATTGCATCAGATTCATGAACATGAAGCAGAGTTGTAGATTCTTGCTGCGCACCCCCGCTTTCTCTAATTTGCATCCCAGCGCCCACAATTTCAGCGGGATCTCGTTTTCGCCCCGTTCTTCCGTCTTCAAATCCATTCCGAACCAACCCCGGAAGCCCTATTCCGGGACCTGGGGCCAATCGAGGATCCTGCCCACCCGCAGCAAATCCCATTACGCGTCTGCCAGTCTTTCGTCAGACGTCAGGAACTACTCGTCTTTCGTGGAGTCCCGAGCGAACGACAAAAACTTCGAAAGGGTTTACGTGCAGGGCGGGCTTAAGCCCGAGGTGGTGGAGAAGAAGAAGGAGGGGGGTGTTGAGAATGGTGACAGTTTGGAAGAAGGTGTTAAGGTCGGTAGAGAGGAGACCGAGGTCGAAAAAGAGGCATGGAGGTTGTTGAGGGATGCTGTGGTCAGTTATTGCGGCAGCCCGGTGGGGACGCTTGCTGCAAATGATCCCAACGATAAGCTTCCCCTGAACTATGATCAGGTGTTTATTAGGGATTTCGTTCCCTCGGCATTCGCGTTTTTGCTCAAGGGAGAGGGGGATATTGTGAAGAATTTCCTGCTCCATACCCTGCAGTTGCAGGTAATATATTGTGTGTGTGTGTGTCGTTATTAATTTGATTTCAATCTTGCAGATGATGTTCATGTATGGTTAAGGGGTTATTTTTATAACTAGTAGCTAATGGGCGATTGCTCGTGCTTTGAAATTAGAATGAAAGATGGTAAAATGTGGAGTGTGATGGGATGTGGATGAAAGTTTTAATGTTTGTAATTGATGATTCTTATAGAGAAAAGGATTATTTGTGCCAAGCTTTTTTGATAAACTTGCAAAAAGAAAAATGTGTGTTTATTGAACATGGCAATGTGGATCTCATTCTATAGCTTACAAAATCAACAATTGTTGTGATGAATTAAAGAAACAGTTGGAATTCTTTCTATGAGTAAAGGGAGTAGTGTATAAAGATGAGTTAACTTGTGAGATGGAAAATGGCTTCTCACTTTTCTCACAAGCAATCACAGTTGCATCAGAAATTTGCACTCTGAGATAGTGAGATGAATTTTAAAGAAATCCATTTTTTCGTTAGAAATCTCCTTGAATGCTGCACTGAGGTAATTGGAGAAATTGAGATACATTTTAATTGTGAAATATTGTACTTTAATTATCTCAGAGCAACAAATATTCCAAGTGCTAGAAGAATGAAATCTTTGACCCAAATCATATGCTTACTTAATATTCCTAAAACAGAAAGCTTTTGCTTTCTTAATCCTAATTACATTTGTTTTGGTTCATCTCTTATATTCCCATCATTGTTCTCAGAGTTGGGAGAAAACGGTAGACTGTTACAGTCCAGGTCAGGGATTGATGCCGGCAAGTTTTAAAGTTAGAACAGTGGCTTTAGATGATAATAAGTTTGAAGAAGTTCTTGATCCAGATTTTGGCGAGTCAGCTATTGGTCGTGTAGCACCTGTTGATTCTGGTATGGATTCTTTCTCTATGTATAAAATTGAACCTCTCTTTGTGATAACTTTTAAAATTATATATTTATAACCTTAATTTAGTCATGCTTCATTATCTTATTTTGCATAATATAAAATATTGTGTAGGACTTTGGTGGATCATCTTGTTGAGAGCTTACGGAAAGATCACGGGTGACTATGGATTACAGGAAAGAGTGGATGTCCAAACAGGGATTAAACTGATATTAAACCTCTGCTTGTCCGATGGTTTTGATATGTTCCCTTCTCTACTCGTCACTGATGGCTCTTGCATGATTGATCGGAGAATGGGAATTCATGGCCACCCATTGGAGATTCAGGTATATTCAGACGCTATTTTTTGTGTTCTTATTTTTGTTTAGACCTTCTTTACAAACAAAAAACACATTTCAAAACCCGCTTCCAATTTTTAAAAAAATACTTACAATTGACCCTTTAATTTGGACACTGAATGTAACCTTGGGAGTATGTTATGTACAGTTCTTGTTTGTAACTAGTTCCAACCTCAAAAATACTTTTTGTAATCATCCCTGGATTTTTCTATCATACGAATGAACATGATATTTTACTGTGTGAAAGGATAATCGAAAATTTCTCCTATTATGTTCATGTAATATGAGAAATCTGATATTTTATTTCTCCTTTTCATTTTATTTAGTAGTTTCTGTTTTGTTGAATTTATTTCAGTGCGTATGAAAGGTAGAAAGATAATGATGCCTTTTAGTGTGTGTTTCGCACATTCTTAATTAAGATGATGAACCAATGTGCTACTCTCCGGCTTATGAAAGAAGTCTAGTAACAACTTGGGGTGGGGGACTGGGGGGTGGGGTGGTGGTGGATATAAATACTAAATATAAATTATAACACTTCTTATTTTACAACTGTGCCAAAACAAAATGAGCTTTCTAGGTGAACATCTACATTTTCTCTTCACTCTTTTTCACTTGGAGAGGGACCTGCATTGTTATGTTTGTAGATTTGGTGGATTAGTGTGTAGTTCATATGCACTATACTCAAATCAATATATGACTAATAATGCACTAACCCTGCCAAACAATATGCATGATCTTTTTTTTCCCCTTAAATGCGCAGTCCTTGTTCTACTCAGCCCTCCGATGCTCGCGCGAGATGCTTGCATTAGATGAAGGTTCCAAGAACTTGGTTCGGGCAATCACCAACAGGCTTAGCGCGTTATCATTTCACATCAGGGAATATTATTGGGTTGACATGAAGAAGATCAATGAGATCTACCGTTATAAGACGGAGGAGTACTCTACAGAAGCCATCAACAAGTTCAATATATATCCCGAGCAGATTCCTGACTGGCTAATGCATTGGATTCCAGAGGAAGGCGGTTACTTCATCGGGAATCTGCAGCCGGCTCATATGGACTTTCGGTTCTTCACGCTCGGGAACCTGTGGTCCATAGTGTCGTCTCTGGGCACTCCGAAGCAGAACACAGCTATACTGAATATGGTTGATGCCAAGTGGGATGATCTTGTTGGTCAGATGCCGCTTAAGATATGTTACCCAGCTTTGGAGGCAGAGGAGTGGCGGATTATCACCGGATCCGATCCAAAGAATACGTGAGTTTCCCGTTCGATATTTATCGTCTTATTGCTTTGGTTTTTAAGGATAAAAACTCGTTTCAGACGGTCTCACAGAATATGTTTTCTTGGGATGAAGGCTTGAAGTCTAATTTCCCTTCTTTTGCCTTTTTTTCTTTGTCTTTTTCTACTCTTTTCTTATTGTTTTTGTCACAACTAATCCGTAATATTGTTTGACGGGTTTTGCAGACCTTGGTCGTATCATAATGGTGGGTCGTGGCCTACACTTTTGTGGCAGGTAAGAATAAACGCAACTCATTTATCATTTAAGATAAATTGCATGTTGTCTTACACTTACCCCTTTAAAAGCAAAATATAATTCAAAACCCTCCTTCGCATTCATAAATAGTATATTTGACTTAGGGATGTTTTGTTAATTTTGAAAGTTAGGTGGGTCTTTTGTAATAATATCAAACTGCAAGGGCACCTTTTGTAACTACATCCTAAAACTTCTATAGTCCCCTTTCAGTTTGAATGATGTTGCTAATAGTTCCTGACAATTTCCTTTTCTTCATCTTGCAGTTCACATTGGCATGCATGAAGATGGGCCGGACCGATCTAGCCGAGACGGCCATCAAGTTGGTTGAAAAAAGGCTTCCTGCTGATCAATGGCCCGAATACTACGACACCCGTAACGGGAAGTTTATAGGAAAGCAGGCCCGTCTCTACCAGACATGGTCAGTCGCCGGATATTTAACATCCAAGATGCTGTTAGAAAAACCGGAGATGGCTTCAGTACTGTATTGGGATGAAGATTACGATCTTCTTGAGAACTGTGTTTGTGCGTTGAGTACTTCTACGCGTAAGAAGTGCTCCCGTTTGCTTGCAAAGTCGCAGATTCTAATATGATGACAAAAGGATTGTACGGTAAGAAAAAAAGCCCTAACCTTTTCGTGTGTACAGATTGATAGGTTAAGGTCGAAGGTCCTTGTTCTATGCACGACGAGGCTTGACGAATTAGTTCAACGCA
Organism: Euphrasia confusa; assembly: GCA_954870475.1. Classification (NCBI taxonomy): domain Eukaryota; kingdom Viridiplantae; phylum Streptophyta; class Magnoliopsida; order Lamiales; family Orobanchaceae; genus Euphrasia; species Euphrasia confusa. The sequence continues at coordinate 8,236,418 of OX940956.1, read as the reverse complement.
TAGTTGAATTTTCTGATTTTGATTTATACGAATATAGTTATGATGATCGTCTTCTTAGAGGAAGATGATCGATATTTGTCGAGGCCCTGCTATTTAAGTGGCCTTTTGTAATTGATATTTGTAGTGCCCTACTATTTCAGTGGCCTAGTATTATTAGTTGTAATGTATAAACTACCTTAGATAAACATATGTTGAACAATGAATTTCAGATGATATTTGTTGTTTCGAATTCATGTCTTCCCGATAACCAGGCACATCATTGTCCGTCTCAAAGGAGATGATAATGAACTCCGTCGACGACGAGGCCCTTCTTCCAAACATAACTTCAAAACATGTGAAATAAATAATTAAAAGATTCTCCCTTTCTTCCTCCCCTGTTTTTATTTAGGGTTTTAAGGCCATTTTTCACTCAAAACCACCATAAATCCATAAGGGGATTTCCGTAATTTCCTAATTCTTCCAACCCCTCTTTGTAATAAAACTAAATTTCAAGCTTTCTCAATATTCAACATACATTTATAGCATATCTCTGTCCCGCCATCTCTCCTTCTCATTACGGAGTAACCGATCCACCCTAATTCCCAAATCCCAAATCTAGTCAAACCCTAGCAAAAAAAAATCGATCAAATATCTCTCGCCGGGGAGCGATGGCCGGGGACGTAGCGTCGCGGTATTTCAAGAAAGGCGCCGTCGTCGAAATCAGTAGCGACGATGACGGATTCCGGGGTTCGTGGTTCCTGGGAACCGTCCTCCAGCCGCCGCGGAAATCGAAGAAGCCCCCCTCTAAGGTACTCGTGGAGTACAAGACCTTGACGGAGGACGAGGCCGGGAAGCAACCGCTGAGGGAGGAGCTGAATGTTATACAGCTGCGGCCGCCGCCGCCAAGGGAGGTCCGGCGGACCTTCAATTTCGCCGAGGAGGTGGACGCTTACTACAACGACGGGTGGTGGGAGGGCACCATCACCGAGGTGACGGCGGACGATAAGTATCTAGTCTTCTTCAGTGGGACCAGAGAGCAGATAGCCTTCTCCGCCTCCGAGCTGAGGGTGCACCGCGAGTGGGTGTACGAGAATTGGGTCCCTCCGTTGGATCCTTTGGCGGAGGTCATGCCGGATGTGCCTATGGATTGTGAGGTAAACCTTTTTTTTACTAAGTGATGTTCATTTCAGTTTCACTGTTTTTTTTTCTTTTCAATTTATTGGATGTTCTTGTAGTTTGTGGATTATTATGTTGTGTGGTGTAACGCTGATGAAGAATAATTAGACCAGTTAAAGAAATCTAAACTGACAGGGTATAAGTCCTATAGTAGTGATCGGGTTTCTCACGGAGCCCGTTTAGTTTTTGAACAATAGATATGTCACAGTATTTAGAATTTGTGATTCATCATTTTTTATTCTCAAGTTTGATGCCACCAGTTAAAAAAATCGTCCTTCTTGAAAACTCTTTAGCAAGTACAAGGAGTGAAAATGCATGAGTCATCTTCATTCACTCGTTTGGTAATTCTAATTGTGCATGTGTGTATCTACTGGCATCTACCTTATGTTGTTGCGCCTAAGTAGATCAAAATGGACTTTAAACTCATAGGGCGCTTCATATTCCTATAAACAAAATAATTCTGCCATCACATTGTTTTCTCAAGATTAAATAGAATCAAACTATGTGGTTATGAATTGTTTTGAGAGACTCTTGAGTTTCCCCTCGTACTTGAATTTCTTGAACACCCTCACACTTTCTTAAATCAACTATCCATATCTCGCAGTTCTGTACAGACAAATATGTAGTGTATGAATTAGAGTCTCCATATTAGTTTTCAGGTGAATTTCACTTTGTGCTCTCTTTTTCTGTCCGATTTGTTTAATATATGTCCCTTTTAATCAGAAACCTTCTGAAGCGGAAGCAAACAACGAGGATGCAACCGAACAAAACTACAGCCCGGGAGACACTGTTGAAGTCAGTAGTAATGAAGAGGGTTTTGAGGGTGCTTGGTTTGCCGCAACTATTCTGGAAGAACTAAAGAACGGGAAGTATCTAATCGAGTACCAAACCCTCAAGGATAATGATGACACAACTCTCCTTAGAGAAAAAGTTGACAGACAATTTGTGAGGCCATGCCCGCCCGATGTTCAAATTGTTGAAAGTTATGAAGTCGGCGAAGAAGTTGATGCTTCTTGCAATGAGGGTTGGTGGGCCGGTGTGATTTCTAAAGTTCTTAAGAATAACAAATATTATGTGTACTTTAGTGTTAGTAAGGAGAAGTTGAAGTTCAATCACTCAGACTTACGGATGCATCTGGATTGGGTAAACGGCAAGTGGGAGACTTCCAAGGTACTATTTATTTTTTGCGTTCTTCTGGTTGGGCCTATATTTCGGTGTTTACATTAAAATTAAAGTTAGTTACATATTAATTGTAGTACCAAACCCCATCTTTATGGCACATACTCATTAGTTACATAGTCGAATAAAATGAAGCCTTATTATCGACTATTTGATGCTTTTCAGGATTGAAAGTTGTAACAAAAGGAAAGGGGTGCCATCCTTTTCCAGAGTGTATATGGTTTTCACCCTACGAGCAATGCTCCTTCTACCATAAGAACTGGTGCTTCTTCATTCAGTAATGAATTATTTATGGATGGCAATTAGTTACATGGGATGCTATTTTTTTTCATCGGCATAAAACACGTGTCATTTTACGACTCGCTGTCGCAGGGACATCTTATTGAGACGAGACAAGACGCCTATTAAATTACTTACATGTCGGTACCCATCGTTGTCAGTTCATTGTTTTATAGAGTTTTGAGCAGCATCATTCAATGGCTTGAATTCTTGGAAAGGAATCTGTGAGCAAATATGGTATAGCTAGAAAGAAAAAAAAAGGAAACACAAGTTTGTTGTGCTTACCGATCCATTTCGGTAGAGTAATCAAGTTTTATACTATTACAGTTGGTTTTTTTTTTTTTTCTTTCTTAAAGAAAATTGCCAAAAAATAAATAAAAATGCAGAATTCCTTACCTTAAACTTAAAATAAACTCACAAATACTAAATATATGATGAAATTTTTCCATAAATTTGCCTTAAAATCTTATTGAGTTACATTACATCCTTAAAACCACTCGAATTCACCTAAGTGGGATAAACAACATCCCACTGCACTGTTTGAGGATGTAAATTTCGGATTCAAGAGTTACAATAGTAAAATAGTAGTACAATCATACACTACACCTCCTTCACTTCAACAACACCTCCCTTCACCCCATCCACCTTATCTTTCGCCGCCACCACCACCTCCTTCTCCTCGACCTCGAACGCTGACACCGGAAACGTGCGAGACAGCCCGGACGGAGCTCTGAAGGTGATCTTATCTGCCCTCGACCCGTCTATATAGATCTCACTCACATTGAGCCATATGAGTAGCTCCTTCGCCTTGACACCTGTGAGATTCTTGATCCGGTTGGGCTCGACTATCGCAGTGACTTCCTTGGCATACTGCACGTACCTCCCAATCTTTTCGAACTTGTGATCGTGCTTCTTTTTCTGCCTCAGCCAAACGAAGCCCGTCTCCTTCACGTACCCGCACTCCTCCATGTCTTGCAGGGGCAGGAGTCCATTGGGCAGGCCCATTTCGGTCAGCAGGAACCTGGATTTGGCCTGGCACATTTCGTCTCCGGTGTACATCTCCGATGCACTCGCCCTGATCTCATCACTCACTAGAGACGACATCTTTTTTTTTTGGGGACGTGTTGTGGGGATTAGAATATGAGATGAGGGGAATGTGTGGGGCAATATATAGTTGAAAAGTTAGGTTTTTTATTTAATTACCCTTGTTCTTTGGGTAAATATATAATAAATTCATGTAACATTACAAAAAAGATCTCTAGATATATATCCATAATTCGATAGACCATGCTGGTAGAGGAGTGTAGTTGGAGAAATGTCATTGGTCAATATTAATGTTTGTAGTTATTATTATCGGCTAACATTCATTGCAAACGGGGAAAATGAAGAAGCTAGCTAGGGGCAACTAAATTTTTATCGGTGAAAAATAAAAGAATTGCTCATGAATATTACGACGATAACAACCGATAAATATGAAATATTTAGTCGATGCGTGATGCAAAGAACGATAAATATACCAATTACCTGATGAATATAGAGAAGATCAATAATATGATTATGAACGTAATGAAATTGTGATATAGTGGTATTTTTTTGGTGTGTAAACCTTGCTAGAAAAAAAGTAGGTCTCGCAAGAATAACTCTTAACACATTTAAGAGGGAATTAATTAATTAAGAAGGGGTTCGTAGAAGTAGTTGTTGGAGATATTTCTTATCAGATAAGGTTTTAAAAGGTGTAACAATTTATTGTTTGTAATTTTGGTTGTTTTGGAGTTGGAGTTGGAGGTTGGGTGATGTTTCTTCCCAAAATTATTACTACAAATTAATTGTATCGATCTTATCTACCGACCTAGCCCTCCTCAAGAGTACGTACGTACCATTAGTTACATATTAATTGTATCGAATTCCACTAGCTAGCGTGCCGCGCCTCCTCAATTTGGGACCGTCGCATTTCATTACATCCTCGAGTTGCAAAACAAGTTGAATCGAATCGAGTATTAACGTCATCGATCTTGTTTTATAAAAATTCCCAGCTTGAGAGGCTCAATTTTAAATATTTTAAGAGTAATTTTTTTATAAATTAAATATTTTTTAATTAAAGAGTTGTTCGAGCTCGATCTCACTTGACTTCGATCTAGCTCGCCTCATTTAGACTTAATTAACATTTTAAACAAGACGAGTCATAAAGTTTTCATGGTATAAATTAGTCCTGCAATGAGATGAAATTATGAGTCAGCTAATGATCATTTAAGTGTGATGAATGTTCTTGTACCTTGTAAGTATCTAATTGATACGGAGTATTTTACAAATAAAGTGATTTTATGTAATTATAACTATTTAGGATTTTTTTTATAAATTAAAAAGGAAAATATGAATTGATTTTTATTTATTTTTAATTATCATGATCATCATTAGTCAACTCTTATGTTTTTCAGTTATGTACTTGTGTACTTTAGACTTATCTACGTACTACGAGAATTTAATCCATTAATGAGTTGTCTTTGATTATTACTAATCTGAAATTAGGGCTAGCTTATCGAGCCGGTTCAGAAAAAAAATTAGCAGGCTCGAGCTCGACGAGCCGCTCGGGAGGGTGCTCGAGCTCGGCTCGCAAAATTTTTTTAATGCTCGAGCTCGACTCGATCAAGCCGCTCGACTTTTGCTCGCTTGATTAGTTCAATATCAGCTTGTTCGAGTGACTTTGCTCGTATTGTTCGAGTTCGACTCGACTCGAACTGGTCGAAAAGATCGACTCGACTCGATATATATACACATATTAAAATATTTAATTAATTTTTTTTATATACGAGCGGCTCGCGAGCCGCTCGATTCTTCAAGGTTAAGGCTCGAGCTCGACTCGAATAGAATAATGCTCGGCTCGAGCTCGACTCGAGCTCGAGTTTGACCGAACTCGAGCCGAGCGTTGACTCGAGCAGCTCGCGAGCTGCTCGGTTCGTTTCCAGCCCTATCTGAAATTGAAGTTCAGTTATATTTAGTAGTCAATTTCGTTTCCAGCCCTATCTAAAATTGAAGTTCAGTTATATTTAGTAGTCAATTAAAGTTTGTAATCACGGGGTATGCCAATGTCAGATGGGTGGATATCTGCTGGCCTGCTAGTGAGGGTGGACTGTGGATCTGTGATCTCGCTGCACAGAATCGAGCTGAGCTATTCTAAGTCAAGATCCAGAAGCGGTTTGGGCCAGTTGGATTCAGGAGAATTGTAACGTCTCGGCCCGTTGAGGGGTCGAAGTCCGACCCTAATGGGCCGGCTCGGTTTCCAGGGGGTCACCCATCTTATAATTACTCCAGAGTCAGCACGCTTAGCTTTGGAGTTCTTATAGGAGGATGCACAGAAAAGAAGATGCATCTGTTGGTATGAGCAGCATATTCAATTTCTTTAAGCCTGTGAATTTTCTGGGGCGTTACAATAATCGACTGAGGAGGCGTTCCTTTTGGAGTGCCAAGATACCGGAGGTTTGCTCCTGGACATGGCGTCAGCTGCTGAAGCTACGCACTGCTGTGTTACCAGCCATACAGATGCGGGTAGGGGATGGACGGCAGTTTTTCCTCTGGCGAGACCCGCATCCTCTAGGTAGATTGGAAGAGGTGTGTCAGTTGGCACCATGGATCGATCATGAGGCTTCCTAGGGCTGCGGCGTTGAGTATGGTGATAGTCGATGGAGTGTGGAGGTGGCCAACAGACTTTGCGGCGACGTTAGTTGATATTATGGATAGATTGTCGAGTATAGATGTGAGGACTGATACAGTGAGGTGGTTATTGCATCGTTCAGGGACCTACACCTTTGATTCAGCATATACTCTGTTCCGCCAAGAGGGTCCCAGGGTACCGTGGACTGCTCTTTTGACTGGTCCAGGACGTATTCCACGCCATTGTTTCATTCTTTGGATGACTATATTGGGTCGGCTACCGACTAAGGATAAGCGTTGGATTGGCAGGAGAGATGATTCATGTGTACTGTGTGGTGGGGAGAGTGCGGAGACCGACTCTCACATTTTTTTTATTGTCCGTTCTCACGAGATTGCTTACAGAGATTAGAGGTGAAAGTCAGATTTCTATGACCAAGTGGTAGTTGGCATAGTGCTGTTTTACGGGCTTCTAGCCGTTGGCGTGGGAAGCACTTGATATCTTGCGCATATCGCGAACTTCTAGCTGCTCTGATATACTATATTTGGCTAGAGAGGAACACGAGGATCTTTGAGGACTGTTCGGTGTCGTCTGAAGTGGTGGCTTCTCAGGCGATTACTATTATTCAAGAGAGGATTCGTTCGTTACGTCTTCCAGACTCTCTTCAGGCACGTTTACTGAAGAGGGTATGGCATATAACCTGGTGATAGTGTTTGTTTGTTCTATTAGTGTTATATGGTCGTTAGGCTGATTGGAGAGCTAGTCTGTTAGCTCGGTGTTGCGATGTGGTATCCTTCTCCTATGTTGTGTTGTATTTTAATCTTTTTTTTCATTTATATGTGATTCACCTCTAAAAAAACTTAAGTTTGTAATTACCAGAATATTTTAATTAAATTAATTTAAAATTTGTATTTTCGTTTGTACGAAATAGGAGTAATATAAAGATAAAAACATATTAGTATAAAAGTGTAATTATTAAATTAATTTGAAACAAATAATTTTTTATAAAATATAATATTTGAATAAAATATATTTATTTTTTAATAAAAATTAATATTTGAATATAAAATAAGTTTACTTAATTTTTCATTTCAAAATACATTAATTTATGGAGTACTAATAGATGTTTATTTAATTTTTTAAATTTGGTCACAATTACTCTTACTTTTTTACTTTTAATACAATTTTACTTTTTTTTTTCAACATAATAAAAAAATATTGTACTATTTTTTTTTAAATATATGTGTTGATGAATATATTATTTAGGAAGTCTAATAATAAAGTTAAGACAAAAAATAATTATTAGTAAAATTTAAAAGATGAAAAAACAAGAGTGAAAACTAAGTTTGAATAATTGTAGCATGCAATAAAGTAAAATTATAGGAGTAATTTATAATTAGTGTGATTGTGAAAATATCAAGGTTTTAAAAAGCGTTTGGCGGGTGGTGACTAAGAGCATCTCCAACCGATACCAAAAACCTATTTTGGACTAGGGGAGATACTCCAACCGATACCAAAACATAAACCTAACTTATTATAGGTTTTAAGGCGGGACCACACAAAAAATACTTAAATTTACGTTTACCTTAAACTCAAATAAAAAACTATTTAATATTTATAAAATGATCCTTCTTGTTTACAAATTAATAAAAATAATATATCAGCCATTTTTATAGTTTTTTATTTAATATTTTTTATAATTTAAATTGTTTTAATAATCATATAATTAATAATTAAAATAAATTTTAATAAAAATATTTTTAATAATGAAATAAAAATAATTATCACAATATAAAATAAAATTAAATATTAAATTATTTAATTGACATTAAAAATAAAATAACAAAATACGAAGTTGGAATATCACAGTAGTTTTTTATTATATTTGAAATTTTAAATTGAAAATAATGATTATTAAATTTATTAATGTCAAAATTTATGGGGTTAAATTGAAATTTTTTAAAGATATTGATTATTTATAAAAATTGTATAAAACTTGGTATTAAAAGAATATTTTGAGAATATTCTTTTAAGTTTGAGTATTGGAATCTCGGTTGGTGCTAAATTACTGTAAACTTAAAACTAAACTTATATTTGAGTTTTAAATTACTGTAAACTTAAAACTAAATTTATATTTGAGTTTTAGTTTTTGTGTTCGGTTAGAGATGGCTAAAGTCTTGAGCCAGAGGGATTAATCGTTTTACATTTTTATATTTATTTAATTAATATTATATTTTAAAAATAAATTTTATATATATTTTTCGAAAAAATAACAAGTTTTTTACTTTAATTATAATAATTAATTATATCATTTTTGTTTATATCTTTAATAAATATAAAATATTATAAAAAAATTCATCATATTTCACAAATCGCATAAAATATTATTTTTTTAATCTCTTTAACACAAAAAATATTATTTTTTAACTTTTGTAGGCGATAAAAATGTTAAATTCGCAAGAAATAAAAAAAAAATTATTTTAATTTTAGGATCACCGGATACAAATCATAAATAGCATAAATAAAAAAGTTAGACGATTTAGTTGATAATTCTATAAACATAGTCTAGGATCACTGGATACAAATCATAAATAGCACGCCTAAATCTAAGCAAATGATCAACAACACTACAAATACATACTATATACGTACTGCATTAATTCTTCTTTGTTTTGTTCATTAAAATCAAAATAATTATATATATACACACACAAACCAAAAATGCCCAGTTCGATTTCCGGCTTCTTAGCCACTACTCTTTCAATACTGTGTTTGATCATTATCTTCAATCCAACAGCTGCAGGTTACGATTTGAATGCCAATGTCTGCAACAAAAGTGATGTTCATGAGCCGCCGATCAACACGGCTCTATGCAACCAAACGCTGTCCTCGTCTCAATTTGCCAACTGCCGACGTATGGTGAATGCTACCCGGGCCCTCGTATGCGCGGGCAAGCTTGTCGTCGGTATATCCATAAACGCCATCATCGAACCTCTCAAGAAAGTGGCATTGAAGAAAATAAATGGCACTAAAAGCCAGTGTCGTGCCCAGTACTGCAATGCTGCCATCGATAACCTTAAAACTTGTCGGGATCAATTGAACATATACAAGACTGCAGGAGGCAACTTCAGCAGGAATACTATTAATAGCATATTAGCATGGCATCCACGGCCGATACCAATATTGAAAACTGCAACGATGAGTTTGCAGATCTGGGTGCGGAGGAGCCGGCTACTATCACGGAAGACACTCGCTATGTGAAGGATAACGTGGGTATACTTCTAGCTATTTCAAACATGTTGTGATCGATCGAGCATCTGAATTACGAATAAGCTATGTGCAATGTTTAAAAGAATGAAAGCAGAAATAACTATAGTAAACACTTTACACTATGAAAATATTTTTATATCTATAAAAAAAAACATAGAAAAAACATTTTTCTAAAATACTGCCCACCCTTATGCCCATTTCTTTGCCAATTTCTTTTAGATAGAGAGTCTATATGTCTTAATTAATTATGCACATTTTCTTTTTTTTTGATGTCCCAACTAATTATCCACATCTCAAAAAAGAAAATAAAAACATTATTTTTTCACTTTAAAATACAATTTTATCCCTACCTTTTCCAACAACTAAAACATTATTTTTTCATTTTAAAATACAATTTTATTCCTACTTTTTCCAACAAACGTTATATATTTTATTCAAAATTATTTTACTTTTTAACTTAAAATTACATTCTTAGCTTTTACTAACTTTTTGTCAAAAAGTCAAAATTTTCAACTCGATATACTACAGTAATGTGGGAGAAGGGAATGCTTTACATTTGCCTTTTTCTTGAGTTCCTTTTAATTTGGACTGTGATTTTGTTGACCGGGACAATCAAATCTGTGTGAGGAATCGGCACATGGTGTAGAATATGCTATAACTATCGTGCCTTGAAGATATGTTTGGCTTTAGTTGAAGTTGCACACTGTTGCACGATATAACGGCATCTGGAAGGATGACTTTATGGTTTTAGTTATTTTGTGACATTAGCTTATTGTTGATGCTTCTAAATTTTTCACTGATTTTCCAGATTTGAGCTTTAGGTAGAGGTATGTCCCAAAAATACAAACGTTGTTGGATTGAATTAAGATTTTTGTTTAACCTTTGATCTAATCGGGAGTTCAGAACATTACTTAATGCATCTCTTTTTTTATGATGCTCACAATTATTTATCTCTGTTGAAGTATGAAGGCCACTTGTGAGTTGTCCCACATCGAATAATTGTGAGAGGGGAGTATATGATATAAGCCTAGGGAGTTCTCCTACTTAATACCATATGTTTTTGAGTTAGAATGAAGCTATTTAGTGCATATTCGAGCTCCCGCTCTCGTGTGTGCGGTAGGCGTGGGACCGCACGTTGAGCACCCCCATTTGGATTTCGACATGGTATCAGAGCCTAGCCTTGTGGCAGGTCCTGGGTTCGACTCCCGCCATGTGCGACTCCACCCGAATTAATTATCCACTTGTTGGGCCTTCCCCTGAGGTTGAAATCGGCCCACAAGTGAGGGGGAGTATTGCCGACTATATTCGGCCCACTATAAATGTCTAGTTGCCCAACTTCTCTAACAGTTCGAGCTTTTAGGTGAAGCGGTTTCTAACATGGTATCAGAGCCAGGCAACGATCCCGTGACCTTTCTGAGCCAGACTACGTTTCTACTACCTTCCGGAGCAAGATTTCGACAGGGAGTATTGGAGACTATATTCGGCCCACTATAAATGTCTAGTTGCCCAACTTCTCTAGCAGTTCGAGCTTTTAGGTGAAGCGGTTTCTAACATGGTATCAGAGCCAGGCAACGATCCCGTGACCTTTCTGAGCCAGACTACGTTTCTACTACCTTCCGGAGCAAGATTTCGACATGGTATCAGAGCGGGAGCTCGATCTTGTTTGCGAGTGGTTTGACCACCCTTTGACTAGGACTCACAAGTGGAGGGGGTGTGTTGAAGTATGAAGGCCACTTGTGAGTTGTCTCACATCGAATAATTGTGAGAGGGGAGTCTATGATATAAGCCTAGGGAGTTTTCCTACTTAATATCATATGGTTTTGAGTTAGAATGAGGCTCTTCAGTGCATATTCGAGCTCCCGCTCTCGTGTGTGCGCTAGGCGTGGGACCGCACGTTGAGCACCCCCATTTGGATTTCGACAATCTCATCTGACAGTTTGAAACTATTCCATTGATGGTACAAGGAGTGTGGTTTGATGATGCTAATGCTCAACTTGAGGCAACTACCCGATTCAGAAAGCTTTTATCTATTGGTATTTTTGTCTCAAAAAGCTTCAAATTGATTTATTTCTTAATTTTTCCCTTCACAACATATATTTGTAACTTCCAAAATTTGCAGAACGAAGCCCTCCAATTGACGAAGTGATTAAAGCTGGGGTCATCCCTCGGTTTGTTGAGATTGTTGATATGGTTGGGCTCGACGATTGCAGTGACTTCCTTGGCATACTGCACGTACCTCCCAATCTTTTCGAACTTGTGATCGTGCTTCTTTTTCTGCCTCAGCCAAACGAAGCCCGTCTCCTTCACGTACCCGCACTCCTCCATTGGGCAGGCCCATCTCCGTCAGCAGGAACCTCGATTTGGCCTGGCACATGCATTTCGTCTCCGGTGTAACATCTCCGAGAATATGAGATGAGGTGAATGTTTATGTGTGGGGCAATATATAGTTAGGCTTTTTATTTAATTAACCTTGTTTTTAGGGTAAATATATAACAAATTCATGTAACATTACAAAAAAGATTTCTAGATATATATATTGAAGTTGTTAATTTGTGAAGGTCACTTGTAAATTGTCCACATCGAATAATTGTGAGAGAGGAGTTTATGATATACGCCTAGGGAGTTCTCCTACTTAATACCATATGGTTTTGAGTTAGAATGAGACTCTCTAGTGCATATTCCCGCTCTCGTGTGTGCGCTACGTGTGTGCGCTAGGCGAGAGACCGCACGTTAACACCCCATTACCCCATTCATGGATTTCGACAATATATCCATAATTCCATAGACCAATATATCCGAAAAATGTCATTGGTCAATATTAATGTTTGTAGTTAGCACGTTAGCACCCCCATTACCCGAAAAATGTCATTGGTCAATATTAATGTTTGTAGTTAGCACGTTAGCACCCCCATTACCCCGCTAGGCGTGGGACCGCACGTTAGCACCCCCATTACCCCATTCATGGATTTCGACAAACGGGGAAAAAGAAGAAGTTAGCTCTAGGGGCAACTAAATTTTGAAATTGTGATATAGTGGTATTTTTTTGGTGTGTAAACCTTGCAAGAAAAAAAAAGTAGGTCTCCCAAATATGATTATGAACGTAATGAAATTGTGATATAGTGATATTTTTTTGGTGTATAAACCTTGCAAGAAAAAAAAAGTAGGTCTCCCAAGAGTAACTCGTAACACATTTAAGAGGGAATTAGGACCTGTTATTTTAGACTTAATTTTAGTTCAGTTTAGTTCAGACCGCTTTAGTTCAGTTCAGTTCAGATCGCTTCAGTCCACTTCAGTTCAGTTCGTTTCAAACTAAATTAAAATAAAATAAACTAAAAATAATTTTAATCTATAATTTTAAATATGAAACCTAGTTACTGTCATAATATTATTAATATTTTAAAAAAAATATTTAATAATTTATAAAAATTATTATTATTTTTTATAAAAAAATCAATTCAGTTCAGTTCAGATAGCTTAAGTTCAATTCAGTTCAGATCGCTTAAGTTCAATTCAGTTCAGTTCAACCGGTTTCAGTTCAAAAGAACATGTCCTTAATTAATTAATTAATTAAGAAGGGGTTCGTAGAAGTAGTTGTTGGAGATATTTCTTATCAGATAATGTTTTAAAAGGTGTAACAATTTATTGTTTGTAATTTTGGTTGTTTTGGAGTTGAAGTTGGAGGTTGGGTAATGTTTCTTCCCAAAATTATTACTACAAATTAATTGCATCTAATCTACCGACCTAGCCCTCAAGAGTACGTACGTACGTACCATTATAATTAGTTACAAATTTTAACTCCACTAGCTAGCGTACTGCACCTCTTCGATTTGGGACCTCGCATTTGATTACATCCGTCCATTTGCTAGAGTTGCAAAACAAGTTGAATAACATCATCGGTCTTGTCTTGTTTTATATAATAATTCCAGCTCGAGCGGCTCAATTTTAATTATTTTAAGAGTAATTTTTTTATTAATTAAATATTTTTTAGTTAAAGAGTTGTTCCAGCTCGAACTCCATCGACTTCAATCTAGCTCGCCTCAGTTGCGGCCATAGGCTTAACATTTTAAACAAGACGAGTCATAAAGTTTTCATAGTATAAATTAGGCCTGCAAATGAGATGAAATTATGAGTCAACTCCTGATCGATTTAAGTGTGATGAATGTTCTTGTAACTTGTTAGTATCTAATTGATATTTTACAAATAAAGCGATATTATGTAATTATAACTATTTAGGATTTTTTTATTTTTTTTTAATTATCATGATCATCATTAGTCAACTTATGTTTTCAGTTATGTGGAGTACTAAATAGTAGTCAACTTAAGTTTGTAATTACCAGAATATTTTATTTAAATTAATTTAAATTTTGCATTTCCAATCTATCTTGAATAATATAAAGATAAAAAATATAATAGTATAAAATTGTAGTTATTAAATTAATTTGAATTAAAACAAATAATTTTTTTATAAAAATAAAATAAAATAATTCGTTTCTATGAAAACTAAATATATTTAACTATCAAATAATAATTAATCTATAAAAAGCAAATAAAGAGATATTTCTTCTGTCTCCTAAATGTTAGTACACTTTTTTGAATTCTCTAAAATTAACGGTTATACTACATTTCAAAAAATAATTACTCATATCTATGGTTTACCAACTTTTTAAAACTTTACTCTCATCTATTTAATTTATTAATTTAAAAAAAAAAAATACACCAAATGAGATTTATTTTGACTTATGAAATTCGTGTATTATTTTCTTTAATTTCTTCACCTACAAAATTGAGTATAAGAACATAAGTTAAAATGTAAAATTATTATTTTTAAATAAATATGTTAGATTAATCATTACTGAAATTACGTCTACAGCGTATGATACCAATTTTTCGTGAAATTGGTCTTGAACTCACAGTCAGCAGCTTCAGTCGACGAACTCACAGTCAGCAGCTTCAGTCGACGAACTCACAGTCAGCAGCTTCAGTCGACGAACTCACAGTCAGCAGCTTCAGTCGACGAACTCACAGTCAGCAGCTTCAGTCGAAGAACTCACGCACTCTCTCAACTATCGCTTGCTTGTGTGTATAGTTCAAACTCAATGTAAGTAAAGTAAAGTAAAGTGTTGAAGACAAAGTTATGTAATAGTTTTCATTTCATTGATCGACGAAACTAAACTATTACACGGGTAGAGAAAGGTAGACGGAATGATCAAAGGTCATATCCCAAGTGACGCAGCACTCCAACGAACCAGAGACCTAGTACTACTACACCCAGAGCTAAATCACATAACCCTACTAGTGGTGCACAACACAAAACAACTACCAAAACTCTAAGGCTCAGCGCCAACAAACAACGATAGCGATACTCGAATATCAGATTTAGTTCTCTCAAAATCGTCAAGTGATGGCACACAAATCCATGGGTATATATAGGCAGCCCGCACATGTGAGGTGATGACGTGGCACGTTCTGATTGGTCACATGCTTGGCTGATGTCACTTCTCCATGGATGACATCACTATTGTGGAATTTGGATTCTTGATTCTTGGAATCTTGATTCTTGGAATCTTGAATCTTTGATTCTTGAATCTTCTAATCTTGAATCTTCGAATCTTGAATTTTCAATTTCAAAATCAGACTTCAATTCAATCTTGACTCCATCGATCTCAATTCTTCATCTTCAATTACTTGTGAAAATCTCTAAGTGTTGAAGTTTCGAATTTCATCGTCTTCATGGTCGTCGATATCATTGAGGTTGAAATGCAAAGATCATCAAGGACGAACACTGTCGCTTGTTCCATGATTCGCCAGTCGCCAGTCGCCGGTCGCCGAATCAGTGGACAGAGTCGCCAGTCGCCGGGTCAGTGGACATAGTCGCCAGTCGCCGGGTCAGTGGACAGAGTCGCCAGTCGCTGGGTCGGTGGACAGAGTCGCCAGTCGCTGGACATGGGGCAGAGTCGCCAGTCGCTGGACCAATGGACAGAGTCGCCAGTCGCTGGGTCGGTGGACAGAGTCGCCAGTCGCCGGACATGGGACAGAGTCGCCAGTCGCCGGTTTTGATGCACGTCTTCAAAATCGGCGACTCCAGCTATTTGCAACTGGACTTTAACCTTCAACCCTGAAACCAAAAACAACAAACCAAATACGAAATATGTTGTCGCCAAAATCAACATTTACAATCTCCCCCTTTTTGGCACAACGTAAAAAAACACAAAAACAAAGTAGATAGGAGATACGATAATCTCCCCCTCAACCAAATAAACGAGTAAAAACATACTAAGTAAAAATGGAAAAACATGATGACACTAATCAATGAAAAACTATAAAAACTTAGAAAAAATATCAAAAACAAGAACGAGTGAATAGTTATGAAAAACCAAGCAAGAAAGAATGAGTTCAGAGTGTATGCATGCAAAACCAAAATATGAAAAACTGAGTTCAAGAGTTATGAAAAACACCAGAGCCAAGCATCACTGGGATGCAAACTTTCGCGAGATGAGCCAACACCACCTAATCCTCCCCCTTGATGGGTCATCTGGTGAAGGTAGTCGAAGGCATTCTACTCTTCAGCTTGAGCTTGCCGGTCCAAACAAGGCATGAAAAACGAAGTTGAGAGCCATCGGTTTGAGTTGCCATGTCCGAGTCTCCATTTTTTATGCAAGCTGAGAGTTGCCAGTTTTACTGTGAGTCGCCAGTTTGGGCGAGTCTCCGTTTTTGCGTCCTCAGCTACGAGTCTCCGTTTTTGTGTCACAGTTTGAGTTTCCGAAGAACTGTCAGTCGCCGTTTTGGAAAAAATTTAGTCGCCGAAATTTCGGCGAACGAAGTCTCCGTTTTTGATGTCTCCCGAATTTGATTTGCCAACTTCGCCACCAGTGGAATTTTGTTGCCGCTACACTCAATGTTTAGACTCCTGAGAAGTTAAACCACGTAGCACTGAATATGAACTACAAAAATGCCAAAACAAAAACAACACATCCCGAGTTAGTCATTCAAGTGTTCAACACACAACAAACATTCAAACACATTTTAGTGGAGATTCGAGGGGTGATATTAGGCAATGAAGAGCAAATATTTTCCCAGAAAAGAGACACTTTCATCATTTTCCAAAACAAAAATTTCACACGAGGTGAATAGAACTTTGAGTTAATGAAAAATCTCTGATATTAAAAACCGGTGAGATGGACCGAAGTATGTTGATAGACATGTTTACTTGTCCTTCGTCACAATCACAAGGAAGCAGTCGTGTTTCGTCGAAACATATTGGAAGAGTTTGCACCGCACAAGAGATTTTAATTCATGAATGCAAGGTGAACTTTTAAGGCACTCCACTTGGGACTAGCTTTGCTACATCAGAGGGGAGCCGGCGGACATTGTGACCCGGCGTCCTCCAGACGAGTTTTAGCGTTAAATGAAATGCAACAGATGCTCATTACAGCAGTCAGAGGGGAGCAAGGATCATCCTGCATCTCCGAAGTGTGATGGTAGAGCATCTTAGATTGGAGCGTCCATGTGCTACCTTTCGAAGAGGGGAGCCGGCGGACAAAGTGACCCGGCGTCCTCCGTTACTTGGTATTATGGATCTATGCAGATGATAGCTTATGGGAGTTTAATGCCAAGTTCACATGTTTGCATTCAGCGGAATAAATACACTTGGGTCCGAAGACTAAAGCGGCCTCGAATCCATGTTTGTCTGACTAGACTAATCAACGACCATTCCGAGTGCGTATTCAGAAGTAAAGAAAACTACTCTTTCAGACTTCAAAATTTTCCGTGAACTCTTAGAGAGAACACATGCAGAGAGAATTTCTTAGAGTTTTGAATCTCTCAAAGTCAAGAGGTTTGGTAAAGATGTCAGCAAACTGTTTTTCTGTTGAAATATGCTGTAGACTGACTATATCACGATCAACCAAATCTCTAATGAAATGATGTCGAATGTCGATGTGTTTAGTTCTTGAATGCTGGACAGGATTTTCGCTGATTTTGATAGCACTCTGGTTATCACAATACAACTTGAATGGAGCACTCTCAAGAAGATAGTCATTCAACATTTGTTTCAACCAAAGTAGTTGAGTGCAGCAACTTCCAGCTGCAACATACTCCGACTCGGCAGTTGACAGTGCGATACAGTTTTGCTTTCGACTATGCCAAAACACGATATTATTGCCAAGGAAGCAACAACATCCGGAGGTACTCTTTCTTTCGTCCGTGTCCGTCGCCCAGTCGGCATCAGAAAAACCGACAAGGTTGGATGAAGTGTCGCGCGCATACCACAGACCTAGCTGAGAAGTCCCAGAGATGTATCGGAGGATCCGTTTCACAGCTCGTAGATGGTCTTCCTTCGGATCAGCTTGGTACCTGGCACACATACAAACACTAAACATAATGTCAGGACGAGTGGCAGTTAAATAAAGTAAACTCCCAATCATAGAACGATAAAGAGTTTGGTTTACACTCCGACTTTTCGTTGACGTGGACAAGGGTTCTGTAGTTGCCATAGGAGTGTTTGCAGGCTTGGCATGATGCATCTCAAACCTCTCAACCATGTTTTTAGCATACTTACTTTGAGATACAAATATCCCATTTGGTCGTTGAGAAATTTGAAGTCCAAGAAATTGATGCAACTCTCCCTCAAGGCTCATCTGAAATGTTGAGGACATAGCTTCTGTGAATGCAGTCACGAGTTTAGAACAAGTAGCTCCGAAGACAATGTCGTCAACGTAAATTTGGGCAACAATCATGTGCTTGCCATCTCGCTTGATAAACAAAGTTTTGTCCACCGATCCACGCTCAAAGCCGAAGTTTAGAAGAAAATCCGTGAGACATCCGTACCAGGCGCGAGGCGCTTGTTTCAAGCCATATAGAGCTTTGTGAAGCTTGTAGACATGGTTTGGCTTTTTCGAATCTTCAAAGCCCTTAGGTTGGGCAACGTAGACTTCTTCTTCCAGCACACCGTTCAAGAAGGCAGCTTTGACGTCCATTTGTCGAAGTTTGATGCCGAGATGGCATGCAATAGCAATCAAGAGTCTGATGGACTCAATTCGTGCGACCGGAGCAAACGTTTCATCAAAATCTATGCCTTCTACTTGGGCATATCCTTGGGCAACAAGACGAGCTTTGTTTCGGACAACTTGGTTATGCTCATCTGTTTTATTCTTGAAAATCCATTTAGTTCCAACAACATTGATATTTGAGGTTCTGGGAACTAAGGACCAAACATTATTTCGTGTGAACTCATTCAACTCTTCTTGCATGGCCATGATCCAAAAATCATCTAGCATGGCTTCCTTGTAATTTTTTGGCTCATTTTCGGAGAGAAAGCAGGAGATGCCGATTTCATTACATATAGCTGAAGTGCAGATGTTGTAGAGTTCGTCAGGAGAATTCAACGGTTTCTTTGAGCGTGTAGTTCGCTCATTCAAACTTCCAATCATTTGGTTTGGTGGATGACGTTTTTGAATATGACCAGGTGCTTCTCTCGGAGCATCAGCTGGGTTTTCAACTTGATCATCATCGTCATCCTCAGTTACTGAAGTGTCATCATTTCGGTTGCTAGAGTCTCCAACTTCAGTTGAAGTATTTGGAGTGACATTTTCAGAAGTCTCAGTTGTGGGTGAAGAAGGAAAAGTTCGAACTTCAAGAATTCCTTCCTTAACCCAATCAGCCTCTGCATCTTTTCCGAGAAAGTCTTGTTCATCAAAGTTGATGTTCACAGTTTCTATGACTTTCCTATTACGAAGATTGTAGGCGCGGTAGGCATGACTATTTTGGCTATAGCCAACAAAAATGCCACGATCCGCTTTGGCGTCAAATTTCTTCAGAGGATCGCGATCCTTCAAAATATAGCAAGTACAGCCAAAAACGCGAAAGTGGGCAACTGAAGGTTTCTTGCCATTGACAAGTTCATAGGCAGTAGCAGTTGTGCCAGATCGAATGCTTATTCGATTCAAAATGTAACCAGCAGTAGAGACGGCTTCTGCCCAAAAAGTTCGAGCCAGATTTTTGGAGATTAGCATCACGCGCGCCATCTCTTGCAGTGTTCGATTTTTACGTTCGGCGATCCCATTTTGTTGAGGCGTTTTTGGGGTCGAGTATTCATGATGAATTCCCTTCATCATACAAAATTCATTGAAGCTTGAATTTTCAAATTCAGTTCCGTGATCACTCCTGATCCTCTTAACCTTAGCTTCATGATTTGTTCGTATCCATTTCACAATACCCTTAAAGGCATTGAAAGTTTCATCTTTGGTTGCCAGAAATCGTGTCCATGTATATCGTGAAAAATCATCAACCACAACCAGCACATATTCTTTCTTGGCTATGCTCTTCACCTCCATTGGACCCATCAAGTCAATATGTAAAAGTTCAAAAGGAGCTGAAGTGCTCATTAGAGTTGGAAGTGCTGGATGAGGAGTTCTTGTCAGCTTACCCTTCTGACAGTCACCACACACTCGCTTCTCAATTTTAGGGATTTGAGAGATTCCTCGAACTATCTCCCCCTTAACCAATTTGCTCAGATTGCGAGTGCTAGTATGGCCAAGTCGTTGGTGCCACAAATCAACTTCATCGGGAACGGTCACAGAAAAGCAACTATACTCAGTTGTATAGCAATTGTTTTTAGCACGTGGACCTTCCATAATACATTTTCCCTCAGCATCAAAAACTCTGCAAGATTCCTTATCAAAGCTAACATTAAAACCTTCATCACATAGCTGACTGATAGAGATAAGATTGGCAACAAGTCCCTTGACATGGACAACATTTCTGATCGGAGGCAATCCTTTGATTTGTAGTGTTCCCTTTCCCTTGACAACACCTTTTGCTCCCCCTCCAAACACCACGGGGGATCCAGTCATCGGCTCATATTCTTTCAAGAATTTCTTTGTGCCGGTCATGTGTCGGGAGCAGCCGCTGTCAAAGTACCAAATACCTTTGTTTCCAGCTTCAGAAGCGTTGAGTGCAACATTGCAGAAAATAAGTTCTCTTGGTTGCCAACAACTGGAGTTAGAGTTAAGTTCAACTTTACTCTTTTGAGACTTAGGCACCCATTTCTTCTTACCATTCATTTGGACATTTCTCTCAGTCACAGTTTTCAGAATTTGCTTAGTTTTCGGATTTGGAGAAATAGATTTCTTCATTTCCTTAGCACTCTCGGCCTTTTTCTTCATAGTCATCAACTCTCTGTTCATGTCATCCTTCATCTTATAACAAAATGGTCGAATGTGTCCAGGTTGGTCACAGTAGTGACATACATACTTTCTCCTTTGACGAGTTTCAACCTTCATAGACGTTTTGACCGAAACAGTTTTAGATCGAGATGATTGTCCATTTTTCTTCACGTTCTGAGATTTGTCTAACTTCTTCAGCAACGTCTTCTCATATGGTAGAATACCACGAGGATGTTTGACAATATTCTTCGGGAATTGATATGTCTGAGATTCAGAATTTGAAGTCGAGATCGACTTTTGAGTTTTAGGTTCTAGAGACCTAGCAATCTTCTTCCCTTCAGCAATCTCCTTCCGTTTAAATGATTCAACGTCGTCCTTACTTTTACCCTCAGGCTGATCGTTCGATGCCTTTACAAAAGTCACATCATTTTTCTTTTCAGGAGTCGAGTATATAGACTCAAAAACTTTTTGAAATCCAAGACCGTATCGATTTGGATTCATATATGAAGCAGCATTGTCGAACACAGAAGAGTTCGTGTTCATTTTCCTCAACAGTTCATCAGTCATATGAAGTTTTTCTTTCAAAACATATCGTTCCTTGTCAGTCATGGCAAGGTCAGTTTGAACTTTCATTAGTGAAGACTTCAGTTCATCATTCTCAGCATCCGAGTTCTTAAACAGAGTCTGCAGTTTCTTAACTTCAGTTGACTCCTTTTTCAGTGAAGTCTTCAGTTTTGAGTTTTCAGAACTCAACTTCTCACATACTTCTCTCAGTTCGACAACTTCCTTGAAATACTTATGTTTTTCTTCGAAAAGATCATCAAATTTGACTTTCAGAATTGTCAAAGAATTGTTCAACTTCTTCTTCTTATCCTCAGTCTTCTCAACTGAGTTTCTCAACACTACAACTTCATCACACATCTTGAATTTCTCATTCGAGAGTTCATTAAAAGATTCAGTCAAGCACTTCAGAGACACTTCAAGTGTGCTATTCTCAGTGATAGCCGTGTCATATAGATTTTTGAGTTTAGAGTGACTCTCTTTCAGAGTGACTAACTCAGTGCACACATTTTCAGTTTTAGACACTTCAGTTGTCTTCTCCACCTCTTCAGCATCAGACACTGATTCATCATCCGAGAAAATATCATCATCACAACAATCTCGATTCGCTGAGGCCACACGAAATATGTTGTCTGCTGTAGCAGTGTCCTTCAGGAAAGTGTCAAGTTCAAAGTTTTCAACTTCGAAATTTGCTAGTTCAAAGTCTTCACCAAAAGTGACAACTAGAGCGTTGTCCTCATCGTCGTCAGAATTATTGTCCTCAGACTCGTCGTTCTCAGAAATGACATCCTCATCGTCAATCACAACATATCTAACTTGTAGCTTCTTCTTACGATGTAAGTTCGGGCATTCATTTTTAACGTGTCCATATCCCTTACACTCATAGCATTGCATCTTAGAAACATCTTTGCTAGTAGAGGAGTATGGCGAAAGTTTAGTCCCCTTGAACTTTTTGTCAGACGATGATCCCTGATTTCGGTTGTCAGGGGTATTCGGGTATGAGTTAGAACTTTTCTAAAATTTCCGAAAGTTTCGGGCACGGTTCTTTCTCTTAAACTCTTGTTTCACAAGATAAGTGACTATCTCAGTCAGTGCAGCAAGTTTGTCCGGATTATTAGAGTTCATCAGTCTCTCAATATCCTCAGCTTCCTCATCATCAGATTCACACAAATCAGCAGAAAAACTACTTTCGGTTTTCTCATTTTTCAAATGAGTTTTTCGAGAGCTTGAGCTTCTTGAACCTTTTCCTTTCTCTGAAATCTTGAGAGCAGTCATCGGTTCGTAGACAAGTGACATATCTGGGTTGCTTCGAACTTTGAGAGTCAAGTCATAGTTTCTCAAATCAGCCATCAAATTAGCATAATCCCAGTTTTGGTTCTCGTCGTTGCGTGCTTCGATAGTCAGCACCTTGCTTTCGAACCTAGTGCTCACACTGGATAAAACCTTCTCATAGACCATGGGAGCAGGAAAGATTTCTCCCAGTTCAAACGCTTCATTGACATATCTCATTATCTTGTCCAAGTAGTCATTTATGTCTTCATCTTCTCTCATCCTGAGTTGATGGAATTGAGCAGTGATAGTTCGGATTTTGGATCGCTTAACTGCATGACTTCCCTCACACGTTCTTTGTAGAGTCTCCCATGCATCTCTGGCAGATGTGCAATTTTTGACCAGCTGATACATACTGAGGTCCAGCCATTCACATATAAGAAGTAGAGCTTTGCTGTTGGCAGTAGATAAGTCATGCTCCTCTCTCGTCCAACTACGTTCCGGTTTCGGGATTCTAACACCATCGGCATCTTCAGTATATGGGTGTTCCCATCCTTCTAACACTGCCATCCAAGATCTAGAGTCAAAACCCTTAATTCTAGCAGAAACTTTGGCCTTCCAGTTTGAGTAGTTTTGATGAGTAAGCATAATCGGTTTCTGGACAAACATAGACGACTCCATTGTAGCGGAATTATGAAGTCAAGTAACGGATCACGTCTTATACGTATGACGTCCTGCTCTGATACCAATTGAAATTACGTCTACAGCGTATGATACCAATTTTTCGTGAAATTGGTCTTGAACTCACAGTCAGCAGCTTCAGTCGACGAACTCACAGTCAGCAGCTTCAGTCGACGAACTCACAGTCAGGAGCTTCAGTCGACGAACTCACATTCAGCAGCTTCAGTCGACGAACTCACAGTCAGCAGCTTCAGTCGAAGAACTCACGCACTCTCTCAACTATCGCTTGCTTGTGTGTATAGTTGAAACTCAATGTAAGTAAAGTAAAGTAAAGTGCTGAAGACAAAGTTATGTAATAGTTTTCATTTCATTGATCGACGAAACTAAACTATTACACGGGTAGAGAAAGGTAGACGGAATGATCAAAGGTCATATCCCAAGTGGCGCAGCACTCCAACGAACCAGAGACCTAGTACTACTACACCCAGAGCTAAATCACATAACCCTACTAGTGGTGCACAGCACAAAACAACTACCAAAACTCTAAGGCTCAGCGCCAACAAACAACGATAGCGATACTCGAATATCAGATTTAGTTCTCTCAAAATCGTCAAGTGATGGCACACAAATCCATGGGTATATATAGGCAGCCCGCACATGTGAGGTGATGACGTGGCACGTTCTGATTGGTCACATGCTTGGCTGATGTCACTTCTCCATGGATGACATCACTATTGTGGAATTTGGATTCTTGATTCTTGGAATCTTGATTCTTGGAATCTTGAATCTTCTAATCTTGAATCTTCGAATCTTGAATTTTCAATTTCAAAATCAGACTTCAATTCAATCTTGACTCCATCGATCTCAATTCTTCATCTTCAATTACTTGTGAAAATCTCTAAGTGTTGAAGTTTCGAATTTCATCGTCTTCATGGTCGTCGATATCATTGAGGTTGAAATGCAAAGATCATCAAGGACGAACACTGTCGCTTGTTCCATGATTCGCCAGTCGCCAGTCGCCGGTCGCCGAATCAGTGGACAGAGTCGCCAGTCGCCGGGTCAGTGGATAGAGTCGCCAATCGCCGGGTCAGTGGACAGAGTCGCCAGTCGCCGGGTCAGTGGACAGAGTCGCCAGTCGCCGGGTCAGTGGACAGAGTCGCCAGTCGTCGGGTCAGTGGACAGAGTCGCCAGTCACTGAACATGGGACAGAGTCGCCAGTCGCTGGACCAGTGGACAGAGTCGCCAGTCGCTGGACCAGTGGACAGAGTCGCCAGTCGCTGGACATGGGACAGAGTCGCCAGTCGCTGGACCAGTGGACAGAGTCGCCAGTCGCTGGGTCGGTGGACAGAGTCGCCAGTCGCCGGACATGGGACAGAGTCGCCAGTCGCCGGTTTTGATGCACGTCTTCAAAATCGGCGACTCCAGCTATTTGCAACTGGACTTTAACCTTCAACCCTGAAACCAAAAACAACAAACCAAATACGAAATATGTTGTCGCCAAAATCAACATTTACAATTACTTTAAATGAGTTATGATTATTAATTTAAAAATATATATATATATATATATATATATATATATATATATATATATATATATAAAGTGTGATAATTAGTACATGGGATGACATAATTGTATACGTACGTACCTCATTAGTTGATAAATGTATTATTTTTTCAATTAAAGTAGCAACCGATCCTTCTTTAGTTAATTATACTACAAATGTCTCATAAATTTTATGCATATTTTGTTTGACACTAAAATTAAAAAAAAAAAATTGAATAAAAAGTAAAAGTTAAAATGTCTTATTTATGTTTTAATTTATTTATATTCACATTTTCTTTATGTCTCACATGTCTTTACACATTTAAAAATAAAAAAATTATTTAATTTTTTATTTTAAAATACATTCATACTATTACATGTTCATTTAATTTTTTAATTTTGGTCACAATTATATTTAATTTTTCACTTTTAATACATTTTACTTTTATCTTTTTTTTTCAACATAATAAAAAGTTACTGTAGTGTTTTTTTAAAATATATGTGTTGATGAATAGGAGTATATTATTTCAGAAAGAGGATGTCTAATTAAATTAAAATATAAAAAATAATTATTAGTAAAATCAGTTTGAATAATTGTACGACGCATGAGTAAAGCAAAATTATAGGAGTACTTTATAGTTAGCGTGATGTGAAAATATAACTGCTCCAATCGACTTGACTTTGACTATTGTAAAATTATAAAAATAAAAAGATTGAGATTTTGTTAGACATTCTATAAAGTATAAACATAGTCTAAGATCACTGGATACAAATCACATACAGCACGCCTAAATCCAAACAAATGATCAACACTACAGAAAAAAAAAAACCATATATAATGCATTAATTCTTCTTTGTTTTGTTCATAAACTAAAATAATTAAACCAAAAATGCCGAGTTCGATTTCCGGTGGCTTGGCCACTTATACTCTTTCAATACTGTGTTTGATCATTATCTTGAATCCAGCTGCAGGTTATGATTTGAATACCAATGTCTGCCGCAACAAAAGTGAAAAAGGTCAGGAACGTCAGCCGCCGATCAACATAACTTTATGCAACGAAAAGCTGTCCTCGTCTCAATTTTCCGACTGCCGAAGTATTGTGAATGCTACCCGATCCCTCGTATGCGCCGGCAAGCTCGTCGTCGATATATCCATAAAGGCCATCGAACAACTCAAGAAAATCAAAGGTACTACAAGGCAGTGTCGTGCCCAGTGCAATGATGCCATCGATAACCTTAAAACTTGTCGGGATCAATATTTGAAAAAATACAAGAAGACAGCTGACAACTTCAACACTAGTACTATTAATTCCCAGGCAACCGCGGCCGATACCAATATTGAAAACTGCAACGATGAGTATGAAGATCTGGGTGCGGAGGAGCCGTCTAATATCGCGGCAGCCACTTGCTATGTAAAGGGTATATTGGGTATACTACTAGCTATTTCAAACATGTTGTGAGCTAATCTACTGTTTTTTAAGGATGGAGGTATAAGTAATAATAAGTATAAGTATATGCAATTTTTTATGTTTCTTTTGGTCTTTTATCAATATTTTTATTTTATTTACATATATATATATACATTAATAAAGAATTAATAAAAAATAAAAACATTACAAACTTGGAGTTTTGACTCACATTTTGTACCTTTTAAAAATTATAGTAGTACTTTGTATCAAATTTCTGCAAGAGATTTTTGTACTCTCTTCTGATGATAATATATATATCTAGGTAAATCATGCTCTAATAACTCATTTTGTTTTAACAAGTAATAGTTATAGTAGTTTTCCAGTATTAATTCTCTATATTTCTATATTATTCGATCTAATTAAAGTCAAATGCGTGTGGTTAGATTTTGACTAAAAGTACATTTTTTAGAACCGTGTTGATAAAGTTAAAAAATAATACAAGGAGTTGTTGGACTTGTTTGTCATTTAATTTTAATT
Source organism: Euphrasia confusa (assembly GCA_954870475.1). NCBI lineage: Eukaryota > Viridiplantae > Streptophyta > Magnoliopsida > Lamiales > Orobanchaceae > Euphrasia > Euphrasia confusa. The sequence continues at coordinate 8,209,724 of OX940956.1, read as the reverse complement.
TTTATTTTTATTTTGTTATTTCAATATTTTAAAATTAATTTCAATTGATCTTAATTTCACTTGAGATCAATTTCACTTGAGATCAATTAAGTTAAGTGCAAAAAAGAACAGGATCCATCTCAATTAATTAAGCATTTTTTTATTTTTTGAATTTATCAACTAATTATGCATACCCATCAAACAAAATTCACTTTAAAATACAGTACACAATTTTATCCTTATTTTTTGTAATTATTTTTTTACTTTACTCACAATTAATTTACTTTTTAATTTAAAAATATAATTTTATCCTTAACTTTTAGTAAAAAAAATAAAAATGTAATATTTTTTTAATCTACATACCAATTAACTAGTGTATTATTTGTTGAAACGAAGAAAGTAATACTGCTGTAATTACTTTTTTAATAGAGTCGGGACACTACGTTTCATTCATTATGAATTGATACATCCGTTTGCTAAATTAATAAAAAAACTTTAAATTAATAAAATTTAACAAAATTTTATTTTTCCAAAATTATTAATTTAAATATGTTTTAGCAGTTGTGAGAAATTTAAAATGAATAATTGCGAAACATTAAATTAATTTTTTATAAAATTTACTTTTTAAAAATTGTCATATTTTAATGGAAATTTGTCTCACTCGAGGGCGAACCTAGCGTCGCTAGGAATAACACCCATGATGACCTTACCACTCGACTAAGCTCCTATGACAAGAGCAGTACTTTTTTCAAAGGTAAATAGTGTAATAAGTTTTAAAATCATTAAAAAATTAAGTACACATTAAACATCCTCACATCATCAGGTCTTACAACTTGACTAGGCTCACGAGAAAAGCAGTAATTTTTTTAAGGGGGATTTTCAAAAAGGATAAATATCTTACTATCGATTATACATTAAGAGTAATCTTTACACTATTTATAAAAAAACTAGATTTATCTAAACAACCCTTTTAATACATTAATTATTTTAAAACTAATTGAATATATTTTATAAAATTAAAATAATGTGAATCTACCAAATAATGTGAATCTATCAAATAAACAAAACAAACGGGTATGCACAACACATACACCAAACCTAATATTCACACTATTCTTCCCCAGACATTTTTTTTTCTCCGGCGAATTGCGATTAGAATTCTGGGTTGAAGTCTGCGTGAAAATTAATCTTTCAAATCGTCAAGATTACCTGATACCGTCTTCAAATCTTCGACCTAAAAGTAAGGTATGATTCTGAAGTTATGATTTCCATAGTTTCCGCTCCTGCAAAATATATTTGTACATTCTTGAGTGTTTAGATTCCGTTTGAAATTCTTGAGTGTAATAATTTTGGTTATCTGGGCAAACATACGTGCCTATTCTTAAATCTTACTTTTATATTTTACTTTTTTGTTTTTTCCCTTATGATGAAATATGGATCTGAATTATGTTGATAGAAATTTACAGTGAAGTATTGTTTACCAAATTGAAGGAATAAGGCATTGTCACGAGAGAGTAGTTGATAACGTTGTTACTTGAAGAAATAAGCCACTAATAGTGTCTACTTACAAGTAGTTTGTTCACTTTTATTCCCTTGTTTTAATACAAATTAGTAGCCGAGTGTAATGTTCTTTGGTTTAACAGGAATACGATGTAGAAGATTCAATCCTGTCTTTCAACCTTCTATAATCTACACTGCTCTTGAATTGGTTCAAAGCAAAGCGTCTTCTGTTGGTATTGCCTCAGATATTTTCAGTTTTGGGTGCCTTTCTTACCACTTGATAACTCGGAAGCCGTTATATGATTGCCACGACAATGTAAAGATGGTATACTTTCATTTGTGTTTGAAGTTTTCTATTACGGAAATATTCTATTACGTTCTTTTATTCTGCTAATCATCAGTAATAGTTTGCGTAGTTTCGTAGTGTAGTGTAGATGGAAGTTCAGAAGCCGATAAATAGGAAAATAGTTTCACAAGCAAGAGTTTTTAAAGTTATAAAATACAGTAATTATAATGTCTTTGTAGACATAACACCTATTAGTCACAGTATTTATCTTGACTTAATAATCTAATTATACACTGTACTAGGATAATAGTTCACAAGCAAGAGTTTTTAAAGTTCACCGTATTTATCTTGGCTTAATAATCTATTATATACACCGCACTTGTATTGTGTTTTGTAGATGGTAGTTCAAATTTTATAAAGTGGATTAATAGTTTATGAACAAGAGGTTTAATAGACTAATAGTTACAGTAACATAAACTTGGTCGGAGAGATAACTCAAATTTTAACTCAAATTTAGTTCAAATAGTTAAACCTTGATTAACGGGGGTGCATTGGGTGATGATTATTACGGGTATGAGTCTATTACATACACTATACTTTTCTGGTGTAGTGTATTTTGTAGTTCTAAATGCATAAAATGGTTCAATAGTTTACCAACAAGTAGTTTAATAGCTTAAAATTAATTAAATCCTGGTTGGAGATATAACACCTATTAAACTACAAAGGTGCCTAGGGTAATGATAAGTAATGGTTTAACATTTTTAACAGTAACTAATACATACACTAATACTAATTGTGCAGTGTAGTTGGTAGTTCAAATTGACTAAAATGGAATATTAGTTTACTAACAAGTGTTTAATAAGCTTAAAAGATAATCAAATTAATTAATGTAGGTTTTGTAATATTTGATTTCGATTATCTTAGGGATCAAAATGCCCCGTACAGGATTTAGGTTCAACTCCCTCCTATATAGCAGCTTTATTTTTCCCACCCTACTAACATGCTTTTTACTTATCTGGCTTCAGGCGAACTACCAAACTGCTCCCTTGTCATCCTTCACGAAACCACCAGAGGACTCTATTGCCACGCTTGTTTCATTGGGCTTTGATCAGGATTCAGCAAGGCAAGCACTTATACATGCCAGGAATGATGTTAGTTTTGCAACCAACATCCTTCTCGAGTCGCAGAAACATTGAGCAACAACAACTTATATTTTGAGTTGGATAATGCGTTCCAAATTTGACAATGGATCTGATTCCCGAAAAAAAAAACTATGGATTCCTAGTTTTTTAAAAGCGAGAAACGTTTGCCACTGTAGAGAAAACAATTTCACCTTTTTTTCTAGCCAGTGGTTAAGATGGATTCTACATAGTTGTAGACTTGATGTTGTGTACAGTAACTGCTTTTAAGCAAATGTTAACTAGTTGGACTTCAATTTCATTACCAATCTTGTTTAGTTGACTATGATTCTGAGTATTCTGAGGTTGTTGAATGTGCTATGTTCTTCCTATGAGTCATCTCTACTATTGCGACATTGACTTTAATTTGATCGACGGAGGAGCGACACAAACCTTGGTGCATATGGAAGATGAAAAAGGCGTGTCGATCCGTTGAAGCCACTCCCCTTGGAACACAGAACTTCCACAAACGAATCGAGCAACTTATTAATTGATTACTTAAATTCTACTTTTTACAATGTTGTCGAGCAACTTATTAATTGATTACTTAAATTCTACTTTTTACAATGTTGTCACAACTGAATATTTGTTTTTGCCCATTCAAAAAACTCTCTCCTTACCAATATATACTTGTACAGTATAAATAGTATTCCAACTTTTAAAACAAAAATATTTTTTATATTTCACAACATACTTTTACATCCATTTTTATATGACCACTGTCAGAATCTAGTAAGCACACTGTACCCTCTTGTGCAGTGTAGTTGGTAGTTCAAAATGCATTTTAATAGTGTAATTTAGACTGTAGATAATATTGCATATAGTGATTTAATAGTTTAGGAATACGTAGTTTAATAGCATAATAGTGTAATCTATAGTGTCATCGATAGTGTCATTCATAATTTATACTGTCATTTGCAAAACCTCTAAAGAGTTTACCATCGAATTATTCTAATCGCAAAGTGTCAACCTCCGCAAAGACTCGATACATTATTTCACTCGAAGAAACTAAAAACCGGGCAACTTCAGAAATTCGAAAAATATAAAAATCTGATGAACCGATGATTACATGAATGAAAGAGTTCTTACATTACTTGATATGAAATAAGTGTTTGATATGAAATATCCCACCAACGCATTGATAATATGACATGTGTTGTTGTAAACTATTATTAACAAAAAAACAACATATAACAATTAAATAGACTAGGCAAACCATGACATAAAAGCAGGACCCATTGTCTTTTTGAACCTATTAGAGATAACCTTTACAACTATTGTTGTTTTGATAACCTTCTTGAGCGAATGCGGCAACACCAAGTCCTGCAAATCCCGTGGGCTTGGCTCTTTTTAGAAATCAATGTGGCAAGAACAACTTCTCCTCGTTCGGGCTAATCTCATCGGCCTGCAACTCGTCCCGTAATCTCAGGGGCCTCCGGAGCGATGACAAGGCTTCGTGTACTCATTAGTGCTTTTGTCTTGAGGAATTTCACGAAGATAATGTCCATACCCGGTGCCCTACGCTCCGAAACAGAGGGACGCCCCACAACTCGTTCTTGGGGTTGAAATCTCGTTGTGGAGTTTTCGCAAACAGGTAGTCTCCAACTATGGCTTCCTCGACCTTGAACCGGAACTCGAGCAGGGCCCTCACTCTCAGCGTTTCCTCTCGGCCGGATCTCATTATGGGTCTTCCTTTTCGTCCTCCACGACGTCTTATCAATACACGCCTTCCTCTTCAATGGTAATTTGAATGAAATAATGGTGATTAATTAAGATGAACACGTTCTTCTGGTTGAGGAGGGTCTGGTGATGGGGTCGGAGAACGAGCCCGACGACGAGTGCCCTACCTACCCATTCTCAAGAAATAATCGCAATTTCTCAACAATCAATAGAGGCAGTCCCAACAATTACCAACTGCGCAATACTTCTCAATCAACCCGAAAACTTTTCCGCAATAAACCTATAACCTCAAATACTGAGGTACGTGGGTCGCGGCTGCTGCAGTCAAGCGGAGTGTGACGGGGTTGCCACTGTCGGGTTGCGTCGCCGGTGTGATGGGTGCCAAGAAATAACGACCACCAAAAATTGAAACACTAATACGCAATCAGGAACTGCAAACTAATAAAAGGAAAATATAATTAATATAATACAAAAGGATAAAATAGACAAATCAAATTTGAAAAACATACCTAAATTATGAATACAATTAATATCATTACATTAAATTATATATATTACAAAAATTAATTACTTTTTTTTATTATGAATGTAAACTATGTTATTTTTTTAAAAATCATAAAATCATTCTAATTTTTTCTCTAAATTACTCTTTTTTTAAAGGTAAATATTGTAGTAAGTTTTAAAATCATTAAAAAATTAAGTACACATTAAACATCCTCACATCTGTCTTTACCACTCGACTAGGCTAACGAGAAAAGTAGTAATTTTTTTAAAGGTAAATAGTGTAGTAAGTTTTAAAATCGTTAAAAAATTAAGGGTAATTTTTTAAAAAGGGTAATTTTTAATAATTGTTTATAAATCAAAGAATTAGTTTTTCCTAATTATAAATTTAAGTACTATTCCAAAATTACCTTTTTATTATAACATGAGAAGGTAGTTATTTAATAACTGTCAGGGATATTTTAGTAATTATTTTACTATTTTTTATAATTATAAAATTTACATTACCCTAAATAATAAGAAAAATAAAAACAAACTATCTTTAATTCGAAAGTATAATTTATAAGGTTTGAAATGTAAATTGATAAATCAAACTACCTTTTTTTTTTTTAATATTTCAAAAATTAAGTGGAAGTACACATTAAACATACGGGTCGGGTCAAACTGAATACTTGGTTACCCACCCAGAGTAGTCAGTGTCAGGTCCCCACGGTTGCGCGTTTTCTATTCTCGTCCCACACCCACCTTCCGTACCCTCTCTTCTCTTCGGCAATTCATCAAACACTTCACAATCAGTCGAGGAGAAGAGAGTATAGGAATCAGACAACCGTTTTCCAGATATGTCGCTGCGGCCGAAAAGCCGGACGGAGGTTCGGAAAAAGGGTTACAAATCAGGCGTCGACGGGGAGGAGGCGCGCCGGCGGAGGGAGGATAATATGGTCGAGATCAGGAAGAACAAGCGAGAGGATAATCTCCTCAAGAAGCGTCGAGAGGGCCTTCTCAATGGCAGCTTTCCCCAGCAGTTCCCTCTCGATCCATCTCAGCCCCCTGCCGCCATCGAGAAAAAAGTACCCGACCTCCTTGTTGTTTTTAAAAAAATATTCATGAATTGTTGATTGCTAAATTTCTATGTTTTATACTGACTAGAGGTTGGGATTGTGTATGTTTAATCTTTGATCCTATATTGTTACGCGGGTAAACCGACTTTGTTAGAGTTCGATTTGGTATAGTACAGTAATGTGGGAGAAGGGAATGCTTTACATTTGCCTTTTTTCTTAAGTTCCTTTTGATTTGGACTGTGATTTTGTTGACCGGGGACGATCAAATCTGTGTGAGGAATCGGCACATGGTGTATGAATATGCTATAACTATCGTGCCTTGAAGATATGTTTGGCTTTAGTTGAAGTTACACGCTTTTGCCCGATATAACGGCAGCCGGAAGTATGACTTTATGTTTTTGGTTATTTCGTGACATCAGCTTAAGGTTGTTGCTTCTAATTTTTTCACTAATTTTCCAGATTTGAGCTTTAGGTAGAGGTATATCCCAAAAATATAAATGTTGCAGGATTTAATTTAGAATTTTTGTTTAACCATTGATCTAATCGGGAGTTCAGAACATTACTTAATGCATCTCTTTTTTTATGATGCTCACAATTTATCTCATCTGACAGTTTGAAACTATTCCATTGATGGTACAAGGAGTGTGGTCTGATGATGCTAATGCTCAACTTGAGGCAACTACCCAATTCAGAAAGCTTTTATCTATTGGTATTTTGTCTCAAAAAGCTTCAAATTGATTTATTTCTTAATTTTCCCCTTCACAACATATATTTGTAGCTTCCAAACTTTGCAGAACGAAGCCCTCCAATTGACGAAGTGATTAAAGCTGGGGTCATCCCTCGGTTTGTTGAGTTCCTTGAAAGGCATGACCTGCCTCAGCTGCAAGTGAGTAGTTCTTTAGAAGTAAAATTATTTTATTTTGTTGTTATAAGTTTGCAAATAATCATTAAGACCTGTAATTCTTTGTTACAGTTTGAAGCTGCATGGGCATTGACAAATGTTGCTTCCGGGACTTCTGAACATACTCGGGTTGTGATCGAACATGGTGCTGTCCCTATGTTTGTGCAACTACTTTCTTCTGTTAGTGATGATGTTCGTGAGCAGGTACTTAAACCCGTCTGAGCAGGGACTTCTTTTTCATTTATCTGTAGAATATATTTTTTCACCTACCACCCAAACAATGCACAATTCTGACCTCACCTAGAGAACTATTTTTCGATTTATCGATTTTTCCACTGTTCTATTTCTAATTCATTTCCGGAGGATCACTTTGAACACATTCCATGTGTAAAATGCATGCAAGGATTGTAATTGTCATTGTCCCGAAGGTTTTCCTAAAGTTATACTTTGCCATCTGAACTATTTTGCTATGTTTATGGTGCATCAGGTCAACAAAAATAGAAATAGTTATGTGTCTAACATATCTCTGTTCAATTTTTCATACCCTATGCAATGTATTAAATACATTTAACTAACATCAAATAGTGTTAAAAGTCACTCTTGAGATAAGACTTAAGGTAAAGGCATATGCCATGGAATATTCCCCAAATATACCTACTGGCTTGGGCTGGAAACGACAGTAGATAAACCGTGTAGTTGAGCGCTTCTTTTTAGAACATATATAAGTTAAGTTTGCAGATTTAAAAAAATGAGCATAATTTAGGGTTTCTATAATTCTGTGATATCACCCTTTATGTTGGGGATCACAATAATTCGCATACATTATTGTCAACTGCTGATGGTTATTGGTTGGTTGTCATTGCTTACTGCTGATAATTTTTCCTCAAATGCTATCTGTTGAGCAGGCCGTCTGGGCTCTTGGTAATATTGCTGGTGATTCTCCTAGCTGTAGGGATCTTGTCCTCGGACATGGTGCACTTATGCCACTTCTGGCTCAGTTAAATGATAACTCAAAGCTCTCAATGCTGAGAAATGCTACTTGGACCTTGTCTAATTTCTGTCGCGGGAAGCCACCCACTCCATTTGAGCAGGTATGGGTCAGGAATGCAATGATATACTGTATCTTGTTAGCTTTGGGATATACATACTAAAAATTTGTTGAAACTGTAATTATAATTATTATTCTATTTTCGATTTGTGGTGATGGATAGGTCTGTCTGCTGACACATTTTGTTTAATACTTGGTCAGGTGAGGCCTGCATTGCCTGTTCTTCGGCAACTTATGAATTTGAATGATGAGGAGGTTCTTACTGATACTTGTTGGGCTCTATCTTACCTTTCTGATGGAATAAATGACAAAATCCAAGCTGTGATTGAGACGGGTGTCTGCAAACGGCTTGTGGATCTTTTGCTGTATATTCCTATTAATACTAAATGAATTTAGAATTCTGCTTTTGTTTTTTCCTATTCATTGCTAACTGTCTGTTGTTTCTCATAAAGCCATCCATCACCTTCTGTTCTTGTACCTGCTCTTCGCACTGTGGGAAATATTGTCACTGGTAATGATCTTCAGACACAGGTATTTAGGCGGACATAATGAATTATGTTTTTCTTGTTATACTGATTTCTTCATTGTTTTTTTTTTGGTAAAGGTCAATTTCATAAAAAAATAAAAGGTGTAATAGTACATGACTGCGCGTAGGGAAGACCCTACCGCCACACACGAGCTAACAAACTAGCTTTCCGACCAACCGAATACAACATATAGATTTCTTCATTGTTCTATCATCTAAAAATCATTTTTTTTCGTTACCATTGTCATGTGAAAATTCCCTCATTTTTACTATTGTTATGTTCCTATGTGGGAATAGACTTTGTTTATTCTCTGTCCAACAAAGCATGTTTATATACTTGCGGGTACAAAGGGTTTTATCTTGAATGGGGTTTCTCCATTGTGATATTTAGAGACACTATCTCTAGAATCTTTTGTGCATTCCTCTTGGTTTTCCTTTGCTGTGAACTTAGCCATCTGGAATTATGGACAGAATGCAATAGAAAAAAAAATCAAAGTTATTGGTGAAAGTTATTAGTTTATTCATTGTAGTTCATAAGTTTTACAAGATTTGTTGTTAAAGATAGTATTAAATAATCATCTGATGATTGTTCCGAGACACCAACTTTAGATGGAACTCTACACATAAATAGATATCATCTTCTTTGTGTCTTTAGTTCCTCGTGCGACTTGTTTCTGAACGTTTACACTGCTGTGTATGTTTCAGTTTGTGATAGACAGCCAAGTCCTTCCATGCCTTCAGAAACTTCTAAGTCAAAATCATAAGAAAAGCATTAAAAAAGAAGTTTGTTGGACAATCTCCAATATCACTGCTGGAAATCAAAATCAGATACAGGTACTGTTCCTTTTCTCTTCCTTCTCTTTAATGATGAATTGTTCGAACAATGTAAAAAGAATATATTTGATGACATAGTTTTGTTCACAACTGCACATGAAGTAATATTTCCATGAATTAACTTGAAAGAGTGTTGTTAGATCTGTCAGTTCAAGGGAATATAAATGGATGGGTAATATTCGTCTGCAATTCCATGAAATCATGAATATACTTGAGATAGTCTTGTTTCAGTTCAATTACAATAGAATACAAACCGGATGGGAAATACTCGTTTGTTTTTCATCTTGCTAATTTGATATATTTATTGTTTAGGTTTTGTGTGAGTGGAGCATTCATTCTAACTGTTACGAGGTGATTTTATATGGCGTCAGTTCGCCTGTAGTGTAATAAGGATAAAATGTTGGGACATTGTGAATTTGCATTAACGAGTAATATGAGAACACGATGTTTATATAGTAAAACAGGAGAAGATGGAGCATGTAATAAAAAACATTTCAAGTAATCACACACATTAATTAGAAATTTCTATTTAGTTGTCTCATGCATATTGGATGCTGCAGAATATGTAGTATGGTTAATTGTTAAAGATGTGTAAAGTGTCATTTCTGAGTTGTCCCACGTTACATTCTTATAGAAAGAGAGTCCATTTATAAGCCTAATGGCCTCTTCTCCTATCACCAATTGATTTTAGGATGGATCCTTCTCAAGTGGCAAAGGGTCTCCCTCCCCCGTCTCGGTGCAGTACAATTGGTGCTACACCTATGCACCTCCAATTTTTACATTAATCAAATTGAACAATCCAATTTCTAAATTAATAAAATGTAATAAAGTAACTCCAGGATTGGGATCATTAAGATTTAATTTTGGAGATTGACTGAGTAGATAGGCAAATCATGCAACTCCTCCTAATTATTAATTGACTCTTGTGTTTGAATATAACATACAATGCAGATAGTTCTATTATTAACTACTCCTGACCCACCCACCCTACCCCACGCGCACGACCAAGAGGATGCAAGTGAAAGTAGAATGTTTAATTGAATGAGACTTTACTCTACTATCATAATTAATCACACCTCACAAGTACCAACGATTGTTAATTTCTGTTTATGAGATTACAACATTGATCAATGCTAGATTGTTCAGAATCTAGCATCGATCAATGTTGTACAATTTAGCATCGATCAATGTTGTAATCTCATAAACAGAAATTAACAATCGTTGATACTTCAGAAAAATACCCATGCTTAGCTGTTGGCATTTAAACTAATTAGCTCCATATATTTAGGATTTAAGGGATCTAATAACTGATTTAATTGTTTCCTTTGAATCTAGAAGAAATAAGCTTCAGAGATGCTGATTATCTAATTCTTTATCCATCTTTATTTTTCTTTGGAACAGGATGTTTTTTATGCAGGTCTCATTCAACCATTGGTGCAACTTCTTCAACATGCAGAATACGACATAAAGAAAGAGGCTGCTTGGGCAATCTCTAATGCCACTTCTGGTGGATCTCCTGACCAAATTAGGTAATAATGGGTTTTCATTATCTTATGGTGTGCGCCCTTCTAATGGCATATATACTCGTAAACGTATACTTATCCTAGTGCCTCTTGAACATTATTTTATGAACTTCATATCAATAGTTACTTGGCAAAAGGAGCAGTTTGTCTTTTATGACTATACTGAACTGAACCCAGGACAAGCAGGGTCTGAATCTGAATATATTTTCAAACCCATTGCGGTTTACAGATTCTTGGTGATGCAAGGTTGTATTAAGCCAATTTGTGATCTTCTAGCCTGCCCGGATCCGAGGATAGTCACCGTATGCCTGGAGGGGCTCGAGAACATTTTGAAGGTAGGCGAGTCAGATAAAGAGAATGGTCGCAATGGCGGGATCAACATATACGCGCAAATGATTGATGATGTCGAAGGATTGGACAAAATAGAGAATCTCCAGAGCCATGACAATAATGAAATTTACGAAAAGGCCGTGAAGATATTGGAGAAATATTGGGTCGAGGAAGACGAGGAACATAACGTGGCCGAGGGCACAGATGGGAATCAGCAAGGTTTCAGCTTTGGCAATAATCAGCCTAATGTTCCTTCTGGAGGGTTCAACTTCAATTAAAAGTGTTTATTTTTATATGGTGTATACATTGTTAATGAGTTTTGCGTCTTCACTTTTCGTTCTTATTTATTCTTGAAATCGAGCCTTTGTTATTGTGCTTGTCATACTAATTCTTGGGCTGTTGGACTTTTGGTATATTTAGGTCGTTGTAGACTTGTAGTATGTGCTACATTACGTGCTGATTTGACCTTCTTCTTGAAGGTAATTCTTGGGTGTAGCTTATGATATAAGCTACATTCAAGAACTGATATAAGAAGTGTCATTTTATTTGGAGGTAATTCTTGGGTGTAGCTTATGGAAATGTGGCAATTTTCCAATGAAGTTGCACTTGTGTTAAATAAGTGGATTTAAGATAAAGTAGTCACCCACAATTATTAAATATGGAGTACTTCTGGAAAACAGAGCAGTTCGCGAGATGCTCGAGTCAATGTTCAACTCGAACTCAAGTCGAGCGATACGAGTCGAGTCAATCGTACAAGCTGGCATTGAACTAATTGAGCAAGCAAAAGTCGAGCGAGCCGAGCAGCTCGCGAGCTGCTAGAGTCGATCATTTCGAGCAATACGAGTCGATTTACTCGAACAAGCTGAAGTTGAACTAATCGAGCGACACGATCGAGTATGAAAAAAAATCGCGAGTCGAGTTCAAGCCTGTTAATTTTTTTTTCCCGACCAAACTCGATAATTTCAAAGTTCGACTAGGCTGGTTTTAAGAGTACTACACCTCTTGTGTCGCTGAGAACGTTTTTTCTTTTTAAACATTATTTTTTGCTCTCTTTTAAAATAGTTGTCTTACATTTATTTTATTTTTGTAATTTAAAAAAAAGTATGACAACTACGCCTAGACTTGTAAATAGGCGGATCCGGAGCGAATCGACACTGATCCATACTCGTTTAATAATTTAAATTTTAGATTCGTAATCACTCCGCGACTCACCGGATCATCAAAAACTCGATCATCCGACGAATCAACGGGTATTCAACGGGTTTTTTTTGACGTTTTAAAATTGAAAAAAAAAAAAGCCATGACTCTTAGTCTCTTATGTGAGAGTGATATAGTGTGAATCGTGTGATCGTGTAACTTGGGAGACACGGAGAGACTACTCTTGGACTTGATATTGATAATTATTACACTGACTTTATAAAAATTGGAAAATCAAACGTCCTCTTAATTGTTTAGGTTATAAAAATATAATTAATTTATTAATATATATATATATATATATATATATTTTTTTTGTTTATCAAACGTCCTCTTTCCAAAATAATGTTTACACTGCAATACAATCTTTGAATACTAGATATATTTTGATAATTTTATGGTTTAAAAAAATAGGAACATGTGTAGGACCATGAAATAAATCAATTTCCATATCAATCGCAACAGCTCCATAACATAATTCAGTCTGTGTTTGTTCCAGTTGTCAACCATTTTTCACAACCATGTGTTTCATGACGATAAAGGAAATATGTGTGTACATGAGTTATTCTTTGTGAAAATATAAATAAGACAAAATTCAAAATTGAAATAACCTCAATAATACCTCTATAACTAAACAGATTTCTTAGAGTAGGTTACAAGTAAAAACAAAGCACTATATGATAAGTACAATAAAACAAAGTAGCAAAATAAATATGTTTTCACACCGTTAAAATAAAACTTAAAAATATAATTTTATTTTTACTTTTATACTAGTAGTACAATTCTACTTTTATTCATTCATTAGTATTTCTAAATTTTTTATTTTAAAATATAAAATTACCTTCACAAAATTTATTAATCAATAATAGTTTTATTTTTAATTTTGAATTAATTACTTATTTTTATGTGATTTAATAAAACACTGTTCAATTATTTATATTTTGTGATATCAAAATATGGTTTTAATTGGATGTGATTTGTATTAATATTATCCGTTGATTTACATTTCATTGTACGTCCCAGATCCTCCCACATTTAGCCCCAAAACGAAAACAAAAATTTCTTCTCCCTACAGATGAGAAAACCTAATTAGAACATTATAATATTCCGCCTCGCACACCACAGATATTTTTTTCATTTTGTCATCTCTCTCTCACACAGAGACGCGAAAAAAAAGTCGCCGTGAGTCGCACCACAAATATGTCTCGCTGGACGCCGTCGACGGTCTTTGGGTGGCTCGACGTTGGTTTCTCGATCCCAACTTCGTTTTTTCGGTGGCCGAATCTCTTCACCTCATTCCTGACGCCGCCGAGCTGGTCGATCGTCGGCGTCGGCGTCAATTTCAGAAACCTAGAGCTCCGGCAGTTGGCCACGCGCCTCCGTCTTCCGGACGTGGACGACGTCGTGTGGTCCGTAGTATCCGCCGTGGAATCCGTCGCGCTGGTCGCCTTCCTCTGCTGCTTCTTCGTCTTCTGCGGCTGCACTCTGTGAAATGATGGAGGGATTTTGTAGTCGTGTTTCTGTAAATACAGCGTGTGCTTTTTTTTTTGAAAAATTTGCGTTGTGTTACATCTGAACACTCCGGTCGAATGTTTTGATGATGCGGCGGCGCGTGGACTGCGATCGAGTTTGGATAGTGGGGAAAGTATTTTCACTCCAAATAAGTTTTAGTACTATTATTCCTCCCACCCTCGGAATATACAAATTTTATTTATTTCATTTTGAGGATCATGTTATAAATTTTATATTTCCTCCTTTAAATAAAAAAAAATACTATATTTACAGTAATAATTATCATTTTTTTTTATAATTTATAAAGAGAATGTAATCACTTTTTTTTCTTATAATTTATAAAAAAAAATGTGACAATTACTATAATAAATATATATTATGACTTTATAAATTTCCAAATTATAAATATTTTGATACAACATTTTTTTTTAGATCTAACTATAATAAAATGTATCATTAACTAAAATATATCATTACTCTTTATTTTTTTCAAACACTTAAAAATGAGGCCTTCGGAAAAATGCCCCTCCAAATACTAAGTACAAGAAGTTTAACCCTTACAAAATAAATATTGGACATCTACCCCTCCCTCCATTAAATTAAATGTAAAAGAAACAAAAATAAAAATATTTACACAAAAACCCCTAAAACTATTTACACAATAACCCCTCCTTTCATTTCTTCTTCTCCCCCATTTTTGCTCTCCCGTAACCTAAATCGCCCAAAAAAAAAGCTCCGACATTGTCAATTTTCCACCAACAATTCGACGTAAAAAGGTTAGCATTCACTTCTACATGTCTTGTGTGTGTGTTGTTTTCAATTTCGAGTTTTAATTTTGCGTTTTCAAAGCTTTTCGAAACAAAAAAAAAATGTAAATCGCAGACTGACGCAGGTGCGCAGGCCTCAGCCTGCGCACAGCGTCAAATTTGACGCAGGCTGAAGCCTGTGCACAGCAACAAAACTGGCGCAGCTCTTAGCCTGCGCACGGCGTCAAAGTTGGCGCAAGCTGAGGCCTGCGCACGGCGTCAACTTTGATGCAGTGTTCAGCCTGCGCACAGCCTGCGCACGGTTTTGACTCTGTGCGCAGGCAGTGGCCTGCGCACTTACCAGTCCAGTTTTGAAAATCTGATTCTTCCCGTTTTATTGTAATTACAGGCATGGATAAGAGCATGGATAAGATATCAATCACAATACATTATAGTGGAGAGTGGAAGCTCTTCGAGGGATATTGGAGATGGATAATGAGCGATTTGAAGCACTCGAAAACAATATTGATTGATAGGAGCATTTCGTTTAATGCACTTATTGAGAAAGTGTGTGGAAAAATCGTCATCGATCCATCATGTAATGAAGTTGCGATCTCTCGATTCCCAAAGGAAAAGTGTCCTCCTAAATATATTAATGATGAAGAAAGTTGGGCCACGACTTTATGGCTTCATAGAAACGAAGATGAAATGGAGTTGTTTGTGACCTACAGTCCCTCTGTACCGAGAAGTCCTGCCCGTGAAAGTCCTGCCCGTGAAAGTCCTGCACGTGAAAGTCCTGCACGTCAAAGTCCAATTCGCCCAGAAAAACTTCCAACTCGACGAACTTCAGGTGAAACATCTGAATATTACAGTCAAGTAATAGTGCCATCTACTTATGATCCGTCTGTATCTATTTGGGATAGCATTGATTTATGCAATAATTATGATGGTTATGATTATGATGGTGGTGCGGGTGGTGATTATGATGATGGTGTTGATGGTGTCGAAGTCGATGATAACGACGATGATGTTGTTGATGACGATGGTAATGATGGTGGTGACGACGGTTATAATGAGGGCGGTAGTTCTTATTATAATAATCCTGTTGTGGACGAGCCTGTTGTTCCTGCTTTTAGACTTTGTGATCGAGACGGAGGTGGTCGGTATGATGGTTCCGATTTGGTAGTTGGTCAGACTTTCAAGAACAAAGACGATTTCAGCTATGTTGTCGGTCGGGTAGCATTGCAGGGCAAGTTTGAATTCGTTGTGCACAAATCTGATCACAATCGAAAGGTGGTGAAATGTGTTGAAAAAAATTGCAAATGGAAAATTCGTGCAACGAGGAAGAAGGCGACCGATGAGTTTGTGATTAAAACCTACACCAATATCCACACTTGTTCATTGATTGATAGAAGCGGTGTGCACAGGCAGGCCTCTAGCAGTCTTATCGGCAATCGACTCCAGGACCAGTTCTTGAACGCAAAGAAACCTCTGACACCGGCTGCAATTCAGCATTTTATGCGTACTGAGGAAAATATTACTGTCAGTTACGACAAAGCATGGAGAGCGCAGCAGAAAGCCCTGGAAAATGTTCGCGGATCCTATGAAGATAATTTCTCGAAGCTTCCTTCGTATTGATACATGCTTGAAAAAAGGAATCCAGGTACGTTCACCCGTATTCAGACAGATGTCAATGATGAATTTCAGTACTTCTTCATGGCTATCGGAGCGTGTATTCGGGGATTTCAGTACATGAAGGACGTTATCGTCATTGATGCATCGTTCATGACCAATAGATACAAGGGAACGCTTCTTATTGCTTCTGCTACTGACAGTGAGCATCACAGTTACCCACTTGCTTGGGGTGTGGGTGATGCAGAGGACACCAGTTGCTGGATTTGGTTCCTCGAGTGCTTGCAGTTTTTGATTCCAGATAGATCTGATCTGGTAATCGTGTCTGACAGAGGTCAGCCAATTATAAATGCTGTAGCTGCTGTTTACCCTAATGCGGAACATGGACACTGTTATTGGCACATCATGCAAAACATCAAGTCCAAGTACAACAAAAGAAAAGACTTGGTTGGTCATTTTAAGAAGGCTGCGTGCTCGTACACTTTATCTGAGTTCAATCTCAATTTTTCAGAGCTTAGAGCAGCGAGCGAAAAATGTGCGAAGTGGTTAGAAGACATCACGTTTGAGAAATGGTCAAGAGTCCACCACCGTGTGAATAGATACGAGGTGATGACGTCTAACGCTGTGGAAGTGATAAATTCTGTGATGAAAGACGCTAAAGACCTCCCCATATGTTCCTTGATCAAGTTTATTGTGGATAAGATGGTTGAATGGTTTTGCAAACATCGTGAAGAAGCTTGGGCGTTCAACGGTGTATTGACACCGAGAAGGGAAACAACGTTGCGTGAGCGTTATGACCGTGCTCCTAAATGGGTTACCAGAAAAATAAGTACTTGGATGTACACTGTGGAGTCGACTAGATGGTGTGGGGTTGTGGATTTGGAGGCAATGACGTGTGAATGTGGTGTGTTTCAGATTGACATGATGCCGTGTGAGCATGCCATAGCCGCAGCGTGCGCCAAGGACCCGAGTCGGGCAGGACAATATGCTTATGAGCTGACTTCTCCTTATTTCACCCGTGAGTATTTCATGCAAGCATATAAGGAGAACATTATACCTGTTCCTTCAGAAGATCAATGGACGGATATTCCCGAACATGTCCAAAGCATGATAGTGCTGCCACCACCGGTGAAACGAGCTCCAGGGCGGCCGAGAATGGACCGTTTCACGAGCCGAATTGAGAGGTTTTCGAAGAAAAAATATCGTTGTGGCAAATGTCAAGGAGAGGGTCACAATGCACAGACTTGTCCGATTCCGCCAGAGTAAACACTGTTGAACTTTTATGTAGTTGTGTGTGTTTTCATATATATTTTTGTGTAAATTGACTTGTGAAACATTTACTATGCAGATTGTGAAGTGAAGAGGAGGAAGTTGTAGAAGGCCGGTGTAGCGAAGAAGAAGACGCTTTGGATTTAATTTTGTGTTTTGAGACTATTATGTATCGAGACTTCGTATTTGAGACCTTATATTTGTGTTGTACTTTATTTTTCATGTTGGAAGTGCTCAATTTGTGTGAAAATGTGGTCTGAACAGGTTTGGAATTACCAAAAAACGGCCAAAGTCATGTTCTGGCTTCTGTTGTGCGCAGGCTGGCGCAGGCTGACGCAGGCCTCAGCCTGCGTCACATTTGACGCCGTGCGCAGGCCTCAGCCTGCGCCACAATTGTTGCTGTGCGCAGGCTTTAGCCTGCGTCAGTTTGGAATCAGGCTGCAGGCCAAAGCCTGCGTCAGATTGGGTCTCGATGGAGTTTTCGCTATTTTTCGACTACCTCGTGGATAATTGATGTAATTTGAACCGTTGGATCATCTTAAAATGTAGTTTTACATGTCCCGTGCAATTTTCGTGAAAAAATATTATCCGGAATTGCTCGATCTGATAGTGTCGAGAAAATCGACAAATTCTCGACGTTATCGATCCGAGCACTTCCGGACATTATTTTTTCACGAAAATTGGACGGGACACGTAAAATTGCATTTTAAGATCATCCAACGGTTCAAATTTACTAAATCACAGTTTAATGTTTTGTCATACCTTGAATATCATAAACTCAACTCAAACTATAACATTTATAATTAAACCTTAGAAGTAATAAGTGACCAAAACACTAAATACTTATACCCGTGGATAATTAATGTGATTTAAACCGTTGGATGATCTTAAAATGTTGTTTTACGCGTCTCGCCCAATTTTCGTGAAAAAATAATGTCCGGAAGTGCTCGGATCGATAACGTCGAGAATTTGTCGATTTTCTCGACACTATCAGATCGAGCAATTCCGGATAATATTTTTTCACGAAAATTGCACGGGACATGTAAAACTACATTTTAAGATGATCCAACGGTTCAAATTACATCGATTATCCACGAAATAACGAAAACCGCATCGAGACGCACCTGTCAAAGGCGCCGGGTGCGCAGGCCAAAGCCTGCGCCACATTTGTTGCTGTGCGCAGGTCTCAGCCTGCGCCACATTTGTTGCTGTGCGCAGGCTTCAGCCTGCGTCATTTTGTAATCAGGCTGCAGGCCAAAGCCTGCGTCAGATTGTGTCTCGATGGGGTTTTCGCTATTTTTCGACTACCTCGTGAATAATCGATGTAATTTGAACCGTTGGATCATCTTAAGATGTAGTTTTACGTGTCCCGTGCAATTTTCGTGAAAAAATATTATCCGGAATTGCTCGATCTGATAGTGTCGAGAAAATCGACAAATTCTCGACGTTATCGATCCGAGCACTTCCGGACATTATTTTTTCACGAAAATTGGACGGGACACGTAAAATTGCATTTTAAGATCATCCAACGGTTCAAATTTACTAAATCACAGTTTAATGTTTTGTCATACCTTGAATATCATAAACTCAACTCAAACTATAACATTTATAATTAAACCTTAGAAGTAATAAGTGACCAAAACACTAAATACTTATACCCGTGGATAATTAATGTGATTTAAACCGTTGGATGATCTTAAAATGCAATTTTACGCGTCCCGTCCAATTTTCGTTAAAAAATTATGTCCGGAAGTGCTCGGATCGATAACGTCGAGAATTTGTCGATTTTCTCGACACTATCAGATCGAGCACGTCCGGAGATTATTTTTTCACGAAAATTGCATGGGACACGTAAAACTACATCTTAAGATGATCCAACGGTTCAAATTACATCGATTATTCACGAGGTAGTCGAAAAATAGCGAAAACCCCATCGAGACACAATCTGACGCAGGCTTTGGCCTGCAGCCTGATTACAAAATGACGCAGGCTGAAGCCTGCGCACAGCAACAAATGTGGCGCAGGCTGAGACCTGCGCACAGCAACAAATGTGGCGCAGGCTGAAGCCTGCGCACAGCAACAAATGTGACGCAGGCTGAAGCCTGCGCACAACAACAAATGTGGCGCAGGCTGAAGCCTGCGCACAGCAACAAATGTGACGCAGGCTGAAGCCTGCGCACTGCGTCAGGTTTGACGCAGGCTGAAGCCTGCGCCAGCCTGCGCACTACAGAAGCCAGACATGACTTTGGCTGTTTTTTTTTGTAATTCCAACCTGGTCAGACCACATTTACACACAATTCCAGCACTTCCAACATGAAAAATGAAGTACAACACAAATACAAAGTTTAAAAGTCTCAAATACGAATTCTAATCGCCTAAAACCGGGCAGTCAACCCCTTCGTGACCCTCTGTGGAACAGATTTCGCATTTGGGAGGCGGACCATCGTAAACAGCACTCAAGTCCCAAACCTGGCACGCACATCTCCATCTGAACTCATCTACTTTGTTCTTAATTTTCCAGTCGTCCCTGTAAACTTTTTCAGTGATAATGGCTGTCATCTGAATCAGCGCGTAATTACCGGATCGACGTGGAAACTCTTGTTTGTAACAATCATTCGGCCTCGCGAAGGCAATTCCCCAAACTGAACGGGCGCTCGGCAGTCCAGCTTGGACGCACATATCGTGCATCCAATACTGCAGTGGAAGTAATGCAGCCCTTCTCTGATTTCTTACAATGTCTGTGGTGGCATTTATCTGCGTCTCATACAGCTTAATAATTGCCCTCTCAAGGTCCAATCGCACTGTCATCCACTGCATTCCAACATTCGCAATGAGGAGAACCTGAAAACAAATAATAGGTCATACTTATTCTAGTTCAAAGTTAAGAGTGAAAATTGACTTGTAAATGAACTTACATATTTGAGGCCAGCCCACGGCTTCGGTTTCCATCCATGCGCACCTTTGGCCATGCATTCAATGCATGATTGCAACTCATCCAACGGGACAGGTTCGTAATACTGAGGATTATAATCCCCAGCTTCCCACACGTATTGCAAAGTTTGCTGTAAATTAAGGTTAAAAATTTAGTATAAATATTTAAATGTACATTAAATTTTAAATTTAAATTTTTCACTACTTACAAAGAATGAACAAGGCACGATAGTGTAATTGTTCTTCATTCGGTCACATGTCAGTCTTGATATGTACTCGAAGTCGTTGTGATAAATTCCAAGAACTGCATTAATGTGCTGCAAAAAAAAAATAAAAAAAACATTGGGCACGTAAATAATTAGTCTGTAACTATGCAACATAATATTTTTGACAATACTTACGTAAATATCCATATCGGAGTCTCCTGCACTCATCCCCTCGAACCAATCCCGATCCACCGGCCATTCCAAACCAACATCGCGCCTGCATAATGTGGATTAATAAGACGATACTGGTAGAAAACATTGTCAAACTTAAAAGGATAGAGAACTAACAGCGTTTTGTCATTCCTGTCCGCCAAATACTCTCTAAACCTGTCCACCGCTGGCCTTCCAGGTAGCCCCTTCCTGGGGAGCGCGTTGTACGGTGATCTCACGAAGTGTGAAGGACGACGAATACGTACGTCTCGCATTCTTGTCCTGTCCACGCTCGACGACGAAGCTTCGTTCACTACATTCGACTGGAATCGCGGAGGTTGGAATGGAGTTTGAAAATCCTCAACCTCGCGCGAGAGTGGCACAGGAGAAGGATAATACTCGATCATCGCTTGCGGTTGTGGTTGTGGACTATCCCAAGTTGGAGCAGAGTAATACTCCATTGGAGGAAACTGAACAAACAAACAAAATGAGTTCAAATAATAGGTCATACTAATTTTTGAAATATATTAATAGTAATATATTTTTAAAAATTCATATTTTAAAAAAATACATAAAGAAACAAACAAAACAAAGGAACTAATATAATTTTTTCAAATAATATTAATAGTAATATAATTTTTTCTTGTTCAAAACAACAAAAAACAAGAAAACTACGGAACCTCGTTCTGCCTATCTCCTAAGTTGCAATGCTCCCTAAAGCTCTCCTGGAGTGAGGTGATCTGATCACCGTGCCCTCTCAGCACAACACCATACTCAGTCAACTGCACACCGTACCCGTCGAGCTGCGTACCGTACCGGGTCAACTGATCCCCATACCCGTCGAGCTGCGTACCGTACCGGGTCATCATCGCATTCTGCTCGGCGATCTGAGTAGTCTGCACGGCGATCTGTCTACTCTGAGCAGATATCAACTCCCTCTGGGCCCTCATCTCTGCGTACATAGCCTCGTCTCGGGCAGTGTTCATCTGCTGCAAAGCTCCCCACCACGAAGGTAGACCTGCAGCCTGATCTGACGACTGACCTGCAGCCTGAAAGTGCGACTGACCTGCATCCTGAAAAGACTCAGGAAATGCGGAGTACGTCGTGTGGTGTGCAGGTGAGGGTGTCCTCTGTCGTCGAGGTGGGGATGGGGATGGAGCTGGAGCTGGAGGTGCAGCAATGAACGACACGTAGTCGTCGCAGAAGATGTCGTCGTCGTTCAACCGTAGAGCGTCTGCGCGTCTGGCAAAATATCTCCGCTCGAACCAGCACAGGGTGCCATGAAAATACGAAGACCGCAACTCGACAACGTCCGGCTTCAAGCGCGGATACACAACCTGCATGTTTGTTTTTAAAATTCTATAAGTTTTAATAATTTAAATTCATACAATAAAATTGTTCAAACATTTACCTGCACATCGTTCACCAAGAACTTCTTGAAATCTTCGTTCTTGGGTGAGTTATTACTCAGAGACCATCGCAGCATCCTGGGGTACGAATGCCTGTAGTCTCTCCTCCGGGTTGCGTCCAATTGTACATCCGCACCCTTCAAAGCCTCAAGCATCCAAAACTAAAACCAAAACAAGTTTATATTATTAAACACTATAACAACTATTCAATTATCAACAAAACTAGTTTAAAACATACCGCATAAAAATGAATGAACCCATAGGCATTCCATGCGCGCGTTCGGCCGGGCCCCTCGATTTCCCCTATTCTAGAGAAGCAATCATCTACGATAGCGTCCCACGCCTTTATCCCCCATGGATAGTTCTGGCATGCATCGAGATTACTGCAAAGCTGTAATAAACACAAAAATTAAAAAAAGAAATAAATTATTTCAATAAACAATAAAAAGAAAATTTAATTCGCGTATTACCTTGAAAAACTCACCAGGGACATTTAATTGTCTGTTAGGTATGTCTAACAGATTTGTAATCAACCAAACAAATGTTAGGTTGATTACAAATGGGTACCTCTCCGGATTATTTTTGCTCAAAAGTTTTTGGATTTTTTTAAGCAGCACGTCGTTCGGAACCTGTTTAAAAATGAAAAAATAATTAAAACACTACACACACAATATATATTTTTTGACAACGAAGTATTGTTATAAAAATAGAACCTGTTTTTTGGACTCCTCATAGTCCGGAAATGCTATTTCTTTCAGGTCTTCATCCTTATCCTTGTCCTCATCGGTGCGAAGGTCCTGAAAGTGCAACCCGGTGATCATACTGAACTCCACGGGGCTGAGGCGAACTATCATGTTGTTCACCTCGAAGAACCTACATCGGACCTTCTTCGGGTCAGGCCAACTGCACACTCGAGCCATCAACTGATGGATGGCCGCATTTGGCACGTTCCCTTCCCCGTCCAATAGTAAGAACTTCCCCAACTGAGGGTAATCATCCACGACATGTGGGAAGGCCCTCAACAGTGGTCCGGCTATGTCGGGAATGTCCTTGTACCCGTGGCGCGTGGTTAACTTCCCAGGCCTGACCACATCGCCGTATTTGCGTGGGGGTAACTCACCGATATCGACTGCCATCACAGGGCGATAATCCTCCTGAAAAACACAGAAAAAAACAAAACTTTGTCAAAACTGGAATCTGCAGGTGCGCAGGTGCGCAGGCCTCAACCTGCACACGGTTTGACGCAGGCCTCGGCTTGCGCACGGCCTGCGCACGGCTTCAGTTCTGACGCCGGCCTTGACCTGCGCACGGCCTGCGCACGGCGTCAGTTTTGACGCCGGCCTTGACCTGCGCACGGCTTCAAACCTGACGCCGTGCGCAGGCCACGGCCTGCGCACCTCACTCAAGAACACAGAACACAGAATTTCTAGAAAATTCAAAACACGTAATCTCGACCCAAAATTAAAGCTACGACAGTTAATTGAATTGCATTCGAGCCAGGGAAGTAGAGTGGTACCTGATAATTCATTTGGGCCTGTGATTCCGGCAACCCGAGGAAACGATCGTCGTCGCGGTCGTGCATCGACTTCGAACGGGCTTCATCCGCCGGGTTGCTCTGAGCAGTTGGGGACGGGGATGGCCGACGAGGCCTTTTCCCTGCCCTGTTCGCGGAAGTTGACGCGGTCGACATTGCCGGAAATCTGCAGTTTCAATTTTTTTTCAAAACTTGAAATTGGACTGAGAGAGAGAGGTGCGGGGCAGAGAGAATTGGGAGAGGTACTTACCTGAAAAGTGAGAGGGGCGAGACGCTCTTGCCGGAGTTCGTTTAGTCGTCGGTCGGAGTTCGGTTATTTCGCCGGAGTCGCCGTGAGTTTTTGAGAGGGGTAGCGGATTCTGTGAATGAGAAAAGAAAGAGGGGCAGCGGGTTTAGGATTTGAAAATAGGGGGAGGACTGATTTGCAATTGTTAAAACTTGATAGGTTAATTTGTAATTGTTTTAAACTTAATATTCATTTTTGATTTATTTTTATTATAGTTTAATTTAAAAATAAAAGAAAAATGAGGGGAGGGGCATTTTTCCGATTTCTTGTTTTGGGAGGGTCACCCCTCCCAATTCCCTCCTTAAAAATGTACTTCCTCCGACCCATGATCAACTTGACTTTTTTTGTCACTACAAAAATTATGAAAAAATAACTAAAATAAATTTAGTAAATAAATTTTATTTTAGTTATTTTTTCCTAATTTTTGTAAAGTGTTTATCATATATATTGTTGACTTTTTTTATCCGTCTAATATATGTATAAAAATTATGAAAAAATAACTAAAATAAATTTAGTAGATAAATTTTATTTTAGTTATTTTTTTAATAATTTTTGTACAATGTTTATCATATGTATTGGACGGACAAAAAAAAAGTCAACGTTGACCACTTATAGCCATTACTTAGGTCGAGGAAGTAAGTTTTTTTGTATTACTCAAGAGTAGGGACGACAACTGCGTCAGGTTATTTGGTTTCGGTCCAACTTATTCGGGCCGTTTTTCGGGCCGTTTTTCGTGTTCTAAATTAGTAGATCTAACCCTAAATTTTTCGATTTCAGGCAAGCCCGTCAAGTTGAGAAATTTGATATTATTATAATAAAATATACTTTAATATAGCAAATTTAAATTTATTAATATTAAAATATTAATATTACAGTAATTATTATTATAATATACTAAATATTCATTCTATAATATTTATAATTGCAATTTAAGTTGATATTTTTCATATTTAATTTTTTTTATTTAGTTAAAATATTTGTATTAAAATTTAAAATAATTTATAATATAGTAAAATAAATCGGGTTGTTAAACTAGTCACTCGGTTGTGAGACTCTTTAAATTTAAGACTATTCAGTTTCAATTTTTTCTAATTGAAAATATTTGACTCTAATTTTATATTTTTTTCTTTCGAATTGAAAATATTTGACTCTTATTTTATATTTTTTTCGAGTGATATGGAGGACTGGAACCAATCCACAATCCGAGTTGGATTGACATCATACTCGATCCGTTGAAAAATTAACATATGTAGTACCAATGATGAATAGTAGCAGCAGTAGTACTTTACAAATAGTGTGCAATTGGAGTTTTACCAAAAAATGAAAAAAAAAATAAAAAAAAATTACAAAGGCCTTTGGGAGGGAGAGAATAGAAATTCAAGTGTTTTAATGCTAAAACGGCGTCGTCTTAACGATGATTTGAACCTGCATTAGGGTTTATGCTCCACACAAAAGCTCAGAAATCTGAAAATAATTTCCCCAATTCGATATGGCTTGGAGACAAATTCTGGCGTCGCGGTGTACAAGACTATCCTCCGTCTCAGCCCATTCGGACACTGTCCCCGCCGTTGCGAAATTCTCCTCCAAATCCAACCACTATATTGGTGATCTTTTTAAGGATACATCTCATCTAATATTTATTATTTTCATTATAATATTAATATTATTTTATGTGAAATGTGATTCGTAATTTGGTCTGATTGGAATTCGCAGTGAAAGTTGGTATACCGGAGTTCTTGACCGGAGTAGGGAAAGGATTGAAGAATCACGTGGAGAAGCTGGAATCGGGGATCGGAGATTTCCAGAAGCTTCTCGTCACTCGTACCATTAAACTCAAGAGGCTCGGAATCCCTTGCAAAGACGTAAGAATCAAATGTAGTATATTATTTTCTGTGAATTTAGAATCTAGTATATTGTTTTTGGTTTGGTGTCGGGGATTGATTTTATGGAAAATGCATACAAACAGTTGTTGATTGAACTTGATGGGCCTATTCGATAGGTAGAGCACAATGTGATCTCTATTTATCCATACTCATGCGAGCTTCGATTAATCGATTCTTGCTTCTGATATGTTATGATAAAATATACTCCGAATTGCTTTTGTTGTTGGGAGAATTTGAATCTAAAACTGATTTAACGGCATGGTAATTTAATTGTGAAATTGAAGGAGATGATCCTCTTAGGCACGGCTGGTTGCCTGTTTTAAGTTGTTTTGTAGAGTAATTCTTTTTAGTTACTTCAAGTCAATGCAGGAGGATTTGTATATGGTTCTGAACAGATTAGTTTTTTTTTCACGTATTATGCTCTTCTGGTTTCTTAACTTATGGTCACGTCTCTTTTGTTAAGGTCAAAAGGTCACACGCAAATTGAATTCTTTTCCTGATGAATTCTTTTCCATAAAGCGATTATTGATACATATTTTTTTAAGCAGGAGGAAAATTAAGATATACAGTAGGTAAAAAGCTATGTGAATATTTTTACTATTTTGTGTCTTTAATAAGTGATCCTATTTGTGCGAGTCGTGTATGGTGTTTCTTACATAAGTGGTTGCATTGAGCCTTGGTCTCTGTGGGCTGTGCCAATTTCATGAACTTGATCAGGACCTTAATTACTCTGACCAAAATCTTAGGCTATTTATATAGTTTTGAATGAACCTTGACAGATTTCAGTTTCATTTCTGTTTTCTTTGCAGAGAAAGCTGATACTGAAGTATGCCCACAAGTACAGACTTGGGTTGTGGAGGCCTAGAGCTGAGCCTGTGAAATCTTAGACGAGTCGTTGATTTATATTCTGCGGGAAATGTAGAATTGCTTGCAAATGGCTGGCTATAGGACACTCGTGTGTTTTTGGCTTTCTGAAACGCCTCTAAGGGTTCATAGTCCGGGGTGTACAAATTCTACTGGGAATCGAGCATATGTTTTTGCAAATGGGCTTTGGTTTTTTGTTGATGCGAATTTGAAGTCGTGATTTCGAATGGTCAATAACACATAACATGCTCAACTCTGAAAACATTATTATTCATTTTTCATAAGAATAATCACACATGTTATTTTCATCGAATACTAAACATGGATTACACATTACATAAAAATGGGTATTGATTTTTCAAAAAATTGAAATAAAAGGAATTTAGAATATTTTAATTGATTTTTCAAAAAATTAAAATAAAAGAAATTTAGAATATTTTAAGATATTTTGTGATATTTAAAAATTCCAATGTGATACGACTATTATTTGAAGTGGTAATTAAATTTGGCGTATGATATAAATCCCGAAGAGCAAAACCACTCGTTACTTAAAATTTGAGGTGTACGACGACGATAAGGTTCCATCGCCCACTAACAATCCACTGCTCGAGCAATGGCCTTAAGACCACCGGTAGCGCCGTCGCCATTTTCGACTTGCAGCTCCAGAAACCTGCTTTCACCGAAGCCAAAATCAAGCTTTCTCGCTAATTTCCGCAAACCCTCTATGGCGTTCTCTGGGTGGAGAACGAGGACGAGATCAGGAACGGTGAAGGCGTGCGTAAAATTGGAAGAGGGAAACGAAGCTCGAACTGGCAACGACTGGGGTAAGGTGTCGGGCGTGTTGTTCGATATGGACGGCGTGCTTTGCAACAGTGAAGAGCCTTCGAGATTGGCGGCGGTCGAGCTTTTCGCGGAGATGGGAGTTCAAACCACTGTTCAGGATTTCGCGCCTTTCACGGGCACAGGTAAAAATGCACTGACGATTTCTTTTCTCGTTTCGGTGTTCGATTACTATCACTTGGAAGAATTTGTTAGTTTAGATGGATATGAGATGATAATGCATTGCCGTTGTTATAAGTAATCGAATAATGATTTGGTTGTTGAA
Organism: Euphrasia confusa; assembly: GCA_954870475.1. NCBI lineage: Eukaryota > Viridiplantae > Streptophyta > Magnoliopsida > Lamiales > Orobanchaceae > Euphrasia > Euphrasia confusa. Next base: position 8,181,596 of record OX940956.1, on the reverse strand, counting down.
GTTATGTGAGGGGGCATGAGTAGTGAAGTTTACACATTTGGTTTTACCAGGTACACACACCGCTGGCATCATAGACACCATTGTTGGTATGAATTATTGAAATGACTTTAATGACTAAAATAAAATTACTAAGCCTCTAGCACGACGAATTATTGTAATGTTTTTACATGGTCATGGCTTATTTTTTTCGTACCGATTTGGACTATACAATTACAATGACATTACTATAAGACAGTCATTGACATGTACTCCATAATGCCATTTTTTTCTAGCACGAACCCGAGTCTCGTACATTAGATCACAATGACACAAAAGTAAAAATAAAGCACATTAAGAATGATCATGCCAATGTAAAGGCATTTTAGTCTTTTTAAGATCTGTGACAATGATTAATTATATTTGTTCCAGAGGTGTGCGTGCTTGGTAAGAAAATCGCAAATTGTGCAATATTTTTCAAATGAGTGAATTGCATATTGGGTAGAGGAAAATGGAAGTGTCCCTTTCTAACTATCGTCCCAGTTTGTTAATATGAGTCTCAATCATTTTTTTATTAACATGTATCAGGTGAAGCCAATTTTCTAGGAGGTGTTGCTTCTTTGAAGGGTGTGAAAGGATTTAATATTGAGGAAGCAAAGAAGAGTTTTTTTGAGATATATCTGAATAAGGTGATTATAATAATTTCCTGTCATTTTCTTTATGTATTTAATAATTTAAAATTTTATTTGACTCCACGAATTTGTTTCACTTTATGTAGTATGCAAAGCCAGGATCCGGCATAGGTTTCCCTGGTGCCTATGAACTTATAGTACAGGTATACTGACGAGAAACTATCATGGTTGCTCTATTTTGAGAATTTTATATTGTTGTTGAATACTTGAAGTTACCATCCAGTGTAAAAACAAAGGCCTCAAAGTGGCTGTTGCATCTAGTGCTGACCGTATCAAGGTTAACGCTAATTTAGCTGCTGCCGGCTTGAATCTGTCAATGTAAGTTTACTCATAGCGAATTTGGATTTGACGTAATTGTTCTTTCAACTAGCCCACACGCTTGTAAATTTTTTTCATATGTAGTACTCCTCTGTACTGCTTTAAGTGCATGTTTTCCTTTTTGGGATGTCTCACCGTAAATGTTATTGTTTCTTAAAATAACAAATAGGAGTAGTATACATTTTTAACATAATTTTTTTGGGACCTATTGTACGTCATTTCACCTTATTACTTATGGAGTAATAATTAAATAATACAACCACCCACTACACTACCTATGTTACCCGGACTCTCCGGAAACCATCATCGTACCCGTGTGCCACGACAGGACACGGACACGGGTATGGGTTCGACACTGTAAATTATTAACTGATTTCTTGTAAAATTGTATAATTTTCAAGTACCCGACACTCGGATTCGTATCTGAACCCGACACTCGTATCCGAGTCCAGCTAACTTAGCACACTACACTATACAATTAAAATGTACTAGTATCATTTTTCTTAATATCCGTGCCAAAAAAGAAAGTTAACACATTCCGTGGGACGGAGGGAGTGTTATGGAACTAGACTATTCTCCAATTATTTAAAATAATAATATAAATCTTATATAAAATATTAACATTCTTAAATATGTACTTCTGGAAAAATATACAGTAGCTATTTTTTAATACTATTTTCAAGAGAAATTAATTTCGCTTCTAAATCTTCATTTTCGTTCTAGTAATATGATTTTAAGAATATATGATCTCCCATTTTTGAAGCATATTAAGGGCTCATTTGATGATATTGGTTGGATTATAATGACTGGATAGAATAGGATTTCAGTTTTCATCTACGAATGCAAGGGCCTAAGTAAAATCTTGCTCCACAAAGCTTATTCCTTCATTTCCTTGTCTTCATGAACTCTTATGTGAAATGTCAACGGACACTCTTAGAGTATTTGAATACTGAGACCTGAAGTGATCATGATAGGGAAATTATGATTTTTCTTTTTGAACCTCCCATCGCGCATTCACATAAGATATTCTTCACTTTACCATAAATGGGTCTCAAAGAGTGCAGATCTACTTATGCAATTTAAACAGTTTTAATTATAGTGAACTTTAACTGAACTAATGGACTTAATTTTCTACACCTGTTGAGTTCTTGTGCGGTTTTCTTGATTTTGTTCTATTATAGTTTTTTGCTTTCTATATTAATAGGTTTGATGCTATTGTGTCTGCTGATGCATTTGAAAACTTGAAACCGGCTCCTGACATTTTCTTAGCTGCGTCAAAAACTTTGGATGTGCCCCCAAGTGAGGTATGCTTTCAAAAAGTGTGTTGTTTTGTTGTTGGTGCGGTTACTTATCATTCTTGTTCTCAGTCATGTAATCATGTATTCGCAATATAGAGTACTAAGGTAATTGACTTGCCAATTAAATAAAAGTTGGCATCCTGCGACCATGATAGGAGCATTTAAGCTTCTACATTGTTTGTCAATCTAAGCTTTTGAAATAACTATATCTGGGGTATGCATGCAATGCAATATTAATGGGACCAAGACTGATGCTTCCATGTTCATGCAGTGCATTGTGATTGAAGATGCATTAGCTGGAGTGCAAGCTGCCAAATCCGCTAGCATGAGGTAATGTGTTTGGACTTTCATATCACTTGGATTTGGTGAAATAATAAATTGATGATAAGACAATGGGCTTGTCTGGATGAAGGCTAATGTACTAGCTATCTACTACGTCATCCTTACTATCCTTATATTCCTGGCTTAGAATTGGTAATCATGATCCATTTTTTAATTAAATTGATGAATCTACTATGGTGAATATGTTCATTATGCTTGCTCATGATATATTCATAATAATATTAAACCTTACAATCATCATAATTGATAAGAAATGTGAAATGTTGTCCTTCTTTTCGTTTTAAAGGATTTTATGGTCATCTCTGACAAGTCTCTGGTGCTAAGTTCGAGACACATGTGCTATGTTTTTACATATACTCTCTAAAATATTCTCGACCCATGTCAGTATTTTTGTAATCAACTTATATCTACAACTTTATACTGTAGTTCTGATCCATGTTAGTATAATTCTACTTTTTATATCTTTCACGATTATAATGCCGTCCTTTAGTCCAAGCCTCAATTTCCCATTTTCTATATGTACATCTTCGTGTAGCACACTTACCAATTCAATTGAGTTCCTAAAGCATCCCCCCATGCCTGTTGGAGTATTTTGGTTTTCTTAGTGTAGCACACTTGCCAATTCAATTGAGTTCCTAAGGCATCCCCCCATGCCCGTTGGTGTATTTTGGTATTCTTATTGTGCAAAAACAACTTGACTAATGATTTATCATGGTTGAGGATTCCCCTTTGGGTTCCATTTAGTTAATTTATTATACAGTAGTTGTATTATCATGATTTTAATAATTTATTGTTATTAGATTAGCTAAATAGAATCCGAGGAAATTCTCTGGCAGGGGAAGTATTAAGTTGTATTTAGTAATTAATAGTACATAATGTAAAGTTGGGCCAGTATTCACCTTAAAAGGCCTTGTTAAGGTGATAAGGTAATCCGACTTATATTTGAGCTTTAGGACCTTGTTCTAACCGATGTGGGATACTTAACACGCCCCCTCTTTAGGACCTTGTTCTAACAAGATGTGGGATACTTAACACGCCCCTCACGAGTAGGCTCGGTTTTGTCGGCTCTACTCGTGGACATAGTGCCATCTTTGGGCAAGCCGAAAATTTCATCGGCTAGGGCACCCATCATCGTGTTGGGCCTGCTCTGATACCATGTAAATTGTAAAGTTGAGCCAGTATTCACCTTAAAAGGCCTTGTTAAGGTGATAAGGTAATCCAACTTATAGTTGAGCTTTAGGACCTTGTTCTAACCGATGTGGGATACTTAACACATAAGATTACAAGTATACTTAAATACTTTCAGAACATGGCGGTGTGATTTAGGAACTGTAATGTTGTTTAAGAATATCTTAACTGTGAAACCGAAATAAAAATAACTGTGTTCAGTGCGTTACTCGAAGTTGAATTTCTTGTTGATGAAATCGGTCTGCAATATTGTGATCTTTATGTTTGAATCTCGTGGCTCTACCTGAATGATGGAGTTAATAAGTGAGAGGTTTAAATGGCTAGTATATCAACATGCATATATTAGTAACAACAAAACTTTAATAAAATGGTAAGCACTTGCTATCTCTGGTCAGCGACATTATTAAGCTGCAGTATTTTTCCCATGACAATTCTTCCTCTTTGCTGACTCTTTTTAGTACAGTTTCATCTTATCAGTCTTGTTATTTTTTTTAATGATTATGGATATTTCATGTTATAATTTTTACCCATTTTGCTGTGCCTGCAGATGCATAGCCGTAACCACGAGTTTAGCAGAAGATACTTTAGAGGCAGCTGGTCCATCACTAATCAGAAAGGACATAGGAGACATTTCCCTTGATGATATTCTCAATGGTGGCTCTGGTTACCATAGTATGTAGCTGTGGAATATATATACAAACACCTTTTAGCATAACAGTTATAATGTATTCCGTAAAGAGTTGTTTTTTGTAATAAGATATGAAAGAGAAGCTGAGAATTATTTCATGTAACGAATCTTTGTACTTGATAAGAGTTTTTTTTTCATGGTGATGACCTAATATTTTGATCTCTATAATTATGTTTTAGTTCCTGTAAATTTTGTCTATATTCACTTTTGTGCAGTGTTATTTATGGATAAATTTATTATCTAATTATGAGAAAAATATTGCAGATCCAGAGAAGCAGTCTTCTCAATCTATTAGTGCTTCGGAAATCATGTCGTTTCAGGGTAAAGATTCAGTGGGAGATGCAATTTTTTCAATTAAAGGGTAAGTAAAATTCTCACATGACAAATCCTTGAGTTTAATAAATCAAGATTTCTTTAGTAACTCGAGAATTTTGATATTATTATGTAGCTGTAGTCAAATCTAGTTTACTATCTACAATTTTCTTCTTAAAAGTTAAAAGAACTAATTATGTTAAATCAGTATGAATTTGTTTTGTTTAGGCGGAGCAGGATCCTAGCCCCTAGGTCATGGTCCTGAATATAAATTTTGTTGAGATCCTTAAATGATCGATTAATTTTGCATTTCTACTGCTTTGTATCACGATACACGAGGTTTTCATTTGATCACTGCTTTGTATGCAATACTAATACTTTGTTATTGACTATGAAATCATTAACACTTAATAATATTGTGTGTACAATGGCATTTAGTCCATTTCTCCTTGAACTGCTAAAATGATTTGTTGACAGGTTTCAGGGTTCTCGACGGGATATTTTGAGATATGGAAGTTTAGGAGTTTCTCTTTCTTGCCTTCTCTTTGCCATCACAAACTGGAAGGTACATAATGTTGTTTTATGGAAACACTTGTGGACTTAAGTTACACCACCTTTAGTTTAGTTTTATACTCTGGATGTATCTATTGAAGCTCTGTTTCATTGCAGGCCATGCAATATTCTTCTCCAAAGGCTATCTGGAATTTGTTTTTTGGAGCTAGCAACTTTCCTTTTGGACCAAAAGGAGGTCTATGATCTATCATCAACAAATTGTGAATTGTTTCCTTTTACTACTGTATATGATTTTCGGTGTGTGCGTAATCCTTCTCCTTTTTTCTGTTTCGTATATGATACAACCATCCTTCTTTTTGGTGATTGCAGAAGAATACCGTACTGACAGAATCCAACAATTTGTGAACTACATGTCTGATTTGGATCAAAGGTAATTTCCACATTGGGTTTTAACATTAATATGGGGACTCACATCCCGCATCCTCTTCTTATTAGCTCCTCTGTATTAAATGGCTGGATAGGTTGTGTAAATTTTGGGGCCAAATACTTTTTGTTTTGTTTGATTTTGATTGAGGATTGGACTGATCACTGATATACAAACAAATTATGTTTTTTTAATTAGCGGCCCAATTGCCAGTTTTGAGTGCATGTAAGCAATTGCGGCCCAATTGGGTGCTCCAACGAAATTTCCAAAATTTTGAAAATTAGCAGACAAAAGCTGAGTTGGACTACTTTGACTGACTAAAAAGCTAAATGAGCAAACTATGTTTTTTTATAAAAAAACATATACTTTTATAACAAGAAGGGACCAGATGTCAGTTCAAATGATTCATAGTCGGATTACATTGCATGGTAACAATTTCTAGATACATCATAAATACAGTTACGTTAAAAGTATTTTGACTAATAGACCACATGTAGCATCAAAAGCTCCGCATCTATCTTAAAAAAATCTACTATTCCTCTATGACGAAATGTGCTATATCACCCACAAAGACTGCAATCCTCCCTAACATTTTCCCTTTCTTGCTAATTGAACCCCCAACAGTACTTAGAATCAAAACAACCACATAATTTGGGATAACCCACTTAATGCCCAATTCGTTGAAAGCCTAGTTCCACAATCTCGAGCAAAGGACAGTGTAAGAGTTACGATTTAGATAATCCGAGGATTTCCTGCATAAAACACACTACTTGGAAGAAGAGAGCAATTAGTGTAACATTTTTAATATACCAATTAGTCTTCCAAACCATTTTAAACCAAGGGGTCAACCGGTCATGACCACCGTTATTGTAGCATACAAATCTCCAACTTCCCTTATATTGACCATTCTTATATGTTATTGATGCAAACCTCTGTGTTTTGGGTTTCTTGAGTTTCACCTTTATTGCTTATGGTGCATTATGACTTGTATCGTCATTTATTAAGATAATTCCTAAATTGCTATGATGTCTGCTACTTTAAGGGGGACTGCTACAACTGTACCCGAGTTTCCATCTAAGCTTGATTGGCTGAACACGGCTCCTCTTCAGCTGCGGAGGGTAAATCCTGAGTGTAATATTCTGCTACTATGTTTTTTTTTTCCTTTTTCTTTTGTGCTGCTTAATGTTTAAAGTCAATATCCAACTAGACCTGAGTTGACATGATTAATCCTGGATGATAATTACTGTTGGCAGTACTGCAGTAGGAGTTTTTGTTCCTTCTGTTACTTTTATGTTGGTGATAGTCATCTGCATGAGAATAATAATATTTATAGTATGATGCCATTTCTGATTTAACTTGCTGCTTGGCCAGGATTTGAAAGGAAAAGTGGTTCTTCTTGATTTCTGGACCTACTGCTGTATAAATTGCATGCACGTGCTACCAGACCTAGAGTATCTTGAGAAAAAGTACAAAGATACGCCAGTAAGATCATATTTCTCATTTTTCCTGGTTTGCTATTGATTTTACAAGTGGCTTATTGGTATTGCCTTTTTTCCTTTCTAAATCAATCGTTAAACGACAGAAAGCACTACCGTCCCAAAAAAGTATGCACACTTCCTTTGTAATTTACAAAGAAAGTGTGCATATTTTCTTGGGACGAAGGTAGTATAAATCTTCACCGTGGACCTTTTGTTGCGTCTCATACGAAAGTAAATTGTAACCATTGGCATGGTATTGAGAGGCTTACAGCTTTTGTTTGAATAGCTATTAGGAAGTTGTACTTTTATGCATATGTGAGAACTGCCACAACATCATATTATTAGACTATAACAGGTATTCAAGAATCAAGAACTAGCCATAAAATTCTATTGAAAGTAGAACAACTTATATTTAGTGTGAACAAATCATATTTGTTTGGGTGTATATAAATTTGATATCCTGGTGTGAATATTTAAAAATCAGTTGATTCAGTCTTGACAATATACAAAAAGCAGCAAGAAGGCTTTGATAGAGTCTAGGTGAAGTAATCCTAAGAAGATCATTGATGAATACTAGTATTATGCAATGATGATGTACTATTTTGCTTATAAGTTATAACTTGATATAGCATGTCTATTCTTAATCTGAACATTTTAATTGAGCAGCATTTGGTTGTACAGTTTGTTGTTGTAGGGGTGCATTCTGCAAAGTTTGATAATGAAAAAGATCTGGACGCAATCCGTAATGCGGTTTTACGCTATGGAATCACTCATCCAGTAAGTACTTGTAGGCAATTTGATATGGTAAAAAAGTTAATGATCTGGATACAGGTTATAGTTCGAAATACTAACAAAATCAGTCAATTATGTTATTCCATTAGAGCTGTTTACACACATATCTGTACAGAAATCCCGTCTAAGTTTGAAAATTACAAAAGCCAGCCTTGTGGTATGCCAATAACCTGTTGGAACCTGGAACTTATCCATGGAATGCCTTACCTCTTCTTTGGAACAAAATTAATCAGGTTGTCAATGATGGTGATATGTATTTATGGCGAGAGTTGGGTATAAGTTCATGGCCTACATTTGCCCTTGTTGGACCAAATGGCAAACTTATAGCAACAGTTTCCGGCGAAGGTCGCCGTAAGGTATAGTCATTCATGTGAAGATTTACAACAGGATCATCAAGAGAAAATTACTGATGTGTTTTTCCTGTATAATATACTGCATCTCAAGGATCTTGATGATTTAGTGGAGGCAGCATTGATGTATTATGGTGGGATGAAAATACTGGACAGCACACCTATTGCCTTGAATTTGGAGAAAGATAAGAATCCTCGATTATTGACATCCCCTCTGAAGTTTCCTGGTAAGCTGGAGGTTGATGCCCTCAACAACCGACTGTTCATTTCTGACAGCAACCACAACCGCATAGTAAGTTAATTTCAGATTTTCTGCTGCATTTCAATTCTAGTAAATTACTTTAGTGGATTGTATTTCCACCAAGTGTAATCATTTGCATCATTCTTAGGTGGTCACTGACCTTGATGGTAACTTCAAAGTGCAAATCGGAAGCAGTGGAGAAGAGGGTTTTCGTGATGGTAATTTTGATGATGCCATGTTCAATCGCCCACAGGTAATGTACGGTTTTTTGTTACTCCTTCTGGTGTCACAACTACTGTTTCTTTTGCAATAGATCCAGATGAGCTATTTATTAATTTTCTTTTACTTGCTGACATTATTGATTATTACTTGCTTTGTAGGGGCTTGCTTATAATGCAAAGAAAAACCTTCTATATGTAGCCGACACTGAAAACCATGCTCTAAGGTACCAGTTTAATTTGTTATTCATATTCTGGTTTTCTTTCTTGTTTTCGGTACAAGAAATCAGCAAATTAACCTGAAATGTATTGCACTTACTTTGTCGTTTTCTTGTTTATTAAACTACTACTAAAGGGTGATTGATTTTGTTGATGAGACTGTGAGAACACTTGCTGGAAACGGAACAAAGGGGTCTGATTACCAAGGAGGAGGCTCGGGAATAAATCAGGCAAGATGTTTTCTTTGAGATAAAAATATATAAAAAATGAAATGAAAATACTTTTTATATTGGAAATTATAACTATAAAACTAATTCTGAATGGAAAATATAGTTTTTATGCAGGTAGATGTTCTATTCAGGGACTGAGCCATATTTTATGTGTATAAACAAAATTTTATGTTTTGCCCCCCAACATATTTGATTACTGCCCCCTCCTCATTACATAAGATTTATTAAGCAACTCACTGAACCTACTAAATTTATACATGTTATGTATATAATAACGAGTTTTATCAATTTAGGACCCGAAAGATGGTTAATTGTCAATCTATGATCTGAAAGATAATTTCTATCTTTCAAATCTCGGATTAATAGTTAATCTGTCTCTCAGCCTAAATTTTAAAACAAAATTCCCTGACATTATTAAAATGTCTTAAATATAAAACTCATTTTAATGGCTAAATTAATTAAACGCTCATTTTTTATTTATTTTGTACATCTTCAAACAACTACACCCACTGCTTTATTTTATTTTCATCATATTCCTTTATATTTACATATTTAATGAAATAATAATTAATCATTAATTATTTTTAAATATAGTAGTAGTAAAAAAAATCTAATTAATTATTTGATAATAATTTTGCCCACTTGTAGAATTTTGTGGCTTTGTCCCTTATTCTACTAATTAAGTGATGTGCACTCAATTTAAAGAACATATTAGAGTAAGACATGTAGCGTGATATTCTCTCATGCTATTCAGCTTCTGAATTCCCCTTGGGATGTCTCCTTTGAGCCTGTAAATGAAATTGTTTACATCGCAATGGCGGGCCAGCATCAGATCTGGACACATAGTACATTAGATGGAATTACAAGAGCATTTAGTGGTGATGGATACGAAAGAAATTTGAATGGCTCGAGGTAATATTTGTGGTTTTAGTTACTAATTCCTAAACGTTAATGTTTTGAATTCGAAAGCATGCTGAAGTTTATCTTCATTTATTTATATCTTGTATATTCCATTCATGTTCCTGAGAAATGGAATACTTTGGGTTATGGATGATTACAAAACCAACCTTGAGATCCGTTTTAAATTCTGAAAAATCAACCTGATTAATTTTTGTTCAGTTTTAAAATTAAAGTGCTAACTTTAATATTTTACAAAAATGAAAGGGTTTTTGAAATAGTTTTTTCTTATGAGTAAATGTAAGACAACAAGGCTAGCTGTTTTGGTAATAAGGTCAAACTTCAAGGGTATATAGTAGTAGTAATTTTTTTCTCTATGGCTTATGATTACAATCAAGGCTAAGGATATTTATTTTTTAGACAAAATTGATTTCTGGAATTAGGTTATACCAAATGCTTTGAACTCGAAATTGCGATTCGTTTATGTTATGGAGTACAAGGCATGGATTTATGGTCATATGGAAAAATAAATCTAGCTCTGTATAAGACTTTGTCTATGACATGACTATGTGGTATTTATTCTTTTCAGCTACTTTTCTTTCACTTGATCAGAAATAATTGTAGTATAATAAAATGTAGAACAGATGATTGCAGTGATACTACCCATAATTGTTTTAATTTTAGCCTTTTTTTTGTTTCCATTTTGGGATCTTATGCGTGTTTTGATACAGTTCTGGAAGCACTTCATTTGCTCAACCTTCTGGAATTTCATTGTCACCTAGTACGTGTACAAAGTCCAAAATCTTATTGCATATAACTTGTTAATGGCTTGCTATGGATGTTAGTTGCAGTCAATTCATACATTATTGTCACTCGTTTTTGTATTGATAGATTTTAAGGAAGCGTACATTGCTGACAGTGAGAGTAGCTCCATTCGAGCCCTTGATCTTGGAACAGGAGGATCAAGACTACTAGCTGGTGGTGATCCACTTTTCTCTGACAATTTATTCAAGGTATATTTCTTAAGTCTTGTCGAGTCTACTTGTTTCTTGATATTTTTCTTGTTATCATTATTATTATCATTATTTTATTTATTTATTGATGTTTTATGGTTCAGTTTGGAGACCATGATGGAGTAGGTTCTGAAGTACTTCTTCAACATCCTTTAGGCGTCTTTTGTGGGAAGGATGGCCAAATCTACGTAGCCGACTCGTACAATCACAAGGTGCTTGATATAGAATTGTCCTTGTTCAGTTATAATTTTATCAATTGATAATTATTTTTATTATTACTAGTTACAAACTTTAGCAAGCCTTTCTATGAGTGCATGTGGTGGCCGAGCTCACTGTCACCTTTGGGAAAGTCATTCCTAATCTAATTTCATAGTCCACTTAATCAGGACATTAGCAATACATGAATCTAACGGGTTTGTGGTCTGGGTCCGAGGTTAGACAATGGTTTTACATTGTTCGTCAGCTTGAATATGATTGTGGAATTGTGCAAGACAAATTTACAAAGTTCTACATTCGAGCCACCTCTAGAATGTAGGCCGTAGTGACCAATGAATAGATAGTCCTATAGCGATGATGACTTTGTGCCTGAGGTTTGATTGTAATGCTTCAACATAGAAAGAAAATTGGAGAAATGAACTAGGATTCCATACTATATTATAGAGTTCCACAATCAACTTTGAGCATTAACTATTATGTCTGGCGGCACACCACTTTGTTAGAACACTATGGATTTTCCAGTACTCTTATTCAAAAGGATTAAACCGTTTTTGGCACCGTGCCTTGTTTCACGTTGAATAGTAAGAAGAAAATAAAACTAAAGTAATAATATCCTAGTAATATTCAGCTTTAAATTTAAGCCTCGGGATTTGGAATGCATACGTTATTTTTTGGAGCTCAGTAGGCGAGTGTCTCCATGCGTACTAGTTCAATATCTTCAAGTTGTCCTTGTGCCTGAGCTCTTCTTAATCTTGTGACCCGTCAGCATGCAGGGAAGCAACTTCTTCATTTCACAATCATCTGTATATATTATTCTTTCCAAAACTTATAGAGAAAAAAATAAACATATCCTCCCCAAACCAATTCTTTTCGATTTACCATAGCTAAATTGACACCAGGCAAGCTACTTATATTGTAGCTTTCCTTAGTGCGAATTCGTCTATGTTAGATCAAAAACAATTTGGTTTGAAGAGGTGAGGTTTTTACTCCTTAAAAGTTTAGGAAGACCATGTAGAGGATCGCATGCAGAAAACTCCCAGATTTGATGCTACAGAGGCCCACCAAGATCAAGAAAGATCGAGGCCCAAGAATAATGTGATAGTTTTGAAAAAGCAGTGATCCAGATATTTGTCTTGCAACTATTTTATCATTCTACACCATATAGTACTTTTCTGATCGTTTTTAATTAAGTTCATCTTCTGCTTTCTAATTATAATTTCAGATCAAGAAGATGGATTTATCTAGTAGGAGAGTTAGTACTATAGCAGGCACTGGAAAGGCTGGGTTCAAGGATGGAGCAGCGTTGGATGCCCAGGTAGAAAACATCCTTAAATATACTTTCAGATATGTCTTGACCGGACATATAAATGCTTAACTGTCATTTGATTGTCAATTTGTCAACACTCACATTAATATCACGAATCACATGTGCAAAAATGTATAGAAAATATTAATTACTGGAACGATTACATAAACTACCATTGAGGGTTCAACACAATCACAGCAAAGACTTAGCACTCTTCTGGAAACACTCTCATTAGATTTAGCACCTGCCGTTAGTGGCGGTAACGGACATTGTTAACATTATCAAATATTTTTTAGAAGACCCCCCAAATTTCTAAGTATTACATATAACACCCCACGCTTTGTCTTGGTTTTATATTTACATGCCTCAATTTTCTTCTAGATATTAGAAATAGTTAGATGAAATACTATTTGAAAATTTGAGAATGTGACTGTAAAATAATTGATGATTTCATGAATTTCATCAAATCAACTCATGGTTAGGCCAAAATGTAAATGAAAACAAACCTGAATGGTGGTAGTTTTTTAATTATCCCTACACTACACTAATTGCATTTTATTCAATTGTGTGTAAATTACAAATTATAGGACATTGTAATATGGATAAAATATAGCTGCCAATCTCAGTAATGTTGGTGGTTTAATTATCCATAAAAAATAAAATAAAATAAGTGGGTAAAGTACAAAAGAGTAAAAAAGGAAACTATACCTATAGAAGGAAATAGCATAAAATGCAATTAGTGTAGCATAATGAAATGAGTATAATGAAATAGCATAAAGACATTCCAATACAAATTCTCGAATTGGTTATAGTAGTTGATAGAAAATGAAAGGAATTATGAGAATGTATTATTTTCGTTCTAATTCTTAGGAAACTATTGCACAGGAAGTACATAGTTTTGAGATCTTGCAGTTTTGTCCTGATATTATAGAAAAAGTTGAAACTATATTGAACAGGTCATACATCTTTGTTATTTGCATTTACAAGTTTTTTCTTTGTATCAATAGAAGTGAAAAGGTACTCATCATACCCTCTAAATCTGCAGCTTTCAGAGCCTTCTGGACTTGTTGAAGCCGGAAATGGTAATTTCCCACTATAAAGAAAAGTAGCCCATTTCAAAACAAAAAATGATGATTACGCTTTTTGCACTTTTAATTTGCCTTTGAATAAAGATTTCATAGTAGTCTTACTTTCAACGTGTTTATGGGCTACAGGAAGATTATTCATAGCTGATACGAATAACAGCATCATAAGGTATTTAGACCTGAACAACGAAGAAGCAGCACTTGCTACTTTGGAGTTGAAAGGTGTCCAATCTCCGTCACCAAAATCAAAGTCATTAAGGCGACTTAGAAGGAGATCTGCAGCTGATACAGAGACCATAGCTGTTGATGGTAGTTCTTCCAGTCAGGGGATCCTTCATCTCAAGATATCTGTACCAGAAGGCTATCATTTGTCCAAGGTTCTCTCCCTTTCTAGACACCCGTGTGTGTGTGTGTGTGTGGCTCTATCTAAGCACGAACCTGCCGCCTAACTAACGCCTTAGGTCATTGTTAAGTGGTCATTAGCTTCTGGACAATGACTAATTTTTTATGCAAAATTATTTTATTAATATCTGTATTTATTAACTGTGATCCCCAACATATAGGAAGCCCAAAGTAAATTCATTGCGGAACTTGAACCGGAAAACGCGGCATTGGTTGATCCCATGGATGGGAATATCGACCCTGAGGGATCTGCTATCCTAAAGTTTAAGAGATCTTTTCCTTCATCTTTCAAATGTAGAATTTTCTGCAAGGTACGTATGCCAATGTGTTTCACTTCTTTTTCCAATTCAGCTGTCCACCTCTGCTTATATGAAAGTAGTGCGGTGTGCATACTACAGTTGTAACTCGTAAAGACTTCAAGATCTTGCATTAAAACAAGAGAGGCTCTCAAATTTTGAAAATGTAATATTTGGGGTTATCTTATTTGTAATAGTTGGAGAACTCGAGAATGTAAAATATCTGATGTTGGAGGCAGTTTTTCAAAATCCCAAACAACCCAAAAAAAAAGGGCAATTTAAATCCATTTAACAGGACCTCATTATAACATTCATCTGATGATCAAGCATTTGTTGAGTATAACATTCTGGTTGTGTACAGGTATACTATTGTAAGGAAGATGAAGTATGTCTATATCAGCCTTTGATGTTTGAGGTCTCCTTTCAAGAGGCGCGTGACATCCCAGAGGCAGATATATCTTTGGCATATGTCGTGAAGCCTAAATATTCCACATATGATTCGCAAACTCCGGTAAAGGTACAATTGTCTTCCTAGCCAACTATGGTGATCATTACCAAAAAAAGCCTAAATTTTCCACATTCGATTCGCAAGCAAACTCCAGTAAAGGTACAAATGTCTTCCTAGCCAACTATGGGGGTCATTACTAAAACACAAGAATGTATAGATAAGTATAATATGACCATCGACTTCGTTGTAATTACTCGTTGTAAATAAAGGTTGTTGATTACAATCATTGCTGGTGTTTTTCAACTGGTAATATTTCATGAGAATTTGAGAGAAACATTTCATAATAATCAGAGTTTTATCTGAAATTTAATCCACAATCAATAGTTACATTACATATGTATCAAATATAGCATTCCCAATCAATAATTGGGTGAAGGTAGAGCTACGAGCTAATGTGTGGTAAATTTCATTCCTTATCGTTTATTTTCTGCAACAGACACAATAATAGAATAATATATGAAGAAAAATATAATGAGAAATGTTTATGTCTCAAAGGTCTGTACTATAATTACACTAAATGGTCGTAGCATTGCAAGCTAATCAAAATATTGCGACACATAATATACAATACTATACTATATGTAATTGGTTGCTAAAATAAGCAAACATAAATGTACATAGTTCATTTTAAAAAAATCAGTTCTCTCAACAGCGGACATTTTAAATATTTGGTCAAAGCTACTACCATAGTTACAATCATTTCACAAACTTCATTCCACAATGATTATGTATTAAAACTTAGATAGCCAGTCACAATTTAGGTAAAAATATATCTCTAGCGGAACCGAAAGTTAAGAAAAAATGCACATTCCTGCTTTTGCATTAAGCTAATGTCAGTCATATACTTACTGTGCCCACATAAGCAAAATCTTCAATAATCAGTGTGGTAATTGCCTGCAGGTTGGACAATACCACTTCCCTTTAAATCGCGTCTCAGGAGTCAGCCCGACACAAGCATAATGAAACCATTCGCCTCCTTGGCACTATCGGTGAAAAAAGAAAAAGATTAGGCAATAAAAGTTTTCAAAAATGCAATTCAAGAGTTAGGATGTAATTCCAAAAAAAAGGAATTTGGATTTACATTTTCATTGTCGCAAGCAATCATATCACCAAAAGACACCTGTAGATACCAGAATAAAAGTAATAATTAGCTTCATACAATATACTAATACACAGTATTATTATGGAAGACACAAATTAGAAAAGAATCATGACCTGATGGCAGACACAGTAAGTAGGTTCATTAGGGTCAATGGGTTGATCAATCGGCTCAGCAGGTGAAGCAAACTCTTTTCTAAGGCTTCCAGGAGGAGGCATGAGCTCAAAGTCCCTATCCCAATCGGTGTCCTTGTAATGAGCTCAAATTTGAAAAGTAACGTACATGCATATACGGTATATACCAATTACTTGCAATTTAGATAGACTTTGAACTTTAATTACTATATTTTGAATTTGAAAAGAACCTAGTACTATAGCAGTATTCTATGCCAAATTTATTTTAATTTTTTGTTTCAATCTTTTGACATTAATGAAACAAATAAACAACAATATGTAATATGCATGGACTATGATGCACAATTTTAGTGTTATGTTTAATTATGGACCCAATTAGATGCTCTATTTTTTAAGAAGGAAAACAATATTTATGGATGGTTTTAATAAATTAACAGAGAGGGGGAAATGGTGTGCATCTTTCTCTTCATGAACGAGCTTGTCGCTAATCGCATACTTAACGTTGAAGAAAGCACTATACCATATCCTTTGTTCCAAATTTGATTGAGCAGCGCAGCGCTGATCATGAATCGAAAAGATTTCGGGTGATGAATATCATAATGTGATTCCGTCACTCATTAGATTTCACCGGCTCATCAAACATTGTACTCCACTATATTGTACAATATATTTCACCGGAGTACATTTTATATAAAATATTGTGAATGCTTGTATTTAATTTTTATTACTACATTATTGTCCTTTCTTGTTGGGCATAAAAAAACAGAACAAATCTGGTATTGAATTTGTAAGATCTGTGTTTCTTCATTCACGCTTTTCAAAGTACAGATGTACCTTATCGATCCTTACGGATAAAAATGCAACTTCAAATAAAATTTATATGAATATTTTTGTATCATAACTTGTTAATTATCAAACATCGATTGAAAAAAAATCTTAAAACTCAAATATAAATTGAATTATTTTATCATCTTAACAATGTTTTTTAAGGTATTATTGATCCAACTTTGACATGGTATCAAAGCAGACTCAACACGATAATGGGTGCTCCAAATGTCGATGGTTAATTATATTTTCTTTACTATATATAAGCATCGTCACGCGGAGACTTGTGGGATCTGTTTTAGCTTGACATCATTTACGACCAGGGACGTAGGGACTTGGTCCCGAAGGGGTGCGACACCCCTCAATTTTTAAAAAAAATTAATTTTATACCTTAATTTTTATATATTAAGGTAATTAATTATAATTTATCTAAAAATAATTGAAATTTTGTTGAAATATTGATATGTCTTATCTATAAAATAAGATAAGAAATTATTTATTAATAAAATATTCTTCTAAAATACTATTTTTTTTAAATTAAAATATATCTATTATTAACGCCACATACTAATTTATTACGTTTTATTAAAAAATTAGAACATTAATACTTTTATTGTTGTCTAGTTTTTCATAAATATTCTTATTTTTTTTAATTTTAATTTAAAATTTTACTTTTACATTTTTAAATTTACTCACAATTATTTTTAACTTAAAAATACATTTATATATAACTTTCACGAGTCATTTTTCTTAATCAAAAATGAACATTTTTCTTAATAGATGTAAATATAAAAGAACATCTTTTTTTTATTAATAAGAACATTTTTCTTAAGTAACATCTTTTTTCTTAAGGGATGTAAATATTAAGAACATTTTTCTTAAGGGATTAATAAGTCTCGACGAAAAGAAAATCTTTTTTTTTTATTGAGAGATTAATCAAAAATGAACATTTTTCTTAATACATAGAAAAAGAGTTTTATATTTATGAAATAGAGAGAATTGTTTTAAAAAAATTTTGCACTCTATAACTAATATTTCTGGCTACGTCACTGTTTACGACCAGGGTCGAAGAATCCCTGCTCGGTAAAACGAGGTATTCATGCTCATAAGTCTAGCATTTTCTTTCTTTTAAACTTATTTTACTTTATTTTAAATTTAAAAGAAATTGTTATTGACTACTTTATTTTATGGATTACAATTAGTAATAGTCCTAGCTTGGATGATAAGTCACAACACTTTCACATGCCAAAAAGTTTACAATGTAATTAAAATTGCAAATTAAAGCAGATATTAATCATCCAATATATTAAGAAGCTCACTATATGATTAGCCATTTAGTAGCATGTGATTGCTACTTGTATCTTACACATTCAATTCTAAATATTATATATACCGAAAATAAAGGGACCTGATAAAAAATCACATAAATGTTTTAAAAAATAATACTGTTACTTAAATAAATTAGGGGCTATGACAGTCATTGTAGGTAGCATGTCTGATTGAAGGAGGCAAGACACACTGGCAAATGTGGCTCCCCATAATATCTTTATTTTCATAATCTAATCTTTTGTTTTTTTCACAAAAGACAATTACATCGTGTATTAACAAATAATGTATGGTAATGGTTGGCGCGCCCTTTATTTCTGGAAATTAATACTATAAAATTAATCTATTTTTGGCTAGTTTGATCGGCGGAATAACTAAGTTTGATACTAATTAACTCATTAACATGATCTATTATACGGAGTATTCGATATCAATAAAATATACACCAAATAAATAATGTTATGTATTATATTATGTCTCTTTCTTCAATTTCGTGCCATAAGCGCGAAACCAATAAATTTATACCGTTTTGATTTCAACGTAATATAAAAACTCATTAGTCTTTTTTTGTCGCGGCTAATACTTTGATCACGTTTGTTATCCATTGTTATGATTTGTTCGTCACGGAGACTCTATTATTTGAAATGAGTGGTTTTTTTATTACTATATTGGTCAATATAAATGTTACTACTATAAGTTAAACAACTCTATCATCTTAACAAAGTTAACAAGTAGTCACCTATAGTAAAACCTCTATAAATTAATAGTCTCGAGACCGTGAAATTTTATTAATTTAAAAAGATTATTAATTTATTAAGTATATTTTTTTCATTTAAAAGACCAAGTCGAGGCCCAAATATTCTATTAATTTAAAAAGGTTATTAATGAATCGAATATTAATTTATAAAAGTTTCGCTCTATCTTGCAGAGGTCAATGCGCTACTACACATTTTTTAATATTTATCAATGATTTTTTTTAAGAGATTAAAATAGGAAATTAAAAAAGGTCAATGTGCTACTCCACATTTTACTACTCCTAATATTTATCAATGATTTTTGTTTTTTAAGAGATTAAATTAGGAAATGAAAATGAAAATGGGACATTGGGTTTCGTATCGGACCATTCATTTATTTATTACTGTACTACTAAAAAAGAAAAAGAAACATATTTTGAAGCATTGATTAGTGAATAGTGGGTGAGAGAGGCTGATAGCCGAATAGAAATTACTTAAAAATAATTTATTTAAGTAATTGTTTAGTGTTATAGGTAATTTTGACGGATTTGAGAGTTAGTCTGTTAATTTTATGATACGGTAAAGTTTTTTATTCTCTATGCACTCACTATACCTTTTATTTTTCTATTTGATTGAACTTTATAAAAAAAAAATTAAATTTATGATTAATTTTTAGTTTTATAAATGTATAAAAAAATATATATTACGATCAATAAAAATAGATTAACAAAAGATATTGAAAAAAATTATGAGTAAGATTTTAAGGGTGCATATGGATTGAGGGTTATTATGCAGTGGATTTTGGTACTTCAGCCCAATCAAAAGATGTGGTTATTTTCGTGGCACTTAATTTCTACTAGTATATGACTTTAAGATGGTAAATTTAATACGTAATATTATTAAGGAATTAAATTATAGAATAAATTAACGATTTTTTTTTCATGTTAAGAGATTCCTCGTTAAAAGTTGGTGATGGAAAATAATAATTGAATTTTCAAATAATATTTACAGTATGAATTACAAAATTTGCCTTATGAATCAAAGATTATTGAAAAATATTATTTACATAATAAAATTACTTCAATTGCCATTGAATTATATTATTTATTACAAAACAAATTACTATCACACTTGAACTCGAATTTTTATTACAAGAATACAAGTGATACTAACATGCTCGAAAATGATTGAAAAAGGGAAAAACTATTAATTTTTTTTAATTATATATATATATATATATATATATATATATATATATATATATATATATATATATATATATTCAACAGTATTTTAAAATTTTATGAATTAAATTGAATTGAATGTATTAAACTAAAATGAACTGACAGAATTGAATTCAACTAAAATTATCCAACTGAAATTAAATTAAAAAAATAGAAACTTATTAATGGGTGAATTTTTGAAAGGTGTACAACTTTTAAAAATGAAGTTATGGTATGAGAAGTTATTATTGGTTAGAAAATGCAATTAATATATCTAGTTCAAATATAGTTAATTACTTTCATCATCTCTTGAAGTGGTTACTTTTTGACCTTCTATTTCTTTATTTATTTACTTTATGATTTTATGAATAGTTGACTTAAACCATAGTAATCAAACGAAAAAAAAAATTAATTAAGTTAGTACATATAATTTGCAATAAAATAATTTGTTGGAGTACTAATAGAAAAAATAATTATGTTTTGACACTTTTTAACTATAAAAATAATAACATATGATAATATGATATAGTAATAAAAATTCTTGAGAGATTTAGAGATTACTATATTGGCAACTCAATTGAAGATGGGTATTGAATAAACAAAGGATGTGTGGATTAACATTTGAAGGCCCCCACTCCACCTCCACCACCGCTACCACTTCCATACCTCACGCCACGACGTCGTTTCTCTCGTACGAGCTGCCATCAACAAGGTACTCTCTCTCTCTATATGTATATATATCTTCGATTCATAATAAGTGATCTATCCTAATTACTATCGATTCGATTCGCATCTCTCTGTTTATTCGACTCCGATTCAATCCAACATTTTACAAAACAGGATTCATTCACTCAGTTATGGCGTTACTATCGAATCCCAACGCCTCCTCTCGCAAGAAGCGGAGAACCGCCGCCTCCGGTTTTCCGGCGGAGCCGTCCCGATGGACAACCGAGACCGAGCACCAGATCTACTCGTCCAACCTCGTCGACGCGCTTCGAGCCCTCCGCCGCCCTGAATCCGCCGTCGACGCGGCGCGCGCCGTCCGAGACGCCGCCGATCGGGTCCTCGCTGTCTCCGCCAGGGGCAGGACGCGCTGGAGCCGGGCAATGCTCACCCGGCGGCTTTCGCAGATCAAGAGGAAACACAAGAGGGCCGCCGCCAGATCGAAAAAACCGGCGGCCCAGGCGAAACTTCCGGAGGTGCAGAGAAAAGTGCGGACACTGAGCCGGTTGGTCCCCGGTTGCCGGAAGGCGTCGCTGCCGAGCCTTCTTGAAGAAACTACCGATTATATTGCGGCTCTGGAAATGCAAGTCAAAGCTATGGCTTTCATCTCCGCCATTCTCAACGGCGGCGGCGCTGCCGGAACGTTGGCCAATTAGTTTTTTGTTTTAATTTAAAAAAAAAAATGCTTATTGGTAGTGTTAATAATTCAGAAGGTTAACTGATTAAATTATCCTTTTCCCTTATTTTTATTTAAAAAAACACACACACACATTAAAATTTATTTCAAAGTATTGGGGTTTGATGAAATGAAACATGCCAGCCAATGTGATGTTTTAATCACGGAGATAATTATGCTTTCTTATTAGTAGTAGTATTAATAAACCATACCTGCAATTAGGGTTTTCTGGCCCTAATTCGTATCCCTAATTGCTGCCTCAATCATAGACAGAACGACGTCGTCCTATTGCCCTAATTGAAGAATCGATTGAAGTCAATACGGCGTCGTTTCGCACAGGCTGTGGATTTCTCTAATATGCCCTTATTGTGCATGCGTTTCTCACGTGCCCTGGCTGAACGCTTTAGCAGATTTAATTGTTATTTTTATTTCAGAAAATAATGTTCAGTAGCTAGGGTTTTTAGGGTTTGTCTTATTGCTATAAATAGCACCTCGTGTACGCCGCTTTTGGCATCGTCTTCATCAATGAAAAGACCAGTTATGAAATAAATACAAGTTTCTCTTTTACGCTATTTATTTCTTGCTTTCTTAATATGGTATCAGAGCGTTGAAAGTCTGTTTCTTTGACGGATCCTTGCCACGCATTAACACGCATCAATGGCAGAAAGAGATTCTCAAAATTTATTGTCACCAATACAGCTTAACCAACAACTGGTTTCTGTAAAGCTGAATGACAATAATTTCCTCATATGGAAACAACAAGTTTTAGCAGCTATCAGAGGTCACGGGCTTGAGTCGTACATCGACGGGTCCAAACCGGAGCCAAAGAAATATCTGCCCAGAGAAGATGAACTCAGCGTCGTCTTCAACCCGGAATATCCACTGTGGCAAAGGCAAGACCAGCTCCTCACAAGCTGGATTCTTTCCTCTTTATCTGAGCCCGTTCTCATTTCAGTTGTTGGCCTCAACACTACTCGCCAGATCTGGGAAACCCTAGAGACGAGTTTTTCCAGTCAGACCACAGCCAGAAAGATGCAGTACAGTTGGAGCTCCAAAACCTCAAGAAAAGAGGTAATATGTCTATGAGGGATTACCTCAACCGTGTCAAGGCTTGCTTTGATGCTTTGACCAGTGCAGGTGAGAGGATGACTGAGCTTGATCAAGTCATGTATGTTCTTGGTGGACTTGGCAGTGAATATGATGCAGTGATGATCACTGTCACTGCTAAAGGTGATATGTTCACCATGAAAGACATCACTTCACTTCTTTTGACCTATGAGAACAGATTGGAGTCTAGTTCTGCTATTAATAGTCTCCCCAATGCTAACCTTGCCTACCAGAGAGGAGGAAGAACTGGAGATGGATCTCAGTTTAACAGGGGTAGAGGAAACCCTAATGGTAGAGGCAGAGGATCAAATAGAGGAAGGGGAGGTAGAAGCAACAATGGCAGTGGTGGAAATAAGGTGCATTGCCAGATTTGTGGATACTCCAATACTCTGCAGAGAAGTGTTATCACAGGTACAACCCTGATTTTGTGAGGAATACATCTGCGCAAAATGAGAATCAGGGAAGCTCAAATGGCAATAACTCTACCCAACATTCATCTGCACACTATACTACTGCTGATAACTCATCAGAGGCCTCTTGGTACCCGGATTCTGGTGCCACACACCATGTTACCAATGATCTGTCCAATCTCAGTATTGGCTCTGAATATGGAGGGGGTAACAAGCTCACTGTGGGAAATGGTGCTGGTCTTGATATCCACAACACTGGTAAGGCACTAGTTACTGCCATTAGGTCTCATTCTAACCAACCTTTACATGCTTTTCATCTTCACAACCTTTTACATGTCCCAGATATTACAAAAAATTTGTTAAGTGTGAGTCAATTTGCTAAAGATAACAAGGTTTTCTTTGAGTTTCACCCTGCCTTTTGTGTTGTCAAGGATCTCACCACAGGGCAGGTACTTCTGGAGGGAACACTTAGCAATGGTCTCTACACTTTTCAGTTCACCAAAGTCCACTCATCACCAAGCTCTCACCAGTTGAAGCCATCAGTTTCCAGTTTTTCCAGTTTTTCCAGTTCAAGTTCATGTAGTTCCTTTGCTTCTTTTGTTAAGTCATCTAAGAGTTTAGAACTCTGGCATAAGAGACTAGGTCATCCATCTTTGGATAACACTAAAAGGGCCTTACATTCATGTAATATTCCTTATGTCAATAAAGATGCGTTTAATTTTTGTTCTAACTGTCAAAAGGCAAAATCTCATAAATTACCTTTTCCTGTTAGCACTTCACACTCTACTGAACCACTGAACTTAATTCATACTGACCTTTGGGGTCCTTCACCCATCACATCCACTAATGGCACTAACTACTATGTGTATTTTATAGATGATTTCAGTAAATATGTTTGGATATATTTCTTGAAAAACAAATCTGATACACAGCATGCTTTCATGAATTTTAAATGCCTTGTTGAGAATCAGTTTGACAGGAAGATTAAAGTGGTTCAAAGTGATGGTGGCTCTGAGTATAAACCCCTAAGTGATTGCTTCTCTTCCTGTGGAATTCAACATCAAATCTCCTGCCCTTATACCCCTGAGCAAAATGGGGCAGCTGAAAGAAAGCACATGCATGTTGTGGAATCTGGCCTTGGATTATTGTCACATTCAGGTCTTGGAAAAGAATATTGGGATGATGCTTTTGCAACTGCTGTCCATCTTATGAACAGAGTTCCTCAAAGTACTATTAAATTCAACTCCCCTTTCAAGCTTCTATTTGGAAAGTCTCCTGATTATAGCTATTTAAGGGTGTTTGGTTGTGAAGCTTACCCACATTTAAGGCCTTATAACACAAATAAATTGGAATTTAGATCCCAATCTTCCATCTTTCTTGGTTACAGTAATCAGTATAAAGGATATAAATTACTTCTTCCTGATGGAAGAGTGATTTTCAACAGAAATGTTGTCTTCAATGAAGATGTTTTCCCAGCTAAACATCAATCAATACCTCCTGTTATTTCTGTTTCTAACACTCAGAATAACTGTCCTTTTTCCCACTCTATTCCCATTATTTCTTCTGATTCACATCACCTTTTACAACCAGTTACTATTGACACACCTCCTTCCCCAGCACCTCAAAATTCTCCTCATATTGTTGAGAATAACCCTACTGATCCCCCTCTACCTGAGAATGTTGATATCACACATTCTCCAAATCCCAACCCTGTTCCCTCCACTTCTGAAAACCAACATCACATGATCACTAGGGCCAAGGATGGTATCTTTAAACCAAAATCCTACCTTTCAGCTCTTTTATCTACCCCTGACCTATCCATAACTGATCCAAAGAACCATAAGCAAGCTTCACAACATCCAAAATGGCAATCTGCCATGAATTCTGAGTTTAAAGCTCTCATTTCTAATCATACTTGGGATCTTGTTCCACAGAATCCACAATACCATCTTATAGGTTCTAAATGGGTTTTTAAACTCAAAAAGAACTCTGATGGTACCATTCTCAAACACAAGGCTAGGCTTGTTGCTCAAGGTTTTGGTCAGCTAGCTGGGATTGACTACCAAGAAGTATTCAGCCCTGTTGTTAAACCAACTACCATCAGACTCATCATCTCTATTGCTCTTTCTAGAGGATGGCCATTAAGACAGTTGGATGTGGACAATGCATTCTTGCATGGCAAACTTGACTCAAATACTCCCATCTATATGAGTCAACCACCTGGATTTGAAAATCCTGATAAGCCACATCATGTGTGCAAACTGAACAAAGCCTTATATGGCCTTAAACAGGCTTCAAAGGCTTGGTTTGACACTCTAAAAATCACTCTTTATAAAATGGGATTTCATGGATCAAAGGCTGATTCCAGTTTGTACATTAAATCCACATCCAAGTTCACTGTCTTCTTACTGGTATATGTAGATGATATCATCTTGACAGGTAGTTCTTCTGTGGCCATTAATGAAGTTATTCACCAGCTTTCTTTATCCTTTTCTCTCAAGGATCTTGGTAAACTTCATTATTTTTTGGGTATTGAAGTTTCATATACTTCTGGTGGTTTACTTCTCACTCAAACAGCTTATGCCAAAAATCTTCTTGATAGAGCAGGTTTGACTCATGCTAAATCAACCCTTACACCCATGGTCAACTCTACCTCATTCTCTAAATTTGATGGGACACCTATGTCAGAGCCTACCTTATACAGGCAGCTCATTGGTGGCTTGCAATACTTGACTTTTACCCGGCCTGATATTCAATTTGCTGTTAACAAACTAAGCCAGTATATGCAAGCTCCAACTGACATCCATTTAAGAGCTGTCAAAAGACTTCTTAGATACATTTCAGGCACCTCAAATCAAGGGATTTTCTTCTCCAAGTCCACTACTTTACCCCTTCATGCCTTCTCAGATGCTGATTGGGCCTCTGACCATGATGATAGAAGGTCTACATCTGGTTATTGTGTATTCCTTGGACCTAACCTTCTTAGCTGGAGTTCTAAGAAACAACACACTGTGTCTAGGTCCAGTGCTGAATCAGAATACAGAGGTATTGCCTTAGCCATTGTTGAAGTCTCTTGGATAAAATCCCTTCTTCAGGAACTGCAGGTTCCTCTTTCACATCCTCCTCGGCTCTGGGTTGATAATACCAGTGCTATACACATGTCCCATCATGCAGTTGTTCAAGCTCGAACCAAACACATAGAGATCGATCTGCATTTCATCAGAGAAAAGGTTCAAGCTCGACAGATATTTATTTAGCATATTCCCGCTATAGATCAGGCAGCTGACATCTTCACAAAGGCTTTACCTCACCAATCCTTCCTCCGTTTGAAGAGAAAACTCAACCTTACCTCTGTCCCGGAGCTCGGATTGCGGGGGGGTAATAAACCATACCTGCAATTAGGGTTTTCTGGCCCTAATTCGTATCCCTAATTGCTGCCCCAATCATAGACAGAACGACGTCGTCCTATTGTCCTAATTGAAGAATCGATTGAAGTCAATACGGCGTCGTTTCGCACAGGCTGTGAATTTCTCTAATATGCCCTTATTGTGCATGCGTTTCTCACGTGCCCTGGCTGAACGCTTTAGCAGATTTAATTGTTATTTTTATTTCAGAAAATAATGTTCAGTAGCTAGGGTTTTTAGGGTTTGTCTTATTGCTATAAATAGCACCTCGTGTACGCCGCTTTTTGCATCGTCTTCATCAATGAAAAGACCAGTTATGAAATAAATACAAGTTTCTCTTTTACGCTATTTATTTCTTGCTTTCTTAATAAGTATTTCTTAGTCTGAATTTATTTGTCATTTTTATATAAAATGGTTTGAATTAGACTCTAACCAGTGTATACATCTTGCATGCCAAAAGTTACATCACTAAGTTCAAATTAAGAATGCAAAGGAATGGATTTCTAATATTATTAAAGATGACTAGGGGTCAGGATCATTGGCTCTTTATATCGGAATTCAATTCTAACATGCTTTTTTACCAGTGGCTTCAATGTGATAAGACTAATCTAGTGCACATTATTGTCTAATAGTCTCAAACGTAAATACGTAATTTATAAATCAATGAGACATTTAATCGACCGCTTTGTATGTAAATTAAATCACATTATTTGTTTCGAGAATCGAATCATGCACCCTGCCCCTTGATCATATTGATTTAAGAAAAACACACAAATTATTGAGATTGACTCCAACAAATCAACTATCAAATATATTATAAGAAAACAATTAAAATTCATCAAGAAATTAAACAAAAAATAATAAAAAGGAAAATTTTACTTAGAAGATATTGAAGATGAAGTGTTTGAATCAAAGGCAAACACGATCCAAGATATTAAAAGCGATAATTCGGAAATTGAAAAGCAAACTAGGTCTCCGTGCTAAAGCTAAAAATCGTACATAAGAGAGTTTTCAAAATGGGGTCAAAACGTACCCTATTAATATTAACAAAATCTTGATGTCAAACGGGTCAAAACGCCCTAAAAAATGCGCTTGGCCGACGATGGTAGGCAGTAAATTCTGGAGTTGTTGGCCAGCGGCTGTCGAGATTCTGTGCTAAAACTGTATGCTCTAGCCTCTAATGAACCGACAGGCGCGTGCTATGAGTTATCTGAACTGCGTAGTCTTCGTATTTTTATCATGCTGAATTCGTTCACTGTCAGATCGTCTAGGAAATTTGACATGTGCATACATGACTAGTCTTTCTTCGATGTGAACTTCAGAACTGGGAGATAAAGTTTGAGGTTAGAGTTATTTATCTTACAAACATGACAACATCTTATATCCACATCTTCGTTTTTCTCGTCTTTACTCCAATATATACCTATACTATATATGATCAGAGCCTGCACATCAAATAATAGAAAGAAAAACAAAAACAACTCGACACGACCCAAACTCAAACAAAATAAACACAAAATAAATATATGAAGCTCCATTCTAGATATTTTGTTCCAACTTTCCAACAATAATACAATATCTAGCATTTTGGAAGGATCAATTTTAGCAGGCTTGGTGGGCCAAATGGGATGGGCCATACCCAATATTTGCCCAAAAGGCCGAGACGGCCTAAATAGAGTTAGGGTAAGTTTATTTACACCTCCATCTATCAATATATAAATCCAGCCTTTTTTCATCCAAGTGGACCAATAGAATCGCAGGAAATCTTGAGCATGTTCACACTACATGGCTTTTATAAACCAATTTTAATTCATAAATAATTACATAAATTACATAATAATAATTTCCACCCTTTTATGGTAATATATAAATTCTCAAAATACAACTATAAATATTATTATATTATATATAATAATTCAAATTTTCATCAAATTACAAATTCTTAATTTAAGCTTATATTCGTGTGATAGTGTTCAATTATTTCAATATATATATAAATTCGAATGATTTTTTTTAATTATTATGATATTGATTTTAATGTTAAAACAATTATTTTAAGTAATCCATGTCAATTTATTTTAAAATTTTATTTTTTAACAATTCTCTAATTTTATTTGTCACAATTCCTCAATTTGAATAATGCTGATTTTATGTCAATAATTTTTCAATTTAATTAGAATATTAAAAATGATTCGGATCAAATAATAATATTTTAAATATATATTCATAATAATTAATAGATTTTAATTCTAACACTAATAAAAATCTATTAATACGTTTTGAATAATAATAATAATAATAATAATAGTAGTAGTAGTAAATTATTTTTGATTTAAACTAAATAAATTAGAATGGAATGAGAAAGTAAATTCAAATTTAACTCACAAAATTAAAAAAATATTCTAATGTATTAGTAAATGATTTAATAAATCTTATATTAATTATGTTTATTATTTTATTATTAATGATTAATACTTCCAATAAACTTGGAAATTGTTGAAATAATTTAATTTACCAAATCGCTTTGTTATTAAACAATAAATTATTTATTTTTTTCATATTTTTTGATTTTTTCCAAAATTATTTTTTTCATAATTATTCTTCTATCCTAACATAAATTCTATAATTATAATCATTATTCAAATTTCAAATTTCAAATTCAAATTTGATGGTGTACTCTCTATCTCTATATATATCACAATTTTCAGCAAGTTTTGTTGAATTATTTGTACAGGGGTGTTTGGGTTGTTATTTTTCGAAAAACTTTCATTCCCATAAATTGGTAAATGTATAATTTGATTTTCTTTATTTCTCTTTATATGGTAATGAGTTATGTTTTCTTATTTGTTATATAAATATTGTTTCAATGATTTTTTTTTCAGGACAAACGTTAATTATTTATTTTTTATATTTATTTTTATTTTGATTAATAATTATATTATTTTTTATTATTTTTATTTGTAGTATTTAATTTTTCTTTTTGCAGATTCATAAGTAAGTCTTTACTGATTTATTTTACTGTTTAATATTTCTTTGTTAAACAATTTTACTAAATTAATCTTAATTTATTTTTCAGGTCACACAGTAAGTATTTATTTTATTTTTATATTTTTATTTTAATTCATCTTTTGTTATTACGTAGTGTTATCTACTAAATTATAAATAATTTATTTTTATTTTCAGGACACATGTGAGGGTTTATTATATTTTTACTTGAATTCATCTTTTAATATGAATTTTTTTATTATATTTTGAATTCATGTGAGGGTTTATTATATTTTTACTTGAATTTATATTTTAATATGATTTAATATTTGGTTGTTATGTAGATTAATAATTAAATTATCATCTATTGTTTGTAAATAGGATTTAATCTTTTTTTTTCAGATTTAATCAATAAATGTTAAATCATCATATATTTGTGAGAATTTACTTATTTTTATAATTTCTGAATAAATAAAGATTTTTACTTATTTTTATCATTTTCAAATAAATTATAAGTTTGAGAGTTGGAGATGAAGATGGAAAGATGGAAGAAGAAGATTTGTATACATAATATTTTTTTATCACTGTAAATGAAAAAACAAATTAAATTTATTTACTACTTTTCAAATTTTATTTTTATTATTTAATTTGCATATAAATGATAATTGATGTATCATATTCTATTTTTTAATTATTAAAATCACTGTTATTAAGTAATTACTAATATTAATTGGTTATTTAACTTCAATCACCATTAGTTAATAATAATAATTAACATAATATTATCATTATTTTTACTATAATTCAGAAAAAAGGTTATGTAATAAATTGTATAATAATTTATAATATATTTATTCAATCACCATTAAATAAAATTACTTATTTTGTAATTAATATGGTATATATGGTATACCAATAAATATGGTATATTAATTGATAGCAATTAATTAAGTAATCTATTAGTAGTTTTTATTTAGTAACAATAATCGGTCAATTAATTTATTATTATCATTATATATGGCAATTGAATTATTTATTAATAATGTAATAATTTATTTACCAAAAATACATTCTAATTTAATTTAAAATTATTTAGGTATGATTATTATATTAATTATGTTAATTGATTCCTTAATTTTATATTACTTTATTAACAATTTTTTTATCTTTTAATATAATATTTATTCAAACTTACATAAATTAATTTTTAATGTTAGAAACAAAAAAAAAATGATATTATTTTCTATCTATATTAATTTAATTATCTTTATTTTTAATTATTTTTTTATTTTTATGTTAAATATTTAACTCAAATAAAAAAAAAACAAGTCGTGTTAAAAAATCTAATTTAACATAAATATATTTTACTCCAAAAAAATATTGTTAAATAAATAATTTACAATAAATATATTAGGTAATATTAGGGTATGGGGCAGATTGGATTTTAATATTATTTCCAACACCCATTGTTTTTCAAACTCATTTGTAGGGGTTATATATTTTTTAATTGTTTGTTTATTAGGGTATTTGTATTTTTTAAATACTAAGTAGGGGCATTTTTTTAAATGTATAAAGTCATAAATATCCCTACAATAATATTACGGTAATATATATTAATTTATTTTAATATTCACTAATATTAAACACGCTACTAATATATATTTATATATTTGCGCTAAATATATTTGGTAAAATATATTTGCGCAAACATGAGATTACATTAATATCAAAATATATTACGCAAACAAAATATATTTGCATTATATATTTATAATTATATATAAATATAATTATATATTTTGGATGAGCGAAGAATGCGTGTTTTATGAGATGCGTATGTGGAACATTTTTTGTGTAATGTTTTTACATATTTTTTGCATCTATAATAGATTTTAGTTTAGTTTGTAAATATCTATAATAGATTTATAATTTACATTTCTAGTTTAGTTTGTAAATATCTATAATAGATTTATGATTTACGTATGTGATTTTATAAATTCTTTGATATCTA
The DNA here is from genome assembly GCA_954870475.1 of Euphrasia confusa. Lineage (NCBI taxonomy): Eukaryota > Viridiplantae > Streptophyta > Magnoliopsida > Lamiales > Orobanchaceae > Euphrasia > Euphrasia confusa. The sequence continues at coordinate 8,149,937 of OX940956.1, read as the reverse complement.
TGATAGATTTCAATTTTTTTTTCATATCTATGATAGATATATCAATATTATTATACGTAATTATCTATGACAAAATTTTGAATTCAAATGATTTTATATCTATGATAGAAGTGTTGATTAATGTATTTAACGAAACTCTTCAATATATGTGTAGTAATGAGGAACTATTGAATGTAGGATGATAATTTAGATTTTTTGCGTAATTTTATATATCAATTAATTTCTTAATTTTTTTAATGAAAAAGGATAAAATGGGCAGAGTGACCTGTATAATACTAAGAGAAAAAATTGGGTACTATAAATAATAATCATCTTAGAAGTGCCCTCGTTCGTGATTACCCCAATATATTAATAGTATAAATATTTACGTATGGAAAAAGAAAAGTTCAATAAATTAATTATATATTAGTTCACCCCTATACAATTACCAATAATACCCTTTTAAATAATAATAACATTAATATTTAGGGCTAAATACACTTTGCCACCCCAGGATAGGGGGTTTTTACACTTTGCAACCTCGTCGGAAAAGTTTTACCGATCAGTACCACAGGATAAGACATATTACAATTTGCCACCTCCGGACTGCCGGATCGGAATATTCCAAGAAATATTCCGTTTTGGAGGGTATTTTGGTCAATTTCAAACCAAAAAAAAGGTAATTACGTATTTGCCATTCTCTTTTCTTTACCTATCTTTATTTTCATTTATATTAAAATTAAAAATCAAAAATTAATTCTCTTTTCTTTACCAATCTTTATTTTCATTTATATTAAAATTAAAAATTAAAAATTAATTCTCTTTTCTTTACCAATCTTTATTTTCATTTATATTAAAATTAAAAATCAAAAATTAAGAGTAAACATCTATTGTAACAACAAAAAAAATCTGCAATTTAAATTGCAAAATATGGCCAGCAAATGAGAGGATCTTCATTCCCAGAGCAGCCCTTCTGAAGCCTCTCTTCGTCGTCGTGGGAAGATCCGTCTGAAGGAGACATAGTGGATTTGTATCTGTAATTCTATAGCGTCAAAGTTCTTGATTTGAATTTACATTTTCGAGTTTTTCAAAGAGGGCTGGATCCTGGAGAGGGGTTTTTGCTTCCGGAGGAGAACCGATAAGTGGGGGCGCTGCATACAAACAAAACAGTGAAAAATCAACTGAAAAAAATGGACAGAAAAATAAAAATAAAAATAAAATCTTGAATAAAAATTACTGATTATTCATGTTTCTTTAAGTTAATTATTTCTCTCCCTCAGATTCAAGGAGAGATGGAATCCCATCTTTTCTTTGTTTTCTCTTACCAAGAAACAACAATACCAGCGCCACTGCCATCCATTCCCTTTCATTATTATGGCAATTGATAAAATAATAGTCGTTTGAAGAAGACAGTGAATTTGTATATGTAATCTTATCGCGTCAAAGAGGGATTTGCTTCAAAGTGGATCTAGATCTGAATTTACATTTTCGATTTCTTCAAAGAGGGATGGAGCCTGGAGAGGGGTTTTGCTTCGAGAGAAGAACCGATCGATGGGATGCTTTGGGTTGGCTGCAGTCGGCGGCAAGGAAGCAAAAGGAGCAGAGAAAGAATAGAGAAGAAGAAAGTGACGAAGATGGAGAGATGAAGATGCTTTTTTATTTTTTACTTTTTAATATTTTATTTTATTTTTGTTTTAAATTTAATTTAACAAATAAATATATTAAGATATTTTTAATTTATTTTTAATTAATGTTTTGAGTAAGTACAAGAATACCCTTCATATCAGTTATTAAGGTTATTTTCACACTTCAATGGAGCGTGAATCTCAATCGCATAGAATATTCCTTGGAATATTCCGATCCGACAGTCCGGAGGTGGCAAATTGTAATATGTCTTATCTTGTGGTACTGATCGGTAAAACTTTTCCGACGAGGTTGCAAAGTGTAAAAACCCCATATCCTGGGGTGGCCAAGTGTATTTAGCCCTAATATTTATAATAATCACACAAATTCTACCGCCGCCTCGAGACATCCGATTTTGCGCCGAGCGACAATAAGCAGATAAGTCGAGCTAGAAGTCGATGCTCTCAATTAAGATGGAAGACGAGGTCGCAATATGGTAGGAGGCGATGAAACTCCGCCTGGTTTGAGGCAAAAAGACCTACGGTGGCGAGGTTGGATAAATCGAGGTTTCAGTTCAATTTGGGGGAGATGAAATTGGAGGCGGTGTTTTGCGTGGCTGAGGTCGTGTCAAGAAATAATATCATTGATTTCGGTCTATTTGTTTTTTCAGAAGAAATAATTTGAGAACGAAAATATAAGACTCGACGATTAATGTGTGTGGCTTATTTTATTTTTATTAATCTATTGAGAACCTGGGGAAGAACTTGGCTTGACAAAGGATGCATCAAGCCCACGCGCAGCCGCGTCGCTGTGAAAGCTTCCAGCGCCAGCGCCGCCGATGGAGGAATTGGAGGATGTAGATGAATAAGAAGAAGATGGAGGAATTGGAGCAGTAGATGTAGATGAAGAAGAAGAAGATTAAAAAAATAATAGTATTCGGTTATTACAATAAGGGATAAAATAGATATTTCTCATGGGGCTTTAAAAAAATTAAAATTTAAAGGAGTGAGTTTAGTAATATTGAAGGTGTAAATAAACTCACCCATATAATCAATCCTGCTCTACTCCAGGCGACGGGAGTTTAAAAAATCCCGGTAATCCACGTGGAGTCTCAATCACATGTACAATCATTAATAATATAAGAATACTCTCTCTTCTGATTCTTTCTCCTCTCTCCTATTTCGCAATACAAAATCTTATTTTAATTTAGTATTTTTTATTTCTTTTTTAATGCCCACTTATTTTCTATCTCTTTCAACTTTTGACAGACTTTTTACTCACGTTACCCTAAGAGACAATAATTGAATCAGACGCCTCCATCCTCTTCAGGTAAATGTATTGAATTGTATAATTATTTTGTAAGTAATAATTACTTCAATATCAAATTTGAGATAATTTCAGATTAACTTAATAGTATTATTTTAACATGCAATCGATACTCCTCAGATCTTCTGTATTTTTTTTTTGTATATATATTTTATACGTTGAATATTATTTAAATTTTGTGTATTATCAAATTAATTTAGGACAGTCATGTTATTTATATTTTAAACGTTGTTATTATTTTGATCAATACAGTGATGGCAGATGAACAAGAAAACTCAAATGTTGTCCCACATGTCATCATTGGTGTTATTCCTAAAGTTGGGCAAGAATTTAATTCAACTCAAGAAGCACAAGAATTTTATAATCAATATGCCAGACAAGCAGGATTCAGTACGAAAATCAATAATAGCAAGAAGAACAAAGAAACTGGAGATGTCGTTTGGAAATTATTTGTATGCTCTAAAGAAGGACAAACCGACGAAACATGGCAAAATAAATTGAAAAATAGTGTACCTCGTTCTGGGAAAAGGAGTCGCGGACATACACGATGTGGGTGCGAAGCAAGAATGAGTATTGTGAAGTCCAAAGATAAAGATATGTGGATTGTTAGCCACTTCGTTGAAAATCATAATCACATCCTCACTACTCCGAGTAAAGTTCACTTACTGAAGTCACATAGAAATGTCTCAACAACGAAGAAGGCTCTTGTGCAACAATTTACAGAAGCCAATATTCCTACTTGTCAACAGGTAAGATTGTTAGAGATAAATGCAGGAGGTCCGTCATCGGTTGGTTGTTTAGAAAAGGATATTCGAAACCACAAAAGAGATGTTCGAGGTGAGTTATTTGGACATGATGCCGAAACATTGATCCAACATTTTGAAATGGAAAAAGAGCGAAATGCGAACTTTTAATTCTCTTATGAGATCGATGACGATGGTGTTTTTCTTAGATGTTTTTGGGCTGATTGTGCTTCTAGATGTTCATATGCACATTTTGGTGATGTAGTGGTGTTTGACACGACATACAACACAAATAAATATGGTATGGTGTTCGCCCCATTTGTTGGAGTTAACCACCATCGGCAGACTACATTTTTTGGGTGTGGATTGTTAAGTGACGAGAAGGCAGAGTCTTTTATTTGGTTATTTCAGGAGTTTCTTGAGGCAATGCCAAATCATGCGCCTCCAAAAGTGATAATTACTGATCAAGATGCAGCCATTTCACGAGCTGTCTCAGTGGTATTTCCAGACATATTACATCGATTTTGTTTATGGCATATACTTAACAAGTTCTCTGAGAAGATGAATATCGTGTTGTACAAAGAGCAATATCACAATTTATCAAATATTATTAAAGATTCAGAGTCAGTTGAGGAGTTTGAGCATCGATGGATGGAGTTGATGAGTACTACCGAGTTAGGGAAGAACGAGTGGTTAAACAATATGTATGAAATACGCCATCGTTGGGTGCCAGCGTATGTTAGACATGTGTTTGCTGCAGGGATGTCTAGTAGTCAGAGAGTCGAGAGCAATCATTCTTTCTTTAAGAGGTATGTGAACCACAAAAATTCTTTAACAGATTTCATTACACGCTTCAACAGGGCACTTGTGCACCAGAGACATCTTGAGTTAGAGGCAAATCATATTGATCTTAGTCAGAAACCACGAATGGTCACAAGTTTTTTGATGGAACAACAGATGGTTAAAGTTTATACAAAGGCAATATTTCTACTATTTCAGAAAGAGTTACAGCAGAGTACGTCATACATATGCAAAATGATTTCGAACATTGATGACACATCTTTATATGTTGTGAAGCGATTTGAGACTGGAAAAACATTTCATCGGCAACGAGAGTTGACATATCAGACTTCTTCTGATTCATTATCTTGTAGTTGTCACATGTTTCAATTTGAAGGATATTCGTGCCGTCATATGTTATGCTGGATGAAAGTCCAACAAGTGATGTTGCTACCAGATAAATACATCAATCAAAGATGGACTAAGAATGCAAGAGTTGGTGAGCCTATGCAAGATTATGAAGGTCAATCTTTAATTTCAAGGCGTGGAATATTAGCTCATGTAGCAATGGAATTGGTTGACGATTGTTCGTTAACTGAAGCACGCAGCAATTTTTTTATGGCCGAATTAACAAAGTTGAAGAAAGCAGCTAATGATATTGATGATGGCGGCAACATAGGTAAACAAGTGAATAAGATTAAAAGTCGTAGTTTCGCAGAGATTGTTCAAGATCCGCAACAAATAAAATCCAAGGGAAAACGACTAAAACCTTCGAAGGAAAAGGGGATGTCGCAAAGCACTAGAACTTGCAGTGTTTGTGGTCAATGCGGGCATGACAAACGAACATGTCCCGATGTACATTTCATGTACGGTAACTTATGCGATTAATTTTTTTATTATTTTTTATTTTTTATAAAAACATTATTAATTTTTTTATGATTACTCGCAGATCACAACCGATCGATGAGTCGAATTGCGAGAGTCCTTCTTTCCGCAGCGACCAAGATTAAGAAATCATTGATTGAAATTGTGTTTTTTTATATGCTTTCAATATCAGTATTATGGATTTATTGAATTTTACCTTTATTAGCAATGATTATCAGACATTTGATTTTAATTTTTTATCCATGTGACTTGTTATTATTGATTGTATTAGCATAGCACTCTATTTTGCTATAATATTCATTTGTTATAATCAAATAATCAATGAGGACAATTTTTACGTAAAAAAAATTATGAAAAGTTTGATGCGTAAAAGCTTAAACGAGAGAAGAATATATAATGATGTTTTTCATCGATTATTTTAAAAACGCACTTTTCAAATAGAAGAATGGGTGGACATTAAAAAATAAATAAAAAAATAAATTAAAATAGAATTTTGAATCGATGAAAGAAATAAGAGAGAGGAAAGAAATAAATAGGAGAGAGGAAAGAGAATAATTAAATACGGAAGAAATAAGAGAGAGGTGAGAGAATCATTAAAGTTTGATGAGAGAGAATATTAATAAATTAATAATGACTGTACATATAAGTATCAATCCACGTGGAAGACGGGATTTTTGAAACTCCCGTCGCCTGGAGGGGATCATTTTCGCCCATATAATACCATATAATAGAATAATAGAGTTAATATGACTGGTTGGGCCGAGATCAGAAAATGGAAGCCCAATTGATTCGGATTGGACCATTTTCCAGCTCAAATAAAAGTAGCACTATCTCACGTAAGAAAAAAAAACGAAAAAAAAAAAAAAATTGGAGTGGCGATTGATAAGAAAGAGAGTTTTACTTTGTAACAGCAGGCAACAACAAACATTATTATATGGGCATTGCATTTGCATTTGCATTTGCCTCAAACATCACTCGAGATTGATGGATGGGATTCTTCTTGCCTACCTCTCTAATTTCTCCTTTTTCAATTTTTTATTTTATTTTTATTAGTAGAATAATAAATCTATCTTTTCAATAATTAATAATCTTGGTAAATAAAATAGAATAGGTGACCTCTGGTTTATTTGAAAGAAAAACAGGGAGTGAGTCAGTCAGTCAGTCATGTGAGGGTGAGTCAACGGTCACAGTCAGTCACGTGATCAATTACTCACTCTGCTTCAACGTCATCTCATCTCCCTCGTTTCAACTTCATCTTCGCAAGTTTTTTAAATAATTTTAGTTTATTTAAACCCTCGATTACTTATCTACCATATCAACATAAATAATAATAATCCAACAATTCAAGTAAGCGACCTGGTTATTGACATTCGTATTGAAGAGTGAATTAAAAATACATAAAATAGTGAATAATAAATTTCATTTGTTTTATATAATAACAAAATTTACCTAAGTTTATACGTAAATTTATATAAAAGAAATAAGTGATTATTTGTTGGGAAAAAATAAGAGCCGCTAAATTAGTAAAATCTGCTCATGGTAGAAATTGTAAATTATTTATATTAATGTATTTTATTAATTGTTAAAGTTTGTATTAGATATATCTTATATTAATTTATTTATATTAAGAAAATTTAAAATTTAATTTTTTAGTTGAAAAATAGTATTTTATAATTATATTAAAAAAATTAAAAAAAAACCGGATATATAATAATAAAAAATTAAAAAAATAAAGTACTACTTATATATAATTAAATATATAAAATTAAATAATTTTTATAATATGTATGGAAGTAATGAAATAAAAATTAAAAATATATTCTTGCCGGAATCCTAAATAGAATTACCTAAAAATTATGGGAGATTCTAGTGATATACTACTATAATTATTAATTAATACGTCTATAATATGAAGTAAGAAACAATTTCCAAGTATTCGACGAAAAACGTGCCTAGCTATTTCAATTCCCAAAACACAAAAAATATAAACATGCACTATAACACAAAACATTGAGAACGCACATTTCCTTTTTCTTGATCCATATCACTACCACTAAAATTAATTAAACTAGTAATAACTCCCTGTGCGATGCAAAGGAATATTTAATGTAATTTTTTTAGTTTAAAAAAAACGATCATATTATTTCTTTTTCAATATCACATAATATTTATTAAAATATAATTTAAAATATGCTAAACAATTTTATTTCATTAGTTTATTTATTAATAAATGAAAATAATTCATAATAAAATGATCTATTTTAAGAGGTCAAATAATAAAAAAAAAGTATGAAAGAAAATTGGTTTTTAAAAAAAAAAATACTTAATATTAGGCTTACTAAAATTATAATTTTTTGATTTTTATTACGTAAAGTAAATAAAAAATGAACATACCAATTAGTAACTTTCGAATTTAAATAATAATAATAAAATATTTATAATAAATACACAAAAAAAAATTATCGAATAATTATTTTATAAATTTAGAAATACATCCTTATAAACATTATTTTACAAATTAAAAAATTAAAGAAGATTAATATAACATTATTCAATAATATTCATGACATTTATTCTATATTGGACCCATGGTATAGTACTTTTATTTCTTGACTTTGAATTTATTATTGATAGCTCTTCATCAACTTATACTGCTATATTATGACTTGGACTTCCTGGTGCATGACGACTTGACGATTTGTAGGTCCAGTGCTGCACCAAGATATTGTGATTGTCAACATCTCTCTTATACTACACTTACATTTTGAGATTAAAAAAATTTGAGAAGATCAAAAGTGTATTATCCAAAAATCTTAAAAAACAGTAAATGAAAAACGTTAATCTATTTAAATTCTAAAGACCAAAAGAAATAACAATAAAAATTAGTAAAAAAGCAATGAAAATACTTTTCTGCAAAAAAATAAAACAATAATTATCATATAATAAAATATAAAATAGTAGAAAAACACAATAAAAATACTTACCACGTGTTGACAATTCCTAAAAAAAAATATACACAACATAGTAAAAATAATAAATGAAAAAAAAATACAAGAAATAAAAGCAAGAAATAATACTTACATAGAGTTCCTACAAAAAAGACATTAAGAGAATCATTAGTACAATGTGAGAATCATTACTGAATAAATTAATATTTATAAAATAAATACAAAAAAGAAATTAATTAAATGCGTACAAATAAAAAAATAAAATGAAAGAAATGAAAAGTAGGAGGTAGAGAATGAGTGAAGAAGAAGGCATATTTATAGCATTAGATTTGAATTAGAGTTTGTTAATTATTATTATTATTATTTAAAAATAAAAGAATATTTATGGACAAATTATAATGACGATATTAATGAAAGATTTGAACATGAAGTAAGAAATTGTTATATTTAAGTTTTTTAGTCAATATAGTAAGTATAAGAATTATTTAGGGAATCAATATATATTGATTCAATTACCAAAAATAAAAAAATATTTTTTTATTTAATATAATAGTAATATGGAATATAAATAAAAAAATATGTTCCTATATAAGTATTATATATGCAAAAAATTGAAATACAAATAATAAATAGTGCACATAATACTCCATTAAAAGTCTTAAAATAAATTAATTAGTTTTATTACTTAATAATATTAGTTGAAATAAAACTCAATAATTAATTGAAAATGAAGTAAATTATCATAGCTAATAAATAGGTAATGAATTTATATTACCATTAACATAGCTAATTAAAAGGCGAATGTTTATTAGAGATTCTTTATATAATTAATTTTTAAAAATTATTTGATATATATATGACAGAATTATTTTAGTTTGAATTAATTTATTTTGAATTTTTTTTACCGCAAATTAGTATTAAAATTACTATATATTATTCGTTAATTTAGAAACATATTTTCAAATATAGAAAATAAAAAAAATTATAAAAAGTTTATTTTTTTAATGCTTTAAAAATCATAATAAATAAATAAATATGGTAAACAAAATAATTTTTCAATTAGCACTCACTCATAATAAATTGTTTAATAAATAAAAATTACGTGCGTAAGATTTACAATTTAAATTTATGCAACAATATGGAAATAACTTATATTTTGTATATAATATTTAATGTAGAATCAATTTGGTGGAATTAAATGTCAGGTCCATAAATCACGTTTTTATACTATAATTAAATGGATATGAATATTTAAGAATTTGGTCAAAAACAATTAAGATGGTAATTACACGAATTTTTTTTGTTTACCATAATCACACCAATTTAAAGCCACATCATAATTATTATTAATAAAGAAAAGCCACATAATCAAATTGTACACGTATAAAAGTCTTGTATGTGCCACATAGTATGAACATGCTCATTTTTTTAGTGTATTTTGGTGTGTTCACATTTGCCACGTGGGATCAGAAAAGTCTGGATTTATATATTATATAGATAAACAACCTTCTATTTAAATCCCTTCAAATGTTTGGTGCGTGTGCCAATTTTTTCTTGCACATCAATAAAAATACATGTATCATTTACATTATTCAATAAGCTAGATTGAAATTAATCAAATTATATAGTATACAAGAGCTAATTCGTTTGTCATCTTTAATTGCTTATATATACAATTTCTCCGAAACAAAATTGACAAAAAACAAAATCATAAATATAAGCTGAAAATCATTTTCTTTATCAAAATAAATATTATTACTATTAAACTTAACAAATGAAAATGTTGGTTTAATGTTTAAAATTTTGATATGTTTTATAATTGTTCAATAAAAATGTATTAGTAGTAATATTTAATAATTATTATTATATTATAATATTTAATTTAAAAAAAATTATATATTCAACGTATAAATCATTAAATAATGTATAGTTAAATTTTTAATTATTTAAAAATAAAATTTCTATTTACATTTTTTTATATATTAATATATTTTGGTATTTAGTTAAAAATATTTATAGCCATCTTAAAATAAAATTATAGTGTAGTAAAATTAATCCAGTTAGATGAACGAGCTCACGGGTTGTCGAACTCTTTCAATTTGGATTGATTCACTCAATTTTCAGATAAATAATATTTGAGCTTAACTATACATCTTCTTCTAGATTTCACAATTTATTATATATATATTGAGTTGAATTAACATACTTAATCACACATTAAAAGTTTAATTTTACTATTAATGAACTTTATTATAAAATAACAATTAAATATTAAATCAACTATATAAATCTGTTTATTATTTTATTTGCACCGAAATTGAGAGAATAAGAAGTAAATATTTATTGTGTCCCAAATATTTCCATTTTTTTGAAAAATTACTAAGAACATTTCTAATGGAGTGATAGTTCTTTTGAGTAGGAGTTGTACACAAATATGTCCCGTCAAGAATTATTTAACTCGTTACTTAAAAAACTACTACCTCATACGATGGATATTAACTTAAAAATAAATTAATCTTTATAATTCAACTATTAAATTTTATATATTATATTTATTCACAATAATTGATTAATGATTAAAAATAATATTAAAACTATCAAAAACTATCGACTACTTTATTTATACCTCAATACACTAATTCATGTCAAATCATCCACTTTTCAATTGGTTCCAAGTATAAGTAATTTTTAGGTGAAAGGTAGAGATAGGTAGAGATACAAGTAGATCTCGGATTTGGGGTCGTGCAGTGCACTTTTGCACTTTATCACCGTTGAATCTAGATAAAATCATCTAACGCTAACAATTTCAAAAGTCTTTCACTGCTCAATTTTTTTTATCTGCTCCCAATTTATATTTATTTTTAATAAAGTAAAAAAAAACAGTAGAGTATAATTAATTTAGGAATGTTAAAAAATTTGGGAATTTAGGAATGTTAAAAAATTTGGGTAGTGAAAGACTTTTGAAATTGTGAGGTTATATGATTTCATCTAAGTTCAACGGTGATAAAGTGCACTTGTTATTGTGCAGTGCAAAAGTGCACTGCGCGTCCCTAAATCCATAGATCTCTACCTTCTCATTGGAAATGCGTTAAGAGCATCTCCATTAAAAGTTAAGAAGTTTTGTTAAGAGCATCTCCATTAAAAGTTAAGAAGTTTTGAAGTAGTAGGAAGTTATGACACGTAAAAAAAAATATTAATCTCTACTTCAAATATTTTTACCCACTTGATGATTCTACCTCACAATTTACAAATAAGTCCACTATCAATTTATTTATATTATATTTTATATTCTAATCTTTATTTTATTATGAAAATAATAATAAAATCATCACATCTTTTACTTCTAGATTGGTAGAAATATTTCTATCCATACTTCTACCTCATGTCACATTATACTTCTCACATTGTGTTATAATTTTTTTTTAGAGTTTGAAGTACACATAAGATCTTATTTTCCATATAATGTGTTATACTTATTTTTTTGAGTGAGAGTTTGAAGTACACGTAAAATTCTTATTTCCCATTAGAGATGGTCTAATGAAACGTTGAGATATTCCAACAAGCAAGAAAAAATGTAAAAATATAATTGAATTAAATTAAAATGTAAAAAGAAATATTATTATGAAACGATTTTTTTTAATTATTTTAATATATTTTTATTGAATCTCAATAATTTATGTACAATATTACATTTATTTAATACTTTGAATGTACACTGCAGTCGGAGGTATTGGGGAGTGTATACCGCATCCGCATGGCATGCCGGTTCACGAACCCCAGCTTCCCAAACCTCAATGTCTTTTATGGGTTTTCAGGTAAATAAAGCTCAGAGTTTAGGTTTTTGTGATTACTAGTAAAATTAAGGTGGGCCCACCACTCTTCTAATCATCCTCTAATTTCATTGACCGTTGACATACTATATTAGCGCATCTCACTAATGTTTTGATATTTGAAAATTTTACTATATTGATAATGTATTTAAAAAATTCAAAATTGAGTGCTAGTTTATGTAAATTTATAATTTATAGACTAGAAAAACTCATTATTCTTTCAAGTTTGTTCTAATATCTATTGAAGTGAAATCAATTTATATGGAGTTCAAAGCCATGTGCAAAATGTAAACATTAATATTTTGACATCATGTATTATTAATGTATCATTGTTCTAACTCCAAAATCGACATTAAAGGAAGGATAACACCACCTCTTTTTACATTTTATCTTGATTTACAATACAATTCAAGCAATAGCCCATGTTCCATACGCCCCTAAAGTCTATAAACCATGAAATAACAAAATGACATTTTCACATCTCTTTGATTATGAAATACTCATCAAAATAATAATTGTTAAGTAATTAAAATTATACTACTAAGTATATTTAATTATTAAAATTGTACCTTTATTATAATAATGAAATGAAATGATGTGTTGGGTGCCACAGTGATTTGGACTTGAAAGCCCATCTTTTCATGTCCATTGACATTGATAGTTGATATGTCACTTGTCTTCCTCATAATTTTTTGACCCTTCCATTTCTTTTTTTTCTTTCCTTAATTATTAGTATTAATTTTTTATAATAAAATTTATTTAATTTACTTGTCACTCACTGTCTTCTCATCCCTCCCTGTCAAAGCTCAAAGCATTGAGTTTCTTTTTTATTCAACACACACACACACACTAAAAAACAGAGAGATAAAAATGGGTTCTTTGGGAGGATCAGAAGCAGCAGGTGTAAGAAAGAACGCAATGTGGGTTTTCCCGAAGATGATGATGATGGGGGCGGCGAACCCTTCCGAGAGATGGGGCCACTCCGCTTGCTACTCCAACGGCTCCCTCTACATTTTCGGAGTAAGCCCTTTTTTTTTTTTTTTGCCTTCCTTCCTTCTTGTTCTTGTTGTTTTCAATTGATCTGTCTCTTTTACTACCGCTGTTCACATGATTAGCTACTGTTCTGTTTTTATTTTTATTTTTAGAGGTTGTTGTGAGTGCGTGTGTGTGTTAATTTTGGAAAGGGAGCACCGTCACTTTCTTGAATACGAAGTATGCTCTGTTTTTTTCTTCCCCTGCATCTCACGTACGTGCTCTGTTTTTTTTTTTTTTTCGATTGTCTCTCTCAGGGATGCCGCGGTGGCGTCCACTTCAGCGACGTCCTCGTCTGGAACCTCCCGACGACGACGTGGACCGTCCTCCGCACCTCCGGGCCGGGCCCGGGCCCCCGCGACAGCCACAGCGCCGCCCTCGTCGGCCGCCACCGCATGATCGTCTTCGGCGGCACCAACGGGTCGAAAAAGGTGAACGACCTCCACGTCCTCGACCTCCGGTCCGGCGAGTGGGCCCGGCCCGAGTGCCTCGGAAGCCCGCCGCCGGCCCGAGAGAGCCACACGGCCACCCTCGTCGGGGACGACAAGCTCGTCGTGTTCGGGGGGAGCGGGGAAGGGGAAGGGAACTACCTGAACGACTTGCACGTCCTCGACTTGAAAAACATGGAGTGGTCCTCGCCGGAGCCGAGGGGCGGCCGCCCCCCCGCCCCCCGCGACAGCCACAGCGCTGTCGCCGTCGGGAGCAAGCTTTTCGTGTTCGGCGGGGACTCGGGGGACAGATACCAAGGGGACGTCAGCGTGCTCGACGTCAACAGCCTCGTTTGGTCGAGGCTCGATGCTCGGGGCCCGTTGTTTCCGGGCGCTCGGGCGGGCCATGCCGCCGTGAGTATCGGGACCAAGGCGAGTGAGATCGATTCTCGTAAATTTTTAATCGAATCGAGAATTTTAGTTATTTTGTATCTTACATGTTTGTTTGTGCAGATGTATGTGCTAGGGGGAGTTGGTGACAAGCATTACTACAACGACATATGGTGTCTCGACGTGATCACTTCGTCTTGGGCTCGACTGGACGTTACTCATCAAATCTCGCAAGGACGATTTTCCCATACGGCGACTGTGACCAACCTTGGGATAGCCGTGTTTGGAGGGTGCGGAGAGGATGAACGCCCCTTGAACGAGTTGCTCGTGTTGCAGATTGATTCTGTAACGGGCCAAGTTCTCGGGAACACAAATATCGAGGATAATTTGGTAATTTAGGCTATGAATGAAGTGTAGTTTCAATCTATTTCAGTTGTCTTATTAACCTATATGTTGAATTTGTTATTTCCGGATCTTTCTACAGAGGACGAAATCCGTCGCTGAGAATGAAGATGCAGCATCGCTCGAAGTTGAAGAAATCGAGTGCATTCCCAAGAAGTCACCCCGTATCAGCTCGGGTAAAAATATCAACCACCCTTTGTGAATTGTGAGTTTCCCATAGTTATAAGCTAATAAAAAAACAATTATTTTATTTCTCAGATATGTCGCACCCGAAGAGAAGGCGCACGAGCAATTCAAAGTTTCCGGAGAGAAGAGTGGAGGCGGAAGAACATTCTCATTCACCGTCGCAACAATCATCTCCGTCGACCCAGTCAGATCACGATCCGATTCCCCTGAAGAAAGGCGTCAAGGGCCCTTACCCATCTTCTAGGGTGCATCCTATGCTCAGGCACAAAATGTCCGTTCCGAGTTGTTATGAGCTTAGCAATGCTCAACTGATAAAACAGGCAAACCCTACGCACACCCTTTCCGGGACTTGCCCAGATATATCTTCATCCTCGTCCGAGCACAAAAACGTGATTATTCGCGGAGATGCAGCAGAAGAGTCCTTGTCCACGGAAGCGGGGAAATGCCTAAACCTGGTACGTACGACATAACAAATTCTTTAGCGTATATATACTTAATCGAAGTTGAATTGTGAATACCTGAGATTGTTTTTAATTAACCTCAGATTGGAGCTGACGTGCGGGGTCACATTGACGGAGCGTTTGATTCGGGCTACCTCATGACTGCCACCGTTAATGGGAAGGTCTTCAGAGGAGTTCTGTTTGCTCCAGCAGTAAGACCTCTTTCACTTCCAAAATTTTTCTAATAGTAAATGATATGTTTTGTTAATACTCCATAATTTTTGTTGTCATTTTAATTCTGCAGGGACCTGATGGTCATGTGACGAAAGGATCCGTTCGGGACCAACATGCCATCTCGTCTGGCCCAATAATCCATTCAAATCATGTAGCTTATCCGAAGCATTTCCAGCCGGAACAAATTACTCAATCAAGAAGATCCTCTCCGAAGAACTGGGGCCCACGTGCTTTCGGGAAAGGTTCAAGGCCTAATAATAGTGACCTTCAAGGCGTGGTATTGACGCTTGCTAGCCCAGGGAGCGCTCTTGGTCACCGAACGTAGAAATTTGAAAACGGGAGCTCGATAATTACCGTTCGATTGCCTTTTTTTGTTTGTACATTTTTATAGCGTTGAATTTGAAGTCTGAGTATCCGATGATGCTCGTAGTAAGGCATGCTTTGGAGCTTTTTTTTTTTTTTTTTTTTTTTTTTATAATGTTGTGTAATATTTGGAAACCTAATTTGAAAATCATGTACTAGAGGTACTTGTGTTTTTTCTGATGATGCATTTGCTCTTTGCAGGATTATTAAAAAATGCAATAATATTGAAAAAAATTGATTTTTTTATAATAGAAAATCAGAGTAAAAACATATATTTTTAATTAATAAATTAACAATTAAAAGTAAAATTTAAAAGAAAATATAAAATACTTGTACTTACTTCCAATTTATAATAATACTATAATTTTATTTTTTTTGTATTTTATACAGAGAAAGAACAACTAAATTCCAACGACTCTTCTTGTTATATTATTATATATCTAAATTAAATTCAACGCTTCAATCTACATCTCGAAAATTGATATATGGAGTGTATAATATGAAAACATATACTAGTATTACTAGAAAAAAAAAATAGCTGGAGGAGGACCTGAGGGTCATAATGTATTTTAGGTCAACTGGTCACGTCAAACTGATCACTTCATCATACAATTTTCATGTTAAATTTAAGTTGGTGCTAGTACGATTTTATCAATAAGCTAATTAATACTAGTATCCATTTTAAAATAAATGTTGAAATCAATATTACTTCATCGGTTCAAATTTATAGATTTATTTTTTGTGATTTACAAAAAAATGTGTATATATTTGAAAAGACTACTATTTCTGTTCAAAATAAATTGTCAAATCTCATTTGTAGTTTGCAAAAGGACATTTGACATGCAATTCGTACATGACATGGAGAGATTATTTTACTCCTTCAATTTATTTTAACTCAATTAAAATAGTTATATTGTTTTCTTACCTTCCTTGATAAGTGTAGATCGATTATTGGTCCACATTTGAAAAGTAAAATGCTCGCGCCATTAATTCATGTAAAGAAAATAACTTTTTGAAGGCTTCGTCTTATAAAATAATTAATAATAAAAAAATCATTCTTAAGCAAAATAAATTTGATTTTTGTGAGTAGTACTCCAGGAATTTGTCTCATAAAATAATTAATATTAAAAAAAATCATTGTTATGCAAAATAAATTTGATTTTTGTTAGTAGTACTCCAGTAATTTATGAAATTAATCAAAAAGTAAGCATGAAACAATTCGAAATTTTTTTACGAAACTACTGTTGTGTAGTCAAATACTTGTTCGATTCGAAAACCCTTTTAATCTCAACTTACGTCTCCTCCATGTCAGAAGACAGCTTTTCTTTTTTCAAAGAGCTATTTATTCGCGGACAGTACCAAAATGGTGTAATAAAAATAATTAATTAATAAATAATGGATTTTGTTGATTTTTTTGATTTTCTCTACCCACAAAATAAAAAATAAAATAAAAAAGAAAATAAAGAGCACCCGCGTTAGCCGCGGGGTGCTGCAGCTTTTGGGGGAGTCGCTATCAGCCGTCGGATCAGTCTCCCCCTCTCACGTCAAGATCTCATCATTTGTCTCCTCAGACAGGACAGCTCTCCGACGTTTATGACGTCATATTAATTATGCATTTTCATTTATTTGTCTCTAATAATTCTACAAGAAAGATTCCATATCTTCTCTTTGTGATTTCTCATTCAACGGACCTGCAAGAAATGTAATAATACTACATGCTAAATCAAATTAATCTACAACAATTATTCAAGCATTATTTCAAGTGTTATTATTCATTTATGTTTAATAAATACTGGAGTATTACGTTCACTTGTTCGATCATTTTTAATTTCATTTATCTAAAAATTGTTACTGTTACTTATCTTATGTTTTTAATGTTTTCTATTTTCATATTTTTAGATGAAACAAAATATTTTATAAAATATTCTGAGAGCGTGTCATTAACGTGTCAATTTGGTCAACTTCAGATCTAACTATGATGTTATAATTGTCCAACACATATTCTTTACTTTGAATCAAAATAATATAAAAAGTAGAATGTCTAAAAATCAAATTTAATACATGAGTTTTACAATTGTAAGATTGTAATAACTTTCTTCTCTACATATTTGAATCTATGTCTTGCAGATCCAGATCCGTGGAGTCCAAGGAGTATGTTGCAAGATCAAATCTACAGCCCCTTCAAGCCCGAAATCATCAAGATCTAACCAGCTCTGTCTAATTGTCGAAATAGAGATGGAGCACAACATAAGAGAAGTAACAGTAACAATTTTTCGTTTAATTAGGTATATCTATAAATGACCAAATTTTGAGTAAGAAAATATAACATTTCTTTATTTTTATGTATGTATGGGTTGATTGATATATCTAATAATGTGAATAATACTACTATTGATAACTTATTGAAAACTTCGACATTGTAAAAAATCATATAAATATTGTACTGAAAATCAATATAACGATTATCTCGACATATCAAAATTTAAATATTGGAAAATATTATATACCAAACATCGTTATAATGAACTATATAGAAATTTTAACTATTAAATTATACCCAAATTATTCACTTACTAAATTATCGATTATTTTCATTATTTCATTTTATATATTGTATATCGAAATATTAAAATTTTCATATCGACATCAAACTGAAAATTATCGATACAATATGATCATATCATACTGAAATTTCCAAAATACCAGAAAATCAATATTTTTCGATATATACAAATAAATTAAACATGCCTATATTTTTCCACCTTAATTTTTTCAATTAATGACTAAAAATAGAATTTTGGTCTATTAGCTTATTAAAATCGTCTTCTTCTTTTGGATTAAATTCGACAACAAAGAACTAAATGAGTTTTGAATTAAACTGAATTTCTCGTTCACATTCGTTTCTCGTCGAAGCACGTAATTGAGCATAAATCCCAACACATTCATAAATAGTCGCATATATAAAACATAAAACGTATGAAGGGTGGAGAGATGCATGGTTTTAATTAGTTACTAAATATCAAAGGGGTGTAATTATTATAAGGGGTTGGAAGTACAAAGATAGTCAAGTGCTTCCGATCCGTAAATGAAACTTAAACTTGAGAGACGTAACGTAAGTACGTACTCAATAGATCAAAATCATAAAAAGTAAAATAAAAACCAAACGAACTTCCTCGTTTCATTGATCATTTGCGCGATCTAGATCATCAATCATTTGTCTCCCAAACTTAGCTGCATTACAAAACAAGACAAATATATATATATATATAATTAATTGTACAGTGTGTTTTATAGATAGCTAGTGTAATGTGAATTGTGATGATAAGTACCATTTGAAGTTATTCGGATCCGTAATTGTGATGAGGTTAGGTTTGAGGCTTTTGCAGTCTTCGGGAAGGTTATTAAACCGTTTCCTGAAGGGAGTGTCCTCGTTCATGCAGTAGCACCGAAAGGTTGAATTAATGGCCGTCTTCTTAACTGCAGCGGAGTATTGGTTAGCCGCATCACGACACGAGGCATCGAGAGTCACATTCCTTGCCACCAGATAGTTATAACACGGCACGAGCGTCTCGCCTATGCTGTTTACCGCCTGACTGTGATTGCAATCATCGACTGTGAAAGAATACGCGCTCATCCAAATGCTGATGATCACCACTACACAAAACAATGAACGAAACATAATCATCATCGATAGATCGAAATGGTTTGTTGTGTGTTTGATTTCGATCAGGTGCATGCTATCTATTTATAATACGAGTACTAATTAACTAGCTAGTAAATCAAGGGCGTGATTTGCGTTCAAACTTTGAAATTAAAAGAAAGCTTGATTAGTGGGGGTTGTACGTCGCTTACATGAAGTGAGGGCTCATTTAATATAAGTGACGTAGCAAGAAATATTAACAAAATAAAAAAAATACAATATAAAAAAATAGCAATTGTGATTTGTGAAAAACTATATGTGAAAATAAAATTTATTCGAAAAATTATGTAATAAATATCAAACGAGAAATTTTTGAAGGAGAACTATAAAATTAAATTATAATTTTATTGATTTAAATTGTATATAAATATTAAAAGAACAATTTTTTAAGAAGAACTATAAAATTAAATCATAATTTTATTGATTTAAATTACAAATAAATAATAAAAGAGAACTTCTAAAGGTGAACTGTATAAAATTAAATTATAATTTTATTCACTTAATTTTAATAATAAAATAGAGGACACTTAATTTTAATAATAAAATAGAGGGCTAATAATTGTCAATTGATCTATCTATCTATACATATATATAATTTTAGGATCCACTAATGCCAAGTGGACCAATAGAAAAGCAATAATAATGTTGTGTTCACACTATAAATTATAAATAAAAAAATTATAAATTATAAATAATAATATTATTAAGCATATTTAAATTATTATATATACATTATAAATAGTAAGTTAAAATTATATATTTTGGGTAATAATAATTAATTATCATCTTAAATATATACATTTTTATTTCCTTTCTCAAAATTCATTTTTATTTTTTATTAATATTAATTTAATTTCAATTAATTGTATCTCATAAAAATCAATCTCTTCCTGAATATTTATCAAACTTTTTAAGTATATTATTTTCTCTTGCTATAATCTGAGTTTCGTATGTCCTTTTTCTGAACATTGAATAGATTTACATGTATTCATTCATTATTTTTTCTGATTTTTTTTAATTTTATTTATTAATTATGATTTTTTTTTAATTTTTAGTTTATCCCTAATTTAGTTATGTTAAATTTGTTTTGCAGGTTAACATAAGTTATATTAATAGAAAGTATATTAATATATTAATATACTTTCCATTCCTCTTCTCAAAATTTTTTTATATTCCATTAATATTAATTTAATTTTAATTAATCGTATCTCATAAAAATTGATTTCCTCATATTCTTTAATCCACCGGAATTAAAAAAAAAATTATCAAACTTTTTAAGTATCAAACTTTTTAAGTATATTATTTTCTCTTGCTCTAATCTGCTTCGTATATCTTTTTTTATTTTTCTTAACTTTGAATCGATTTACACGTTCTTATATTTATTCGTTTTTTTCCTATTTTTTTAATTTTATGTATTAATTATAAGTTTTTCGCAGATTTCAAAATCAAATTGTCGAGTTATTAATTATTTCTGACTATATTTTTTTTTTAATTTTTAGTTTATCTCTAATTCAAACCTGTAAAATTTGTTTTGCAGGTTAACTTACGTTATATTATATAATTGAATTTTTGTCATCTCATCCACCTCATGTTTACCAAGTAAATTTAATTTTTTTATATTTTTATTTATTTTTTCCATTTATTTTGATTTTCTCCCCACCGATTTTAGGTATTTGTTGGATGCGTTTGACACTCGAGGATTGCAAAAACGAGAAACTCCTCTCCCACCAGATCAGAAACTTCTCGATCGAGTAGGATGTAAATTGAGGGATGTGTCCGAGTAGCAGACACATGTGGGAGATAGCCAATAGGTCTCATACCAGGACTAACTTCATAATATTTCAATGAAAAATTTTTCATATCCGAGATTCGAACTCTCCGTCGCCGTAGAATTACACAAACATCACCACAGACCTTAACACTCCGCTATGCCCCCAAAAGCTTAAATACTATAAATTATATTAAACAATCGTAATCTTTAAAAATAATAAAAAATTTATAATTGAGATAAGGGTTAATAATGAGATTAATACGAATTTACAAATTTAAGTGAGAGTTCGATTATTAAATAAAATAATTTCTTAGTCCATTAATAAATTTTTGGCTAAATACAAGGGAAGATTAAATAAAATTTTAAATTATTTCAAACAAATAAATTACGTGCATCGCACAGGAAGTATTAATACTAGTTAGTATTAATATTTTAATTTTTTTTCTAACGCCTTAGATTCAGTATTTTAGAACTAATAGTTTTATAATATATAAATAAATAAATATATATATATATAAAATAATAATAATAATAATAATAATAATAATAATAATAATAATAATAATAATAATAAGTCATATCAATATTATATACCAAACATCGTTATAATGAACTATATAGAAAATTTAACTATTAAATTATACCCAAACTATTCACTTACTGAATTATCGATTATTTTCATTATTTCATTTTATATATTGTATACCGAAATATTAAATTTTTCATATCGACATCAAACCGAAAATTATCGATACAATATGATCATATCATATTGAAATTTCCAAAATACCAAAACATTAATATTTTTATATACAAATAAATTCAACATGTCTATATTTTTCCACCTTAATTTTTTCAATTAATGACTAAAAATAGAATTTTGGTCTATTAGCTTATTAAAGTCCTCTTCTTCTTTTGGATTAAATTCGACAAAAAAGAACTAAATGAGTTTTGAATTAAACTGAATTTCTTGTTCGCATTCGTTTCTCTTCGAAGCACGTAATTGAGCATAAAATCCAACACATTCATAAATAGTCGCATATATAAAACATAAAACGTATGAAGGGTGGAGAGATGCATGGTTTTAATTAGTTACTAAATATCAAAGGGGTGTAATTATTATAAGGGGTTGGAAGTACAAAGATAGTCAAGTACTTCCGATCCGTAAATGAAACTTAAACTTGAGAGACGTAACGTAAGTACGTACTCAATAGATCAAAATCATAAAAAGTAAAATAAAAACCAAACGAACTTCCTCGTTTCATTGATCATTTGCGCGATCTAGATCATCAATCATTTGTCTCCCAAACTTAGCTGCATTACAAAACAAGACAAATATATATATATATATAATTAATTGTACAGTGTGTTTTATAGATAGCTAGTGTAATGTGAATTGTGATGATAACAAGTACGTACCATTTGAAGTTATTCGGATCCGTAATTGTGATGAGGTTAGGTTTGAGGCTTTTGCAGTCTTCGGGAAGGTTATTAAACCGTTTCCTGAAGGGAGTGTCCTCGTTCATGCAGTAGCACCGAAAGGTTGAATTAATGGCCGTCTTCTTAACTGCAGCGGAGTATTGGTTAGCTGCATTACAACACTTGGAATCGAGAGGCACATTCCTTGCCACCAGATAGTTATAACACGGCATGAGCGTCTTGCCTATTATGTTTACCGCCTTACTGTTATTGCAATCATCGACCGTGAAAGAATATGAGGTCATCCAAATGCTCATGATCACCACCAGTACACAAAACAATGAACGAAACATATTCATCTTTTTTGATATCGATATTTGATTGATTGATCGAAATGGTTTGTTGTGTGTTTGATGATTTCGATGAACGGTGCATGCTATCTATTTATACTACTAGTAGCTAGTAACAAAAATCAAGGACGTGATTTGTGTTCAAACTTTTGAAATTAAAAGAGAGCTAGCTTGATTAGTGGGGGTTGTACATGGACATTCTAGATGATTAATACTTCTAACATGATCACTTCTTCTAGACATTTCATAATACAGTAAAAATAGGAAAAAATATTTTATTTTTATATAAAATTTTACAAAATAAAAATAATTTTTAATAATTTTTTTATAAAAATAATATAAATATAAAAATAACATACATTTATATTATCTATATAGAGAGTTATTTATATATAGAATTGTTTAAAATAAAAATATTTTTTAATAATTTTTTCTTATAAAAAAATAATATAAATATAAAAATAACGTATATTATCTATCTTTAAGTTTACCTAATCAATTTAATAGTTTTGATTAAGGAAAATTAACCATAAAAATTGTGTTTTTTTTAATTGTATCTTTAAGTTCACCTAATCAATACAAAACAAGATGAATATAATTAATTGTGTTGTAATTTCGGCTCCCAAAATTACTCCACACAAAATAGCTTGAAAATATAAAATAGATGGAGAAAAGAAAACGATATAAAAGATAGAATACGAATTTACGTGGAAACCCAAAATAGAGAAAAACCACGGGAGGAGGAGAAAATATCACTATAATCGAATCAACGAGGTTACAAATATAGATCTTTCAATAGATCTATCTCACGAAACTCTCTCTCAATAGAAACGCTCTCACAAAACGATGTTCTCAATAACACCGTGTCTCACGATATTCTCAATAATATCGATCTCTCAAATTAATGTTCTCAATAACATTAATCGAGTTGCTCATAATCAAGCATGGAGATCCCTATTTATAGGTGTAGCAAACCTATAAAATAGGTAACAATAGGATTAGGAATAAAACCTTTTTATTCCTATTCCAAATATAACTCAAATCCTACTACCAAATAATATAATTATATCTCCAATATAATTATATTTCCTAATTAAAAGAATACCAATATTTGTTTTCCTAAAACAAATATACGGATCGAACTTCCTCTAGAATTCTGAATCGTATACGGACCAAATACAAAATTCACCTCGTGAATTGGCCGAGTGCCCAGCCACGCCCCAATTTTCACAAGTGTGAACGCTTCACACTTAATAAATCTCCAACAGATTTATATCAAAGCTCCAGCGTCTTCGGTTCGACTAATGTCGTGGCTTTTCGGATCGCTTGTCCATCTTAATCCACGTTTCTTTTAATTCGATTAGATTCGAGTCACCATTCAACAAATCTCCACATTGACGAGAATCTTCTACAACCCCAAAACCAAAAGTCACCTACACTTCACACGTCGATTATAGCGATCTCCATCTTCTCCTCCATCGGCCCCCGCAGGCTCCTCAATAACTAAAATTGTCTAAGTCCGACCCTCGTCGAAACTTAGTTCCAAAATGTGATTTCCTCACCCAAATTGCCTTGTACCTCTTGCGTTCTCTCTTAGCATCACCGCAACACAAAGCACTACTATTCGACTCCCTCGAGTCGCGAAAACGAGACTCCTCGTTTGTACTAATATGAGTGCCCGCACCACCCATCACGAAAGCCATCGATTTATCCTTAGCGAGCATCGCATGCTCAGCTTCCCCAAGACGGCTTGAACCAGCGGGTACGATTACGTCGCTCCGAGTAATCGTAAATCCTTGCAGGACATAAAGTCCTCCGGTCTTTTTCTCTCCTCGAATCACCATACGAGCACGTCTGCTCACCTCTAAAACTCCACCTCCAGCGGAGTAGTGATAACCCTTCTCATCAAGGGCACTGAGAGAAATAAGACTCACCCTCAAGTCAGGAACGTGCCTTACATTGTCAAGTGTTCGAATCACTCCGTCGAACATCTTGACACGGATCCTTCCAATGCCAAGTATCTCACACGTTGCGCCATTCCCCATAGCCACCGTCCCCTTGGCCACGACATCATATGTATCAAACAAACCCTTAAAGGGACACATATGATATGAGCATCCGGAATCCAAAATCCACTCATCGCACGCTCGTGATCCCAAATCAGACGCCAGAAGAAGTTCTCCATCATTGTAACTTTCTTCCAAAAAACTGACCTCCGGTTTCCTGCTCTGATTAACAGAATCGTCCTCACGATTCTTATCCTTCAATCTTGGACAATCTTTCACGATATGGCCCTTCTTCTTGCAATAATTGATGATTACGATATACCGATCCGATCGATATACCGTGTGTGCGGAAGCGTGTAAAGCGATAGATCTACTATGCCATGATCTTAGTGCACACAAATATGTATAGACACACACACACACACACACACACACACATATATATATATATATATATATATATATATATATATATATATATATATATATATATATATATATATATATAGAGAGAGAGAGAGAGAGAGAGAGAGAGAGAGAGAGATATCAACGAAATCTTACTTTTGGTGACGAAGTGATTCGTTGATGTCATTGAGGTGGTGTTGAGTCGATTGAACCACCTCAAATGGATCAGCCTCGAAATGTTCACCTTTGGAATGACCTCGTCACGCCTTTGGATCGCCCGGATGTTGAAGCCGCACAAATGGCCCGGCCTCTACGTGTTGCACACGAACCCGGATGATGACTTGCTTGCTTGATCGAGTTGATTCTCCAAGAACAATCTCTTTTCTCTCTTTCTCTTGTGAATTTCGTGGGGGGTGATTAGGTGTGATGAAAATCAGATTTTCATCTATATAATCTCTCCATTATGCACACCATTACACCTCTTTGTAACCTCCATCATAATGTGCATAAAGATGCACCATTTAACACACAAAAGGGGTTACAAAGGAGGTGAAAGGTCATGCCACATACACATGCCACAATGCATTGTATGTGGTCCCACTTGCTTGTGTGGCATGCCATGTCACACTATGTGACATGCATCCATGCAAGCCATGCATCCCATGCATGTATATTAATTCCACGTAAATATTGATTCTAAATCAATATATATATCAAGCATCGTACATTATCTTCGAGTTCATGTGTGACCCTGTAGGTATGATTTAATTGATCAATATTATATTGTTCCCAACAATTAATATTATCAAATAATTATTTAACATCCATAGACGACCTTATGACTTTATCGATTGCACACGTAGGATCGAAGGACATATCCCAACAATCTCCCACTTGGCCTTCAGAGCCAGTGTGCTGCCAATTTCCTGTTGTTACTTTATGTCTAAATTTGAACTTGAGGCAAGACTCGAGTCATCCTCAATCGGTTCAAACCTTTCTTGGACTTTGAGACAGACTGTAAAACCAGATTTATCACTATGATACGAATCTGGACGTGGCCACGTATTTTCCACAGTCTCGACTCTCCAAGTGGCCGGTAAGACATGTATCCCATTATAAAATGGAGAACAATCCCATCTTGTCAATCCAAGCTCTCCCACTTGCTTCCTGATATACCCAATAACAAGTTTTATAACCTCCTTTTACGAAATGCGTTTACTTGTATCAAAGTACACCATTTCACAATGGAATCACTCTGGACTACTCAGGTCAGAGGAAATTGCTCGACAATCAATGAAATAGTATTATGACTCGAAATATTAAATACTATTCCAGTCGGGTCTGTTCGATCATTAGCTCCCAGCTAATATCTATGTAATTGTACTTGATGTCCCACATCACTAGCCCATTAAGCGGCGCTATAGTACACCTTACAATCTAGTTCATTGTATTATCGGTTTGTCCGTACTCGATTATACGAACTAGGAACAAGCATATGATTCAAGTATATCAGTTCAACCATTGGGACTTCATTATGCGGTAAATCGACCTCATAACCCAATCGATATTACTTAATCATTTGGACAATTCATATAAATTAAACCATATTTATATGAAGAAATATGTATTATACATATGAGTGAATGTTTACCAAATCTCCAAAAGTATCTAATACAGTAATAGAAATCACAACCCATCTCTAAGATGCCTGATCTCTATTGCAGTCGTGAAAGCATTAAGCTTAGACTGCTGGAGAGGTTTAGAAAGCGGTTTTGCAACCTAACCAAAAGTTGCAACTTTATTATCTCGATGTCTCCACAAAGCTATCTCCCAGATAATGTGGAACTTCCTGAGCACTAGTTTTAGACTTGTGGTGCTTTATAGCTCATTGGCTTGCTCGATAGCTCTACTATAAATAGAGAACTATCGGATGAGCCTAGCTAATTATGCCACCTAGTTCATCGAAGAAATTTCAAATCTGAACTGCCAACATCACTGCATCCAATGCAGTGCTGTACTCAGCTTCTGTAGTTTAATCAGCTAATGCATTGCATGGAACTATTCCAGCACATTTTACCTCTAATCAGGCAAATGATATAACCAGATTAAAATTGGAAATTATCTTAGTCTGTTTTGAAGTATGCATTAAAATAGATTTTTAATATCAACTCATCTTATCCTCCAAAGACAAGATAATATTCTTTAGTTCATAAACGGTACTTTAGAATAGTTTTGGCCACATCCAATGTGCCTCACCAGATTTTCCTCGAAACTAATTTGTCATGCTCAAAGCATACGATACTTTGGGTGATAATCAAACAACGTAACTCCCATTGATCTTCTTGTAAAACAAGATTCTTCTGTGTTCTTTTGAAATCCAAACTCTTGTATGGATTCATTGAACCGAAGATTCCAGCTCCGAGATGCATGCTTTAGTCCATAAATGGATCTATTAAGCTTGCGTACTCTCTCAGCCTGATTAGGATCGATAAAACCCTCTGGTTGTGTCATAAACACTTCCTCTACTAGAATCCCATTCAAGAAGGCGGTTTTAACGTCCATTTGCCATATCTCATAATCATAATGAGCAGCAATGGCTAAGAGAATCCGAATGGATTTAATCATAGCAACTGGTGAAAACGTTTCATCATAATCTACCCCGTGAATTTGTTTATATCCTTTTGCCACCAACCTTGCTTTGAAAACACTAGGTTTTCCATTCATGTCTGTTTTTATTTTGTAAATCCATTTGCATCCAATGGGCCTAGCCCCTTTAGGCAAATCGACCAAGTTCCAAACTTGATTTTCAGACATTGATTCCATTTCGGATTTCATGGCACCCTGCCATTTCTCGGAATCTGGACTCGTCATAGCTTGGATATAGGTCGAAGGTTCATTGCTTTCTAAAAGCATTACTTCATAGCTCTCGTTTGTCAGAATACCTAAGTATCTGTCAGGTTGAGATCTAATCCTTCCGGACCTTCGAGGGTTAGGTGTGGTTTCCAAAACCACTAGAGTACTCTCAACTTGGTCTTGAGTGTCCATCTCAGTTTGATCTTCTTGAACCTCGTTCAAGTTTTCTTGAACTTCGTCCAATTCAACTGAGCTCCCACTTACTTTCTTGGAAAGATATTCCTTTTCAAGGAATACACCATCTCGAGCAACAAAGACTTTGTTCTCAGATTGGTTGTAAAAATGGTACCCTCGTGTTTCTTTTGGATAACCCACAAAGAAACATTTATCCGATTTGGGTTCAAGCTTTGTAGAGATATTTCTCTTCACATAAGCTTCACATCCCCAAACCTTGATATAAGACAAGTTAGGGACCTTCCCTTTCCATAACTCGTATGGTGTCTTATCAACAGATTTTGACGGTGTCCTATTCAGTGTATAGGCCGCTGTTAAAAGTGCGTGTCCCCAAAAAGATTTTGGTAGTTCACTAAGGCTCATCATCGTTCGAACCATATCCAATAAAGTTCTATTCCTCCTTTCGGAAACACCATTCATCTGGGGTGTTCCAGGAGGAGTGAGTTGATATAGAATACCACAACTCATAAGATGATCATCGAACTCTTGGCTAAGATATTCACCACCTCGATCCGATCGAATGGCTTTTATCTTCTTACCAAGTTGATTCTCAACTTCATTTTGGAATTCTTTGAACTTTTCAAAAGCTTCCGACTTATGCCTCATTAAATAGACATAACCATATCTACTTAAGTCATCGGTAAAAGTTATGAAGTAGAAATAACCTCCACGTGCTTGTGAGCTCATTGGACCACATACATCAGTATGGATTAAACCCAATAGATCATTTGCACGTTCTCCTTTTCCTAGAAAAGGTGACTTTGTCATTTTGCCCATCAAACACCCTTCACATGTATCAAATGACTCCAAGTCAAAAGATTTGAGAATACCTTCTTTAAGAAGTTTCTCTACACATTTAATGTTGACGTGGCCTAATCGACAATGCCAAAAGTATGTTTCATTGAATTCATTCGATTTGGCCTTTTTGGTATCAATGTTATATATATGATTGTCAAGTTGAAGTATATATAAACCATGTTCTAATCGTGCCGAACCATAGAACACTCCACTTTTTGAAATAGTAAATAAACCATTTATTATAGTGAAGGAAAATCCTTCAGTATCCAATACTGAAATAGAAATGATGTTCTTGGTAATACTTGGTACGAAATAAACATTATTCAATACTAAAACAAGGCCCGAAGGCAAACACAAATCATAAGATCCTACGGCTAATGCAGCGACCCTCGCTCCATTTCCAACCCGCAGATCGACATCTCCCTTTACCAAACTTTTACTTCTTTGCAGTCCCTGCACATGTGAAACAATGTGAGCACCGCATCCGGTATCCAATACCCAAGAAGAAGAATTTGTAAAGTTTATGTCTATGACATAAATACCTGAAGATGAAGGAACGGCACCGTTCTTCACATCCTCCTTGAACTTGGGGCAATCCCGCTTGTAGTGTCCAACACCCTTGCAGTAGAAACACCCAGATTCCCCAGGAACCTTAGAAGCATTCAAGAACCTTTTGGAAGGAGTTGCCACAACTTTAACTTTCCCTTTCCCTTTGCCTTTCACTTCCGGTTTCTTAATCCCCTTGAACTTTTTGGTACCTCCTTCCCGAATCATAAGAACTTCCCTCCTAGGGTCCTTCTTAATCACCGGCTCAGCAGCCTTAAGCATCCCATGGAGCTCATGAAGCGATTTCTTCAGTCCATTCATGTGGAAATTCAGCCTAAAGGCATCATAACCATCATGAAGAGAATGAAGAATGAAATCGGTAGCCAACTCGTCATCATATGCAAAACCGAGGCGAGCACTTGAAGCAAATAATCCAATCATTTGCTGCACATGTGGTCCCACGGGTTTACCCTTTTCCAGCCTAGTTGTTGCTATAGCCCGGGTGACACCGAAGCGCTCAATCCTAGTCTGTTCCCCGAACATGCTCTTGAGCTCTTCTATGATGTCATAGGCTTCCATGAACTCGAATTGTTTTTGCAACTCGGGTACCATGGATGCCAACATCAAACATGTCACCTCATTCGAGGCTTTCTTAGCAAGGGCATATGATGCCTTTTGGACATCCGTGCCCCCATCAGCGGGAAGCACGGGAAGGGGTTTGTCCAACACACTTTCCTTTTGTTCGTATTTGAGGACTATCCTCAAGTTACGTTGCCAATCAAGGAAATTGGTGTTGTTCAACTTTTCTCTATCCAAGATAGAGCTGAACTTGAATTGAGTTGAGACAGACATATTAAACTACAGAAGAAAGATAAACTAAGTAAGTAAACATTCACAAAGCTGTAAACAAATAATGTTGTCTAGCAAAACTATATTATTTGTTCCATTTTGTTCATTCGATATCCAATATCGTCGTTCCCAATTATTTCAATGACAAAAAACGTGATAAATCGTAAGTGAAAACTCGAGGTTTTCTAACCAGCGATCTTATCATGCAATTGAAGCCCTATCTCTCATTAAAATGAGGGAGCCAACCAGACAATCGATTCACACCATCCAATGGCTCGAAAGTCTCTAATTTGTGTCATTGATGAACTTAAGTGTTTTGGATTAAATCACTCCCCGAGGTGTAAATAATCCTAACCTTATAATCCACCAAATGAAAGACAAATTAGGCATTTGTTTTTGAAATTTTAATAAATTAGAACAAAACGATCCCAAGACCATCATCTTGCAAATCTTTAAGTCGACTGAGTCCGCACTTAAGAATTTCAAGATAGGTAGACATCCCATGTCAATGACATCTAATGTCACTCTCGGTCGATGAGAGTCTCATTCTCATCTCATGTCTCGATAGCCACGCCTGCAGTGGATCTATCGATGAGAAAACCAAACTCGCGTGTAAAGGTCTAACCTTTACTCCCACTTATCCCAAGATAACAAGTAGTACCCTGCTGAGGCGGACCTACCAACTTATGATCGAGGGCTTCATGAGTGTGATGTTTTTGGACAAGACATTATACTCATTATTTTGGGAACTTGCATGCATAGGTGTTTATATGTAAGTTGAACATTTATAACATAAAACATCCTATAACTAGCAAAGCAATAAAATACGTAATCGAAAGGCCCCTAGAACCTCACAACTCTCAAACGAAAAGATTAAAAGCAACAAAATAGGCCTTGAACATCTTCTGGACTGGTCCACGCCCGCCGTTTCAGTTCCGCGCCCTCCGATTTAGGTCAACCTTAGTCCGTACCCCAAAAACCACGAACGGCGCCCGCCAAAAGGGTACAGAATCGGGGCTGACCTGAAAAGAGCCTTTCGGCGGTCACCGTTTCCAAAACGGCGCCCGCCGAATCCATTCGGCGCCCGCCGGAGCACAAACGGCGCCCGCCGTTTTGCCCCAGCAGCCCGGTTTTCGCCCGTTTTGCTTCGTTTTGCTTCGTTTCTTCTCGTTTTCGCCGGAGAGCAGATATCCAATGTAGATCCATGGATTCAATCCATTGCTTACACATTGAACAATACATTTTTGAATAGAAAAAAACCTATCTATTACAAAAGATTCTAAGGGACGCAGCCCTCCAAAACTATGGCCAATCGTACGTAAAAAACGAAAATTTCATTCACCCGACCACTAACGGTGGTCGGCCTTATATCTAAACACATAATCACATAATCACATAAAACAATTAAGCCAATTATGTTGATTTTAAATATATTGTGTCCAACACAAAAGTGTGCACGAGCCCTAGGCTCTGATACCAATTGATGGTTACGATATACCGATCCGATCGATATACCGTGTGTGCGAAAGCGTGTAAAGCGATAGATCTACTATGCCATGATCTTAGTGCACACAAATATGTATAGACACACATATATTTATATATATATATATACATCCAATATATATATATATAGAGAGAGATATCAACGAAATCTTACTTTTGGTGACGAAGTGATTCGTTGATGTCGTTGAGGTGGTGTTGAGTCGATTGAACCACCTCAAATGGATCAGCTTCGAAATGTTCACCTTTGGAATGACCTCGTCACGCCTTTGGATCGCCCGGATGTTGAAGCCGCACAAATGGCCCGGCCTCTACGTGTTGCACACGAACCCGGATGATGACTTGCTTGCTTGATCGAGTTGATTCTCCAAGAACAATCTCTTTTCTCTCTTTCTCTTGTGAATTTCGTGGGGGGTGATTAGGTGTGATGAAAATCAGATTTTCATCTATATAATCTCTCCATTATGCACACCATTACACCTCTTTGTAACCTCCATCATAATGTGCATAAAGATGCACCATTTAACACACAAAAGGGGTTACAAAGGAGGTGAAATGTCATGCCACATACACATGCCACAATGCATTGTATGTGGTCCCACTTGCTTGTGTGGCATGCCATGTCACACTATGTGACATGCATCCATGCAAACCATGCATCCCATGCATGTATATTAATTCCACGTAAATATTGATTCTAAATCAATATATATATCAAGCATCGTACATTATCTTCGAGTTCATGTGTGACCCTGTAGGTATGATTTAATTGATCAATATTATATTGTTCCCAACAATTAATATTATCAAATAATCATTTAACATTCATAGACGACCTTATGACTTTATCGATTGCACACGTAGGATCGAAGGACATATCCCAACAATAATAGCATTCTCGTTCTCCTTTAGATCGAGAATATCCCTTAGACCTTCCGCTCTCCCCACCTTGGGCGTTAAGGTCTTCACCTATTGCATCAGACCTTCCATCAACGAGAAATTTCATCCTCTCTTTAGAATGTAGCGCATCAACTACATCCTGCCTAGTAAGGGTTTCCCGACTGTAGAGCAGCGTATCCCTAAAATTTGCATGAGAAGGAGGCAAGGAACACAATAACCACAACGCCAAGTCTTCACCATCGTACTTTATCCCCAAATTCTCGAGATCCGAGTCTGTCTCATTAAAAGCAGATAAGTGATCTTGCAAATTACCTCCTTCGGGCATCTTGTGAAGAAACAATTTTTGCTTGAGATGTAGCTTGCTCGTCAAGCTCTTCACCAAGCAAAGCTCCTCGATTTTCTTCCACATGTCAGCCGCCGTCTTCTCATGCATCACCTCTTCCAATATAGAGGTAGAGAGATGTAGTCCAATAACCCCCCTTGCCTTTCGATCCTTCTTCTCTTTCTCCTCCGTCTTCAACGTGCTGGGCATCTTATCGAGCCCCAACAAAATCTCGTCTAGATCCAATTGAGCCAAGATGTCCTCCATCTTGAATCGCCATGTTGAAAACCGAGTGTTCCTATCCAACATCGGAATATCGTACTTCATCGCCATATTCTCAAGCTACCTGGCTCTGATACCACTTGTTGTAATTTCGGCTCCCAAAATTACTCCACACAAAATAGCTTGAAAATATAAAATAGATGGGGAAAAGAAAACGATATAAAAGATAGAACACGAATTTACGTGGAAACCCAAAATAGGGAAAAACCACGGGAGGAGGAGAAAATATCACTATAATCGAATCAACAGGGTTACAAATATAGATCTCTCAATAGATCTATCTCACGAAACTCTCTCTCAATATAAACGCTCTCACAAAACGATGTTCTCAATAAAACCGCGTCTCACGATATTCTCAATAATATCGATCTCTCAAATTAATGCTCTCAATAACATTAATCGAGTTTCTCATAATCAAGCATGGAGATCCCTATTTATAGGTGTAACAAACCCATAAAATAGGTAACAATAAGATTAGAAATAAAACCCTTTTATTCCTATTCCATATATAACTCAAATCCTACTACCAAATAATATAATTAATTATATCTCCAATATAATTATATTTTCTAATTAAAAGAATACCAATATTTGTTTCCTAAAACAAATATACGAATCGAACTTCCTCTAGAATTCTGAATCGTATACGGACCAAATACAAAATTCACCTCGTGAATTGGCCGAGTGCCCACCCACGCCCCAATTTTCACAAGTGTGAACGCTTCACACTTAATAAATCTCCATCAAATTTATATCAAAGCTCCAGCGGCTTCGGTCGACTAGTGTCGTGGCTTTTCGGCTCACTTGTCCATCTTAATCCTCGTTTCTTTTAATTCGATTGGATTCGAGTCACCATTCAACAAATTATACGGTTTGTTTTTTAGCTAGCTAGTGTAATGTGAATTGTGATGATAAGAAGTGTGTTTTATAGCTAGCTAGTGTAATGTGAATTGTGATGATAAGAAGTACGTACCATTTGAAGTTATCCGGATCCGTAATTTTGATGCTCTTGCAGTCTTCGGGTAGGCGATTAAACCGGATCCTGAAGGCAACGTCCTCGTTCATGCAGTTGCACCGAAAAGTTGAATTAATGGCCGTCTCCTTAACTGCAGCGGAGTATTGGTTAGCCGCATCACAACACGAGGCATCGAGAGTCACAGTCCTTGCCACCAGATAGTTATAACACGGCACGAGCGTCTCGCCTATGCTGTTTACCGCCTGACTGTGATTGCAATCATCGACTGTGAAAGAATACGCGCCCATCTAAATGCTGATGATCACCACTACACAAAACAATGAACGAAACATCATCAATAGATCGAAATGGTTTGTTGTGAGTTTGATTTCGATCAGGTGCATGCTATCTATTTATAATACGAGCACTAATTAACTAGCTAGTAAATCAAGGACGTGATTTGTGTTCAAACTTTGAAATTAAAAGAAAGCTTGGTTAGTTGGGGTTGTACGTAATTTGCATTGAAGTGAGGGCTCATTTAATATAAATGACGTAGCAAGAAATATTAAAAAAATAAAAAAAATACAATATAAAAACATAGCAATTGTGATTTGTGATAAACTATATGTGACAATAAAATTTATTCGAAAAATTATGTAATAAATATCAAAGGAGAAATTTTTGAAAGAGAACTATAAAATTAAATTATAATTTTATTGATTTAAATTATATATAAATATTAAAAGAACAATTTTTTAAGAAGAACTATAAAATTAAATCATAATTTTATTAATTTAAATTACAAATAAATAATAAAAGACAACTTCTAAAGGTGAACAGTATAAAATTAAATTATAATTTTATTCACTTAATTTTAATAATAAAACAGAAGACACTTAATTTTAATAATAAAATAGAGGGCTAATAATTGTCCATTGATTAGTATTAATATTCTAATTTTTTTTCTAACGTCTTAGATTCAGTATTTTAGAACTAATAGTTTTATAATATATATATATATATATATATATATATTATATATATATAGGGAATCATGGATCGGGCATCTTTAAGAGTAGAATTATAAACACTACCTATATTTTCCCCTAATTTTGATATAGGGCATTGTTCCATTATTAACCTTTTCATAATTTTGATATAGGGCATTGTTCCATTATTAACCTTTTCAAAGTATATTAGTAATTAATATAACTATATATCTAAACCTGAAATACCATCCGTTGAGATTTTAAACAACTACGTTAGACACCTAGTATTATAACATATCTAAACCTGAAATACTATCCGCTGAGATTTTAAACAACTACGTCTACAGTAGAATTCTTGTATTATAACACGTCAGTTTTTTTTCACCAATTACAAATGAACAATCATAGTTGAGGGTTAGACACCATGCCCATTATATCCCATTATTAATCACTCCCATATCCCATAAAATCCCCTTCTTAATCACTCCCACAGAACGACGACAATCCAAGTTCTTGCCTATCGGGTCTGTTTTACCGTAGCACTTTGACGTATGAAGTGAGAAATCTGTTTTGATTCGTAGATCTAAACTTCTACTTATATGAATTGAATTAAATCAGTTGTGCTACGGTCGATATTTGCATATTTGTTAGAATTAGGTTTGTTAAATTTCTAGGTTTTTTATTTCACTTTTTGCATGTTAATCAATTTGGAAAAATTTTAGTTGAATTTGGATTTAGCAAAACTATCTAAAAAAGGTTGCTCATCTCCAATATGTCATATTAATAGATATCTATTTATATGACATATCTATATCTATGATAGATATCTATTCATATGACATATTTATGATATATATTTATTGCTATGTGGTAAATCTATAATACATATCTATTCATATATATATATATATATATATATATATATATATATATATATATATATATATATATATATATATATATATATTTTACAAAGACAAATATATTAAGCGCAAATATATTTATATATATAATTTACTGATTTTTGCGCAAATATATTTATATATATAGTAAATAAATTAATATATGATACGTAATGTTATTGTAGGAATATTTACGAATTTATACATTTTAAAAAATGCTCATACTTAGTATTTAAAAAATACAAATTCCCTAATAAATATACAAGTAAAAAATATACAACCCCTAAAAATGAGGTGAAAAAAATAGGTGTTCAAAATAATATAACAAAGCAATCTACCACATACCCTAATATTACCATATATATATATATATATATATAATAATAATAATAATAATAATAATAATAATAATAATAATAATAATAATAATAATAATAATAATAATAATAAGTCATATCAATATTATATACCAAACATGGTTATAATGAACTATATAAAAAAATTAACTATTAAATTATACCCAAACTATTCACTTACTGAATTATCGATTATTTTCATTATTTCATTTTATATATTGGATACCGAAATATTAAATTTTTCATATCGACATCAAATCGAAAATTATGGATACAATATGATCATATCATATTGAAATTTCCAAAATACCAAAAAATCAATATTTTTATATACAAATAAATTCAACATGTCTATATTTTTCCACCTTAATTTTTTCAATTAATGACTAAAAATAGAATTTTGGTCTATTAGCTTATTAAAGTCCTCTTCTTCTTTTGGATTAAATTCGACAAAAAAGAACTAAATGAGTTTTGAATTAAACTGAATTTCTCGTTCGCATTCGTTTCTCTACGAAGCACGTAATTGAGCATAAAATCCAACACATTCATAAATAGTCGCATATATAAAACATAAAACGTATGAAGGGTGGAGAGATGCATGGTTTTAATTAGTTACTAAATATCAAAGGGGTGTAATTATTATAAGGGGTTGGAAGTACAAAGATAGTCAAGTACTTCCGATCCGTAAATGAAACTTAAACTTGAGAGACGTAACGTAAGTACGTACTCAATAGATCAAAATCATAAAAAGTAAAATAAAAACCAAACGAACTTCCTCGTTTCATTGATCATTTGCGCGATCTAGATCATCAATCATTTGTCTCCCAAACTTAGCTGCATTACAAAACAAGACAAATATATATATATATATAATTAATTGTACAGTGTGTTTTATAGATAGCTAGTGTAATGTGAATTGTGATGATAAGTACCATTTGAAGTTATTCGGATCCGTAATTGTGATGAGGTTAGGTTTGAGGCTTTTGCAGTCTTCGGGAAGGTTATTAAACCGTTTCCTGAAGGGAGTGTCCTCGTTCATGCAGTAGCACCGAAAGGTTGAATTAATGGCCGTCTTCTTAACTGCAGCGGAGTATTGGTTAGCTGCATTACAACACTTGGAATCGAGAGGCACATTCCTTGCCACCAGATAGTTATAACACGGCATGAGCGTCTTGCCTATTATGTTTACCGCCTTACTGTTATTGCAATCATCGACCGAGAAAGAATATGAGGTCATCCAAATGCTCATGATCACCA
The DNA here is from genome assembly GCA_954870475.1 of Euphrasia confusa. Classification (NCBI taxonomy): domain Eukaryota; kingdom Viridiplantae; phylum Streptophyta; class Magnoliopsida; order Lamiales; family Orobanchaceae; genus Euphrasia; species Euphrasia confusa. The sequence continues at coordinate 8,111,951 of OX940956.1, read as the reverse complement.
ACACTACACAAAACAATGAACGAAACATATTCATCTTTTTTGATATCGATATTTGATTGATTGATCGAAATGGTTTGTTGTGTGTTTGATGATTTCGATGAACGGTGCATGCTATCTATTTATACTACTAGTAGCTAGTAACAAAAATCAAGGACGTGATTTGTGTTCAAACTTTTGAAATTAAAAGAGAGCTAGCTTGATTAGTGGGGGTTGTACATGGACATTCTAGATGATTAATACTTCTAACATGATCACTTCTTCTAGACATTTCATAATACAGTAAAAATAGGAAAAATTATTTTATTTTTATATAAAGTTTTACAAAATAAAAATAATTTTTAATAATTTTTTTATAAAAATAATATAAATATAAAAATAACATACATTTATATTATCTATATAGAGAGTTATTTATATATAGAATTGTTTAAAATAAAAATATTTTTTAATAATTTTTTCTTATAAAAAAATAATATAAATATAAAAATAACGTATATTATCTATCTTTAAGTTTACCTAATCAATTTAATAGTTTTGATTAAGGAAAATTAACCATAAAAATTGTGTTTTTTAATTGTATCTTTAAGTTCACCTAATCAATACAAAACAAGATGAATATAATTAATTGTGTTGTAATTTCGGCTCCCAAAATTACTCCACACAAAATAGCTTGAAAATATAAAATAGATGGAGAAAAGAAAACGATATAAAAGATAGAATACGAATTTACGTGGAAACCCAAAATAGAGAAAAACCACGGGAGGAGGAGAAAATATCACTATAATCGAATCAACGAGGTTACAAATATAGATCTTTCAATAGATCTATCTCACGAAACTCTCTCTCAATAGAAACACTCTCACAAAACGATGTTCTCAATAACACCGTGTCTCACGATATTATCAATAATATCGATCTCTCAAATTAATGTTCTCAATAACATTAATCGAGTTGCTCATAATCAAGTATGGAGATCCCTATTTATAGGTGTAGCAAACCCATAAAATAGGTAACAATAGGATTAGGAATAAAATCCTTTTATTCCTATTCCAAATATAACTCAAATCCTACTACCAAATAATATAATTATATCTCTAATATAATTATATTTCCTAATTAAAAGAATACCAATATTTGTTTTTCTAAAACAAATATACGGATCGAACTTCCTCTAGAATTTTGAATCGTATACGGACCAAATACAAAATTCACCTCGTGAATTGGCCGAGTGCCCAGCCACGCCCCAATTTTCACAAGTGTGAACGCTTCACACTTAATAAATATCCAACAGATTTATATTAAAGCTCCAGCGGCTTCGGTTCGACTAATGTCGTGGCTTTTCGGATCGCTTGTCCATCTTAATCCTCGTTTCTTTTAATTCGATTGGATTCGAGTCACCATTCAACAAATCTCTACCTTGACGAGAATCTTCTACAACCCCAAAACCAAAAGTCACCTAGACTTCACACGTCGATTATAGCGATCTCCATCTTCTCCTCCATCGGCCCCCGTAGGCTCCTCAATAACTAAAATTGTCTAAGTCCGACCCTCGTTGAAACTTAGTCCCAAAATGTGATTTTCTCACCCAAATTGGCTTGTACCTCTTGCGTGCTCTCTTAGCATCACCGCAACACAAAGTACTACTATTCGACTCCCTCGAGTCGCGAAAACGAGACTCCTCGTTTGTACTAATATGAGTGCCCGCACCACCCATCACGAAAGCCATCGATTTATCCTTAGCGAGCATCGCATGCTCAGCTTCCCCAAGACGGCTTGAACCAGCGGGTACGATTACGTCGCTCCGAGTAATCGTAAATCCTTGCAGGACATAAAGTCCTCCGGTCTTTTTCTCTCCTCGAATCACCATACGAGCACGTCTGCTCACCTCTAAAACTCCACCTCCAGCGGAGTAGTGATAACCCTTCTCATCAAGGGCACTGAGAGAAATAAGACTCACCCTCAAGTCAGGAACGTGTCTCACATTGTCAAGTGTTCGAATCACTCCGTCGAACATCTTGACACGGATCCTTCCAATGCCAAGTATCTCACACATTGCGCCATTCCCCATAGCCACCGTCCCCTTGGCCACGACATCATATGTATCAAACAAACCCTTAAAGGGACACATATGATATGAGCATCCGGAATCCAAAATCCACTCATCGCACGCTCGTGATCCCAAATCAGACGCCAGAAGAAGTTCTCCATCATTGTAACTTTCTTCCAAAAAACTGACCTCCGGTTTCCTGCTCTGATTAACAGAATCGTCCTCACGATTCTTATCCTTCAATCTCGGACAATCTTTCACGATATGGCCCTTCTTCTTGCAATAATAGCATTCTCGTTCTCCTTTAGATCGAGAATATCCCTTAGACCTTCCGCTCGCCCCACCTTGGGCGTTAAGGTCTTCACCTATTGCATCAGACCTTCCATCAACGAGAAATTTCATCCTCTCTTTAGAATGTAGCGCATCAACTACATCCTGCATGGTAAGGGTTTCCCGACTGTAGAGCAGCGTATCCCTAAAATTTGCATGAGAAGGAGGCAAGGAACACAATAACCACAACGCAAGTCTTCACCATCGTACTTTATCCCCAAATTCTCGAGATCCGAGACTGTCTCATTAAAAGCAGATAAGTGATCTTGCAAATTACCTCTTTTGGGAATCTTGTGAAGAAACAATTTTTGCTTGAGATGTAGCTTGCTCGTCAAGCTCTTCACCAAGCAAAGCTCCTCGATTTTCTTCCACATGTCAGCCGCCGTCTTCTCATGCATCACCTCTTCCAATATAGAGGTAGAGAGATGTAGACCAATAACCCCCTTGCCTTTCGATCCTTCTTCTCTTTCTCCTCCGTCTTCAACGTGCTGGGCATCTTATCGAGCCCCAACAAAGTCTCGTCTAGATCCAATTGAGCCAAGATGTCCTCCATCTTGAATCGCCATGTTGAAAACCGAGTGTTCCTATCCAACATCGGAATATCGTACTTCATCGCCATATTCTCAAGCTACCTGGCTCTGATACCACTTGCTGTAATTTCGGCTCCAAAAATTAGTCCACACAAAATAGCTTGAAATATAAAATAGATGGGGAAAAGAAAACGATATAAAAGATAGAACACGAATTTACGTGGAAACCCAAAATAGGGAAAAACCACGGGAGGAGGAGAAAATATCACTATAATCGAATCAACGGGGTTACAAATATAGATCTCTCAATAGATCTATCTCACGAAACTCTCTCTCAATAGAAACGCTCTCACAAAACGATGTTCTCAATAACACCGCGTCTCACGATATTCTCAATAATATCTATCTCTCAAATTAATGCTCTCAATAACATTAATCGAGTTGCTCATAATCAAGCATGGAAATCCCTATTTATAGGTGTAGCAAACCCATAAAATAGGTAACAATAGGATTATGAATAAAACCTTTTTATTCCTATTCTACATATTGTTAACGCCGATAAAAAACCGGGCAGAAACGGCTTATATCGTACGAGAACACGAGAGATTTCTTTTGAGGATTGAGCTAACCGGAAATGGAAAATAAAATCTTAAGCTTGAAAAGGAAAATGCACTATTTTTGGGGGCTGCCAATCTGCCCCTTTTTGGTAAGTTTCATAGGGTATTTATAGATACAGTTAGGGTTTTTCCCTCTTTTGACCTAATGGGCTTTAACCGAAATTACTACATGGGCCTGATATATGGGCCGGTCCACATTTCCGCCGCCTTTCTAGCCGGGCACACTGAACACCCAGAGGAGGAGATCTTCAGCTGGATTATCCTAGTCTATGACTTGACGGATCACCTGGTTAGACTTCATCCTCGGTAGTCTTCAGAACTATCCACCCCGGATGGGCCGTCCTAGGAGGTTCGTAGCTGGTCTGCTCGGCGGGGACTTGTAGTCATCATGGCAGGGCTTTACACCTCGGACCTCCTCGGCGAGCTGATGTGGCGAGTTCTCCCCGGATGCCGGGCACCTCTCCCTGCCGGTGACCGGGTTGCGGTCTTCTCTATCGGCCGGACAAAACAATAATAATAACAAACATTAATAAGGAAAATAGTGACACAACAAATGCCCCTCGGGAGGGGTGTGATCGGCTGCGGGCGAGCAGGCCCCTTCCGACCGAGATGGGAACTATTTTTATCCTTTGGCTGCATCCCCGGACAATCTCCCTGTCATCATTGAGCCCAGTGGGCCTGATGGGACTTCTGTAAGGGCCCACGTGTCTTTTCAAATTAAATATAGGACACTTTTTCAAATTTCAAAAACGCACGCCCGCCTTTTCAGATTCCACATATATATACCTCTGAGTAACCGCCCCAAAAATCACTTTTCACCCAAAACGGTTTTTCAGAGAGAAACTTGGTGCAGACGACAGAAAGAAAAACTCCCGGCGGCGCGACAACTTCCGGCCATCTTCTTTCGTTTCTTTGGCTCACAGGTACGCGGAAATCGAATCCTCTCCTCGTTTTTCATTAAGTCGCGGTTCAGTTTCCTGATAGGGTTTCTTCTTCGAGAAGATCGGTTAGGTTTTTCAAATTCCGGCGGCGGCTCTGGTCTAAGCTCCGTCGATAGGGTTTTTCTGGGGGATATAGGACTTTTTAGACTAAGAATTCCCAGCCTTTTCTTCTTCTCCCGCTGTAATCGAGAATGAGTAATGACCGATCTCCCCCCTCTCAGTCTTTGGGGCCGCCACGCGATGTTGGGGCTTCTGGTTCGGCCTCTACTTCGGGGAGACCGGGGGCCACCCCCGAATCCCCATCCCCAGTGAAATGGGTGATGTCTAGGTTTCCTTTCACCGAGGAGGAGGCGGGCGACATGCTGAGTGGTCAAGTGAGCAGGGATTATCGCCGCTTGTATGATATCCTCGCTGGCTCCAGGGGTCCTCCTTCTTCTTTTAATTATTCCCGGTACTCTGTCGAAAGGCCTTATGTATTTATCCCGCGGAGGCGATTTCATTCTGTCAAAGAGCGCCGTGACACGCCTTTCGACGCGAGCTAGAAGAAAAGTATTGTGAACGAGGTGGAACTGCAGGCGATGAGGGAGAGATGGCAGATTCCAAACGACGTCCACTTGTATGCTCCGCAAGTAGATGAATTCGCTGACTCCCCTCCTCCGGGCATGTTGGCGGTTAATTATGCGATGATGGAGAGCGGACTTCGCTTTCCCCTGCACTCCTCGGTAGCACACTTTCTACACCTGCAGGAGATTGCTCCTATGCAGATCACCCCGAATGGCTGGGTGATGATATACGTCTATTGCATTATGTTTGGGTTCTACGGATTATACCGGGGACCGACGGGTTTCGAGCTCATCTACCTCCTCTACATGAGCGCCACCAGCGGAGGGGATTATTACTTGAAGCAGCGGCACTCGGTCATAAAGGAGCTGCCGAGCAAACAACCGGAGTGGTCAGAGAAATGGTTTTTCGTAGCGGGGGAATGGAACTCGAAAGACTTCCACATCGATGGGGAATATCGGCTGACAGAAAATCGTTAGTCTCCTCGGCTTTTACCTAGACTTCTTTCTTTAATCTTTTTAACGGGGTTCGGCTGGCTTTGTGTTTCCTGACCTTATCTGTCTATCCTTTTAGGCTTTAAAGCTCCAGCCGAGGACGGGTTAGGATGGGATTTTTTAACGATCTGGAAGAAGATAAAATCTCTCCCCGGAGACGAGTGTAAATATAAGCTTTGGCTGACTGACGCCAGGCGGGTTCGGGCTCGCTTTTTTACGATTCCTCGTGACGTAGAAAATATTTACCCGCGTGAGTTTTCCTGATGATTGTGCCACTTGTTGGGAATTTATGTTATTTTCTGACTTAACTTTTTATTTTGTTTCCAGCTCATCGCTATCCTAGGATCATGCGTCCAATCAAGAGTTCAGAGATGGAGAGCCCTCATGAGAAAGCTAGGAGGGAGAGGGAGAAAATGGCGAAACTCGCTTCTGCTCCTAAGAGACAGAAGAAAACGAACCGCGGGAAACAGAGCGACGTGACCGTGGCCTTGGCTCCGCCCCCGGAGGCTCTTCCCTTGGGGTTTCCCTCTCCTTTGCCTCTAGATCAGGTTCTTCCCAAAATTCCGGAGGAGGAACATATTATTCCCGGGGGCCTGGAGAGGGAGCCGGGAACGATGGTTGTCGGGGAGAAGAGGCCACGTGATGAAGAGGTCCCAGCTTCTGACGATTTAGAGGCTGAGTTTAGCGCTCCCATCACCAATGTGATTTTAGAATCTCGGGTCACCCGTCCTAGGAGGACAAAAGGTCCTCGTCCCGTGAAGGAGAAAAGTCCGAGCGAGGTGAGCATGAGCGAGCCCATCTTCGGCGTGGATGCGGGGAAGATTCAAAGGTATTTTATTTCGACTTGGATTTTTGCCTTGGGTTTTTGTTTAAAAAACTCGATCCCCTTTCTGATCCTTACTCAGTTCCAGCATTCACGAGGCGGATTCGGAGATCCCCATCGCTGCTGCTTATCTAAAAGCTGCTCTGCCACCTTACGAGGACGACGTGATTCCTCTGCATGTCCAGGAAGCTGTGGATAACATCCTCGGAGCGTGGTCTCACCGGATGGAGAGTTATACTGCTGAGCCCGAACACATGCTGACCATGCTCAAAGTCCAAGCAGCTCGGGTCCCCGTGATGATCAATCAACTCGGTCGTCTCTTAGAGGACCGCAAAGGTAAAGGTGTTGCCACCCCTTCGGCCCCATCGACCGAGGACGAGGGTCTCCGGCAGCGACTCTCCGAGCTGCAGAGTAAATACGATCTCGAGGTCGGTTTGAAACTGTCCCTGGAGGCCGAGGTGGAGGGCCTAAAGAAGAAACTTGCTGCTCGGGAGTCGTTGGCGGACGAGCATGAAAAACTGTTGACAGAGGTAGAGGAATACAAGAAAGGGTTGAAGGATTGCGAGAGCGCTATGTTCGCGCAAACCTCGGACGTAGCCAAATTATCGACTAAGGTGGCCGAGATGGCGAATCGCACCGTCGAGGCCGAGAAACAAGCCCGCGAGGCTGTGGAGGCGGCTGGCTTGCAACTCAAAGAGATGAAGAGTGCGATGGCTAAGCAGAAAATCGATTTGGAGCAGGCCACCGAGGGTTTGAAAAAGATTCAGAGAGATGAGGCTGCTCGGCTTGCCGACCCCTGGGAAAACTTAAAGGAGTTCAGTAATTATTCCTATTACTGCGCCTTTTTCGATGGTGTCCGAGGTCTGATTGAAGCCGGCCAACCCGTGGACGCTAATGTCGGTCATCCAGAAATATGCCTCCACGAATACTCTTCATCCTGAGATGAAGCTATCCATTCTGGATTTGGAGACCGCGCACAAGATAGACCTCGGCTGGTGGCCGAAGAAAGATCAGCTCTTCGATCCTAAAGATTTGGAATCGGACGGGGACGAAACGGATGATGCCGAGGGTAAAGCCGATGAGACCGAGGACGACGCAGATGAGAAGTTCGCCAATTCTCTGATTGGTGACGGGGAGGTCCCCGTTCAGGATGGTTGAGGGTCATAGGCCCTGTTTATAACTCTCTTTTTCAGCTTTTATCTTTGTTTAACTTTTTGTTTCAACTTTTGGTTTTTGTATTGGCCAGTCCGCGGCCTTAAACAATATTTTGTCCTGTTTCCTTAGGATGTTCAGAACAAATGTTTTGATCGGATGTCATATTTCATCTGCTAGCCTTATCTTTGAACCTTTTTGCTCTCTAGGGTTTATCTTTTGGCGGGAAATCTTCCCGCCGGGTGTATTTGACTTTCCTTTTTATGAAGGGGGGAATTCCGCCAAAAGAGGGTCCCTTAGGCGGGAAAAACTAGGAATTTCACCCTTATAAATAGACTCGATACGGATATATCTTTAGAGAAGAAAAGATGAGTTCGAGTCAGAAGAAAAACTCCGGCAAGGGAAAGCAAATTGCTCAGGAGGCGCCGGAATATGCGGACGGCTACTATGACGTCGCCGTCCACTCCGACGGCTGGCGCCGTTTACGCCAAAGGTTCGACGGGAAATGGCATCGCAACAACTTTCCTCTCCCCACTGCGTTCGTGCAGCCATTAGAAAAGTTCCTGGGCGAGGAGATTCCATTCCATGACTCCAACGAGCAGGCCTGGGTTGCGACGAAAACCAAACTCAGGCGGCAGGTGGCCTTCGGTGGTCCGGGGTGGGTCGACTTTGTTCAGCACGCTGGCATTCAAGCGGGCTGGGAGGTGTGGCTGATATGGAAACCGGGGTTCGGGTTTCGTGTCAGCCTTTTCGACCTGGAGCGTCTCAATGTGTCGTTCCCTCCTCAGGCCCGTGCGCGCGGGCTGGCTGACTCCCTAGGTCTTCCATACCTAGACTGACGTTTTCTGGGTTTTCTCACCCTAGTTTTAATAAGCGCCCTTTACGGGGTTTGACTGTAACCGCTTATCAAAAATAAATAACTTTTCGCCTTTAATGTGGTCAACATCACCATTTATTGTTCCTTGATTCGTGCTGGCCCCTATAAAATGGGGCCTTCCTGTTATCAAATCTGTACATGAAATCGTCGTTTTGTGCCCGATGTCGACCTTCCTCGAGTTCTCCGACGACTCGCATTCGTTCGAGCGTGCGTTCAATGGCTCCTGGCATAGGGAAGTGTTTCCCATCCCCGCGGCCTTCCTGCGTCCGATCAGCGGCAGGATAATGGATGAGATCTCTTTGACGGATCCCTGGGACCGTGAATGGAGTTTTTCCCTCTCTCGTTTTCGAAATCAAGTTGCCATCTCGGGAGCCGAATGGGAGCGACTCGTCGGTGGGTTTGGGATACGGGAAGGTTGGATAATTCGGATCACCTGGGCTGCCGTCGAAGGCTTCTCGATCGATGTCTTCGACCACAACCGCAACTCGATGGCGCGCCCGGTTCGTGATCATCCTTGGTCTTGCCAGCGTGGAACTCGTGGATCGAGGATAAGCTCGTGGCCTCCCCGGCCAACACATGACCGTTGGGGGCGTCTCCTCCGTTGATGTTCTTGATTTGTTGTTGTTTTTGCTGTAACTTGGCGCTAGTATGTTCGCGGGATTCGGAATTTTCCTTCCCTTAATAAGTGTTTGAGTTTATTCATCTATTTATGTAAGTTTGTTCGCGTGCGGAGTGAAATACCATGTCCGAGGACTCATCCCCGGTAAAACCATCATGGGCTTCGACGGATCGAGGGACCCGTGGCCGAGGACGGGACTTATCCGGTCCCCGGTCTTATTTTCGATAATTCCCGTTCGATCGGCTGGACGACGGGTCGCCCAGCTCATCTCAGGCTCGGGGAGAGCGGACTCTTCCCCGGTAAAATAGTCATGGCCTTCGACGGATCGAAAGGACCATGGCCGAGGACGGGACTTGTCCGGTCCCCGGTCTTACTTTCGATAATCCCTGTTCGATCGGCTGGACGACGGGTCGCCCAGCTCATCTCAGGCTCGGGGAGAGCGGACTCTTCCCCGGTAAAATAGTCATGGCCTTCGACGGATCGAAAGGACCATGGCCGAGGACGGGACTTGTCCGGTCCCCGGTCTTACTTTCGATAATCCCTGTTCGATCGGCTGGACGACGGGTCGCCCAGCTCATCTCAGGCTCGGGGAGAGCGGACTCTTCCCCGGTAAGATAGTCATGGCCTTCGACGGATCGAAAGGACCATGGCCGAGGACGGGACTTGTCCGATCCCCGGTCTTACTTTCGATAATCCCTGTTCGATCGGCTGGACGACGGGTCGCCCAGCTCATCTCAGGCTCGGGGAGAGCGGACTCTTCCCCGGTAAGATAGTCATGGCCTTCGACGGATCGAAAGGGCCATGGCCGAGGACGGGACTTGTCCGGTCCCCGGTCTTACTTTCGATAAGGTCCTGTTCGATCGGCTGGACGACGGGTCGCCCAGCTCATCTCAGGCTCGGGGAGAGCGGACTCTTCCCCGGTAAGATAGTCATGGCCTTCGACGGATCGAAAGGACCATGGCCGAGGACGGGACTTGTCCGGTCCCCGGTCTTACTTTCGATATTAGTGCTTGAGGAAAGATAAGTTTTTTTTTTTTTTTTTTTTTTTTATTCCGTCGTAACAAGAACCGTTCGGGTACAAAAACATTACTGATAATATTTCTTCAGGTGGAGGGCATTCCAATAGTACTGATCGGCTACCCCATCGAGGTGCTCCAGCTCGTACGATCCCTTCTCCACGTGCCTCCTTACTCGCATTGGCCCCTCCCAGTTCGGGCCCAATGCCCCAGTGTTTGGCCCGAGCACACGCTTCAGCACCAAATCCCCGGTCTGAAATTTTCGGATCTTAGCCTTGGAGTTGTAAAAGCGCTCGGCTCTTTGTTTTGCAGCTGCGTTCTGGAAAACCGAGTTCAGCCTCCGTTCTTCTAGGAAATCCAGCTCCAAACGCAGCGCCTTGTCGTTATTCTCATTCAAATCTTGCGATGTCCGGTGACTGGTGACCTCTATCTCAGAGGGTATCACAGCTTCAGCCCCGAAAGCCAAGGCAAAGGGGGTTTCCCCGGTGGCGGCCTTGCTCGTCGTTCTATACGACCACAAAACGTCGGGTAGTTCGGCCGCCCATCGCCCTTGTCGCTCTTCGAGTTTAGCCTTAATTGTGTGCTTTAGAATTTTATTAACAGCCTCTACCTGCCCGTTGGTCTGGGGGTGGTAGGGAGTGGAAAAAGCCTTCTTAATCTTCCATTTATCAAAGAAATTCATGATATCCTGCCCGTCGAACTGTTTCCCATTATCCGAGGTGACGGTGTGAGGGATCCCGAAACGACATATGATATTTTTCCAGATGAATCTAATGATCGCCTTCTGGTCGATGACCTTCATAGGCTCGGCCTCGGCCCATTTGGTGAAATAATCCACAGCTACGACCGCGTACTTCACTCCACCCGGCCCGGTGGGAAGCGGTCCGATCAGGTCAATCCCCCAGGAGGCGAAAGGCCAGGGACTGTAAATGGAGTTTAGATACTCAGGTGCGGTTCGGATGATCGGAGCGGTTATCTGGCAGCGGTGGCACTTCCGAGCATAATTTATGGCATCCTTCCTCAGTGTAGGCCAATAATAACCCTGCCGGACTGTCTTGTGGGCCAAAGATTGCCCTCCTGCGTGATTCCCACACACACCATCGTGGATCTCACCAAACACTACGTTTCCTTCCTGCGGGGTGATGCATTTTAGTAAAGGCAAATATAGGCTCCTCCGGTATAAGACGTCCCCGATCATAGTATATCTAGCTGCTCGGATCCTAAGCTGTTTAGCCTCGATCCTGTCCGCGGGTAGGACGCCGTCCATCAAGTAAGACCTGATCGGATCCATCCTTCTGCCGCTGAGATGGCGGACCGAGCCTGGCATGTCAGCATCACGTTTGTCAGGTCAGCGATTCCCTCCGAGGAAGCTAATTTGGACAGGGCGTCTGCCTGAGAGTTCAACTCCCTGGGGATCTGCTCGATGAACGTCCTCGGTATCTTTTCACACAATGAGATCACGTGTTCGTAGTATTTAGCCATCCGGTCACATCTGGTCTCGTAATTTCCCTTAATCTGATTCACCACCAAGAGTGAGTCCATAAAGATTTGTAAGTGTTCTGCGCCGACTGCTAAGGCGAGGTTCAGCCCGGCGATCAACGCCTCGTATTCCGCCTCGTTATTTGTTGCCTCGAATTCAAACTTCACAGCGTGCGCAAACGATTGTCCACCCGGTCCGACCAATACTATTCCAGCCCCGGCGTGGGAGGAGTTGGAGGATCCATCCACATACAGCTTCCATGGCGGGATCGAGGAGGACGGGGTGGAATCGGGAAAGGTCAACTCCACTATGAAATCTGCTAAAGCTTGCCCTTTAATCGCCGTCCTCGGGGCATACGTGATGTCGTACTGTCCTATCTCTAGACTCCACTTTAGCAATCGACCATTGGTATCCGGTCTTTGCAAGACTTGCCGCAATGGCATGGTCGTTAGGACTTCCACTGGATGTTCAAAAAAGTAGGATCTTAACTTTCGCACACTCATTACGAGGGCGTATGCCAGCTTCTCCAGGGGCGTATATCGTGTTTCGGCGTCGTGGAGGACCTGGCTGACGAAATAAATAGGTTTGTGTAGTTGCCCCTCTGCTCGGACAAGAACTGAGCTCATCGCATGTTCGGACGCGGCTAAGTATAGAAAGAGTTTCTCCCCGGCGAGTGGTTTAGAGAGGATGGTGGGGTTTCCGAGGTGCTCTTTCAGTCGTAAGAAAGCCTCCTGGCTCTCCTTTCCCCATTTGAACTTCTGGTCCTTTATCGATTTGAAGAACGGACGGCTTTTGTCTCCGAGCCGAGGAATGAAACGGCTGAGGGCGGCCAGGCAGCCTGTTAATTTCTGCACGTCCTTCAGACTTCGGGGTTCCCTCAGGTTCTGAATGGCCCTGATCTTTTCTGGGTTCACCTCGATGCCCCTAAGACTGACGATGTGCCCAAGGAATTTTGTGGCATATACTCCGAAATGACACTTCCTCGGGTTGAGCTTCATGTTGTAGAATTTCAAAATCTCGAAAGCGACCCTCAGATCTTTCACGTGGTCCTCTTCGGACTTACTCTTTATGATTATGTCGTCCACGTATACCTCCATGGTATCTCCAATTTGGTCGGCAAACATTTTGTTCACCAACCGCTGGTAGGTTGCCCCCGCGTTTTTCAGACCAAATGGCATCCTCTTCCAACACAGCACTCCCTTGTCCGAATAAAAAGAAGTATGCTCTATATCCTCTTCGGCCATAGGAATCTGGTGATATCCTGCAAAACAATCGCAGTTAGAGAAAATGGCGTGCCCGGCGACGCTATCCACCAGATGGTCGATATGGGGTAGGGGAAATGGTCTTTCGGGCACGCCCTGTTAAGGTCGGTGAAGTCTATGCAGAGGCGCCAAGCATCATTCGCCTTTTTCACGAGCACGACATTAGCGATCCACTGGGGTTCCTCGGCCTCCCGAACGAGGTCGTTATCGACTAGCTTTTTGACTTCCACCGCCAGAGCCGCATACTTCTCTGGTCCCATCTTCCTTCTCTTCTGGGCGATGGGTTTCTTCTCCGGATCGATCTTCAGATGGTGGCAGGCATGCTTGGGATCGATACCGACCATATCTTTGTGGGACCACGCGAAAGCATCTGTGTTCTGGCTTAAGAAACCGATTAACTCGTTTCTCAGCCGCTCCGGGATCTTCTTTCCGATAAAGACTTCTAATTCTGGCCTGGTCGGATCTAGATTCACCTTTTCCACTTCGTCCACCGCCGTACACATCGAGGGCCCGCGGGGATCGGGTATGTCGCTCGGCTCAAAACCAATCCTCGGGTCGAGGTCTTCTGACTCCGAGGTCCGCGTTCCCGGTTGGGGCTCTGTGTTTTGTGGGATGGGCATCTCGTCGATGAGTATGTGCAGAAACTGTGCTTCGAGCTCAGGAATTTCCTTTGCGGGATCGTTAATCTCGACGGGCTCCCTGTTGAAAAACCCAGGATTTCCGGGGACGCCATTATCCCACAGGGCCGTCAAATACTCCTGATCGTCTATGTTCATTTCTTCCGTAGGGTCTATCTCCCGACACTCCGTCGTTTCGTTCTTGAATCCCTCGTCCTGAGGGTTTTCGCCCCCCGAGGTGGATTCTTGGGAGATTATTTGGGGGTTATCGCCCCCAAATGCCCCAGTGTTAGTATCACTGTAGTTTGAGGGTATATTCGCATCCGAACACGAAAGATAATTAAAGCATTTCCTCGCCATATACTGGTCACCTCGAAGGGTGCCGACCACACCACTCAAGGTGGGAAATTTAATACAGTAGTAGTGGGAGGACGCCACGGCCTCAAAGGCATCGAGGAACGGCCTCCCGAAAAAAGCATTATAGATATTGTCTGCATCAACGATAACAAAATTTAACAGGCGAGTCATATTTATGCTCGGGTCTTGGTGGTCCTTCAGCTCCACTGCCATCCTTATGCGTCCCCGGGGGCGCACTACCACATCGCCGAAACCCTTCAGAACTCCATCATATGGGCGGACATAGCTGGAGAGGTCACCGAGCTGGTCCAACGCCGACTTGAAGATGAGATTGCAATGGGCCCCGTTATCCACTAAAATCCTGGCCACCTCGACCCCGAGGATCCTCGCAGTGACCACCAGAGCATCTTCCTTGGGATATTTTATCCCCTCTCTATCCTTCTCGGAAAAGGTTATGGTTATTCCGCGGGCGATGGTGGACTCTGCCTGGGGGATTACCACATTTACGCCTTCAAACTCGCGCAACTCCTCCTTCCTCTGTCTCTTCGATTTGTGGATGATCGTCGTCAGACCGCCGATCATGTTGACGCGCGCTCCCCCGCGGACGGGCGGGTCTTCATCCTCGGGTACCACCGCTGGAGGTGGGGGCAGAACTAACTGATTCGGTCCGGGATGATCAGGTTCGCGTCTCTGCTGCTGATTAGGTCGGTGATTCTGATCATCTTGATATCCCCGGCCTCGGCCTCTTCCCCCTCTTTCGCGGCCACCGCCCCCACGCCCGCCGCCTCTACGTCCGGCGGCTGGGCGACCGCGCTTCGGTACTCGGAGGAGATCGGCTAAACTTCCATCCTCGTAGAGTTGGCGAAGTTGAGCGATCAGATCGCGACACTCGTCGGTTCTGTGCCCGTTTTCCTGGTGGAAAGAACACCATTTCCGCGGGTTTCTCTCGTCGGGGCGGCTCCTCATGGCCTGAGGGGGAGTCAGGATGTTGATATCCCGTTCGTAGAAAACCTGCAGAATCTGGGTAGGGGTTCGCCCCAAAAACGTTCCTTCCTCAGCGCCTTCGTCGACGATCTCGACTCTCCGCGGTGCCTGCGGAGTTCCCTGGTAAATTTTGTAGTTGGTCTTCTTCTTTCCACTTTCATGGTATTTCACCGTCGGGGGCGGCTCCGTCCAGTAATCAACCGTTGCCGGACCCGAAGGCTTCTTCTCGGCGAGGGTTCTTGCTCCCTCCTCGGGCTCCAACTTTTTCATCCGCTCGTCGTATATTCGCTGTTGGGCTATCTCCTCGCCTGCCCTCCTGCGGAACTCGGTATACGACTTCGGGTAATCCTTCATCATCGGTTTGAATAGGCTGGACGTCGGTTGCAAGCCGCCCAGCACGGAGTGAACGAGGATCTCGTCACTCACCCGGTCCCCCTGCTTGGCGATCCGCTCCACTCGATCTATATACATCTCGTCAGATTCATCCTTGCCCTGCTTGACCCCCATCAGACGTTGGCGGCCCTCCGAGTAACTCACTTTGGACGCGAAGTAAGACACGAACTCGTCCCTTAACTCCCCGAAGCTATCTATCGACCTCGGTGGGAGGCTAGTATACCATCTGTGAGCCATGTCGCCAAGAGTCAGAGGGAATAAGCGGCACTTCGTGGCGTCTGACGCTCCTCGGCCGACCATGTACGTATTATATTTGTTCAAGTGGACGTCGGGGTCGGACGCGACCTGGCCTGCTCGATCCTTAAAGTCAGGGGTTCGGCGAGAGCAGATCTCTTCTTCGGGTCACCACCCTGTTCGGCCAGCCTCCGTTCGACCTCCTCCAAGCGCCTTGCGAGCCCAGGGTCGGCTACAACGACCGTCCTCGGACTCGCTGCAGCGCGGATAGGGCTGGTCGCCTGTCTTCTCTGCGCCGTTGCATGAGTGGTCTCCTCGCGGGCCTCAGCTTCGAACTCTTCTTCCAGGTGGCGGGCCTCAGGGTTTCGTCTCTCGGTGACTGGCCTCTTCTCCAGGAAACGGGATCGGGCCTGCAGTTTTTGTATGGTCTTCTTGATCTGTTCGGGGGTATTGACTTGCCCCATGTCCAGATCTGGCTCTTCCGCGTCGGCCGCCGGCATTAACTTCTCCGCTTCCAGAACCTGCTCGTGGAGGAACTTTTGCCTTTCCCTGGCCTCAGCCTCCTCCGCTCGCAAGGTTTCGATCCACGCCAGCTGGCGTGTGATCTCGTCCGCGACGACGGGGGTCGTCGTTTCGGGGTTGTTCAGCGGCATGCAAGCTTTGCCCGAAGCCCCCGTGTTCTGGGGAGTTGCCTCCCCGCGATCTGCAGTGGCGGCACCTGAAACACCTGCGATTTCCATGAAAACACAATCGAAATATGGTCAGCTCAACGCTCGAGGATTCCCTCTCCTTCTAGCGCCAATTGTTAACGCCGATAAAAAACCGGGCAGAAACGGCTTATATCGTACGAGAACACGAGAGATTTCTTTTGAGGATTGAGCTAACCGGAAATGGAAAATAAAATCTTAAGCTTGAAAAGGAAAATGCACTATTTTTGGGGGCTGCCAATCTGCCCCTTTTTGGTAAGTTTCATAGGGTATTTATAGATACAGTTAGGGTTTTTCCCTCTTTTGACCTAATGGGCTTTAACCGAAATTACTACATGGGCCTGATATATGGGCCGGTCCACATTTCCGCCGCCTTTCTAGCCGGGCACACTGAACACCCAGCGGAGGAGATCTTCAGCTGGATTATCCTTGTCTATGACTTGACGGATCACCTGGTTAGACTTCATCCTCGGTAGTCTTCAGAACTATCCACCCCGGATGGGCCGTCCTAGGAGGTTCGTAGCTGGTCTGCTCGGCGGGGACTTGTAGTCATCATGGCAGGGCTTTACACCTCGGACCTCCTCGGCGAGCTGATGTGGCGAGTTCTCCCCGGATGCCGGGCACCTCTCCCTGCCGGTGACCGGGTTGCGGTCTTCTCTATCGGCCGGACAAAACAATAATAATAACAAACATTAATAAGGAAAATAGTGACACAACACATATAACTCAAATCCTACTACCAAATAATATAATTATATCTCCAATATAATTATATTTCCTAATTAAAAGAATACCAATATTTGTTTTCCTAAAACAAATATACGGATCAAACTTCCTCTAGAATTCTGAATCGTATACGGACCAAATACAAAATTCACCTCGTGAATTGGCCGAGTGCCCAGCCACGCCCCAATTTTCACAAGTTTGAACGCTTCACACTTAATAAATCTCCAACAAATTTATATCAAAGTTCCAGCGGCTTCGGTCGACTAGTGTCGTGGCTTTTCGGCTCGCTTGTCCATCTTAATCCTCGTTTCTTTTAATTCGATTGGATTCGAGTCACCATTCAACAAATTGTACGGTGTGTTTTTTAGCTAGCTAGTGTAATGTGAATTGTGATGATAAGAAGTGTGTTTTATAGCTAGCTAGTGTAATGTGAATTGTGATGATAAGAAGTACGTACCATTTGAAGTTATCCGGATCCGTAATTTTAATGCTCTTGCAGTCTTCGGGTAGGCGATTAAACCTAATCCTGAAGGCAGTGTCCTCGTTCATGCAGTTGCACCGAAAAGTTGAATTAATGGCCGTCTCCTTAACTGCAGCGGAGTATTGGTTAGCCGCATCACAACACGAGGCATCGAGAGTCACAGTCCTTGCCACCAGATAGTTATAACACGGCACGAGCGTCTTGTTGGAGTTGTGTACTTAATGTCTAGATTTAAGTATCGGCGAACTCCCGGTCATAGCATTTAACCTGTTTAATTAATAAACAATTATTTGCAGTTAATTATTATTAATTAATTATGCAAAATATAGTCCTGGATTTTATACGTTGTAGTTAGTATGGTGTGTCGGGCCCACACAGAAGATCATACTATCGGTTACTCGTATTTAATCAAACAGATGCTCACGACCTAGATGGACCCGGACCAATCCATCGGTATAGTCGTTGTGTGAGAGAGAAAATAATTTATCTTAATTATTTTATCACACTTGTACACTTGGTGTATTGGGCGGATCACTTGAGATTTATTGATTAGGATTGCCTTGGATAATCAATTTAAATCTCAGAGTATTTTATTCTTAATCCCCGATATTATTGCGGGTGTGTATATTTAATATAAGTGACTTTGATTTTCCAAAGGAATTAACCGATTTAATTATTGGGTTAATTACCGGTTAAGTTGGGTCACTATATTTTATATACGACATGCCGTGAATACTTGACGGGAAAGTGTATCCCGTAAGGGTTGATAATATCCCCGAGATCAGTTCATAAGGAATTATTATGTAAACCCTGCAGGTGGATTTAATCCGCATAATAATTAAAGTTGAACGGTACTATTCTCGGATATAAGAGATGAATAAATTAATTAGCAATAAATTAATTTTATTCATGGATATTTAAATCTTAAATACACGGAATGAATAATACTACCGGAGAAATATTATTTGATATAATATGATTTAATATTGGGAGTGCAATTTTATTTATATAGTGGAAAATAAATAAAATTAATATTGATAAGGATTAATGGATTTGGGTTGGACCCAATTTAATCTTCAATATTAGAAGCCCAATATTTAATCTCCTTTTGATCCCCTACGTAGCCTATAAAAGCACTACATGGTCTTCACAATTCATTAACCTAAGATACGCCAATCATAAAGTCTTGAAGAGTGAAGGAGATCCATAGGAGTTCGATAGATCGTCGCCCACACGACGTTCGGACGAGGTGCAAGGAATACGTAGGAAGATCGCAAGGTCATCAACGCGTTAATTCGTTTCTCCGTACAACGAATCGAAGGTAAAAATCATAAACCTTTTCTATGATTTTGTGTGAATTAATTGTAGCGTATACATGAACACACGATCCGGATAAACGTACGAACTTCGGGGACGGGGATTCGAGATCCCCGGCAAAGATCGAAGGACCCTCGGCTTGGAGCCAAGGGATCGATCGAACCCTAGGGTTCGATCGAAGCGCGCGCGGACGAGGGAGCCCCGGCTGGACCGCCGGGGCAGGCGATCGACCATGGGTCGATCGCGGGGAGACCGCCGTGGGCTGGTGCCACGGCAGCTGGCCTCTCCCCAGCCCTCGACCGGCGGCGTGCGCACGGGAGGAACCCCGGCTTCGGCCGGGGTGAGCGATCGCGGCTGGTGCGCGATCGCGAGGGAAGCCGCGGCTGGGCCGCGGCGGGTCAGCTGGTGGCTGACCGCCCTCCTCCGGCGGCGGTGGTGAGTCGCCGAACTCACCACCGGGGGCTGCTGGGCAGCCCCAGCGATCGCATGGTGCGCGATCGCGAGCCCCCTCGCGGCGGGGGCTCGGCTAGGGTTTTGCCGCGGCTTGTCCGCGGTGGAGCTCTCGTCGGGCCCGGGTCGTGCGGTGGTTCGCGTTAGGATCTCCGGCGATGAAGGATTTCAGTCGGGTTATTATTTTCCGCAAATTTTAATAGCCCGGGATATCGATTTCCAACAACTGGTATCAGAGCGTTTGGTTTCGTGTTCATGTATATGTTCTATTATTGTTCTACCTTGCAGGGATTTTCGGCTATCATGGTTGGATTTAATTTGTGTTAATTAATTATCATGATTATTCGTTTATTAAACTCTCGGACATGTCGAGATTCGTTTTATGTGGTTGAATGTTTGTAATAGTAAAAAATTCGGGGGTTGACCGAATTTAGGATTTATTATTACGTTCTTTATTTTCCGGAAAATGTATAGGGTCGATTTCATGTATAGAATCGATACCGAATAGTGTAATTTAAATTCTTGTAATTTATTTACGTTGGTTCGATGTTGAGACGATCGCCGGAAGACGAAGATGTGACGAAAAAGACGAAGGACCGAAGGGTCGATCAATCCCATGATCGACCCCATGATCGATCACAAGGGAAGGAGGCGTCGCGCCTCTTCGGCCGTGGGCTGTCGCCGGCGACGGTGGCGGCTGGCCGGCTGGAATGGCGGCGGCGGGTGCTCCCTCCCGGTGGACGGTCGATCATGGTGGTAGTGGTATGGGGATCTCCCAACCCATGCCACTTCTACCAAGATCTACTTTCCTAATTAATTCGGATTTTTCATATTTGAGTGTTCTCCTTTTGGAAACTCTCATGGATTAGGAAAAGAATTAATTGGAATTAATTTTATTCCTATTGATTTATTTCCTTTATGGAGATATTCATGGATTAGGAATTTAATTGATTCAGTATTAATTTATTTCCTATTTTGATTATTCCTATTCTTGGGAATTTTCATTAGATGGAAATTAATTAATAAATGAAAAGTAGAAGAGTCCTAATTTATTTTATTTCCTTGTTCTATTATAGATGTCTTCTAGAATATTCCAAGTTTTACTTGGATAGATTATTCTAGAAGATTTAATAGAATTAGATAGGAAAATAAATAAATAAAAATATTAATAATATTTAATTTTATTTTTAATATATTCGATTGACTTAATTTTCGAATTGAGTAACTTTTGGATTAATTAAAAATAAATAGATTTAAATATTAGAGATTAATATTCTCGTCACATGGAGCATTCAAGAAACGAAGACTGAAGACTAGAAGATGCGTACGGAGATGGCATAAAGCCATGATAGTCGGAAAATAATTTCTCTAGCATTATTTTGACTATGTGATACTATGTGCTTTATTACTTGTATGCATGCTATATGTGTTTACTTTATGCACTAGATAGCGTATCCCTTTATTGTAAAAAGCTAAGTGGGAGAGGGGATGGAAACATTCCCATGGTCTCCATTACTGTTCTCTTGGTGACTCTTATGGACTTTCAAAGTTCGTGTAGACGAGTCATTAAAGGAGAATTCTTGTAATTCCTTTTACAAGAAACATTGATCAAGTTTATCAAACAATGCCTAATTTGTCTTTCTGAAACTGACTTCAAGTCGACTCATTCTCACCCCGGGGAGTGGAATGGAGCCAAAGCCACTTGGTCACGTGGATGACACAAATTAGAGACCTTCGTACCATTCTTTGATAGATGGATCGATTGTCTGCTCGGCTCCCTCATTTATGAGAGATAGGGTCGTTCGCATGGTGAATCACTGGTTATAAACTTCGAGTTTCACTTATGATTCTCCGCGTCTTGATTTACAAGATCAAATGGATCAAGTAATCGGTTTTCAATTATATAAATCTTTTGGTATGGTAAACGTCCACACGAACGTGGCTTCCTATACTGAATGGGATTTTAGAATAATTGATGTAGACAGTTATAGGAAATTGTGAGGGATTGCGAGTTATCGTAAACGTCCACACAAACGTGGCTTGCGGTGACATAACAATTCTAAACGATTCTCCTTAGTACTGAGTAATGGTTTACACTTAGGTACGCTTTATAGTATTCTTCCCAACGAAGTAACGCTATAATTGATGTACGACCAAAGCACAGCTAATTGCTAAATCATTTGGGTGGGTAAACGTCCACACAAACGTGGCTTGCCTTACCTGATGGGATTTTAGATGTGATTAGTAATTTAATGATGTTATTCCAGGGAGATAATGTCGGATATTAAATTAATTGTTTATTTATATGTGCTTATAGGTTTAGAGAATTGCTATGAATCCACTTTCGTTGATACTTGAGGAATTCAACGCACTGGTTCCATACTGTGTTGAATGGAAAGAAGAGTTAGACATTGCTCAGACTATAAAGGAGTACAAAGACGTACTTAGTGAAACTTGTCCTCCTAGACCCACCATTAACTCAACTGATGAGGAAATAATTGACTTTGAAAAGTGGGATAGTGCTCATGCATTAGCCGCTAATCATGATGTCATGCTTAAACTCAAATTGATGTTTGGACATGATGGGGAGGCTAGAAAAGAGGCGATGAGGATACTCATAAAGATCAGTTGCTTCGAGGAAACGTTTGAACACGTTTTTGAGATGATGGATCTTTTAGACGAGTTGAAACAATCGCAAGCTCTTATAGCCAAGGCCAAAGGTTTCTGACCTAAGGGCAAGGGAAAGGAGAAGAAGACAAGGGGGTCCAGTGGTCCTAAGGGACTTGGACCAAAGGGTGGGATAAAGAAGCCTTCTGGCAAATATCCCCAAGGGAAGCAGTCTGAGTACTGGGGGTCTACATCTTATCCTCTCAAAGGTACGAATTTTTCTTTAGTCGTAAAACATAGTCAGCGGTATTATCTACCAGAATTCTGGTGTGTAGATATGGAACCACTGACGGTATGTGCATTCTAAATGCAGGGGTTCCAGAAAACCCGGCGACTTAGAGAAGAAGAGTTCGAGTCCACATGGGCGAAGCTGTTGAGAAAGCAGCGGTTGCAGTAGAAGACATTTATCTATCTGTTTGATGGTTATAGGATTTCATTTCAAGTTTATTGCTTTGTACCTTTTTATTTTAGAAAGAACTTTTGTTCTGGTTTTCTATTATTAATGGATATTTTATTTCTTCAATCATTTGATGGTTTAGATAAGAAATAATGGTGATATCTATTCTGGTACATTAGATAGCAATATATGAATGATGAATCCTTAGTCTACCACGATGCAACAAACCGTTATGCATAACTTGTTTTACTTAGTAGATGTATTTCTTTATCAATCATTGTACTTGTGAATTCTTGAACTTAGTAGTATTTATTCAAAAAGGGATTCAAAAGGTCGAAATTGATTTGATCAATTATAGTTGGAGGAGTGGACCTCCCGACCTAAGAATCAAATTTTGAAAGAAGATACAACTAAGCTAACCTTTCTGGATAAAGGATGGAATTCGGACAAGTGATGAAAATGATTTATGATTAGTGCGGTGACATGTGTAATTGGAAAGGTACGAGACGTTCTTTTTCAAAGGATACTCGAAGATGGATTAGAATACTTGATGTGCCATAAAATCAAAGTGTTTATCCGTAGACACGAAGCTATTATGGGGAACCTTCAAAGTATATCCATCAAAAGCCTGCAACATGTTCGCGGAGGCTGTCACCTATCTAAATGACACATAGCATATATCATGGATTGAGATTAAGTCTCAAACGACTGCACCATACACTGATGTGTAGACATGGTGTGTCAGGAATAAGAAATGGAATTCTAATAGTAAAAGGACAAGTTTGTTCGGAACTACCTATGTTCTATGGATATTTCTGGATACAACGGCACATTCTATATGGTTGTAGAATATCCTAGAAGAACAAGTAATTGTATGTTCAATAGTACTACGAACCAGAAGGGTGTCTTCGCCCGGTTCTTGAAGAAGACTATTAGATGAACTACAAATGCCCTAACTAACAAGGTACTTTATAATGAGGAAAGGAAAGACTGAGAACCAGCCTGACCGAGTAGTAGTACACCACTAACTGCACCTAATGTTATTACTGTTATACACCGGAACGCCATTGCAGTGGGAGGTTGTTAAAGCAACCAGAGATGTTCATAAGACTGGAGGAGTTTTGAACTCTAGATCTAGTAGGCATGAAATCGATCCCTAGTTCTGCATAGGAGGCAATACTAATCTGAATGTGCCTACTTGGGTAGCAATAAGTATTATTGTTGAGAGGCAAGGTCATTCAGAAGTACAAGCTTAGTGAATCCATTTATGGATTATAACAAGGCTGTGGAACTTGCGAATTGATGAGATAGTCCATTTCCATGGATTCATCAAAAGGCAAGGAGAGGTGTGTTAGAGACGTAATGGAAACAAAGGTGGTGTTTTCTCGGAATTTTGTGAAGATGACACTTCATCGTTGGCAACAATGTAAAAGTGTTGTCAGACATAAAATAGAGGTTGTCTAAATAAATCGAGATATAAGATTAAGAGTAAGTTGGATCATGTTCTTAGAATCTCTCGATCTCTAGATAAGAACGTTGTACTTCTCTTAAGATATCTTATACGATTATGGTTTGTTTTAGACATGCACAATTCTGAGAAAGGTTATTGCCTTTCGGGAACAGAATACATCTATCTAAAGATATGTGTTCGAACGCATAAAGGAGATAGATATAGACAAAGCAGTTTCCTGCACTTCGAGTGTAGAGAGCTTTGTAGATGCAATGTTGAAAAACAAGAAACTGATATCAACTATGCGGTTAGCGTAGTGGGAGGATATCAAAAGTAATCTGGATAAGAGATATTCGGATGCTGTAAAAGTAATTGAAGTACTAGGTTACTAAGCAAAACGAAATCGTCTTAGATTACAGTTTCTCAGATCCAAAATCAGAGAAAGACCAGTGTAAGTCGATATCAGGCTATGTGTTCACTTTTAGAAGAGGTGGAACCTAAGGATGAAAGAGTGATAAGCGTGATGCTTCTCGGACTCTATCATAAACCAAATAGCAGCCTCAGAGGCAGCGGAAGTTTTGGTTAGGTTCCGGAATGACCTCTGAACTTGAATATGATTCTTGGTTCACCAAAGGCTATGTATATAGCGGTGCATGGAGAACTGGAAGAAGTCATAAGTTCAAAAGGTGATGATAACACATAGAGCAAGTACCACCTGATACGAATCATCGTCAGGGAGACGACGCAGTAGTCACCAAGATAACTTCAGAGCGGCAACCTAGATTGCTCATTCACATAATACTTCTGGGAAGTATAACTTGAGCACGTGATGAGTATGGGAGTCGGGAGTTTGGAGGAAATGACTAGACCTTAGTACAAGTGGGAGATTGTTGGAGTTGTGTACTTAATGTCTAGATTTAAGTATCGGTGAACTCCCGGTCATAGCATTTAACCTGTTTAATTAATAAACAATTATTTGCAGTTAATTATTATTAATTAATTATGCAAAATATAGTCCTGGATTTTATACGTTGTAGTGTTAGTATGGTGTGTCGGGCCCACACAGAAGATCATACTATCGGTTACTCGTATTTAATCAAACAGATGCTCACGACCTAGATGGACCCGGACCAATCCATCGGTATAGTCGTTGTGTGAGAGAGAAAATAATTTATCTTAATTATTTTATCACACTTGTACACTTGGTGTATTGGGCGGATCACTTGAGATTTATTGATTAGGATTGCCTTGGATAATCAATTTAAATCTCAGAGTATTTTATTCTTAATCCCCGATATTATTGCGGGTGTGTATATTTAATATAAGTGACTTTGATTTTCCAAAGGAATTAACCGATTTAATTATTGGGTTAATTACCGGTTAAGTTGGGTCACTATATTTTATATACGACATGCCGTGAATACTTGACGGGAAAGTGTATCCCGTAAGGGTTGATAATATCCCCGAGATCAGTTCATAAGGAATTATTATGTAAACCCTGCAGGTGGATTTAATCCGCATAATAATTAAAGTTGAACGGTACTATTCTCGGATATAAGAGATGAATAAATTAATTAGCAATAAATTAATTTTATTCATGGATATTTAAATCTTAAATACACGGAATGAATAATACTACCGGAGAAATATTATTTGATATAATATGATTTAATATTGGGAGTGCAATTTTATTTATATAGTGGAAAATAAATAAAATTAATATTGATAAGGATTAATGGATTTGGGTTGGACCCAATTTAATCTTCAATATTAGAAGCCCAATATTTAATCTCCTTTTGATCCCCTACGTAGCCTATAAAAGCACTACATGGTCTTCACAATTCATTAACCTAAGATACGCCAATCATAAAGTCTTGAAGAGTGAAGGAGATCCATAGGAGTTCGATAGATCGTCGCCCACACGACGTTCGGACGAGGTGCAAGGAATACGTAGGAAGATCGCAAGGTCATCAACGCGTTAATTCGTTTCTCCGTACAACGAATCGAAGGTAAAAATAATAAACCTTTTCTATGATTTTGTGTGAATTAATTGTAGCGTATACATGAACACACGATCCGGATAAACGTACGAACTTCGGGGACGAGGATTCGAGATCCCCGGCGAAGATCGAAGGACCCTCGGCTTGGAGCCAAGGGATCGATCGAACCCTAGGGTTCGATCGAAGCGCGCGCGGACGAGGGAGCCCCGGCTGGACCGCCGGGGCAGGCGATCGACCATGGGTCGATCGCGGGGAGACCGCCGTGGGCTGGTGCCACGGCAGCTGGTCTCTCCCCAGCCCTCGACCGGCGGCGTGCGCACGGGAGGAACCCCGACTTCGGCCGGGGTGAGCGATCGCGGCTGGTGCGCGATCGCGAGGGAAGCCGCAGCTGGGCCGCGGCGGGTCAGCTGGGGGCTGGCCGCCCTCCTCCGGCGGCGGTGGTGAGTCACCGGACTCACCACCGGGGGCTGCTGGGCAGCCCCAGCGATCGCATGGTTCGCGATCGCGAGCCCCCTCGCGGCGGGGGCTCGGCTAGGGTTTTGCCGCGGCTTGTCCGCGGTGGAGCTCTCGTCGGGCCCGGGTCGTGCGGTGGTTCGCGTTCGGATCTCCGGCGATGAAGGATTTCGGTCGGGTTATTATTTTCCGCAAATTTTAATAGCCCGGGATATCGATTTCCAACACGTCTCGCCTATGCTGTTTACCGCCTGACTGTGATTGCAATCATCGACTGTGAAAGAATACGCGCTCATCTAAATGCTGATGATCACCACTACACAAAACAATGAACGAAACATCATCAATATATAGATCGGAATGGTTTGTTGTGTGTTTGATTTCGATCAGGTGCATGATATCTATTTATAATACGAGTACTAATTAACTAGCTAGTAAATCAAGGACGTGATTTGTGTTCAAACTTTGAAATTAAAAGAAAGCTTGATTAGTTGGGGTTGTACGTAACTTAAATGAAGTGAGGTCTCAATTAATATAAGTTACGTAGCAAGAAATATTAACCAAATAAAAAAAATACAATATAAAAAAATAGCAATTGTGATTTGTGAAAAACTATATGTGACAATAAAATTTATTAAAAATTATGTAATAAATATTAAAGGAGAATTTTTTGAAAGAGAACTATAAAATTAAATTATAATTTTATTGATTTAAATTTTATATAAATATTAAAAGAAGAATTTTTTAAGAAGAACTATAAAATTAAATCACAATTTTATTGATTTAAATTACAAATAAATAATAAAAGAGGTGAACGGTATAAAATTAAATTATAATTTTATTCACTTAATTTTAATAATAAAACAAAGGACACATAATTTTAATAATAAAATAGAGGGCTAATAATTGTCCATTGATTAGTATTAATATCCTAATTTTTTTCTAACGCCTTAGATTTAGTATTTTAGAACTAATAGTTTTATATTATATATATAGGGGAATCATGGATCGGGCATTTCTAAGAGTAGAATTATAAACACTACCTATATTTTTCCCTAATTTTGATATAGGGCATTGTTCCATTATTAACCTTTTCAAAGTATAATAGTAATTAATATAACTACATATCTAAACCTGAAATACCATCCGTTGAGATTTTAAACAACTACGCTAGACACCTAGTATTATAACATATCTAAACCTGAAATACTATCCGCTGAGATTTTAAACAACTACGTTTACAGTAGAATTCTTGTATTATAACACGTCAGTTTTTTTTCACCAATTACAAATGAACAATCATAGTTGAGGGTTAGACACCATGACCATTATATCCCATTCTTAATCACTCTCATATCCCATAAAATCCCCTTTTTAATCACTCCCACAGAACGACGACAATCCAAGTTCTTGCCTATCGGGTCTGTTCTACCGTAGCACTTTGACGTATAAGGTGAGAAATCGATTTTGATTCGTAGATCTAAACCTCTACTTATATGAATTGAATGAAATTAGTTGTGCTACGGTCGATATTTGCATATTTGTTAGAATTAGGTTTGTTAAATTTCTAGGTTTTTTATTTCACTTTTTGCATTTTAATCAATTTGGGAAAATTTTAGTTGAATTTGGAATTAGCAAGACTATCTAAAAAAGGTTGCTCATCTCCAATATGTCATATTAATAGATATCTATTTATATGACATATCTATATCTATGATAGATATCTATACATCTATGATAGACATCTATTCATATGACATATTTATGACATATCTATGATAGATATCTATTGCTATGTGGTAAATCTATAATATATATATATATATATATAATTAATGTTGCGCAAATATATTTTACAAAGACAAATATATTAAGCGCAAATATATTTATATATATAATTTATTGATTTTTGCGCAAATATATTTATAATCTTACGAAAATATATTTGGGAAAAATGGCAATAAGGCCAATTTTCAGCATTTTTTCGGCAATAAGGCCAATCTCCAATTTTCGTGTCAATTAGACCAAAATGTTCCGATTAGGCCAAAAAAATGTATCCGGAAAGACGAAATTACCCTTCCATATTAACTTCACAATCGAGCCGAGGGGAAATTCATTCACGACACATTCAATTCCCAAAACATTCTGCTCTCTCTCTCTCTCTCTCTCTCTCTCTCTCTCTCTCTCTCTCTCTCTCTCTCTCTCTCTCTCTCTCTCTCTCTCTCTCTCTCTCTCTCTCACCTCCGATGCCGCTGAAATTCAATTCCGAGCCGAGGGAATTCATCGCCGTCGCCGCCGCGTTCAAGCTAAGGAGAGGGGGAAGGTCGCCACCGGTGAGCACCTTGAATTCTCCGCCGCTAAGGAGAATCGATTTCATGCAGTCCGTCTCCATCGGCAACGATCGATCGATCGATTTCATCGCCGCCGCCGCCGTTTCTGGCACAGTTCAAATGTCAGATACGCCGCCGCCTTCCTTGCCGGCGATTTCGAATCCAGGTACGTGATTTCGAATCCACGTACCCAATCAGTGCTTAAATGTGTGATTCAGCATGCACGCACTGTGTGCGGATTTTAATATACATGTTAGTGTTTTTTCGTTGCATTCAGTGCTACTCAGTGTTTTTAGTGGTTATACAGTGTGTTAGGGGTTGTCAGTGTTTGTATGTGCTGTTCAGTGTTATTCATGGTTGATCAGTGTTTATATCTGCTGTTCAGTGTTTTAATGTGCTACTCAGTGTTTGTATGTGCTGTTCAGTATTATTGATGGTTGATTCAGTGTTTGTGTGTGTTGTTCAGTGTTTTAATGTGCTACTCAGTGTGTATATGTTCAGTGTATTTGTGTTAATGATGGTTGATCAGTGCTGTTAGGGCTGTTCAGTGTTAATGATGGTTGATCAGTGCTTATCATGTTCAGTTAGTGTTTTTATGTGTTAGTCAATGTCTTTCGTGTCATGTTCATTGTCTTATACTCTGTTTTTTTTTTTTTTTTTTTCTCGCAGACCCTCCATTGTCTTGGGAACTCTTGACCACGAGAAATTGTATGAAAAAATCACAGAAATGATTCCGTGCGTGCGAGAAGGGATTATAATGTCCCGATGGTGTCACCTGGGTTGAGAAAGAATGCAGCTCCAAACCATTGGACGCTGCTCGTCTGCGACTTCGTCCAACGGAAATGGCGATTCTACAACTCGATTCAACCCAGGGGGTCGAAATCGAAGGACCATTACATGGCGAATGCAGCGAAATTGGTACGTGTACTGTTTTTTAGTCGATATTTAAAAATGTTCCCTTTTTAATGATAACTGATAAACTGTTTGTTTCGTACGTTTCGGAAGGAAAAGGTAGAAACCAACGTGGACCAAAGGCTTGAGAAAGCGGGGAAGTCTGGTTTCCCGATACATGAAATCGAAGCCGTGAAGCCTCTCCCACAGCAAGCCCCATCTCTGTAAGTAGTTGAGTGCATAATTAACTCATTCAGTGTTTCTGTGTTTCATTTTATGCACTTAGTGTTATATTTATGCATTCAGTGTCAGAGTTTTTTTTTTTTTCTTTTCCCTTTAACTCCTCTGCGCCTATGTGTGTGTCCAGGAATGAATGTGCTTTGTACGTATGCTACTACACATGGAGAAAATTCTTAAGAAAGAGTCCATTCCGGACGGAAGAGTTCCAATTATTCAAGGCTCACGTGATACGAACCATCCTGACCATGAAGGAAAAGTAGTGCGCTTCTTGGCCTGTGGGTTGTTTGTTTAGTTCTGGTTGAAAAAAACAAGAAGTATTTTTTTTTCTCTGTAAATGTATGAACATGATTGTGATTGTGTTTTGGGTTTAGTTTCTGTAAAAAAAAAATGTTTTTTGTTCATATTTCTATGTAATTGTCATCTACTCAGTGTTAATATTGCCTACTCAGTGTTAGCAGTGTTTATTCTGTATTTCATTGTCATCAGTGTTAATCTTGCCCACTCAGTGTCAGCAGTTGAAAACTTCTTGAATTGCAACAATAAAAAACAACCAAATGCAAAAATTACAACACAAGAACAATTAAAAACACTATAATAGCATAAACTGAGCAAAAGCAAAATCACATAATGTTAAAATTCTGTGTTTTTTTTTTAATAAATGACAGTCAGGGTGTTTATGAGCCAACCAGTGTCTGTCACTGACAGTCAGTGTCTTTTCACCCCACTCAGTGTCACTGATCACAGAAACATGTCAAAAACAACAAAAAAACCCAATAAGAAAAGGCCTACTAGGAGGGTGCATCTCCTACTAACTAACTACTGTATAGGCTCCGTGCACGTTTTCTTGTTGTGATTGCCGACACGTCCGCACCTCCCACACTTCATGGCTCTCGGGATGTGCTCACCCCTGGACGGAATCCTCTTCTTCTTAGGTCGCTCTTTTCGGGTGTTGAAGATGTTCAACCTCTCATCCTTGATGCTGTTGAACAGATGGTAGAACGGGGTCTTCGCCAAATAGTTATCGTGGCTCACTTTCATACTGCCCTTGATATCATCAAAAGTCCTGATGATGGTGAGCAAGTTAGACCTCATCTGCTCATAATACCTGGAAAACCAAAACACACACTGATGTGAGTACACTGAATGCACACACAAAGCACTGAATGGCACATAAAAGGACTGATTACACTGTGGCATGCAGAGGCACTGGAATGGCATGAAGAGGCACTGAACAGGCATATACAACACTGAACAGAACATTTTAACACTGAACATACACCAACAACACACAATCAAAACTGAGTGGCCATGCAATGGCACTGAGTGGCATGCAGAGGCACTTAAGTGACATGTACAACACTGAACAGAACATATTAACACTGAACAGCCACCAAAAACACACAATCAACGCTGAGTGGCCATGCAATGGCACTGGGTGGCATGCAGAGACACTGAACAGGCATATACAACACTGAACAGGACATAAAGACACTGAACAGCCACCAACACACACAATCAAGCTGTTCAACACATAATCACACCGAACCTCCATCAAAACACATAAACAAAACACTAGACATTCATTCATGCAAATGGAAATTAACAGATTGAAAGTGAAAATCGAATTAGGGTTCGAAAACACTTACTTCCTCTCCTTCTTCTCGCCGGCGGCAGGCTGAGGGCTCTCCTGCTCTTCACTCGACGGAGTGTACTGAACAAGCCTCCGTTCAGTGTTGTCGGAAGCAGCAGCGGCGGTTGGAGTCGATTTCTTCCCGGCGATTTTCTTCGCGGCGGCGGTTTTCTTCGACGGAGCCATATGAAAATCGAAAAGCTAGCTTGAGATGAGAAGGAAAAGTGATAGAGGATTTCGTGTTGTTGGTGGTGGTTTCGAAAGCTTGGTATTATGTGTGTTGTAGCGGGAGCGAGAGAAAGGGAGAGGAGGTGTGGGTTTCGTGACTTCGGTGCGGGGAAAAGAAATAAATGAGGAACCCGTTTGTTCAAATGTGTATATATGCGAGGGCAACGACGTCTTTGCACATTTTAGGCGGCCTAATTGACACGCGTAATTTCTCGAAAGCCTTATTGCCGAAAAAATGCTGAAAAATGGCCTTATTGCCATTTTTCCCAATATATTTATATATATAGTAAATAAATTAATATATGTTACGTAATGTTATTGTAGGGATATTTACGACTTTATACATTTTAAAAAATACCCCTACTTAGTATTTAAAAAATACAAATTCCCTAATAAATAAACAAGTAAAAAATATACAACCCTTAAAAATGAGGTGAAAAAAAAAATAAGTGTTCAAAATAATATTAAAAAGCAATCTACCCCATACCCTAATATTACCATATATATATATATATATATATATATATATATATATATATATATATATATATATATATATATATATATATATAATAAGTCATATCAATATTATATACCAAACATGGTTATAATGAACTATATAAAAAATTTAACTATTAAATTATACCCAAACTATTCACTTACTAAATTATCGATTATTTTCATTATTTCATTTTATATATTGTATACCGAAATATTAAATTTTTCATATCGACATCAAATCGAAAATTATGAATACAATATGATCATATCATATTGAAATTTCCAAAATACCAAAAAATCAATATTTTTATATACAAATAAATTCAACATGTCTATATTTTTTCACCTTAATTTTTTCAACTAATGACTAAAAATAGAATTTTGGTCTATTAGCTTATTAAATTCCTCTTCTTCTTTTGGATTAAATTCAACAAAAAAGAACTAAATGAGTTTTGAATTAAACTGAATTTTTCGTTCGCATTCGTTTCTCGTCGAAGCACGTAATTGAGCATAAAACCCAACACATTCATAAATAGTCGCATATATAAAACATAAAACGTATGAAGGGTGGAGAGATGCATGGTTTTAATTAGTTACTAAATATCAAAGGGGTGTAATTATTATAAGGGGTTGGAAGTACAAAGATAGTCAAGTACTTCCGATCCGTAAATGAAACTTAAACTTGAGAGACGTAACGTAAGTACGTACTCAATAGATCAAAATCATAAAAAGTAAAATAAAAACCAAACGAACTTCCTCGTTTCATCGATCATCTGCTAGATCGTCAATCATTTGTCTCCCAAACTTAGCTGCATTACAAAACAAGACAAATATATATAATTAATTGTACAGTGTGTTTTATAGATAGCTAGTGTAATGTGAATTGTGATGATAACAAGTACGTACCATTTGAAGTTATTCGGATCCGTAATTGTGATGAGGTTAGGTTTGAGGCTTTTGCAGTCTTCGGGAAGGTTATTAAACCGTTTCCTGAAGGGAGTGTCCTCGTTCATGCAGTAGCACCGAAAGGTTGAATTAATGGCCGTCTTCTTAACTGCAGCGGAGTATTGGTTAGCTGCATTACAACACTTGGAATCGAGAGGCACATTCCTTGCCACCAGATAGTTATAACACGGCATGAGCGTCTTGCCTATTATGTTTACCGCCTTACTGTTATTGCAATCATCGACCGTGAAAGAATATGAGGTCATCCAAATGCTCATGATCACCAACACTACACAAAACAATGAACGAAACATATTCATCTTTTTTGATATCGATATTTGATTGATCGATGGAAATGGTTTGTTGTGTGTTTGATGATTTCGATGAACGGTGCATGCTATCTATTTATACTACTAGTAGCTAGTAACAAAAATCAAGGACGTGATTTGTGTTCAAACTTTTGAAATTAAAAGAGAGCTAGCTTGATTAGTGGGGGTTGTATACATGGACATTCTAGATGATTAATACTTCTAACATGATCACATCTTCTAGACATTTCATTATACAGTAAAAATGGGAAAAATTATTTTATTTTTATATAAAGTTTTACAAAATAAAAATAATTTTTAATAATTTTTTTATAAAAAATAATATAAATATAAAAATAACATACATTTATATTATCTATATAGAGAGTTATTCATATATAGAAAATTGTTTAAAATAAAAATATTTTTTAATAATTTTTTCTTATAAAAAATAATATAAATATAAACATATAACGTATATTATCTATATTTAAGTTCACCTAATCAATTTAATAGTTTTGATTAAGGAAAATTAACCATAAAAATTGTGTTTTTTAATTGTATCTTTAAGTTCACCTAATCAATATAAAACAAGACGAATATAATTAATTGTGTTGTAATTTCGGCTCCCAAAATTACTCCACACAAAATAGCTTGAAAATATAAAATAGATGGGGAAAAGAAAACGATATAAAAGATAGAAAACGAATTTACGTTGAAACCCAAAATAGAGAAAAACCACGGGAGGAGGAAATATCACTATAATCGAATCAACGGGGTTACAAATATAGATCTCTAAATAGATCTATCTCACGAAACTCTCTCTCAATAGAAACGCTCTCACAAAACGATGTTCTCAATAACACCGTGTCTCACGATATTCTCAATAATATCGATCTCTCAAATTAATGTTCTCAATAACATTAATCGAGTTGCTCATAATCAAGCATGGAGATCCCTATATATAGGTGTAGCAAACCCATAAAATAGGTAACAATAAGATTAGGAATAAAACCCTTTTATTCCTATTCCAAATATAACTCAAATCCTACAACCAAATAATATAATTATATCTCCAATATAATTATATTTCCTAATTAAAAGAATACCAATATTTGTTTTCCTAAAACAAATATACGGATCGAACTTTCTCTAGAATTCTGAATCGTCTACGGACCAAATACAAAATTCACCTCGTGAATTGGCCGAGTGCCCAACCACGCCCCAATTTTCACAAATGTGAACTCTTCACACTTAATAAATCTCCAACAGATTTATATCAAAGCTCCAGCGGCTTCGGTCGACTAGTGTCGTGGCTTTTCGGCTCGCTTCTCCATCTTAATCCTCGTTTTTTTTAATTCGATTGGATTCGAGTCACCATTCAACAAATCTCCACCTTGACGAGAATCTCATACAACCCCAAAACCAAAAGTCACCAAGACTTCACACGTCGATTATAGCAATCTCCACTTTCTCCTCCATCGGCCCCCTCGGGCTCCTCAATAACTAAAATTGACTAAGTCCGACCCTCGTCGAAACTTAGTCCCCAAATGTGATTTCCTCACCCAAATTGCTTTGTACCTCTTGCGTGCTCTACCGGCATTCCCGCAACACAAAGCACTACTATTCGACTCCCTCGAGTCGCGAAAACGAGCCTCATCGTTTGTACTAATATGAGTGCCCGCACCACCCATCACGAAAGCCATCGATTTATCCTTAGCGAGCATCGCATGCTCAGCTTCCTCAAGACAGCTTGAACCATCGGGTACGATTACGTCGCTCCGAGTAACCGTAGATCCTTCTAGGACATAAAGTCCTCCGGTCTTTTTCTCTCCTCTTATCACTATACGTGCACGTCTGCTCACCTCTAAAACTCCATCTCCAGCAG
This sequence comes from Euphrasia confusa, assembly GCA_954870475.1. Classification (NCBI taxonomy): domain Eukaryota; kingdom Viridiplantae; phylum Streptophyta; class Magnoliopsida; order Lamiales; family Orobanchaceae; genus Euphrasia; species Euphrasia confusa. Next base: position 8,077,008 of record OX940956.1, on the reverse strand, counting down.
AGTAGTGATAACCCTTCTCATTAAGGGCATTGAGAGAAATAAGACTCACCCTCAAGTCAGGAACGTGCCTCACATTGTCAAGTGTTCGAATTGTTGGGATATGTCCTTCGATCCTACGTGTGCAATCGATAAAGTCATAAGGTCATCTATGGATGTTAAATGATTATTCGATAATATTAATTGTTGGGAACAACATAATATTGATCGATAAAATCATACCTACAGGGTCACACACGAGCTGGAATTACGTTGCTTGCTATATTAATTTAGAATCAATACATATGGAATTTCACATGCATGGGATGCATGGCATGCATGGGATGCATGGCTTGCATGGATGCATGTCATATAGTATGACATGGCATGCCACACAAGCAAGGGGACCACATCCATGCCAATTGGCATGGTGATGTGGAAATGACCCTTTACCTCCCCATTAACCACCATTATTGGTGCATTATGATGCACATGATGGAGGGGTTACAAGGAGAGGTTAATTATGGTGAATAAAGAGATGAAAACATGGTTTTCATATCACTTAATCATCAGCCACGAAATTCCACCCAACAAGAGAGATAAGAGTGAGAGAATCACTCAAGAACAAGCAAGCAAGTTCAATTCCGGGTTCGTGTGCAACACGTAGAGGCCGGGCCATTTGTGCGGCTTCAACATCCGGGTGATCTAGACAAGAGGAGTGACGAGTTCATTCACAAGGAGAGCTTCGAGAGGCTGATCCAATTGAGGTGGTTCAATCGACTCAACACCACCTCAACGACATCAACGAATCACTTCGTCACAAAAGTAAGTAATCGTTGAACCTTATATATATATATATATATTGGATGTGTATATATATATGTTTATATGTGTTCTTATACACATTAAGTGTGCACTAAGATCATGGCATAGTAGATCTATTGCTTTACACACTTCCGCACACACGGTATATCGATCGGATCGGTATATCGGTACCAGCAATTGGTATCAGAGCCTAGGGCTCGTGCACACATTTGTGTTGGACACGAAGGTTAAATCAACATAATTGGATTATTTATTTAATTGTGATTGTGTGATTAGATGTAAGGCCGGCCACCGTTAGTGGTCGGGTGAATGATTTCGTCGTTTTTTGCGTTTCGATTGGCCGTAGTATTTGAGGGCTGCGTCCCTTGGAATCATTTGTAATAGATAGGTTTTTATATTATATTTGTATTGTACTACTTGTAAGCGATGGACTTGGTCCATGGTTCGATGGAGGATCTCGGCTCTCCGGCGAAAACGAGAAGAAACGAAGCAAAACGAAGCAAACCGGGGCTGCTGGAGCCAAACGGCGGGCGCCGTTTTAGCTCCGGCGGGCGCCGTTTTGATTCAGCGGGCGCCGTTTTGGAAACGGCGACCGCCGAAAGCCCTGTTTTTGGGCAGATTTTTTCCGAACCCTTTCGGCGGGAGCCGTTTTGGAAACGGCGACCGCCGGTGGTGTTCGGCGACCGCTGATTGTGAAACGGCGGGCGCCGTTCGTGGTTTTTTGGGTACGGAATAGATTTGACCAAAATCGGAGGGCACGGAACTGAAATGGCGGGCGAGGAGCAGTCCAGAAGATGTTCAAGGCTTTTGTTGTTACTTTAATTCTTTTCTTTTGAGAGTTGTGAGGTTCTAGGGGCCTTTCGATTTCGTATTTATTTGCTTTGCTAGTTATAGGTTGTTTTATGTTATAAATGTTCAACTTACATATAAACAAACCTATGCATGCAAGTTCCCAAAATAATGAGTATAATGTCTTGTCCAAAACATCACACCCATAAAGCCCTCGATCATAAGTTGGTAGGTCCGCCTCAGCGGGGTACTACTTGTTATCTTGGGATAAGTGGGAGTAAGGGTTAGACCCTTACAAGTGAGTTTGGTTTTCTCATCGATAGATCCACTGCAGGCGTGGCTATCGAGACATGAGATGAGAATGGGACTCTCATCGACCGAGAGTGACATTGGATGTCATTGACATGGGATGTCTACCTATCTTGGAGTTCTTAAGTGCGGACTCAGTCGGCTTAAGGATTCGCAAGATGAGGGTCTTGGGATCGTTTTGTTCTAATTTATTAAAATGTCAAAAACCAATGCCTAATCTGTTTTTCAAAGACTAAGTTCAACTCGACTCATTTTCACCCCGGGGAGTGGAATGGAGCCAAAGCGCTTGCTTATGTCGATGACACAGATTAGAGACATTCGAGCCATTGGATGGCGTAAATCGATTGTCTGGTTGGCTCCCTCATTTTAATGAGAGATAGGGCTTCAATTGCATGATAAGATCGCTGGTTAGAAAACCTCGAGTTTTCACTTACGATTTATCACGGTTTTGATATTAAGATAATTGGGAACGACGATATTGGATATCGAATGAACAAAATGAAACAAATAAAGTAGTTATGCGTGACAACCTTATTTGTTTAAACGCTTTGTGGATGTTTACTTACTTAATTTATCTTTCTTCTGTAGTTTAATATGTCTGTATCAACTCAATTCAAGTTCAGCTCTATCTTGGATAGAGAAAAGTTGAACAACACCAATTTCCTTGATTGGCAACGTAACTTGAGGATAGTCCTCAAATACGAAGAAAAGGAAAGTGTGTTGGACAAACCCCTTCCCGTGCTTCCCGTTGATGGGGGCACGGATGCCCAAAAGGCATCATATGCCCTTGCTAAGAAAGCCTCGAATGAGGTGACATGTTTGATGTTGGCATCCATGGTACCCGAGTTGCAAAAACAATTCGAGTTCATGGAAGCCTATGACATCATAGAAGAGCTCAAGAGCATGTTCGGGGAACAGGCTAGGATTGAGCGCTTCGGTGTCACCCGGGCTATAGCAACAGTTAGGCTGGAAAAGGGTAAACCCGTGGGACCACATGTGCAGCAAATGATTGGATTATTTGCTTCAAGTGCTCGCCTCGGTTTTGCATATGATGACGAGTTGGCTACCGATTTCATTCTTCATTCTCTTCATGATGGATATGACGCCTTTAGGCTGAATTTCCACATGAATGGACTGAAGAAATCGCTTCATGAGCTCCATGGGATGCTTAAGGCTGCTGAGCCGGCGATTAAGAAGGACCCTAGGAGGGAAGTTCTTATGATTCGGGAAGGAGGTACCAAAAAGTTCAAGGGGATTAAGAAACCGGAAGTGAAAGGCAAAGGGAAAGGGAAAGTTGTGGCAACTCCTTCCAAAAGGTTCTTGAAAGCTTCTAAGGTTCCTGGGGAATCTGAGTGTTTCTACTGCAAGCGTGTTGGACACTACAAGCGGGATTGCCCCAAGTTCCAGGAGGATGTAAAGAACGGTGTCGTTCCTTCATCTTCAGGTATTTATGTCATAGACATAAACTTTACAAATTTTTCTTCTTGGGTATTGGATACCGGATGCGGTGCTCACATTGTTTCACATGTGCAGGGACTGCAAAGAAGTAGAAGTTTGGTAAAGGGAGATGTCGATCTGCGGGTTGGAAATGGAGCGAGGGTCGCTGCATTAGCCGTAGGATCTTATGATTTGTGTTTGCCTTCGGGCCTTGTTTTAGTATTGAATAATGTTTATTTCGTTCCAAGTATTACCAAGAACATCATTTCTATTTCAGTATTGGATACTGAAGGATTTTCCTTCACTATAATAAATGGTTTATTTACTATTTCAAAAAGTGGAGTGTTCTATGGTTCGGCACGATTAGAACATGGATTATATATACTTCAACTTGACAATCATATATATAACATTGATACCAAAAAGGCCAAATCGAATGAATTCAATGAAACATACCTTTGGCATTGTCGATTAGGCCACGTCAACATTAAACGTGTAGAGAAACTTCTTAAAGAAGGCATTCTCAAATATTTTGACTTGGAGTCATTTGATACATGTGAAGGATGTTTGATGGGCAAAATGACAAAGTCACCTTTTCTAGGAAAATGAGAACGTGCGAGTGACCTATTGGGTTTAATCCATACTGATGTATGTGGTCCAATGAGCTCACAAGCACGTGGAGGTTATTTCTACTTCATAACTTTTACCGATGACTTAAGTAGATATGGTTATGTCTATTTAATGAGGCATAAGTCGGAAGCCTTTGAAAAGTTCAAAGAATTCCAAAATGAAGTTGAGAATCAACTTGGTAAGAAGATAAAAGCCATTCGATCGGATCGAGGTGGTGAATATCTTAGCCAAGAATTCGATGATCATCTTATGAGTTGTGGTATTTTATATCAACTCACTCCACCTGGAACACCCCAGATGAATGGTGTTTCCGAAAGGAGGAATAGAACCTTATTGAATATGGTTCGATCGATGATGAGCCTTAGTAAACTACCGAAATCTTTTTAGGGACACGCACTTTTAACAGCGGCCTATACACTGAATAGGACACCGTCAAAAGCTGTTGATAAGACACCATACGAGTTATGGAAAGGGAAGGTCCCTAACTTGTCTTATATCAAGATTTGGGGATGTGAAGCTTATGTGAAGAGAAATATCTCTACAAAGCTTGAACCCAAATCGGATAAATGTTTCTTTGTGGGTTATCCAAAAGAAACACGAGGGTACCACTTTTACAACCAATTTGAGAACAAAGTTTTTGTTGCTCGAGATGGTGTATTTCTTGAAAAGGAATATCTTTCCAAGAAAGTAAGTGGGAGCTCAGTTGAATTGAACGAAGTTCAAGAAAACTTGAACGAGGTTCAAGAAGATCAAACTGAGATGGACACTCAAGACCAAGTCGAGAGTACTCCATTGGTTTTGGAAACCACACCTAACGCTCGAAGGTCCGGAAGGATTAGATCTCAACCTGACAGATACCTAGGTATTCTGACAAACGAGAGCTATGAAGTCATGCTTTTAGAAAGCAATGAACCTTCGACCTATATCCAAGCTATGACGAGTCCAGATGCCGAGAAATGGCAGGGTGCCATGAAATCCGAAATGGAATCAATGTCTGAAAATCAAGTTTGGAACTTGGTCGATTTGCCTAAAGGGGCTAGGCCCATTGGATGCAAATGGATTTACAAAATAAAAACAGACATGAATGGAAAACCTAGTGTTTTCAAAGCAAGGTTGGTAGCAAAAGGATATAAACAAATTCACGGGATGGATTATGATGAAACCTTTTCACCAGTTGCTATGATTAAATCCATTCGGATTCTCTTAGCCATTGCTGCTCATTATGATTATGAGATATGGCAAATGGACGTTAAAACCGCCTTCTTGAATGGGATTCTAGTAGAGGAAGTGTTTATGACACAACCAGAGGGTTTTATCGATCCTAATCAGGCTGAGAGAGTATGCAAGCTTAATAGATCCATTTATGGATTAAAGCAAGCATCTCGGAGCTGGAATCTTCGGTTCGATTAATCCATACAAGAGTTTGGATTTCAAAAGAACATGGAATACTCTTGTGTTTACAAGAAAGTCAGTGGGAGTTACGTTGTATTCATTGTGTTGTATGTCGATGACATACTCCTCATTGGAAACAATATTCCTATGCTTAATTCTGTTAAAGAATGGCTGGGAAGATGGTTTTCAATGAAGGATCTTGGAGAAGCACAGTACATATTGGGCATCAAGATCTGTCGGAACAGATCACAAAGGATGCTTGGACTTAGTCAAGCAACCTATATTGATAAGGTGCTTGACAGGTTCAGAATGAAAGACGCCAAGAAGGGTCTCATTCCAATGACTCATGGCACATCTCTGAGCAAGAGGCAGTGCCCTTCGGGACCTGATGAGCAAATGAGGATGGCAAATATTCCTTATGCTTCGGCAATAGGGTCTATTATGTACGCCATGATATGTACACGACCGGATGTATCGTATGCTTTGAGCATGAAGAGTCGGTTTCAAGGAAACCCAGGTGAGGCGCATTAGACTGCGGCCAAGAATATTCTTAAGTACCTTAGAAGGACTAAAGATTATTTTCTTGTCTTTGGAGGACAAGAAGAGTTGGTTATGACAGGCTATACGGATGCAAGCTTCCAAACAGACAGAGATGATCTCCGGTCTCAGTCCGGTTTTGTCTTTTGTCTGAATGGAGGTGCGGTGAGCTGGAAGAGTTCCAAGCAACCCACCGTAGCTGATTCTACTACAGAGGCTGAGTACATTGCTGCATCTGAAGCAGCAAAGGAGGCCGTTTGGATAAGAAAGTTCTTAGATGAGCTTGGTGTCGTACCTAGTTCGGCCCATCCGATATCTCTCTATTGTGATAATAGTGGAGCTATCGCGCAAGCCAAGGAGCCTAGGGAGCACCACAAATCCAAACATGTGCTCAGGAAGTTCCACATTCTCAGGGAGATAGTTAGTCGTGGAGACATCGAGATAAATAAAGTTGCAACTGATGATAATGTTGCAGACCCGTTAACTAAACCACTCCAGCAGTCAAAGCATGATGCTCATACGACTGCAATAGGGATACGATATCTTAGAGATGGATTGTGATTCCTATTATTGTATTGTCTACTTTTGGAGTTTATGTAAACATTCACTTATCTTTTATGATATTCAATAATTTCTTCATATAATTGTGGTTTAAATTGTATGAATTGTCCAAATGATTAAATTATATTAATTGGGTTATGAGGTCGATTTACCACATAATGAAGTCCCAATTGTTGAACTAATATAATTAAGTCATAAATTGTTCCTAGTTCGTATCATCGAGTACGGACAAACTGACGATACAAAGAACTAGATTGTAATGTGTACTATAGCGCCGCTTCATGGGCTAGAGATGTGGGACATCAAGTACAATTACATAGATATTAGCTGGGAGCTAATGATCGAACAGATCCGACTGGAATAGTATTTAAGATTTCGAGTCATAATACTATTTCATTGACTGTCGAGCAATTTCCTCTGACCTGAGTAGTCCAGAGTAATTCCATTGTGAAATGGTGTACTTTGATACAAGTAAACGCCTTTCGTAAAAGGAGGTTATAAAACTTGTTATTGGGTATATCAGGAAGCAAGTGGGAGAGCTTGGATTGACAAGATGGGATTGTCCTCCATTTTATAATGGGATACATGTCTTACCGGCCACTTGGAGAGTCGAGACTGTGGAAAATACGTGGCCACGTCCAGATTCGTATCATAGTGATAAATCTGGTTTTACAGTCTGTCTCAAAGTCCAAGAAAGGTTTGAACCGATTGAGGATGACTCGAGTCTTGCCTCAAGTTCAAATTTAGACAAACAGAGACAACAGGAAATTGGCAGCACACTGGCTCTGAAGGCCAAGTGGGAGATTGTTGGGATATGTCCTTCGATCCTACGTGTGCAATCGATAAAGTCATAAGGTCATCTATGGATGTTAAATGATTATTCGATAATATTAATTGTTGGGAACAACATAATATTGATCGATAAAATCATACCTACAGGGTCACACACGAGCTGGAATTACGTTGCTTGCTATATTGATTTAGAACCAATACATATGGAATTTCACATGCATGGGATGCATGGGATGCATGGCTTGCATGGATGCATGTCATATAGTATGACATAGCATGCCACACAAGCAAGGGGACCACATCCATGCCAATTGGCATGGTGATGTGGAAATGACCCTTTACCTCCCCATTAACCACCATTATTGGTGCATTATGATGCACATGATGGGGGGTTACAAGGAGAGGTTAATTGTGGTGAATAAAGAGATGAAAACATGGTTTTCATATCACTTAATCATCAGCCACGAAATTCCACCCAACAAGAGAGATAAGAGTGAGAGAATCACTCAAGAACAAGCAAGCAAGTTCAATTCCGGGTTCGTGTGCAACACGTAGAGGCCGGGCCATTTGTGCGGCTTCAACATCCGGGTGATCTAGACAAGAGGAGTGACGAGGTCATTCACAAGGAGAGCTTCGAGAGGCTGATCCAATTGAGGTGGTTCAATCGACTCAACACCACCTCAAAGACATCAACGAATCACTTCGTCACAAAAGTAAGTAATCGTTGAACCTTATATATATATATATATATATATATATATATATATATATATATATATATATATATATATATATATATATATATATATTGGATGTGTATATATATATATGTTTATATGTGTTCTTATACACATTAAGTGTGCACTAAGATCATTGCATAGTAGATCTATTGCTTTACACGCTTCCGCACACACGGTATATCGATCGGATCGGTATATCGGTACCAGCACGAATCACTCCGTCGAACATCTTGACCCGGATCCTCCCAATGCCAAGTATCTCACACGGTGCGCCATTCCCCATAGCCACAGTCCCAGTACTGGCCAAAACATCATATGTATCAAACCAACCCTTAAAGAGACACATATGATATGAGCATCCGGAATCCAAAATCCACTCATCGCACGCTCGTGATCCCAAATCAGACGCTAGAAGAAGATCTCCATAATATTCTTCTGCAATACCGACCTCCGGTTTGCTGCTCTGATTAACATAATCATCTTCGCGGTTCTTATCCTTTAATCTCGGACAATCTTTCACGATATGACCCTTCTTCTTGCAATAATAACATTCTCGTTCTCCCTTCCACCGAGAATATCCCTTAGACCTTCCGCTCGCCCCACCTTGGGCGTTAAGGCCTTCACCTATTGCATCAGACCTTCCATCAACGAGAAATTTCATCCTCTCTTTAGAATGCAGCGCATCCACTACATCCTGCCTAGTAAGGGTTTCCCGACTATAGAGCAGCGTATCCCTAAAATTTGCATGAGAAGGAGGCAAGGAACACAATAACCACAACGCCAAGTCTTCACTATCTTACTTTATCCCCGAATTCTCGAGATCCGAGACCGTCTCATTAAAAGCAGATAAGTGATCTTTCAAAATACCTCCTTCGGGCATCTTGTGAAGAAATAATTTTTGCTTGAGATGTAGCTTGCTCGTAAAGCTCTTCACCAAGCAAAGCTCCTCGATTTTCTTCCAAATGTCTGCCGCCGTCTTCTTATGCATCACCTCTTCCAATATAGAGGTAGAGAGATGTAGCCCAATAACCCCCCTTGCCTTTCGATCCTTCTTCTCTTTCTCCTCTGTCTTCAACGTGCTTGGCATCTTATCGAGCTCCAACAAAGTCTTGTCTAGATCCAATTGCGCCAAGATCGCCTCCATCTTGAATCGCCATGTTGAAAACCGAGTGTTCCTATCCAACATCGGAATATTGTACTTCATCGCCATCTCCGAAAAATATTCTCAAACTCCATAGGAATCCCAAGTTGCAAACTCAGGCTCTGATACCACTTGTTGTAATTTCGGCTCCCAAAATTACTCCACACAAAATAGCTTGAAATATAAAATAGATGGGGAAAAGAAAACGATATAAAAGATAGAACACGAATTTACGTGGAAACCCAAAATAGGGAAAAACCACGGGAGGAGGAGAAAATATCACTATAATCGAATCAACGGGGTTACAAATATAGATCTCTCAATAGATCTATCTCACGAAACTCTCTCTCAATAGAAACACTCTAACAAAACGATGTTCTCAATAACACCGTGTCTCACGATATTCTCAATAATATCGATCTCTCAAATTAATGCTTTCAATAACATTAATCGAGTTTCTTGATGCTCTCAATAACATCATACTAATAATCAAGTATGTAGATCTCTATTTATAGTGTAGCAAACCCATAAAATAGGTAACAATAGGATTAGGAATAAAACCCTTTTATTCTTATTCCAAATATAACTCAAATCCTCTTTCCAAATAATATAATTATATCTCCAATATAATTATATCCCTTAATTCGATTGGATTCGAGACACCACTCAACATTTATAATACGAGTACTAATTAACTAGCTAGTAAATCAAGGACGTGATTTGTGTTCAAACTTTGAAATTAAAAGAAAGCTTGATTAGTGGGGGTTGTACGTCACTTAAATGAAGTGAGGGCTCATTTAATATAAGTGACGTAGCAAGAAATATTAAAAAAATAAAAAAAAATTCAATATAAAAAAATAGCAATTGTGATTTGTGAAAAACTATATGTGACAATAAAATTTATTCGAAAAATTATGTAATAAATATCAAATGAGAAATTTTTGAAGGAGAACTATAAAATTAAATTATAATTTTATTGATTTAAATTGTATAAATATTAAAAGAAGAATTTGTTAAGAAGAACTATAAAATTAAATCATTATTTTATTGATTTAAATTACAAATAAATAATAAAAGAGAACTTCTAAAGGTGAACGATATAAAATTAAATTATAATTTTATTCACTTAATTTTAATTATAAAATAGAGAACACTTAATTTTAATAATAAAATAGAAGGCTAATAATTGTCCATCGATTAATATTAATATTCTAATTTTTTTTCTAACGCCTTAGATTCAGTATTTTAGAACTAATAGTTTTATAATATATTTTAGATTCAGTATTTTAGATTCAGTTTTCTATATATATATAATATATAAATCCAGACTTTTCTAATCTCACGTTACAAATGTGAACACACAAAAATACACTAGAAAAAAAGAGCATGTTCACACTATGTGGCATATACTAAGTTTTAATTGGTCTAAATTTAATTACATGGCTTTTCTTTATTAATATAATTTATGACATGGATTCTAATTTAATGATGATTTATTACATTTTCATAAATTAATAAATTTCCATATATAATATTAATAATATATGAATCCGATTGTATTTTTTTTTTTGGATATTATCACCAATATACTAATATTCCAATTGTATTTACTAAATGTCATAAATTTCATTTATTTGGTTACCATATGTACTGTCCAAAATTAGGAAATAAATTGTTATGATTTATTGTAATAGATGGTAATAAATAAATTAAATCATATATATTTGGAATGTGAAGAATTTGGTAAAACCGAATCAATAATATTTGCTGAATATCCTTAATATACTCCCTAATAATCGGATCTATCTATAAATAATTACTTAATTTATATAAATATAATATAGATATTTCCATATTTCACGTATAAATCTCTATTTATAAATCTTTTTTCTTCATCATTTTCATTTGTAAGCAATTTGTTTATTCTTTATGCCAACGTTTTATTTTTCTTAGTTCTTTTTTTTTTTTTTTGCAGGCTTAAGTAATTATTTTTTGATTTTTTCTTTTGTCTTGAATTTGTTTGTATTTTTTACAGGATCCATCAGGTAAGTTCAAACTTTTATATTTTTGTTGATTTGTGTTTTGGTTAAATTTTCACTAAATACGTTTTATTATTCTTGATTTGTACTTTTTTTTTTGCAGGCCACGATGTAAGTATTTAATTTGTTTCATTAATTTCATTTTTGAACAATTTGTTTTATTATCTATGCCAAGGTTTTATTTTTGTTGATTCATTCTTTGTTTTTTTTCAGCCTCAATGTAAGTAATTAATTTTTAATTAAATATTTTATTTATATTTCCATTTATCGTGTTTTATCATAATTTACTCTTTATATTTTTTTTTCTATACATATTTATTTATTGTTTTTTAACACAGTATTTTATTTATTTATTGTTTTTTTATTTAATTATTTTTTTCTTTATTTACAGGATCAATTTAATAAATATTGAAAATACTATGGAAAGTAAGTAATTTATAATTTAAATTTAATAAATATTGAAAATACTATGGAAAGTAAGTGATTTATAATTTAAACATTTCATTTTACTGTATATTAATTTTATAATAAGTCAGTTAATATTAATTCAATCTTTTTTTTTTCAGAAATACTATGATTATTTTTATACTAAGTTTTTCTTTATACTTAGTGTATTTTTTTAACCCGTATTTCTTTTATTTTTTTTGTTTATCTAATTATTTCTTTTTTGTTCACAAGATTATACTTGAATTTTTAAATACTTAATCAATACTTACTATGTCAATTTTTTCAGTTCTTTTTTATCTCAATTTATAGTTATTTTTGTTGTAAATAATGTATTCTTTGAATTATAAAATTAATATTTATTTATTAAGTTACAAGCCGTTTTTTATTTTAATTTTGTCTTCCTTTTTGTTATAATTAATTTATACTTTTATGTGATTAAACTTTTATAAAAAAATAATGTATAAATAAATTGACATGAGATTATTTCATTTATTTAATTAATTGCTACAAATAAAATATATTGGACTTAATTTAATTTATCATAAAATATATCATTAACTAAAATAATGTTTCTAAATATTAATAAGATTTTATTCGTAAATATTGATAATGACTTACAGTTGTATGTATATATATACAAAAATATTAGAATATTGTATATGTTTGTATATATATATAAATTAAATTTTATTAATTAAATAGTAATAATTTTTATTAACTATGTTAATCAGTATAAATATTTTTAGAAAACATTTTTTATGGTTTTGCATAAAAATATCTAATAAATGGTATTTTACTTTAATATTTAATTTAATAATAATATTTATAATTATACTACATAAATTATTTTAAAATGAAAATAATTAAAAGGCATAATTATAAATCGGTCAATTTAAACTGATATCTCATAATGTTTTATTCCCTTAATTCTCTCTCAAATTTCAAATTTACCATAATCCATTTATGTTATACAATAAACTATGCGGTAATACACATACATATTATAGTAATTTTCTTAGTATATTATAGTATGCTAAAAATGGTAATTTAATAGTATACTAATAATTCACTATAATTCAGTTGTTCTTCACTCACATTTTTCTTTCTTTTTCAGATTTATTAAATGTTTTTTTTTAATTTACATACATTCTGTTTTTTTATATTATTAGATTAGTTTAATTGTTAATTTGTTGCTAATATTATTTTGTTATGTGAGGTAATTGTAAAAAATTATGATGATAATATGAGGTATTATTTTTTCCATTATATTTTATTTAATCACTTTTTTTTTATATTATCATTTACTAATATTCGCAATATTGTGTTATATATATATATATATATATATATATATATATATATATATATATATATATATATATATATATATATATATATATATATATATATATATATATATATATATATATATATTTTGCAGTTTTGACTGTATGAAATAGTCTTAATTAGAACATGTTTTCTTTGGACTTAAACTGGATGAATTGAACGAACTGAACTGAACCAAACTTAGGACATGTTTTTTTGAACTTATTCTCAGTTCTCTCCAGTTCAGCTCATTTCACATCCATTAAGTTAACTTCACTTCAGGTTAAGATCCATTAAGTACAATTGAGCTCAATTTAGTTCAGATCAATTAAATTCAGTTAAGTTCATTTTTTTTTTTTTTGTTTGTTTTTTTACTATATCAATATTTTAAAATTAAATTAAATTGAACTTAATTTGAGTTCACTTCAATTGAGTTCAATTCAGAAAAGTTTAGTTCAATTCAGTTAGTTCGCTTTAGTTCAATTCAAACTCAGTAAATCAAGTTTAGTTCTGTTGAGTTGAGTTTAAACCTATTAGGCTCAGTCATTTAATTTTTAATTTTTATTATTATTATTTCAATATCTTAAAATATAATTCAATTGAACTTAATTTCATTTCGGCTCACATCTATTAAGTTCAATTATGTTAAGGTTTCAGACCTATTAAATTTATTTCAGTTCAGAAGTTCAATTTATTTCAGTTTTTTTTTTATTATTTCAATATTTTAAAATTAAATTAAATTGAACTTTATTTCAGTTCAGTTCAGTCCTATTAACTTCGGTTCAAATCATTTCATCAAGTTTCATTCCAAAAGAATAGGTACTTAGGGGCTGTTAATTCTAATTTTGTCCAATTAACTTCGGTTCAAATCATTTCATCAAGTTTCAGTCCAAAAGAATAGGTACTTAGGGGTTAATTCTCATTTTGATCAGTTGAGTTCAATTCAGTTCAAACTCATTTAGTTCAGTTTAGAAAAAAAACATTTTAAAACTATTAAGTTTAGTTCAGTTCAGTCATTTAATGTTTTTATTTATTTAATTTTTTCTATTTCGATATTTTAAAATTAAATTTAATTGAACCTAATTTATGTTCACTTGATACCTATTAAATTCAGTTCATTTCATACCATTTCATTTTATTTCAACGTCTTGAAACTGAATTAAACTGAACTAAACTAAACTTAACTTAGGACATGTTCTTCTTGATTTATTCCCAGTTTAGTTCACTTTATTTAAGATTTAATAAGTTCAGTTCAATCTATTAAGTCAAGTTCAGTTCAGTTTATTTCGGTTCAGTTCAGCCAGTCTAAAAGAACATGTCTTTAATATGTATGAGCTGACATACAAAACTTAAGACCTTCAGTTGGACTTATTCTCAGTTCGCTTAGTACAGTTCAGTTCAGACTCATTTAGTTCAGTTTTGTTTAGACCTATTAAGTTCAGTTCAGTTCAGTTCAGACCTCTTAAGTTTATTTAAGGTTTTGTCTTTTATTTTTATTAATTATTATTTAAATATTTAAAAATTAAATTCAATCGAACATAATTTAAGTTCAGTTCAGACATATTAAGTTCAATTAAGTTTATTTCAGACCTATTAGGTTCAGTTCACTTCATTTCAATTTAACTCAGACCTGAAAGGTTAAAAATTGAACACAACTTAATTGGTCTGAAAGAACAAGTCCTTAATGTTGATAATGATTTAGAACATGTTCTTTGGACTTATTCTCAGTTCACTTAGTTCAGTTGAGTTCCATTCCATTCTGTTTCATTTAGTCAAGTTCAGTTCAGTTGAGTTTAAACTTATTAAGTTCAGTTTAGTTCAGACCTATTAAGTTCAGTTCAGTTCAGTCATTTAATTTTTAATTATTATTATTATTATTATTATTATTATTATTATTATTATTATTATTATTATTATTATTATTATTATTATTATTATTATTATTATTATTATTATTATTATTATTATTATTATTATTATTACTATTTCAATATCTTAACATTTAATTCAATTAAATTTAAATTTAATTCAACTAAGTTCAAATAGATCATTTCATTTCAGTTCAGATCTATTAAATTTATATCATTTCATTTCAGTTTAGTTCAGACTTATTAAATTAAGTTCATTTCAGACCATTCATTTTGTTTTAAGAACTTGAAACTTAACTAAACTAAACTAAAATGAAATTAAACTTATGAACTTAAGACATGTTGATTTGGTCTTATTCTTAGTTTGCTCCGTTCAATTCAGCTTAGACTGAACTTAAATTCATTTACTTTTTATTTGGACCTATTTATTTCAGTTCAGACCTCTTAAGTTCAGTTCAGTTCAATTCAGTCATTTTATTATTATTATTTCAATATTTTAAAATTAAAATCAATTTAATTTAATTTCAGTTCAATTCAGATCTATTATATTCAGTTGAGTTCAGACCTATTAAGTTCAGTTCAGACCTATTAAATTCAGTTTAGTTCAGACCTATTAATTTCAGTTTAGTTCAGTTCAAACCTATTCAATTCAGTTGAGTTCAATACAATCCTATTAAGTCCAGTCCACTTCAGTTGAGTTCAATTCAGACAAGTTTAGTTCAATTCAGTTAGTTGAGAACTGAAAACTTAATAAGTCTCGACTGAACTGAAGCAAACTGAGAATAAGTAAAAAAACAAACTGGTGCTTAATGTTGATAATGATTTAGGGCCTATTCTTTTGGGTTTATTCTCAGGTGCTTAATGTTGATAATGATTTAGGGCCTATTCTTTTGGGTTTATTCTCAGTTGAGTTCAGACTCATTAAGTTAAGTTCAATTTAGTTGAATTTAGACCTATTAAGTTCATTCATTTAATTTTTAATTTTTTAATTATTATTATTATTATAATTATTTCAATATCTTAAAATATAATTCAATTGAACTTAATTTCAATTTCTGATCTATTAAGTTCAATTATGTTCAGTTCACACCTATTAAATTCATTTCAGTTCAATTACATATTAAGTTCAATTTATTTCACTTTAGTTCAGACATATTAAGTTCAGTTCAGCTAAGTTGACACCTACTAAGTTCAGTCAATTCAATTCAACCAATTTCAGTCCAAAAGAACAAATCATTTGTCTAAAAGTTTTTTCAATTTTCCACACATGAATAAAGTATTTTTTTTTTAACCACCACTAAAACATATTCTTTTGGACTGAAATAGACTGAATTGAACTAAACTAAACTTAACTGACCTGAATTTATTCTCTGATTGCTTCAATTTAGCTCAGCTTAATTCAGATTCATTAAGTTCAGTTCAGTTAAGATTCATTAAGTTCAGTTCAAATTTATTAAGTCCAATTCTGTTCATTTCGGTCAATTTTTTTCAATATTTTAAAATTAAATTAAATTGCACTCAATTTCAGTTTAGTTCAAACCTATTAAGTTAAGTTTAATTCAATTTAACAAGTTTCAGTCTAAAAGAACATGTATATATCTGAACTAAACTTACTGAAATTAGGACTTTTAATTATTAGTTCGCTCAGTTCAGTTTTGTTCAGACTCATTTTGTTCAGACCTATTAAGTTCCATCCGTTTAGACATATTAAGTTTAGTCATTTAATTATTATTATTATTATTATTATTATTATTATTATTATTATTATTATTATTATTATTATTATTATTATTATTATTATTATTTCAATATTTTAAAATTTAATTTAATTGAACTTAATTTGAGTTCAATTTAGTTAAGACTTTTTGAATTCAGTTCAATTCAGACCAGTTCAGTTTAGTTTAGTTCAA
Organism: Euphrasia confusa; assembly: GCA_954870475.1. NCBI lineage: Eukaryota > Viridiplantae > Streptophyta > Magnoliopsida > Lamiales > Orobanchaceae > Euphrasia > Euphrasia confusa. The sequence goes on along the minus strand of OX940956.1, from coordinate 8,060,289 downwards.
CTTTCAGTCCAAAATATTTTTCAATTTTACACACATGAATAAAATATTTTTTTAGCATCAATATCTCCAACCGAACCCCAAAACATAAACTTAAAAATAACTTTAATTTTAAATTTATAGTAATTTGACTCCAACCGAAACACATACTAAAACTTTAGTTTAGTTCAACTTTCAGTCCAAAATATTTTTCAATTTTACACACATGAATAAAATATTTTTTTAGCATCAATATCTCCAACCGAACCCCAAAACATAAACTTAAAAATAACTTTAATTTTAAATTTATAGTAATTTGACTCCAACCGAAACACATACTAAAACTTAAAAAAAATCGAAATATTCTTCTTATATCATTTTTTATACTATTTTTTATAAATAACCAACATCTTTACAAACATACAGTTTAACCTCATAACTTTTGACATTAAAAAATCTAATAAATATTATTTTCAATTTAAAATTTCAAACATAATAAATTTAATAAAATATTAAATAAATATATTTTATTTAAAAATTATATTGTGATATTTATTTAAATTTTATTATTAAAAATATTTTATTAAAGTTTATTTTAATTATTAATGATATTATTTTTTAAAAATATTACATTAAAAAAATTAAATAAGAAACTAAAAAATAAAAATGAATGTGATAGGTCATTTTCATTAATTATTAAAATAAAAAGACTTTTTTTATACATAAATAATAGTTATTGGTTTGAGTTTGAGGTAAACGTCTCCAGAAAAACCAATAATAGGTTTAAGTTTTGGTATGGGTCGGAGACTTGGAACATCTCTCCTACTTCAATATGAGTTTTTGGTATCGATTGGAGATACTCTCACTGTTCTTTTGGAGTTATTCTAATTTCGCTTCATTTCAGTTATGTTTAGACTCATTAAATTTAGTTCAGATAAATTAAGTTAAGTTCAATCCAAATATATTAAGTTTAATTTATTAATTTAATTATTTATTTATTTTATTATTTTAATTATTATTATTATTTGAATATTTTAAAATTAAATTAAATTGAAATTAATTTCAAATCAGTTCAGACTTATTAAGTTCCATTTAATTCAGTTTCTTCGTTTCAGTCCAAAAGATCATATTCTTAATGTTGATAAAGATTTAGGACATGTTTTTTGTACTTATTCTCATTAAGTTTATTTCAGTTCAGTTCAATTATTTAATTTTATTAATTAATTAATTTATTTTATTTATTATTATTTCAATATTTTAATATTAAATTCAATTGAACTTAATTGTATTTCAGTTTAGACCTATATTAAGTTCAATTTAAGTTCAAATCAGACCTATTAAGTTTAATTTAGCAATTTTGAGTCCAAAATAACATGTATTTAATTCGTAATTAATATTTTATATATTATTTCCGTAATTTAATGGGGAATGAGATATAATTCCAAACACAAAAACTTAATTATTTAATAATTTAATTTTGTTAGAATAGTTTATAAACTTCTGAAATTTGAATATAAAAAACAATTAACTAGAGAGATTGTTGAAATAAAAACAAAATAAATATTTTTTTATTTTTTTAAATATATTCAACTATTCACTATTCAGCTATATGATTTAAAAAACAAATGAAAACATTAGAAAATATTATTGAAAAACATTTTCAAGTTTTATTTTTATTTATCTTTCTAAATAAAATTTATAATATAAACAAAAGAATTATTTTAACAATTTAATTTTATTAACAATACAATTATCTTTTATAATTTACTTGAAATATTGAAATATATGTTTCAAGAAAATGAAAAAATGTTGTAAATTAATATTTGAAAACATTCTTAAGAAATATTAAAATATTAAAATTATATTTTTTATAATAATAATTAATATTCATTTTTCAAAAAAATAATAATTTTATTGCATGAAATTAATTCATTTGAACTTTTATCATAGTAGAATGTAATAGTTAACTATGTAAAAAATTATTTAAAATACATTAATTAAAAAAAATCGTTTGTAATGAATAGTATAAAATTTATAATTTTTATGAAAATACTTATATAATTCAATTATCTATTTTTTATTTAGTATTAAATAAATTATATTAAATATTACCGTGCATCGCACGGGCAGATTTTACTAGTATATATATAATAAGTCATATCAAGATTATTTACCAAACATCGTTATAATGAAATCTATACAATATATAATTCAGTAAGAATTTTACCCTTGGATATATCCATTTTTAATTCCAAAAAAATCTAGATCGTTGGATTAAATTTTGTGTTCACACTATAAGGACTAATTAATAAATACTTATAGTTATAATTAAGAAATAATTATTGTAATTACCGGTAGTTTAATTCTATAATTAATTCGATTTTAAAAATATTAATTTTCCTATTTAAGCTCTTTATTTTAAGTAATTATATACTCTTTAATATACATGTTGACCGTGATGAATTTAAAAATATATTTTATACTAATAATATATTAGGTTGTTTAATGATAATTAATTCCTTAATTTAAGTAATTATCTCCTTTCTAATTAATTCGATTTTTAAAATATTCATTTTCCTATTTAAATTTCTTAATTTAAGCTCTTCATATAAATTCCTAATCCGATTTTTAAAATATTCAGTTTCCTATTTAAATTCCTTAATTTAAGCTCTTCATATAAATTCGTATACAGTTACTCCAAATTAATCTCTCACAATTAATTTAAAAATACAATTTATACTAATAAATAATTCTGTTTCCGTATTATACGGAACTAATTCTATTTAAACTCTTCTTCATCATCATTAAAATGTCATTCTGTTCACTTTTAATTTTTTTATTCTCTGCAATTAATTATTTTTAAAGTTTTTTGATGAATTTTTTTTTTTGCAGATGTCAATTCAAGGAAGAGGGCACTGCGGGGAGGGTCCTTTGTTGTAGATGACTCGTCAGGCCGTCAGGCCGCCGTCGGAGCGGGACTTCTTTGGGCAAAAGAACAAGCTGTTCTTACCAGTTCTTGTCTTAAGAGCTCTTTTCCTTTCCGGGTGAATTCTCTTTCTTTATCTTCATCCGCCCCTACTCGTCTTTGCACTGCCATTTCCAGTCATTTACAATGGCAGTGATAAAATAATAAGGAAGCCGGCTCATCTTTGATTCTAATGTACCAATTCCTCTCTTCAAGGAAAGATTTATCCGTCACTTCCCGAATAAAAGGACTCGTAAGTATCTCCCTTTCATTTAATTGCGTTAATTTATTTTTCAATTATTTTAATGTTTTATTTTACTTTATAATTTGATTGTTTCTTTTTTTTTATTTGCAATTTTTTTATTGTATCGTATTTGATTAATTGATGTTTTATCTCTTACGCATATGCCCATGTAAGTTTTGAATTTATTTTCGATATTTTTTTCACCATATTTTTTGTATGTTTTTTTTGTATTTTTTTTTACAGCTTTTCAATGTAAGTATCTCTTTATAACCAATTTATTCATTGTTTTTTTGTTTCACTCTAAGAAATAAGTTTGTGCTTTCATTTTTTTTCATATATCAATCTAATTGTTTGTGTTTGAGTTCATTTTTTCAGGTGGTCTACGTCATACGTGAATAATGGTTGCTTGACTCCCAATTTTCTTATTTACGGATGCGTCGAGAAGTACTTCTAAATTCTCATGCATTGTAGTTATTCGAACTCATGTCGCCTCTCGACTTATTGATGTGCCTAGCATCATTGATAAATCGCTCTCGGCACCATTGTTTCTCTCCGTTGACAGTAGCTCAGTCGGCGACATATGGTAATGTGTTTCATTATTTGATTGTTCTTCATAAAACATTCTAACGACTTTATATGTTCTTACTATTTTTTTAGATTTGCTGTGTCATACGTTAATTATATATTATGAGGTTGCAAATCTATCGAAATATAAACCCTCTCTCTCTCTCTCATCGGATTGATGTCGATTAGTGTAGTATTGATCTACTTATCGATTGACTCGATTTATCAAGTGAGTATCTCTCTTTACCACATGTGTTTATTGTTTAATCACTTTACCGTGTTTATTGTTTCATGTTTTGTTATATAAATAATAATCTCTTTACAATATTTTCTTCACCTTACCACATGTTTTTAATTTCTCATGTGTTGTTTTATAATTACACTAATATTTTCATCTTTTTCTGTTTTATGTATTTTATTTTTTCAAATTTCTCAACCTAAGTTTCTCTCCTTGATGGCTTTGAGTAATATCTTCAACTTTTTTTGTTTTATGTATTTTATTTTTTCAGATTTTCTCAATGGCTTTGAGTATTTATTATGGACAAATTCAAGATTTAATTCTAAATACCAAATTCATTTTTTCAAATTTCTCAACGTAATATCTTTAACTTTTTCTGTTTTATGTATTTTACTTTTTCAGATTCTCTCAATGGCTTTGAGTATTTATTATGGACAGATTCAAGATTTAATTCTAAATATCAAATTCCCGTAAGTATATTTGTTATATTATATTAATTTTATTTCTCATCTTTAACATTTATTTTACTTTAATTATATTTATAATTTTTACCATTTATTTTACCAACCGTAAGTATATTTACTATATTATATTAATATTATTTCTCATCTTTAACATTTATTTTACTTTAATTATATTTATAATTTTTACCATTTATTTTACCAAGAATTCTCTATCCATAACTCTCAAATAAAAACATATATGGATATTACTTTAATTTTTCTTTTTATTTCTCATCTTTGTTTATGATTGTGTACTAATCACATAATCTTTTTTGTATTTCTTTCAGGATATGATTCAAGTATTTAAATTTATTAATTTTTTTTGTTACTTACTGTATTAGTTTTGAAGTTTTCTTAATGATATTTAAATTTATTAAATCTTTTTTTGTTACTTATTGTATTAGTTTTGAAGTTTTTTTAATGAAATATCAATTCAGCCGTATATTTTGTTCAGCATTTAAAGTAAGTATGTAATCATTAATAAAAATTTACAATTCTTTGATTACAATTATATAATCACAATATAAATTTTAAGTTAATTATTTTCGTTCAATTTCTATAATAAATTAAATTATATAATCTATATCATTTAATTATAAAACAAATATAATTCAAAAGAATAATTACCAAAATAAAATTAAAAGAGTAATAAATTAAGTTAGTAATCTACCTTATTTAAATCCTAATATTTCCATTTATCTTAAGTTTTTTATTTTATATATATTCAATTTCATCTTAGTCCGAATTTTAATTATAATAATTATATATATTTACTAATATTATAAAATATTAAATTTGTTTTGAAATATATTTTTTATACGTTTTCTAATTTATATTTTAATTTTCCTAAAATATTGATTCCAGTCTGAAAATTAATAAATTAGAATCCTGTCCAAATTTAACATAATTATACCATTCCTTTCATTTTGAATTTTATAATAAATTAGTTCAAAGATTGTGTTTATTTTTTTATAGAATTGTTCCAAATTTTTCGTAACAAAATTTATAGATTGATTAAATATTCAGTTCCAAAATTATTTCCAAACAATCCGTTTAATTGTTTGTTCACTAAATATATCTATACTATATTTAAAAGGATGTTTTTGTCCAATTAAATTATTTAATATTTGTTATTTTTTACAATAATTTTTAAACTTTGTTTAATTATAATAATTGTACGCATATTTATATTATATAAAAGGATGATGTTTTTGACGCAATTAAATTATTTAATATTTATTTAATAATTATTTTTACAGTAATTTATAAAAATTTTGTTTAATAATAATAATTGTATGCATATCTATATTATATTAAAGAAAGATGTTTTTGCGCTAATTTGTTAAATTTGTTTAATAATAATAATTGGACGCAATTAGATTTCATTAAAATTATTTATTTTGCAATTAGTTTTTATTCAAATTATTTATTTTGCAATTATTTTTTAATAAAGTTATTTATTTAATAGCTCTTAAAGACCGTTATTTAATATTTTTTATGCATACAATTGATTTATATATTTTTGATTTATAATGTATAATGTATATATATTTTGAATATTCTTTGATATAAAATTGGATAAACACAATTGATTTATATATTTTTGAAACTTGAAACTTTATGTATTGTGTATAAACCATTATTACTTATTTACTTATTTTAAATATAAAAAATACTATTTTTTTAATGTATACAATTAAAATTTAACATTAATAATTAAAAAATATAAAAATAATTTATCCATTAAATAAGAGTGTAAATCTTATTGATTTATGAATAATTAACAAATATAATACTCATATATCAATTAAATAATTAGATTAGATGTACCAATTAACTGTACCAATTAATAGAGGAGACGTGCTAATTGGAAATATATATGAACCGATTTTTTGTTTATCATAATAAATTCTTTTAAAATTGATAGTAAATATTTAAACAAGTAATAATAATCCGTTCAAAATCTTTTCTATAGATATTTGATTGACTTATTAGATTTACGGTGCAAATATAATCAAGATAAAACTATTCAATAGAGACACCTTTTTGTTTAACCGTTACTCGACTCTTTCATTTTTTATTACAAATTATGTTTTAATCTTTTCGTACGGAACCATTTATACAAAATCATTATGTTTTGCTTTCTAATTTAACTACTGTTGAAACCAACTTAAACATCTTTGTACGCATTTGTAGAAAATGGAGACATTTCTAATTTAAATACTGTTAACACCAACTTAAACATCTTTTGTACGCATGGTTCAAACATGATCCCTCACCGTTTGAAAATGTTATGATTGATGCAGAGGTAAGATTTATGAAATCGTCAATTAATATTTTTTGTACTTATCATGTACGATTTCATTGTTTTTTTAATCATATTTTTTGTATTCGTATAAAAAATGTAATTTTAACAGGGAACTCAAATTAATGCATCGGTTCTCAAGGATTTGTGCGACAAATATTTTGACCAAAAAATTATCGAAAGTTAACTCTACAACGTGAAGCACGTGTTGCAAATTTGCTATACAAATCTTATTGTGGACAACTTTAAAATGATCTGTTTTGTCAAAGGAACATCGATTGAATCAACATACGATCCAAATTTGTTTATAATTCGTCTACAATCTCCAACAATTTTTGTGCAATAGTGAGCAATCCTTGGTCCTATTCTCGGTATGGTTTTGTTGTTACATTTCGTCTTTGAAAGTATCATTTTGACCTAAAATATTATATACTATGCAATATTACATACTATGCAATATTCTATTATACTATGTTTTCTTATATGATTTTATATTTTCCAAGCTTTAACTGGTCATATTTTTTATGTTGATTACACAAGATATAGTATATTATACTTTTAATAACTTTTTTTTGCTATTTAATTAAGTTTGTAAATTATTATAACAACCTGTAGATGAATTTGTATTCAAGAACACTAACGGCGCTACTAACGTGATTATATATTATCATGGTAGTTCAATACCGACAAATATATGTTCTCTATTAATTTAAGATATTTATGTAAATGTTGATTATTTATATATGTACTAATATGTTTTTTATTTTTATTATTTTAATAGGTTAATAAGTGATTGAAATCTTCCAACATAATCCACATCCCACGAAGAAGAAAAAATGGTTGGCGTTTGGACGTTTTTTCTTGATTCTCTATGTTAGCAATATTTATTAATAAAAATTATTTTAAGTTTGATTTCTATTTTAATTTAATTTTATTATGTTTAGAACAATTTGTATATGATATTTTCCTATGGTCAATTTATATTTAACGTTATATCTAATTTTAATTTTTACAATTCATTTTTCATATTCATTATTCATAATTATTATTGTTTTAGTTTTAGATCGTATTTTAACAAAATTATTATTGGAGCAGAATATTTTAACAGAGTTTATATAATATTTAACTATTAATTATAGAATCTTTATGAAATTGAACTGTAAATTAACTCCGTCTGAAATAAATTAATATTATAATAAAAAATTAGTTTATAAAAAGAAAATAATACCACTCCTTTTTTTAATAAAAACAACTTAATTTGAATTGACTTCACTAGCAGCATGATGATTATCATCTATTTTGGTCACCCGACGCTGAGTACTACCTGAAAAATTTAGTTCGGTGTCCCAATAATGTTGTTGCAAAATATTGATTCCACTAACGAACTTTGCAATGATACGCGGTTTTATAACAAAGCTTGATAATTATGTTATGAAGGCGAAAGTATTAAAATGAACAATTTTGGGGATTATGTTTTATTTCGTAGAAATCTAGAATTTCCATAACTCAATCTAATACAAAATTACCGTTTGCTTTGCAACAAATAATTTTTTTGAGTATGATATCGAATGTTATGACATTTAATAACAATCAAGGTTATTTTTTGACAAACGTCGATTTATTTCAGAAGAGACCATTATTTACGCATTATAAAAAAGAAAGGGTTGAAACTTTTGTTTTGTAACGATAATTGTAATATCAAAAACAGAACAACAAATGTAAGTATATAAAGAGGTCTTTCAAAAATTTTAAGTTAATTATAATTCAAAATAAGTAAATAGGTTATTTTATTCACGTGTTATACAAAAAATATATTTGAGTTCGGATATTATTTCTCAGACCCGACTGTGGCGTAAGTATGCTTGAGCAGATGCATTAAGTTGAGTTTTTAAATACGATCAAGTGTTTCTGAATGCCAAATCATGAATTTAAATTGAAGGTTTTGTTTCTATTGTTTTCTAACTCATTTTTGTATATTATTTAATACAATCAAATTATATAAAAAAAACATTATTTTGAATATATTTTTGATAGAAATAATTATAATTGTGGTTAGTTTTTTTATTATATTTTTCTATACCTAAATCATGTTTTGTATAATAAATGCGGGTGATGTTTTTTATTTATTAAGTCGGTGTCCCAATAATGTTGTTACACAATATTGATGCCACTATCGGACTTTGCAATGATACACGATTGTTTATGACAAAATTTGGTAATTATGTTATAGAGGCGAAAGTATTAATAGAAAGTAATTCTCGGGATAATGTTTTAATTCGTAAAAATATAGAATTTTTTTAAATTAATCTGATATAATATTACTGTTTGCTTTCCAACGAATACAATTTTCGATTATGATATCGAATGCCATGACATTTGATAAAAGTCAATGTATGTCTTTGACCAACGTTAGTGTATTTTTTAAGAGACCATTATTTACGGACGATAAATTGTACATGATGGTTTCTATATTAACCAACAAGAAATAGTTGAAACTTCTGCTTTGTGACGGAAATTGTAATCTCACAAACAGAACAAAAAATGTAGTACATAAAAAGGTATTTCAAAATTTTAAGTTAATTGTAATTCAAAATAAGTGAATATATTATTTTATTCACGAGTTATACAAAAAATATATCTGAGATCAGATAATATTTCACAGTCTCGACCGTGACGTGAGTATGTTTGAGCAGATACCTTCAGCTGAATTTTTAAATACGATCAAGTGTTCATGAATGTCAAATCATGAATTTAAATAGAATATTAGTATTTCTATAGTCTTCTAGCTCATTGTTGTATAGTATTATTTAATACAATCAAATTATATAGAGAAACATTATTTTTAATATATTTTAAGTGAAATAATTATAATTGTTGTTAATTTTCTTATTATATTTTTATACCTTAATAATGTTTGTGTAATAATTGCGGGTGATGTTTTTTTATTTCTTAGGTCGTCGTCCCAATAATGTTGTTACACAATATTGATGCCACTAATGGGACTTTGCAATGATATGCAGTTGTTTATAACAAAGCTTGGTAATTATGTTATCGAGACGAAAGTATTAAGATGAAGTAATTCTGATAATTATGTTTTAATTCGTAAAAATTTAGAATTTCTATAACTCAATACGATACAAAATTACCGTTTTCTTTCCAACGAAAACAATTTCCGATTATTATATTGAATATCATGACAATTAATAACAGTCAATGTCTGTTTTTGACAAACGTTAGTGTATTTTTGAAGAGTAAACAACAAGAATGTGTTTAAACTTCTACTTTGTAGAGAAAACTGTAATCTCATAAACAAAATAACAAACGTAGTATATAAAGAGGTCTTTCAAAAAAAATTATTTAATTATAATTCAAAATAAGTGAATAGATTATTTTATTCACGAGTTATACGAAAAATATATCTAAATTATTCGATTGAGTTTTTAAATATGATCAAGTGTTTCTGAATGTCAAATCATGAATTTAAATTGAAGGTTAGTATTTCTAAATTAAGTCTTCTAACTCATTGTTGTATATTATTTAATATAATCAAATTATATAAAGAAATATTATTTTTAATATATTTTTTGTGAAAATAATTATAATTGTTGTTAGTTTTCTTATTATATTTTTTTTATACCTAAATTATGTTTTGTATAATAAGTGCGGGTGATGATTTTTATTTATTAGGTGGTTTCCCAATAATGTTGGTGGACAATATTGATGCCACTAACAGACCGTGCAATATACAGAGTTGTTTATAACAAAACTTTGTAATTATGTTATTGAGGCTAAAGTATTAAGAGAAAGTAATTCCGGAGATTATGTTTTAATTCGTAGAAATCTATAATTCAATCTGATATAAAATTACCATTTGTTTTCCAACGAAGACAATTTCCGATAATGATATCAAATGCCATTACATTTAATAACAGTCAGTATCTGTCTTTGGCAAACATTAGTGTATTTTTTAAGAGACCATGTTTTATGCACGATAAATTGTACGTGGGGGTTTCTAATAACCAATAAGAAAGAGTTGAGACTTTTGCTTTGTGACGAAAAATTGTAATCTCACAAACAAAACAACAAATGTAATATATATATATTTCAAAAAATTTAAGTTGATTGTAATTCAAAATAAGTGAATAGGTTATTTTATTCACGAGTTATACAAAAAAATATATTTGCGTTCGAAATTATCATGGTGTGAGTATGTTTGAGCAGATACATTCGATTGAGTATTTATAAATAGTATCAAGTAATCCTGAAAGCCAAATCATTAATTTAAATTGAAAGGTTGGTATTTCTAGACTTCTAACTCATTTGCTGTATATAATTTAATAAAATCAAATTATATAAAGTAACATTATTTCTAATATATTTTTGGTGCAAATAATTATAATTGTTAGTTTTCTTATTATACTTTTTTATATCTGAAATATGTTTTGTATAATAATTGTGGTGGTGTTTTTATTTATTAGGTGTCCCAATAATGTTATTGTAGAATATTGATGTTACTAACAGACTTTTCATTGATAAGCGGTTGTTTATAATAAAGTTGGTTATTATGTTATCGAGACCAAAGTATTAAGAGGAAGTAATTATAATTGTTGTTAGTTTTATTATTATATTTTTTTATACTTGAATTATGTTTTGTATAAAAATTGTGGGTGATGTTTTTTGTTTATGAATTCGGTGTTCCTATAATGTTGTTGCAAAATATTGATGTCACTAACAGACTTTGCAATGATACGCGATTGTTTATAACAAAGCTTGGTAGTTATTTTATCGAGGCGAAAGTATTAAGAGGAGCAATTCCGGGAATTATGTTTTAGTTCATAGAAATATAGAATTTCTATAACTTAATATGATACAAAATTATCAAATGCTTTCCAACGATTTGATAATATTCGTAATGAACATTGTAAAATAAATTTTCTTTGTAAAATTGAATTTCAATATAGATCCTTTAAAAAAATTGTTATCCCCGTAAACTTTTATACGGTGATAAAGTATATGTCGATAAAATAAAAGAAGATTCATTTTGGAGTTTACGAACAATGTTGCGATTTTCGTTCGTCAATTTGCTGACCTCTACTTCTCTACAATACAGAATCAATTTGGAACCAGTGCAAGAATATTATCTTAGCTGACATTAAACCAAAATATCTTACGAAGACGTCAAGGTATTTTCACAGTTAAGTTATTAAAAAAAATCAAAAATGTTCACGAAAGCAATGATCGTGTAACGATTGTATTTTATCGGTCTGATGACCAAATCGACTGGAATAAAGTTATTGATAATTCAGAAAGAGTATTTTGATTGTAGATGCAAATCTTACTCGCAGTTTTTATAATATTTGGATATAAAATTCAAAAACAACAAAAATAATATTTTCAGAACAACTTAATTGAATCGGTGAAGTTATGTCCAAGCCTTTTGCGAATCAAAATCATGTTCGGTTTTTGAATGACGACTAATACTAAATATGTTGAGACAATAAAGTTAACTTATGCAGAATATTCCAATAAATTCGTTTAGAATGATAAAAAAATAAAACGACAATCGAGACAAAGAGATTTATTGTTCGAAATATAATCTAATGTATATCCTATAACCAGAATTTTAATTTTTGAGAATAGTGTTAATTGTCATTGATGAACATTGTAAAATAAATTTTCTTTGTACAATGGAATTTCAATATAGATCCTTTAAAAAAATTGTTATTCGAGTAAACTTTTAGACGGTGATAAAGTATAGGTCGATACAATAAAATAAAATTGATCATGATCAGTTCTAGAATGACGACCAATACTAAATATTAAATATTCATCATGGCATTTTTTACGAACCTCACCTATAACCGGACTCACGGTGATAAACTTTTATTGAATCAGTGAAATTTTGTCGAAGTCTTTTGCGAAATTTATCATGATCAGTTCTAGAATGACGATCAATACTAAATATGTTAAGACAATAAAGTTAACTTATGAAAAATATTTCAACAAATTCGTTTAGGTAGATAAAAAAGAGAACGACAACCCAGACAAATAAGTTTATCGTTCGAAATATAATCTTATGTGTATTCTAGGATCAGAGTTGTATTATTTGAGAATATTGTTCATTGTTATTCGTGTATGCACATTGTAAAATGAATCTTCTTTGTAGTATGAAATTTCAGTATAGATCCTTTAAAAAAATTGTTATTCCAGTAAATTTTTTAGACGGTGATAAAGTAAAGAAGATTCATTTTGGGGTTCTCGAACAATGTTGCGATTTTCGTTCGTCAATTTTCTGACTTCTACTTCTCTACAATCCAAAATTAATTTGGAACCAGTGCAAAGATATTATTTTAGCTGACATTAAACCAAAATATCTTACGAGGATGAGACGTCAAGGTATTTTCATAGTTAAGTTATTATTCAAAAATGTTTAAGAAGACAATGATCGTGTAACGATTTTATTTTATCGGTCTGATGACAAAAACAACTGGAATAAAGTTATTGATAAAATAAAACATTATTTTGATTGTAGATGCAAATCTTATTCCAAAGCAGTTTGATATTATTTGGATATGAAATTCCAAAACAACAAAAATCATATTTTCAGAGCAGTTTAATTGAATCCGTTAAGTTTTGTTGAAGCCTTTTGCGGAATTTACAATTTTCAGTTGTTGAACGACGACCAATACTAAATATGTTGAGACAATAATGTTAACTTATGAAGAATATTTCAACAAATTCGTTGGGGATGATAAAAAAGAGAACGACAGCCCAGACAAATAGGTTTATCGTTCGAAATATAATCTTATGTGTATTCTAGAATCAGAGTTGTATTATTTGAGAATATTGTTCATTGTTATTCGTGTATGCAAAATTTAAAATGAGTCTTTTTTGTACAATGAAATTTCAATATAGATTCGTTAAAAAAATTGTTATCCCCGTAAACTTTTATTCGGTGATAAAGTATAGGTCGATACAATAATAGAAGATTCATTTTGGGGTTCACGAACAATGTTGTGATTTTCGTTCGTCAATTTTTTGACCTCTACTTCTCTACAGTCCAAAATCAATTTTGAACCCGAGCAAAGATATTATCTTAGCTGACATTAAACCAAAATATCTTACAACAAAACAACAAAAATAATATTTTCAGAGCAGCTTAATTTAATCGGTGAAATTTTGTCGAAGCCTTTTGCGAATCAAAACCATGTTCATTTTTTTTTGCCAGACGACCAGTACTAAATACGTTGAGACAATAAATTTAACTTATGCAGAATATTCCAATAAATTCGTTTAGGATGATAAAAAATAGAACGACAGCCGAGACAAATAGGTTTATCGTTCGAAATATAATCTAAATGTGTATTCTAGAACCAGAGTTGTAATTATAGAGAATATTGTTCATTGTCATTCATGTATGCACATTGTAAAATGAATTTTCTTTGTACAATGAAATTTCAATATAGATTCTTTAAAAAAATTGTTATCCCCGTAAACTTTTAGACAGTGATAAAGTATATGTCGATACTATAGAAGAAGATTCATTTCGGGGTTCACGAACAATGTTGCGATTTTCGTTCGTCAATTTGCTGACATGTACTTCTCTACCGTCCAGAATCAATTTTGAACCAGTGCAAGACTAAGCTGACATTAAACCAAATATATTATGAGGATGAGACGTCAAAGTATTTTCAGAGAGTTAGTTATTGAATATATTAATAAAAAATGTTCAAGAAGACAATGATCGTGTAATGATTGTATTTTATCTATCGGATGACCAAAACGACTGAAATAAAGTTATTGATAAAATAAAACAATACTTTGATTGTAGATAGAAATCTTGCTCCATAGCAGTTTGTATATTATTTGGATATGAAATTCCAAAATAACAAAAATAATATTTACAAAACAGTTTAATTGAATCGGTGAAGTTTTGTCGAAGCAGCGAATCAAAACCATGTTCATTTTTTTGCATGACAACCAATACCAAATACGTTGAGACAATAAAGTTAACTTATGAAGAATATTTTAACAAATTCGTTTAGCATGATAAAAAGAGAACGACAGTCCAGACAAATAGGTTTATCGTTCAAAATATAATCTTATGTGAATCCTAGAACCAAAGTTGTAATTTTTGAGAATATTGTTCATTGTCATTCGTGGATGCACTTTGTAAAATGAATTATCTTTGTAAAATGGAATTTCAATATAGATTCTTTAAAAAAATTGTTATCCCCGTAAACTCTTAGACGGTAATAAAGTATAGGTCGATACAGTAAAAGAAGATTCATTTTGGGGTTCACGAACAATGTTGTGATTTTCGTTCGTCAATTTGCTGACCTCTACTTCTCTACAGTCCACAATCAATTTGGAACCAGTGCAAAGATATTATCTTAGTTGACAATAAACCAAAATATCTTACGAGAATGAGACGTCAAGGTATTTTCAGATGTTAATTATTAAAAAAACAATAAAAAATGTTTACGAAGACAATGATTGTGTAACAATTGTATTTTATCGGTCGGATAACCAAAACGACTGAAATAAAGTTATTGATAAAATAAAATAATATTTTTATTGTAGATGCAAATCTTACTCCAAAGTAATTTGTATACTATTTGGATATGAAATTCCAAAACAACAACAATAATATTTTCAGAGCAGCTTAATTGAATCGGGGAAGTTTTGTCGAAGCCTTTTGCGAATCAAAACCATGTTCGATTTTTGCAGTACGACCAATACTAAATATGTTGAGACAATAAAGTTAATTTATGCAGAATATTAATAAATTCGTTTAGGATGATAAAAAATAGAACGACAGACGAGACAAAGAGGTTTATCATTCGAAATATAATCTAATGTGTACCCTAGAACCAGAGTTGTAATTTTTTAGAATATCGTTCATTGTAATTCGTGGATGCAAATTGTAAAACGAATTTTCTTTGTACAATGAAATTCAATATAAATATTTTAAAAAAATTGTTACCCCCGTAAACTTTTAGACAGTGATAAAGTATAGGTCGATACAATAAAGGAAGATTCGTTTTGGGGTTCACGAACAATGTTGCGATTTTCGTTCGTCAATTTGCTGACCTCTACTTCTCTACAGTCCACAATCAATTTGGAACCAGTGCAAGGATATTATCTTAGTTGACATTAAACCAAAATATCTTACGAAGATGAGACGTCAAGGTATTTTCAGATGTTAATTATTAAAAAAACAATAAAAAATGTTCAGATGATAACCAAAACGACTGGAATAAAGTTATTGATAATTCAGAAAGAATATTTTTATTGTAGATGAAAATCTTACTCCAAAGCAGTTTGTATATTATTTGGATATGAAATTCTAAAACAACAAAAATAATATTTTCAGAGCAACTTAATTGAATCGGTGAAGTTTTGTTTACCATGTCCAGTTCTTGCCTGACGACCAATACTAAATATGTTAAGACAATAATGTTAACTTATACAGATGTCGCAGATGTGTTTCTGAAGAGACCGGTATTTACGCACGGTCAATTGTACGATGCGCTTTCTAGAGTAACCAATAAGGAAGGGCTGAAGCATCTTCTCTGCGACGAAAACGGTAATCTCACGAACAAAACCACAAATGTAGTATGCAAGGAGGTCTTTCAAAATTTGTAAGTTCATTGTGATTCAAAATAAGTGATAATGTTAATTAATCATAATTATTTACGTATAATACATTAATTCTAATATTTTATTTATCTATTTTGTGATAATAATCAAGTTTAACGTATATATTAATTATATTAATATGAGTTACATGAAAAATAAGTAATGTCAACATGATGACAAACACACAGTAAAAAACAATTCTTTTGAAGATCCCAGTGCAACGCACGGGCCAGTGGACTAGTATATAGAAAATTTAACTATTAAATTATACCTAAACTATTCACTTACTGAATTATCGATTATTTTCATTATTTCATTTTATATATTGTATACCGAAATATTAAATTTTTCATATCAACATCAAACCGAAAATTATGGATACAATATGATCATATCGTATTGAAATTTCCAAAATACCAAAAAATCAATATTTTTATGGAAGCGCCGGGTAAAGGGTCTTTTTGGGAGAGAGTTTTGTGAACATGTCTTTTCGAGATTCAGTGTTGTCAAAATGGCCCTTTTTTAATATTAATTCATTTTATATAATTTCAAAAATAAATTAAATCATTTGTTATTTTCTGAAAAATACAGAAATTGTTTTATATAAATAAAATATAGATCAAACCCATTAATCCGTACCCGTTTCATACCCAAACCCGAATCTCACCATTTCAACCGAAAATCAAAATCCCCAATTTCAGAAATTAGGGTTCTACCGCAAAACCCAAATCCCAAATTGCATCTAGCTCGATTTCGGCTCAATTCCGGCTTGGACGCGATTCCGGTCAGCTTCAATCTCCACAGGCGCATCTTCCGCCCGCATCTTTTCCATCGACTGTGTTCTCCAGCTTGGAGACGCAATTCCGGTCAGCTTCAATCTCCACCGGCGCATATTCCGCCCGCATCTTCTCCATCATCTAAGTTCTCCAGTTTGGACGCGATTCCGGTTAGCTTCAATCTCCACAACCGCTGCATATTTCAGGTATGAAATCGGTTTGGTTGTCAGTGAATTATTTGGGTGATTTCATAAAAGATATAGATGGCTTGTGGTCATGGGAGAATGCATGTGGTGCAGATGAAGGAAAATCGTTTCCATTCCGTGTTCCAAAGAATATCACATATGCAGAATTGTATGAGAAATTAATAGAGAAACTGAAAATTGATACAAACTTACATGAAGTAGTTTTGCGATGCCCTAATCCTATTTCCCCGAAGGATCTACCGTATGAAATTTTTGATGATGATAGTGTGGACTGGTTGATCACAAGGTGTGATTGCAGTCCTCTTTGTGTGAGTGTGAAGTTAAAGGAACACGTTGTAACTGAAATTGGAAGTAATAGATTGTCACAATTAGAGAATGAGGATGTTAGATTGCCAGTTTGCAATGAGGGAGTGAATCACAGTTCTGTGGCTGTGGTAGAAGTTGGAGTTGTGGTAGAAGCTGTGGTAGAAGTTGAAGCTGTGGAAGTTGCTGATGATGGAGTTTCTGATACTATTGTTGCTGATGATGAAGGAGTTTGCAATGAGGGAGATGCTGATACCATTGTTGGTGTTGAAAGAGTAGTTTCCCCCATTTCTCTGACAGTAACTGAAAGAGTAGTTGCCTCTATTTCCTTTATAGAAACTGAAACAACAGGTAGCCTTCTATGTGATAGGCAACCTTCTGCTCTGAGAATTCCTTTTGTTGAAGACATCAATGCTAAAGACTATTTTGAAAGTAAGCGTCATTTGAAAGACAAGCTGGAAACTCTTGCTGTGAAATTCCATTTTGAATTCAAGGTGAAAAAGTCTAACAAGGCAGTATACAGAGTTTGTTGCATAGATCAACAATGCAAGTGGCAGTTAAGTGCATGTGCTGTGGGAGAATCAAAGTTATTCAAAGTTGTGAAATATAAGTTCCCCCATTCTTGTTCTCTTATTATTCGTAACACTGACCATAAAAATGCTTCTTATAGGGTATATTAATGATATGTAATGTAACTATAAAAATTCGGGTTATTCCCTCATATTTTTAAATATATGATTAATCTAATAAATTCATGAATAATTTTTTTTCTCAATAAATCTGTACAAAAACAATGATTAATCTAATCAATTTACTAATCTATCAATAGATAAATCCTGAATCACATAAATCTAATTAGCCAATCAAAACAGCCAATTTTGCCACCTAGATCAAATTGAATTCTATTGACCAATAGGAATGCTCAATTTCCCCTATAGCCAATCTTTTCTCTTCAATTTCAAAATATATTGTCCAATAGAATTGTTCAATTTTGCCAAATGTAAATCTTTTCTCATTTATTCAATAAATTCAAATTAAATAATATAGAAATAAATTTAATGCCGGTCCAATTTCCATACTGCATTCAATATATTCTCCTTCTTCCGCAGATCATTTATCATTCTCCATACTCAAGCTTTTCATCTCCTTCGCCGGCTTCCATTTTTTTTTCTCTTCTCAATTCTAATTTATGCTGTAATCTAATTTTTCCCTTTTTTCAGAAAACTAATTTATTCATTTTTGAGTTCATAATTCATATTTTTTCGATATAGGCTTTTAACCCTTGCCCTATGAGATTCGTTATTTAAATATTCGATTCCGCTTCTTCTTCTTTTTTTTTCAGAAAAGCTCTCATCGTCTTCTTATCCGAATCGAAGGTATTTCCAATTTCCTATCTTTCTTCTCATTATTTACCAGATGAAATTTCCTTCGACCTTCGTCGGTTCGTCTTCTGCTCTTCCTTCACTGCGTTTTCTTTCGTTTTTCTTTTTCTGTACATTCATCGTCGATTCGATTTCTTCTGCTCGATATATCAACTTGATTTAATTTCATGAATTTCGATAATCGGTAAATCGATTCGATTCTCTGTTGTTCGTGAAGTTCCTCGATCGATCGAGAGCACGTTTTTGATCTTCCGGGGACCCTTAATTTTCTGTGTTTTTTTTTGCAGGTAATGTAATCTCATTCATGCCGATTATGAATTACAGGTAATGTTATTTTGACCTTGCGAAATTTTCATCATTGAATTACACATTTCTTTATTATGTCAGCATAAAAAAATACTAATTGTCATTATTTTAATTCATTTTATTTTGAAGTGGAGCTTTGAGTATTTTGTATGGGTACTGGAGCGATACAGATGTGGTTAGGCCGATTCAAATCATCCGCTATGCTCAAAGAAGCACTCAAAGTTGTACGCTTTCATATGGTCTTATGCGACTGGAGGTGAATAATTAAATGTGAGCAAAAATAATACATATCGCACTAGCATAAGAAAGGGAGTAAGAACTAACATTGCCCGTGAATCCTGATAGCTCCAACTCTTCCAAAGAAGTGCAGGTGTTGAGTAGATTTCGAACTCGAAATCCAATATCTTCAAGTTGGTGGATTTTGTCAGTGCCATCATCATCACAGATTATTTCTGCGGAAACAATTGAAGATCCATTCAAAATGAGTTTCTCTGTTAAACCAAAGTTGCATACGAATGTAGTACGCCCAGGAGCGACAATCATGACAGAATAAACGTATTTCCTCTCCTCGGGCGGTGGGTCAGAAATGACAGTTGTAAGCGAAGGTGCATATATTTCCACGGACTCCACATTCTCCCATACGCAGTCTATTATTGTCAATGTTTCTAGAACTGGAAAAGTAAATGTTACGGTCCTCTCATTAGCATTCCCATTAACAATGCGTACGCCACAGATATCTAAGCTGGTGAGGTTAGGAAGGAAATTTTTCGTAAGAACATTCAAGATGCCTTCCCTTTGCCAGAGTTTAAATGTTCTCAATGAAGTGGTATTCATAAGGCTAGGAGGGAAGATAGATCCTTGCTTGTGAATATATAATTCAAACCTCTCGACTCCTCGTCTCAGTACAGCAGAAATCCATGTTTGCAGGCAACCTGAGTCCTTGTAATCTAGACACTTGAGACTGAAGCTTCTTAAAGGATGTTGAGGAGAAATTATTGCCGTACTCACAAAGTTTACAAAACTTTCATCACTAAAACTTCTCGTACTGGGATGGTACCACCAATAATAATCAATGTCGACATTGTAAGATGAGGTCCATTTTCGTTCCCAGTCTTTTGACAAGATAGACGTTCGAAAAGCATCCTTAGTTGGTAAGCGGGTTAATATGTTAGTTAACACACTTTCATGTAAATGACTAATTATGTCATCTGTGTTGTTGTGGGCAAGAACAAGACGAGGTTTCTTTCTTGAGTTCGTAACAACTTGAGTGCTTGAATTCATAACGATTTAAGAAATTAATCAACCTGGAAGGAATCGTTCAAGAAAATAAATAAATTAGTATTTCACATATGTTACGATCTTCAACACAGTATATTAAAGACGGGGGTCGGGGATCAAAACAAACAAGGAATTACCTTTAATAATCCTAATTATGATCAAACAAATAATATTATCTGAAAAAGACCAAAAAAAAACAACAATAACAACAATAACTTATACACAGATTATTCAAAATTGATGCTTACTGATCGATTCAAAAAATATATTCTTTCGATATGATCAAGATCTTTAATCTGTTTCTGTATTAGTACTAATATATTTTTGGGTTTCGAAGAGAGAATGAGAGATAGGGTTTGGAACATACCGCATATATATATTGGTGCATCTCGCCAATTCAATTCTTTTCCCGTTAGTATTATTTAACATATTTTTACATTATTTTTATTAATTTTTTAAACAATTAACATTTTTTTATTAAATTTGTGTCATTAATTTATTTTTGCTTAAATATAACATGGTATTATCAAAAATCTGATAAATAGTTTTTATTTTTCCTTTTCTTTTATATGGTAACGTGCGTTTACCAAAGTAAATTATTTTAAATAATTAAATTTATCAATAAATAAATTGTCTTATAAATTAATGAATTAATTAGGATTTAATTAATTTCAAATTTTTGTACGTACATATAAATATAAGTAAATAGTTAATTAATTAATTTAATATGTTGCATTAAGAAATTGATAAAGTGCAAAATTGATTTATAAAATTAATTTAATTAACTAGCTAATTAAAAAAATCATTGAAAATTTGGTTAATTACACAGTCTTATGAATTTTAGCAAATTACCAAAAAAATATTTGTACACATTCGTCTTTTTTTTCCAATTGATCATAAATTAAACTTTAGAGTATTTGTAATTTTTTATTTTTTTTGTTATTTTACAAAACATCAAAGTAGTACGTTTCATAATTTACTCTTAGATCTTGATCATCCCAAATTAAATCCATTTTCAATCAAGTCGAATCGAATCAAATATTTTTTGGTCTTTGTCGGGACTGATGACACGTCGTTTTAGCATTAGCACGGGTTACTTCATCTCATTGGTGGTGCACCTATATCATGAAGTTGAGTATCACGCAATGGGCCAATGGCAACTACGGTTTGTGAAATTTTATGGCTTTGTTGGTTGATGAGTGATCTTGGGGTACATCAAACGGGTCCGACGTCGTTGTTTTGTGACATAGTTGTTCAAATTATTTGTGGTTTTCTTTTTAATTATTTTTCAATTTAAATGTAATTTTGAGTTTTCTATATATGCTAATTAATTACAATTTTTTTAATTACTCTAAAAATAATTAAATTTTACTTAATTCGAATTGATATTAAATTGTCTGATCATCTTGTGATTGACATGCTCATGAACCACATCTACAAGAATCTTTGTCCCCCAACCCAAGCAAGAAGGTGATGAAGTTAAATAACATATATACTTAAATTTACACACATTGTTTTATCTTATAAAATTAATTATTTGTGTTTGTATCATATTGTGACGTCAATGATATGGTGAACGGTGATGACGCTGAGAAACTGATGATTATAATGATTTATAATTATTTGTGCAAAGCTTTTGTGGGTGAGTATGTAGAGAGGACTGAGGAGCGTCGACATAATTTTCTGGCGGAGTTCAAAAACAAGAAAATGAGACGGATCGAACGAATGAAAACAATCGACAATACGGGAGATCTATATATATTAATTCGTAACCTTCTTTATGAATCGTTATAAATTAATGTAATTTCTAGCAAAAACAAAAACAAAAAAAAATCTTTCAAATGTTCAAAGTAAAAATGACAAGACTATCCATGTACGTCGTCCGTCGATCATCGCTCGTTTAACCCTCAATCATGACAAGACTATCCATGCACGTCACAAAGTTGAGATAACCATATCGACACGAGCTCCGGGGGTAGCTTGATTTTTTGAACTCGCACAAAGCTTTTGCCGCAGAGTATATATCCTGAACGCGTGATTCCATCGGATGCTCGACAGGTATATATGTATAGAAGATAGTCGTTACCTTTAGAAGCCCGTCGAGGATGGGCAAATCGGAGGTTGAAATTAATTGATGAGGTTGAAATGTATTTTATTTTGGTTTAAATTTAATGGTGTACGCCGAGGATGAGCAAATCGGAGATCCTCAATTTAGTTGACACCTCATGCGTTGACCGATCAAAATTAATTTTTCCGTACAAAAAAAAAAAAGGACCAAACTAATACACTTTTTGAACTACATGAGACTAAATAAAAAATGTGAATTTGCTTGGGACTAATAAATTGAAAATGAGCAATTTTAATGATACCAAACAAATTTTTCTAAAAAAAAGAAAAAGGTGTAAATAACATTGTCCATTCAACCCGTGAATAACAACAACAACAACAATAATAATAATAATTCAAAATATTGTAATTGGCCTAGAAAAAAAAACACATAATAATAATAATAATAATAATAATAATAATAATAATAATAATAATAATAATAATAATAATATATACGACTCATTAATTTAAATGTTAAGTTCCTCAATTTCTTTACGAGTTTGAATTGATAGATGATGCAACTTCTAGCATGGTAGCAAATCATTTGGCTAACGTCAATGTCCTGAGTTCGACTCTCGCAGATAAATTAAGGATAAATTAAGGGTTTTGGCAGATAAATTAACTTCACAGATTGTATTTTGTGTTGGATAAATTCAACATATTGGGCTTCCATGTGTTAAATTAAATGTGTATAGGTATCTTTAAAGAAGCCCAATGTAAAGTGATTAACTAAAGATTAAAAGTTGGACTTATATAAGTATAAAATAATTATGGGCTTTATGTGTGGATACCATTAAGTGGGCTTTATTTGTTGAGGGACCAAATCAATACCCTAGATCTATAAATTAGGTTATGGTCCCAAGCATCAGTAATCTCTAATCTCACGTATTCTCTCTACGCTATGAATCCAAAAGGAGTACTGATAGTTTGGGAAACCATCAATCTCGTAATCTCGTTTATCTCAATCATTCTATGGATTCAGGTACGCTTCCGCCTTATGTATTAATATTCTCATATGTTTCGGTTAATCGTCATAGAATCAATTAGGGTAATTGATGAAGCATTTTTTATGTGATTAAATCATGCTTATTCGGTATTTAATTTCTAACAAGTAGTATCAGAGCAATTCTATTGATGATTTTCTAGAATTTATGAGTATAATTTTGTAAATATCAATCGGTTCAATTTTTTGAGTTACAGATTATAAAATTGTACGACTTACGTTTATTGTTCAGAATAGTTTACACTCTGCATCTCATATCTTGTGAAAATCCCATTCGCAAGCATTATATCTTTAATTTTGTCAAGAAACTCGATTACAGACCATGTATTTGTTGCGGATATTCTTTATAGCAATATATAAAGTTGACTTTTGGGATTGTTTCATGTCAGTCGATATACATGTGTCAGTAAGTATGTACGTGGACTCAATTTGCAGTAGTGTGATCAATTAATTGACTACTCTAATTTGTGTGTTTTATTATTGTGTATTTGAATATCACGCAATTGATTGACTTTGGATTCTGATTTGTTTTTCCCTCATATTTGTAATATGCGCATCATATTCGATTTCTTAATCTATAGCAGTTGAGTGATATCTTAATATGCATGCGATAATTGCTTTGGATGGTTAATTAAGGAACTCGACCCATCGACATATATTTTTATTTCTTCTGAGCGCACTAAGGTTTTGCATATATGAAAAATATCACCGCCATTAAAAGATTATTTAATTGCCTTTGGCCCTCATGGATTTTTGGTTTGTATGCGTATTAATTTGTACAGTAACAATTTATGATATTAAGTTTATGAAATTCGATTCACTGGGCATGAATTAATTATGGGCAATATGTGAATAAGCAAGAAATTGAATGTTATTTTATGTGAATTGTGCGATTATCGATCCGCTACCATTTATGCTTAATGATTAAAATTATGTGGACCATGAAATGGTAATTTTGTTTTCATGGCCTGGGCATTATATATTTACTATTTCAAAATTGAGTGCTCATGTGAGTTCATTATGTGAAGCAATTTGATATGAGCGTGTGTATAGTTTATAATATCAAATTGATACATTGAGGTTCGATAAGGTTTTGTATATACATGTAATTTCCTGATGTATTTGTTTTGTTTATTAATAAGTTGTTGTTATCAATTGTATGCTTATGCAAAATTGATATATGTCCAATTTATTTTGCTTTGGAATAAGACAATTACATGTCTTATACGAACAATAATATAATTCAAAAATTGTTGGCTATCTCATGTTCCTAATTGATTATACTAATATTTAAAATAGTTTAATTGAAACAAGAAGTCGCCAAAGCGACCTCTCTTGTGTAAATTTTTCTATTTAAAATATTGGGACGGTTGTGTATATGTATTCTCATGTGAGTGTTGATCGGCCCAAAGGAAGATTAATACTTGGCCCGAAATACATGTACACCTGTAGTGATAAATACGTGACAATTATTTGGTATTTTATGTGAGTAATTAGTCGGCCCATAGGAAGACTGTTACTTGACATGATCTTATTGTCAGTATTTGATCACCACAAAGAGGTGACCACTTACAAATTAATATTACTGTCCAAAGACTTGATATTAATGTTGTGCTCGGTACCTCGAGATTTTGCCATCATATTTTGAATTTATTGATTGTTTAATTGTTGTGAGCATGATAATCATTTTATTTTGATATTCTCTGTTCAGCTATGTCTGCTACTTCAGTATCTACCAACATTAACAACATACCTATGCTTAATGGGTCAAACTTTAAGGATTGGAAAGATAATATTCTAATCACTTTGGGCTGCATGAATCTTGACTATGCAATAAGGTTTGAGCAACCCGCTTCTCTTACGAATAAAAGTTCTTCGGATGACAAAAGGAATTTTGAGAAGTGGGAACCCTCAAATCGTGTAAGTCTAATGATCATTAAGCGCAGCATTCCGGAAGCCTTTCGAGGCACATCATATGAGGATATCACTGTGGCCAGTAAGTTCCTTGCCCATATTGAACAACGTTTTGTCAAAAACGATAAGGCTGAGACAAGTACGCTTTTAGCAAACATGATCTCAATGAAGTATATGGGGCAAGGGAATATGAGGGAGTTCATCATGGAGATGTCTCATTATGCTTCAAAATTAAGTGTGCTAAAGCTCGAAGTGTCTGAGGACTTGCTCGTGCATTTAGTGTTATTGTCTCTTCCTGCACAATACAGTCATTTTAAGGTCAATTACAACTTTCAAAGGGAGAAATGGACTTTTAATGAGCTCATTTCTCATTGTGTGCAAGAAGAAGAAAGGTTGAAGCATGAAATAAGTGAGGTTGCTCAACTGGCCACTAGTTCCAAAGATAAAGGAAAGGGCATGAAAGAAAAATATGTTGAGAAAGCTGCTATGGCTGAAGGTCCAGCGCACCAGAGTCAACAAAAGAACACTGAGGTTAAAACTTGTTTCTTTTGTGACAAACTTTGACACATAAGACAAGATTGTACCGAATACACCAAGTATCTCACTTGGCGTATAAATAAAGGTATTAATCTTACTTTGGTATGTTCTGAAATTAATTTCAGTACTTAGAAACATTTGGTGGTTAAAATTCTTGTGCTGCCACTCACATAAGTGTTTCAATACAGAGTTGGCAAAGCTGCCAAAGCCGAGTGATGGTGAAAGATACATCTATTTAGGAGATGACAAATCGGTAGAAATGAAGACAACTTGACAATTTAGATTGTTATTATTTGGATTTGAAAGATATATATTTTTTAATGTATTGTCTTTTGACAAAATTTGGTTATATTTTTGTTTTGGAAAAATATGGTTTTACTTGTTCATTCGGAGATTATTAATATTATCTTTCAAATTAATTCAAATATTGTGGGCACTAGTTCAGTGCATATCATGACAATCTATATTTGCAGCTTACATTCTCAATAAGGTACCAAATAAAGAAGCAGTTAAAAACTTTTTTGGAAAAGTGAAAATTGGGCGTTAGCCCAGTTTTAATCACTTATATATTTTGGGATGTCCAACTAAAGCAAGGCCTTACAAGCCAAATGAAAATAAAGAATTTGAACTCCAAAACAGTTAGCAGCTACTTTATTGGTTATTCAGAAAAATTAAGGGGTTTTAAGTTTTATAATACCATTAGAAAGTCAATTTTTTAAGACGAGAAATGCAGTGTTATGTGAGGATATTGAGTTTGGGGGGAAGAATAAGAATCGAGACATCACCTTTGAGGAGGAGTCAATTTCGACTCCTACTAGTATTTCTGACAATGTTCAGGTATTCATACCCGTCATTGAAGAAGAAGCAGTTTTGGAACCTCAACAGGAAAATGTTGAAGTCCTCCCCCATCAAGTTGATGAAATAATTTAAGAAAAAACTCAACAACCTCAAGAACATAAAGCTAAGGAGATCCACTTACGAGAAAATAAGAGTTATTACGGACGATTATATCATTTTTCTCCATGGGAAAAATAACTAACTAATGGAAGATGATCATATTAGTGTTCATCAGGCCATGAAGGGTCCAAATTCTCAAAAGTGGATTGGTACCATGAACGAAAAGTTCAAGTCTATGCAAGACAATAAAGTTTTGGATCTTATCTCATTACCAGAAGGATCGAAGCCCATTGCCTGTAAATGGATTTTTATGACCAAATGGGATTTAAATAGTAATGTGGAAAGATATAAGGCTCGTCTTTTGGCTAAAGGCTTTACTCATAGAGAAGACATGTTGAGTTACATATCAGATGGATGTTAGAATAGTGTTTCTCAATGGTGACATTGTTGAAACGGTATGTATGGTGCAACCAGAAAACTATGTGTCTTGAGACCCAAAGAATATGGTTTGCAAATTAAAGAAATTCATCTATGGACTCAAGCAAACTCCTATTCTGTGATACTAAAAATTTCATAAAGTAATTTTCTCGTTTGGTTTTGAGATAAATATTATTGATAATTATGTGTATCACAAGTTCAGTGGGAGTAATTTATTTTTGGACCTATTTGTCGATGACATATTGCATGTGACAAAGATTTTAAGTTTGTTCCACGATACCAAGATCATTCTATCAAAGTTATTTGAAATAAAAGATTTTGGGAAAGATTTCTTCTGTATTATGAATCCAAACATACCGAGATCGTACTCAAGGTATAATTGGATTATCACAGAAGAGATATATAGAAAAAGTGCTTCAAAGATTTGGTATGCTAAAACCCATGTAACTAAGGGAGACAAGATTAGTCTCGACCAGTGCCCCAAAATTAATTTGGAAATTCAAGATATGCAAAATATTCCCTATGCTTCGGCTATGTGGGAGTTTCATGTATGCGCGGGTCTGCATGACCTGACTTGAGATTTATTGTTGGTATGATTGAGAAAATATTTAAGTAACTTTGGTATGAACCTTTGGAAACTAGTCAAAGGTATTATAAGGTATTTACAGAGAAATAAGGACTACATGCTTACATGTGCAAAATCAAATCAGTGGGAGATCGTTAAGGTTTATGATTTTGATTTTGTTAGATGTCAAGTTATTGAAAGATCCAATTTGGGCTGCATTTTTGTAGCATATGAAGTTGTTTCATATAGAAGCACTAAGCAGACATTTGGATTGTCTTCTACATGAAAAAATAATTTATAACTTATTCAGAGGCATCAATTAAGGAAATATGGTTATGAAACGTTGTCACAAGATACAAAATTTTGGAGTATTGAAAGACCATTTAAGTTTTATTGTGACAATTTTTTTGGTACTGCCATATTTCAAAAACAATAAGAACTCGATTAAGTTAAAACATATTGACATAAAGTTCTTGATTGTGAAAGAAAATAATATAGAGTGATCAAGTTTATATAGAGCACTTTGGAACAGACTCAATTATTACGGATCCGTTGACTAAGGATTAACCACTAAAGGTCTTTCATGGACACATATTGTTTCAAGATACTTCGGTTTAGTGGGAGTCTATATAAGGTTGAAATTACGTCTTCGACGTAGGATACCAACTTTTCGTGAAGTCGGTCTTAAACACTGTCACTTCAGCAACTTCGTTCACACACACTCAGCTCTGCTTGATATGTATGTTGTATGGTGTATGTGGTGTGTTCGAACTCAACAAGAGTAAAGTAAAGTGCTGAAGACAGGGTTGTATAATAGTTTCATTTCAATGATAAACAAAACTAACTATTACACTTGTGGAGAAAGGTAGACGGAATGATCAAGAGTCGTATCCCAAGTGACGCAGCACTCCAACGAACTAATGATCTAGTACTATATCACCTAGAGCTAAATCGCATAACTCTACTATCGGTGCACAGCACAAAACAACTACCAAAACTCTTAAAGCTATAAGCCGTAAACAACGAACGTTGATACTTAGATATCGGATTTCGTTCTCTCAAAATCGTCAAAGGATGTCATCCAACTCCATGGGTATATATAGTAGTCTCGCACATGTGAGGCCTTGAAATAGAGCAATCTGATTGGCCACATGCTTGGCCTACATCACAATTCCATGGATGACATCACTTTCGGAATCTTCGATTCTGGAATCTTGGAATCTTGAATCTTCGATTCTTGAATCTTCGAATCTTGAATCTTCGATTTCTTTAACTTCAGACTTCAACACATCTTGACTCCGTCGATCTCAATACTTCATCTTCAACTTCATCGTGGTGAACACTCGTCGTTGAACATTTCATATTTCATCGTCTTCATTGTCGTCAATAGAGTTGAAGTAGTAAACAACACTTCATGCATCAGATGATCCATGAAGTCAAGGAGGCCATGACAAGGGACATCAGTCGCACAGGTTGAATGGGCATCATTCGCGACGCCAGTCGCATGCGACGCATGTCGCTCAACATGTCAAGCGACGCAAGTCGCAAAGCACGGACACGCGACGCCCGTCGCTCGCGACGCCAGTCGCACAAGATGGGAGAGGGATGTTACACGACTCCAGTCGCAAATCTTGGAGGGGCAGGTTTGCGCGACGCCAGTCGCGTGCGACTCCAGTCGCGAATGGAGGAGATGGCCTGTTTGAGCGACGCTCGTCGCGTGCGACGCCTGTCGCAAATGGAGGTGGAGCCAGTTTGAGCGACGCTCGTCGCGTGCGACGCCAGTCGCAAGGTGTGGTAATGCAATGTTGATTATTTTGCATTCACTCAACCTACACCTGCAATCAAAGACAAAAACAACAAACACATATGTTGTAGCCAAAACTAACATCTACAATCTCCCCCTTTTTGGCACAACTCATGTGATCAAGGGTTAGAACGGAGATGCACAAATCTCCCCCTCAAGCAAGGCATATCAAAACAAACTAAGTAAAAGAAAAACTCAAACAAACATTCAACAACTAAGCATCATCACTGAGTAAATATGAAAAGCCAAAAACTTAGTTACGAATTCAAATATCGAATCATCAACACAAGGTTCAACGAAGCAGATATGAAAAACATGCATGATGGAAAATATCAATTGTCTTATGCATGCAATAGATGAAATGAAAACCAAAAACTTAAATTGTTCAAGAGTAAGGCAAGATATGAAAAACTTCAAGTCTTCGGAGATCCGACTGGAGATGGCGAGCGCACTGGAGTAGTGTGTGGTGATGCATCACCAGTCTTCATCTCTTCATCATCAGCGCCAGTTCCATCTCCCAAGCCTTCCTCAACTTCATCACTGTCAGACTCGAACTCGTCATCACGGTTGCCATATATTTCATACTGACCAAACTCATCTTCTCCGAGTTTGATCCTCTCATCATCATCATCATCATCGTGGCCAACACCTTCAATATCAACATCTTCACTCTCATCCTTCAAACCGTCAGACGGCATCGCACGCGATGCCTCTGGATGTGTAGTATCATCACCCTCAGTGTCATCAACCTTCCCTTTACCCTTTCTCAACATTTCAAACACTTCACCTGCCAACATCTCACGAACACCCTCATCACCCTCATCTTCACTCTCATCACGTTTAGGCTTGGCTAGATCAGCCATTGCTTCCTTGATGCCATCCTTGATCAGCTGGAAGATGAAAGTATCACTTAAGCCTTGGCTAGATGACCCAGCACGAGATACTCCACCCAATCCTCCCCCTTGATGGGTTAGCTGGTGAAGATAAGTGAAAGCGGCTTTCTGGTCTTTCTGAGCATCCAACATCTCAGCGAGGGCAATGGCATGAGCAGCCTGTTTACGCTCAAGTCTTTGAGTCGTAGTAAAGCAATGATGTATCGCAGCCGAGGGAACCACAGAGCGATAGTTGTGCATTGGGTGATAGGGGTTCTCTTTTGGCGGTAAACCAGACTGAGGACCAAACTTTTGAGGCGCCAACTTCTCACGCTTCAATTCTTTAACATCGTCATCTTCCTTTTCAATCTCTTCACCCTCATCAACATTCTCGATCGGAATCACTTCAGGTTTATAACGCTTAGATGCAGAAGGTTCTAGTTTGGCAGCAGCAGCAGAACGCTTCTTTGTCTTCACCGGCGACGGAGGTGGAGTGATAGGGTCTTTGACATCCTCCTTCGCATACGTCGTCCACGGCAGATCAAACACTCGATTCTTGAGGAATGTAGGAGTGATGTTAACATGAGAATTCTTTTTCACCTTCCTCTCAGTCTCCGTCATCGGAGAGAACTTCTGTTCAACCAACATCCCATAAATCAGGCAGGGATGAGTTAAGTGCATACGACGTTCCTCCTCAACCTCTGACTGTTGAATAAGTAAAGCATCAGAAGCCTTGGCTATCCTACAGATATCGGCGAAGATGATTTCGCCAAGGTCGACCTGCTCTCCGCAGCCGAGACGGAAAATGATATGCATTAGTTTGGGCGAGAGGTAGTTCTCATCGGGATGAGCAGCCCAGTTAGTCACACCAAATCTGTGGAGATTGCCATAGAAGGCAGATAGCTTGCTAGGATGTGGAAGAGGGGACTTAACCTTCCCTTGGGACAAGAAGGATCCAATCTTAGTCGCATTCATTCGATCCTCATCAGAGGGTGTAGTCCAGTTACTATCAACCTCTATTCTTTTCAGGAAAATGTTGATGTTGAGAGGTCGAAAAGTATACAACTTTTTCCGAAAAAAAAAACGCCCATACATCGGGCTCGAAGGGTCAGCAAACTCAGGAGTAAGATTGGCATAGAATTTCTGTATGATGGGGATGGAGTAACGATAGGTTGCAGTGACAGACTCCAACAACTTCATATCATCAAAGAACTTTGTGATACCTTGTTTTTCATAATCCGCAGGGCGGATGTGACGGTCATTCAGAATTGGTAGGTTCTCAATCAAGCCAAGCGACGCTCGGCCTTGGCATAGAAAAAATCAGGTTTATAGTGCTTCCCGCACTCTTCAACAGTCTGATAGTAAACCACCTCAGCAGTAGCTCCAGTTGAGCCAGAAGTGGTAGGAGCACGAGGCGGCTTCCTAGAGTCGTGTGACAAAGACTTCTCTCCCTCACCGGAGCCAGAAGACTTTTGCTTTGAACCCCCAGCAGAGGCAGTGGGTGTTGAAGAGATAATCTTCTTCGGAGTAGTCTCAGCAGTAGAGAAAGAAGGGATAACCTTCTTAGGATCAACAGTGGCAGAGATAGAGGGTTTCGATTTCCTAGGATCAACAGCAGCAGTAGTAAGAGAGGATTTAGACTTCCTCTGATCAGCAGTGACGTCAGATGACGTCTTCTTCAACGAGGCACCATGGCCAGAAACAGTTTTCTTTTCACCCGCACCAACATCAGCAGGGGATGGAGGTTTAATGATCTTCTTTCCATCATCAGTCATAACACCATCCGCAACTAACTTCTGATATTCAGACGGGGACACAAGTCCCTTATAGCAGCGAAGAAAATTTGAAGGATACTTCTTTGGTTGTTGTTCAGGCTTCT
The DNA here is from genome assembly GCA_954870475.1 of Euphrasia confusa. Taxonomy (NCBI): domain Eukaryota; kingdom Viridiplantae; phylum Streptophyta; class Magnoliopsida; order Lamiales; family Orobanchaceae; genus Euphrasia; species Euphrasia confusa. Next base: position 8,027,583 of record OX940956.1, on the reverse strand, counting down.
CAGACTTACCTCCACTCTTTGACACTGAGTGGGCAGGGTGAGCAGGTTTTGTTAGATCCACAGACGGGGACTTACCACCGCGTGAGTCCATCTTATCCATGTGCTTTTGAAGCGCATGTAATGCCTTCTTCTTCGAGTTAGGAGAAGCATCTCTCCAAGCAGTCGTTAGTTCAGCGAGGACTTCCTTATCAACCTCCTCAAACATGTTCCCAGCAGATGAAGTCATAGCGATAGTAAGCGAGAGTTAGCAAGATTGAAGATCTAAGAACCTAAGAATCACTGGTGCCTGATGCACGAAGCTAGCGAAGGAAGAGATAACGTCGATCGTCGAATGCGAGAAGCAAGAGACAAACGATACTTCAACCACGAGAGTTAGCAACGATACTTAGGAGATTCTGATATGCAAGTAACCCTAATTCAAGTTTTTGATGGCCTATATATAGAAAAATTTTGGGTCGGCTCGTCTTGGAAAAAAAGACCTGCGAAAAAGCCCAATAAACAGTACAAAATTGGCCCATCAGTACAAAAATCGAATAAAATAGAATAAAATAATAATCCGAAAAACATGGAAAATTTTCTAAGTAAAATTTTTTTTTCAAGAATTTCAAAAATTTTCCAACAATTTTCGTCGACGATCATGAGGTAGCATAGACGTTCATCGTCGCATATCAGGTTGGTGGAGGTGAGGTGTGTTGCATCATAGGTGTTGAACAGTAGAGGTGGAGATGGAGTGTCGCAGATGGTCACACCACGCGACTAGCGTCGCGTGCGACTTGCGTCGCAAGAGTCGCGGCGTGCGACAGTTGTAGCGTGCGACTTGCGTCGCATGAGTCGCGGCGTGCGACTGGTGTCGCGTGCGACCAGCGTCGCGTGCGACCAGCGTCGCGTGTGACTGATGTTGCCTGGAAGCGTGCATTATCATCTTCGCATGAGGAGTTATGCACTGGTAGTTGCTACACCCAATTTCCGCCTTAAGGATTTGAACTCCACGAGATGCTGAACATGAACTATAAGAATACATATCAAAACAGCACATCCCGAGTTAGTATTCAAGCGTTCAACACACTGCAAACATTCAAAAACATTTTAGTGGAGATTCAATCGGTGATACCAGGCAGTGAAGAGCAAATATTTTCCCAAAAAAAAAATTCACTTTTCATCAATCTCCAAAACAAAAATATCACACAAGGTGAATAAAACTTTGAGGAATAATGAAATATCTCTTGAATTGAAAACAGGTGAAACGGACCGAAGTATGTTGAAATAGGTTTATCTTGTCCTTCGTCGCAATCACAAGAATGCAATCGTGTTTCATCGGAACATATATGGTGAGATAACACCGCACAAGAGATTTTAATTCATGAGTGTAAGGTGAACTCTTAAGGCCCTCCACTTGGGACTAAGCGTTACTACAATCAGAGGGGAGCAAGGTTCGACCTGCGTCCTCCAGACGAGTTTTTAGCTTTTTAAATGAAATGCAACAGATGCTCATTACAGCAGTCAGAGGGGAGCAAGGATCATCCTGCATCTCCGAAGTGTGATGGTTGAGCATCTTAAATTATAGCGTCTATGTGTTACCTTTCGAAGAGGGGAGCCGGCGGACAAAGTGATCCGGCGTCCTCCGTTACTCGGTATTATAGATCAATGCAAATGAGCTTATGGGAGTTATATGCCAAGTTCACATGTTTACACTCAGAGGAATAAATGCACTTGGGTCCGAAGACTAAAGCGGCCTCGATCCATGTTCATCTTATTAGATTAATCCACGACGATCCATAGTGCGTATTCAGAAGTAAAGAAAACAATCTTTCAGACTTCAAAATTTTCGTGAACTCTTAGAGAGAACACATGCAGAGAGAATTTCTTAATTTTTTGAATCTCTCAAAGTCAAGAGGTTTGGTGAAGATGTCAGCGAGTTGTTTTTCTGTTGAAATATGCTGTAGACTGACTATATCACGATCAACCAAATCTCTAATGAAATGATGTCGAATGTCGATGTGTTTAGTGCGAGAATGCTGAACAGGATTTTCGCTGATTTTGATAGCACTTTGGTTATCACAGTACAGCACCAAAGGAGCACTCTCGATAAGATAATCATCCAACATTTGCTTAAGCCAAAGCAATTGAGTGCAGCAACTCCCGGCTGCAACATACTCAGACTCAGCTGTTGATAGAGCGATGCAGTTCTGCTTCCGACTATGCCATGACACTATGTTATTGCCAAGGAAGCAGCAGCATCCAGAGGTGCTCTTTCGTTCATCATTATCACTCGCCCAATCCGCATCGGAGAACCCGACTAGATTTGATGTAGTGTCACATGCATACCAAAGACCGAGATCAGAAGTTCCTGAGATGTAGCGGAGTATCCGTTTCACAGCTCGTAGATGGTCCTCCTTAGGATCAGCTTGGTACCTGGCACACATACAAACACTAAACATTATGTCAGGGCGAGTAGCAGTTAAATAAAGTAAACTCCCTATCATAGAGCGATAGAGTGTTTGATCCACACTCCGACTCTTAGTAGACATAGAAAGGCGTTCAGTTGTCGCCATGGGAGTGTTGGCAGGCTTAGCATGGTGCATCCCAAACTTCTCAACCATATTTTTCGCATATTTGCTTTGTGAGACGAAGATCCCATTCGGTCGTTGAGATATCTGAAGTCCCAAAAATTGATGTAGCTCGCCTTCAAGACTCATCTGAAATGTGGAAGACATAGAATCCGTGAATGCTTTCACAAGCTTAGAGCAAGTAGCACCGAAGACAATGTCGTCGACGTAAATCTGGGCAACGATCATGTGTTTCCCATCACGTTTGATGAAGAGAGTCTTGTCCACTGAGCCGCGTTCAAAACCAAACTTCAGTAGGTAGTCCGTCAGACACCCATACCAAGCACGAGGGGCTTGCTTCAACCCATATAAAGCTTTATGAAGCTTATAGACATGATTAGGCTTCTTAGGATCCTCAAAACCTTTTGGTTGAGCAACATACACCTCTTCTTCAAGTACTCCATTTAGGAATGCAGCTTTAACATCCATTTGTCTAAGTTTGATGCCAAGATGACATGCAATAGCAATTAAGAGACGAATGGACTCAATGCGTGCAACTGGAGCAAAGGTTTCATCAAAATCTATCCCTTCAACATGTGCATAGCCTTGTGCAACGAGACGAGCTTTGTTTCGAACAACTTGGTTATGCTCATCTGTCTTGTTCTTAAAGATCCATTTGGTTCCAACAACATTGATGGTCGAAGTACGAGGAACCAAGGACCAAACATTGTTTCTCGTGAACTCGTTCAGTTCTTCTTGCATAGCCATTATCCAGAAGTCATCCTTCATAGCTTCCTTGTAATTTTTCGGTTCCGTTTCAGATAGGAAGCAAGAGACTCCGATTTCATTACACACAGCAGAAGTGCAAATGTTATAGAGTTCATCAGGAGAAGGAATTTGTTTCTTTGAGCGTGTAGTTCGCTCGTTCATGTTTCCAATCATCTGAGTCGGAGGATGACGTTTTTGAATGTACCCAGGTGCTTCTCTTGGAGCGTCAGCTGGGTTGTCAACTTGTTCATTTTCTTCACCAGCAGACGATGAAGTGTCATTGTTTCTCTGACTAGGCTCTCCAACTACAGATGAAGTGTTAGGAGTAGGAATGTCTGGCATCTCAGTAGTGGGAGTGGATGGAAATGTACGATACTCCAGAATCCCTTCCTTCACCCAGTCTTCATTAGCATTCTTTCCGAGAAAGTCTTGTTCATCAAAGTTGATATTAACAGTTTCAATGACTTTCTTAGTTCGGAGGTTGTATGCACGGTAGGCATGGCTATTCTGACTATAGCCAACAAATATACCCCGATCAGCTTTGGCTTCAAACTTCTTCAGAGGATCACGATCCTTCAGTATATAACACGTACAGCCAAAGACACGAAAGTGAGATACAGATGGCTTCTTGCCATTCACAAGCTCATAGGCGGTTGCCGTTGTGCCGGATCGAATGCTAATACGATTCAGAATATATCCAGCGGTAGAGACAGCTTCCGCCCAAAAAGTACGAGCAAGATTTTTCGAGATTAGCATGACACGAGCCATCTCTTGCAGCGTACGGTTCTTACCTTCGGCTATCCCATTCTGTTGGGGCGTTTTCGGGGCCGAGTATTCATGATGAATCCCCTTCATCAGACAGTATTCATTGAAGCTAGCATTTTCAAATTCAGTCCCGTGATCACTCCTGATCCTCTTCACCTTAGCTTCATGATTCGTTCTAATCCATTTCACAATACCTTTGAAGGCATTGAAAGTCTCATCCTTTGTAGCAAGAAATCTCGTCCAAGTATAGCGAGAAAAATCATCGACTACCACCAGAACATACTCCTTCTTAGCAATACTCTTCACTTCCATTGGACCCATGAGATCCATGTGAAGTAGTTCAAAGGGAGCAGATGTGCTCATCAGTGTTGGTAGTGCAGGATGAGGAGTTCTCGTCAGCTTACCCTTCTGACAGTCACCACACACTCGCTTCTCGATTTTGGGGAGTTGAGAGATTCCTCGAATTATCTCCCCCTTAACCAGTTTGCTCAAGTTTCGAGTGCTAGTGTGTCCAAGGCGTTGATGCCACAAATCGACTTCATCAGGAACGGTCACTGAGAAGCAGCTATACTCAGTTGTATAACAGTTGTTCTTAGCACGCGGACCTTCCATGATGCACTTCCCTTCAGCATCAAACACCTTGCAAGAGTCTCTATCAAAACTAACATTTAGCCCTTCATCACAGAGTTGGCTGATGCTAATAAGGTTTGCCACTAGACCCTTCACATGAACAACATTTCGAATTGGTGGCAATCCTTTGATATGTAGTGTCCCTTTTCCCATAACGACGCCTTTAGCTCCCCCTCCAAACACCACGGGAGAGCCAGTCATAGGCTCTGATACCAATTGAAATTACGTCTTCGACGTAGGATACCAACTTTTCGTGAAGTCTTAAACACTGTCACTTCAGCAACTTCGTTCACACACACTCAGCTCTGCTTGATATGTATGTTGTATGGTGTATGTGGTGTGTTCGACGTATGGCTCTGTATTTGGACACATTATTGTGTATTTGGGATAATTATGTGCGCAAATAAGGTTTCAGTTTATTTACACTCTGTTAAGATTTATGTTGATCTCACTTTGGAATTAAGGAGGACCAATTGAAAATAGACATGTACTATCCAATTACATGTAATTTTCATGCTACACACCATGATTGATCTGTCATTGATTGTATTGATATATGTGATTACTGTTGGGTCTAGTTACGCTTAAAGTGACGAAAGCCTCTTTAGTCCTTTGTCAGTGCCGCCGATGATAAGATTGTATTAAGGATACTTATATATATTGTATGACAACACTTTTGAGCTCATTTTGGTAATACACATTTGTTCGATATCACATGTTTGCCCTAGTGGGAGATTGTTGGATAAATTCAACATATTGGGCTTCCATGTGTTAAATTAAATGTGTATGGTTGTCTTTAAAGAAGCCCAATCTAAAGTGATTAACTAAAAATTAAAGTTGGACTTATATAAGTATAAAATAATTATGAGCTTTATGTGTGGATACCATTAAGTGGGCTTTGATTTGTTGAGGGACCAAATCAATACCCTAAATCTATAAATTAGGTTATGGTCCTCAAGCATCAGTAATCTCTAATCTCACGTATTCTCTCTACGCTGTGAATCCAAAAGGAGTACTGATAGTTTGGGAAACCATCAATCTCGTAATCTCATTTATCTCAATCATTCTATGGATTCAGGTACGCTTCCGCCTTATGTATTAATATTCTTATATGTTTCGGTTAATCGTCATAGAATCAATTAGGGTAATTGATAAAGCATGCTTTATGTGATTAAATCATGCTTATTCGGTATTTAATTTCTAACATTTTGATCATTAAATAATAAATGCATGCCTCTAGGAACTTTTTGAACTTAAATATAGAGAAGACGATTTGATCTTCGAGTGGGAGAATACGGTCTAAATTGTTAAATAATTTGAGTACAATTGTGTCCATGTCTTATATTGTGCATAGTATATAGTGATGTACTATAATTGAACTTATATCATATGCGCTAATTGTGAACTCTCGAGAGGATTGATGATTGCATGACTGCAAGTCTGCATCAAAGATATGCAATGCTACATTTGATACTCCGTGGGTTGTGGAGCAATTCACATTTCACATGGCATCATCAAATAATACTAGTATATTTTATTCCGTAGAAAATTGACAATGGATTTCATCTTATTATAGTGTGAACTCTCTTCAATTGAATCTGAGGAAGTCAAAAATAAACTGATGATTGATAAGATCATCATGTTAGCACACATTAATTAAGATATATATATAAGATGAAAATTATCTGATGAATTATCGATCTCCATTTCAATGGGTGTGTGTGTTTGTTTGACGATTAATGGTACTTAAATATGTTATATTTAAAAACTATAATTAAGTTTGAACAAATCACCATTCATCACGCCACGTACTAATGAAATCTCTATATTACCCTCTCCCTTGCTTGTTATAGGGTACATAGTACTATAAATAGACACGGACAGAACCCGAAATTCGAAAGAAAAAAAAACGGTGATCATCGATCGTTAAGATGATGTCGTCGAGGGTTTATTCATTGATTTGTGTAGTGGTGATGATGAGCATTTGGATGAGCACGTATTCTTTCACAGTCGATGATTGCAATCACAGTAAAGAGGTAAACATCACCAACGAGACACTGAGGCCGTGTTATAACTATCTGGTGTTCGGTAATGCGACTCTCGATTCCAACTGCTGCAAAGCGGCTAACAACTACACGGCTGCTGCTAAGAGCACCGGCATTAATTCAACTTTCCGGTGCTACTGTATGAACGAGGACGCTGCGTTCAGGATCCCGTTTTATAACCTACCCGACGACTGCAAAGCCCTTAAACCTAAGCTCGTCAATATTAAGAAAAAGGATTACTTCAATTGGTATACGTAATTCTAGTTATATATATTGTGGTTTACTCGATCTATAAAAACGTAGCATGCATTATTTACTTGTCTTGGTTTCGTGATGCAGTCTGTGAAAGGCAAATGAATGATCGATCGCGCAGAAGATGAATGATGAGTAGAGATCATCTCTAGTCTCTACGTACTATCTTATCTTTATGGTTTTTATTTTACTTTTATGTTTTTGTATCGAGCTAGTACTTTCCATTTATGAGGGCCGGGAGGAAAGCACTTGATCGTGTAATGCATGCTTCTCTGTTTTTATGCAATGGATTTGTTTCCGTCGCCTTAACCTTAAGTTCACAATAAATATAACTTGTGATATCATCCATCCATCACAAAAAAACATGACATCCGTCAAAAGTTTTGACATAAGGTTAAGGTTAAATTAAACTGTTTAAATAATTGAATTTAGATGTGGGATGAACCATTCTCATTTCCTTTTACTAATACAGTAATATTTATCTCATAACTATGTAAGCAGTAAAATAATTATAAATAAATAGTATTAAAATCCCAAATTGCACCTAATGGAAAAAAAAGGTGTAAATGAGGAAGAACAGATTTCACATTGAGCAATGCAAGAAAATCCAAAGGGATAAAGCATTCATTACCTACAAAAAGTTGCAACATTCTGAATTCAACAAAACACAGTCATAATCAAAACAATACAGATTTCGAAGATCACACATCTGCAGCTTTAGCGTCCACAGCCAAAGCATCATCCGAGTTCACTCGTTTGATCCCCTTCATCTTCTCAGCAAACCTCTCAGCCCTATCAGGGTCATTGTTCTCCTCGAAATATTTCGAAAACAATTTCACAGTTTCCTCCGTTGGAAACCAGTTACTTTTCAAATCTTTCGTTTTATTCAAACCCATCTCCAAATACTTCAAACCCGAATCTATGTCCTTGGTTTTCAAGCTCAGAGTCGCGATCAAATTAAGCGTCCTCAAATTGGCATTACTCACTCTATTCTCCAAACCCTTGAACAGCAAAGTCGCTTCCTCAATCATTTCCCGACTCAGATAATATTCTAGCAACACATTCGGCACCCTGAAATCAAAAAACGAACAGTTATCCTTCCACTCCTTATAAAGCTTCTCCATGCCTTCTTGCTCCCCAAGCTTCGAAAGTGCCAACAGCATAAAGAGGTAACTCGTGTTATTCGGCTTCGGGAAAGCGGACTTCAGAGTCTCCCAAGCTCGTTCGACCCCCGGCAAATTATTCATCTCTGAATACAACTTGATGCGGGTCCTACAAGCTTCAAACACGTTTTTATCGGGCTGGGTTTCCATTTTCTCCATCATCTCAAGAAACTCGTTAGCCTTCTCATGCATCCCAGAATTCAAATACACGGTCGCGAGATTCCCGTATGTGAACAAATCACCTTCCACGTTATTACTCTTCATTTTCTCAAGAACGCCGTCGACCGCATCTAAATTCTTTAGAGCGGCATAATTGTTGATCAACATGTTGTAAGTGTACAGGTCGAGGTCGACATTAGTCTCCTCCATTTCTTGTACCAAGGAGACAACTTTTTCGTGTTTTCCCGTACTGTAGTAAAGTAAAAGCAGGTTGTTGTAGTTTAGAGTGGTAGCGTAATTTGATGCTTTCATGGTGTCAAATATCTCGATAGCCTTGTCCAGATCATTCTCTTTGCAGTAAGAGCAGAGAAGTGCTCCATAAGTTTTGCTCGTTTTCTCGGATTCTTGGAGGGTGTTGAAGAACTCTTGTGCAGAGGATAAACCCTTCGCCTTGTGAAGGAGGTTAATGCGTACAGCCTTATCGGCATTGGTTATTTCGAGCTTGCTGCTATCTAGCCAGTCGTAGAGCTAAACATGGGAAAAAGCAAGTCAGATCACATGCTGTAATTACCAAGTACAGAAGGAAAATAATACTACTACTATAGTATAGAAATTTTACATTTCTATCCTCAATTATTTTCCTCACTAATAAGTAAATTGAGGGGTTGTTTTGTAAATATTCCAAATCTCATTCCAAAATTCATTTTTTCCAAATTCTTCAGCATTTTTTTGTTCTGTTTGGCTGTTAGTTTCCATTTGCACTATCCCTAAACTTCACAAAGTGCTTTCCTATAAACATTCTTTGAATTCCAAAAAAGCACTACATGTGAAAATTTGCGGTTTCATAAACGATTAAACATTAATCTTTTACTGGTTCCACTATATGGTAATAGAATAGGTATTTAACTTTATGAATATACAATTCATGAACGCCTGCTGCTATTACTAGCAGAGGATAATAAATCAAACAAAACACAAACATAAACGAGACAATTTCCTTCACCATTAAATGCAGAAAGCTGAGACTCGTGCTTAACAACACATGTGCTTTAATCAATGTTTGCAAGCTCTCACATTTCGATTTGCTAACTGAACAAAGTGCTTGGGTAACATCTTATAATCTATCGAAAATCGTGTTTGCAAACAATAAAGAAAGCAGATATTCTCAGCTTCTATGGGAAACCAACGACCCGTAGAGAAATTGTTTGATCATTTTGAAGATCCCCCGACATTTTTTTTCAGACTTTGACCGTTGTACTCACAAATATGTCATTAACATCTAGTAATCTCTTTCAACTCATTTCATCCATACAGTTCAACATAACATATAAGATCTTTTAAACATGCTCATACAAACACCCTAAGGCTCATTTCTCAAAACCACATTTTCTTACCACTTATATAATGAGATGCAGTCATCAAATAAATGGGTTCTCGACGAATCGGGATAATTCATCGCCCTCATGTGAACACCAACAGTCGAATTTGAACATAACTTGCAAAAAGAAAAAAATAGAAAACAAAACAGAGCAAAAGGGGAAAGAATTATAACCTGGAGAGCGGCTTGGAAATTCTTGCGAGTACGGAAATAATTTGTGAGATTGAGAATATCAAATTTCTTGACTGGATTTCCCTGATTTACCCAGTTATCGAGAACGCCGGATAAGCTCGACTTGTCTGATTTTGCCCCTTTAACCACTTGATAGAAAATACGGTTTTTCTTTTTATGTTGCGCCGCCCCCACCTCCGCTTCCGCCGCCTTTAGTTCCTCCGCCGCCGCCGTGCACAACCACCGTGGAGCAGAAGATGGTGAAGGTTTTTGGAGGATGAAACGGCTGATAAATCTAGTAATCGTCATTTTCCTCTCTTCAAACGCCTACTTTCTATCGAGGGTTTTAAGTAGGGTTTTAATACTTACTTCTCACTCTCATTTCTATTTCCCCAATTCCCAGTGTACTTATTTATTTACCAAGATATTTTCATTAAAAATTCTACTCATAATTCGATTTCATAAGTACTCTCCTCATTTTTAATAGATGAGCTTGGAGTCTTGGACACATTACTTAAAAAAATAATTTATTATAATTAATATACATTGAAAATTAAACATATTAAAAAATAATGAAAAATAATTAGTCGAAAAAAAAAGTTATGAAAAAATTGATTGAACATTTGTGATTGATGTTGTCTCGATTGGTTGATTATTAGTCGAGAATTCGATATGGTCGTTGATTTCTGATAATTGATCGTTGAGTTTGTGGATTCTTTTGATCGATCGAATATAGTAAATGAGTCGGATATTACAATTACATAATTTATTTATTAATTAATGAGTACAGTACTTCCCAATTGCCTCAACTCAAGCTCACGGAATCGTGACCGGTTGGTATAGACATCCGCGGTAAGCTGCAAATTAAATGAAGCCATAAAAAATACTAAAATTAAAAAAACAAAAACTACACAACAAATTACTACTACTAATATAGATGACTATATATAGATTATCTTACAAGGATCTTTGTATGTGATCCTGGCAAGGCCATTTTGTTTGCACGTTTTGACGTTTCTCCTGTAGTCGAGATTGAGGTAATAAGACGCATGCTTTCTCGCTCTTCTCTTGTAATTGAGCCATGTAAGAGCAACATAGCATTGGCCTTCCCGTTCGATCTCTTTACAGCCTCGTTTCACGCATATCTTTCCTGTGTACTTTTCCAATACCCCTGGTTTCAGACCGCTCCTTGCCACACACCAGGTATTCTTGCTCGCCTTTGAACTAATAAGAATCTCCGCCTGCAAAAGTCAGTTCGATTAATTAAAGGAGAGAAAACGAAATATCCCTCATTCAGACATTTAAGTAGTCTTACATATAATGTACATTTGTTTTTATTGTTAATACTTAATATATATTGACCATTGAAGAGCATGTGAATCATATATAATTATGGAAAACTTTATTAATTGTGTTTTTTCTTTATTCATCTAAGAGATATACTGTATAATTTAATAATTAAGTTATGTAAGAGAATTCTTGTACTTTCTTGCAGCTCGACTTTCGTTGTCATGAGTGTAATTGCTCGTGGCAGCGAAACTGAACGTAACCTATTGAGAGGTCATGACTCATGGACCACTATAAATCTCGATATTGTATTGTCGCGTATTTGTTTGTTTCTCCCACTCGATTTTGATTTTTGGTTGCTTTTGATTAATTTAGGCGTGCTCATTATTCTTTGTTTGTTGTTTGTTGTCATTGTTGATCAATCGGGAATTCGGTACATATACTCGAGAATTGTTTGGACTCTTCATCATACACTTGAATGTGTACCGTATTTAGTTTTGAAACCTTTATACAATAATGGTTGAAACTATATATTTTCCCCACCTTGATCAAACGAACACGTCGAGACTCGTAGTCGACAAAATCCATGGGAAATGGCATTTCCCATAAGCTGCAAATAAAATCAGCACAGTTTTTGTATTACTTTAATTTCGTTATTGATCTCATGAATTAACGAGAGGATCTATATACATATATTGATAAAGATGGAACTAGCTTACAAGGATTTTTGTTGATTACGGCGTGCTTTCTCACTGTAGAAACTAATAATGGAAAACTGTATTCATGTTTGTTCAAACCAAGATCATGAGAAAGTCCGGGACATCGATAACTTTGAGATTATCTTTGTTGAACTTTTATCTGTTTCTTAATTTATCCTCTGTATTAAATTTCTTAAATGTGTAAGTTAATAATTCGAATTCCGAGCGAAGCAATATGACACGGGTCGAGATGTATAATATTTCAAATTCATATATACGATCAAGAGCTCTCATGGGGATCTTTGACTTAGACCTATTGATACGTACATTAAACCTTAACGCTCATTGACACTCGTATACAAGTTACTTTTGCCGAGCTGAAATGGAGAATTCTTGTACGGTGCATGCGCGCTCATTGGTACTTACATCCACCATAAGCTGCAAAAAAATAAATGAAGCATCAATATCAGCAGTTCAAAGAAAAACCGAGTTGTATTTTTTGTGCGTTTTTTTATTATCTTTCATCTGTAACAAACCAACTCAATCATATAAGAGTGAATTATGCTGTGAAAAGTATATAGTATAGAGTGCAAGAAGAGAAGATATTTTTCTTACAAGGATCTTTCTTGTTTTCTTTGAAGCCAATGTTTTTCACACACACTCCGGTTGCCTTAAAGTCGCGATTGATGATGAAAGACGCGTACTTTCTCACTCTACTACTCTTATTGAACCACGTTGGAGTGATGTAACATGGACCGCCCGGTTCAATCTCTTTGCAAGGTCGTTTACTGCACGAATCTCTTATGTACGTTTCCAAGACTACAATTTTCGCATTGGGATTTGCCAAGCACCAATAGTTTGATGATGTAACCTGAACAAATATGCAAAGTTTAGATAGATGGTACGTAAAAGTGTAAATTCATGGCCATTGAAGAAAATCGAGAGAGAATATATATTCGGCTGAATGAGTCGAGATCGGTGAACTCGATCCCTTCACATTAGATGATTAGTCAGTCTTACCTCACCAGCAAAGAGGCAAAGCATCAAACATAGCAACCACACCAATGCATTTCCTTCTGCCATCAAACTCTTGATTTTTTATTTTCAGTAGATCAATTTATTTGATATGTTGGATTGGTTGAACACACTCAATGGTTTATTTATATACAAAAAAATGATACTCCATCTCATCCAAATTCAATTTACATATATCATGAATGCTAAAAGATGACTATTGATTACTATGAAATTACTATTTCTTATCTCTACTCACCTTTTCTTATCATACTCTTTATCCATTGAATATTTGAAATTAAATTTCTTCAAGTCACATTTTTTAGTGGAAATTAGCAAAGATGACAATTTTCTTTTGGTCTTTTTTGCATTATTTACTTTAAATTTAGGCAATTAGGACATAAAAATGTAAAAAGACGAAACTGCCCCTCGTCTTCCTCAAAGGCCAAACATACTGAATGTCTCAGGCCCCAGAAAACCACACTGCATGTATTATTTTTACACTAAATGTCCCGAACTCATAATACCACATTGAATCTGTACACACTGAATGTCCTATTTGTACACTAAATGTCCTTGGCAGTTGGCAGCAGAAGACCACAATCGCGATTACATATTATTTTGTTTTTTATTTTTAATTATTATTATTATATATATATATATATATATTATTTCATATTTTGCATCTTCGTCTCCAACGCAACATTTCTCTGTGACGGTCGATCCTCTCTGCCATTCCTTTTCTTTTTCTTTATGCAGTTTATAGATCGACCGCATCTAAATAAATCCAATTTTCCCTTTTTTTATTCATTGTGAAAAGTTAGTTATCGATGAGCGCTGCTGCAACTTGCATCGGGTTACAGAGATGAGTGGTAACGAAGGCTTACGATATCCAAACATCAGAGCAAAGGAAAATGATGTTGCATACAATGTAGCTTTCATTACACATACAGTATTAATACATTTATTTTGTTTCAATCATATTTGTGAAGAAACCTTTAAGCGATAACTCGTACAGAGCTCCCGGTGCATGCTCTCAAGTCATGGGTAACGGCATCTACGATAAGCTGCAAACACACAAACTTTTTGAAATGTTATTGTTATTTATATAATCGAATGATGTCAAAAAAATCAATTGTTTCGATCAGCTAAATTAATGAACAATGATTGTACGTAAGAGATCGTTTATGCGTACAGTGATTAACGCAGACTATCCTGCCAAGGGCTTTTGTGGCATTCGGTAGAATTCTTGTAGTCCCAGTTGAGGTAAAAAGATGCATGCTTCCTTGCTATTGTATTCTGATTGCAACATGTTGGAGTAATATAACATGGACCTCCGGATTGTATATCGTCGAACTCTGAAGTAGTCTTACCTTCGATTCAACGAGGATGCAAAGCAGCAAACGCATTGAACCACACCACGCTAATTACTTTGATTGCCATTGTGATCAGACTAGATTACAATTGTAAATATGAATTTGTGTGTATATATATTGTGATCAGACTAGATTTCAAATTGTAAATATGAATTTGTGTATATATATATATATATAGGGAAGTTCCATTGATGATGTTTGCCCTTATATCTGAAAGGGCACGGTAAAAGGCATCCCTTGATTACTAAGAAATAAAGTAATGCTCATCCCTGTTGAGCCTTTCTGTTTCTCATGACATCTAAAATTAAGTGGCACATTTTCTTGATCTGAAGATATTCGATTTATGCATATCCTTATCTCCATTCCTAATACAGTATACAGTATGTTCTTTTACTTAAAAAGAAAATCAACACGGTCCAAAAAGACTACCAACACCTCCTGTGCCCTCATTACTGTGATATTCTTGTTCTCAAATTGAATGATGGCATGAATAGATGGATTGCAATCACAAGATTTATGGAGAAAAAAAAAAGGCACCACTAAGAAAGCATTAGGGTCTTCCAGACCAAGATTAAAGCGAATCCATAAGAACATTTATAACTTCTAGAGATTATCTAAATTCACATTGCAATAGTTAGATTGTTTCTTGACGATATTTCCCGACTTGATTGAAAGCAAAATACCAGCATCCCAAGCTTCAACACTGATAGATAAAAAAGAGATGCTTCAACCTGTATCAATTCATTTGGTGATCGAGAAAGAAATACATGAACAATCAACATACATTGCCAATAATTTGTAGTATAAGGTTAAGCCTTTTACCTTTTATGGATGTAATCGTGTTCATTTCTTTTCCTCTTCTTTCGGAGTCTTGTCTTCGTCCTTATTCTGCAGGAATTTTATATTTTAGTATCAAATAGAGGGCAAAAAAAATGAATTAGGAACTTTGTAAAATGATCCCATTCGAGCAAGTATAGAGAATTGAACAGTTTCAAGCAAAAAACTCAAAGTGCAAGTTCTTCACCCAATATTTACTGAAATTTACCTCAGACTGGCTCTGCATGGAAGCTAGCAAATCTCTTACATGAGGGTCATTTGGATCAACTCCTTGAAGCTGTTAAACAAATCAACCATTAAATGCGACAGTCAGTAGTAGGTATTATGTTCCCTATTTCATGATCAATCAACGATAAGATTATCGACAAATAAAAAAGAAGAAAAGAGAGAGGGGAACATGTATCAGCATCAAACTTACTGATGAAAGGACGTTGGATATGAAGGACTGATCAGTCAACAGCTTATTCACATCTGTCTGGTTTGATTGATCACCAGAACCCTCTTGCACAGATAATTGAAGGGCTAAAAGAAGAAAACGATAGTTAATCATGCCAGGAGCTAAAAATACATGCAGACAATTCCATCAAAAGGTACCTACATACTTTAGAAAGAAGTAGATTTTGGCAATAATGCAGATAAAACAGTTCAGATTCCCCCAAAATAAAATTGCAATTTTCAAAATACAGTATCCAATTGAGACTAAGGAAACAAACACTAGTCAAAATTTCATATTGGCGTTCATCTGGCATTGTTTTTCACACAATCTCTCTTAAAATATATGGAGAAAGATCAATTCCAAAATGGATCTAATATTTGACGGAGTTTGATTCTCCAAACAAGAAACTTAGATCCACTACAAGTCTACAACAATGAATACAGAAGATTAAGTTGTGATATTGATGTGCACCATCTTTCACACAAATATCAGCCTCTGTAATAACTGTTTTTTTTAATCTTTTCTTAGTAATTTTGGTTAAATGTATCATCCCATGATCTGCAAATTTCCAAATGATGTTATAGTAGTTTTGCTGCACCCAGCCCGCATATATAAAATAATTTATCTGATAAAATTTGAACATTTAGCTTCAAATCAGAACCAACTAAAAGGAAAAAAAATGGTTTATGCGATATTATACAGAAAACCAGAGGAGAAAAAAAATGTATGGTGGATAGCAAGAGTAACTAACTATTAGAAAGAGGTATTTGTCGTATGAAGAATTATATACTTCGAAAATGGATAAGAATATGTAGAATGGTAGATGGTGTATCCAAAAAAATGTGTGAATTTCCATATTATCAACGTGTTTTGCAGACCAAAGTCTTGGACTACTCAAGCATGCACCACCACACCAGTCTTTTGGAGCTATTTCTCTTTTTGAACATATATACAAAAATAACTAAAGTGAAACCTCAAAGATTATCCAGCTCCAATTCACAATTATAGACACCCTAAAACAAGACTCTATTTCCTAACATGAACGGTTTTGCCCCCAAAGGATAATTCCGACACTGAGCAACAGTTTCAGAAAATGATGAGCTTATAAGACAGAAACAATATAAACACAATTAATTTCCTCCTTCATCTTTTTAGGGAACCTGGAATGGGCGGGAAAAATAAAGCAGTTTCAATCAAGCACCCAGTACATAGCAAGAAAAACATATTCCCTCACCAAGTTGCAAATCATGATCATCCGCAGATGCCTCTGACATGTCAGTGTCTCGCACAGCAACACTGGAGGAAGGATCATCCATGGACATAGCCAGAGCCTGCTGTAACAATGCATTCTCATCATCCTGAAAAGGCATACCGTCAGTTAACTTCAGTTAAAGTGCTTATATGTAGTCATGGATGAGAGGCCACAGAACATGAATAAAGAATCAGGTAGTTATTTTTTTTTCTAATCAGGTGATGAAAAACAAATTGCACATGCTAAGGGAGAAAAAAAAGCATGTAGAGCAAATGCATCAATTAAGACAAATAAATGTAGCAGGTATCCATGTAAACCTTTCTTCAGACCATGAAAACCTACTTCAGATATATTCAACGCAGTAGGAGATCTACCAAGTGTCTAAAACCTTAAAAAATGAGATTCTAACAACATTAAAATATTCCTAACACCAATGGCATCCACTCAAGATTTTCATCCAGATTTCCTTTTCCCAATCTGCTCTACAAAACAGATTGATTTGACATGTCAATATAGTTACTTCATCACAAATGTTCATGAAAAACTTTTGTGAATTCTAAATAACTTACAAACAGATCAATTAAAACTACAACATAAAAGTGTTTCAAATATAAGAAACACAAGATGAAAGACCAATTAAGAACAATATGTATAGCTATGCTTCCATTATTCCAGAAGTTTTCATTCATGTTTGAACGAATATATGCTCATTCAATTCACTTAGTTATATCTATATTTCATATTCAAACTCAGGAGTCCGCTCGTGAAACAATATATGGAAAATCCCTAGATTACAGTGTTTGAAACAGATGGGGGGTATCCGTCAAGTAACAAACTACATCATTCTTACTTTGAACTTTGAAGAAAAGAGAATCATACCGTTACATCTCGAGTCTTCTTTTCAGGTTCAGAAGCTTCAAGGTTGACATTCTCAGTCATGGTTGCATCCTGTAAAGTGGATGGTTCTCCTTTTTCCTGTTTGACAGCTTCTTCTGAAGCCTTCTTTGCCGCTGCTTCTTGCCTTGCTCTCTCCTCTTCCATTGATACTCGAAGTGCAAGGGCAAGTTCGGGATCCAAGTTGGGGTCCACACCAAAATCAAACCCAGCAGGAGCTGCACCAGCTGGAAAGCCACTTCCCCCTTCTCCATCTCCAGTAAATATTGGTGTACTGCAGAAAAGAGAAAGAGGGGAGGGGGGGGGGGGGGGGGGGGGGGGGAGGGAGGGAGAGATATGTAAATCATAATAATTCAGGAACAACTTCAATTGACAGTGACTTATGAAGTTCAGAAATAGAAAATAAACCTGATAAGCACATCTGAAAGAGCGCTTGGACCAGCCGGAACATGAACAATATGACTGCTGTCATTGTTATTTACTGAAGAAAGCAATGCCTCAAGCTTCTCATTTTTCTCTTCATCTTCTTCACCAAAGTTTACAATGTCTAGAGCAACACTGTTCTTTTTCAATTTCTTTCCAATCAACTCTAGCACCTTCTTTTCATAATTAACAGGACTAGCAACAAAAAAATAAACACATGGAATTAAATGTTAATATTCTAACCAAAAAAGAATTTATTCTAACTAACTGTACCTTCCTCCGAATACAATAATCCTTTGCTGCTGCTTCTTGTTTTGGCGGTGCTTGAGGGCCAACTGTGCAACTTGAATCCCAGCTGCCATGTTCACCTCACCGCCTATCTCTAAACCTATATATCCATAGAGACAATATTATTCTGTTCACTACAACTATACTACTATAGTCTCTTTGTGATTCATGGCAGTGAAAATATTTGCTTGGCTAATAAACAACTCCCACCCATAAATCCTTAATCAATCTATTTTTTCATTTCTTTCTTAAACCAGCACATGAACAAACAAAATATGGAGAATGCCAAATAATATTCAGTTTCCGGGCTAATATTTTTTCTTAATTATCAGTCTCTAATTATTTCGCAAAAATTTTCATTAAACTCAAACCTTATACAAATAAGAAATTTAAAAAATGGCTGAAATAAGTATAAACCCAACCGTGCATGCACGCCAAGATCTTGCCAAGATCACTAGTAGGAGTGACCAATACACGAACCCCCTTTCCAGCCATTGTCAAAACTCCCACTGTATTCTCAGGATTCGACTGCACACAAAACCACACAACCAAACAAATCAACCAGTTTTCCAATTATTATGTGATTACAAGTAAACCTACGGGTAGATAAATTTAAACCCTAATCCAGATCAGAAAGCAATGTATTAAAGTACCCTAAAGAGGTTTAAAAAAAAAGACTGAAACTTGAAAAAAACATACTTGAGTTTTGGCTCCACAAATTAGGCTAACTGCGTCCGCTTGGGCTTGGAATCGGGTGGGAGAGTAATCACCATTTCGCATCCACTCGGAATTGTCGATGCAGATCATCGTCGCCTATTTTCAGCAGGAATTAAACATAAACCCTAAATTAATTTAATTTATAAATTTTAAACACAAATAATCGAGATTAAAAAAAGGAGGCGAACCTCAAGCACCATGGCTTCAGAAACTGTGAATCAGATGAAAGAAAACAGATTTGCTTTGTTTTTGCGAGAGAGTCGAATTTGGGGTTATACTTTTACTCCAATATGAGAAAATTGAACACAGGTCCAACATATATAGTGTAGTATTTTTTAAAGGGGTTGCTATTTACCCTTTCACCCTTTTACTAAATAAATCATTCTTTTAAAAAATTAAAATTAAATTTTTATCTTAATAATTGATTAAAACACCAAATATATCCCTATTCTCTGTTTCTTACAATTCAAATTCCAAACAAATTAACTTTATTTCAATTTATTTTTATAATTATTAATAAATAAGTAAAATAAAAAATAAAAAAATGAATCACAAAAAATAAATAAATAAAATACCAATAAAAATACAAAAAAGAGAAAAAACGTAAAAATACCAGAAAATACAGTAAAAGGAAAAATGAATCAGAAAAATAAATAAATAAAATACTAATAAATATAAAAAAAGAAAAAAAACGTATAAATAACAAAAATTAAAGTAAAAAAATCTGTAAAAAGCATAAGAATATAGATTTTTTAAAAAACAATATATATATATATATATATATATATATATATATATATATATATATATATATATATATATATATATTTGTATTTAGAAAAATATGAATTACTAATTCTTAAGGGTTTATTACATTTTGCAACCCCATGTATAGGGTTTTTTACACATTGCAACCTAATCGGAATTTCGTTACACTTTGCAACCCAATGTATACGGGTTTTACACTTTACCACCTACATCGGAATATTCTATAGAATATTCCGAGAGATTGAGAATCACGCGCCCGAGTGTGCATTTATTCTGCAGCTGAGAGGGGTATTAATGTACATACCCACCCATTATTACATTATTAATTATTTATTAAATAATAACTGATATATCAGTAAAAAGAAAAAAAAAAACGGGTTCATTCAACCCGTCTTCTCCGCCCCTTAGCTTCTAAATCCCCAAATTCAGACGAACCCTAATTCTGCTATTTCCAGAAATCCAAGATCAATATCTACTAAATCCTGTAAGATCGACCAAAAATAACCTTAATCCGTATTCCAAACACAAAAATTCAAATTCCACAAGCTCATTCAAGAACCCTAACCCAAAATCCCCAAATCCAGAAAGCGAGATGCAGTGGAAATTGCGGCCCGATTCTGCACCCCCGCCGGTGATTGAGCCTTTGAATCATGACATCTTCACTCTGAGAGTGTATCACAGTGGGAAATTCCGACAAGATAAAGAAGGTAAAGTTTGTTATGTGGGAGGAAAAGTAAATTACTTTGACGACTGTAGTGATAATCTCAGTAAGCTTGATTTGACTGTCATGTCATCTGCATTAAATCTTTGCGGGCGTTTGGAGTATTATTTCAGCTGCAGTGGTCTAGATGATTGTGCAGCGTTGGTATACATCAAAGGGGATTGGGAGGTTCAAGAAATTCCCTGTGTGGTTGGAATGGATAAGTGTGTGTCTGTATATATTGATCATGAGCTGATAGATTAC
Source organism: Euphrasia confusa (assembly GCA_954870475.1). NCBI lineage: Eukaryota > Viridiplantae > Streptophyta > Magnoliopsida > Lamiales > Orobanchaceae > Euphrasia > Euphrasia confusa. Next base: position 8,006,752 of record OX940956.1, on the reverse strand, counting down.
AATGCTATTGTTTATCAAGGTGAGCCATGTGAAGAATCACTGTTAAGTTTAGATACTTCTCAAAGTGGAAATGTCAGTATTAATAGATTAAGTGAGAGCAATGAAGATGATGATGGGGTTGATTCACCACTTGAGCCTGTGAATACTCCAAGTTCAAATGTCCAAGCTGCAAATGTTGAAGAACATCCTAATGTAGAAGTTGGTGATGAACTTCCTGGAAATGAGGAGAGGGATGCTGATGACAGTGAAATTGAGCAGTCATTTGGTGAAGATTCTGAGCTCTCTGATTTCTTTGAGGACAGTGATGGATGTTATGATGATGATATTGAGCAGTTCAAGAAGTTTATTGATATTGAGGCTGAGAGTGAGGGTTGCAATGAATCTGATGTAGGTGGATCCAAGAGGCCAGTCACTAGAAGCAAAACAAAACTAGAAAGGCAGATGAAAAAAGAGGAAGTTGAGATGAAATCCAAGGCTGTGAGGGGGAAGGGAAAGCAAAGGGGGTTCAGAGAGTTCAATCAAGTTCCTATTGGAGAGAAAATTGACCTTGAAGTAGGGCACAAGTATTTTGACATGTCAATTTTCAGGGAAGCAGTTAGACAGTATGCTGTGGAGAATGGAAGGGACTTGAAGTTCACAATCAACCATGCTACTAAAGTGCAAGTGAAGTGCAAGACAAAAAAATGCCCATTTGTGATTTTCTGTTCTAAAATGTCTGGTGAGGACACAATGCAAGTGAAGACACTGGTAGATGTACATACTTGTGTGAGACAGGAGAAAGTCACACAAGTTGACACAAGGTTTCTGTTCAAGCACTACAAAGATAGGTTGAGAAGTAACCCTACATGGCCTATTGACTCTATGGTTGAGACAATGCAGAAGGAGCTTGGTTGTATAGTTCACAGGGCTCAATGTTATAGAGTGAAGAACAAGGTACTGAAGATGGGCAATGGTGATGAAGCTGAGCAGTATTCTCTACTGTATAAATATGCTGAAGAGATTTTTAGAAGTAACCCTGGGAGCAGTGTGGTTATAAAGTCCAGTGTGGTGGGCAGTAATGCTGTTTTTAGGAGATTTTATGTATGCTGGGATGCCTTGAAGAGAGGTCTACTAGAGGGCTGTAGGAGAGTGGTTTGTTTAGATGGATGCCATTTGAAGTCAGGTTCTGGAGGTATGCTACTCACAGCAGTGGGTATAGATGGTAACAATGGGATTTTCCCATTTGCTTATGCAGTGGTTGAGAAGGAGACTTCCAGTACTTGGCATTGGTTCCTAAACCTTGTGTGTACTGACCTAGGAATTTCCCAAAGTGGCAGTCACATGTGGACAGTAATGAGTGATAAGCAGAAAGGCCTGGTTGATGCTGTGAGGGATGTGATGCCTGGTTCTGAACACAGGTTCTGTGTAAGGCATCTTTATGCCAATTTCAAGTTAACTCACAAGGGGATGGGGTTGGCAAATGTTGTGTGGAGGGCAGCTAGGGCAACAAGAGTTGTGGATTTGCAGAGAGTGATGAATGAAGTGAAGGACAGGTCTGCAGCTGCTTTTGAATGGATTGTTGAAAGAAATCCTCAACATTGGTCAAAAGCCCATTTTGGCACTATGAATAACACTGATATGATTGTGAACAATCTATCAGAGTGTTTCAATGCAGTGGTACTGAAGGCAAGAAGCAGGCCAATACTCAGAATGTTAGAGGACATCAGGAGGCTGTTGATGAAAAGGGTGGGGTTGAACAAATCTGATATGATGAAGCATTCTGGGGTTTTGTGTCCCAACCCACAGAAGCTGTTGGATAAAAACAAGGTCAAGTCATTTGGGTGGTCACCTACCTGGAATGGGGAGAAGGCATTTGAGGTGAGTGGACCCAATGATAAGTATTTTGCTGTCCACCTTGGAGAAAGAACATGTGGCTGCAGAAGGTGGCAAATAAGTGGAATACCATGTGCACATGTGATAGCATGCCTCAACTATATGAGGTACAATCCAGAAGACTATGTTGCTGCCTGCTACACTAAAGCATCTTATTTGAGAACCTACAGCCACTACATGTCTCCTCTGAACAACCAAGATGAATGGCCTTCCCCTCCACCTGATCAAAGGCTGCCTCTGATACCTCCTCATATTCAGAATATGCCTGGTAGGCCCAAGAAGCACAAGAGAAAATTGGAGCAAGGGGAGATAAAGGGAACTGCCAAAGTTGGAAAATTGAGAAGGGTGATTGTGAATTCCACTTGTCAAACTTGCAAGAAAATTGGCCACAACTCAAGAGGATGTCCACTTAATCAGGTTTGATCTTATTTGATGAACTTAGTACTTCATTTCTGTTTGTTGAGAATAATGCGCATTTTTCATGTTTTTTGGCATTTTTGACATTATTTGGTGAACTTAGTACTTCATTTCTGTATGTTGAGAATAATGCGCATATTTCATGTTTTTGACATTTCTGACTTTTTTTTGAAAATAATGCGCATTTTTCATGTTTTTGACATTTCTGACTTTTTTTTGAAAATAATGCGCATTTTTCATGTTTTTGACTTTTCTGACTTTTTTTTGAAAATAATGCGCATATTTCATGTTTTTGACATTTCTGACTTTTTTTTGAAAATAATGCGCATATTTCATGTTTTTGACATTTCTAAGTTTTTGTTGAAAATAGTGAGCATATTTCATGTTTTTGACATTTCTGACTTTTTTTTGAAAATAATGCGCATTTTTCATGTTTTTGACTTTTCTGACTTTTTTTTGAAAATAATGCGCATATTTCATGTTTTTGACATTTCTGACTTTTTTTTGAAAATAATGTGCATATTTCATGTTTTTGACTTTTTTTGAGAATAACTACTGTTTTTGACATGTTCTGTTAGGCCAAGAATGAAAAGGTGTCACAGAGCCAAGGGACAAGCACTCCAGCTCAAAATCATGATGCAAATCCTGCTCCAAATCATGCTGCAAATCCAGTTTCATCTCAACCTCAACTTCCATTGAGGAGGAGTCCAAGGAAAAAGGATGCCCAACCTGCTCCCATTCCAGTAATTCCATTGAGGAGGAGTCCAAGGAAAAAGGAAGTTGCCACTGCTCCAGATGCTCCTAAAGCCATTCCAAGTAAAAAATTGCCTATTATTTCAAGGAAAAAGGTGGCTGCAAAGAAGGTGAACCAAGTGACTGCTTCTCAACCTTCTATTCCACAGTCTGCTCCTCCTGTTGATGTTGCTAGGCCCTCATCATCTCAACCTGCTGCAGCTCGTGTACCATTATCACAGCCTGAACTTCTGAAGAGGCTAGGTGGATCATTGATCACACTTAGAAATTCTGCTGATATCAGACCCATGTTTTCAAGTGTTCCAAAAAAGAATTTCAAGTGAAGCAGTTGTTTTCAAGTGTCCAGTGTTGTCATGTATTTTGTGATTTAGTAAACATCTTTGAACTTCAGTTTGGGTAATTTAAGTTTGAACTTCAGTTTGGGTGATTTAAGTTTGAACCTTAGTTTGGGCTATTTTGTAATGAACAAGCATTTAGTTTGAACCTCCTGTTGATGTTTGATTTGGTTGCAATATTTAGCTGATTTAGTCCTTTTTCATAAACTTGTGTTTACTCCAATCCCATTCAGTCACATCACAGAAACATAACACACATCACAGAAATATAACAAAAAATCCATTGCATTGCACAAAACATAATCCATTACAAACATTACACAATCATAACACTAAAACATAATCCATTACACATACACAACTAAATCCATTACAGATACACAAGACTTAAATAGTCATAAACTTAGTTAAAAACCCTAAAGAGAAGGGCAATGACAGCTACAAGAACAATACTAAGCCTCAAAATCCTTTTTTTCATCAACTGCTCCAATTCCTCAAATTTTTTCTTCTGCGTCTCCAATTCTTCAACCTTTGAATTGATGTTTCTCAAAAGTCCAGGAATAATTTGATGGCATCTTTCACATGCGGGAGGGTCAACCCAAATAAAATATTCACAACCTCCATTCTGCAATTTCAAATTTGAAAACAATGAGAAAATGAGAAGACCAGTAATTGAGTCTAAAATAGGGTTTTTCAGAAATTAGGGTTTATACGAAATTGGGGGTTTTTACAAAAAATAGGGTATTTCAAAAATTGGGGTTTTAAAGAATTAGGGTTTTCTAGAAATTGGGGGTTTTAACAAAAATTAGAGTTTTTCAGAAATTGGAGTTTAACACCTCCTGCCTCGGTTCAAATCGCGAGTATATGAAGAAATTACCTGTAAAAAAGAAGAAATTAAACCACTTACCCGAAACTGATTGCATGCTTTATACCTCCTGCCTGGGTTCAAATCACTCCAAGATGTGCGACTCACCACTGGCTTTCCGCACCGGCAAAATTCCACCATCTCTTGTTTTCGTCGATTGGGGGCTGAGGTTGAGGCGAGGTGCGATGTGTAGTGAAATTAGGGTTCTTGGAAATGGGGATGTATGGGGATGAGTCGGGTCTCTTATACCCATTCTTTAATTCGGTTTTAATTTAAAAAAAAAATGGACTGAAATTTGACTTGGGGTTAAATGTGTAATAAGCCCTCTTAAACGGAATATTCTATAGAATATTCCGATGTAGGTGGTAAAGTGTAAAACCCGTATACATTGGGTTGCAAAGTGTAACGAAATTTCGGTTAGGTTGCAATGTGTAAAAAACCCTATACATGGGGTTGCAAAATGTAATAAACCCTTTAAAATATTTGATTAGATATTTTACTTTGAATTTTTAAAATTTTAATAAATATACCACTTATTTTGTTATACAAAAATATGTAAATTTAAAACAAAAAATTTACTCAATTTTTTAAAATTATATTTAAAATATAATTTTACAATTATTAATTATGTGTTTTTAGAACAAAAAAAATACTGTAGAATTTATTTCATGTAATAATTAGCTTTATTTATTTACGCTAATTAAGGTTATAAAGAAAACTACAAAATTAAATAATTATAAAAAAAAACTATCGTACACAAAGTACAAAGTGAAGATGAGGGGTAGTGTATTTATAACGTTGCAAATACATATGTATTTTCCTAGCTAGTAACATCCTGCAGAGTCATTCATGTATGTATATGAATCTATGTACTTTTTAGAAGCATAGGGTTGTATAATGAGTGTGGCTGACCGACCTGTGGAACGATCGACTTCTTCTGAAAGTTGAAAACATTTCAGTAATTTGTTTCTCCTTTTGAATTTGTTTTGTTACTTTTATGAAGACAATTTATATATACAGCTATGATCAGATGATTTAAATTTCAAACAATTAAGTTTATTGCTCCTATCTCATTTCAATAAAACTCGAAATGTCGAGACCACGATCATATATACCCGATGACAACATATATACATAGAAGTGACAGATCTTAAAATGGAGTGATCAAACTACAACCAAAGCATATATGATCACAATGCACATTTCATACAACTGTCTGCAATCAACAATGAAATGGATCAAGGAAAACAGTCTGCAATCAATAAAGATCTCATCTCAACTAAGAAGATGAAATGAATTCTAAACATCTCAGAATATACAGCTAGCTATAGTAATAGTATGGCAAGGCATAATAAAGGAGCCATAACAGAATAAGGAGGTACGCGAAGGTAGGTAAATCCAACAAGATCCGATTGATCACAATCCATATTCAATTCATACAACAGTCTGCCCCCATTCAATCAACAAGGAATTAAGAGTACTACTGCAGATCGAATTGAGAGAAGCTAAAATCATATCCAACAACGTAACATAGTACGTAAGTAAGTAGCTATAGGTAGGTAGGTACGTACGTAAATGCCACCCTTTTATTTCACAAGCTATTACTTGAGGGTCAGCAAAATACGTACGTACTCAGATCGATCAGAGATATAACTAGCCACTTTTCTTCATAGTCACGCACCCGAACAACTTGGAAGCACGCGACGGCTGATTTTTGAGCTCTTGCACATTGATCCAGAAATCTCTATGCCTCCTCAGCTGGAAACACAAGTCTACGGGCACAATGCGGCTGAGAAAAAGCATTGCAAATTGAGCTGTGGTGCTAAAAACCTGGTCAAAATCAGGTAATGCAGATGATGATAATGACTGCTCAAACTTTTTCAGCGATGCCTTGCTCGGGACTCTTACTTCCACGTGGAGGGTTACATTCTGACCAGTAGACGACTGACCCTCAAATTCTCTAGAAACCTTGAAATTTTAAACAAAACAAATATATATATCATGTAAATAAATAAATTGAGTGGAGTCTGAAATAAGTCTGTATATGCATTCTTGATTACTTACCCATGCAATTCGTGGAAAGCCCTTGAGTCTGACTCCAATCTCTTCTGGTAAATCAGCCCAGCTGACTGCATAGAAATTGTCGGTCCTCATACGATGTATCAGGGTATGATTCGAATGTGCTTCCGGTATATCAACCAAATTCATATGACTCCTAGAATGAATTTAATACAGTAGTGTAGTAAACAAATTAATTAAACATTCACTGTATATATGATGAGCTTAGATACATAGATAGCTAGGGGGCATGTTGTGAACGTACCTTGCCTGATTGAAATCGTGAACCCATGGATTGATTGTCCAGCCTTGGTTGAAACAGAGGTCAACAGGGTCGATAGGACCCCTGACAATCCTGGATGCTTCGTAATGCGACATGGCGCACTTTTGATCGAGTGTTGGCAGAATGTCTAGCTTGTCGCTGTCGAAATAGGCCAGTGAATGGTAGGATGGCCATTTGAAGACTACTCTCCCTCCATTGAAGGTTATGTCTGCAACCTGTCGAATTGAAATTAACACACCAACATCATCATCGATGAATCGAGAAATTAAAACGGATATATATTGAATATACATAAGATTAGATTCATAATACGTATGTACTCTTACTGCTGTTGACAGCAATCAATATATACATGATATGAAATTGAAGATCGATGGATATTGTTGATAGGTACATACCATGACGATTCTGAAAGGAGTGAGCGGCGGATGGGGATGACCAGTCCCTATTGGGACTTGAGCGGGGTTATGGAGCTCGTAAAATTCATTCTGAACGACTGGAGCAAACGAAATTACAGTAATTAATTAGATATTATACATACACACGCAGTAAGTAATCTGTACACGCCCAATAAAAGTAAGCATGATCGATCGATCGATCGATGAACACACACATACGCAGAGTAAGTAGTCTGCATACACATACACGAAAATGCGAAAAAAAAACATGAACGATGAACAGTACACACACGCAGTAAAAACATGATCGATGAACACACACACACACACACACACACACACACACACGCAGTAAAAAAAGCATGATCGATGAACACACACACACACGCAGTAAGTAATTTGCACACACACGAAGTAAAACAAAGCATGATCGATGAACACACGCAGTAAAAAAAACCATGATCGATGAACACACACATACACGCAGTAAAAAAAACATGATCGATGAACACACACAGAGTAAAAAAAAGCATGCCGAACACACACACGCGCGCGCAGTGAGTAAAAGTAAGTAATCTGTACATACACCCAAGCTGGACAGCCGCCATTGATTTTTCTTCGAGGTGAGAAGAAGAGCGGAGAGCAGAGGAATTTCTTAATCGCGCGGATACTGATTGTGATTCAGTGCGGTTACGCCCGATGATCAATTAATATATATTGTGATCGAACGGAATATATATATATATGTGCGTGTGTGTGTGTATGTATATGTGTATGTACGTATATGTATATGTATATGCAGTAGCTGAGCTGTGCGTAGTGTAACTGAATGTGAAACAAACGCACACACATACACACTCACTCACGCACGCACGCACTCACTCACTCAGTAAGCTATATGGAATCTTTTACGGTTACTCGCATCGCATTTCCCCAAAATAAAATGGAAATTGAATTTTATATAAAAAAAAAGAGGGAAAATGAAAAATGGAAGGGTCCAGATTCGACCCCTTGACTACTTAAAAATTTTAAATAAACTTTAGCAAATTCGGCCTCAATTTTAATTTCAAAGTATTTGCTTATATGTGTTTATGAAGACTTTCAAAAATCAGGGTGACCCCAGTCATAAGTGTGGTTAATCAATCTGAACTCATAAACTCTTGCAATGATGCTGTATGCTCAGCTGATCGTCATGTACTGCAACTACCTATATACTGTATTAGGATTCAATACTTGATCGTGCAACAAGGGGTCACATATATATCATTGCTTTGTAAAATTCATTCTCCATGAATCTATGCATGTGAAAAGAAAGAATTGAAAATGAAATTGGATATCTATAAACGTCGACGAAACATGCATATATTACCTTCAAAATTCAAGATTGGTTTCTTGAATAACGCACGAGTGAAAACAGATTGTTGGCCTGGGGACTGATCGAGTAGTTCTGACTTTAAAAAACATTTGGTTTCTCCTTTTGATCGAATTTGTTTTTCAAGTATGGTGATATATATAGGATTCAAAATTTCAAATGAAGATGGAACACCATTAATTATTTCAAAGGAAACAGAAGATGTTAAACCCAGCAAGCTGATATAACATAAACGAGAAGATGTATTGATTAACAGCTAATCGAAAAGCATATATATATACATCTAGCTAGTAATAGTATGGGAATGAATAATAAAGAATCGGAGCTATATATAACAGAATAAGGAGGTACCGCAGATAGGTAATTCCAACAAGAACTAATCGATCACAATCCATATTCAATTCATACAACATTCAACCGTCTGTGCCCATTCAATCAACAAGATAGGAATTAAGAGTACTAACTACTGCAGATGGAATCGAGAGAAGCTAAAATCATGTATCCAACAAGGTAACATACTAAGTAGCTATATACCCTGGCCTTTTATTTCACAAGCTATTACTTGAGGGTCAGCAAAATACGTACTCAGATTGATCAGAGATATAAGTACTAGCCACTATTCTTAGTCAAGCACACGAACAACCCAGCACCAGCACGCGACGTTGACAGCTAATTAACTATTATTATGAATCCGGTTGTTCCTGATCCACATTGATCCAGAAATCTCTATGCCTCCTCAGTTGGAAACACATGTGTATGGGCACAATGCGCTTGAGAAAAAGCATTGCAAATTGAGCGCTGAAGCTATGAACCCGATCGAAATCAGGTAATGCAGATGATACTGACTGCTCAAACCTGTTCACTGATTGCCTGCTAGGGACTCTTACTTCCACGTGGAGGGTTGGATCCTCACCAGTAGCCTGACCCTCGAATTGTCTAGAAACCTTGAAATTTTAAATAAAGCAAATATATCATGTAAATATATAGATTTAATTTGAACATGATGATAATTAAAGTGAGTGAGTGAGTGAGTGTAAAATAAGTCTGTATATATATATGTATTCTTGATTAAACCTAAACTGTACACTTTCGGTCTTTTCCGATTCAGCTGCTTTGCTTCTTCATTTTCGGCTCTGCTCCTCGTCCGGTGTTAATGTCCTTTCTGGAATTTAGAGCTCTTCATATGAAAAACCTGCATAGTTAATATATTGATTACATTAGTCGAAAACCATGTACTGTAGAGTGAGTTTGCATAATATGTACATGTTGTAAGGATAAATATGTTTGGGCATTACAATGCCTTAAATGTACCTAGGCAGAAGTTGTCTTGCTAACATATTTATTTGTTTTATTTCTTTCTTCACAATTTAAACTGTTGTAATCACTTGTCATATTGGTGATTTGATTTAGCATAGTTCATTAGTTGGAACGTGCTTGAAAAACAATCAACATAGAAGCTTTCTGCCGCAGCACAGCCAGGCAGAGTCATGCCGCAAGCAGTGCAAGGCTTGGACAAGAGGTTGAGTCAAGATATCGAGCGAAGCATGAGCGTAGGGCAAAGGATTGCTGAAGTCCAGAGAGTATGGAAGGCAGTGCAGTACGGCAGAGCATTCCAGAAGAACTTCAGAAGGCATTCCTGCGGCAGCGGTCAAAGCAGCCTGCCCTAGAATATCTCAACCGATTGTTGACCTAGCAAAATGAGGAAATCAGTTGGAGACTCTCACCTATAAATAGAGGACGACCCAGCTGCATTTACTTAACACTCCAACAACACCTTTACACCTCCAGAAACACATTTCCTCTCTAGATCGATCATCACGCCTTTTAGTGCCGCGACTTCACTTGTGAAGTTTGTCGAGCCATATGTTCTCTCGTCTCTAAGAGAGTTCTTTTGTAGTGCTGATGATCGTGACATTAGAATAGGTGTTATACAGTTGCTAGGTTTCATTTGTTGTTGATTGTTAATACTCTTCGGATCCGATATACGCTAAGGCATACATGTGTATAGCCTTGAGTAAAATCATTTGTAAATCCAAGAGTATCTCGTTTTGTAAAGACTCGTTCTTTAATAAAGTTTCTGGTCGTAAGACCATTTCGTATGTGTATAATTTAAATACACATACAAAGATTAATTCCTTGTCATTTACTTTTATGTACGTGTGTGTGTGTTCGTTCGAAGTGATTTATTTTTATTAATTCCGCTGCAATTCTTATACATATATCACATATAATTTTATCTTCTAAACAATCTGATTAATCTGGATAAAATACTTAAATCAAGTAAATCACGTAAAACGAACGGTTTTTCTGTACAAGGCATCGTGCTGCGGCATACGCTGTTCTGCCGCAGAACACTGCCTTGTCTAGGCAGCGCATTTCACTGCGTTTATTTCACTGCCTACGACTTTCAAGTGGTATCAGAGCGGGCACTAGACTTACTTAGTGTTTAAGGTCCGTCTGATCACGCACACTTACAATGGCAGATCCATCCTTTTACATCGTACGAACACCGGTTGTTCTTGACGGTACAAATTATGGATTTTGGAAAACTCGCATTGAAGCAAGGATCAAATCAATTGATCGCAATGCGTGGTTGTCCGTACTTCGAGGATGGAAACCACCTCAGGAGGTAATCCCTGAAGGCGGTACGCTTGAAAAAGCTCCGGAGAAGTGGTCTACCGAAGAGGTTGCCGCAGGTACTGCCAACGATAGGGCAAGGTGTGCCATCCTTGAGTCCATCGATTGCAATATGTACAAAATTGTCAAACAATGTACTACTGCCAAAGAAGTATGGGATATGCTGGCTCTTCATTGTGAAGGTAACAACACAGTGAAGAAGACCAAGGTCCGTATGCTTATGTCTCGTTTCGAGAACTTGCGTATGAACGAGGACGAGACATGCCTTCAGTACTTTGGAGAATTAATGTCCATTGTTACTGAATGTGCTGACCTTGGTTCGCCCATTAGCAACCCGGCAGTGTGTAGTAAGATAATGCGATCGATGAGCAAAAAGTTTCTGCCGAAGGTCACTGCCATAGAAGACAGCTCCATGTCAGAGGAAGATTATGTTTCATTAATGGCAATCTTCAAGAATTATGAGCTTAACCATGAAGATCGTGAAACTCACGGGAAATCACGTTCACGAAGCGACGAGAAGAATCTTGCCTACACCGTGACAGAACCTTGCGGCAGGGAATCAGGCAACAACTATCAAGGCAGCAGTCCTCCCACCGCAAATGATTTGACCGATGAAGAGATCTATGAGTTGCTTGGATCTGATGGTGGAGAAGACAAGTTTGCATTCCTTTCACAAAAACTGGATGCAGTACTTGTCCGCTCGTTGAAGAAGCCGTACGATCCCCGACGCAGGAAGTTCCCATCGAGGCCAACAAAGAATCAAGAAAGAAGGATCGTTGTACGCCACCTAAGCACAGGAGCAAATTCAAACTCAAGTCCAAGAGACTGGTCAAAAATCAAGTGTCACGTGTGTGAAGGAATTGGACATTTCTCAACCGAATGCCCTTCAAAAGATCGAGGCATTGGAATTTTAAACTCCATGGTTGTGCAAGAGGATATGGAACAATACTGCCTTGAAGACCCCACCACTGCGCTTGCTGCTCGCTTTGAAGGTATTTCCCTATCCGATGCAGAAGATGACGGTCCATTCCAGGCCCCTCCACGACGGCATGTTGCTTTTTCCGCCTTTGCCGCAGACAAGACAGTAACGCTTGCCGCAGAGAACTGCCTGTGTCTCACTGCCTCAGTCAATGGGTACGAATCTGAAGAGGAGACCATTCCCATTGATATTTTCATCGAGCTCAAAGAAAGTTTCGATGAGCTACGCATGAAATTTGCCCGGCAGACCAAGATGATGAAAATGCTTACTTCAACCAAAGCCGGATATGAAGAAAAATTGAAGAAGCAGGCCATGGCAATTGAACAAATGCTCGTAGAGAAGAACACCTTTGAAGAACGATTGAAGAAACTTGATGTCCAACTTACCAGAAAGGATATGGAGGCCGAAAAACTAAAAATTGACTTTAATCGTGTAAATGGAAAACTCGAAGTTGCTAACAATACTTTTGTAAAACTTAACACGGCAACAACAAAGTTAGATGCCGTAATGAGTATTTCACATGTTGAAAGGCAAGGCCTCGGACATCAAAAGGTTTTAGATGCCGTTTTTCCAAAGAAAAACCCAACGGACATGGCATTTGTAAAGGCATCAAATGACGATTCAACAGCTGCCGCACAATCCTCAACTCCAAAAAGGGTTGAACAAACCGAAGGCAAGGCCACTGCCCCAGCAAGAGACTGCCGCAGAAGGCCGAAGCAAAGGCAGACATCATCAGGCAGGATGAAGACAAGAAAAACCTTGCCTAAGCAACACTCTAAATCGAAGAGACGATATGTTTGCCACTACTGCCTAGTACCTGGTCACATTCGACCTTTTTGTTGGAGACGCGAAGAGGACCAAGCAAGGGGATATTATTTTCACTCCAACACTGGACCACGGCATCCCAAATATTTTTCTGTGCCTTCACGACGCCTTATCAAAAAGAAGGCAACAACCATACGCAAATGGGTGCCCAGAACTAAACTCTCTACCAATGTCTGTTTTACAGGTCCCTCCGATGACTCCTCTGCCGCATCAAATGCCATCCAAAGTGTTGAAACATGCAATGTTATCTTCACTGCCCTCAAAGCTACCAAAGATGATAAGTGGTACTTCGATAGCGGATGCTCGCGGCACATGACCGGAAATAGTGATCATCTCATCGACTACAAAGTCTTTCACGGAGGAGAAGTCACTTTTGGAGGAGGTTCCAGTGGCTCAATTGTTGGCCGAGGCACACTGAATGTGCAAGGCTTTCCGAAGCTACAACAAGTGCTTCATGTTGAAGGCCTCATCACGAATCTTATAAGCATAAGTCAACTATGCGATGAAGGCATGAATGTAAAATTTACTCACCAATTGTGTGAAGTGTTTGATAATGCAGGGAACCCACTCATCCAGGGGGAGCGTTCCAAGGCAAACAACTGCTACTCCATTGGAGAAACATGCCTCTCTGCACAAGTCAAAGATGACATAGACCTATGGCATCAAAAACTTGGACACACAAGTCTTGGGAACTTAGAGCGTCTAATCAAGCTCAATGCTGTTCGTGGACTCCCAGCTCTCCCGAAAATCCAGAAGACAACATGTGGACATTGCAAACAAGGAAAAATGACTCATACAAGTCATCCAGCAATACCTGCCGCAGGACAGACTGATGCCTCTGCCGCAGGACCTGCCCACTCCAAGGCAGGACTGTATCAAAAGCAAACCAAATGCTTTGATCTCCTCCACATGGATTTAATGGGACCAATCGAGACAAGGAGCCATTCTGGAAAACGCTACGTACTTGTCGTAGTAGATGATTTCTCGAGATACACTTGGGTGCGTTTTCTCCAAGACAAGAGTGAAACATTTGATGAGGTGTCCAAGCTCATTAGGTGGATAAAGACCAACCATGAAGCCTCAGTAAAGAGAATAAGAAGTGACAATGGCACCGAGTTCGAAAACCAACGGCTTTCCAGATTATTTGATACGCATGGCATTGCCCAAGAGTTTTCTGCCCCCATAACACCGCAACAAAACGGCGTGGCTGAAAGGAAGAACCGAACCCTCAAGGAAATGGCGTGTACCATGCTGATCGCCAAGGGCCTAAGCAAGCAATTTTGGGCAGAAGCATTCAATGCCGCATGCCATATCCTGAACCGCATCAGCATACGTTCAGGAACAACAAAAACGGCCTATGAAATTTTGAACAATAGGAAGCCTAATTTGAAATACTTTCATGTGTTTGGCTCTGTTTGTTATGTTCTGAATGATAGGGAACCTAGATCTAAACTTGATCCAAAGTCACTTAAAGGATTATTTGTTGGATACTCTAGGAATAGTCATGCCTATCGTATTTTTATCATACAAACTAGAACCATTATTGAATCTGTAAATGTTGATTTTGATGATCTAAGTCGACTCAGGAAACCCAAAGAAGAGAAGGTAGAAGGTCTGCTCGAACCTGCCGCAGTAGCAGAAATTGAAGGCAGTTTCACTCCTGCGCAGCCTACTGCCGCACCCACTGGCTCGAACAATGATGCCCAACCTTCTACAGCGTCTCCCGATAAATCAAATGATGATAACACTCCTCAACAAACAGATTCATCAGATGTTGAAGAAACACCAAATCAACGACGAAGGGATCCCCCAAGGCATGTTATCCGAAACCATCCTTCGAGTCAATTGTTGGCCACACGCATGAGAGCTCGTCCGTACATCAACTACCGCAACATGACCAAGAATGTAAGCATGTCTGCCACATGCATTGAGATAGGCATTTTCTCGTATCTCTCCACGGTAGAACCGAAAAATGTCAAAGAAGCATTGGCCGATGAATTTTGGATCATGGCAATGCAAGAAGAGATGAACGAGTTTGAAAGAAACAAAGTTTGGAAGCTCATTTCTCGTCCCAAAAACAAGAATGTCATCGGGACAAAGTGGATTTTTAAGAACAAATCAAATGAGCATGGGCAGGTTGTGCGCAACAAGGCAAGACTCGTGGCACAAGGCTACACTCAAATTGAAGGCATCGATTTCGATGAGACCTTTGCCCCCGTAGCACGCATGGAGTCCATACGTTTGCTTATTGCTATTGCATGCCACCTCAACATCACCTTACATCAAATGGACGTGAAGGCAGCCTTTCTCAACGGCATACTTGAAGAGGAGGCATACGTTGCACAACCCAAAGGCTTCGAAGATCCGAAATATCCTGACCATGTGTATCAATTACACAAGGCATTGTACGGCCTAAAACAAGCTCCTAGAGTTTCGTATGGCTGCCTAACTGATTTTCTATTCAGTTTCGGATTCACTCGAGGCACTGCCGACAAATCACTGTTTGTTAAATTCAATTCTTCCAATATTTTAATTGCACAAATTTATGTTGATGATATTGTCTTTGGATCCACATGTGAGAACATGCTTAAGGCATTCACCTCTGCCATGGCATCAAAATTTGAGATGAGCATGGTAGGAGAACTAACTCATTTTTTAGGACTCCACATCAAGCAATCATCAACTGGAACTTTCATCTCACAAGCCACATATGCCAAGAATCTCATCAAAAGATTCCAACTTGAAGGATCCAAGCCCATGAGAACACCTATGGGTTCAACGGACAAGATCTCCCGAGGCACTGATACTGCCGCAGTGGATCAGACACTCTACCGATCCATGATAGGGAGTTTACTTTATCTCACGGCAACTAGACCTTATATTATGTACAGCGTTTGTTTATGCGCCAGGTTTCAAGCTGATCCAAGGGAAGAACACTTGAAGGCAGTCAAACGCATCATACGATATGTTGCCGCATCAGTCGAGTTAGGCATATGGTATACCAAAGATACCAATACCAATTTAGTTGGATTTTCCGATGCCGACTGGGCTGGAGACATGGATGATCGCAAGAGTACAAGCGGTGGATGTTGTTTTCTTGGAAATTACATCATTTCATGGCATAGCCGCAAGCAAAACTGCATTTCTTTATCCACTGCCGAATCAGAATATGTTGCCGCAGGAAGCTGCTGTACCCAACTCATCTGGCTAAAGCACATGTTTGATGACTACCATTTGGATAGCAACATTCTTACACTCTACTGCGACAATACGAGTGCCATAAATATCAGTCATAATCCAGTGCAGCACTCAAGAACCAAACACATCAGCATAAGGCATCATTTTATACGAGATTTGGTGGATAAACGTCTCTTGAGAATTGATCACATCCCAACAGAGAAGCAAATCGCTGATATCTTCACCAAGCCACTGAACTCAGAACGTTTCATTGCCCTAAGGAATTCTTTGTGCATGTGCATCATGCCTTAGATGCTGATCTGCATCATGCTGCCGCATTGTCATGCCTACTGAACCTCTGCCACAGCATTCTGCCTTAGTCAATTTTTGAGTTTAAAATTTTCCGAAGGAAGAGAAAATACCCAAACCACTCTAGGCAACATGGTCAAACCCATATACATGTAATTAATACGAAATGGGTTGAGATACTATGTACTAGGTGAACTAAGTATTTGATAATCTCATTGTTGACATGGCATTATACCTAAGTAGAGTATAAGTACTTATGATGCAGCATGATGTTCCATTAGGATTAGATAGTTGTTAATCTTTTCCTAATTTTGCTTTGTAAGCCTTGTTTTTTCACACCACAAAAATATTTTACTTATTTAAAAAAAAAAAAAAAATATAGAAAAAAAATGAAAAATAGAAAAAGAAAATATTCTAAAAACAAAAAAAAAAAAAAAGAATATTAAAAACAGAAAAAGAGAAAAATTAAAAACAGAAAAACAGATAAACAAAAAAAAAAAAAAAAAAAAAAATTTTGGATTTTGATTTTTGGCAACAACCTGCCGTAGAGCATTGCCCCACTTGACCGTTGGGCAGCACTCAAGTGTGCAGCAGACGATGGTTCAACCTTAGAAACGTAACCGTTGCCTATTTTTGCGTTACATCAAACCACCATCTGATTTTCACTTATTTTTCTTATTCTTTACTTCAAACTCTTAATTGGAATGCAACTCTCTCATAATATTAGATCTAGAGTTTGAATTAATTTGAATTCCTGAAATCCCTATTTTTTCTCTCGCACGTAAAATCCAATCCTTGTGTCGAATTTGTGCTCTGTTTTCTTGCCCTAAATTTTCTTTCTCTCCAAATTTTCAATGGTCGAATACATTCCTTTTACTCCTTATTTTGGCGACCCATGGTGCATTGCGTTCATCAGGGAAGGTTCGCCCCGAGGCCATGCTGGCAGACATTCAAGTACCAGAATATATGGATGCCATGTACCGCATCCACGCTGCCGCAGACTACTGGGAGCTCACCGCTGTTTTTTCACCCGATCTACTGCCTGAGCAAAAGGCAAGAGGCTGCCACTCACTTCTTCGGCCAATCCAATTGATTTGGAAGCCACTACGAAGAAGGGCCGCAAAGGAAAGGAATATGCCGCATCAAAAATAGACAATTCACACAGTGGAGATGCCGCAGTACCTCCATCTGCCGAAAAGGACAAGGGTAATGCCACTGCTGTCGCAGTCCATGCGCCTAAGTAGGATTCTGAATCAACATGGAGGCGACAAAGGCTTACTCAAAGAGGATTTGATTTATGGGATATTTATGCCAAAATGCACCACTGCTTTGGTAATGATGGCTCTCAAGGCTACGGCAGAGTGTATCTCCGGAAAAAGATTTTCACTTTCAGCCCTACCGCATTCAATGATTTCCTTGACCGCTCGGATATTGAATATCCTGCCGCAGTCATTGAACCCAGCACTGCCGCAATTGCTCGCCGCCTGATTGGCTAAACACCAAACACTGCTTACATTCCTGCCTCCAAACTAACCTCTTTTTACTATCTACTATTTACCATTGCTCGTGGCAAATGGACTCCCACGTCCAATATGCACTTTGTGCACACCACGATGGCAGAGGTTCTTTTTAACCTTGGTGCAGGAAGGCAAGTGATCCTTGGGCAGCTTATTTTTTACTAAATGGCTACGCAGGCTGAAGCTCATCACAGACGCAGAGCCTTGCGTTCCCCTCTTTTATCTGGGAGATGATGAAGACACAATGATTGTCATACAACGATGCTGATATTGAGACACTACTGCCTACAGCATACAAGTTGAGCATCCGCGATTCCAATTGTCTTCCATGGACAAATTTTCATTGCACTGCCGCAGTCTCAACTCCAAAGAAAGCTCCAAAAGCGCGGACTGATGCCCTCATTCATGCTCGAGCTCAAGAATTTGCCGAACAATGTGTTGCAATCGAATTGTCGTCATGCAGGAGTACATGACCAAGGCAATTGTTGATGGTATTTCCTGATTTCTTGAAGCAAAGGGTTTTTCTCCACAAAAAGGGGGAGTACCAGCAGCAGCGCAGCAGCACCAGAGCTCTAAGAGGCAAAGAGACAACTGTTGAATAAATTGAAGGATGAAGTCCAAAAGACTGCCGCAGAAGTGACAGAAAAGTCTGCCGCAGAGATTGATGGAGAGTATCGTGATTCGTCACTCGAGCCCGAGACCTGATGATTTGAAGATTCAAAGCAAGCTCTGAAGACCTGAAGAAATATTATTTCTTCTTTTGATTTTTAGTTTTTATTTGCTCTGAACAATTTAATTTCTGTTTATTGGTTTTTGAACAATTTAATTTTTAAGTTTATTTTGGTTGAACAATTTTCTATTTAAGTAGTTATTTCCTTTTGAAAAAAAAAATGGTGTGTTACATTTAAGGCTTACTTAGTTACTTGTTTTTGTTCTATTAGTTAGTTAGTTGTTTAAATAATTTTTTGTTCTACTTAGGAAGTATTAACTAAGGGGGAGTTTTATGCCTCAGTTGTTTTGTCAAGATAAAATCCATAAACTTCCAAGTAAGATGTATTTCATTGAGGGGGAGTGCTCATTGCGCTGCTGCCTCATGGTTTTGTGAAGAAAGATAAAAAGGGGGAGTTTGTAAGGATAAATATGTTTGGGCATTACAATGCCTTAAATGTACCTAGGCAGAAGTTGTCTTGCTAACATATTTATTTGTTTTATTTCTTTCTTCACAATTTAAACTGTTGTAATCACTTGTCATATTGGTGATTTGATTTAGCATAGTTCATTAGTTGGAACGTGCTTGAAAAACAATCAACATAGAAGCTTTCTGCCGCAGCACAGCCAGGCAGAGTCATGCCGCAAGCAGTGCAAGGCTTGGACAAGAGGTTGAGTCAAGATATCGAGCGAAGCATGAGCGTAGGGCAAAGGATTGCTGAAGTCCAGAGAGTATGGAAGGCAGTGCAGTACGGCAGAGCATTCCAGAAGAACTTCAGAAGGCATTCCTGCGGCAGCGGTCAAAGCAGCCTGCCCTAGAATATCTCAACCGATTGTTGACCTAGCAAAATGAGGAAATCAGTTGGAGACTCTCACCTATAAATAGAGGACGACCCAGCTGCATTTACTTAACACTCCAACAACACCTTTACACCTCCAGAAACACATTTCCTCTCTAGATCGATCATCACGCCTTTTAGTGCCGCGACTTCACTTGTGAAGTTTGTCGAGCCATATGTTCTCTCGTCTCTAAGAGAGTTCTTTTGTAGTGCTGATGATCGTGACATTAGAATAGGTGTTATACAGTTGCTAGGTTTCATTTGTTGTTGATTGTTAATACTCTTCGGATCCGATATACGCTAAGGCATACATGTGTATAGCCTTGAGTAAAATCATTTGTAAATCCAAGAGTATCTCGTTTTGTAAAGACTCGTTCTTTAATAAAGTTTCTGGTCGTAAGACCATTTCGTATGTGTATAATTTAAATACACATACAAAGATTAATTCCTTGTCATTTACTTTTATGTACGTGTGTGTGTGTTCGTTCGAAGTGATTTATTTTTATTAATTCCGCTGCAATTCTTATACATATATCACATATAATTTTATCTTCTAAACAATCTGATTAATCTGGATAAAATACTTAAATCAAGTAAATCACGTAAAACGAACGGTTTTTCTGTACAAGGCATCGTGCTGCGGCATACGCTGTTCTGCCGCAGAACACTGCCTTGTCTAGGCAGCGCATTTCACTGCGTTTATTTCACTGCCTACGACTTTCACATGTGTCTTCTCTAAACACGCACACAAACACACACGTATCTATACAGAGAAGAGTATGTACTAAATGTGATTTCCATTCCATCTTGGCATTTTAGTCGGAGGTGCCCCCGGTTTGGGAATGATTGCCGACGTGCCGAAATATGTGCACAAGCACACCAGCATATTCTAACTGCATACATCATTTAGTAATAAACGAAAAGGACGCGTAAATAAACATCGATCTGATTTTGGGGTATTTAGATAGGGCATATCTATTATCTATATATGAAATTCTCCTATATTTTTGTGTAGTAGTACTGTAGTAGTAAATAGATACCATTATCATAAATTAAAATTAAAATTAAATGACCTTCGTCTGTGTAATACTACTTCAAACCCCACTCAATCTTAAACTATCAAAACTCACAACTCCCAACAAAGAAAATCAGAGACGAAGCTTTTCTGATGAGAATTGTGATCCGGCTACTCCCACGGTACGCTTATTATTATTATTATGACAGGATTCCAACTCAAATTGTAACTGTTATACACTACTTATACATTATTTTTCTTTGGAAAATCTGACATATTAATTAGTACCACTTTATACAATCGACTTTTAAATGAGATTGAGTTGGAGGGAGCTTGAATAGATTCTCGCTAGTGAGAATCCAAAAAAATATGATGGTGAAAGTTGTCTCCTATCATGAGGTTGGGTGGATGGAACCTCGATTAGGCTTCTCGGGTGAGAACATAAAAGTAGATAGCTGGCCTAATATTGTTGGTGAAAACTCTCCCTAACTAGCCCCTCTCGGTCGGCTAACCTTACCGATAACATATAGCAATGCGCTAGCTAGTCACCCTCCTTAATTCAAATTAATTTCATCGGTCTCGCGGAACCGTTTTAACTGCTCTGAACTTACCAACATTGTTCAGGTGGGAGCTTGAAATTAGCATTTGTTTATGATTATTTTATATGCAGCACTTGACATTTGGTAACTAATACTCATCATCACATTAATCTCTTGGTCATGAAGTTGGACATGCATACTAATTATGCTGTTTTTGTTATTGCTATGAATGATTATAAATTCATGTGATTTTGGTGACTGAAATAATATTTACTTAGATATGCATTGACATTATGCATGAACAAATTATAGTTTAATCAAGTTAGTAAGTACAATAATATCAAAATATCTATAATAATACTATTTCAAACTTGAATTCACAATTAGATGAATGCATTACATAAAATTGAGGTTTAAAACCAATTAAATGGCTTGCTCTGAATTTATTATGAACCAGCACTGAGCCATTTTATTTGCTCATCTTAGAGCACTTTTACACCCTTTATTGAGTCAGTTTGAGTCGTTAACGTGTCTGGGAGGGCACAATTAGGTGTTTGGGCAGAGTGTGTGGTGATGCAGGTAATAGGTGGCGCACTGGGCAAAAGAGGCAAGGAATCCCCTTCTTTGGGCAAATCAGATTCTGGAGCGGTAGTGACAAGCAACAGCTTGACCACATCGGGCAAATGGGTAAGGTCACGAAGCAGAAGACCCAGAATTCTTACCAAGTACCGTGCCTGGTCCGACCACCTGTGGAGGAGAAGAATTACCTGCAGATTTCGATTTGGGCAGAGAGCGGTTGTTGACAGGAGATTCGCTGCGGGCAAGCTGGCAGCACACCAGAATCCCTGGATTCGGGGGATCTGACTTATCCCCCAGCCCATTGACCAAGGACGCCTATTCCTAAGGGGCGAGCAACAACCGGGAATTCAAAATTCAAATTCGAAGTCTTTAAAGAGGGGCGCGACGGGCAGCAAAGACACACACAATTACGCACCGATAAGTCGGAAGAGCCGCCGGTCCCGCAGTCGCCGTCGCCGCCGAAGTTGCCGGAGAGAGATCGGAGCTGTTCGTCCGAGTCTCTTTATTTGTTTTGCAGTAGAACCGACCTTCGGGTCGAGAAACAATTTCATGTTTTCCGTTTTTAATTTCCTTTAATTCCGTATTTTGATTTCCTTCAAAAACGTTTATCGATTTGAAGTTATGATTAATATAGTTTGCTTTCCCTTAATTATTTTGTCTTTTATTTTCAGTATGATCGGCTAAGTTAATTGTGCATCTGGGCAGGGACGAATCGACGGTGAAATTAGGGTTTAGTTAGGCCGCGAGGTTGGAGGGGCTGAACTAACCGGTTGGGTGTTTGTTCCCGAGGCAAAGTTGTTTGAGGTTTATTTCTGGGGAGTTTGGGTAAACTAGGACGACCACTAGTGAGCCTTTACAAACTGGGATACTGGTGATTGGCAAACCGCATAGATGTACCTTGTAGTATTGTTGCGGGCATAGCACTAGAACTTGCAGGAGATGCGGTCGTATGTTTCGAGCATGCTATTGGCCGAGCGGGTCTGTCTAGAGGGTAATGCGGGTTTGGGCAAACTAGATCCATGTTTGGTCGCATAGGTTATCGAATTGTTCAGATCCAGGGGATTAGGCATAGTGATAGCTAGCTTTCTCTTTACACAGTAAGGATAGATAAGGGGTGGGGCAATTGCTGGGCGTGACGCAATAGGACCACTTTTGTTTTTGCACCCTATAACTGCTGACAAACCGCTGGTAAAAATCCTTAGTGCCAATGAACGGTAGTTTGCCCTAATGATCCTGAGTGAAGTTGTCTGCCCGGATGCCTTGTTTATTATTTGATTTAAATTTAACTTTTTAGTATTCTGTTAAGTCTGAGTGATTGCTTTGTTTACTTTTAGATTTATTTATTTGCATGCTATTTCTGTTAGCCGTAGTTAGATCAAAGTGTTTGAAACGATTGCAAAACCGTTGTGCCCACAGCAACCAAACTCAAAATCTTTTTGTGACAACCCCTTGGGCAAAGCCGAGATCACCTACTGTAATTGCCTCCTTGTGGGACCGACCCCACGTACTTACCATTATCTACGTTTTGTAGTTAAAGGGTACTGGCTAAAAAATAAATTTCATTTTGACAGCGTGTTTGCTCCACGACAAGTATTCGCGCTCGTCAAAATTGGCGCCGTTGCCGGGGAGGCAAATTTCCAACAGTAAGTCGTCTGTGCTAACAGTTTGACTTGTTTTGTTTATGCAGGATTCTGTTGCTGGCAAAGAGATTGTAACCTGGTACGATCCAGAGATCGAAAAGACCGCAAAGCGAATCCGGAAAGAAACAAGGCTAGCCAAAGCGTTAGCACGTGCCACCCAATAAGCTGCCCATACACCAAGGGCAGAAAATCCGCGAAGGGCAAGGAGAGGTGACCCAATTACCCCACCAAGACCTTCACCGGAACCAGCCACAATGGCAAACCAAACCCTCAGGGAAATGATGTTCCCTGCCAATCTGAACCTCCGACCATCAGGCATCACTTTGCCCACCATCAACGAGAACTGGGAGATGAAATACAATTTCATCCAAATACTGCCTAAGTTCAGCGATATGCCCATGGAAGACCCACAGAGGCATCTTCAAGACTTCGAGTTAGCCTGCGGAACCATAAGGGGAGGGCCCCCTTTGAGTGAATACATCCGACTGCTGGCTTTTCCCTTCTCACTTGGGGATGGAGCACGAGAGTGGCTCTACACTCTGCCCGAAGGACAAATCACTACTTGGGCACAGCTCCAGCAGAAGTTCTTGGAAAAATACTTCCCTGCCGCCCGAATCCAACACATGCGAAGAAACATCAGTAGCATTAAGATGGGGGCAGGCGAAGAGTTTCCAGCATATTGGGCACGGTTTAAACAGATGTTGGCAAAGTGTCCTCAGCACCAGATCCCTGACCACGATTTGATCCATTACTTTGTGTCTGGGCTAAGGATGCACGAGAGAACCCTCCTGCACGCTGCCAGTGGAGGGTCTATCCTGAATAAAAGTGCTGAGGAGGCATTTAAACTCTTCAAGGAGATGGCAGAGGAGTTCAGGGATGATGGAAGTGAGTTGCCCAAGACCAATTTGGGGACAACCACCGCTGCGGATTTAAAAATCGACAAACTGTGCAGTGCAATGGAGAAGTTTATGAACTCTATGGCCACCGGGCCAAAGAGAGGAGTGAAAGCTTGCCAGATCTGTCAGGGCAAAGAGCATGCCACTGATGAGTGCCCCACGCTGTATGACGAGGAGGTCAAAGCAATGGGGCAGAGCAACGGTAACGGGCAAGGAAGGGGGAAACCATACTATGATAATAGGTATGGGAATAACAACAACTACAATGAGGGGTATAATGGTAACCAAAATTTCCAGCGCTACAACCAACCGGGGCAGTACCAACAGCATGGCCCCGGGATGTACCATCAACCTACTCAGACCAAAGGGCCTACTTTGTCCGAAATGATGGAAACTTTGGTCAAAGAGAACATCAAGTTCCAGCAAGAGAACGCCAAAGCCCATCAGGAGAATGAGAAATTCAAGCAAGAGACTAGAGGGCAGTTCCAAAGTCTAGGAGCCCAAGTCTCTCATCTTACTCAGGTGGTGGCAAAGCTAGAACAGAAAGGAGGTACTTTGCCCCCGAAAGTCGAAGTGAACAATGCCCATGTTAATGCCGTCCAGCTCAGAAGTGGCAAACCACTTACCATAGTGGAAAATTCTGCAGTAAAGGGCAAAGAGCCCGTGTTAGATGATCCCCCAATCATTGAGGAAGACCCTGGGACAGATAATGAGCAAGAAGAGGTGATAGTCAGGGCAAAAAGGGACAAGTCCCCACCACCGAAAATCAGGCCACCCTTCCCGGGCAGACTGAGTAAAAACCGTGAGAGGGAAGAAACTCAAGAGATGTTCAAGATGTTTAAGAAGGTGGAAATCAATATGCCCCTTCTGACCATACTGAACGCTATGCCCAGATGTGCTAAGTTCTTGAAGGAGCTTTGCACAAAGAAGGTCAAGTATCAGGATGATGCGAAGTTTGAAGTGGGGGAGAATGTCTCTGCCGTGATTAAAAAGACTGGACCTACAAAGTGTGGAGACCCAGGCATGTTCTACATTCCGTGCATCATAGGGCATATGAAGATAGAGAAGGCAATGCTCGATCTTGGAGCATCAATCAACGTTATGCCCAAAACGATGTACGAAGACTTGGAAATAGGGCAACTGAAGCCCACTCGAGTTGTGATCCAACTGGCTGATAGATCGAACGTTTATCCTGAGGGCATACTGGAAGATGTCCTGGTCAAAGTGGAAGAGTTGATATTCCCTGCTGATTTCTATGTGCTCGATATGGGCAGATCAAGTAAAGCCCCAGTGATGATATTGGGCAGACCGTTCTTGAAAACAGCAAGGACCCACATCGACTGCGAAACCGGTAGGCTGACGTGCAAATTCGAGGGAGAGACGGTCACCTTTGACCTCTACAAGTCCATGAAGCACCCAGCTGACACCGAGGAGATCCACTACATTGACCAAATTGAGAAGGCAGTGGAGGCAAAGGCGCTCCAATGTGGCAAGTATGACCATACTGAGATAGCCATTCAACAAGGGCTTACAGAGCTTGACATGGAGGACGAACCGGAAGAATTGCAGGAGGCAATTGAGCAGTTAGATTCTCTGGAGAGTTTCAAAGGCAATCCGGGCAAATCGATAGAGATTGAAGAAATGATCATGGTGCCCTCCCTTGAAAAACCACCAATGCTGGAATTGAAAAAGCTGCCCAAGCACCTCAAGTACCTATATCTGGGAGATAATGACACTTTGCCCGTCATCATAAGTGCCTATTTGCAAGAGGCAGAGGAGGCAAAGTTGAGGTATGTGCTGGGGCAGTACAAACAGGCCATAGGATGGACTTTGGCTGACATCAGAGGGATAAGTCCAAGCATCTGCCAACACCACATTCTTCTGGAAGATGACTCTATGCCCGTACGTGATCCTCAAAGGAAACTCAATCCAGCGATGAAGGAAGTGGTGCTCAAAGAGATCAAGAAGCTTCTCAGTGTGGGCATAATCTACCCAGTGTCAGACAGCAAGTGGGTTAGCCCAGTGCATGTGGTGCCAAAGAAGTCCGGAGTTCAAGTCATAGAGAACGAAAGAAACGAGCAGATTGCCACCCGACTACAAACTGGGTGGAGAGTTTGCATTGACTACCGCAAACTGAACAAGGTAACCCGCAAGGATCACTTCCCTTTGCCTTTCATTGATGAAATGTTGGAAAGATTGGCTGGGAATAAGCACTTTTGCTTTCTGGATGGCTATTCAGGGTATATGCAGATATGGGTTGCTCAAGAGGATCAGGACAAAACCACCTTCACCTGTCCTTTTGGCACCTTTGCCTACAGGAGAATGCCCTTTGGCCTCTGCAATGCACCAGAAACTTTTCAAAGGTGCATGATGAGTATCTTCGCTGACCTGCTCGAGAATGGAATTGAAGTGTTCATGGACGATTTCACCGTGTATGGCAACTCCTTTGACTCCTGCATGGAACACTTAGAGATGGTGCTCAAAAGGTGTGTGGAGAAGAGCCTTGTTCTGAACTACGAAAAATGCCACTTCATGGTCGAAGAGGGAATTGTCCTTGGGCATGTGATTTCAGCTAAGGGCATAGAAGTGGATAAAGCCAAGATCGAAGTCATATCCAAGCTACCATACCCGAGAAATGTGAAGCAAGTCAGGGGGTTCTTAGGGCATGCTGGCTTTTACAGACGTTTTGTGAAGGAATTTGACCAAATTGCTCGCCCTTTGACCAGACTGCTTCAGAATGATGTAGAGTGGGACTTTGATGAGGACTGCAAGGCTGCCTTCAATCACTTGAAGGAGAGATTGGTCACAGCGCCTATTATTCAACCACCAGAATGGGGCATGCCATTCGAGTTGATGTGTGATGCAAGTGGATATGCAGTGGGAGCTGTGTTAGGGCAAATAAAAGGGAAAGAAAGGCATGTGATTTACTATGCCTCGAAGACCCTTAATGCTGCCCAAAGTAACTATGCCACGACTGAGAAGGAACTTTTGGCAATTGTCTTTGCCTTTGAGAAGTTTAGGTCTTATCTGCTGGGCAGTAAGACCACAGTGTATACAGACCACGCTTCACTGAAGTACCTCATGGCAAAGAAGGAGACTAAACCAAGGCTTATTCGATGGATCCTGTTACTCCAGGAGTTTGACATCGAAATTCGAGACAAGTCTGGCAATCAGAACCTCGTTGCAGATCATCTAAGTAGGATTCTCCAGAAAGAAGAGGATATGCCTATAACTGAGACGTTCCCTGATGAGCATTTATATTCTATCACCGCTTTGGGCGAAGAGCCATGGTTCGCTGACCTTGTGAACTTCATGGTTACTGGTATTTTCAGGGAAGGCATGACCTACTACGAGAAAAACAAAATGAAACGTGAGGCAAGGAGCTACGTCTGGGATGAACCCTATTTGTGGAAAAGATGTGAAGACCAAGTCCTTAGAAGATGCATTCCTGAGTCCGAGCAGCAGGGCATAGTGGATCACTGCCACAAGCAACCCTGTGGAGGCCACTTTGGGCCTAGGCGTACAGCAAGGAAGATACTGGATTGCGGATTCTACTGGAACACTTTGGTTCGAGACTGCTATGAGCTGTGCAAGAGATGTGGTGAGTGCCAGAAGGAAGGCAATTTGACCAAACGCAATGAAATGCCCTCTGTGCCCATACTGCCAGTAGAGATCTTTGATGTCTGGGGTATAGACTTCATGGGGCCATTTCCAAATTCACAAGGTAAGGAATATATACTCCTAGCAGTTGATTATGTCTCAAAATGGGTCGAGGCAAAGGCAACCCCCACCAATGATTCGCGCATTGTGGCCGAATTTCTCAAAGGGAATATTTTCACTCGGTTCGGTGTGCCCAGAGCACTAATAAGCGACCAGGGGACCCATTTTTGCAACGCTGTAATTGAGAGGATGTTGCGAAAATATGGAGTCACTCATCGAATTACTTGTGCCTATCACCCCCAGGCAAACGGCCAAGCAGAGCTCTCCAACAGGATTATCAAAGCTATTCTGAGGAAGACAGTTAGGCCAGAAGGGAAGGATTGGGCAGGCAAACTGGATGATGCGCTGTGGGCATACCGCACTGCATTCAAGACTCCATTTGGTATCTCCCCTTACCGAATGATATTTGGGAAAGCTTGCCATTTGCCCGTAGAGATAGAACACAAGGCACACTGGGCAGTGAATAAAGTCAACTTTGATTGGGATTTGGCTGGGAACGAGCGTAAACTTGACTTGGTCGAATTAGAGCAGCTTCGCATTGAAGCGTATGACCATGCTGCCCACTACAAAGAGCGGACCAAGAGGGCTCATGACAAACTGATCAAGAGGAAAAAGATTGAGGCTGGACAGTTAGTCTTACTGTACCAAACCAGAAATCAATTCCGTTCGGGCAAACTGTCCTCTAAGTGGGACGGACCCTATTTTGTTCACCATGTCAGCCCAAATGGATATGTGGAGTTGAAAAGCAAAAAAGATGATGACTACATTTTCAAGGTGAATGGCCATAGAGTGAAGCCCTACTTTGGGCAAGAGAATCTGGAAGGGCAGCTTGCCCTGATTGAGTGAACGAACGAAGCAATTGGGTCCTGCCCGGGACTATAAATAGGGCGCTGGCCAGGAGGCAACCTGGTATGTTTGTATAATTTTGTTATTTCAATTTTTTTTAGATTAGGAATAAACTACTAGCAACAAGGGACTTTGACTATGCCGAGAAAAAGGGTATTGTTTGTTTTTGATTTTGCAGAAGGACTTTGGGCAGACTGAGCCTTTGGGCAAATAGGGACGCAAGTGGGGCAGTTGCGATTTTCAAGGGCTGAAAACCGTCCCATCAGGGACTCTGCAACTCCACCATCATCACGCCTCTATCCCTATCCGCCCGCGATTCCCGATAACTGCCATTAATCCCTTATTTTCAAAATTCAAAAACACATTATATATCTTTTATTTCTCTCTCCAAATGGTATCAACGAGAGCAAAAAACAAACTCAGAAAAATCCCTCACGGAACCCTAATTGATCTTACTATAGGTACCGCCGCATCCAAACTGAAAAAGATGGTGTCTCCAAAAAGATCGAGTCCGGCAAAGCCCAAATCCCCCGCCGCCGAAGAAGCCATCCACGCCGTCCCGCTGGCCACCATCCCGCCGAGTCCAGCCACGACGGAAACTGACAACACCCCTATCGACGACTTGGCCAGGGAGATTGACGAATCCAAAACCACCGGCGAAAAAGAAGATCTGGAAACCCTAGCCACCGCCGCTCAGAAGGAGGAGGGCAAAGCCGCCGTTGACAGTCCCCCGAAAAAGAAGCAGAAGAAGTCTGCGGGCAAAGGCAAGAAGAAGTTTACTCCCACCCCCACTGCCGGATCCACCTCCGACGACAAAGAGAAGGAAGATTCGACAGCCGCCAGTAAAACTCCGGTGGAAGAGGAAGAAGAAGAGGAGGTGATAAAAAGCCCAGCCCCCAAAAGCAGGACCCGCGCATCCACCAAGAAGAGAAAGGCGGTTGACACCACGGCGCGCGAAATCGCGGCCCCCAAAACGGTGTGCTTCGAATCGCTCAAACTGATGGGTGTGGAGAAGGAGGTTCGAGGCTATTTCAAGGCCATAGGGTGGGAGTCGTTTCTTGAGTGGTCTGGGAAAATCAATGAAGGCATCGTGAGAGAATTCTTTGGGTCTCTGGGTATCAAAGAGACCAAGGATGAGGGAGTTATAGGGATTCAGTTTGAGTTGTTTGATCGGGCTGTGTCTATTGGTGGTAATGAATTGGATTTGTGTTTGGATATGGCAGGTATTGCAGATCTGAAGTCAAAGGCCTACCAGGAGTCACTGAGGGCTTTGCCAGAGTACACAAAGAAGGAGCTGCAGAAGATCTGGAAGCAGTTGGGCAAAGGAGGCGAGTTCGTGGGGCAAAGCACCAAGTCGATCCAGTTGAAGAGCCATGCACTCAGGGTTTGCCACCGGATCCTGGCCATCAATTTCTTTGGCAAGACAGACACCAGCAGTGCCGTTTCCCATCTGGAACTGGGCATACTGTGGTGCATGCATCAGAAGATCAGGCTGCATTTCAGTGTCTGCCTCTGTGCCCAAATGAAGTGGCTGCAAACTCACCCACTCCAGCGCCTATCATTGGCCCATTTTCCGATGGTGTACGCGGCCAAGATGAACCTGATCAAGAAGGGCAAAGAGCTGGAGATGATGGTGGAGGGCAAGTTTGACATCCAGTGCTTCAAGCGCATGCAGGATATTGTGCCTATGGGTGATGGCAGTGTGAAGTTTTTGGAGGAGAAACCAGTGAAGGTAGAGGTGAAGGATTCGGTTGCTGAGGCTAAGGCCAGAGAGGAAGTTGCAGAGAGACAGGGAGCCATCGAGGCTCGTTTGGATAAGATCGAGAAGGTGTTCGAGGAAGTGAAGGCGATGATGATCGCATACTTTGACCACAGTGGATTCAGGTACACACCTGCTTCCACCTCCTAATTTGTACCCTCCCTAGTTTTTAGTAGTTGTTAGGTTTTTCTTTATTTCTTCTATTTTTTTTTCTGTTTTTTTTTTTTTTTTGTTAAGGTCACCCCCGAGTCACTCTGGTTCGGGGGAGACTAGGTTGATCTCCCTGATGACACACTTTGCCCAGGCAAAGTGTGTGAGGGGGCAGGTGCGCCAACTTTTTGAGTCATAGTCTGGTCGTGGTTAGCCCCTACTGATCTTATTACTTTTGCACACTTTGCCCAGGCAAAGTGTGTGAGGGGGGAAAGGGAAAGGGCAAACCCCTGTTTCTAATCGAGTCAGCATGATTATGTGTCACCTTGGGCAAACATACATACAGTAACTCAAACTTTATAGTTAAGATGCATGAAATAGGGATGATGGAACTATTCTAGGCAAACTGTGAGAATTGAGCCAACATTAATATATGATTTCTTTCTTTGAGAGTCTGCTGTGATCTTTACAATGCTTGTCTTTGCCTGTTTGCTGAATTGAGTAGTTTGACTGAGTAGGGTTGTTAAATAATTAGGGCACTTCTTTGTTTTATTTCCCCCAGAATAAATAACATTATCCCTTGCTAGCCCCTTTGAGCCTTATTGAATATTCTTTGTGAACTCATCTGGTATTATGCCCACATTACATAGGCAGCCAGAGAGAGAAAGGGAGTTAGGGCATAGTGTTCAAAAAAAAAGAGAGAAAAAAAAAAAGAAAAAAGAAAAAAAAAAAGAAAAAAAAAGAAAAAAAAATCAGAAAAGAAAAAAAAAAGTTGTTGTGCTAAGGCCCGTAAGAAAGGGGCAAAGTGGCAGAGAAAAGGCTAACATCAAAAAGGCCTCTGCCCAAATAGATCCTACTCCCAGAAAAATCTACCCCTATGAGCCCAACACTACAACCCAATAAAAGCCCCTTTGATAACCCCCCTGCTTAGTTAAAACAAACTCAGATTAGCAATAAGGCAAATTTAGGCAAAGTGGAGTCACAGCAGAAAATGAGTGTCATTGAACCCATACACTGAAAAGAGAGAAACACTGTGAGGGAGTGAACCCAAAGACCTAGAACAGACTCTTGACTTATTTTTATCTTTACTTGAATTTTGTGTTATCTGTATGTACTATGCCCTTTACTGATCATGCTAAAGTCCTTTGCTTTATTTCTTCCTATTTCTTTCATTTCTGTTTTCACTTTGGTCTTGAGTCAGGCAAATCAGAGCCCACGCTTGGAGACAAGCGTATCCAAGTGTGTGCGGTTCTGATGAGCCATTTTATTTGCTCATCTTAGAGCACTTTTACACCCTTTATTGAGTCAGTTTGAGTCGTTAACGTGTCTGGGAGGGCACAATTAGGTGTTTGGGAAGAGTGTGTGGTGATGCAGGTAACAGGTGGCGCACTGGGCAAAAGAGGCAAGGAAATCCCCTTCTTTGGGCAAATCAGATTCTGGAGCGGTAGTGACAAGCAACAGTTTGACCACATCGGGCAAATGGGTAAGGTCACGAAGCAGAAGACCCAGAATTCTTACCAAGTACCGTGCCTGGTCCGACCACCTGTGGAGGAGAAGAATTACCTGCAGATTTCGATTTGGGCAGAGAGCGGTTGTTGACAGGAGATTCGCTGCGGGCAAGCTGGCAGCACACCAGAATCCCTGGATTCGGGGGATCTGACTTATCCCCCAGCCCATTGACCAAGGACGCCTATTCCTAAGGGGCGAGCAACAACCGGGAATTCAAAATTCAAATTCGAAGTCTTTAAAGAGGGGCGCGACGGGCAGCAAAGACACACACAATTACGCACCGATAAGTCGGAAGAGCCGCCGGTCCCGCAGTCGCCGTCGCCGCCGAAGTTGCCGGAGAGAGATCGGAGCTGTTCGTCCGAGTCTCTTTATTTGTTTTGCAGTAGAACCGACCTTCGGGTCGAGAAACAATTTCATGTTTTCCGTTTTTAATTTCCTTTAATTCCGTATTTTGATTTCCTTCAAAAACGTTTATCGATTTGAAGTTATGATTAATATAGTTTGCTTTCCCTTAATTATTTTGTCTTTTATTTTCAGTATGATCGGCTAAGTTAATTGTGCATCTGGGCAGGGACGGATCGACGGTGAAATTAGGGTTTAGTTAGGCCGCGAGGTTGGAGGGGCTGAACTAACCGGTTGGGTGTTTGTTCCCGAGGCAAAGTTGTTTGAGGTTTATTTCTGGGAAGTTTGGGTAAACTAGGACGACCACTAGTGAGCCTTTACAAACTGGGATACTGGTGATTGGCAAACCGCATAGATGTACCTTGTAGTATTGTTGCGGGCATAGCACTAGAACTTGCAGGAGATGCGGTCGTATGTTTCGAGCATGCTATTGGCCGAGCGGGTCTGTCTAGAGGGTAATGCGGGTTTGGGCAAACTAGATCCATGTTTGGTCGCATAGGTTATCGAATTGTTCAGATCCAGGGGATTAGGCATAGTGATAGCTAGCTTTCTCTTTACACAGTAAGGATAGATAAGGGGTGGGGCAATTGCTGGGCGTGACGCAATAGGACCACTTTTGTTTTTGCACCCTATAACTGCTGACAAACCGCTGGTAAAAATCCTTAGTGCCAATGAACGGTAGTTTGCCCTAATGATCCTGAGTGAAGTTGTCTGCCCGGATGCCTTGTTTATTATTTGATTTAAATTTAACTTTTTAGTATTCTGTTAAGTCTGAGTGATTGCTTTGTTTACTTTTAGATTTATTTATTTGCATGCTATTTCTGTTAGCCGTAGTTAGATCAAAGTGTTTGAAACGATTGCAAAACCGCTGTGCCCACAGCAACCAAACTCAAAATCTTTTTGTGACAACCCCTTGGGAAAAGCCGAGATCACCTACTGTAATTGCCTCCTTGTGGGATCGACCCCACGTACTTACCATTATCTACGTTTTGTAGTTAAAAGGTACTGGCTAAAAAATAAATTTCATTTTGACAGCGTGTTTGCTCCACGACAAGTATTCGCGCTCGTCAACCAGTATTGATTTTTGTAATTCTATTAACCTAAACTCCGTTTATATTGTAAAGATTACTATGCTATGTTTTCTTTTAATAGTTAAATATATTACTATGTGCTAGTTTTATTTAAAGAGATACGGGTAAATGATAGTAATAACTAATAACTATGCTAGTAATCAAAATTATTGACCTCTTAATTTTTGTTATTAAATTATTATTGTTCTTAAAATTAATATCTTTGACTAGTAAATTAAAATAAAAAATTATTCTTCTGAGTGCTTCAGATTTACTCTTACTGTGTCAATTAAAATTCATGGATCATTAACAGCTAGCACCGGCACCCGACAACATGTTAGATTTTAGTTCCTCAAACTCATTGATCCAGAAATCTCTACGCTTAGTGAGTTGGATACACAGCTCTAGTGGCAAATTCTGCCTTAGACATGACCTTGCAGAATCAAGGCTTATGGTGAAATCTCGATCGAATAAAGGAAGTATGATTGATTCTGATTCACTCATATTACTTTGCACTGATGCCATGCTCGGGATTTTCACTTCGACTCCCAGATCGTCATGTACTAGTACAACTGCATTAACCTTTTTTTTGTTTACCCAAAAAAATACAATATAAGTAAATAAATTGTGTGAAACATTAATATGTATAAGTAATAATTAACTAACACATATATATTACCCATACAACTCGTACAAAGCCTACGGCGTCATCATCTTTGAGTTGTTGTGGTAAAGCATCGTAGTCGATTGCATAAAAATTGGCTTGTTGGATATGATTTCTCCGTGCCTCGTCCATATGTGCATCCGTTATCATACTCATGGCCGCATTCAAATGTTCCCTACAATATTATTGAATTAATATTACTACTAATAAATAAATTATTAGACAAAACACTATAATGTTACAATACATACATTGCTTGATGGTGCAACCAGACATCGGGTGACCACTCAACATAGAAACAA
Source organism: Euphrasia confusa (assembly GCA_954870475.1). NCBI lineage: Eukaryota > Viridiplantae > Streptophyta > Magnoliopsida > Lamiales > Orobanchaceae > Euphrasia > Euphrasia confusa. The sequence continues at coordinate 7,972,317 of OX940956.1, read as the reverse complement.
AGTTGTTCAGAGTCGATGCGACGTTTTAGGAGCCTGATTGCGTCGTACTGAGTAAGCGTGCACTCTTCATCGAATTCAGGTAGAACTTGGAGTCTATCCTTGAAGAATAAAGCAAGTGATTCGATGGACGGCCATTTACACACTACTTCTCTTTCCTTTGTTGTTCTTGAAACCTGAAAACTAATTATACAGCGCCGTAATCGAGAAAATTACAATCAACTATATGTATAGATGAAACGTACCATGATGATTTTGAAATGACGCAATGCAGGATGAGGATGAAAACTTGATTCAGGGATGCAGTGGATCTCGTAAAATTCAATCTCCATTACTTTATATATAGACGAAAATAAATTAGAAACAAAACCCGATCGAGCTAGCTATATATAATATATATAGCTGTCGAAAAGCTATAAACTCTCCAATTTCTGGTAAATTAATTAAGATGAACTTTGAAGAGCCAACAAATGAAACCATTATATATCTTGAGTGAAGTCGGAGTAAAATTAATACGCGCGAAAGGTAATAATTCCATGTCTTTAACTTAAAATCAAACAGCCATAATTAATCTAAAACATACTCCGTATACAATAGTATCTAAAAAGGATAGAATTAATGTCATGTCGAAAGTATCAAAAGCCCTAATTAATTACTATGACGAATTGTTAAATCAACAACACACATATATATACCGTAGACGTACGTACCATCGACATACATCCCATTGAAATACATCGGAAAACGATAGTGAAATTCGATTGGAGGAGTCCTCAGATTTAATTTCAACCGCCGGCCGGGGATATAGAGACGGCAGCATATATGACTGAGGGGTGATACACTAAATAGATGAGATATTGAGATGAATCGGAGGGAGCTTTCATCACATTGGACTTGGTTAAGGGAATGGGCCAAAATTAATAAAATAAGCCCAAGGATATTTACACTTTCGCACCCTTTTTTTTCGTCTTTTTAAATTGTAAGATATACTCTTTTTTAAGAGTTTTTTTTAAAGTCTTATTATTCTCTTTTAATTTTGTCTATGTCTCATAATTCATAAGAGTTAACACACTTCACATAATAAGATGCACACCAAAAAAATCACTTTAAAATTCATATCATTCAACACTGGCACCCGACAACATGTTAGAATATTTTTGTTGGTCGACCTCGTTGATCCATATATGTCTACGCTTACCCAATCGGGTCCACCAAAGTCTGTGCACTTTCCTTATAAGACACGAGCTTGCGGTAGCAAGGCTTATGGTGAAACTAGTATCAAAAGATTCAAAACAAGGAAACAGGATTGAGTTTGGTGAACTCATAAACTCTTGCAACGACGCCATGCTCGGGATTCTTATTTCCACGGTTGGATTCGCAACACTCACACCATCTTGTATTTTAACAACCTATAGTATTATATATTTATATCATGAACAGTATAATTTTTTGAAAAGTAAATAAATAAACTACATATTATGATTACCAATGCGAACCGTACAAAACCTAAGACGCCATCTCTGAGTTGTTGAGGTAAAGCATCGTGGTCGATTGCATATAAGTAACAATGCTCGATACGATTTGTATGTTCAATCTTTGTATGTTCAATCGTTATCTTTCCCATGGCCGCATTCAAACGTTCCCTGGAATATATATATATATATATATATATATATATATATATATATATATATATATATATATATATATATATATATATATATATATATAATAAATAAATTAGACTTTAGCTGGCATTTAAATGTTAATTATAAAATACAGTATTATTTAGAATATATATACATTGCTTGATGGTGCAACCAGGCGTCGGGCGACCACCCATCGTAGAAACAAAGTTGTTCAGAGTCGATGCGACGTTTTAGGAGCCTGGTTGCGTCGTATTGAGTAATTAGCCTGAGCTCTTTGTCGAATGTTGGTGCAATTTGGAGTCTATCCTTGAAGAAGAAAGCCAATGACTCGATTGATGGCCATTTACACACTAATACTCCGTCGAAACTTCTCCATAAAACCTAAAAATCAAAACGACGATCATTGATAAATAATTCATATGTACGAACGATAGGTATTAAGATATTCTTATGTACGTGCGGTACGTACCACGAGGATTTTGAAATCACGCAACTCGGGATGAGGATGATAACTTGTTTCAGGGATGTGGTTGATCTCGTAATATTCCTTGTCCAATACTATATGTACAATACACGGAAATGAATTCGAAAACTGAAATATATTACTATACAAGTCGAAAATAAAACTATATATTTTCATAAATTAATTAAATTTCTTTTAGAAAAAAATCTAATACAATTCCCCAACTTTGAAGTGCCAAACAAAACCAATTTAAAATGATTAATTTGTCGAAAGGGTTAGCTCCTATGTAGGGTAATCGATCATCAATCTAACGTCGTTGTTAAATCAACAACAAACATACATGTACAAACACGTAATATATCAAAAAGATTGAATTAAGAAGATCGATACGTACGTACTTACCAGTTAAATCCATCGATCGGTAGGGTAATTAAGTTAATTGGTGAAATTCTATCGATAGATTTAAATATAATTTGGGGGCGGAAGAGTCGTCAGATTTCAACGTCGGCGCGCAGCAAGAGTAGAGGGAGAGGTATTTATTTAGCGAGACTTGTTCGTCGCATAGATATTATTTACTATATTAGTAGTATTTTAAAAATAAATTACTAATATTTTCATAAATTTGGAGAGGCCGTGTTGAATAACTATTGTTTTGCCAAAACTAAATTAACCACGATTTCGAAATTTTGTTTTAGGAACATCAAGGCTAACACAACTGATTGGTTAAGGAATAGGAAACCCAGCGATCGACCAATTAATAATTAAATTTGGCTTACATACTTCTCCTAGTAGAGTACTACTATTACTAAACTTTTGCTGAAAATAAAGTTCATGTTTAGGAAAGCAAGTCTCTGTGCATATATAAATTGGAGAATCTAAAACATGAATGAAGATGCACAACAATTCACAAACATGATGATCTAAACTTCAAGGAAGATGAAAAACAAAACATATATCGAGAGATCTCATGATCTAAACTACTATTTGTAATGGCAATCAACACGATCGAAGAGATTAGAAATGTAAACAACATCGAAAAGCATATACTATAGGTCGTAGTGCACTGCAGAAGCTAAATCATATCCCAACAAAATACGGAGTATAGTAAGCAGAGTTATAGTACGTACTATATACTGTATGTAGTAACTAGCTAGCTAGGTATATATCATGTACCCATCCAATAGCATCGCCATCTCCACCACCACCACCACGGCCCATGAGCTCTAAACACCATCAACATCAGCATCGCCACTAGAACGAGAACTAGCAGCATCACCACTTACATGAGAGCTGGCATCATCAACAACAACACGATGATCAGCATCATCAGGCGGCATACCATATCTTCTTTCTGCAGACACATTGATCCAAAAGTCTATGCGTTTCCTCAGTCGGATGCACAGCTCCCTGGGCAAAATCCGTGGGAAATACAATCTTGCAAAGACAATGGTGAACCTAAACTCCCGGTTGAAGTCAGGTAGTTCGGCTTCGAATTCTGACTTAAGAAACGTGTCCAACGACCCTATGCTTGGAATTCGAACTTCGACAACTTCCTTCCCAACATTCATATTGTCAAATCGTCCAGTCACCTACGTACATTTTAATTAGTATATACATACATATATATTGATCAGGATATACTACATAATTTATACTACCTACCTACGATACCTACTGTAATTAATAATGTACTAATTACGTACCCTTGCAACTCGTACAAAGCCTATTTCCTTTCTGAGTCGTGGCGATAAAGCCACGTAGTCGATCTCATAAAACCGATGAAGCATGATATGATCCTGCTGGTGCTTCAACCTATAGAAAGACCCTGTTTCATGACTTGCATCCCGGAGGGCGCCATCCAAATTTCGACTGACATAATCGAATTACGACTTTCATAAATCAATAAAATGAAAGATTAATCCTAGCTAGCTATATACAGTATGTTACTACATTATAAGCTGATACGACAGTACTTACATTTCATGTAGCCAATTCGATTGTAGCTTTGCAGTGGAGAAGCAGAGATGAAGAAAGTCGACTTGACGCTTTATCAGCCTCGTTGTTGACTCTTCCGTCAGGGTACACTCGTTATCGAAGTCCGGTAGAACGTCGCTCGTTCTCTCGAAGAACAGAGCAAGCGATGAGAGGGATGGCCATTTACACACTACCCCTGATCTGCCCTCAGCCCTTTGTATTTCCGAAACCTGCACCCAAAAACCGAAAAAGAAAAACGCAAGCAATTGCCCACCCGGATTCATTAATTCAGCAATATGTTATTAAACGAGCAAACGATCGATCGATCGATGAATATATGCTTACCATGATGAGTTTGGAATGTCGCATGAGTGGATGGGGATGGAAATTGGGGATAAAATTCGTCTCGTAATATTCATTCGCGAATACTGAAAATTGAGGACGGAATTAACCCAATTAATTACTGCTACTGCGCGCGGATAGTAAAATCTAGATGATCGATCGATGAAATCAACGAAGACGACGACTGTAGAATACGTACCTGCAATGGGGCCCGCCATTGATGCAATCTTCGAGCTGAAGTTCGATCGCTGAATATTTCTTCAACGGTTTCTTCTAAGCCCGGCCGCGCGTGTGGTGTGTGTGCGCGCTCCACCGAATGAAAAATGTGAACCGAAAAGTGTATATATATGTGTGTATATGTATGTATATACACAGTGCAACCCCTGCTGTGCCATGCGAGTAGCGAATCTTTTGCCGTTCAGTGGAATTTTGCCGCGATTTTCCTAAATGAGTATATAATTGGAAATTGAAATATATAAATAATTAAAAATATATGAAAATAAAAATTATATTGAGAGTCCACTTGTACACGTGGAAATCTAAATGCTACAAGCTTATTGAGTCAGTTCATATTATATCATATTGTCTTTTATATAATTAAATTCAGTTAAGTAAGATAAAAACTATATAAATTAATACTACACAAATTAATAATTTTTCTAAATTAATAGAACTTCCTTTAAATGAAAATATATATACAACACTTAATAAATTAATAACCTTTTTAAATTAATAAAATTTTAAGGTCTCAAAATTATTAATTTATATAGGTGATTTTAATCTGGTTTGATTATTTAATTTATTCAATTGAAAACTACTCCTAATACTCTTTTCTTCAAAATTAAATTTGAAGTTGAGAGATTTTATTTATAACTAGTATCTTTCTACCCGTGCGATGCCCGGAAATATTTTTCTTCAGTTTTTCCGACTATTATTTTAATTTATGTTTAAAAGAAAACTAAATTTAGGAGAAATTGATATAGTGATTTCATATAAATTGATGACTACGATCGGCAAAAAATCTTAGTTGATAATACATAAAAAGAACCTGAAATGATAAAAGGTCAATTCACATTTCGGAACACCTCCTTGTAAACGACATTGGTAGCTTTATTCGTGAGGTTACCATTCGAATCACAAATTAAGAATTTCAATCCCGCTCGATTAGTGACTCTTGAAACTGCAACATATAACTGTCTGTGTGTGAACATCGGCCTTCTCAATAGAACTCCCACCTTTGACAACGATTGACCTTGACTTTTGTTAATTTTCATAGCATAAGATATCATAATTGGAAATTGCCGGCGTTGGAATCGAAATGGCAAATTTGAGTTAGAAGGCGTAAGTGGCAACCTCATAATGAAAACAATTTCATCTTTCTTTTCGCCTCCTAATACCTTTGCCTCTATTACGTAGGTTCCCAATTTTGAAATTACCAATCGAGTGCAATATCATCTTTCATAATAATATAGTTCATCCTTCACTTTATTGTTGTACGAGATTTATTGAGAAGTACAAGGGCCAAGGTGATAATTGGAACATTACAGTTTATTGTTTGCAGGACTCTGTTTTCTTGAACGAACTCCGAGCTAAATAGGCAGCATCGATAATATTGATGGATTGTAATGAAGTAAAACCTGAAGTGCTGGACAAAGCCAAAAATTCCACAAGAGTTTTAGATGTTAATGAAACTGATTAATACTTGAATGATTTGTAGATGATTTTTGGAAATTGATTTGTAGATGATTTCTAGATAAGTGATTTGTAAGTGATTGGTGTATTTTGTTGTATTTTTGATATATTTGGTGGTTGGATGATATATTGTGCATGATTTGTTGATGAATGGTAGATGATTCAGGTAGCCTTGTAAAATACTTCATTACTTGCATGTTTGTTCAAAGCAAAAATAAAATTTAATAATCGACAAATTGAAGTATCATAAGTTTGAAAATGAAGCATCGATATTTTGAGAAATTATTAAATAATTTATTCCCTAAATCCAACTTTTAAACACAACCCCTCACAACCCCTGAACCATAAAATCAAACCCTAAACTTAAAATAATACAACACAGTGAACATTATTCATCATTTAGTTTCACATCATACTTCATTATTAGAAAAATGTGATTTCAATCAATTATCCATGAACCAAAAGTGTGTAATTCAACAATAAAAATATGCATATTTTGTAAAAGTTATCATCGCACAATATTAATTAAAACAACAATTTGAGATTGAAAATGTCACCACAATATTAATTAAAACAACAATTTGAGATTGAAAATGTCACCATTGTGTTTCAATATATCAAAATATCCCCAATGTCACCACATGTTGTACATGAACAACTCGAATAAAAGATTTAAATTCAACAACTCGAGAACTCTATCTCCTCATTATCAATTTTCTTCAATTCCTCTATTTTCTTCTCTTAACCACCAATACTCGAGTTTGATGGATCTATAGCTACAAGCTGGCCGCCAAAGGAGAGTAGTCAGATAGAAATTCGAGATCCTGAAAGCGAGCCTTAAAATCGAAAATGAAAAATCACAAAACAATTAATATGAAAGTATAGTTCATCAATCAAAATAATATTCATAAATATTCATATGCATCATTTTCTTTGCTTGACGAAATCAGCTTATAAATTTCTAGAAATCTGCATTCGCTAAGTCATAATCAACATCATCAACACAATCAGTTATGATAAAAAGTAAAAACATTGAAAAAATAGGATTGTGAATCAATAAATTATGAACAATGACTAATAGGTTTCAATGCAAATTAATGAAGTATGAAACATGACAATAATGAAGTATGAAAGACAACAGAATGAAGGCCACACAATAGTGCATACTACTTTATTATTATATTGATTTCCGTCTCCATCTTGTCACCAGTTAGCACCCAAATTTTTATTCCAGCTCGAGAAAGGGTCTCTATACATGCAGTACTCCCTCCTGCAGCTTGTGTTCAATAGCAGCACATCCAATCAAAACAAGTTACTTCTCAATTAGTTCTGCAACCTGTAACAGTTAGCATGTTGGGCTAAAATATATATTGATTACACTAATAACTTAGATATCATTATTAAAACCTCATAAAAAGGGATGTAAGCTTCAGTGGAACACTTTAAGAGTGTACTGAATAAAGAAACTAGACAAAAGAAATTACACCAACAGCAAGACATATGATAGGCATGTATAATGATACTTAAGTCTAAAATGAAACAAGAGAAAACGTATAAAGGGTTCAAAATCACAGTGTATTCAGGTTACAGTTCAAGATATACTTTTTATCAAAGAAGTAAATGTATGAGTATTCGAGTTACAGTTCAAGATATACCTTTTATCAAAAAATGAAAAAAAAAGGACCGGTGAACAGATAAGAATGAACAAAATAAAATGAAGCATGACACATGACAATAATGAAGTATGAAACAAATAAAAATGAAGGTTACACATGAACTCATAGACAATCATCCTATTTTTAAGTTCCAAGCAGTAGCCGATTAGCTTCACCAACTCGTGCTCAAGCTGACCCAAGTATCTAACCTCGGTCTGCGAATTAGATAAACGGGACACGACGGAGCTTGTTTTAGACAATTTGAGAAAACACTTGAAAAAAAACTGAAAATGAATCGCTTTTAACAAACTTACAAGCCATTCTCGGAGACCTTGATTTTATGTTTTAATTTTCTTGACGGCCACAACCATCCCACTCTCTGGTCTGCTAGAAATGCGCGTGGGCTCATGAATCTTACCTTTCAACACTAACTTTCAAGTTGAGATTGTTTCAATATCATAAATAATAAGATTTTGGTCAATAGAATAACTGAAAAATCGCAATAACATAGTAGTAAAAATAAATCAAATTAAATAAATAATCTACGATTCATATCAAACACAAACCAATAATTCACCAAATAACATGGTTTCATAAACATACATGGACAGTAGCCTTCTTGTTCAAACTTCATGAAAAGACAATCTTCAGGTGTCGAATCAGATGGATGGTAACCATCTTATTTGCATCTGGATATCGAGGAAGAAAGGAAAAGGTAGTAGAAAAAAATTAGGTCTATCAAATATACGGCAACTTCCATTCAATTTCACTAAATTTTCAAAATCAATTCCAATTCACTAATTTTTTAAAATCAAATCACAGCTAATCGAACTAGAAACCCCAAACCAAATACCTAGAAATCGAAGTCGAATTAGATGAATGCTAACTTACCTTTTGCATCAGGGTTTTCGGTGGTCGTGAGTCGTGACGACCGTGGAGATCGGTTGCGGCTCAAGGGCGGAGTTTCATCGACCTTCTCAAAAGAACGAATCCGACGTTGCAACGATATGAGCTTCTCGATTTCGTGGAAAATCGATATAGACTCGTAAATTCTATCATAGGAAGTTGCGTAGGAAGTGGTAAGAGAAGAGAGGAAGAGGGAGGAAGTAGGCAAAGGAGGAAGAAAAATAAAGAAAAAAAACCCTAATTTTTTTTTCGGGTTTATATAATGTTCAGCGGGAGCAAGATGCTCATCTAGGAAGTGGTAAGAGAAGAGAGGAATAGGGAGGAAGTAGGCAAAGGAGGAAGAAAAATAAAGAAAAAAAACCCTAATTTTTTTTTTCGGGTTTATATAATGTTCAGCGGGAGCAAAATGCTCATCTTAGAACGAGGAGTAAGATATAATTTGCCGCTTGACACACATATCTTCACATAATAAGATACACACCCAAAAAAATCACTTTAAAATTCATCATTCAACACCGGCACCCGACAACATGTTAGAATATTTTTGTTGGTCGACCTCGTTGATCGATCCAGATATGTCTACGCTTACCCAGTCGGGTCCACTAAAGTATATATGTGCACATTCCTTGCAGTAGCAATGCTTATGGTGATCAAATCAGTATCAAAACAAGGAAACAGGACGGAGTTTGGTGATCTCATAAACTCAGGATTCTTATTTCCACGGTTGGATGGTGGTCGATTGCATATAAGTGTTCCCTGTATTATATATTTAGGATATATACATTGCTTGATGGAGTCGAAGGAGCCTGGTTGCGTCGTATTGAGTAAGCCTCAACTCTTTGTGAATGTTGGTATAAAATTATTGACCTCTTAATTTTTGTTATTATTAAATAAAACTCCAATATTATTCTTAAAATTAATACCTTTGATATAATAGTAAATTAAAAAATAAAATAAAAAAATCAAGTGCTTCAGATTTATTCTTACACAAGTCAATTAAAAGTCATGGATCATGAACAGCTAGCACCGGCACCCGACAACATGTTAGATTTTAGTTCCTCAAACTCATTGATCCAGAAATCTCTACGCTTAGTGAGTTGGATACACAGCTCTAGTGGCAAATTCTGCCTTAGACATGACCTTGCAGAATCAAGGCTTATGGTGAAATCTCGATCGAATAAAGGAAGTATGATTGATTCTGATTCACTCATATTACTTTGCACTGATGCCATGCTCGGGATTTTCACTTCGACTCCCAGATCGTCATGTACTAGTACAAGTACTGCATTAACCTTTTTTTTTTGTTTACCCAAAAAATATACTATACAAGTAAATAAATTGTGTGAAACATTAATATGTATTAAGTAATATAATTAACTAACACATATATATTACCCATACAACTCGTACAAAGCCTACGACATCATCTTTGATTTGTTGTGGTAAAGCATTGTAGTCGATTGCATAAAAATTGTCTTGTTGGATATGATTGCTCCGTGCCTCGTCCATATGTGCATCCGTTATCATACTCATGGGCACATTCAAATGTTCCCTACAATATTATTGAATTAATATTACTACTAATAAATAAATTATTAGACCGGAAAAAATATATATATACTACAGTATATATTACGACACATACATTGCTTGATGGTGCAACCAAACGTCGGGTGACCACTCAACGTAGAAACAAAGTTGTTCAGAGTCGATGCGTCGTTTTAGGAGCCTGATTGCGTCGTATTGAGTAAGTGTGCACTCTTCATCAAATTCAGGTAGAACTTGGAGTCTATCCTTGAAGAAGAAAGCAAGTGATTCGATGGACGGCCATTTACACACTACTTCTCTTTCCTTTGTTGTTCTTGAAACCTGAAAACTAATTATACAGCGCCGTAATCGAGAAAATTACAATCAACTATATGTATAGATGAAACGTACCATGATGATTTTGAATTGACGCAATGCGGGATGAGGATGAAAACTTGATTCAGGGATGCAGTTGATCTCGTAAAATTCAATCACCATTACTTTATATATAGACGAAAATAAATTAGAAACAAAACCCGATCGAGCTATATATAATATATGTAGCTGTCGAAAAGCTATAAACTCTCCAATTTTTGGTAAATTAATTAAGATGAACTTTGAATAGCCAACAAATGAAACCATTATACTATATCTTGAGTGAAGTCGGAGTAAAATTAATACGAAAGGTAATAATTCCATGTCTTTAACTTAAAATCGGCGGGGAAAATCAAACAGCATTAATTAATCTAAAACATATAGTATCTAAAAAGGATAGAATTGATTTCATGTCGAAAGTATCAAAAGCCCTAATTAATTACTATGACGAATTGTTAAATCAACAACACACATGTATATGTTGGTCGACCTCGTTGATCCATATATGTCTACGCTTACCCAGTCGGATCCACCAAAGTATGTGCACTTTCCTTATAAGACACGACCTTGCGGTAGCAAGGCTTATAGTAAAACCATGGCCAGTATCAAAAGATTCAAAACTAGGAAACAAGATTGAGTTTGGTGAACTCATAAACTCTTGCAACGACGCCATGGTCGGGGTTCTTATTTCCACGGTTGGATTCGCAACACTCGCACCATCATGTATTTTAAAAACCTATATACATATTTATATGAGTATAATTTTTTGAAAAGTAAATAAATAAACTACATATTACTATCATTATTAATTGTACGTACTGTATGATTACCATTGCGAACCGTACAGAGCCTAAGACGCCATCTCTGAGTTGTTGAGGTAAAGCATCGTGGTCGATTGCATATAAGTCACAATGCTCGATACGAATTGTATGTTCAATCGTTATCTTTCCCATGGCCGCATTCAAACGTTCCCTGGAATACACTACAAAAAAAAGAGGTTTTTGCGACCACGCAATGTGGTCGCAAAAAACGGATTGTGGTCGCAAAAGGCGTATTTGCGACCACGCGTGGTCGCAAACGTGTGGTCGCAAATACTTGGTCGCAAACATTTTTTTGGCGACAACGGCGCGGTCGCGAATACATTTGCGACCACGCCCGTTATTAGCGACCACGCCCGTGGTCGCTAATGCTCTATGCTGATGTGGCACTGAGCGGTGACGTGGCAGACTATTTGCGACCACGCGCGTGGTCGCAAATACGTGTGGTCAACTTTCGGTCTTAACACATTTGCGACCACGCGTGGTCGCAAATACTCATGTATCGGAAAACAGCTCCTCAGTATTAGCGACCACGCGTGGTCGCAAATACCTATTTTTCTGAAAAAAAAAATATTTTAAAATTGCAATTTCCGACCTGCAAATCAATCCCAATCGCAATACAAACCGAATCCAAAATAAAGTTCAAACACAAATACAATCCAAAATCATCAAAACATTTATTCAAGTTCATCAACACAATCCTAATAGAGTAGACAAATAGTACAATTTGTAATCAAACTAAACATAAGCTACGGTGAGTCACGGGTCAAATCACGAGCTGGAGAACCAGGAGGAGTAGTCGAACCACCTGCACCTGACATGGAAGGAGGTCGCATATCAGGAAACATCCTAGCCATGTGCTCGTTCCAGAAGAGCATGTCAGCCATTCGCTTGTCGTACTCAGCCTGGGATAATGCAGCAGCAGAAGATTGACCTGAAAACGAGGAACGAGACGATACCGATGGAGAAGAACCTATAACACACAATATAAAAGTGATCTTAGTAGTTGTTGATTTGATTTAAGTTCAAATAGTTAAAGGTTGATATATATTAAAATTAACCTGGAATTGAAGGACCAAGGCCCTTACGGTATCCACGAGTAGTCCCTAAAACCTCCTCCAATATGGCAACATCATCCACAGGTGTACCGCTGGCAGATGCTTGTGTCGACCTATCATTTAGTTCAGCCTACAATATTCAAATTCACGATTAGTTAGTTCTTAAACAATAGGAGTTTTTATATCAAAAAAATCAATTATTACTTACAATTTTAGCTGCAGAATCGGCATCTAAAGGTTGACCATCTGGCCCAACATGAAACTTGATCCAGTTCTCAACCGGAGTAACCCCTTGTTGGGTTTGCGGATCAACCTATATATTTAAAAGAAAACAAACGTTATGTAATGTTCAACACATTTAACATACATCACAACGAATAAAATGATTTATTACCGATCTATCCATATGTCCAGCATAAGACAATCGACCATGAAGACTACGCATAGTATTCTTCGACCGGTTCTGACTGGACTTCTGCGAACGGGTCTGTTTCAAACATTCAAAATATTAAAACACGTATATTCATTAATTTGACCCAAAATATTATATATATAAATACATGGTTACCTGAAATGCTGGATCGATAAACCTATCCACGCACTGATTCCACAACTGATCTGAACGGATAGAGTCAGGCTTAGTTTTCCTAGCTAACTCTAGGTCATCTGCTCCACCATTTTTCTTGAAATGCTTATGAAGCTTGTGCTTCCAATCTGTGTAACGCTCCCTACAATCTCGATTTACAACAGCTGAAATCGTAGGGTCGTTCATGTCGATTTCAAACAAATCCTACAAAATATTCAATCGTGTTACAGAATCATAATGAGTTAGTTAACTACAATAATCAAGATCATAAATTACCTGTAGGTGCAAAAGAACAGCATTTCGCTGCTCCGCTGGTACCGAAGACCAATTCGTATGACAAGGATCGCAGTAGTGTCTCACCTGTTACATACAAAACTTGAATGATCTTTTAACATTAAATGTTTATTTATAATCACAACATGTAGTTAGCTTATCTGTATCCCGACAGAGGAATAATATGAAGCACCATTCTCTCCAATAGCTTTCATCGTCCCATTCTGGTCTTCCCAAGCTAATGGGACAGGACCACCTTGCTCCGCCACCCTCAACAATGTCCGAGCGCCTTTTGCTATCCCTCGCCCAGACTTTTTCCTACGTACTGGAGGTGTCGCCTGATCATCGGGGTCTCCACCTACACGATCGAACATTAATCAACTCGTAAAAAAAAGAAAGTATTATATATAATGCTTCATGTGGATATAAACTAAAAGTAAAATGTTACCTGTCTGGCAAGGAGCACCGAAAGAATGTGGATGCCCATGTGGTGGCTCACCTCCACCAGAAGAGCCCGCTAGCATCATCACAGCCTGAAAATTTATCACAATATTATAACAATATATATATATGTAAACAGAGTATTAAAGGGAATTCTAATGTGAACCTTCTAGTCAATGTCATTTGAGTTAGAATCAGAATCAGTCAAATCATAATCATCGCTAACATCCTCTTCCTCGTCAGCATGTACATCAATCTCTGGTTCATCATCATCATTGATGAAGTCATCTTCTAGAATGTCATCATCAAGTGTTCCAACATTGGATGTCACAGGCTGTGGTTGTGTTATTGTTTGAGTAGAGAGGATTGTGTCGAGGTTAGGAAGCTCAACACACAATTGAATTCCCTCGTTCGGAATATCTTCTGCTTGTTCATCATTTGGTAAATCCCAAATATGACGATGTCGGAAATGTTCAACGACTTTCCACCCTTCTCCATTGAACAAGTCATCCACGTAGAACACTTGTTCAGCATTAGAAGCTAGTATGTAAGGGTCATTTTTATACCAGATGGCCTTCGTGTTGATGCTGATTCGGGTTTTGTAATCCCGTACGTATCGTGGGTTAGGAGTGGTATTGAACCAAGTACATTCAAAGAGGATCACAGAGTTGTTCCCAACATACGGTATTTCATAAATGCCTGTCAATATGCCATAATATTGTTGGTTGTCTGCATCCTGCACGTATACACCACTGTTTTGCGTTGATCGATTTGCATCTCTATCATGTACAAGGAACTTAACACCATTCACCACACAACCAGGATACGATTTGATTCCCGGTCCGGATCCTTTGGCCAGACAAAGCAATTGATTATCCTGTACTGATGCTTGTGCAATATCGGAATGTATCTGAGACATAAATTAAGTTTAAGATATTAAAGAGTGAAAAATTGGGATATATTATTAAATATAGTTGTAATACCTTCTTCTTAAACCAATTTGCAAACTCGGTCTCGGGAACTTGGTCGACATCTAACTGAGATGAAGTACGAGTGAGATAGTCTTCAACTTCTGGACAATTCTTCAAGATAAAATGTTCAACTTTAGTCCGTGTCTTGTAATCCCACGAAACCAAACTCATTTTTCCAATGTGGCGAAACTGATTTCGAAATACAGAAATTGTTTTCTTGTCGGCACCGTCATTCTCCACCCAATTTCTTTCAGGCCTGTTGAATTTGGTTTCAATACCCTCGAAATACATCGAACAGAATGTCAAAGATTCATTTGCAATGTAAGCTTCAGCAATCGACCCTTCAGCTCGCGCCCGATTTCTTACGTACTTTTTCAATGTACCCATAAATCTTTCAACCGGATACATCCACCTGAGATATACAGGACCTCCACGTATTGATTCATCTGGGAGGTGCACTAACAAGTGTAACATCACATCGAAGAACGCCGGAGGAAAGATTGCTTCTAGTTTGCATAATATGACTACAATGTCATCACATGCCTTCTGTAAGTCACTAACCTTCAGAGTTCGAGAGCATATAAGCTTGAAAAAATTGCACAACTCTGTTATAGTGTCAACAATGTTTTTATCCATGAACTTGCGTATTCCAGTTGGCACCAGTCTTTGAATTAAAACATGACAATCATGAGATTTCAACCCAGAAACCTTCCACTTGTTGTTACTTACAATGACATTCTTCTTCAGATTCGAAGCAAACCCATCGGGGAATTTTATATTCATCAACCATTCGCCGAATTTCTTACACTGGTCAGGAGTCAATGTGTATGGTGCATGCGGCTTCATCATTCGACTACCATCTTTGTAGAGATGCAAGTTCGGCCTGATCCCCAATTTTTGCAAATCTAAGCGTGCTTTGTCAGTATCTTTCGTTTTACCTTCTATGTTAAGTAGAGTACCTAACAAATTATCGCATACATTCTTCTCTATGTGCATGACGTCCAAATTATGCCTCAGAGACAGCGAACTCCAGTAAGGTAATGTCCAAAAAATACTCTTCTTTGTCCAGTTCAAATCTCCTACCTGACGTTTACGTTTTTTGCCACCGTATCCTTCATGTTTTCCAGGTATCCGATTCTCCAGATGGTACATCTGTGCCAATAACTCTTCGGTGGTTTTAGGAACAGGAGGTGGGCGTTTCTCGGGTTTGCCATCAAAGATTTTCTTCTTTCTCATAGGATTATTCATATCTAGCCATCGTCTATGCCCCACATAACACAACTTACTCGTGATGGGCACAGAAGGAGTTTGATCGTTGCAGGTGGGACATGCCATGTAACCTTGACCACTCCAACCGGATAGGATACTTCGAGCCGGAAAATCATTTATAGTCATCAATAAAGCCGCTCTCATTCGAAACGTAGTTTGTGACTCAGCATCTTTCACTAACATTCCTTCAGACCACAATTCATTCAATTCATCAATCAAAGGTCTCAGGTAAACATCAATGTCCTTACCAGGTGATTTTGGACCTGATATAAGTAATGTGAGCTGTCTGTACGGGTCTTTATTACATAACCACGGAGGCAAATTGTACACCGTGGTAATAACAGGCCACATGCTGTACGACAAACTCATATCTCCGAACGGGTTAAACCCATCTGTTGCCAAACCCAACCGTACATTCCTCGGTTCTCTAGCGAAGTCAGGAAACTTTAAATCAAAGTCTTTCCATTCTTTCCCATCCACCGGATGGCGCATTACATCTTCATCATTTGACCGCCCCTTCAAATGCCATGTCATATGTTTAGCCGTTTGACGCGAAGCATACAATCGTTTCAGTCTGTCCTAAAGTGGAAAGTAACGTAGAGTTTTCTGTGGTACTTTCTTTCCTTTAGTTCTCTTCCAACGATCTGTGTCACACACTGGACATTTCTGCATCTCAGAGTTTTCTTTCCAATATAAACAACAATCATGAGGACAAGCGTGTATTACTTCGTATCCCAATCCTAACTTCTTCAGCTGTTTCTTGCATTCGTAGAATGAAGTCGGCAACTTACAACCAGCAGGCAAAACTTTCAGAAGTAATTTCAGCAACACGTCAACGCTCTCGTTAGGCCACTTATACAGAACTTTTATGTGCAACAACTGAGCAATAAAGTGCAAAGTCGAAGGTCCGGTGCAACCGGGGTACAACTCTTCTTCAAGTGTTGAGAATAATGATGTTAAATCAGCATCATTTCCTGCGTCGAGATTTACTCCTGAATTCCCAACAAAGTCTTGCACTATGTCTTCCATCTCGTTCACAGGTTGTTCTTGAACAGGTTGTTCTTCTCGTGGTCTTCTAGGCATTCGAGGCTCACCATGGTGAGACCATGTTGTGTAGGTCAGATCAATGCCACTGCAAATTATGTGTTTGCGAACAGTGTCCAGAGGATAGAATTTGGTATGTAGACAATATTTGCAAGGACACCGAACCCGACCTTCTTCATTGACACTGTTTTTTGCAAATTCTATAAAGCCACGTACACCGTTTTAGAATTCTGGAGACAATCGATTTTGTATTCGCATCCAACTCTTATCCAACGACATTTTGAAATTAACCACACACAACTGTATTACTATATCTATGTAAAAATCAAAAAATGTTTTAGTTAGAAAAGTCTTCAGATTAAAAATAGAAGTCATATCATAAGAAACATCTTTGTTGTTCGAACATATAAATTAATTAACACATATAGCATTCATAGTTCATACATACAAAATAATGTAAAGCAAAGTTTTTAGAAAAAATACCAGAGCCAAAAGGTGATGAAGCATCGCAGAGAGAGTCATAACTAGCACTGTAATAAAAGTTATACGTTCAGAAATATTTTAAGAAATGTCATTTTATACTGACTTTTATAAAAAAGTATTTCATAAAAATTATGTTATATTAAAAAAAACTTTTTGTACAAAGAAATCAAAGTGACCTTTTAAATTTCTTGTAATTAAATTAATTAACTCTAATTAAGTTTTATATTTTGTTACACATTCTACAAAAAATTTATAATGAGAAAATATATTTGGGATCATCAAACTTATATATATACAGTAGACTTACGTTTTACTGTATATACAGTAGACTTACGTTTTACTTTTCTATATTTTGAAATATTATAGCAGACAAAGTTTGGGCTCATCCCCTCAATTATTTCATTAAATAGTTATTTGCTTTACAAAAGTAGATAAATCAAGAATTCTGAGGAGGCCAGGGAGTACAAATTGCAGACTAATACGAGTAGTGTTTAATTTTTTTATATCATTAAATTCTGAGGAGGCCAGGGAGTTTATAAGTATGGATTCCTTAAGTATTTAAAGTCCAATTATTCCACAGAAGACTTTGAATTTTTGAGATCAATCAAAGCATGAAGAGTTAAGAGTTTACAAGAGCATTTGGTTTGAAATATTGGGTTCATGAACCAGAGAGATTATACTATATATATAAAAAACACAAACACATCATACCCTAATGAAAGTCTTCAGCCAGAGCCTTTTTTTCTGACTAAATGATTTATATAAAGATCTGTTAAACTATCTAAGGCTCTGAGCTGTTAAAATGGAATGTACTCTGTAGTTATTAAACTTGCGATTTATAACAGCGAAAACGTGCATTTAAATATTCTTCTTTCCAGAAGGAAAATCCTAAGTTTGCTATGTCCTTCGGTTGTTATAACTTATAATCAGTAATGACTAACATTAATTCTAAGTTTGCTATGACCTTCAAACTTGAACTAGGCGATCCTTAACAGCCATTCAATGAAAACCCTAATCAAACGTAAACCCTAATCGAAGAAAATCGAAGCCAAAGGAGACAAAGGCATACCTGGTCGGATTCAGGCCGTCGTAGCCGCCGTGGACGCGCCTCTGCCGGAGATGCTCGCGGTGCCGGAGATGCTCGCCGTACAAGTCGAAATTGAAACTAGAAATCAAAGAAACTTTAATCAAAGAAATTACGAAGAGGAGAAGAGGAGAAGAGGAGAAGCATACCTGGACCAGCTTCACGTAGTCGCCGCCGCCGGAAGTTTCTTCGTCGCCGGAAATCGCTAAGTGTGCTGAGGAGAAACGCAATCTAAAAGTGAGGAGGAAAAGGGCAGAGGCCCGCTGTTATCAGGAAATTATTTGCGACCACAGCATTAGCGACCACGTTGTGGTCGCAAAACACATCCACGTGTCGTATCTTAAGACTATTTTCCACGGTGGAAAATAGGATTTCGGAAAATGGTTCTTTAGCGACCACAGATGTGGTCGCAAATACTATTACGACTTTTTCGCGACCACGTACTTAATAGCGACCACAATTGTAGTCGCGAATACTTACGCGGGAGTTTGGCGGAATTAATACCTGAACAAATAGCGACCACAGTTGTTTGCGACCACGCGTGGTCGCAAAAACTGATTATTAGCGACCACACACTGTGGTCGCAAAAGGTGTGGTCGCTAAAAGCCTTTTTTCTAGTAGTGATATATATAATAAATAAATTAGACTTTAGCTAGCATTTAATTGTACTAATAAAATCCAGTATTAATATTTAGAATATATACATTGCTTGATGGTGCAACCAGGCGTCGGGTGACCACCCATCGTAGAAACAAAGTTGTTCAGAGTCGATGCGACGTTTTAGGAGCCTGGTTGCGTCGTATTGAGTAAGCCTAAACTCTTTGTCGAATGTTGGTGCAATTTGGAGTCTATCCTTGAAGAAGAAAGCCAATGACTCGATGGATGGCCATTTACACACTAATGCTCCGTCGAACCTTCTCCATAAAACCTAAAAATCAAAACGAATAGATCATTGATAAATAATAAATACGTACGAACGATAGGTATGAATATATTCTTATGTACGTACCACGAGGATTTTGAAATCACTCAACTCGGGATGGGGATGAAAACTTGTTTCAGGGATGTGGTTGATCTCGTAATATTCTTTGTTCAGTACTATATGTACAATACACGGGAATGAATTCGAAAACTAAAATATATTAGTATACAAGTCGAAAATAAAACTATTTTTTGTAAATTAATTTATTTATTTTAGAAAAAATCTAATACAATTCCCCAACTTTGAAGAGCCAAACAAAACCAATTTAAAATGATTAATTTGTCGAAAGGGTTAGCTCCTAGGTAGGGTAATCGATCATCAATCTAACGTCATCGTTAAATCAACAACACGCATACACAAACACGTAATCAAAAAGATTGCATTAAGATCGATACGTATAGTACTTACCATTTAAATCCATCGATCGGTTGGGTAATTAAGTTAATTGGTGAAATTCTATCGATAGATTTATATATAATTTGGCGGCGGAGGAGCGGCGTACGTGAAGGGAGGGAGATGTATTTATAGAGATAAGCGAGACTTCTTTTGTCACATTGATATTATTTATATTAGTAGTATTTTTTAAATAAATTACTAATATTTTATTATTTTCATAAATTTGGGAGGGTTATTGGAGACTATATTCGGCCCACTATAATTATTAATTAATGTCTAGTTGTCCAACTTATATAACCATTCGAGCTTTTAGATGAAGCGGTTTCTAACATGGTATCAGAGTCTAGCCTTGTGACAGGTCTTGGCTGGGTTCGACTCTCATGTCCGACTCCACCCGAATTAATTATCCACTTGTTGGGCCTTCCCCTGAGGTTGAAATCGGCCCACAAGTGAGGGGGAGTATTGGAGACTAGGGGTGGCAACGGTACATGATTCCATTCCAACCAATTCATATACTTACTCGTACCAACTTGAATGGTACCATCAAAGTGGTATACGGTACACGGTACAGTATACCGTACCAATATTAAAATGTGGTACGGTACACGGTACAAAATTTTCATGTACCATGATATATGGTATGTACCAATTTATACCAAACAAATTAATAATACATTAATATTTTAAAATATAAAGAAAAGTAGTGAAAAATTATATATTATAAATGATATATTGATTATATTGTTATATATTATTTTTCTACTATCGTAATAAAATTGTACTTCATGTTTTTATTTATCATTATAAAATTGGATGTTTTTCTTACATAAACAAAAAAACGTAAAGTAAAAAAACTAATACACATAAAATCTAAATATTTATAATTTTATTGAAATTGGCGATGATATGTAAAAAAAACTAGAATTTTGTAATATAAGATAACTATTTTCATCAAAAATGACGATAATATGAAAAATGAAAGAAAAAAATCATTATATAAAATAAAATTTAAAATATGTCGGTACGTACCAACCGTACCTACCGTACCAATTAGTTGGTATACCAATATAATTGGTTGGTATAAATTACAATTTTTTATACCAATTACATCTTGGTTGGTACACGGTATAAGGAAAATACAATTGGTATACCTACCAATCCACCCCTATTGGAGACTATATTCGGCTTATTATAAATGTCTAGTTGCTCAACTTCTTTAACAGTTTGAGTGAAGCGGTTTCTAACAAGGGTGTTAATAAATATTTTTTTGGCAAACTAAAATTAACCACGATTTCAAAATTTTGTTTTAGGAACATCTAAGGCTAAAACAAAATTACTAATAGAGTACTAGTAGCTATTAGAGGAAAAGAAACCGAATTGGTTGAGGAAAAGGAAATCCCAGCGACCAATTACTACTGTAATTAAATTTGACTTACATACTACTCTACTCCTAGTAGAGTACTACTATTACTAAACTTTTGCTGAAAATAAAGTTGTTTAGAAAAGCAAGTCTCTGTGCTTATACAGTATGAATTGGAGAATCTAAAACATGAATGAAGATGCACAACAAATCACAAAATGAAAATTAGCACAAACATGATGATCTAAACTTCAAAGAAGATGAAAAACAAAACATCTGGAGATCTCATGATCTAAACTACTATTTGTAATGGCAATCAACATGATCGAAGGGATTAGAAATGTAAACAACATCGAAAAGCATATACTACAGATTGTAGTGCACTGCAGATCCAATTCATAAGAAGCTAAATCATATCCCAACAAAATACTGAGTATAGTAAACAGAGTTATAGTACTATATAACAAGGTATATATCATGTGCCATCCAATAGTCATGCATCACCACACCGTCACCGGCAGTAGCATCATCTCCACCAGTTCACCAGCACTAAGCATCATCAACACGATCAGCAATATCACCACCGGAACTAGCATCACTACTGGCACGATCAGCATCACCACTTACATGAGAACTAGCATCATCAACAACACGAGTAGTGGCATCAACATCATCAGGCGGCATACCATGTCTTCTTTCTGCAGACGCATTGATCCAGAAGTCTATGCGTTTCCTCAGTCGGATACACAACTCCATGGGCAAAATCCGTGGGAAATACAATCTTGCAAAGACAATGGTGAACCTAAACTCCCGGTTGAATTCAGGTAGTTCGGCTTCGAATCCTGACTTAAGAAACGTGTCCAACGACCCTATGCTTGGAATTCGAACTTCCACAACTTCCTTCCCAACATTCAGATTGTCAAATCGCCCAGTCACCTACATTTTAATTAGTATATATATACATATATATTGATCAGGATATAGTATAATTTATACTACCTATACCTATTGTATTAGTTAATAATGTAATTGCGTACCCTTGCAACTCGTACAAAGCCTATTTCCTTTCTGAGTCGAGGAGATAAAGCCATGTAATCGATCTCATAAAACCGATGAAGCATGATATGATCCTGCTGTTGCTTCGTCCACCTATAGAAAGACCCTGTTGCATGACTTGCATCCCGGAGGGCATCCAAATTTCGACTGACATAATCGAATTACGACTTTCATAAATCAATAAAATGTACATTAATTGTCTAATGAAACATTAATCCTAGCCATATGTTACTACATTATACGCTGATACGACAATACTTACATTTCATTTAGCCAATTCGATTGTATCTTTGCAGTGGAGAAGCAGAGATGAAGAAGGTCGACGTGGCGCTTTATCAGCCTCGTTGTTGACTCTTCGGTCAAGGTACACTCGTTATCGAAGTCCGGTAGAAGTAGAACGTCGCTCGTACTCTCGAAGAACAGAGCAAGCGATGAGAGGGATGGCCATTTACACACTACCCGTGATATGCCCTCATCCCTTTGTATTTCCGAAACCTGCACCCAAAAACCGAAAAAAAAAAAAAAAAAAAAAAAAACGCAACCAATTTCCCACCCGGATTCATTAATTCAACAATGTGTTATTAAACGAGCAAACGATCGATCGATGAATATATGCTTACCATGATGAGTTTGGAATATCGCATGAGTGGATGGGGATGGAAATCAGGGATAAAATTCGTCTCGTAATATTCATTCGCGACTACTGAAAATTGATCGAGGACGAAATTAACCCAATTAATTACTGCTACTGGGCGCGGATAGTAAAATCTGGATGATCGATCGATGAAATCAACGAAGACGACGACTGTAGAATACGTACCTGCAATGGGGCCCGCCATTGATGCAATCTTCGAGCTGAGGATCGCTGATTTCTTCAACGGTTTCTTAGCCCCCTCGCGCGCGTGTGTGTGAGAGAGAGAGTGCGTGTGGTGTGTGTATGCGCTCCACCGAATGAAAAATGTGAACCGAAAAGTATATATATATATATGTGTGTATGTATATATGTATGTATACACAGTGCAACCCCTGCTCTGCCTCTAACTGAATGCGAGTAGGGAATCTTTTGCCGTTGCCGCTCAATGGAATTTTGCCCGCGATTTTCATAAATAAGTAATTGAAATATATAAATAATTAATAATAAATGGAAATAAAAATAAATATTGAGAGACTTGTACACGTTGAAATTTAATGCTAGTATAAGCTTATTGAGTGAGTTCATATTATCATATTTTCACTTGTCTTTTATATAATTAAATTCAATTCAATTAACCGTAAAACCTATATAAATTAATAATAAAAAAATACTTTATAAATTAATAAAATTTAATAATCCCAAAATTATTAATTTATAAAAGTATTTAGTTTGATTATTTATTCAATTGAAAACTACTAGTAATACTCCTTCAAAATTAAATTTGAAGTTGAGATTTCATTTATAATTTACGAAGTAGTGTTACAACTTTCTTTGTAGCAAGTATAATAGTTTGTCATCGATGACTTATAAAGATGTTTGAGAAATTTATGAATAAAAAGAAAGCTGTAAGCTTTTCTAAAAGAGAACTGAAAACAAGAATGAAAAAAGATATTATTTCATTGCATTAAAAGCGGCTGATTACATACGTAGTATATATACTACAATCCTCAGCTAAAACCTTAATGGACGTAAGGTAGAAGAAGCACGGATGAGCGACACCTGGACAGGTAATCTAACGCTAATAAAATGAGGGTAAAAGGGTAAACACACCCAAATTAAATTGGGGAAGAAATCAGCAAATTAGGGCAAAATTAGGTTTTTAAATTTGGGGGAAATTTCCATAATCATGCATCGTGAAAGGTTGTTGAGGTAAAGCCTTCGTGAAAATGTCCGCTGTCTGATCGTGAGCTGGAACGTGATGAACTACAATATCCTTTGAACGGACTTTTTCACGTATGAAGTGTAAATCGAGTTCGATATGCTTAGTGCGAGCTTGGGCAATGGCATGAGCTGACATATTAACAACACTGAGATTGTCGACCCATATGACGAGTGCAGATTTGGGTAACATTCTGAGTTCTTGAAGAATGGATTTAATCCAGAGAACTTAAATAATGACATGAGCAAGGCTTCTATATTCGGCCTAGGCACTGGATTTAGATACCGTGTTTTGTTTCTTGGAGCTCCAAGAAATAAGATTCTGACCAAAATAGACACAATAACCAGAGGTAGAGCGACGATCATCCGAATCAGAAGCCCAATCCGCATCGGCAAAAGCAGTTAAATTCAGGTGAGGAGATCTGTATAAATGGAGTCCCATGGAAGCTGTACCAGAAACATACCTTAAAAGTCTCTTGACAGCTTTAAAATAAACTTCAGTTGGAGCTTGCATGTATTGGCTAAGTTTGTTAACAGAGAATGTGATATCAGGTCTTGTAATGGTAAGGTATTGAAGGCTGCCTATGAGCTGCCTATAAGGGGTTGTATCTGAAAGATGTTGGCCATCAAACTTAGAGAATATATCAGAGGACACCATAGGTGTTGGGGCACCATTATCTCCAAGCATATTAGCTTTTTGCAGGAGCTGTGATATGTGTTTTTGTTGAGAAATATAGATACCAGTAGAGGTGTAGGATATTTCAACACCAAGAAAATAGTGTAATGTCCTTAGATCCTTGAGGGAAAAGTGTTTAGACAACTGGTGAATAAGGGAAGGGATAGAGTTTTGATCACTGCTAGTTATAATAAAATCATCCACATAAACCAAGATATATGTGGTGATATTTTTGGACTGATAAAGGTAAAGAGAAGAGTCTGCTTTTGAGCTGTGAAAACCAAGGGAATGTAGAACTGAACTGAGCTTTTCAAACCAAGTTTTGGAGGCCTGTTTAAGGCCATATAAAGCTCTTCTCAGTTTACACACAAAGTGTTCTTTTCCAGGTGCTTCAAAACCAAGAGGTTGAAGCATATATATGTCATGTTCAGAATCCAAACTCCCATTTAAGAAGGCATTGTCAATATCCAATTGTCTCAGAGGCCATCCTTTTGTGAGAGCAATGGTAAGTATAAGCCTTATGGTTTTAGGTTTAACAACAGGGCTGAATATGTCAAGATAATCAATCCCTGCAACTTGATGAAAACCTTTGGTAACAAGTCGAGCCTTGTGTCTTAAAATGGATCCATCTACATGTGTTTTCAACTTGAAAACCCATCTACAACCAATAGCCTTTTTATGAGTTGGAGGAGGGACAAGATCCCAGGTATGATTTCTGGTTAGAGCATGGAGTTCAGATTTCATAGCATCAGTCCATTGTGGAGAGGTTAAAGCTTGTTTATATGAAGAGGGTTCAACTGAAGCAATGAGGGTAGAATTGAAGATTTTAGGTTTGAAAATACCTAGCTTGGATCTGGTCACCATATGGTGAGAGGGTGCAGGCTCAGAAGGAGAAGCTTCTGGTGTTTGAGGTGTATCAGTTGAACCAGTTGTATTTTAGACAGGTGAATGGTGATGATTTGAACTAGAGCTATATGGAGGTGGGGATGGTGGTGGTTGTTGGAGTTGTGTACTTAATGTCTAGATTTAAGTACCGGTAAACTCCCTGTCATAGCATTTAACCTATTTAATTAATAAACAATTATTTGCAATTAATTATTATTGATTAATTATGCAAAATATAGTCCTGGATTTTATACGTTGTAGTTAGTATGGTGTGTCGGGCCCACACAGAAGATCATACTATCGGTTACTCGTATTTAATCAAACAGTTGCTCACGACCTAGATGGACACGGACCAATCCATCGGTATAGTCGTTGTGTGAGAGAGAAAATAATTTGTCTTAATTATTTTATCACACTTGTACACTTGGTGTATTGGGCGGATCAGCTTGAGATTTATTGATTAGGATTGCCTTGGATAATCAATTTAAATCTCAGAGTATTTTATTCTTAATTCCTGAAATAATTGCGGGTGTGTATATTTAATATTAGTGACTTTGATTTTCCAAAGGAATTAACCGATTTAATTATTGGGTTAATTACCGGTTAAGTTGGGTCACTATATTTTATATATGGCATGCCGTGAATTCTTGAAGGGACAGTGTATCCCGTAAGGGTTGATAATATCCCCGAGATGAGTTCATAAGGAATTATTGTGTAAACCCTGCAGGTGGATTTAATCCGCATAATAATTAAAGTTGAACGGTACTATTCTTGGATATAAGAAATGAATAATATTTATTGAGCAATAAATAAATTTATTCATGGATATTTAAATCTTAAATACACGGAATAAATAATACTAAGATGGAGAAATATTATTTGATATAATATGGAATAATATTGGGAGTGCAATTTTATTTATATAGTGGAAAATAAATAAAATTAATATTGATAAGAATTAATGGATTTGGGTTGGACCCAATTTAATTTTCAATATTAGAAGCCCAATATTTATTCTCCTTATGATCCCCTACGTAGCCTATATAAGCACTATATGGTCTTCACTTTTCACAACCTAAGTTACGCCAACAATAAAGTCTTGAAGAGTGAAGGAGATCCATAAGGTGTTCGATAGATCGTCGCCCACACGACGTTCGGACAAGGTGCAAGGAATACGTGGGAAGATCGCAAGGTCATCAACGCGTTAATTCGTTTCTCCGTACAACGAATCGAAGGTAAATATCATAAACCCTCTTTTATGATTTCGTGTGAATTGATCGTAGTATATACATGAACGCACGATCCGGATGAACGTACGAACTTCGGGGACGGGGATTCGAGATCCCCGGCGAAGATCGAGAGAACCCTCGGCTTGAAGCCGAGGGGGCGATCGAACCCTAGGGTTCGATCGCGGCGCGCGGACGAGGGAGCCCCGGCTGGACGCCGGGGCAAGCGATCGACCATGGGTCGATCGCGGGGAGACCGCCGTGGGCTGGAGCCACGGCAGCTGGTCCCCCCCAGCCCTTGACCGGCGGCCAGGCGCAACGGAGGAGCCCCGGCTGGAGCCGGGGCATGCGATCGACCGCGAGGTCGATCGCGGGGAAAGCCGCGGCTGGAGCCGCGGCGGGTCAGCTGGGGGCTGACCGCCCCTCCTCCGGCGATGGTGGTGAGTCGCCGGACTCACCACCGAGGGCTGCTGGGCAGCCCCGGCGATCGCGGCGTGCGATCGCGAGCCCCTCGCGGCGGGGGGCTCGGCTAGGGTTTTCTAGCCGCGGGGTTTCATCCCGCGGCGGTGATGCTCAAGTCGAGCTCCGTCGACGTAAGGTGGTTCGCGTAATTCCGGCGATGGGATTTCGATCGGATTATCAGGTTTCCGCATATTTTGGTAATCCGGGATATCGATTTCCAACAATTGGTATCAGAGCGTTTGGTTTCGTGTTCATGTATATGCTCGATTATTGTTCTACCTTGCAGGATTTCCGGCTATCATGGTTGGATTTAATTATTGTTTTTCTTTAATTAATTATCATGATTAAACTCTCGGACATGTCGAGATTCGTTTTGTGTGGATGAATGTTTGTAATAGTAAAAATTCGGGGGTTGACCGAATTTAGGATTTATTATTACGTTCTTTATTTTTTCCGGAAAATGTATAGGGTCGATTTCATGTATAGAATCGATACCGGATAATTGTAATTTAATTCTTGTAATTTAATTGCGTTGGGTCGATGCCGAAACGATCACCGGAGGACGAAGAAGGTGTGACGAAGAAGACAATGGACGAAGGGGCCGATCAACCCCATGATCGACCCCATGGATCGATCGCCGGTGAGGGGGCTGTCCGTGGAGCTTCCGGCCACGCCGGCCACCGGTGGTGGTGGCGCGTGGGCTGGGGGGGGGCGGCGGTGCTCCTCCCGGGCGGCGGTCGATGGTGGGGGTGGTGCGGGGACTCCCAACCCGTGCTACTCCTACCATAATCCGACTTTCCTAAATTAATTCGGCTTTCCTATTTGAGTATCTTCCTTTTAGGAAATTTTCATGGATTAGGAAAAGAATTAATTGAATTAATTTTATTCCTATTTGTTTTATTTCCTTTATGGAGATATTCATGGATTAAGAATTTAATTAATTTAGTATTAATTTATTTCCTATTTGATTATTCCTACTCTTGGGAATTTTCATTAGATGGAAATTAATTGATAATGGAAAGTAGAAGAGTCCTAAATTTATTTTATTTCCTTATTCTATTATAGATGTCTTCTAGAATATTCCAAGTTTCACTTGGATAGATTATTCTAGAGATTTAATAGAATTAGATAGGAAAATAAATAAATAAAAATATTAATAATATTTAATTTTATTTTTGATATATTCAATTGACTTAATTTTCGAATTAAGTAACTCTTGGATTAATTAAAAATAAATAGACTTAAATATTAGAGATTAATATTCTCGTCACATGGAGCATTCAAGAACAAAGACTGAAGACTAGAAGATGCGTACGGAGATGCAACAAAGCCATGATAGTCGGAAAATAATTTTCTAGCATTATTTTGACTATGTGATACTATGTGCTTTATTGCTTGTATGCATGCTATATGTGTTTATTTTATGCACTAGATAGCGTATCCCTTTGTTATAAAAAGCTAAGTGGGAGAGGGGATGGAAACATTCCCATGGTCTCCATTACTGTTCTCTTGGTGACTCTTATGGACTTTTGAAGTTCGTATAGACGAGTCATTGGAGGAGAATTCTTGTAATTCCTTTTACAAGAAACATTGATCGAGTTTATCAAACAATGCCTAATTTGTCTTTCTGAAACTGACTTCAAGTCGACTCATTCTCACCCCGGGGAGTGGAATGGAGCCAAAGCCACTTGGTCATGTGGATGACGCAAATTAGAGACATTCGTACCATTCTTTGATAGGTGGGTCGATTGTCTGCTCGGCTCCCTCATTTATGAGAGATAGGGTCGTTCGCATGGTGAATCACTGGTTAGAGACTTCGAGTTTCACTTATGATTCTCCGCGTCTTGATTTACAAAATCAAATGGATCAAGTAATTGGATTTCAATTATATAAATCTTTTTGGTATAGTAAACGTCCACACGAACGTGACTTGCTATGCTGAATGGGATTTTAGAATAATTGATGTAGACAGTTATAGGAGATTGTGAGGGATTGCGAGTTATCGTAAACGTCCACACGAACGTGGCTTGCGGTGACATAACAATTCTAAACGATTCGCCTTAGTACTGAGTAATGGTTTACACTTAGGTACGCTTTATAGTATTCTTCCCAACGAAGTAACGCTATAATGATGTACGACCAAAGCAAATCTAATTGCTAAATCATTTGGGTGGGTAAACGTCCACACTAACGTGGCTTGCCTTACCTGATGGGATTTTAGATGTGATTAGTGATTTAATGATGTTATTCCAGGGAGATAACGTCGGATATTAAATTAATTGTTTGTTTAAATGTGCTTATAGGTTTAGAAAATTACTATGAATCCACTTGAGATGATACTTGAGGAATTTGACGCACTGGTTCCACACTGTGTTGAATGGAAAGAAGAGTTAGACATTGCTCAGACTGCAAAGGAGTACAAAGACGTACTCAGTGAAACTTTTCCTCCTGGACTCACCATTAACTCGACTGAGGATGAGATTTTTGACTTTGAAAAATGGGATAGTGCTCGTTCATTAGCCATTAATCATGATGTCATGCTTAAACTCAAGTTGTTGTTTGGACATGATGGGGAGGCTAGAAAAGAGGCGATGAGGATACTCGTAAAGATCTGTTACTTCGATGAAACACTTGATCATGTTTTTGAGATGATGGATCTTTTGGACGAGTTGAAACAATCGCAAGCTCTTATAGCCAAAGCCAAAGGTTTCGGACCTAAAGGCAAGGGAAAGGAGAAGAAGACAAGGGGGTCCGGTGGTCCTAAGGGACTTGGACCAAAGGGTGGGATAAAGAAGCCTTCTGGCAAATATCCCCAAGGAAAGCAGTCTGAGTACTGGGGGTCTACATCTTGTCCTCTCAAAGGTACGAATTTTTCTTTAGTCGTAAAACATAGTCAGCGGTATTATCTACCAGAATTCTGGTGTGTAGACGGTATGTGCATTTTAAATGCAGGGGTTCCAGACTTAGATAAGAAGAGTTCGAGTCCAAATGGGCGAAGCTGTTGAGGAAGCAGCGGTTGCAGTGGAAGACGTTTGTCTTTTTTGATAGGATTTCATTTCAAGTTTATTGCTTTGTACCTTTTATTTTAGAAAGAACTTTTGTTCTGGATTTCTATTATTAATGGATATTTTATTTCTTTAATCATTTGATGGTTTAGATAAGAAATAATGGCAATATCTATTCTGGTACATTAGATAGCAATATATGAATGATGAATCCTTAGTCTACCACGATGCAACAAACCGTTATGTATAACTTGTTTTACTTATTAGATGTATTTCTCTTATTAATCATTATACTTGTGAATTCTTGAACTTGGTAGTATCTATTCAAAAGGGATTCAAAAGGTCGAAATTGATTTGATCAATTATAGTTGGAGGAATGGAC
The DNA here is from genome assembly GCA_954870475.1 of Euphrasia confusa. Taxonomy (NCBI): domain Eukaryota; kingdom Viridiplantae; phylum Streptophyta; class Magnoliopsida; order Lamiales; family Orobanchaceae; genus Euphrasia; species Euphrasia confusa. The sequence continues at coordinate 7,941,428 of OX940956.1, read as the reverse complement.
CTCCCGACCTAAGAATCGATCTTGAAAGATGATACAACTGAGTTAACCTTTCTGGATGAAGGATGGAATTCGGACAAGTATAGGAAATGATTTATGATTAATGCCGTATGTGTAATTAGAGAAGGTACGAGTCATTCTTTCAAAGAATACTCGAAGATGGATTAGAATACTTGATGTGCCATAAAGGCGGAGTGTTTTCAACACAAAGCTATTATGGGGATCCTTCAAAGTATATCCATTAGGAGCCTGCGACTTGTTCGCGGAGGCTATCACCTATCTAGACAACACATAGCATAAATCAAAGGTTGAGATTAAGTCTCAAGCGACTACACCATACACTGTTGTGTGGATATGGTGTGTCAGAAATAAGAGATGAGATTCTAATAGTAAAAGGACAAGTTTGTTCGGAACTACCTATGTTCTATGGATATTTCTGGACACAACGACACTTTCAATGTAGTTGTAGAATATCCTAGAAGAACAAGTAATTGTATGTTCAATAGTACTACGAACCAGAAGGGTGTCTTCGCCCGGTTCTTAGAGAAAGACTGTTAGATGAACTACAATGCCCTAACTGACAAAGTACTTTATAATGAGGAAAGAGAAGACTGAGAACCAGCCTAACCGAGTAGTAGTACACCACTAACTGCACCTAATATTATTACTGTTATACACCGGAACGCCATTGCAGTGGGAGGTTGTTAAGCGACCGGAGATGTTCATAAGACTGGAGGAGTTTTAAACTCTGGATCTAGTAGACATGAAACCGATCCCTAGTTATGCATAGGAGGCAGTACTAATTTAAATGTGCCTACTAGGATAGCAATAATTTATTATTGTTAAAGGGGCAAGATCATTTAGAGGTACAAGCTTAGTAAATCCATTTATGGATTACCACAAAGCTGAAACTTGTGAACTTGCGAGTTGATGAGATAATCCATTATATGGATTCATCGAGAGGCAAAGACAATTTTGGTGTATTGGATACGTAATGGAAACAAAGTGGTGTTTCTCGGAATTTTGTGTAGATAACACTTCATCATTGGCAACAATGTAAAAGCGTTGTCAGACATAAAATAGAGGTTGTCTAAATAAATCGAGATATAAGATTAAGATGAAGTTGGATCATGTTCTTAGAAATCTTTCGATCTCTAGATAAGAACATTTGTGCTTCTCTTTAGATATCTTATACGATTATGGTTTGTTTTAAAACATACACAATTCTGAGAAAGATCATTGCCTTTCGAGAACATAATGCATCTATCTAAGGTATGTGTCTTAGACACATGAAGGAGATAGATATAAACAAAGCAGATTCTTACACTTCGAGTGTAAAGGGCTTTGTAAATGCGGTGTTATAAAACAAGAACCTGATATCAACTATGCGGTTTGCGTAGTGGGAGGATATCAAAGTAATCTGGAAAAGAGATATTCGAATGCTGTAAAAGTACTTGGAAGTACTGGATAACTAGCAAAACGAAATCTTCTTAGATTACAGTTTCTCAGATCCAAAAATCAGAGAAGGACCAGTGTAAGTCGATATCAGGCTATGTGTTCACTTTTAGAAGAGGTGGAACCTAAGGAAGAAAGAGTGATAAGCGTGAAGCTTCTCGGACTCTATCATAAACTGAATAGCAGCCTCAGAGGCAGCGGAAGTTTTGGTTAGGTTCCGGAATGACCTCTGAACTTGGATATGATTCTTGGTTCACCGAAGGCTATGTATATAGCGGTGCATGGAGAACTGGAAGAAGTCATAAGTTCAAAAAGTGATGATAACACATAGAGCCAGTACCACCTGATACGAATCATCGTCAGAGAGACGACGCAGTAGTCACCAAGATAACTTCAGATCGGCGACCTAGAATGCTCATTCACATAATACTTCTGGGAAGTATAACTTAAGCACGTGATGAGTATGGAAGTCGGGAGTTTGGAGGAAATGACTAGATCTTAGTACAAGTGGGAGATTGTTGGAGTTGTGTACTTAATGTCTAGATTTAAGTACCGGTAAACTCCCTGTCATAGCATTTAACCTATTTAATTAATAAACAATTATTTGCAATTAATTATTATTGATTAATTATGCAAAATATAGTCCTGGATTTTATACGTTGTAGTTAGTATGGTGTGTCGGGCCCACACAGAAGATCATACTATCGGTTACTCGTATTTAATCAAACAGTTGCTCACGACCTAGATGGACACGGACCAATCCATCGGTATAGTCGTTGTGTGAGAGAGAAAATAATTTGTCTTAATTATTTTATCACACTTGTACACTTGGTGTATTGGGCGGATCAGCTTGAGATTTATTGATTAGGATTGCCTTGGATAATCAATTTAAATCTCAGAGTATTTTATTCTTAATTCCTGAAATAATTGCGGGTGTGTATATTTAATATTAGTGACTTTGATTTTCCAAAGGAATTAACCGATTTAATTATTGGGTTAATTACCGGTTAAGTTGGGTCACTATATTTTATATATGGCATGCCGTGAATTCTTGAAGGGACAGTGTATCCCGTAAGGGTTGATAATATCCCCGAGATGAGTTCATAAGGAATTATTGTGTAAACCCTGCAGGTGGATTTAATCCGCATAATAATTAAAGTTGAACGGTACTATTCTTGGATATAAGAAATGAATAATATTTATTGAGCAATAAATAAATTTATTCATGGATATTTAAATCTTAAATACACGGAATAAATAATACTAAGATGGAGAAATATTATTTGATATAATATGGAATAATATTGGGAGTGCAATTTTATTTATATAGTGGAAAATAAATAAAATTAATATTGATAAGAATTAATGGATTTGGGTTGGACCCAATTTAATTTTCAATATTAGAAGCCCAATATTTATTCTCCTTATGATCCCCTACGTAGCCTATATAAGCACTATATGGTCTTCACTTTTCACAACCTAAGTTACGCCAACAATAAAGTCTTGAAGAGTGAAGGAGATCCATAAGGTGTTCGATAGATCGTCGCCCACACGACGTTCGGACAAGGTGCAAGGAATACGTGGGAAGATCGCAAGGTCATCAACGCGTTAATTCGTTTCTCCGTACAACGAATCGAAGGTAAATATCATAAACCCTCTTTTATGATTTCGTGTGAATTGATCGTAGTATATACATGAACGCACGATCCGGATGAACGTACGAACTTCGGGGACGGGGATTCGAGATCCCCGGCGAAGATCGAGAGAACCCTCGGCTTGAAGCCGAGGGGGCGATCGAACCCTAGGGTTCGATCGCGGCGCGCGGACGAGGGAGCCCCGGCTGGACGCCGGGGCAAGCGATCGACCATGGGTCGATCGCGGGGAGACCGCCGTGGGCTGGAGCCACGGCAGCTGGTCCCCCCCAGCCCTTGACCGGCGGCCAGGCGCAACGGAGGAGCCCCGGCTGGAGCCGGGGCATGCGATCGACCGCGAGGTCGATCGCGGGGAAAGCCGCGGCTGGAGCCGCGGCGGGTCAGCTGGGGGCTGACCGCCCCTCCTCCGGCGATGGTGGTGAGTCGCCGGACTCACCACCGGGGGCTGCTGGGCAGCCCCGGCGGCGGCGTGCGATCGCGAGCCCCTCGCGGCGGGGGGCTCGGCTAGGGTTTTCTAGCCGCGGGGTTTCATCCCGCGGCGGTGATGCTCAAGTCGAGCTCCGTCGACGTAAGGTGGTTCGCGTAATTCCGGCGATGGGATTTCGATCGGATTATCAGGTTTCCGCATATTTTGGTAATCCGGGATATCGATTTCCAACAGTGGTGTAGATGAATCAGAGGCTGTAGAATGTGTCACAGTATCATCAAGTGACACAAAAGGTAAGATATTGGTGGTGGTGTTTGAAGGATGAGAGGTATCAATATTTGTGTTAGATTGAACAGATTCTATAAGAGCAGGAAAGACACTCTCATTGAAAACCACATTTCTGCTGTGGATGATTTTTTTTATCTGGGAGCTCAATCTTATATCCCTTGAATTGAGGATGATAGCCAAGAAAGATGCTAGGGAAATTTATGAATAAAAAGAAAGTTGTAAACTTATCTAAAAGAGAACTGAAAACAAGAATGAAAAGAGATATTATTTCATTGCATTAAAAGCGGCTGATTACATACGTAGTATATATACTACAATCCTCAGCTAAAACCCTAATGGACGTAAGGTAGAAGAAGCACGGATGAGCGACACCTGGACAGGTAATCTAACGCTAATAAAAGGAGGGTAAAAGGGTAAACACACTCAAATTAAATTGGGGGAGAAATCAGCAAATTAGGGCAAAATTAGGTTTTGTAATTTGGGGGAAATTGCCATAATCATGCAACGTCTATTAACTTATATTTCATGATTTAGTTTTTGAATAGGTGAATCGGTTCTATTTCTAGGTACTTACAAATGAGCCGCTGTGAACTTGATTTAGACAAAATTTTATCAACATTTTCCATTTACAAATCACTCTCTTAGTTTAACAGTCGTAATTTCGATAATTTATAAACAAATGTGTATATAGTAGTAGAACAAGAAAAATAAAAATAACTTGCCCCTTAAAAATTAAAGACCTCATTTCAAAGTTTGATGCCAAAACAAATCTATAATGACAATATACCTAGCTATACAAAACATGATGTGATGATCCAAATTAACTTCAAAGAAGATAAATGAAACAAAACAATATTGAAAGATGTCATTTCAAAGTGCCATGGCAATAAAACACGAAATGATGATCTAAACTACGATTCAAGTTGTGATTCAAGTTGTGGCATTCAACACGATCGAAGAAGATCTAAACAACATCAAAAAACATAAACAAAAGAATAAGGTATAATGTAATGTTTGTCATCAATGGCTAGATTTTGTGATTTACTTCATGAATTGTTCAATCGATTGTGATAGCAATCAACATTCAACACGATCGAAGAGATGTAAATGAAAGCAGAACTTGCATAAACATGCATGAAAGAAAAGGTGATGAAAATATTCCATGTAGGAGAATGGTGCAGGGAGCAGGTGCAGCTGATCCTAGTACTTGAGCTCACTGCACATGCATACACAGAAGAACATCCCTGTTTCTCTCTCCTGTATGTACCATGCACATGCATGTGGTCCCAGAAATGGAAATGTTGATTGTGCCCTCTTGGCTGGAGCTTGCTGGATGATTCTATATTGTTCTCTGAGTTTTTAGTCTATAAATATGAGCTCTGTAAACCGATTAAGATTAATGGAGAAACATATTTGAAAACCCTCAATTTTCTGTGTTCTAGGGTTAGGGTTCATAAAACCCTAATTCCCAATTTATCAATTTCTAGTTATTTATTTATTGTTTTTATTTCTTTTAGTAAACAACATCGAAAAGGTCTTATACAGAAGCGATAGAGAAGATCAATCTAAACGATTTCGGATATCATATATAGGTAAGGCAAGGGAATATATGAAACATAAGAAGGTATGTAAATCCAACAAGATATGATCACACAGTGACATTAATCCATATTCAAGTCATAGAACAGTCAACCGAGGAAATGAATAAAGGAAAAGTACTGCAGCATTGAGAAGCTGCTAAATCCAACAAAGCTCAGAGAGTGATGAGCCATTTTATTTGCTCATCTTGAGCCCTTTTTTGAGTCAGTTTGAGTCTGTTTTATGTGTCTGGGAGGGCACAGTAGAGTGTTTGGTCAGGGTATGCAGGCAAACAGGTAACAGGTGGCGTACTGGGCAAAAGAGGCACGGAAAACCCCTTCTTTGGGCAAACAGCGATCTGGAGCGTGTAGTGACTGAGCAAAGATGGCCTAATAGGCAAGTCAAACCATTCAGGGTTGAGTCATGAAGCAGAAGACCCAAATCGACTACTGAGTACCGTGCCTGGTCCGTTCATCTGCAGAGGAGAAGAATACCTGAAGAGAGTTTGGGAAGCGGGTTGCCAGCGGGCAAAGTCAAAGGCGGCTGGAGCTAAAGATGGAAAGTACTTAGCGGCGCCTGGAAAAGGAAGCCCATGCAGCGGCCCATGCAACTGCGATTCCGCAACCCTAATTCATGCCTATATAAGGAAGAGAAGCTGGAGAAGAAAGGGACACACAATTCCGACCCCGTTCACGAAGCAACCGCCGGCGATTGAAGCTTGGAGATTTTCCGGCCAAGTTGTTTTGTGTTTTGAAGTTGATCGAGCCTTCGGGCATTAAAACAATTTATTGCTTTATGTTTTTAGTACTTTGTTTTTATTCCAGTTGAACGATTTCAGATTCCCGTTAATATGAATTTCAGTTTCGTTTTCCAAATTATTTCTTATTTTATTTCTTCACGTATGAGTAGCTAAACTTGCAGGGCGTCTGGGCAAAGGCTGATCGAAGGGGACTCTGGGCTAAGATAGAACCGTGAGGTTGATAGGGCTTAGTTAACTGCCTGGGGTTTGTTCCCGATTACACAGTTGAGGAATAACTTTATTCTTGCAGGTTTGGGCGGACTAATTTGGTCGTTAGGAAACCCTTACACTTTGAGATACTGGCGATTGATCAAACCGAGAATAGTATCGTGTAGTACTACGGGCATAGCGCTAGAACGTGTTGGAGTAGCGGTCGTATGATTCGGATTTCCGGACATGCTATTGGCCGAATTGGGTTCGTCGAGAGAGTAATGCGAGTTTGGGCAAACTAGATCCATGCGACCACATAGGTTATCGAATTGTCTAGGCTCAGGGGATTAGGCATAAGTATACCTTGCTTTTCTTTACCCAGTAAGGACGGATTGGGGTGGGGTGACTGTAGGCGTGACTTAATAGGACTGCTTTCACTTTGTTAGACATCCTATAACCGATTGACAAACCATCAGTTAAAATCTTTAGTGCCAGGGATCGGTAGTTTGCCCAGAGAACCCAGAGAGAAGCCAAAGCCCAGAAGCCTACTTTCTCTTATTTGATTTCAGTTTGATTAATTGTTTTCTGTTCCAGTTTGGTCAAAGTGTTCAGTTTATTATTTCTGCATGTTAGTTTGGGTTAATTAGTTTAATTGTTTCTGTTAGTTAGTAGTTTGATTAAATGCTGTGACTCAGCAACCAAATCCAAAACCTTTTTATTGTGACACTATTTGGGCAAAGCCGAGATTAACTAAATTGCAATTGCTTCCTCGTGGGATCGACCCTATACTTACCACTTGCTATCTTGTGTTGAGTTTAGGAATCTTTATAAATTTATTTTGCGCGCGTTAGCTTCCACGACAAAGTTTTCGCGTCGTCAAAATTGGCGCCGTTGCCGGGGAGGCAATATTCCAGCTTTTTAGTTTTTCTGTGCTAATTGATTTGTTTTACTTCTTTGACTAGGTACCATAAACGCGGTGGAAGGCGACACAGGATTACTCTTTGATCCTGAGATCGAGAAAACCGCCAAGAGACTAAGAAAAGAAGCAAAGAACAAGGCATTAGCACGTGCATCCCAAGGAGAGAATTCTGCCAAAGCACGTAAGGTAGAGAAGGCAAAGAACAAGGAGATCATACCAGTTGACACTCCTAGTCAACCAATACCAGAAGAGATAGAAGAGATGGGAGCAGAAGCACCACGTACTTTGAGGGACATGATGTTCCCGTCAGAGATGAACTTGAGGCCATTGGGCATCACTTTGCCCACCATTCCTACCCCCTGGGAGATGAAACACAATTTCATACAAATCCTGCCAAAGTTCAGTGATATGCCCGGAGAAGACCCACAGAGGCATTTACAGGACTTTGAGCTGGCATGCGGGACGATTCAGGCAACCGGGGTATTAGCGCAATATATACGACTCCTGGCCTTTCCCTTCTCTTTGACTGATGGGGCCAGAGAGTGGCTGTATACTATTCCGGAGGGCGAAGTGACCACCTGGGCACAACTACAAAAGAGGTTCTTGGAAAAATACTTCCCAGCGGCACGAATCCAACAAATGCGTAAGAAAATCAATAGCATAAGGATGGGAACCAACGAAAATTTCCAAGACTATTGGGCAAGATTCAAGCAACTGCTAACTAAGTGCCCCCAGCACCAGATCCCGGACCATGATCTCATCCAATACTTTGTGTCCGGATTGAGACATCATGAGAAGACTCTACTCCTAGCTGCCAGTGGAGGGTCTCTACTCAACAAAAGTGCCGCCGAGGCATTCAAACTGTTCAAAGAGATGGCAGAGGAATTAGGCGAGGACACTGATATGCCCAAACAAAGCCTGCTGGTACAATCCCCCTCTGACTCAAAAATCGACAAGCTGTGCAGTGCCATGGAAAAATTCATGACCAGTATGGCGGGAGGACCAAAGAAGGCAGTCAAAGCGTGCCAGATTTGCCAGGAGGTAGAGCACGCCACTGATGAATGTCCATCCTTATTCGACGAAGAGCTCAAAGCGATGGGGCAATCTAATGGAAACGGTCAAGGCAGAGGGAGGCCGCACTTTGACCCATACTCAAATACCTACAACCCAGGATGGAGGCACCATGAGAATTTCAGGTATGGGAATAATAACCAAGGAGAAGGATATCAAGGCAACCTGAACCAAAACCGTTACAACCATCAGCAACAAGGAAATTCCCAGCAGAATCAGGGCAAAGGGGCATCACTATCGGACATGATGGAGACTTTGGTCAGAGAGAACGTGAAGTTCCAGCAAGAAAGCGTGAAGTTCCAGCAAGAAAACATGAAAGCCATGCAAGAAAACGAAAAGTTCAAGCAGGAGACTAGAGGGCAACTGAATAATTTGGGAGCTCAAATGGCTCACTTGAATCAGGTCGTGGCAAAGCTGGAGCAGAGGAACGGAAACTTACCACCACAAGTCGAAGTGAAGAGTGCCCACTGTAATGCCATCCAATTGAAGAGTGGGAGAATCTTGCCAGAAGTCAAAGCGCCAACCCAGGGCAAACACCCTCAAGAGACAGATCACATAGAGATAGAAGACATAACTATTGAAGATGAAAGAGAGAAGGAAGAAGAAGTAGTCAGGGCAAAGAGAGATAAATCACCACCACCAAAGATTCGAGTCCCCTTTCCAGGAAGGCTGAGCAAGAATAAAGAAAGGGAAGAGACTTACGAGATGTTCCAGATGTTCAAAAAGGTGGAGATCAATATGCCGTTACTGACTATACTAAACACTATGCCCCGGTGTGCCAAGTTCCTCAAGGAGCTGTGCACGAAAAAGGTAAAATATCAAGATGATGCAAAATTCGAGGTGGGTGAAAATGTCTCAGCAGTGCTGCAAAGGAACGTGCCTACCAAGTGTGGAGACCCAGGCATGTTTTACATACCATGCATCATAGGAAGAATGAGAATCGAAAAGGCAATGCTGGACTTAGGGGCATCAATCAATGTGATGCCCAAGACTATGTACGAGGACCTGGGCATAGGGGTTCTCAAACCCACAAGAGTGGTGATCCAGCTGGCTGACAGATCCAATGTCTACCCTGAGGGCATACTGGAGGACGTATTGGTCAAAGTGGAAGATTTAATCTTCCCAGCAGACTTCTACGTACTAGACATGGGGAGATCAAGCAAAGAGCCAATTATGATTCTGGGCAGACCGTTCCTTAAAACCGCAAGAACACACATAGACTGCGAGACAGGCAAACTGACATGTAAGTTCGAGGGAGAAACAGTTACCTTTGACCTCTACAAATCCATGAAGCACCCAACCGATACTGAGGAAGTTCATATGATCGATCAAATCGACAAAGCGGTAGAAGGCAAAGTGCTGCAAAGCGGTAAGTACGACGAAATTGAAGTAGTGATTCAAGAAGGAATGCTACACGATGAATTAGAAGACGAACCGGAGGGAATACAAGAAGCAATTAAGCAGTTGGGGGCACTAGAGAATTATAAAGGAGACCCGGGCAAACTTCCAATACTAGAGGAGACAGTCATAAAGCCATCCTTGGAGAGACCCCCAGTACTGGAATTGAAAAATTTTCCAAAGCATCTGAAGTACATGTACTTAGGAGAGCACGACACTTTTCCCGTAATTATCAATTCCTCACTCTCGGACGAGGAGGAAGTTAAACTCAAAGAAGTGCTGGGACGATACAAACTGGCTATAGGATGGACTTTGGCTGACATAAGAGGTATAAGCCCGACGATTTGCCAACACCATATACTCTTAGAAGATGACTCTACACCAGTTCGAGATCCTCAAAGGAAACTCAATCCTGCCATGAAAGAAGTGGTACTCAAAGAGATAAAGAAACTCCTCAGTGTGGGGATAATTTACCCTGTCTCAGACAGCAAGTGGGTTAGCCCTGTACACGTTGTGCCTAAGAAGTCAGGGATCCAGGTCATAGAGAATGAGAAGAAAGAACAAATAGCTACCAGGCTACAAACAGGATGGAGAGTGTGCATAGACTACCGTAAGCTGAACAAGGTGACCCGCAAAGACCACTTCCCTTTGCCCTTCATCGATGAGATGTTAGAACGATTGGCCGGGAAAAGCACTTCTGCTTTTTGGATGGATATTCGGGTTACATGCAGATCTGGGTAGCCGAAGAGGATCAAGACAAAACAACGTTCACATGTCCTTTTGGCACCTTTGCCTATAGGCGCATGCCCTTTGGGCTGTGCAACGCACCAGGGACCTTCCAGCGTTGTATGATGAGCATATTCTCTGACCTATTAGAGAATGGGATTGAAGTGTTCATGGACGACTTCACGGTCTATGGTAATACCTTTGACCTGTGCCTGGCAAACTTGGAGCTAACACTGCAGCGGTGTGTAGAGAAGAGTTTGGTGTTGAACTATGAGAAGTGCCACTTCATGGTAGAAGAAGGAGTAGTTCTTGGACATGTAGTGTCAGCCAAGGGAATAGAAGTCGACAAAGCAAAAATAGAAGTCATTGCTAAACTGCCATATCCAAGGAATATCAAGCAAATAAGGGGATTCCTTGGCCACGCGGGATTCTATAGGAGGTTTGTGAAGGACTTTGCCAGTATCGCCCAACCGATGACAAGACTGCTGCAGAACGACGTAGAGTGGGACTTTGACGATGACTGCCAAAGAGCCTTCAACCATCTGAAGGAGAGACTTGTAACAGCACCCATTATCCAACCCCCAGAGTGGGGGATGCCTTTTGAACTAATGTGTGACGCAAGTGGATATGCGGTAGGGGCGGTACTTGGGCAACTAAAGGGCAAAGAGAGGCACGTGATATACTACGCCTCAAAGACACTTAATGCCGCCCAAAGCAATTATGCAACTACTGAGAAGGAGCTATTGGCCATAGTGTTCGCGTTTGAGAAATTCAGAACGTATTTATTGGGGAGTAAGACCATCGTGTATACCGATCACGCTGCACTCAAATACTTAATGGCTAAGAAAGAAACCAAACCAAGGCTAATCCGATGGATCCTACTGCTACAGGAGTTTGATATTGAGATTAGGGACAAGGCTGGCAACCAGAACTTAGTGGCAGATCATCTCAGCCGAATTTTACAAAAAGAAGAAGACATGCCCATAACTGAGACGTTCCCAGACGAACACTTATACTCTATCTATGCCATGAACGAAGAACCATGGTACGCTGACCTAGTAAACTACATAGTGGGAGGAGAGTTCAGGGATCAAGCCACTCTCTACGAAAGGAACAAGATGAAACGAGAGGCAAAGAGCTACATATGGGATGAGCCGTATCTATGGAAAAGATGTGAGGACCAAGTGTTAAGGAGATGCGTCGCTGAATCGGAGCAACAAGATATAATGAGGCACTGCCATGAGAAGCCATGTGGGGGTCACTTTGGGCACAGGCGTACTGCCAGAAAGATTTTAGACTGCGGTTTCTTCTGGAAGACTTTGACTAAGGATTGCATTGCCTGGTGTAGGGGATGTGATCAGTGTCAAAAGGAGGGAAACGTGACAAAAAGAGACGAGATGCCCTCTGTGCCCATACTACCAGTGGAGATATTCGATGTATGGGGTATAGATTTCATGGGTCCACTCCCAAACTCCAAGGGCAAAGAGTATATATTGCTAGCAGTTGACTATGTATCTAAGTGGGTCGAAGCCAAAGCGACAACCACCAATGACTCTCGGGTAGTAGCGGAATTCTTAAAAGCAAATATCTTCAGTCGTTTCGGTGTACCCAGAGCGTTGATAAGTGACCAAGGTACACACTTCTGCAACGCGGTGATAAAAAAGCTGCTTCATAAGTACGGGGTGACACATCGGATTTCCACAACATACCACCCCCAGGCAAATGGGAAAGCTGAACTATCCAATCGAATCATCAAGACTATTCTAAGGAAGACAGTTAGACCAGAGGGTAAAGACTGGTCTGACAAACTAGATGATGCACTTTGGGCATACCGCACTGCTTTCAAGACCCCCTTTGGGATATCCCCATACAGGATGATATTCGGGAAAGCATGTCATTTGCCCGTAGAAATTGAACATAAAGCACATTGGGCAGTGAATAAGGTAAACTTCGATTGGGACCTTGCAGGGAACGAGCGCAAATTGGACCTTGTGGAGTTGGAGCAGCTAAGAATTGAAGCATATGACCATGCAGCTCACTACAAGGAACGAACCAAGCGAGCCCATGACAAGATAATCAAGGACAAGCAATTACAAGCGGGACAATGGGTTTTACTTTATCAAACAAAGAATTTGTTTCGGAAGGGCAAACTGTTTTCAAAATGGGAAGGTCCGTATACTATACACCACGTTTGCCCTAATGGATCAGTTGAGCTGAGGGATAATAAGGATCCGAATCGCATTCTCAAGGTAAATGGGAAACGAGTTAAACCATACTTTGGGCAAGAGGGACTGGTAGGGCAAATTGCCTTCATCGCTCTCTAGCCAAAGTCAGCAGCAAGGTCATGCCTAGGACCTAAAATAGGGCGCTGGCCAGGAGGCCACCTGGTATGTTTTTTTTTTATGCTTTATTTCCTATTTAGTTTTTGCTTTTTTTTTTTTTTTTTAGGTTTAATAAAAAAGATCACTTCATACCAAATTAACGAGGCCGGAAGAAAGGGTGTATTGTATTTTTGATTTTGCAGGGACAGGAGTTTGGGCAAAGGGCGTCAGTTGGGGGCTTACCATAACTGATAGATGGAAAGTACGAATTTTGAGGGAGAAACATCCCATCATTAGGACTCTGCAAATCCAACTTTCCATAACTCCCCCCCACGAAAATCGATAACTACCCAATCAACTCCCCTTCCAAATTCAAAAATCCCTATAACCCTAACCACCGTCGTCCATGGTGAGCACTCGCCCGAAAAATAAATTGAGAGGAATCCCGGACGGAACCCATATCGATCTTACCACACCACCACCACCCACCACAACAGTAAAATCAAAGCGCAAGAGGATGACAGAGCCAAAGAACGACGCCGCCATGGAAGCAAACAAGGAGGAGGCACTGCCCGCTGTCACCAGTGAGACCACCGGAGAAGCTTCCTCCGCCGTGCCGCTTGTCATCATACTGCCAACATCCACCACGCCGAACAGCCCGCCGCCGGTCGACCAGAATTTGATAGCGCAACTCAGCGCTGAGCTCGACGTGCCCCAGCTTTCCGAGCAAAAGGAATTGGAGATTCTGGCCGACGCAGCAGAGGGGTCTGCACAGCCGACCGGCGACGTGAACGAGAGCCCACAAAGGAAGAAGCCCAGATCTGACGTCAAAGGTAAGGGTATAAAATTGTCTGATGCAGGTTCGAGCGACGAGAAGGAGGAGAATTCGACAGCTGCCGGCGGCAACGATGAGGGAGAAGACGAACCAGAAATTGAAGTCACCCACAGCCTTCCAAAGACACCGAACACCAGAGCTTCGACCAAGAAGCGCAAAGCTCCGACTCCGGCGACTACCAGCGTTCCACCTCGCAAAATTGTGGTGCCCAAAACTGTGTGTTTCGACACACTGAAGCTGATGGGGGTGGAGGCCAAAGTGAGGGAGTACTTTGCGAACATTGGGTGGAGCCAGTTTTTGGAGTGGTCTGGGCAAATAAGCGATAAGGTGGTGAGAGAATTTTTCAGGACGTTGGTGATCAAAGAGGACAAAGAAGAAGGAGTTACTGGCATTCAGTTTGAGATACTGGGAAGCAAGGTCAAAGCAAGCTGCACCGAACTGGACCTCAGTTTGGGGATGGTGACATTCGAGGAGTGGAAGTCAAAGGAGTACCATGGGGCACTGAAGGCTTTGCCCGAGCGAACCAAGAGCGAGTTGAATGAGATATGGAAAGTGTTAGGCAAAGGGGGGACGTTCATTGCACAAACCACTAAGGGGCATCAGTTGAAGGATGATGCGATGAGGGTTTGCCACAGGATCCTGGCTGTCAATTTCTTTGGCAAACAGGACACAAGCAATGCGATCTCCCAAATCGAATTGGGGATGCTGTGGTGTATGGAGAAGAAGATTAGGCTCCACTTTGGGTCTTTTCTCTGTGCACAGATGAAGTGGTTGATCACTCATCCCATGCAGCGCCACTCCTTTGCCCAGTTCCCTATGGTGTATGCTGCAAAGATGGACTTGCTGGTAGGAAAGAAGGTGAACCTGATGACTGAGGAGAAGTTTGACAAGGCCTGTTTCAAGAGGATGCATGATATCAAGGAGAGCAGTGAGGGAGTCATAGTTTTTGACGACAACAAACCAGTGAAGGCAGAGAAGGTTGTGCCAGTTAGGGCAAAGGTAAAGAAGGAAGAGCTGAAGGAAGATGGCGCTGTGGAAGAGCGCCTGGAGAGGATTGAGCAGAAGCTGGAAGAGCTTGCGGGGATGATAAAGGCGTACTTTGATCGCGACGGATTCAGGTACCCACCTGGACCCAGCTCTTAACTGACCTGACCCTCCCTTTGTTTTTAGTTTTTAGTTTTTTTTATTTTATTTTTATTTTCTTTTTTACTGTTTGAGTCAAATAACTCGGGCGACGGGGTCGACCTCCCTGCTGACACACTTTGCCTACGCAAAGTGTGTGAGGGGGTAGGTGCGCCAACGTTAATTTAGAGTTATTGTTTGGTCGAGGCAGCCCCTACTGATCTTATTACTTTCACCCACTTTGCCTACGCAAAGTGTGTGAGGGGGGAAAGGGAAAGGGCAAACCTCTGTGTCTTATCGAGTCAGCATGATTATGTGAATACTTAGGGCAATTAGAAGCATTTCATTTATACAGCAGGTCAAAATTTGTAGTTAAAAGCATGAAAATAGGGATGATGGAACTATACTAGGCAACTGTGAGATTTGAGCCATACATTGAATTAAAATTTCTTTCTTGAGAGAATCTGTTGTGATATTTATGATGCCTGACTTTGCCTATTTGCTGAGATAAGTAGTTTTGTTGAGTGGGGGTTATTGTGTGATTAGGGCATTTTCTTTCAGTTTGACCTTATGAACATTGATCCCTTGATAGCCCCTTTGAGCCTGTTGAATTTTCTTTGTATACCAGTCTGGCACTTTGCCAATGAGCAACCAGACAGATGTTGAGAGGGGGGTGGAGAGATTGGTGTTGAAAAAAAAAAAAAAAAAAAAAAAAAAGAAAAAAAAAGAAAAAAAATATAGAAAAAGAAAAAAAAAGAAAGTAATAAATTGGTTGTGTGCTAAGGCCCGTAAGAAAAGGGGCAAAGAGGTAGAGAATAGGCTAGTCACTAAGCCCTCTACCCAAACTGTGCCTACTCCTCAAAATCCACCCAAAGAGCCTACATTACAACCCAATAAAAGCCCCTTTGATGAGACCCCCCACTCAGTCAGAATAACTTGATCAGCAAACTGTCAAATTTGGGCAAAGTAGATTCACAACAGAAAAAGAGTGACATTATACCCATCCACAAAAAAGAGAGATACACTTGAGAGGGTGTGACCCAAAGCCCTAGTATAGACTCTTGACCAAATTTTTATGTTTCTAACTTGAATTTTGACTTGCCTGTATTTGCTTTGCCCATTTTATATTCTGTAATCATGCTAAAGTCCTTTGAGTCTCTGTTTATTTTGTTTCCCCTCTATCTTGATTTCTTTTTACTTTGGTCTTGAGTCCGGTGAAGTCAAACCCCACGCTTGAGGACAAGCGTATTGCAAGTGTGTGCGGTTTGATGAGCCATTTTATTTGCTCATCTTGAGCCCTTTTTTGAGTCAGTTTGAGTCTGTTTTATGTGTCTGGGAGGGCACAGTAGAGTGTTTGGTCAGGGTATGCAGGCAAACAGGTAACAGGTGGCGCACTGGGCAAAAGAGGCACGGAAAACCCCTTCTTTGGGCAAACAGCGATCTGGAGCGTGTAGTGACTGAGCAAAGATGGCCTAATAGGCAAGTCAAACCATTCAGGGTTGAGTCATGAAGCAGAAGACCCAAATCGACTACTGAGTACCGTGCCTGGTCCGTTCATCTGCAGAGGAGAAGAATACCTGAAGAGAGTTTGGGAAGCGGGTTGCCAGCGGGCAAAGTCAAAGGCGGCTGGAGCTAAAGATGGAAAGTACTTAGCGGCGCCTGGAAAAGGAAGCCCATGCAGCGGCCCATGCAACTGCGATTCCGCAACCCTAATTCATGCCTATATAAGGAAGAGAAGCTGGAGAAGAAAGGGACACACAATTCCGACCCCGTTCACGAAGCAACCGCCGGCGATTGAAGCTTGGAGATTTTCCGGCCAAGTTGTTTTGTGTTTTGAAGTTGATCGAGCCTTCGGGCATTAAAATAATTTATTGCTTTATGTTTTTAGTACTTTGTTTTTATTCCAGTTGAACGATTTCAGATTCCCGTTAATATGAATTTCAGTTTCGTTTTCCAAATTATTTCTTATTTTATTTCTTCACGTATGAGTAGCTAAACTTGCAGGGCGTCTGGGCAAAGGCTGATCGAAGGGGACTCTGGGCTAAGATAGAACCGTGAGGTTGATAGGGCTTAGTTAACTGCCTGGGGTTTGTTCCCGATTACACAGTTGAGGAATAACTTTATTCTTGCAGGTTTGGGCGGACTAATTTGGTCGTTAGGAAACCCTTACACTTTGAGATACTGGCGATTGATCAAACCGAGAATAGTATCGTGTAGTACTACGGGCATAGCGCTAGAACGTGTTGGAGTAGCGGTCGTATGATTCGGATTTCCGGACATGCTATTGGCCGAATTGGGTTCGTCGAGAGAGTAATGCGAGTTTGGGCAAACTAGATCCATGCGACCACATAGGTTATCGAATTGTCTAGGCTCAGGGGATTAGGCATAAGTATACCTTGCTTTTCTTTACCCAGTAAGGACGGATTGGGGTGGGGTGACTGTAGGCGTGACTTAATAGGACTGCTTTCACTTTGTTAGACATCCTATAACCGATTGACAAACCATCAGTTAAAATCTTTAGTGCCAGGGATCGGTAGTTTGCCCAGAGAACCCAGAGAGAAGCCAAAGCCCAGAAGCCTACTTTCTCTTATTTGATTTCAGTTTGATTAATTGTTTTCTGTTCCAGTTTGGTCAAAGTGTTCAGTTTATTATTTCTGCATGTTAGTTTGGGTTAATTAGTTTAATTGTTTCTGTTAGTTAGTAGTTTGATTAAACGCTGTGACTCAGCAACCAAATCCAAAACCTTTTTATTGTGACACTATTTGGGCAAAGCCGAGATTAACTAAATTGCAATTGCTTCCTCGTGGGATCGACCCTATACTTACCACTTGCTATCTTGTGTTGAGTTTAGGAATCTTTATAAATTTATTTTGCGCGCGTTAGCTTCCACGACAAAATTTTCGCGTCGTCAAAGAGCTATAACACCTGCAACATCACCATCAGCACCAGCATCGTGATCCTCAACATCAGCAACATCATCCTCATGAGCAACAACAGAAGTCAACAGAGAAAATTGAAACAATCTTCCTCGAACTCGTTGATCCAGAAAGCCCTGTGCATCCTCATTCGCAAACATAGCTTTACTTCTGAATAATTTATCTGTCCATAACATATTTAAACTTTCATGATTTTTTAACCCTGTTTTGACTTATTAATTTTTATTTGAAATTAAAGATAATGCAATATTGAAATGTTTGTCATCAATGGCTAGGTTTTGTGATTTACTTCATAAATGTTCAATCCATTTTGTTAACACTCTATAATCGAATCATTGTAAATTTAATTTACACAAAATTTTACTATATTCAAGCAACCACACTCTTATTTTGACAGTCAAATATTCATAATTTATATAAACATGACTACTATGTATCATTTATTTATTCATATATCAATACTCTTTTAAGTAATTTTTTCATGAGAAAAATGGCAATAAGGCTATTTTTCAACATTTTCTCGGCAATAAGGCCAATCTCCAATTTATGTGTCAATTAAGCCTTTTTGTTCCAATTGGACCAAAAAAATGTATATGAAATGACGAAACTACCCTCCCCTCAATCTATCCTACCCACCCAAGCCCACCTAACACACACTCACTGTGTAGCAAAAACACATCACCCCAGACCCATCGATCCGTTTGGATTCTCGATCGGCGATAGTGCCTCCACCTCCTTCTCCGTCGTCGTATCAATTGTACGGGCAGTAGCACCTGGACAGGCCCGCCGTGGCTTCCTCGCAGAGCGCGTCGCACCACCGCAAGAACAACGACGTCCCGACGAGGGGCTCGCACGTGCGCGGGTCGGGGGCTCGATCGCAGTCGAGGGCGGGGCACTCGATCCTGCCGACCAACGCCACCACCAGCGCCGGTGCTCCGTCCTCCTCCTCGTCCCCGGTCTTCCGGTCTCCGCCACGAGTCCTCCTGCAAATCAAATCCCGCCTCGAGCTGCACTGTCGCCCCCCGTGTACTGGTGGCTGTTGTGATCATCGACAGCCCCGACGCAAACAAACGCCTCCACAACCGATCCACCATGCTCAAAGACGTGTAAGCCAGAACTACCTCCCGAGCTCTCCCTCGTGACCCCGCGCCAGGTGTTCGTCGAAAGTCCCGACTCACTCTCGGGCGGCATCGCTCGATTTTACGGTGGTCGCGAAGCCGGATGTCGATCAAGTTCATGAAGCCTTGAGAAAAATTGAAAACCGTGACGGCGAGGAAGGTGTTTGACGAAATGACTTAAAGAGCAGTTGGATTGGAATTTGGAAATGGATTCGTTTGCTGACTCCATTCGTATTCCTCTTCTCAATCTTTTTTTACATGTCGGAGGATCACAAGTTGTGCAGTAATGGTAGTTAGGCTTATATATATTTTTTTGAATAAGAATGACCAAGTGTTCGATTGTAAATGTGGATGATATTCAGTGTGTTTTTTTTTAATCAAACAGTGTAATGATATTCAGTGTTTTTTTATGATATTCAGTGTATTTTTTAATCAAATAGTGTATTTATGTGACATTCAGTGTTTTTCATTCCTATTCAGTGTGTTTCAGTCACACTTAGTGTTAAAATATGACATTCAGTGTTAAAATATGACATTCAGTGTGTTTTTATGACATTAAGTGTTATAATATGACATTCAGTGTTAAAATATGACATTCAGTGTGTTCAGTGTTAAAATATGACATTCAGTGTGTTAAAATATGACATTCAGTGTGTTCAGTGTTAAAATATGACATTCAGTGTTAAAATATGTCATTCAGTGTTAAAATATGACATTCAGTATGTTCAGTGTTAAAATATATCATACAATGTGTTAAAATATGACATTCAGTATGTTCAGTGTTAAAATATGACATTCAGTGTTAAAATATGTCATTCACTGTTAAAATATGACATTCAGTGTGTTCAGTGTTAAAATATGTCATTCAGTGTGTTCAGTGTTAAAATATGACATTCAGTGTGTTAAAATATGACATTCAGTGTTAAAATATGTCATTCAGTATGTTCAGTGTTAAAATATGTCATTCAGTGTTAAAATATGACATTCAGTGTGTTCAGTGTTAAAATATGTCATTCAGTGTTAAAATATGTCACTCAGTGTTAAAATATGTCATTCAGTGTCATAAAAATACACTGAATATCATATTTTAGATTTGAATTTCAATTGAAAAAAAAATAAAAAAAAAAATATATATATATATATACTGAAGAAAAGAATTATAAGCCCGGCTCGTAATAGTAACACTACTCGCAGTCGAAAAATGAAACAAACATATTATTTGTGTACACATGAAAATGCCACTCAAACAAGACACAAAAGTTGATGCATAGGCATTTTGTGCCACTGCCTGTACAGCCCAACAATATTAAAACTCCAGAGAAAACATATTAAAACCCTCGAGCTTGGTTCGTTGTCTCCATAACCGACTCGACTTCGTGGTGATGGAATTCGTGGCTCTCGACCTCGCTTTCACTCTCTTGCACCGGCTGTGCAACGACTCCCTCACGTTCTCGGCTAGCAAAGCCTTCTTGAAACGCGACCCCATCTAGAACAAAAAGTAGACAACGAAAAAAAACTACTTTAGATGAAGAAGAATGTTAATTAACAATACAAATTACACTAGTACTACTGTTGTGACAATCACGCTTAGCGGGACGGTGCTATAGCTACACCAGAACTGAACAAGAACCCTGCATTTATACATACAAATATTCAGATGAATGTGGTATTAAAATACACTAAGTAGTACTTAAACACACTGAATAGCACATAAACACACTGAATGTCACAAAAATACTTGTGAAAATCGTATGAATGTGGGAGCTTGTGATTCTGCGATTTTCAAGCAAAAGCCTTTCTTGGTTATAATTAATACATATACATATGTGATGAATCAAATGAATGTACCCACTGTGATGAAGCCCAGTCGCAGCGTCATGTAATCGGATTTCTGCACCGAGCTCTTGAATTGTTTAAGAAAGCAAAGCTGCAAAAGAAAAACGAAAAAAGTAAAAAATAAATAAAAAAGACTTGCTTTTTCTTGATAATGATACAAATAAAAGAATTTACCATCCAGATGAGAACCCGACTTCTGCTCCAGGGATGAGACGCGTGATGCAATGCAAAGGTAGATTGTCGTCTCATCACTTTGTTCTTTGCTGCTTTGCAATAACAGCAGTAATAATAATGAATCAATAAAGGGGTCGATTTGTAATTTCTGAAGGATCGATCGAGATTCAAGGATGCTTTGATTATTGATATTTGATACCTTGTGCATTTGCCTCAGCGACTCGAGCTCCGCCTCCATTCCCAGGCTCTCGAAGGATTCCCGCAAATGGAGCTTCTTTGTGACTCGACTAGTTTGCAGTCCTAGGCGGCAGGCACAATTGCTGTTCTGAAAATTTACTCAGAACAACACTCATTTTTCCTCTCAGCCCTCAAATGGAGCTTCTTTGTGCCCGTAAAAATGGAGAATCTCTTTTCGGACGATTGGCTCTCTTGGATGGATGAGACCTACAGAACAAATATTCAATTTGTAAAAGAAGACCACATAGAACACATTTTTTTCGATTTCGTCCCAATACAGAAGAACATCAAATAATGAGACCTTCAAATGGACTTCACCGACTGGGATCCGGCTTTTGGGCGAGGAGCTGCTGCTCCCATTCCTTTGGTGATTGTGATGGCTCATCAAAAACCCCGAGCTCCTGAATGCTATCGAAGCTCACTGCCGCACGCTCGACATTATGGGTTCCTAGCCTCTTCATGATGCTTAATATCGATATCCTTACTAGGCGGATACTTGGGCAAGCTCGACGGATCACAAGCGTATGGCTTCGTCTTTAAATACTACATAAAGAATAAAGATCAGAACGATCTCACTTACTGAAATCATCATCAAATTAAATTTTTGGGATTCTCAGAACATTACCTCAGATGTGAGGGCAGAAGAATTTTCACAACTCATAGTACTGATAAATCGATTAAGGCAATTAAATTGAGGAACAATTTTTCTCAGAGACATTTCATCAAACACTTGTTGCCCAAAAAACTTAAAGACAAAACAGAAGACCGCAATCAAGTCATGGCGGCGCATCTGCCCTCCACTTGATGAACGCCGCGGCCTACGTCCACGAGAACCTCCCGTTGACGGAAAGGGCCGGGCTGAAGCAGCCGCAATCTACCGGGAGCTTCGAGATTCCCACTGCCTCCATGAGCGTCTTCACCCACGGGTTGAGCTCGACAGAATCGGGAACGGTGAGCGCGGCGGTGTGGACTGTTGGAGTTGCATCGAAACCCAGCATGGACTCTCGCAGGGCAGCGACGAGTACTTCACGCGCCTCGGGTTCGGCGCCTCGGAGGCGGTGGTGGTCTGGACTGAGACAGGGGCGGCAGGGCGGGGAGGGGCGCAGGCGTCGATCGTGGCTTCAGAGTGACGGGTGTCTGTCGGCAGTGGTCCGACAGTGGTGGCAAGCTGGGTGCGGGGGTGTCGCGGTTCTGACTGCGGCGGAGCGGAGCAGTGGTGGTGGTGATCAGTGGTGGTGGCGATGATCGGGATAGAGAATTGAAAAAGTCGAATTTGGGGGAGGAGATTTGTATAAATGGAAGGGTATTGACGTCTTTACACATTTTAGGCGGCCTAATTGACACGCATAATTTCTCGAAAGCCTTATTGCCGAAAAAATGTTGAAAAATGGTCTTATTGCCATTTTTACCTTTTTTCATTTAATTACATAACAATATTTATTATACATTTATTTTACCCTTTATTTTATATTATTCCATATAAAATTATTTTTTAAAATTGGCATGTACTAAGGAAATATTATTTTTGTATGAAAAGTATTGTTGGTATTGTTTAAAATGTGCACTTAAAGTTTTAATATATTTAAAAAGTTTTTTTTTTGTTTAGATCAATTGCAAAATTTAAAAATTAACACACATCTAGTTCCGGCCTTAAACTTACGGCTCTCAATAATAATTGATCAAACTGAGCTAACAAATATATTTAAAAAGTTCAATTAATATAAATTGTGAGTTTAGTAAATTTGAAACTGTAAATAAACTCACATTAACATATTTATACAAACAAAAAATTATTTTACTGGCTTTGTATGTAAAATATTCATGCTAGAATATTATTTATATATATTTTTTAAACATAATAAATTTATAATAAAATACTATTATTTATATTATTTAAAATATTATTTATATTTTATTTAAATATAATAATATAAAAATTATTATTAGGCATTTAAGAATTGGGCCCAAAATAGCCACTAATAACAAATCATACTTTGACTACCTCCGGCGCCGACTCTGTTTCGTTTCGTTAAGCACGCTCGCTGTACCGGTACTCTCTCTCTATATATACTACGTACAAAGCATGACAGCACTAATTATTCAATTCAATCAATTTCAGTTATGGATAACTCCACGTTTTTAATTGATTTTTAGGGCTCCGACGGTTTTCAGAAGACCCAATTACCTCATCGACGACGAAAGCGAAAAAGAACAATATTTTTTTTAGGGATATCGGATTTCGATCGATGTATATATTAGGGTTTCAATTTTGATTACTTGTAGGGAGAGGGAGAAGAATACAAGAAGTGTAGAGCCTTTTTATTTTGGATTGGGTTGTAATTGTTTCCCTACATATTTAGTAATAATAAAAAAAAAAATCAAGTGTACTGTTTTTTTATAGTTGATTGATTGTGTGATATATCTGACTCTGATTTCTTCTGTTTGTTTTGAGAGTTATTGTTAATTGCTATCATTGTCAATTCATTTTTCCTCTGTAAGAAAAAAAAAAGTTTAGTTGGAGAATTATTGAGAAGAAACTAGTTGATGTGTAGCCTGGGATCGACTAATCTGGCTACCTCAGCGCGAATTGGAATATCCGGGCCAATCTCGACTGCTGGCCCCACTGAATTTGATGTTATTAAGACTCGTGAGTTGGAAAAGGTTGGTTCTTTGTTTCTTTGCATGAGTTATTTCCAGAAATATTTCTTGCTTCAAATCAGTTGATGCATCTTTTTCTGCCGATTAAGGTCTCTAATACTAATTACTATGTATGCATTCTGATCACATGCTTGGAAAAAGTGGTAGGAAAATATATGAATTTTGAAGGGGGAAATATAATTTTGCTGTAGGAAAATCATTTTAGTATGGAATGTAAGGAAACAAGAGCAAATCCTAAGAAAAAGAGTGCATTATGGTTAGGATTATACATGCATCTGTTTTTTTCTATTTTTGGAACTTCCTTTACTCATCAAGTTCATTAAACTAGACGAAATGAAAACAAAAAAATGTCTTCCACCCTGATATTTTAGGATATTGTGAAACCCGCCTATTGTTTTGCATATCTTGTTACCAGTTACATGCACCTGCTTTCTGTCGTCGTTTTGACCTTCTCAGGAAGGTACAATGAAGGAACTTGACTTCTGTTTCTTGGCAAAAAATTCTCCTCCCTTTCTCTGTAGTTTGATTGAGAATCTTTTTATTTGGAGTACCTTGTATTTGTTCTTACTTGTGTATGGACTATCAGTTTCTTGTAGATGCGGGGTTGTATGAAAGTCAGGAAGAAGCTATCAGAAGAGAGGAAGTTCTCGGTAGATTAGACCAGGTAAGCTATTGTAATCTGGAATATCCACTTTTTTTCCAGTGGGTCGTGCATAAATTACTTATCTTGGATTATCTTGCAGATTGTAAAGACATGGGTGAAGAATATTAGCCGTGCCAAAGGTTATAATGAGTCAATAGTCAGTGAGGCGAACGCAAAAATTTTCACATTTGGTTCTTATCGGCTTGGAGTATGATCTTTTTTCCATACCATATTTTCCCATATTAGCAGCAGCACTTATTTCTAATCTTGTGTTTTCTCGGGTGTATAAGATTGACTTATAGTTGCTTTCTTCTGATCATAGGTTCATGGGCCTGGTGCTGATATTGACACATTGTGTGTTGGTCCGAAGCAAGCCAGCCGTAATGTAGGCTATTTTGCTTGATCCTATTGAATTTGGCACTTTATTGGCTGGAATAAAATAACCTTTTGTTGTATACAGGAAGACTTCTTTGGTGAGCTTTACAAAATGCTGTCTGAGATGCCTGAAGTACAAGAACTGCATTCTGTACCAGATGCTCATGTTCCTGTAATGAAGTTCAAGTTCAATGGTGTCTCTATTGATCTACTTTATGCAAATGTGTCCCTCTGGGTTATTCCTGAGGTGCGGACCTTTTGCCTCTTAATTTTATTTAATGTATTCTTCAATTCTAAATAGACTAACTAAAGATTGGACTTCATTTGTAGTAACCCATCTATTTTCCATTTTTTCTTTGGTGTCATGCTATCGATGTTGCTTTTTAGGACTTTGATGTTTCTCAAGACTCTATTCTACAAAATGTGGATGACCAGACTGTTCGTAGTCTCAATGGTTGTAGAGTGACCGATCAAATATTGAGACTGGTCCCAAATATCCAGGTCAATGAATATACTTGGAAATGTTTGAAATACCTGTTTTAAATGATCTCTGAACTGTTTTTGTTCGTTTTATCTTCTAGACTTTTCGCACAACACTACGATGTATGAGACTGTGGGCCAAGAGGCGTGGAGTTTATTCAAATGTGAGATGAATTAAGATCTTACCTTCTTTATTTACACTCATTGTTGCGTTTATATTGATTGTGCAAGTATGCAGTTGGATGTGATACTATTTTTAATGTTTCATGTCAATGTAATTTTCTTAGTGAAATGTTTCCGTTTTCTCTCAATCAGATCTACGCATTTTACAAATAAGGTTTAAAAAAAAAAAGTTCTATCACTATTCTCTAGTGGAAAGATTTTTTTTTTAAAATGGAAGTACAGTATATCCAGTCACACCCTAACCATCCGTATGCTGTTTTAATCAATTACTCATCTTAAAATGCTATTCCATTTGGCCAGGTTACTGGTTTCCTCGGAGGTATCAACTGGGCATTGCTTGTAGCCCGCATTTGTCAACTGTACCCGAATGCTTTGCCTAGCATGTTGGTATCTCGATTTTTTAGGGTATACAATATGTGGCGGTGGCCCAATCCTGTAATGCTGTGTCCGATTCATGAAGGGTCTTTAGGACTTTCGTTTTGGGACCCTAGAAGGAATTTTAAGGACAGGCTGCACCTGATGCCCATAATAACCCCCGCCTATCCATGTATGAACTCTAGCTACAATGTGTCAACAAGCACTTTGCGGGTCATGATGGAAGAGTTTCAAAAGGGGAATGAAGTATGTGAGGTATTACTACATTACGCAGTCGGTGTTTTTCTCTTGCTCTTATACATTTTTGTGCTTCAGAATTGTACTTTGTTTAGTGTGTAATTTCTGTAATTATGGTTTTTGCGTTTGGTAGGCAATAGAAGCAAACAAGTCCAGCTGGGTTACTCTCTTCGAGTCTTTTCCATTCTTTGAAGCATACCAAAACTATCTGCAGATAGACATAGCTGCAGAGAATGATGATGACATGATGAGTTGGAAAGGCTGGGTCGAGTCCAGAATACGCTTGCTTACATTAAAGGTTTGTGGGAACTACTGAATTTTTAAAATTACAAAAACCTCAAGCTACTTCTGTCTTGCCTTCTGAACAGAAGCTGCTGGTGTAATTTAATAATTTAGGATTATAACCCCCAACTTTTCAATAAAAAAATATTACTCCGACAAATAACCCCATTTCCAGTTAAAATTGGATCTCTCTACTTTTCTAGATTTGCAAATAGTCAGATAAATTTGGCTATTCGTAATATTTTGAGAGGGGTCTAATTGTAAGGTGAAGTGATTGTTAGGGCAAAGTAGGATGAAATCAAACCTCAAGTCCGGTTATTGTATTTTTTTCTTACAATCCATTTCATTGTTCTGTGTCAGTTTAATTTTATCATTACTACTTCTTCATGCTGAACATATTTTTTCCTTGTCAATAATCCAGATCGAAAAGGACACAAATGGTGTACTCCAGTGCCATCCTAACCCGGGTGAATTCTCCGATAAATCGAAACCTTTCCACCATAGCTATTTCATGGGCCTCCGAAGGAAACAAGGTGCCAACCCTCAAGAAGGCGAACAATTCGATATTAGCAGCACTTCCGAGGGTTTCAAGTATGATGTGTATGCCTACTCATTTTGGAAGCCAAAGATGTCGATTTCCGTTGTCCATGTCAGGCGGAAGGATATACCCACCTTCGTCTTCCCCGGCAGGGTCCGCCCTTCTCCCCCTGCCAGAACTGACGCAGAGATTATGAGCAGGAGGAAAAGGAAGCAAGAGGAACTAAGTAGAGGTCCTAACCTGACTGAATCCTCAATGAGCAGGAGTAGGAGGAAGCAAGAGGAGGTAAGTAGAGATTTTGGCGACACAGCGATTGATGTGTGCCCAGAGATTCCAGGTCTTTATTCGTTGGCATTGGAGAAGCCCGACAATGGGGAATTACCCATAGGATCTGTTACTTATAAACAAGAGTCGTCAAAGGTTGTTGATGGCGAACTGTTTAAGAGTGAAACTCCACTCATCGGTGGTGAGATAGAAGAAATTGAACTATCGCCGGCTTTGTCTCCTGAACAAGGTGTGGGAGTAGCAGGAGGGGATATCCCCACGTGCTCGACTCTTCATCCGAAGGTTGATTTAGAGGAGCTTGAGGTCTTATCTCGGTTAACTCTTTTTCGTTTTTCTCTTATCGTTTTTTTCCGGCAAGTAATATTTCTTGTATGGTGAGATTGTTAAATTTTACCAGAAAAAAAAAAGTAATCATAGTTGTCTGTGTGTGAAATAATATTAAAAAGAAGCATTTAAATTTGAATAGGTACTTAATTACTGTCAATATCTATGATCTGTGATGAAGAAACACCCCAACTATTAGAAGTTTGTATCTCATGAGCATCTTGGTTTTAACATTATAACTAGTTATATAGATTAGCTTCCGACATTTCTTTTCACTGTTTTTGTGCTTTGTATGTAGCCTCTTGAATTGTCTGTACCAAGTGCAACAGCATCCGTGTCAGCAAATGTGCCTGCTCAGAAGCCCCTTATTAGGTATATCTCTATACACCTATTCATGCAGTTAATACTTCAGCATGTTGAACTAACCTGGAGGTTTGACGTAATTATGAAAAGAAAAATAAGTATCTTTCAAAATATATTAGCGTAACCTCTTGGGGTTTTGCCTCCTGACTGAGAGTGTGCCTGAAATATAGAAGCAATTATCAAGGATTTCTTGTAATTTTGAAAGAATTGTTTTATTATGATTATTGTTTGGGAAAGTACGAGAAAAGTACCTTTGAGGTTTGGCCTACTTTCAAATAAACCCAACAAATTTCAGAAAATGGAAAAATACCCCTTTTTTCAGTGTCCAAATCAAGGGGCTGAAAATTTTATAAATGTGAAGGATTTGTTTTTTATTTTTTTTAAGATAGATAGTAGGTAAGATTAAATCTCGGGTATCCTTTTTGTAATTTTGATGTTTGTGCATGCGTAATCAGTTCTCTCTTTAATTATGTTTTGTAATTAAACTTAAAACCACAAGGTATCATTCAGACCATGCAGTTTATACAAAATCATCATACGCTGTGTTTCATTTCAGGTTCAGTTTCACCTCTTTTCCCAAGGCAACGGGAAACAGTGCCTGAAGAGAAATGTTGTCCTCAGGATAACCTTGAATATGATTATTCTGGAGGTGTTCCTTGCTGATCAGTAGCAATGACGACTTCGAGTCTATGATAGTTAAGTTGTCATAGAAGGATCTTATGGACATGTAAATAGCTTAATTTAGTACGTAAGCTATAGAGAAGCAACAAGTTCAATTTATGAAATTTGTGTTTTGTGTTTTAAGGGTTTGTGGCTTGGTTTCACATTTAAGATGTAAGAATATAAAAGTAATGAAATCAATATCAAAATAATAACTATCAATTTTATGACGTTCAACAGTGTTGATGATCGAGTTGTGGAAGCAGTGGCTGCTTGGCCTGCTGACCAACATTATCTGCGTTGTCGATGGTCTTGTTCGATGGTTTACGGTTTCTGTATACTGCGTAGAGCACCACCTGAAGTGTTCCCAGAATAAACCCGATCCCATTTGGTACCTGTGCAGTGCAGTTCAACCACATTCAATACTAATTGCAATGATATGTCATAAAAAGGTGTGTTTATTTATATCTATCCACAAAATGAATAAAACATACTCCGTACTTACTTAATGTAATAAAATTACTGCTATCTATTTTTTTAATTATAGACCAAACTTTTCTCAATTGATTTGAATCTCATGCCTATGCACCTACGGTGAGGGCCTTCGGTCGCAATTCAAAACAATAAAATAAAATCAACTGCTCTCACAACAAACAAATAACAATAATTTTGATTTGACAAAAGAAGGTAATGGGGCCTATGCCATGTCTTGTTAACAATAATTTCATGGTCCAATATAAAGAATTGTACAGTACTTAATTTGTTTTTTTTTTTAAAATTGTTCTATTTAAAGAGTGACATGTCTTGTTTTTTACTATTTTTTCACTCAGTAGTCAGTATACACGTAAAATGAAATATGTACACCCATTTTTCTTTTCTTTTTTTAATTTTAGTTCATCTCAGTCACCTCGTAAAATGAAATAATTATAAATTTATAATTATTTTTTTAATTTTAAAAAATAATTTTAATTTTACATTTTCTCTTTTTGTTTTAATTTTTTCACTTTAAATTACAATTTTACCGTTGAAATTTTTACATTTTACTTTTTGGGTAAAAAGTAATATTTTTCTTAATCTACCAATCAATCAATCAATACATAAATAATTTTGAGGGGAGTAATAAAACTTACTCCAAGGAACCAGTCTCGCTGAAGGAATGCATAGAAAGTCCAAACCCCTCCGTTAAGAAATAGGCAAAACGATAAAAGGAAAGGCATGTACTCCACGCTCTTGCTTGTCACCACCGTTTTCTACAATATTGTACGTAATTCTTATTAACAGAAACAATATAATAATTACTTCATCTGTCTCATAATTACTTGTTCAATACTCAGAAAAGAAAAACGACAAAAAATGTCTGTGTTTGATCGGTAGTTGGATGGAGTAATTACGTACGTACCATGGCCGCAAGAGGCGAAGCATACATGATAATATTGAGGGCTGAGCTCATGAGCCCTATTGCATTAATCCTCATGTTCCCATGTAACCCTAAGTATGTTGCTAATACAGCTGCCCCTAAAACCCCAACATTCACAACCGCAAACAGCGTTGCTGTACTTGCCTGCACTTCCAATTCATTGTTTCATTTTAATTAATACATGTGTACTAACACTTGCAAAAAAAGTATATATAAACATTTATCTACTTTTTAATCTATTTTAATCTTTTCTCTCAATTAATTTACATTTTTTATTTTATTAATTCTGTGCCATATATGATAAATTAATTTAGAATATCATGTGTCGGCTATAGGGTGTGTAATATAATAATTGTACGCAAGTGGGCATGCATGATGCAACCCCACTTTGAATATTAAAATATCTATATATAAATACAGTATATAAATTTAATTTGAAATAAGTTTCATCTAAAATTGGTTTATTTATTAAAAAAAAACAAGTGGCCTAGAACTGAAATGAAATAAAAATTGTACTACTAGCTTATAGTGTATCATATTATAGATTTAATGGTCGAGACTCAGATTTCCCCGTATTAAAATTACGTACGTACCCTTTTTGACGGAGACGCGAACGAGAGGAACAAGGCAACGTAGACGATCTCGACGAGCACACCGAAGCTGTTGACGGTGGCGACGAGATAACTCCCCGGCTTCACGATGCCGTAGTAAGTCCAAAGGGATGAGTTCAGCAGAGTACATATGTACGGAAGGCTCTCGAATTCCTCCGTCGACCGATTTCGTACGATCCTCAAAAATGTATTCCTGCAGTATGTATGTATCATGAACTAATTAATAATTAGTTCACGAAAATTAATTAAAATCATATATTGTATATATATGTCGTTCGATCGATTAAATTCTTGGTAGCTTACACGGGAGAAAGAAACATAAGAACCGAGATTATGTTACCTGAAGAAAATCAAACAATAAATTTATTATATAGATCGAATGAATTTAAACACACACACATTACACATAAACGTACCTATGACACCGACCAAGAAAACTAAGCCCTCCATGGTCAGAAAAAAATATATATGTGAATTTGGTCTGAAAATAAAACCTGAAAAAAATATGAAGAAGAAAAAAAGAGAGAAAAAGATGTGTTGGGTATTTATTAATTTTATTTTGTAGTGGTGGTTAGAATTTGGAAGCATGAAAGATGAGTTTCCCACATGGAAAACATTCAGTCATAAACAAATGTGAAGGGGACGTGTCATTGGTCCCATTCACTTAAAATTACTATTTAATCCCTAATGGAAAATGACCATTTAAAATGAAAGCCTTGAAGTTTTATTTTTATTGGAACAAATATTATAATTAAAAAAAATTGTAATACACTGGTCGGTCGAAATCCGACTCTTATAGTCTTATTTGTCGATTTAGTATCGATTAATATTTTTCCAAAGTGATATTCTGATCGTTGTAATAAATAACACATAATTTTTCCAGCGCATTTTTTCATTAATATTGAATTAATTTTGTTGTTTTTTATGATTAAAGGTTAGAAAAAAATATTCTCATTGTAATAAATAACATATAATTTTTCCAGCGCATTTTTTCATTAATCTTGAATTAATTTTGTAGTTCTTATGATTAAATGGTTAGAAAAAAATATACATCTTGTTGGTACGTGTATTCAATTTCTTTAAATATTTTTCCTTTCAATAAAAATGAGATTTTTGTGACACCAACATGTTAGTGTAATATGCTACGCAATACACTGCCGCAGCGAGTCGCTAGGCATCGCGATGCAGCAGCATACTTACATGTTTTTTCTATTTTTTCACATTGTGTATTGTTGTGCATCACATATTTTATGTGTGATCTATTTAGCATGTGATCCGATTGATCCATGCGTATATATGCAACCAACACTTGTCGAGCATTGAAGACCTTGGTGCTGCAGTGAGTCCTACTTATGCTGCAGCAAGATGACACTCATGAGAATGTTTGCTGAAGACTGAAGAAGCAACAGTTGCTGCAAAACTTCCTGAGGATATTGACGCAACAGCAGTAGCTGAAGTTGGCCCTGTGCAAGACGTTGCAGCAGTGGTCAAACCAGAATCCCTATTTTCTAGCAACTGCCTAATGACTCGGTTTTCAAGGGAGTTGGTTGAAGACTGAAAACGCACCGTTGCAGCAAGACTCGTTGAAGACGCTGATGCAAGGTGGTGCAGTAGCTGCTCTGTCTGCGCATGGTGTTGCAGCAGCGGTCAAAATAGATTTCCTAAAATATAGGAACCGCCTTATCTCTCGCTTTTCAAGAGAGTTGGTTACGGGGCTGGGTCTATATATTGAAGGAGTCTTAAGCACATTTCCTTACCTCTTCCATAACACTTTTTATATTTGTGAAAAGTCTCACCCGAGCTTTTCTACTTTGATCGCTCGCATTTCACCGAGAGTGATCGAACCTTTCAACTACGAAGCTTTGTATCAGAATATATTCAGCCGTAGTTTGTTTAGTGTTGGTTTGGTCGTGATCTTTGAATACGATACCTAAGGAATACATGTGTGTATGTCCGAAAGGTAGTCGAGTGTATATTCAAGCTGATCACATTTTGTAAAGACATTCGATCTTTATTAATGATTTTTGCCGTAAGGCACATTCGTATGGGTATAATTTAAATACCCATACAAAATTATTTCGTTGTCTTCTCTTGCTTTTCACGTGGTGTGTGTGTGTGTGTGTGTTCGTTTGTTTGTTTTTCTCGTTTTTCATTATTCCGCTGCACTCTTTTAATATCGTATCAGAATATACATTTATATATTTCTGATATTATATATAATCCACTCAAACAAAGTAAATCAAACAATAAACGAACGATTTTATTTACTGCAACGCGCTGCCGCAACACCTCAGTTGTTGCTGTTGCAGTGCGCTGCCTGTGTAGTGCTGCGTAATCTTCATAATACCTGAGTACTACGACTTACACAACATAAAAAAGAAAATTATATTCAGAGTATCTGTATGTGTAGTGAAGTGTGATTAAAATTTGTATAATATTTACTTATTATTTTATAAATAAACTTTAGTAATAATAATCTAAACAAATATTATAATGAAAACAAATATTATAATGAAAATATAATATTAATTTGTATCATTTAATTTAAATTAATTATATTAAGATCGAGATGGTAGTAATTTTGTTAATATTTTCCATAATACATTTTAGTTCATTGTTAATATTTTATCAATTCTTATGGTCAAACTGGGAAGTGGTAATACGTTTCATGCTGCATATTTTATATCACCAGCTCGTAGTTTTCAGATCGTGGATATAAACAAATAAAATTATATCTGTCAAATTAATTAACAATTAGTATATGAATTATCATGGTAAGTTTACGTGAAAGAAATAGAAATACATAAAGTTGGAAATCGCGGATTCACACATTTAACAAATGAAATTTATTTAATTTTTAAATGAGTTCAAATTATAATTCTATTTCGATCAATTAATTTTCCTTATTATCAAATATACTTACACTATAGGACTAACTATTTTTATCATTAAAACATAAATCATGCATTACTTTAATTATAATTGAATTTTAAATTATCAAGAAATCAAATATTAAGAATCATATTTTTCTCATTATTATTATTATTATAATTGTTATCAAAAGGAGTGTTACTTATTTTTATCATTTGCATATTTATATTACCAATTTTTTTTACAATTAAAGTAAAATATTGTGTGAAATGAACATGGGTAAATTCAAATTATGAGTATTAAGTATAACACAAATTTATACGTGAATATAATTATTTGACAATACAGTAAAAAATTTATAAATTAATAATTTTGAAACCATGAAATTTTATTAATTTATCGAGTATTTTTTTTATTTAAAAAACAAAGTTAATATCGAAAAATTCTATTAATTTAAAAAAGTTATTAATTTATAAAATTTTGATTGTAATATATTGAAAATAACTACAGTCAATAAAAATAATTGAAAATAGAAAATACGTTAGCATCCCTAATGGTAGGTACAATTCCTATGTGGCATGGAATTGTACCTAGGTACACCATTGGGGTTTAAGGTACAAATTGGAGAGAGAAAACAATAGTATCAAATTGTTGATACTAGGTACAAATTGAAATTGTGTCTTGTATGGTGGGTCTCACATCTAAAAAAGGTGAATAATTGTACCTCAAACCATTGGGGTAGTAAGGTACAAATTGATAAGTAAAAATATTTAGTGACGTGTCAACTAAATTGTACCTCATGAGGTACACCATTGGAGATGCTCTTATTCATACATTGTTCTTGTCATTTTAAGACAGCTTATTGTAGGTGGCCCACACTACATTTAAAGACGTGTTTGCATCAATGCCTCTGGAATTTAGACCCACACCACAGTACACCACTACACCCTATTGTTCTTTTTATTTTTTCGCATCATTTTGTTTCTTGTTTCTTTTAAATAAATAATGTACTTTTTGGGTTGTTTCTTAATTCTTTTCAATTTGATGTTAACAAATTATTTTAAAATTAATGCGACAGAAAATAATATTACCACTACACAATATACGGAGTATGTAATAATACTAGTACTCCCTCCATTTTCATATCTCAAAACAATGCATATTTTTATTTTTTTAGTTATTCTTTAAAACATGCATATTAATATTTTTTACAATTTTATTCTCTCAATACACATTTATTTAAATTCATACCAATATACCATTACTTTTTTTAACTAACAATAATTTATTACTTAAACATCAATACACATTACACCTTACTTTACATTATAAACACACAAAAAAATATATTTTCTTAATCAACATGCAAATTTCTCTAAGCATAGTTTAAAAAGATAGAAGAAACATTATTTATGCATAATTTAAAAAGATAGAAGAAACATTATTTTTGTTTCAGAAAAATATAGAATAATATGCCCATTTTGTTTGACACAAATATTAAAAAAATAAATTAAATAATAAATAATTATTTTTAAATCAAAAAATGAAATATTTGTTAGTAAAATTAAATGAGTAAAAAAGTAAAAATAAAATAAAATTTCATTATAAAATTAAATAGTAAAAATAATTCTTTTATTTTTAAAAAGTTTGCAAATTGAAATGGAAGGGAGGAAGTACATTTTATTTTGAATGACTATAAGAAAAAAATATAGTACTAACCTTACTTTTACTTACAAATTAAAATTTAATGTCGATTTTTGTTTGTTGAAATTTAATTCAATAAGAGATAAATTACTAGTGAACATTCAAAATAGTACTTCCTCAGTCCCGTGTCAATAGTCACGGATTATCGAACACGAAAATTAAGAAAATATAGTATTATTATTTTTTTATAAAAAAATTGAGAATAAAAATGTATTTTTAAATTAATATATACTATGTATTTTTAAATAATAAAAAATTGAAATATATATTTTTTAAATATGGTGTGACTATTGATATAAAAGAACTCGAAAAAAAAATGTGAATATTAATATAAGACATAAATAGTATAGGAGTCATGAAATCTAATTAAATATTGGCTTTTTATTGAATTCACTGGTTATGAAATTAATTGGTACGATATTTTTTTTAAGTAATTCACCATTCTTCGTAATCGCCTCACCTCTCTTTTGTTCTTGGTTAATCGAACCCTTGGGCTTTGGCCGGACTTGAGTTTTACTCGGGCCTATAGAGCCAGAATTCAAAAATTATTATTACTACTAGACTACTCATTTAGTTCTACTATTGTTTGCACACTTTTTTGTTCTACAATTGTTTGCATACTTTAAAATGTAAAAGTTTTTTTTTTAATTTTATCTTTACAATATATCTTTATTCATATACCACTAATTTTTCAACTAACTTTATTATTTAATTATAAAATAAGA
This sequence comes from Euphrasia confusa, assembly GCA_954870475.1. Taxonomy (NCBI): domain Eukaryota; kingdom Viridiplantae; phylum Streptophyta; class Magnoliopsida; order Lamiales; family Orobanchaceae; genus Euphrasia; species Euphrasia confusa. The sequence continues at coordinate 7,905,658 of OX940956.1, read as the reverse complement.
AGAATGTGATATGAGAAGAATGAGTATATATATTTTCTCTCTCTCACAAAAGTTGCAACACTTTCTTTTTTGAGGTGTCTCACAAAAGTTGCAACACTTTCTTTTTTGAGGTGTCTCACAATAGTTATACACCCAAAATAAATTCTAACTTTTTTACTTTAAAATATTATTTTACCCGTACTTTATCTATTTACTTTTTAAACTTTACTCACAACTATTTTATTTTTTAACTTAAAAATACATTTTTATCCTTTGATGTTACTGTTGGACAAAACAGCTTCTTAGCAGCCGAGCTTGCCTATGACAGAAATGCTCTCCGAGTCGAGTACGAACAGTTAGTGGCCATGTTGAATGATGATCAGCGGAAGGCTTATAAGACAATCATTCGAACTCACGACGATCCAAACGGACAGGTTTTCTTTTTTTATTGTTATGGTGGAACCGGCAAAACTTTTGTTTGGAAGACTCTATCTGCTGTCGTCCGATCTAGGGGCGACATTGTTCTAAATGTTGCTTCAAGCGGTATAACTTTTCTTCTTTTACCAGGAGGTAGAACAGCCCATTCAAGGTTAAAGATTCCGATATCTTTGCACGAAAGCTCTACGTGTAACATCAAACAGCAAAGCGATCTAGGTAAATTGATTGTTAAGACGAAACTCATTATATGGGACGAAGCTCCTATGATGCACAGGTATTAACAATAATTAATTAGATTTTTTTGTCTTACTATGTTATATTTTTGTGTTTATTATATAATTATTAATACAACATAATCATATTTATTCTATTTTGGTTTTGATTTTTGTAGGAATTGTTTTGAAGCACTAGATCGAACAATGCGTGATATCATGAGCTCCCATCGACCTGAAGCTCAGCATCTGCCTTTCGGAGGCAAGGTTGTTGTGTTCGGAGGAGATTTTCGACAAATTTTACCAGTCATACCTTAAGGTACGAGGCAAAATATAGTTCACGCCACTATTAATTCTTCCAACATATGGATAAATTGCAAAGTTTTGCGCTTGACCAAGAATATGAGGCTGCAAAATATCAGTGAGGGAAATGATGGTCGTAAGTTGCGCGAGTTCTCTGATTGGCTGTCTTCTATAGGGGATGGTACTATTGGTGACGATAACGACGGAGAAGTGGATATAGAGATCCCGGATGAATATTTGATAACTCATTCGGATAATCATATTGAATCTATTGTTCAAGCCACATACCCGAATTTTCATTACCACATTGGTGATATCAATTTTATAGACGGACGGGCGATTCTGGCACCGACCCTGGATGACGTTAATGAAATCAACGATTACATAGTTGCAATGCATAATACTGACGAACGAATTTACTTGAGTTCGGATAGTATTGTCCCTACCGAACGCGGGGATAATATGTTTGTTCAAATGCATTCTGTTGAGTTTTTAAATACCATCAAGTGTTCCGGACTTCCAAACCATGAACTGAAGTTGAAGGTTAGTATTATTATAACCTTTTTTTTCAAATCTATTTCTATTAATTAATTAATATAGTATTAATATAGAAGTTCAAATATGATCATTATATAGTTGTGCGGCTAATATATATATATATATATATATATATATATATATATTCAAATTGTAACTTTGGTTTTTTTATGCAACTATTTATACAGATATATTCTATGTATTGTATTCATTAAATAATTAATTAAATGAATTAATTCAATTTTGTGAGATGTTACATATTTTTTATACATGAATTGTTTTTTATTAGGTTGTTGTGCCTGTTATGTTGCTATACCGTTTTGGGACTATGCAGTGTTACAAGAATGGTTGTAACACACCTTGGTAATTATGTTATTCAGACAAAAGTATTAGGAGGAAATAATTCTGGGAAATTGGTTTTTATTCCTCGAATTGCTCTGACGCCATCAGATACCAAATTCACGTTTTCTTTTCAACGAAGACAATTTCCGATAATGATATTGTATGCCATGACGATTAATAAGAGTCAAGGTCAGTCGTTGAGAAATGTTGGAATATTTTTTAAGAGACCAGTATTTACGCACGATCAATTATACGTTGCGCTGTCTAAAGTAACCAACACGACCGGGTTGAAACTTTTGCTTTGTGATGATCGTGGCCGTCTTACGAATAGAACAACAAATGTAGTTTATAAAAAAGTATTCTAAAGTTTGTAATTTCATTGTAATTTTTATCGGATATTACAGTTAGATCACAAAGTTAATGTTTATTTATGCATTATCAATGTCTATATCGAATTATTTGTTAGGTTAAACATCAAATATATACAGAAAGAGATTATTTCGAGTAACAAAAATTTGAAATTTATTAGCGTGCATCGCACGGGCAAGAGGACTAGTACCACTAATTTTTCAATTAACTTTATTATTTAATTATAAAATGAGAAGAATGTGATATGAGAAGAATGAGTATATATATTTCCTCTCTCTCACAAAAGTTGCAACACTTTCTTTTTTGAGGTGTCTCACAATAGTTATACACCCAAAATAAATTCTAACTTTTTTACTTTAAAATATTATTTTACCCGTACTTTATTTATTTACTTTTTAAACTTTACTCACAATTATTTTATTTTTTAACTTAAAAATACATTTTTATCCTTTAATTTTTAGTCAAAAAATTATAAATTATTTTTTTTATTAATCTCGTCTCACAAAAGTTGCAACACTTTCTTTTTTGAGGTGTCTCACAATAGTTATACACCCAAAATAAATTCTAACTTTTTTACTTTAAAATATTATTTTACCCGTACTTTATCTATTTACTTTTTAAACTTTACTCACAACTATTTTATTTTTTAACTTAAAAATACATTTTTATCCTTTAATTTTTAGTCAAAAAATTATAAATTAATTTTTTTATTAATCTCCGTTCCCACAAAAGTACGTGTGTATAACATTGATTTTATTTAAATTAAACATCTATAATACGCAAAGCTTTTTAGTATGGGTCCTGCTATTTGGGCAGAATCTGCCCAAAGCAGAATTTACTTAAAAATTATTTTATTAATTTTATTAATAATTTATTTATATTTAGATATGAATTAATGTATGTTATACTATTATTAATTTATTCAATTTAAAAAAAACTAAAAATATAATTTTTTAATTAAAATATTACATATTTTGATATTTTAGTTAAAAAAAACAGTTAAATAAAAAAAATGTTTTAATATATAAAAATAATAAGTAAAAATATTATTTATATATATATATTAAGTAAATTATATTGTTAACTTTATAAAAAAAAAACAAAAAAAATAATGCAAAAATCAAATTCTGTGGCAGATTCTGCCCATAAAGAATTACCTTCTAGTATATACATCTTCCAACTCGTAATAATGATCACACACTCACGTGTCTTTCCTAATGTGATTACGGGACACAATTGAAAGAGTATTACTTTGAAGATATTTAAAATTTCAAATACCTTAATTATTGCCCGTCATTTAAGCCTTTTTCAACATCATCTTTGTCATTGAACTTTCCCCACTCATACGGGCTCAAAGAGATCGTTTTCGTAATGTTTTGGCTGTACTGTCGAACAATCGAAGGCTTCGGAAGACTGTTTCCTTTGTCGAGACTTCGATTTTTCAAGTTTGTTTCAGCATCGTCCACATGATCAAAATCTTGCATTCGAACCGCCCCATTGAAGAGGCGGGCCGAGCCTTCGTCTTCTGTCTTCGCCTCTCCTTTCTTCGTTTTGTAGATCGAGTACAATATCAATTGGGCTGAGCCCAAAAGGAATCCAATCCCATTTGGTACCTGCAAACAAAAATCACCCACACATCATGTACAACAAACACTTTACTATGTGTTGTGTGTTTCACAAAATCATTCATAATTTTTACCAGTTAAAGAAAATATATATTTATTGTTTTCTAAAATGAATACTCCGTATAAGTTTATGTCACATACAAAATATTCACACTTTTTTTTGCAATTACAATGTAGGTGTGACTACTTCTTGGAAATGAGAGGGTATAACACTATAGGAGTATAATTAATGTAAACATATAGTAATTTATTGATGAATTAAAGTTCAACTGAATTAAACAGAGATTGATTAAATTGAACCCAATTATTTAAAATATTAATAATAAATATCATACATAATTATTATTTTTAATTAAGAATAATATTTTATAATGGACTAGATCATTTTACATTAAATTATTCTTTTTTTTTCTGAACTAACAGATTTAAAATAAAAGAGACAAATAGACAATACCCCAAGGTAGTAATCTTTAACAAGCAATGCATAGCCGAACCACACGCCTCCGTTCAGAAATTGAAAAAACGACAGGAAGAAGGGCATGTACTCCACGCTCTTCGTCTTTATAACAGTTTTCTACAACAACAAAATTCGTAAACCGTATCAAAATTTTGATATGTAAATCGAAATTAAATTCGGTATTGCTTGTAGACAAATTAAAACTATACGTACCATGGAAGAGAGAGGCGCGGCATACATGGCAATAGTTAAGGCGGTACAAATGAGGCCAACTAACGTGAGTCGCATATGAGGTCTGAGAGCTGCCATAGCTACTATTATTACAGCCCCTAGGAACCCAACATCCAATGCTGCCACCAATTTGACTGATTTAACCCTCATGGTTTTTGGGACATATATAATGAAGATGATGACGTAGGCAACGTGCAAAGCAGCTCCAGCCCCGTTGACCGTGGCCACCAGCAAACCTCCCGGCTTCAACACTCCGTAAAATGTCCAGAGACTTGTGCTCAGCAGCGTCGTTATGTAAGGGATTCCATCGTAGTTCTCGGTCGATCTTTTCTTCACTACCTGCTTAAATGTCTTGCTATAAAACAAGACCAATCTAATTTATGTCAAGGAAAAACAAATTAAACAAAAATAGTAGTGTCATTCATGATCATCCTTACATTGGCGAGAGGAACATGAGCAAAGAAATCACATTTCCTGCAGATATATAGAATCAACACTTTAATATTACGTACATAATGCATGTAACACACATAATATATATAGTAAGAAATTGAAATTACCAATAACTCCAAGGACGAAGCTTAAGCTAACCATATCTTATACAGTACAGAACAATTAAAATTAATAAATTGTATCGAAAGCTATATGTTTTTTATGATTGAATTTATAAGTGGGTTTTTTGTGTGGAGGTGCTTCAATAAAGTTGGCAGCGCTTTAATTGAGTTTGTACTGTTCTATTTATCATCTTCTTTCATTAGTATATATATGTTGCCACGTACATGTATGTGCCATGCTTCAATTCCACTAAAATTTAAAAAATAAATTGCACACTACTTTACATTAGCATCGCTTACTTTCCCATCACCACAATCTCTTAGGTGGACGGTACATATCGACCCGATCGCTATGTCACATTATTATGATATTGTTCCTTTTAAATCAGAAAATCTCATTTTGTTTGTCTAAAAGTTTTTTTGATTATAATACTTTTTTTTTTATCGGAAAAATATATTATATATAAAGAGTACTAGAGGTACTCAAAATTACAAAAGATTACAAAATACCACACCTAAATGATACACAATTGAGAATTACAACACCAATCTTGAAAAGAAAAATTTCTAAGACTGCGCCCTTTTAAAGAAACAAGACTCTAAGACTTCGCTTTGACTTCCTCAAATATTTTTTCAGGTGTAGTTTCGATGCTTTCAAAGATGCGGAGATTTCTCGCTTTCCAAATGAACCAAAGCACGCAAGACCAAATACACACAAAAAAATTTTTGGAACTTTTTTTTCTCCAACAAACACTACCTACGTGTTGCAACAGGTGAGTCGCCGGCCTATTGGGCAAGGCTGTTGAAACAGAAAGCCAAGAGTAGCAAAGCTTCCAAACATGAGATTCGGTTTTCGAATAAAGTACAAAGATGTTTACCGAGCATTGAACGGGGAAATTAAACTCAATCTATAGTTCAAAACTTGAGGATGAATTCGTGAATAGAAGCGTTGATCTCTTGAGGTCTCTCTTGGTTGATGAAGTGGCCTGTATCTTCCATGATAATGCATTCCTCCAACAGGGGCACGTCGTTCTTGAAGGCGCCGCCATGCACGTATTCCTTAACTCCCGGGGTCGTATACGTCATGTCAAGATCACCCACGATAAACTTAGCCGCCACATTCACTTTGGCGCCCGTCCATGCTGAAGTCAGCTCCCAACTCCTGCATGCATAATCGTCGAAGATTTTAATAAGTGATGTGAATATATTATATATATACGAAAAACTTTTAAGTTGATTTGGTGGTAGGTACAAATCAAGTGCGCGGTAATAGTTGAGCCCTCCGGTGAAGCCAGTTTGGTTGTATTTACGAGCATAGTAATCGATGTCTTGTTGGGAAAGCCACGAGGGCAGCTCGACGACGTTGTTAGTGTCTGATCCGAAGAGGTTATGTTTGGGCAAACGGGGCGGGCCCAGTGCACGGCCCGTGAGGATGGTCTTGAAGACTGCCTCAGCTCCGGATTCGGTCATATGTGACTCAATATTTCCAGGTTCCTGCAGTGATATATATGATGCATTTATGTTGCACAATAAACCATTACTACTATAAATTAATGAAGTCAACAATGTGAGATGGTAATCATAAATATTTTCAATGCTGTAGTAATATTCAGATCCACCTCCCAACTACCAAATGCACATCCCTTTTTAATTGATTGTGTAGTATTTTGTTATTTTTCTTTGTTCAGATCACTTTAAAAATGAAATACTCAATTAGTTTTATAATAGTTGATACATACTTTTTTTTTAATCTAAAAATATTTGACCCACAAAAAAAACCATTTTTTTCAATTTAAAATATTATTTTACTCATAATTAATTTATCAAATATTTTTTGCATATTACTCATAATTATTTTACTTTTCAATTGAAAATCTGATCATATTTATCTTGTACTCTGATAATAATCAAAAGTTATATTTCTATATTTTCACTTTAAAACACAATATTACTCTTTTTAATTTACTTGTTCAACTTTTTAACAATTAATCAGTTTATTTTTAATTTAAAATAATATTTTTTAACTTTGGTGATCAAATTAATGTGTACAAGAAACTACTGATAAATTAAGAAATATCAAAATATCAAAACAAGTGTAAAAAAAAAAAAAAAAGTAAAAAATAAAAATTAAGATGATGTTAAATTTTTTAAATTACCCAAATGAATTAGTTGTATGCTGTTGAGTCTAGTATTAATGATAGAACCTGGAATCTGCATATGTAGTAATCATCTCCGAAGACAGCTCGCATGGCCTCAACGGGTTTCACCTCCGGATGCCTCGGCCTAAACGGCACGGCCAGCGCAACGTACGCCTTCACCAACTCCGGCCGGAAAAGGCAGAGCTGCCACCCAATCATGGCTCCCCAGTCGTGGCCCACCACGTAGACCCCGGCCCCACCTCCGAGGGACTCTATCAGCGCCACCACATCTCCGACGAGGTGGTGACACGTGTAGCTGGCCGGATCGGGCGGGCCCTCCGTGTCCCCGAACCCGCGGAGGTCCGGAGCCACCGCGCGGTAGCCCAGGGAGGCAAAGGCCGCAATCTGGTGGCGCCACGTGTACCACAGCTCCGGGAAGCCGTGAAGGAAGAGGACCACAGGGCCGAGGCCTTTCTCGGCCACGTGCATATTTATGCCGTTGACTTTGACCGTCCGGTGTTCAATACCCTCCAATATCTCCTCCATGTGGTATATATGTTTCTCCCAAACCCACGTTATATATCAAAAATGTAGACATGTAATTAATCGTGTCAGGTAAAAACCATCATGGCCCCACTATGTACCAACACTAACTACTAGATAAAACACATTTAACAAAATAAGATAACATTAATTCATCACACCAGTATTTCACGGTCCGTTAGTCAACTACTTAAGAGTTAAGATCTTCAATAGAATTCAGCTCAATCAAACATGAACAGTTTCAAAAATTAGTGACAGCATTCACAACTGATACCATAAGACTACCAAAACATCTACTACCTTATAGTATAAAGAACTGAGGATTTGCGAAAAGGCAAACAATCTCGGGTCTCATGACTAACAAAAAAACACTGCATACGGGGGCATATATCCAGCCAAAAAACGATGAATATTACAAGGGGCATATTGTACTAAATCAATAGCATCAATCATAACTAGCATTCAAGAACTTCAATAGCTCATTGCGATTGTTCTCTGCCGTCTTGTCCTCTTTTGTTTTGTCGAGTTTCAGCAATATCTACACAAAAAGAAAGCATGATATTGTATTAATAATAACCATATGTAATATAGTTGCTTCGTAGGAGGCCCCATGGAGAATAGTGAATAACACGTCGATAATTCTAGATTGATAAAAATAAAATGTTCATTTAAATTGGGGTTAGCAACAGACTTCAAAAAAACAACAACTATAATTTCTACCTTTTCCAAACCACTTTTGTGTATTTTGCTATTTTACAACCAATATTTCACAACGGTTCAGATCGGGTTTTCATGCAAAGATATGTTCTAGGACTAAGAGGAGAACAACCATTGTTATTGGATGGGGCTAAACTTTAGAAACTAAAGGGGGTCTATGTGTATTTAGGCCTACCCTGCAACTTTCAAATAACCAAGGCCTTCACCGTTCAATATATCATTGTTCTTTCTTAGCTAAATATTTACTATTTGATTCAATATTTCACTTCTGTAGGATATAGTTTTCTCTAGCACAATCATAACAAGAAACATTTGTAGTATAGTCTCTCTGTTTTTGTGACTACAAGAAACTAATACACTGCACAAGTACATTCCTGATGGATGCAGTTTTTGGAGATAAAAAAATAACATGATGGGGGTGCGGGGCTTTTATTGTGAACCATAAAGGCCAAAAGAATAAGTGAAACCAATATATGTGAATGTTGTCAAATTTAACCAACACATATGCCACTTGAATGTACATATTCTTCTATACGTGGAAGAAGTAAAAAAGTCAAACCTTTTTCCCAGATACAGCACTACGACGTGCACTGTCGTCTTTGTCCCTTCCCAGAAACTGAATAAAATTTAGAATACATTAGCAAAATATAATCCTTGAACACTTTTCTTTTTATGCTTTTATCTATTATAGTGAGGTACAACGGGAGACATTTAAATAAAAGTAGACTAACCTTGGAAAGCTGCACAGGGCCACCATTCTTCTCCTCTTGTTGCTTCTGTATATGGCTCACATTGGCAGGAAAAAAACAAAGCCAGAAACATAATGCAAACCAACCAAGAGCCATATCATCATGTCAGCGGCACCAGCTCCAATTTCGAAGAGCCATTCACAAAGGGCAGAAAGTACCATAAGTGCCTCGTATTAAATAATAAAATGCATACATTTACAAAAAAAACTTTGACCACCATAAATCAATAGAGAAGATTCTAAATTTGTACTACATGTTTTTTATATTAAACGTGCAAGGAAAAGAAAAAACAATGGGAGGAACACAAAAAACAAATTGAATAATTTGGCCAAATGATCCACCACAAAATCCTACGAACACGAAAATATAGAAGAGACAACATGCTCTACCTCTTTAGATTTTTCCTTGTGGTGTCTATGGCTATGGCTTTTCCCTTTCTCTTTATTTTTGCCCTGAAAATTCAATCAACTAGTCAATCAGTATAATGTAGGACAGGACAAATATATTATATTGAACAAGTCCCCAAACCACTTCAAATTACCACCTTCTTTGATCTCTCGCTCCGTTTATGCTTCTTGGAGTGACGTGACGTTTTATGTTCACTATCCGAAGAACTGCTTTAGAAAAAACAAACCAAAATAAAAATATAGCTGAACATCAATGTAGGTGACCACCTCTTTCTCATAAACACATTATAACAAACAGATAATAAGCAGGCAAAACTTGTTAAACTTATTTCCAGTAGCACGAGCAAAAATGAAATGTTCAATGACAGTAGTCTCTTCTGCTCCAGATTAACCAATCGAAAGAACTGTTCGATGATAATTAATAACTCCATTCTAAATATCAGACATTCTTTCTGGTTTCGTCAAAGTAGATCATCAATTTCCTTTCATCATTTTATTTTCAGACAGTCGCCATACCATTGATAATAAACAATCACAGTTAACCTACACGGTATTATCCTTACTGTTACAAGATTCTGTTCAATATGGCAAACCTAGATCTTTCAAGCTCAAGCTTTCTTATGTCTAAACTGATTTTGGCGAACTCCCATTATGATAAAAATCCCAAGCATGTTGCAAGGATGAATTAGTATCTAATATATCTTAGAAAAAATAAAACAAAATAAAAACTAAAAAAATCTGAGAGATTCGATCTGATATGGTTAATTAATCTTTCTAATCAGGCTCTAAATAAGAATGAAATAATATCTGAACATGATTTAAAAATCATAATTACAGAGATAAGCAAACCATCAAGCAGCAAGCAGCAAGCAGCTACAACAACGAAAGAACAAATAGCAGAGGAAAAACAACGAGAATTCGAAAAATCGAGATCCGTAAGATTATAGAATCAATATCAAAATTCATCTGTGACCTGTAAGAATCGGAAGAGGATGATGATGTATAGCCATCTGAGGAAGATGAGGAGTGACGCCTATGACGCTTTTTCGTGCGGGTGCGGCTCTTTTTACTGACTTTGAGAGGCTCTTTGTCGCTTTTATGTCGGCGATGATGGCGGTGGCGACGGCGGCTGCGAGAAGCGTCGGAGGAGGATGAAGACGTCGTTGGGGACGATGAAGCGGCTGCCATTACTTAAATTTCAATTTCAACTTCAATGGAAAGAGGAAGGACGCTGTCACGCTGTAGCGGGCAATGAAGAAGGCGTCAATTATACGAGATACTTTAGGGCTCAAATCGTCGGTCTACAGTTTTTTTATTTTAATTTTTTTTATAAATTCAATTTAAATTAAAAAATATATTTTTGAATCAAAAATAAATTAGTATATTATAATTAAATATGAAAAGATTTGTATTACTCCTTAAAACTTACATTACTTCCCTCCTTTTCCTCCTTTTTGGGTGTTACACTAAAAAAAAATTATTATTTTTTATTTTAAAATACAATTATTCATATTTTATCAATTATTCTCTCTTTTTGAGGGTTACATTAAAAAAAAGAAAATAAATATTATTATTTTTTTATTTTAAAATACAATTTATTCATAATTTATCAATTATTCCCTTGTCCAAATAAAATATGTAATACTTCATTTTTAATTTTAAAAAAAATATTGCATCTCTTGGGATGGACGGAGTATTTATTAAACTCCACTCTACTTCAATTTTCAATTTAAAAATATATTAAATTATTTATTTTTTGATCAAAAAATCAAAAAATAATATTATTTTTAAGTTTCGTGTAAAACAAAGTATTGCATATATTATTAAAAGTTGAATTGAGTATAATTTTTTTTTTTCATTTCTTTTATATATATTTAAAAAAGTATTTTAAAATATAATTTTTATTTTCAATTTTTTTATCAATTCAATAATTGAGCGAAAAAAATTAGTAAAAAAGTAGTAGTATACGGAAATAAAAACATACTACAATAAATTAAAAAAAAAAACTTTCTTCATTTTTTTTTTAATTTTAATTTTAATTTTTGTCGCAATTAATCATTTTAAGGGAGGGCAAAAAATTCAAATCAAAAGTACAGCAACATTTATTTGATATGAAAATCCCGTGTAAAAGTACAAATTATACAATGGTCTATGAGACAGTGAATGAAGAGGAAGACTAGGTGGAGGAGGAGGTAGGAGACGAAGCATCCTCCAAATCCAATGAACCTAATGACTCTGCAGCAGCAGCAGCAGCAGCAGCAGGAGTAGCCGCAACATTATCAGTTGCAGCTGCACCTTCATTTCCACTTGGAGACGCAGCTGGTGTATTCGTAGACGTAGACGTCGATTCCGACTGAGGACTCACAGCCGTGCTGGAAGTAAGTGGAGCCGCAGCTGGTGAAACATTCATTGTATTCGTAGTCGTAGACGATGAATCCGGCTGAGGACTCGCAGCAGCCACTGTAGTTGGAGCCGCAGCTGGTGAACCATTCATTGTATCCGTACTAGTAGTAGTCGATTCCGGCGCAGCCGAGCTACCCATGCTGGAAGTAGTTGGAGCCGCAGCTGGTGAACCATTCGTTGTATCCGTAGTAGTTGGACTCGCAGCCGAGCCATGTGTATCCGCAGAAGCCGGAGCCAGAGCCGGGCTCTGACTCAGAGATGCAGAGGTAGATGTATCCAATATTCCATCGGTGCTATCCTCATCTGCAGACGACTGAGGAGAGCCGGACGGAGAATAAGAACCTAAATCCTCAGAGGCAGCAGCAGCAGTAGGACCCGAGGCCCCGGCGATGGAAGAAGATGAGGTCGGCGAATCAGCGCTCGTAATCGTCATACCAAAATCATCCGGCTGAGAAATCGGGCTCCCGAAAGGAGATTCCGAAAACGGAGCTGCCGCGATCCCCGGAGCCGGGAGGATATCCATCGGAATAGCTATTTCCGGTGCCGACACCGGAACCGGCGGCGGAGGCGGTGGCGGAGGCGGAGGAATAACAATCGGCGGTGAACCGGCGGTCGCGTTCACCTTCGCCACGTAGGCGGCCTTATCGATGGCCACCCCGAGATCCTTGGTCTCTTCCGGCACCACCGGCGAGTACTTGATGTTGGGATCCTCCTTGGGAACCGCGAATATGAACCCGGGGTCGAACGGGACCCGCGTCTGCGTTACCCACCGGTTCGCGTCGAGGAACTCAGCCGCCGTGAACCGCTTGATACGGCTCGGGGGAAGCTCCTTGACTCCGGTCCACTTGAGCCGCTGGGCCTTGGGGGCCCCGGGGCCCCTGTTGTTGAACTCGGTGTAGAAGAGGGTCTCGAGGGCGAAGGTCTCGTTCCACGGGAGCCAGCCCTGGGGCTGGATCAGGTCGTCGAGAAACGACTCCATGATGATGGTCCTCGAGTACTCCTTCCACGGCCTAGCCAGGTAGGTCTTGAGCTTCTGTCGAAAGGGGAAGTAGTCGGGGTCGGCCTTGAAGGTGCAGTTCTGGAGGACGAGCCCCGTCGGCTGCCGGATGTCTTTTCGGCCCTGGGCGGTCACGATGTTCTGCTGGTTGTCCATCGGCTTGCGGACGAGGAGCGTGCACCCCTGGAAGACGGCAGCGGCGTCGCCGAAGATGAAGTCGATGGTGCCGGAGATCACGCAGTCTCGGTAGAACTGGCGGTAGGTGTGGGCGTAGAGAGTGTCTTGATAACCGTCCATGTGGCAGTTGAAGAAGATCACTTTGTCGGCGCTAACGCGCAATGCTACTGCCTGATGCTTCTCGGCTCCGGCTGAATTCTCGAAGCCGACGTCCCTAGCTATGAAATCGTCCGCTTGCACGGCTGGCACGAAAAAACGACCAAATATCGCGTGTTACTTTTAGTATTGTAGATTGAAATATGTAGATCCGAGGAACCGAACCGGCTCCAAGAACCGTGAACCTCGATTTTGGTTTCGGTTCACAAATAAAGGAGTTGGAACCGTTGGAATTGAACCGACGGAACCGGAAACAATTCCAAGAACCGTGAACCTCGGTTCAGTTTCGTTTAACAAAAAAGGAACCGTAACCGGCAAAATCTGAACCAGTTTAAAGAATCATGAACCTCAATTTTGTTTCCGTTCACAAAATAAGAAACATGAACCGCTGGAATCGAAACTGGAATCATAACCAGTGGAACTGAAACCAGTTTCAAGAACAATGAACCTCGGTTCGGTTTCGGTTCACAAAAATTGAAATCTACGAAACCAGAATCAATTCCAAGAATCGTGAACCTTAATTCGATTTCGGTTCACAAAAAGGAACCAGAACTGTTGGAACCGGCGGTTCAGAACCGTTGGGCACACATACATACATACCGACAGTTGCTGTCCGATAGGTGCCGGTGCCGTCGATGAAGTTAAGGCTTCCGGTGATCCTCGTTTTCGTGGGGCCATCTCCAACAATCATCAGATGTGTCAAGCTACTATTGAACCAGACCTTCTCCTCGTAAACACCCTCCTTGATATACATCACGAACGTCCGGTTACTCTTCTTCGGAACGTCCTTCAAGGCCTCGTTGATCGTCGTGTACTTCCCGCTCCCGTCTTTCGCCACGATCAGGTGCGGCTTCAGCTGCTGCGGGGACGACGCGAGCAGCCTCCTCGTCTCGAAATCCATCCACTCGGGAACCAACAAGCCATCGTTCTCGTGCCCCAACACACTAAACGACCCTTCCGACAGGAGGCGGCGGCTACCACCACCCTGGGAGCCGCCGATCCCCATGGTCTCGAGATAGGTGGCGATCTCTGCCACCATGGCGAGGGAGTTGCTGGTCATCTGCATGGAGGTGTTGAGCGCTTGCCTCATCTTCTCGCCGGCGTCCCCCTGGACTCCGACGAAGCCGTCGAGGCAGGTCTCCTGGTGGGTGATGGCCCCGCTCAGCCAGATCTTCAGCTCCAGGAGGATGTCGTCCACGTTGATGATGTCGAAACCGCTGAACTTCTCGAACGACCGATGGAGGTCCTCGGAGGCCCGGTTCGAGAGCTCGCGGCAGCTCTCGAGGGCGGATTGGGCCCGGGGGTCGGATTGGGCCTCTTGGATAGCGACGGATTTCTCGACGGCCTCGTTGATGTATCGGATGGTGGCTTGGAAGGCGACCACGATGAGGTCTTTGGGGTTGGTGGAGTTGGTGGAGGTGTCGTTTTTGAGGGCGTCGACGCACGTGGTTTGGTAGTCGGTGGTTTCGCAGATGGTGGAGATGGCCTTTTGGGAGGAGGATATTTCGGGAGGCTTTTCCTCGTCGCCGCCCAGGCTGCCGATGGTGAGAGCGACCACCATGGCGAGGAGGATTATGGAGCACACGGAGAGGACGCCGATCTTTTTCGCGCGTTCGTCCATCGTAATCAATCAATCGACTAATTAATTAATCGTGTATATATATATATGTTTTGGTATGTGATGGAGAAGGGAAGCTATTTACGACAACGGCCTTATCCGGCCGGAAATCTATGCATGCCGGAATTGGACTAGTATTGGACCGGGTGGTTATTTTTTTTCTGGTATATATGTCATCACTTATTTCATGCATCTATGGACGCCCATGAAACTAGGAGATCGTTACATACATACACATTTATATGTTATGTGTAATGTTCGTTAATACAAGCCACTACATTATTGTACGGACAAAGACTCCTCCCGGAAAAAGTGTCATTAATTTTTTAATTATAAAAATTTTATTAAGAAAAAACAGATTGCAAGTAATATGTTGAATTTTAACTTTTAATAAAAAGAAGAAGATTAAAAGTAAGCATTTTTAAGTTGAAAATGTAAATTAATTATGAGAAAGAATGATAAAGTATATAAAAAAATCAATTAAAATTGTATTTTAAATTAAATTACTAAAAATAATTAAAATAAAAATGATCTTTTGAAGTGTGACTGATGGATGTACGTTTGAATTAATTTCAATGCATAACGCAATCGATCATACCATATTAATTAATTACTTAAAACTAACTTGTCAAGCCGGGCGTAAACTTGACACCAGTGGCCGGCAACCACGACATCCCATCGAGAAACCTCCGGACCGTGAAAAAGCCAGCGGTCGAGGCATCTTCAATCACATGGTAACCGGGCCACTTGACCCTGCCCGAAACCGAAGCCCCGGGTCCATAATTCCTGTACTCGCCATACCACAAGGTGGACAGGGCGAAGTCTCCGAACCACTCGAGCCATCCCCTCGGCTGGACCATGGAGCTCATGTACGTGTTAATGAACACGGTCCTAGAGTACATCTTCCAGGGCCGGCCCAGGTACGTGGGCCTGGTGGCGTACACGTAGCTGTCCTGGATGGTGAACCCTGTGCTCTGGTGCGGGTCCTTCCTGCCCTGGGCCGTGATGGTCACCTTCTGGAGGGGCAGCGGGGCCCGCGTGAAGATCTTGCAGTTCTGGAGGACGGCCGCCCCGTTGCCGAATATGAAGTCGATGGTCCCGGAGATGGTGCACTCTCGGTAGAACTGGCGGAGGGAGTGAGCGTAGAGCGTGTCTTGGTACCCTTCCATGCTGCATCGGTAGAAGGCCGATTGGTCCGAGTCGACGCGGAGGGCCACGGCTTGGTGGTTTTCTGGGCCGGCCGTGTTGCGGAACGTCATGTCCCTCGCGATGAATCCCTTACCCGAAACAGCTGCATGCATGCATGCAAATAGGAGGTGTTAGAAGTCGTATCATCTAAAACCTCGAACTTCGAACTGTTAGAGAAGTTAGAAAACCTAAACATTTATACTAGTGAATCGAATATATTAGTGGTTTTTGGAAAATATATTTAGAAACTGCATCACCTAAAAGTTCAAACGGTTAGAAAATAGTTAACTTGATATTTATAATGAGTCGAATATATTTTTCCAATAATTCTCTTACTAGTGATGATATTTAAATCCTTTTGAGGAGGCCAAACAAGTGGTTAACTAATTCGGATGGAATTACTTCGGTCGAGAGTCAGAGTTAAATTCAGGACTTCAGCGTTAGACTATAAATACCATGTTAGAAGTCGCATGATCTAAAAATTCAAACGGTTAGATAAGTTAAACAAATTAATATTTATATTAGTTAGTCAATTATACGAGATTAGTTGCACCTCAAAAAATAAAATAATACAAAAACATTTATAGCGAGCTTGTTTCTCTGGGACAGAAGGAGTATAACGTACCGATTGTGGCCGTCCGAAAGGTAGTCCAACCCTGCATGAAATTCCGGTTGCCGGTGATAACGGTTTTCCCAATCCCATCACCCACCATCATTATATTACTCTTCTTCCTCTTCATGTCTATATTTTCCTTGTACACTCCCTTCTTCACATATATCACGTACCTCCGGTTACTATGGCTCGGTGCCTCGTTTATCGCCTGCGCTATCGAACGGTAACCCCCGCTCCCGTCCAGCGCCACCACCGCATCCTCATGCATCCCGTCCCGACCCGAAGCTGCAAGCATCTCCTTATCCCCTTCGCTCATCCACTCCGGAAAATCCCCTTCATAGCCCTGTTCATGATCACTTGTCCTGTTATGATCGTCATGCATTTGCGAATACAGAGTCAACACGTTCCCGATGAGTTGACTGACTTGGGAGAGGCTTCCCCTCACGAACCGCTCGAGCCTCCGGTCGGTCCCCTCGAACCCTTCGAGGCAAGTGTCTTGGTTGCTCAGGGCAGCGCTCAGCCACGCCTTCACGTTCCTGCCCGAACGAGGGCTTTGTTTGCCCGAGCGGATTTCGTTCATTTCCGAAACGGACCATGCCAGCTCGGAGACCGAGAAATCTAGAAGCTCCCGGCAGTCCTCGAGGGCTAGTTGCTCTCTGAGGCTTAGCGACAGGGTTTGGAAAGTCGAGATCCTGTCGACGGTCGATCTTGCCTCGTCGTGCGTGTGTTGGAGGGCGGAGGCGAGGACCGTGAAATGATTGTGGCTGTTGACGCGGGATTGGATGTTCGACAGGCACGTGGTTTGATCGTCGATTTTATCGCATGATTTGAGGATCATGTCTTGAGTGAGGGTGTGGTTTTGATCAGTGATCAATCCATGGGAAGAGGAAGAGAGAAGGATGGTAATTAGAAGAAGGAAATTATATTTGGCTAAAGCCATTGAATTTTGTTTTT
The DNA here is from genome assembly GCA_954870475.1 of Euphrasia confusa. NCBI lineage: Eukaryota > Viridiplantae > Streptophyta > Magnoliopsida > Lamiales > Orobanchaceae > Euphrasia > Euphrasia confusa. The sequence goes on along the minus strand of OX940956.1, from coordinate 7,887,951 downwards.
TGAGTTCAAGGAGTGTTGGAAGATACATGATTGTATTATAGCATGAGATTGCTTGAGATGGATGAAAATAAAGGGAAGGGAATGTTTTCTTTTTAGATGTTAGAAAATATACTTTAATTTATCCTTTGGCAAAGTTGTCCTGTGATTGAAGTGAGATGGATTCTAAATTAATACATTACTTCACACAAAACACATGTCTTAATTAATCTCAATGTTCTTTTCAAACTGATGAATGAATTACTTTGAAGGAATTATTCCACTCTTGAACAATCTGTCTCCACCCTCTACCTGAGAAGAACTCGAAGGTGCACCGACGACAAATTGATCCTTCACCGGGACTGCCATAACCAGCTTTGCATCCCAGTACCAAGGGTGGAGATAAGGAGACGACGAGGCCGATGGCGAGCACGACGAGGGATGGAGAATAACCGAGCCCAAGTCTCTCTCTCCGATCTTGACCTCTCTGATTCTCCTCCGGACCAAAAGATTCCCAACATCTTCCCGTTTCATTTCCGACACACTCCGGAGTGTAGACATGCAGATAAGAAGAGCTAAGACTGAATCTTCTTCCGGCAGCACCTCTAAAATGAGTAGCTTCCAGTTCACAAGGGCCGTGGCTTTCCCAGTCGGGTTTTCCTCCGAGTACCTAATTACGGTCAAAAACTCATTTTCGTCGTTTTCTAGGGTGGAGTTCTTGACCTGATATTGCAGTTGCCTCCCTAGCAACAGCTTCACCTGTAATTATAGCGTTTAACACGATAGTTGTCACAACATTGTCTAAATAGAATCTGGCCTTACCGTTGGTTCAGATGATACTTTGTTTTGTAGACTAAATCTCATTTCCAATATCGGTGTTGATGGGTCCCACTGTATTAGCAAGTCGTGTCCAGTCGAGAAGCTCCAAGAAGCTTGGTATCCTTCTGTTGGCTCTATAGGTGTAGCGGTTCCAACCACTTTCTCTGCTCTAGACAGCACATCCAACGAATATCGGAAAACATTAGAGGGAAAATCGAGCGATCTTTTTTAAGTTTCAAAGGAAAGAAAATCCAACGCACGTACCAGGCAATCTACCAATCGAACTGGAACCCACAACATAAGACCAAGAACCCTCGCAGATCTCTATTTTCCGTTCCTCCCATTTCACCGGTTTAGGCTCTTCACCCCCTCGTCTCCAGAAACCTTCTCCGACTCTGTTACTCAAAAAAAGAATCCAAAATGATCAGCTTCCGACTCGGGATTTGATGATGGAATTTATAAACACGCATGCATTCAGATTTTTAATTACCTCATTCTCATAACGAAACAATCTCTGGCTGCATGATCGAGAACCGTCCGAGACAACCACCTACCTTCCTGTGGACGGTACTGATTCATCTTCAAGATCACATCCGATATCATCGCTCCCGAGTCATCCGTCACTCGATCCGGCACGCATTTCAGCAAGTACGATGACTGCACAGGTGGCGTTATTGAAGCAGCAACCCTCACCCTTTCGTCGATATCTCTCATTGATGTGAGAGAGGGCGCTCGTAGTAAGTCGTTCCAAGAAAATGTTACGCTCTCCATTAGGGTGCTGCCTCTGGAGCACGGGCCACCAGGGTGACGTAACTCGAGCATTATTCCTTTTGTCCCGAACTCACAGTAAAGGTGCCATGATTTCTGCCAGGATTCGGATGTGAAGTTGGATAGCGGTTTATCCATCTTCAGCTCTCTGTGAGATTTTATCATTCGGAGACGCAAAAACTCTTTTTTCGTTTGCTTGATGTTTGGGATAGGTTTGACAGAGACACATACCTGAAATTGCAGTTCATAGCATAGGTATGAACGTATACATTGCATTGCGCAAAACACACTAAAAAGGTAGTAAATTAATAACCGACCTCAAACAAGAACCTGGGTGCCAATGACTTGTATCTCGTGTTGACATCAGTTCGGGTTAAGTCCCAGTAAAAAGGAGGTTCTTGCGTAGTAGACCTCGCAATGGCTGCACAACCGGCTTTCTCGTACGGTTGATCGAAAGTTCTCTCCCACGAGATTCTAGTTTGTTCTATGTCTTCTACCTTCGCAGCTTCCCATACCCCAACGACTTTCTCGACACCTCCATCCAACTCCTTGACATCCACCGCATATACTGTCGGATAGCTCTAATAATAAAACCAAATTAACATAGTTTTTATTTTTTTGATTTTATAATCCCATATGTTTTCGTATGTATATGTGCATGTCTTATCATATGAATATAAAATCGCGTCCGTACATCAAAAGGGACAAACACAGTACTCAACGGGGACAAAAAGTCGCAGAAACGAGCATAGTTTCACATGGGAAAACTATTCATATGCACAACAGATTATTTTATCACAAACAGAAAATTTAAATCACACTCTTAATTCCACACACATTCACAAGAATCAATGGTACCTGGTGAGTTAGCCATATCAATAGAACATCTGCAGTGGGCACTAAGGAAGTCGAACACTCGCCAGCAAACCTACGAACCAAGTCGATGAAACCTCTGTATCTCCGTTTGGCTGCAACCAAATACACCATTTCCGAATAGTACGGCTCCGAAAACCTCGTGTGCAAATTCCATTGGTTCGACACTCGGTCGAACAGATCTTGGCGGATCGAATGTGGAATCTGAGGATCAGAATCGGGGTCTGCCTCGTTTTCGAAAGGGTCGGATTCGTACTTGGACTCCCATATATCTCTGCATCGATCCAACGCGTACTCTTCGTTCTCATTGTCGAAGATAGCAGCTTTGCCTATGAGTTTCGAGAATCTTGTTTCGCAGTAGTCCCTGTAATTAGCCTGAGAACAAAAAGACCAAGTCTTTACCAAGATCCATGGAATAGAAGGTGAGTTTCACTACTGTAAGTTCTATCCTCTCGAAAAATCGAGAAATTACCGGATACAGAGTATGGCAAAACCAGACCCATTCAACATCAAGAGGAGGGAGAATCATGGGGGGTTTTGAGCCTGTGGAGAGCTCAGCAATTAATGGCATCCATAGCTTATCATATCTATTAAAACAAAATCCCATTAATTATTATTATTTAATCTAAAATTTGAAATTACAAAACTGGCAAGTGGAAAGGGAAAGGGGGACCTTCTAATGGCTTCAAGAATGGTGGGTTTGTGATGGAGCCAGTGAGAATCGGACACGTGTCGGAAGAACCCAACATTTCTCCGGGCAGCGGCAACGAGATCGACGCCGAACCTCACAGCTGCACCCTCCTCCTCTAATACCTCGCTCAGGCTTCTCACGCAGGAACTGCCCGACATTTTTTTTTTTTTTTCTGTTTTGAGATTTGAAGGTGAAGAAAGCAGAGGAGACCAAGATTACAAGTTGGGGTTTTCCCGAGAAAACAAATTAGTACTTAGTATTAGTTGGCAAATGAAAAAAAGGTGGAAAGGAAGAAGTTAGAAACTTTTGGTAGTGGTGGCAAGCGTTGGGATGGTGATGGTGATGACTGCAACACGGCAGGTAGTTTTTATTTGGTGGAATCGTGATTGGAAATTTTTGTGGGCCCGGGCCGGGCCCTATGGAATCATGTTTGAGTTGGGGCACGAGGCTGAGGTACGTCCCATCAAAAAATCAATTCTTCGCTTTAGTTTGGGAACGAAAATAAAAAAATTGATAATTTATTTTAGAGTAGGTAATGAACTGAGCTGCTCGAGAGGTCAAATTCGATCACTAGTAGCTCAGTATCGTTCCTCAGCTGAGCAAAAACATTATTTTTCGCTTGATAAATTATTAAATATTTTTTTAAATTAAATAATATTTAATTAATACAAAAATATTCATTTAATAAAAAAAAAATTATTATCGTGCTCGATTAACTGTTCCCAACTCGCAAGCACTTTACTTTTTTAACGAACCAAGCTCGAGCTCGAAAATAATTAATTTGTCAAGCATGCCTGATAAAATCATTAATTTGAGAGAATATTTTTTAAATAGTCCATTTATATTCAATCCGTTTTATTTTTTTAATTGATCATGGAAGTTTTTTCATAATTTTATTTTCACAATACTATTTACATTTACATTAATATATTATTTTTTCAACAATTATTTTATTCAATTACAAATACATACTAGTACTAGTCATTATCAATGCAATAAAATACCAAAGAGCAGATTTTTAGTTGATCAATGATGATTTGGGTCTGAGCTCAATGCCTTCAACAATAAGTCCTCCTTTGAGATGCACTCCCTCAACTTCTCTAAACAACATTTTGACCTCTTTGGATTTGCCATTATTGTAAAATTCCCCCAACTCTACCTCCAACCACCCGTCTTCCCTTACACGGACGAATGAATCCGTCAACACTCGTTCCTCGTCGTAAATCTTTCCTCGTGCCCTCGAACTATAGCTCCCACCGATTTCAACGGAAACTTCAAATGGCACTAAGTCCAATCCAAACGCACGTCTCGACACTTGAATAACCAAATAAGCGCCGTAGGTCGTGTTTGGAGATAACATCGCAGTACTCGTCTTCCCACATATTTCTAACCAACACGTCATTATCAGTTCGACCACCTCCAAAAATCTGAAATACTAATAAATATGAAATTGATTTATTTTTTTAATTAAGAAAACAAAAAGAAAAAAAAGGTTGACCTTGACCGGAGGAGAGATTTCCACGACCAATACAAGGAATGCGCTGACCAACTAATCGAAAGTTCTCGTGCACACAACATGTAGCATTTCTTGTTCGTATGTTTATCGATCGAAAATGTCTGCATCAATTTTGAATACTTAACAAAAACAAAATCTTTTAATTTGAAATTAAATTAATCGAAAATTACCTTTTTGCCCCCATCGATAAGAAGCGGGGCGCACGAGAGCCTGCGGAACAAATCCTTTTTCGACGAGAACTCCACCGGCGAAACCGAACTCGACATGATCTCTCGATAGTCACGCGGTAAGAACCCTTCCCACGTGCCGTCGGAATCGGCCGCAGCGTGGAACGAGGCACTAACGGCGGCCGATCGACAAGCGTCGATAGGCGAAGTGAAGGAGATGATGTGGGACAAGCAATCTTCCGGCAGCGCGTCGACCTTCGTGCCCGCCATATTTAGTTTCTGGTTTTCACACACGAGAAAATTAAAATAGAAATGAAGATATACATAATGTTATATATAGAAGCAATATAATTCACACAATGACTAATTGTGTGGTCATGTTAAAAGATTATGACTATGTTCAAGTGGCGACACGATGGCAACATGAATTCGACACGTGAAGGGCACAACCGTAAATTCCATTTAACTAAATTTCACAATAAAAATTGAAAATGAAATAAAGTTTTAAAAAATATAATAAATTGTAATTTAATATGAAAAAATTTAGGTATTATTAAAAAAAGGATAATTTGATTGTTGAAAATAAAATAAAAAACAATACAATATTTTTAGTTGTTGTGATAGTTTTTATGTGATAGGTATGATTTAATTATATCTCATTTTTTAACGTTTAATTTAATTAAATAAAGTGTGATTTTTTTTTTTGAAACGAGAGAATTACACAATATTATTAAATTGGATTCCTAAATAGCATGTCCTTGTAATTTCTTGAATTAAGTTTGGCAGAGCATTAATTCAATGGAGTTGTGCTTTATTGCTTCATCTATTTTTAGACTATTCAAATAGCTCCTAGAAATTGATTTTTTTTTTTTTAGTTTGTAATCCAAAAAAGTAAAATTGGATTGAATTTTTAGATGTTACTTCGATCTAGCTAAGTTCATCCTATTCATTTCCTTGCAAAATCGGTGCTCGAAAAAAGTTAACCTTTTTACCCTTGTCAATAACAAGCGAGAGCTTGCAAAACAAATCGTCTTTGGACGAGAGTAGGATTTCCCAAGTGCCGTCAGAGTTAACGATGTCGGTGGGGTAAAGGCGATGACGCGAGACAAGCATTGTTCCCTCGTGTACGCCCGTTGATAGTTTCAACTTTCATAAACATAGGAAGATTAACAGACAAATGAAGGTCTGGCTATATAACATGTAGCACTGCTCTTTGTACATCATTTATATTGTGTTATGTTTAGCTACGGAATGCGACAACTGATCGAGGAGTGAGGACTACACAAATACCTAAATCGATAGATACAGTTATTCAGTATGTTAGGCAACGATAGAAAAATTGGTCCATGGTTATTGCATCTTTCAAGTTTTAGGTATTCAGAGGATGATATGACAACAACCATCTCTGATTTCGTTATTTATCCTAAACACATCACATATACAAAAACCGCCATATTTATAATAATTACTACTCCGTATTAAATAAGTAATGTTGTATCCACGTGTTTAACCTCATCGTGTTAATCAAAGAGATCTATCAGGTATCAGGGGGAAAGACAAAACTTAATCAAGTGACTTACTTGAAAACCTCAGGAGATGAGCACAAAAACGATTCATGACAAACTAATAAGAATCTAATTGTATACCTTGGTGGTGACGCTTGCAGCAAGACTCAGCAAATGCAGTGCGTTGAAGTCGACTGAAACAAACAAAAAATCACCAAAACATAATTATCACGTCACTTTTTTTCCGCAATAAGACCCAGTTCACGTGGTTAACCTGCTTCTAATAATAATTATGAATTCCCATAATCTGCACCATATGAAGAAACAGATAAATGGAAGTAAAACCCCAACTAAATGAGGATCCACACGCTCCATCTGTAAGAGGAGATTGGATAATAACATTTAATAAATTATGGATCACGCCAAAATGTGAACGTACGTACATCACTAAAAGCTACGTACTCCACGCCCACGTAATGAAACAAGAACCGTTGGACTTTTCAAGACATGCTAACTAAGTAAGAGACATTGCTTAGAATCTTTGGAGAATCTTGCAAGTTACATCCAATAACTCATCCGTACATTTAACAGTGCAAATCGGCAAAATTATCTTACTTCTAAATACGTTAACCACTTTTCCAGGATAGATACGTATCAAAAGAAAAAATTTACACAAAGGAGGAAGGCTTGTTGAAATAACTAATCTAGCACTTACAGACAGAGAAAAAGAAAATAATTACGTCCGATATAATGTAACAAGAGGTGGGTCGACAAACATAAAGAATATTTGTGAGCCTCGCAATAACCTAAAAGTAAAAGGTCCGTTCTATAATTTGAACCATGAAGAGACAAATGAAAGAAGACTGAGAATCTCATGAGCATAGTAAAATAAGAATTATTCAATGAGGATTAATATTATAACTTAAAAGTAGGCTGACAATCTCATCATTATACAATTCAAGAGTTTCGAGTTATGAATCATACAAAATGTGAAAGTAATTCACTCTTTAGGTATTTAAAAAAAAATCTCAAACGACATTACTAAAAGCAACACCGTGTAAAAAAAAAGAAAAACAATTATTCAGAGACAAATGGTAATCCAGATCCTGTCATATAAAATCTTAGGGAAACAGTTATCAGCTGAACATTCAAATATGCTAGAGCAGGGTACTGAATAATGTTACGAAAAATACTGGAGTTCATATAAAATGATAGTCTAAAACGAAATCCATTACAAGCTGAACATAACCGAATCTCAATATTCCAGCATGTATAAAACCATGCTTTTACACATCATAATTATTCATCAGTAGCATTTAATCTATGATTTTTTTATTCTATAAAATATGATGAATCCACATATGAATTCATTCCCAACTATGGGGTTTCTATAAAGTACAACATAAAACATACATTGAGTTCACAACATAGATGAAACTGTATGTCAACAAACAAAGAGAGACTGGTATCATTTGCTCCACCTCAAATGAAAGCGGATTTTCCTTTTGATTTCTCTACTAGTCGAAGCATCCGTCAATCTCTTCCAAGCCACAGGCTTCCACTCAGCATCAGTCTCATCAAAAACTTCCAGATTCGCTTCCTCGAGATCAGATTGGCCAAACATTCGTTTGTTTGCAGTGTAGTCATTATCACCTACATTTGTCAATCTCCTGCAAGCAACTTCAAGAGCTCCCATGTCATACATAGAAGACCAGGTTGAATTTATAAACTTAGGGCGGCAACTCCAGAATAAACCATTCCAAAATGTATGAATCTCGAGAACTGCCATGTTGACCGTTAGATTTTCGAGTATGGGCCCAGGTATAGTACCTACAGCAAGATCAAAACTATCCCGCCAGTGTGGCGTAAGACGGAGAGAGAGACAAAATTTTGATGGGCTCATTGCGGATATGAATTTCTTAAGAAGACGGAACCATGAATTATCGAGAAATTTCGAGCATCCCGCAGATACATGAGACTCCCATTCCCCTGAAACTGTTCCGAAACTTATGGAAGGTATGTGACCACTGGATAAGAAAAACCTACGAAGGTTTGGAGCATCAATCCTGGCCCTCAACAGTATGATCTGATCAATTACTATTTTCTCAAGGGAAGGGCTACAGATGTGTACTTTTTTGGGGCCTAGACAGTGAGACAGGGTTATATCCTTTGCGGAAGGGAATTTGGAAGAGAAGCCATAGAAAAACGAAGAGTCGAGTTTCACATAACTAAAGATCAAGCAAGTGAGATGATTAAACACATAAGGAATGATTAAGTCATCAACAATTCTTTGTGTCCCGAAACCATAGTGACCAAAATCCAAGTATCTGGTCACGTTATGAATAGTGTGTTCGGTCAAGAATTTGCAGTCCCTCAGAAACAATTTTTCAATCAAGGGGCAACCTACCAATATATCCCAAAGCACATCACCTTCGATGCACGCTTGGAATAAACAGAGGAAGTTGAGACTCGGCCAATTCACCCTCGAGTCCGCCCCGCGATCAATCTTGCAGCCGGTCATAGTCAACCTGGCAAGGCTTTCAGATACAAGCAATTCATCTTGCAAAGTAAACCCATGTTTATCACATGTGGACATAAATATAATTTCCATATCCTTAGCACCCAAATTCCAGGCTTTGGCAATCAGTTCGCCGGCAAGCAAACGAAGATCGCCTTCGTCACTTTCCATGCACAGCCTAAAAGAATCGATCTTTAGGTTTAGTTCAGCGTACCTTTGCATCGCCTGCCTCGCGTATTCCGGGAATGGGTCCGGAGCCGGAGCGTCGGGGTCGGCGGCGGCGGCGGCATTTGGTTGAACGTTGGTGCAATCCACGTCGATGTAGGGGCGAGTGGACCACGCGCTGTACCAGGATTTGGAGAGGACGGCTGTTTGAGCAGCTTCTTTCCTGGTGAGACGACATTGAATGTCTTGGATGATGGATTCCGGCAACAGGATCTCCCAGTCGTCGGGATTTTCGCCGTCTTCCCTTTTGACCCTCTTCATCGGAAACCCTAAAAACATGATTGGAATTGGAATTGGGGGTGAAGGGGAAGGGGATGCTTCTTCTCTGCCATCGGAGGCCTTTCATTTATAGGGTTTTTCTCACGATGCTTTCAATCAATGCTGAACAATCTTTCATAAATTGTAGACGAGAAAGTGAAATTCTCGTAATTTAATTCGGATTTTTTTCCCTTTCTTTTGTTTTCCATGGAAAAGAAATTTCATTACAGTAGGTGATGTGCTGGCTATTTTGAATCACAAGTATCTGGTTCAGCGCGCCATTAAATATTATTCCAATTCAGCTCCCTAATTCTTAAATTGACTTTTTAATAATTTTTTATCCGCTAAATCACTAAAATATTTTTTTTTTTGATAAGGAGGAGAGACGAGAAACTCCACCCCACCCGATCGGAGGTCCCTCGATCGGGTAGAATGTAAATCGAGGAATGTGCCCGAGTAGCAGACACACCTTCATAATATTTCAATGAAAATTTGTCCCACCCGAGATTCGAACCCTGCGTCGCCGGGGAATTACACCCACATCATCACAGGCCTTACCACTCGGCTATGCTCCGGGAAATTTAATTTTGTATAAATTCAGTGTGTATTGCTATTTGAATAAAGATTAAAATAAATCCATTGATCAAAATGGAGATAATATTTTATTTTATTATTATTATGTTCTATAATTCGATTTCATTATAAAAAAGTCCTTTACAAAAAAGCTTTCTATGGGATCGACTTTTAGAACTTGATTAATGATAATATTTTTTCAATCATGTTAATACGTGATTAATACGTACAAGAGAACTAAACAAGGATTAATTGATTTTTTTTATGAATAATCATGTTTCAAAAGTCGATTGATTAATAAGCACAAGAGAACTGAACTAAGATTAATTTAAAAATAATAATATTGTATCAACAATACGTAGAAAACATTTGCATGAGCACAAGTCGAAGATCTTCAATAAGAAAACTCAGCTACATGCATGACAAACGAAATTGACTAATGGAATGTGCCTGCAAGCCGGAGAACATGTTGAAGGAAACGTCGTCAATATTTAGGTTGATGAAAGAAAGAGGAACCGTCTCCAGGGCTCATGGGTACAAGCTATGGCCAACTTTGACTCAACCCCGTTCCAACTTTTGAAATTGTCGACACTTAATACTCATAAATAAACACTTTAAAAATATGATGTTTCTATATCCATTTTCACTAAGCATTTATTTTAAATCAAGTTAAATGTTGGGTCGCTCATTATTGTAATCGATTGTTTACTAAAAAAAGATAGTTCATACGAAACCGACCACTGCGTCGTAATTGTAAAGTTGTACATTTTGGAATGGATGTTTAAGTTATTGTAGCATTCTCTAGTGAAGTAGTGATTTCAGTTTTAGCACCACAAATATACTCTGCATCCACTTTTATATATGCAAATATATCATTTTAGGTACCTTTTACTCATTCTTTGGGTCTGTCCTCGTGCACAAAAACACAAATGAATGTGTCCATTGCGCTCATTAGAAACTTCAAACGGCAATGCATCCAACCCAAATGCCCGTTTTGATACTTGAATAACAAATAAGCATCAATGGGACAACATCGTGGTATTTATCTTTCCATGTATTTCCAGCCAACATGAACACACCATTTCTGGTTTGTCCACCTCAAAAAAACTGAAACGATTAAATGATGATGAATAAATAACAATCGATATTTAGTAAGATAGAACGAACGTAGGACTTTTTTTAAAAACATTTACTACTCTACTATATTTAGTAAGAAATTGTAAAAATTGAATTAGAAGGTTGACCTTGAGTAGAGGAGAGCTTTCCACAACCAAAATTTGGATTTGGATTTGTGGAAGAATTTCAGATGACTTCCACCATATTTATTCTGATCTGAGCTTTTCTTTCAACCTCCACTGCCTGTCATTAGTCTACATGACGATATTATTAGTAGTAGCAGTTGCACTAGTTTAGTTTCAACGCGGATGAGAAAAAGTGAGACCTTTAGATTTAACGGAATAAGACATTATTACCTGTGTTTCCGAATCAGAACCTAGCAAACCTAGCAATTATAAAATAATTGTGGATTCCCATAATCTGCACCATATGAAGAAGCAGACAAACGAAAGTGAAATCCCAATTAAATGAGGATCCATCAACGATGATCCATTCTTAAAAGGACACTTTTAACCTAATGGTAATAATATAACATTTTAATAGTTATGGATCGCGCCAAAATGTACAAGTACAAACATTATGTATTTCTCTCAAACGACGTGCCTATAAGCAACACCACGCAATAAAACAAAAAAATGATTTTTCAGTGACAAAATAGTAGCTAAGCATTTTCTTCAACTGAATTTTTGATATGCATTTGGTATTATGAGTGTATCACCTGATCACATATGCAGCATACCTTATACTTCAATCATTTTTGCAAGCCATATGAATATCTTATACCTGTTTCGTCCTTAGCAGTTTCACTTGAACAATCATATTTCAGCTGTAACCGAAGAAGTTGCTTTCTGGAATCAGCTAAGATTCTACAAATCCATCTGGAGTAAGCTTTCACTTATACTAATACAGCAACACGAACATATCAATCAATAATAGAACCGGTACAACCAAAGCAACAGCTTGTATAGTTTATTCTTTAAAATACGAGAATGAAAAACTTAATTTATTCAGAACAAATAATGAAGAAAACCCATATGTTTAAAATTTCAACTAGGCAGATGGATCCCTTCAAGTTAATAATAGCTATACAGATGCTTGAATAATTTATCTGACTTATAAACTTACGTGATGTGTGAACTGATAATATCCCATCTCTCTTCCAAATGATCAGGACTTTGCAGAATCATACCTATAATAAGACAAATGTGCATTGAACAGTGCAGAAATAATCGAATACTAATTCAATATAAGTCAAATACTAAGATATTCGATTTGATTCTTTTGCACCCCTAGTGTCAAGTGGTCAAATGAGATTGGAAAATAATTTCAGTCAATGATAGAACCCTAATCAATTTAAATGATTAAGATTATGAACTGTTGTTCCTCACACACACACACACACACACACATATTTAAGCAATATTAAAAAAAAATATGAAACCTAAACAAAACCATATATATATATGATTCTGCATTATGAAATATCAACAACTAGCCTTGTTAGTCCGGCGGCCTACCCTACTCAAGAACATATTTAAATGGAAAGCCTAAGAAAATAATTGTTGTGTAACATAATGTGTGCAAGTTTGAAGTTTACTACTATATGTTTCTTTTGGCATTGAATTTTGATGCAAATTTGGAAAGCGAACATTTGTATTAGAAAGTGAATAGAAAGCCTAGAAATGTGTAAAGGAAATAAATCACATCTGTGTTTTATTCATTTTATTCCAAATTCCACAGTGTGATTATAGAGATATAAATTTATAATCAATAAGAAGCGGGGTAGATGAAGCTTGCAAAACAAATCCTTCCTATACGAGAACTCCACCAGAGAAACCAATCTCAATATTATCTCATTATGATCTGACGGTAGGAAACTCTCTCATGTGACATAGGAATCCACCGCGGCGGAGCGGCAGCGTCTCGAGGCGCAGTAATTGAGATGACATGAGACAAGCAAATTGAGTAAATAGATACTACTATAAGTTATTGCATCTTTCAAATTTGGTATTCAAATGATGATTCGAAAAGAGACATCTGCTTTGGATCTTTATAAAGTATAGATATGATATATATCTTGTAATATCCAAAAACATCACATACATAAAAGCTCATTCAAAAACATATTAAATAAACTCAGCCAACACTGCAGATAATATCATAGAAAAGAATTCACCTTGCCACGTGGACTGATGAGCATAAGTGATTAAATCCTGCACGTGGACACTGATGCATGCATTTTTCAACGACCGCAACAAACACCCTCTAAGATGTCACGTGCTGGCATGCATTCTGGCTTATATTAGTTCATTTCGGATCCTGTTTTCCAACAACACCATATATATAATGATTAAACAAAAAATGTTGTATCCACACGTTTAAATTCATCAAGCAAAATTGAAGAATGGTTGATAATATCAAGAGTATTTTCTAAAAACTGACAACAATATAACCTTAAAGAGAACATTTTACGACTTTTTAAAGAAAGAGCACGTGGAGTTTGGATGGAAGGACTTGAATTTGTGGACGAACTTCAAAGTATTTCAAATTCCAGGGATTTAAAATCCATTGTAGAATGGCTCAATGACTTATGAATTTAAATGCAGAGCTTCAAATCCTCTAATCCAAATGCAACCTAAAGGAAAATTTTAATCAGCATTCACAATATTTAATAATTTATTCTGATCAAAGCTTTTCTTTCAACCTTCACGTCCTGTCATTACTTTACATGAATTTATTGTTATTACTATTTACTAGTAATAGATTAGTTTCAACGAGGAGAAAATAATACGCATATGGTCTTTAGATTTAACGACACTTAAACAAATTCTTATGCTTAAGATCACAATTACTGACACCCGAAAATACAGCCGATATGACAAAAACTGACAAAAGTAAATACATTAAATAAAAGATAACTCTCTCGGAAAGGAACAAGACGTCCTAATTCCTAACTGAAAAGGCTTTCAATTATCACAATATTTTGGCAATTTACCTTTGTTCCTTTTTGGTCTCAAACCAGAACCTAGCAATAAGACCAGTTTGTTGGTTTAACTATGCTTCTAAAATTAATTATAAACTTGCTTTGTGGTCTATTCGTCATAAATAAGAGTATAGGTTACGTATTAAAAAAAATACGAAATTCAAAGTCAATGAGGGTCCACCGTCCATGCTCCATATGTAAAAGGAAACTGATAATCTCATGGTACAAATATAACATTTAATAGTTAAGTCAAAGTGAAAGTGAAAGTACATACATTAAGAAAATTCCTCTCAAGCGACATGATTAAAAGCTACACCAATTAATGGAACAAGAAAAGCTAGATTTAAAATGATACCTAAGCAAGAACCATTGTTTAGAATCTTTAGGGCAACGTCATCATCAGCAGAACTTTTATTATGCATTTTAGTATGAACTGATCACATATGCGACATACCTTGAACTCCAATCCTTTTGCAAGCCATATAAATATCTTTCACTTGTTGATCAATCATATTTCAGCTGTTACCAAAGACGTTACTTTCTGGAATCAGCTGAGGTTCAACAGATCCATCTGAAGGAAGCTGCAAATTATACAGAAAAATCAGCAAATGAATCAAGCTAATACAATAATAGAACTGGCACAGCCAGAGTAGTACCTTGTGTACTTTTTCTTTAAAGTACGAGAATGAAAATATAAATTAATTCGCAACAAATAATATAGAATATCCATCTCTTTAATTTCTCAACTAGGTCGATGCATCCCTTCAACTTCAAGTTAAAATATTGGTAGCTATATAGATGCTTGAATGAAACAGCATGACCTAAAAACTATGTGAACTGATAATATCACGTCACGTGTCTCTTTTCACGTGTCTCTTTTCCTAATGATTAAGACTTGCAAAGTGGCATTGAAATTGCCAACATTATTTTCTAGGATAGATACGTGTTGAAAGAAAAATCTACGAAAAGAGGAAGACCTATTGAAATAACTTATCTACCCATGAGAGAAAGGGAAAAAAGGAAAGATGGAAATTACGTCGAGATAAAATAGATGTAATAAAATTGTATGTACAATTCATCACAACAAGAGGTGAGGCCAAGAACATATAGTATGTTCATGATCATAGCCAGAACCTAAAAGTAAGAAGTCTATAATAGGCACACTTTTCACAACGTCGTACTATGATTTTCCATAAACCGAACCATCAAGATACCGTTTGAAGAGGAAAACAAAAAGAGCCTGGCATCATCATGATGATAATAAATTACGAATTAAATGAGGATCAAGGTAACATCTTAAAACTATACTGACAAACTAGTGGTAGTAATATACTGTACCATTTAGAAGTTGGGAGTCCAAGCATACAATTCATCACAATAAAAAGATGCTACATGATCAATTCATCACAATAAAAAGGGAAAAAAGGAAAGATGGAAATTACGTCGAGATAGAATAGATGTAATAAAATTGCATGTACAATTCATCACAACAAGAGGTGAGGCCAAGAACATATAGTATATTCATGATCATTGCCAGAACCTAAAAGTAAGAAGTGTATAGTAGGCACACTTTTTACAACGTCGTTCTATGATTTTCCATAAACCGAACCATGAAGATACCGTTTGAAGAGGAAAACAAAAAGAGACTGGCATCATCATGATGATAATAAATTACGAATTAAACGAGGATCAAGGTAACATCTTAAAACTATACTGACAAACTAGTGATACTAATATATTGTACCGTTCAGAAGTTAGGAGTCCAAGCATACCAAAATGTGAAATAATAATAAAAATCCACTCAAACGGCGTAACTAAAAGCAACCCCAAATAATGAAACAAGACAAATTAACTATTTTTCGCAGACAAAATGGTTATCCAGAGATCGCCATTTAGAATCTTCGGGCAATATTTTTCAGTTGAACATTCATTATGCTACAGCTAAGATATTGAAACATGTTGTGGAATAATGGGGTTTATATAAAGAGATAATAAAAAAATTAAATCCATTGAAAATTTAATAAAACCGAATCTCAAGATTTCGGCATGTATAAAATCATGCTACCATAATCATTTATCAGTTACATTGATCGTTGAAAAATAAACTTATTTTTATTTTATTGGTAAAATATGAAGTATCATTCTCGATTACTTCATTTCTGTAAAGTAAAACAGTAAAAATTAAGACTACAACAACACATGCATTGAGTTTACAACATAAATGAAATTGTATGTCTTCAGAGAGAGGCCGAGGCTCATATCATTTGTTCCATATATTCCAATCGAAAGCGAATTTGATATTCGGTTTCTACACTCATCGGAGCCTCAAGCAATGTCTTCCAAGCCACAAACTTCCACCTACCAGCAGCCGCGTCATACATTTGCAGATCGACGTCCTTGAGATCAGATTGGGCAAACTTGTTTCGGTTTGCAAAGCAGCATTCATCAACGACAGTTATCAATCTACTGTAAGCAGCTTCCAAAGCTGGCATGAAATTCTTAGGAGACCAAGTTGTAGTTATGAACTTGGGGCGACAACTCCAAAATAAACCATCCCAAAATGCATTACTCGCTAGAGCTGCCACGTTGATAGTTATATTCTCAACTACATGGCTATGTTTAATAATTTCGTCACACTTAAAACTATCCTGCCAGCATGACGAAAGATAGAGGACGAGAGTAAGTTTGCAATCGCTCATTACAGACACGAATTTCTTAAATTGGTGGAACCATGAATTATCGAGAAATCTGGAGGTTCCCGTGTATATGAAAGACTCCCATTCCCCTAAAACTGGTCCGAAAGACAGAGCAGGTATGTGACAACTAGATAAGGTAAACCTACGAAGGTTTGGAACAACAATCCTGGCCCTCAACATTATTGTCTGGCTAATGTTTATGAAAACAAGAGAACGGCTACGGATGTGTATCTTTTTGGGTCCCAGACAGTAGGCTAGGGTCAACTGCTTGAGGCAAGGGAATTTGGATGAGAAGTCACGGATAAACAAAGGCTCGATTTTCACATAACTCAACAGCAAGAAATCGAGGTGATAAAAAACATGATGGGTGAGTGGCTTCCTAGCAGTTATTTGTCTCCCCAACCCAAACTGACTCAAATCCAAGGTCCTAGTCATTTTTGTACGATTAGTACTATTATCGTACATGAATTTACACTCACTCAAAAGCAATTTCTCGATCAAGGGGCACCTATTGATTATATCCCAAATCACCCCGCCCTGGACATAGACCTGGCGCAGCCCGAGAAATCTAAGCCTGGGGCAATTCACCTTTCCTTGCGGCCCGAACTTGATCGTGCAGCCATTCGCAGATAACCTGACAAGGTTTTGAGATACAAGCACCTCATGGGGCAAAATAAAGAATTTTTTAGCACAGGTGAAAGTAAACCCGAATTCGATGTCTTGAGCGCCCAGCCTGGCGGCCCTCGAGATGAGTTCGCTGGCGAGGAAACGTTGGTCGCGCTCTGCAGTTTCCATGCACAGCTTAAAAGTTTCAATCTTTAGGTTAAGTTCTTCGTACCTTGTCAGAGTCCGCCTGGCGTGTTCTTTGAAGGTGATCACCGGAATCGGAATCTGGGCAGCGTCTGGGTTCTCCTGGTCGCCGGCATTCCTCCGGAATCGGCGGTAGTCCAAGTCGACGATGGGGCGAGTCGACCAGGCCCTGTACCACGTTTTCGACAGCACGGTGGTTTGAACAGCTTCTTTTCGGGTCATGAAAGACTGAATGTCTTGGATGAGGTGGTCGGGCAATAGGGAAAAAAATTCCCCATCCCCGCTCACAAGCCTCAAGCTCTTGCTCTTCTTCCGCATCAGAAACCCTAAATTGGGAATTGGGGGAAGAAGATGATGCGAGAGGCGATTGTTGTAGTGAGTGAGAGAGGAAGACGAACAAGGGGCGGTATTTATAGGGGCGACCCTCGACTCTCATCGGGTGCTTTCCATTCACTGGCGAAATCTTTCATAAATTGCAGATACAAAGGGGTATTGTAATTTGGAAAATTGTCATAATTATTTTGGATTTTTTTCCTTTGTTGTTTTCCATGGAAAGTAAGGAATTTTTTGAATGACAGATTTCAGGCGCCCAGCTAAGATTTATCTAATTCAGGTCTTTGATTTTTCTTTTTTATTATTATTATTTTTTATTTAAAATCGTCTTTATTTATAAATAAGCAGGTTTAATGTAATAAATTATTAAATTATCATAATTTTACTGTTTTTTCATTTAATTTTTTTATTTTATTTAGTAACCTGCGTTTCACTTTAGTCAACCTGCCACTTATTCACATTTTCTTGGTCGTATTTACCATTTTTTTCTTTTTCTAATTCACAATTGGATTTTAAAATTGCCTGTGCATTGTTAAAATTTTGAAATATGGATTGGAAAATTTGTTACATGTTACTATGTATTTTTGGAGTTGAAATTATTTTCAACGATTAATAAATTTGTAATTAAATTATCAATTTGTTTGTGTTTAAGGAATGATTAATATATTTGTTGTTAATTTTTTAAATTATTGAACATGACATTTTTTCTATATTAGCTATTTTCAGTTTCACAATGTTTTTAGTGATCAATTTTTTTTATTTTTTTATGTTTTAAAAATAAAAGTATTTTTATACTATGTTTTAAACATAAAACAAGAAAATATTTATGCATGTTTTAAATATTTAGGTTTCATGTTTCATTGTTTTAAATATTTCAATTATAATTATTTTGTTTACGTAAATATTTATGATCAGTCTACTGCCTAGACGGAATGTCCTCCAGAGACGTTCCCTTGTAGATAATAGGTAAAACAATTAGGAACATAGAAGAATTGTTAGTTGCCGAAGTCGTTTATGCAAAGCTTCATGTCGAGAAAACATTTTTTGATAATGAGATTGTTGGTGTTAAAGAGTCGTCAGCATCAATTGATATTTTTTTGTTCAAATTTGTTCATTGTGTCAACAAGGGTTTAGAAATTTAAAACAAATACAAAGTTAATAGAAATAGAGTTTTCGAACCCTAAGTATTCAAGAAATGTCGCTTCTCAAATTTGGTAAAAATAACATAATTTAATAATAATTAAAAAAATCATTTATTTTTTACTTTCGATTAGAATTTTTATATATGATTTTCAACTCGAAAATAAACTTTTATAATTTGTCTTTTAATTGTACGTACGACCGTCGGCTGGTTTATGCAACTGAGTGTCGACGTGTCGTGAAGCATATATATTTAGTATCATCCGGTTTATGCAACTCATGAAGCGGTTTCTAACAGTGTCGACGTGTCGTGAAGCATATTTAGTATCATGTCACCGATAATCATTAATGTGGCACGAACAATGTGTTGATGCATGAATAAATATATATATTTTCCTTATATATTTATAAATATCTCTTACACCATGCACTTAAATTTTCTAAAGTTTCACCTCACGTTAAAATGTATCTTTTATCACATTATAATCGACATGGACATATTATTTATTAAGGTATTCAACATATTAGCTAAGTTTAAACAAATTGAAGTAGATTGAATAAGATTTTTAAAACCCTAATCATTCAAAAGATGTTTACTTCTCAAATTTGTTTTAAATGTAGTAGTTAATAGGTTATTTATTTTCGTTTTCAATTGACATTGAGATTTTTATGTAGATTGAATTAGATTTGATCTATGAAGAATTTAACACTAATGTTGTAAATAATGCAGTGTATAATGAATACATGTACATTATATTACTCACTCTCATTTGGTATCAGATATTTTTTAAATGAATCATTTGACGGAAACTCTTATTCTAGTGAGTCTACCTACGTTATTCTTTCTTTAATAAGTCAATTTGCCACGGTCAAGATCAATCATCTTTCGCTCTTCTCCCTCTGGTCGAGACTTTCAGTACCTACTATGTCACTCGCAAAGATGCTACCGTTAATTATGCTACCAGGCCTAGCTTCCACAGAGAAAGTCAAGCCAACTCTTCCTCCTCATTCTTAAGTGGTCCTAATCTTTTCTTGATGTGATCGTATCAGCTACGAATCCGGGAGATGTAGTTGTTACAAGTTGTATATCACACAATCAATTTTTATGCGTTCAAAATATAAAAATATGTAGCTCAAAAGATTTTGTTTATATTTTCGATAAAGTTTATGGTTTAGACTCTAATTACAATACAAATATTTTTCCCACAAAATAAGAGACCAACATTATTTTATCATAAAAATGAAATCAGAGATAAACTATAAAAAGAGAAAAAAAAAACTAAAAACTAATACAGTATTTTGTTTATCACTTTTATACTATGAAGTAGTTGTATCATTCTTATTGTATAGTTGTTGTTTATAATTGTAAAAAACACAATAATAAATTATAAAAAAATTGAATAATAATACATTCTACTTTTTCTAAAGAAAACAATATTAACATTTTGAAAAATGTAATATAATAATGTGAATAAAAATTAACATAATATAATATTGTAAAAGTTTAAAGTAAGTGTGAAAAATCATGGGTCCTTAATAATTTATGTATATTTGCTAATAAACATAAAATTATATTAAAAAAAAATCACTTTTATCAAATTTATTGTATTCACATTATATTTTTTTTACACCAATCAAATTATTCATCTATTTTTATGTTGTTATTATTATTATTATTATTATTAAAACATAAATTACAAATTATTAATATTTTAGCCATACTTTTTCCTTTAAAAAATATTTTTATACTTTTTTTTAAATAAATATTGATTAAAACAAAATAATTTTTATTGTGTTGATAAGAAATTACAAGCAATTTTGTAAAATGAAACAACTACAAATTATGTTAGTAGTAAAAGCTAAAATTAAAATCATATTTTAAAGTTAAAAAATACTAACAATAATTGAAGTATCTTTTTTATATTTGCAGATTAATGAAACATAAATTAAATTATTTATATTTATTTGTACACAATCATTTCTATCAAAATATGGAGTATTATAGAGTAGTTTTTTTTCAAATACGGAGTACATCTTTAAAAATTACAATACATTTTATTTTCTCATTATATTGCACAATGCACACTAATCTAAATCATGCTTTTACTCACTAATCTAAATCATGCTTTTACTCTTTTAATGTTTTTTTCTTTCTTCTCACATCATGATGTCTTTTGATAAAATAAATATAGTAATATGATTTTTATGTATGATTAATTCACATCATGATGTCTTTTGATAATAAAAAATTATAATATGATTTTTATGTTGATTAATTATTTCAGTTTTAAATGAATAAATTAATTTAATTTAATACAATGTAATTTTTTTAATTTGTTTATTTTATTAAATTATCATATATACTTAGTGAATTTATTTTAGTTTTTTTAACTGCTTTAACATGACAAAAATAACTACTTATTTTTTGTTTGGCACATAATTTTGCCGTAAAAAAAAGTTACACTTATTTTTTTTAAATAAAAAAATCATTATCTCCGTTCTTAATTTATCGTCTCCGTTCGTTCCCAACTTCCCCAACAAATTTACAGATAAAGTTTTGAGGATGATGATTACTCCATTAATGGCGGCACCGCGCAGCTTCGAAATCGTAAACATAAGTCAATTCACTTCCTCTCCACGTTCTGCGCCTTCTTATAAACCTCCATTCTCACTAAACCACCCAACCCTAATCAATAGCGGGTCCCACTTTTTTGGTACAAGAACTCACAGCCACCTCGATTCGAGCACATCGATGTCAAGAAGGCTTATTATACCCGCAATATCTAGCATCTGGGGCGCCTTGACCGGCGCCAACTCCGCCCGCGACGCCGTCCGACGCGGCATGCTTCTTTTCAGACAGGTGAACATTAACTCCTGGAAAATTGCATTTTGAACCCGTCAACTCCCTGAACATTTATCAATTTTGCCTGCTTAAATTTTGGAAATTCCTCTTTCGCGTGCCTGACTTACTGAGTAAATGCAATAAAAACCTAGTTTGGGGGGCTAAGTGTAATTATCACTCAATTGTTATGTTTCTTTAATCTCTTATTGTTGCTGCTGTTGTTGAATGTTAATTGTGTTTCATGGTACCGTAAAGGGTGATGTTTCGGGTTCCTTGGTTGAGTTTGACAAGGCTATTGAGCTCGATCCTCATCAAAGAGCATGTAAGTTTCCTGAATTTTTTTCTGATCTCTGAACGTATTAAATGCGCTTTGATGAGATTGGTGTGTGGTCTTAAATTCTGAAATAATCGACGTGTTGAGTTTCAAGTTCGAAAAATAACTTTTTAATGTTTGAATGTAAACATTTATTTGATGTATCAAACATAAACTTGCCAAGAATGTCGTAATTGATGAGCGTGCATGTTTACCTTAATTAAACTTCGTCTTTCGCACTTTTGTTTGTTGTACAATTTACACGTGATTAAAATATCTGAAAATGATTGAACTTGAGGTCAGATATACCATCTCAAATTGTAAAATTAAAATATCTTCAGAAATAAGTATGGTAACCTTCAAAAGATTTAGTTAACACGTGTAAATTGTACAACAAACAAAAGTAGCTAGAAATGTGATTTAATCTGCATGGGAGTGTAAAATTTATACCGTTTAGTTATATAAATGTTTTTTTGTTAGGTGATCAGATCTTTGGCAGAGAGGGTTATCGCTATATTATCTTAGCAGGTACTCGTATATCTCATTTTTAATGTATTTCATGAGCTGCTACTTTATGATGAATTGATGATAATTTTTATTATTCATTTAACATTAAGCGGTTATATTATTACTATTATTATTAGGTTTGAAGAAGGTGCCGAGCAATTTAGATTAGATGTTGCACAAAACCCCAATGATACTGAGGAGTCAATATGGTGCTTTCTTTGTGAAGCTCAATTGTATGGTGTTGATGAAGCAAGAAAACGGTTTCTAGAGGTGAACCACTTTATGAATATTTATGACACTACCTGAGATTTTTTGTGAACGATGAAACTATATGCCTGCTCAAGTTTTCTTAAAATGAAGTGTTGTTATCATAAAGTTTAATTTAATCAAGCACTGCTATATATTTTCAATAGGCATTTTCCAGGTATTTGGTAGTTTAGAATGAAGATATAATAGATATTAGATACTATCTTGCCAGTTTTCAGAATGTAAGTGCTCTGAATCGGCAGTGTGAAAGCATTTTCATCAGCCTTTGAATTGCTTATTTGCTGATAAATTTCAGGTTGGCACAGATTCCCGACCAGTCATGAGGGAAGCCTACCACATGTTTAGAGATGGCGGTGACCCTGAAAAGGTTCTTTCTTATGAATTATTATTCAATACATTAGCTATGTAGCTCGGCAAGACATTTTAGTAATTTGCCTCATTTTTTTGCACCGATCGCATTCAAGACTTTGAAGCTCATACTATTTTTAGTGAAATGTTTTCACAATTTCGAAAAAAATTAAAATCTCTTATTTTGTTTGTTTCAATATGTAGCAAAGTATTTATTTTTTATTTTTTTTGTGTTGAACTTGTGAATCAATTGGTAAATTTTAAAGATCCTCAACAATAAGTAACCGAGTTTTTGTTCACAGCTTGCTGCAGCATTTTCAGGTGGGCGGGAGAGCGAATATTTTTACGCCTCTTTATATGCTGGGCTTTACTACGAATCTCAGGTTTTCGACTGAACCATATAACTACTATATTAGTGGGGAAGGAAAGAAAATTGAAGTTAACTTTGTTATAATGCGAATTCCTCTCGTGGTATGATTTAATTACTCTCCGGTGCAGAACAATTCTGATGACGCTAAACGTCACTTGATCGCTGCATGCAAATCTCCTTACGGTTCGAGGTCAATTTCCTCAGTCGATTTCTTGATAACAAGACTTTACAATCTAATGGCATCTAATAATGATTAGTTAATCTCAGGTCTGATGACTACATGGCATCACTTGCCAAGGTTCATTGTGATTGCCGAGATTGGAGGCTCGACTGAAAAGTCGACGGTGAGAGGTGGACACTGGATTCAGCATTCTTTACGGATTATGTCTTATACAGTTTCATCAACCCCAGCGTAAACGAAACCTTGTTATATGATAACCCTATACGGTTTCATTAGCCCCCGCGTAAACGAAACCTTGCTATATGTAACGTGGATTATGAATTTTTACGAAGAGTCGTAATCAATGGATGACCTTAACTCGACGTAAAGTCATAAAGCATCAACCCAGTTTTAGTCTTGCCTTGGTATTAAGGTTTACCCAACAACGGGATTGATTTTGACTTGCCAAATACTCCCTTCACTTCGTACTGAATCAAAATTCAGGCTTTTTTTGTTCTGTTGTAGTAATTATTCTTATACTATTTTTTCTTTAAAATATAATTTTATTTTTTATATTTTTTTATTGTTTTTAATTTTACTTTGTACTTTTTTTTTTATTTAAAATAATTTTTTCCCCTTTACTGTATTTTTTTTATTAAAAAACAATTTCTTAAAATTTTTTAATTGCTTCAACCCAAAAACAAAGTGTTGTTAATCCGTGCAAGAAAAGAAAAGTTAAAGCATCATAATTTGAAGTACAAGGGTGGGTCCCTCAAAGATGGTGTATTGGTTCATAGCATTAGCATATTCTGGTATTCGCAGCAACCGGATATTCTGTAGGGGATGCTCTTGTTCCTGCATCTTCAGCGCATCATGTCTTATAATTACATAATTGCCCCTCCAATCCATATTTTTATTAATTATAAATATACTACATACTGGATTATTTTGGAAATTTTCAATGGAGAAAACAACAACAAAAAGTCAAACAAGTAATTGAGGCTAATGCGGGAAAGGAGTATTTAACAGTGTTTTCTGATTCAGTCGCCGGCGAATTTGGGGCTAATGTCGACGGAGAGGCTGATTACTGGCGGCGCGGTTTCCTCGTCTCATTCTCTCCGTCACGGCGGTGAATCGGCGGACAGGATTTTCGAGGAGCTCCCGACGGCCACTATCGTCTCAGTATCTCGGCCGGATGCGAGTGACATCTCGCCATTGCTTTTGTTGTACACCATTCAACTCCAATACAAAGAGGTAATCGTCAATTCTTTCAGCCTCATCCTCTCCGTTTTCCGCGTGATTGTCACGTGCCTTATTCTGCTTGTGTGTGTGAGAGAGGGTATGAAACTGTAAATTGAATTATTCCATTTGTCACATGGATATCATGCTTGATGCATGTGTATTAATTATTTGTATAGTAATTCTTTTAATAAATAAATAATAAAATAGAATCATTGTTTATTTTGGCGTCAACTGTGACAACTAGTCCGGGACGGAGGGAGTACTTCTGATCATTTGAAATTTGAGGTTTTATTCTTCTGTCAAAAGTTGATATTTCCGACTCAGTAAACTTACTGGGCAATATGTTGAGTTGTGTCTGCATGAAGTGAATACTATTGGCTAGATCGAGCCAAACTGATTTCTAGCTAAGATGTTCACTTCTCCTAATTTACGTATTAGCTTAACTACCAATTTCCAGCCTCTAACTGACGAGGAAAGGGGTACCGAACATTTACTCCTAGTGTGCGATCGATTCATACCTTTCACATTGGAATCAAATATTCTTGCATTTACTGCTACTCCATGATTCATTTTTGTTCCTTACTACTTTTCTATGTATCAATCATCATATCCTCTTATTAAGGCATATGTCGTGATTATTTTGACGGCAGTTTAAGTGGCAATTGTTGAAAAAGGCGTCTCAAGTTATATACTTACACTTTGCACTGAAGAAACGCGCTATAATTGAAGAATTTCATGAGAAGCAAGAACAGGTGTCTTTCTCCTCATTAATCCTGTCAGCGGGTTATGACATGTCTTCTACATTTCTCGACATGGTCCTGAATTAAATAATTCTTGCATTTACTGCTACTAATCCTAGTTATTGTGTTCTGAAAAGGTTAGGGATTGGCTACAAAACGTAGGATTAGGAGATAACACAACAGTTGTGCATGATGAAGATGAACCTGATGATGGGGCTATGCCTATATACAACGACGATAGTGTTAAAAGCAGGTGAAGCAAAGTTTATCCCATTGCTTTTCATTTAATTTGTAGAAAGTTCTTTTTTTTACCCATCCTAAATTTGTTTATTTTCTCATGCAGATATGTTCCATCGAGAGCTGCTTTGCCAATCATTCGTCCAGCTATTGGCAAGCAGCAGGCTGTTTCGGAAAAAGCAAAAGCTGCCATGCAAGGTTACTTGAATCATTTTTTGGGAAACTTGGACATCATTAATTCGAGAGAGGTGAAAAGTGAAACCTAACCATATGACAGTTTTTCTAATTACACAGATTATTTGCAGAGACTATTGTCGATACTAAACTTTTTTTCTCTTTTTAGGTGTGCAAGTTCTTGGAGGTGTCTAGGTTATCGTTTTCACAAGAGTATGGGCCAAAGATGAAAGAAGGTTATGTGATGGTTAAGCATTTGCCAATGTTCTCAGAGGACGAGACGTGTTCTGGATGTTGTCTGTGTCATTTATCTGGTTGCTGTGGCAACAATTGGCAAAAGGTAAGTAGTTTTCTCCAGGGGAAAAAGGTTTTCCACGTTTCTTTCTTAAAGCGATTGTTATTTACTTTTTCTTTAGGTTTGGCTTGTTCTGAAACCAGGTTTCTTGGCGTTCCTCGAAAATCATTTTGAAACCAAACTCCTAGACATCATTATCTTTGACGTCTTAGCGACGTCGAGTGATAAAGGTGATAATGAAGTGAATTTAGCCAACGTGTTAGTGGAACGAAACCCTTTGCGTCATGCATTTCAGGTTAGTTTCTCTTTCACTCTCTACACGTGGCGATATTTCGTGTTTAGAATCTGTTGCAAAAATCAAAAACCATAAACTTGAAAGCAACTCACGTGAATTCCCTTTTTTGAAATGCGCATAGGTTTCTTGTGGGAACAGAATCGTTAAACTAAGGACCACAAGTCGGGCTAAAGTTCAAGAATGGGTTTCTGCAATTAATGCAGTTGGACCAAATCACTCTGAAAGTTGGTGTCATCCTCATCGTTTTAATTCATTTGCCCCTACCAGAGGACTCGTTGAAGATGGAAGCTTAGCACAATGGTTTATAGATGGGAAAGCTGCATTTGAAGCAATTGCTTCGTCTATAGAGAGTGCAAAATCAGAGGTTGTTTCCAAACGATGGGATCATCGCTGAAAATAATTTGTCACCATAAATTACGCCATTGAATTAAAATGTAAAAACTTTATATATGTGCAGATATACATGACCGGGTGGTGGCTTTGCCCTGAATTGTATTTAAGGAGGCCATTTCACAATCAAAGATCGTCCCGACTGGATGTTTTACTTGAGGCCAAGGCTAAGGAAGGGGTTCAGGTACTGTTTTAGTACTGTTCTTACGCGTCTTAAAGTTCCCAATAACTGAGAATCCTGTTACTATAAATCCTGTTACTGGAGTTGGATGATACGCGTTATTAAAGGGAATCCTGTTACTATAAATTATTGTGTGTTTTTAGAAGAGTAGCTGTAGTAATGATGTATCAATGTTTTGTCTAATTTATTTCGATTCCTTTATTGTTTATGCAGATACACATTCTTCTTTACAAGGAGGTTTCTATTGCTTTAAAAATTAACAGCTTATATAGTAAAAAAAAGTTACTTGACATTCATGAAAATGTTAAAGTTCTGCGATTCCCCGATCATTTGTCTTCTGGTATCTACTCATGGTAAGCCATTGATACATGTATTCAATATAACGATCAATTTCAGTTGCATTCGTTTTTATTAAGAAGCTCGTTTAACCTGGTCACGAGTAATTAGTAACAGCTGGTGCATGCAGGTCGCACCATGAAAAGCTTGTTATTGTTGATCACAAGATTTGTTTTATTGGAGGTCTAGATTTGTGCTTCGGCCGTTATGACACAACTGAACACAGAGTCGGTGATTTCCCTCCTTTTACGTGGCCTGGAAAAGACTACTATAATCCGAGGCAGGTTATATTTTATTAATGTAAATCTCGATTTCTATAGGAATTTAAATTGGTAAAAAGGATCTAATCAGTTTAGTGTCTTTTATGAATATTCACAATTAGTATCTCCACCCCACCCCACCCCTTTTGAATGTATATGTACAATACTTTCCTTCAAGTTGTCCACTAAAATCACACCGTATCCCATCATTAATAGCGAAAATTATGGCGGTATATTATTCCTCATTTTCCATTATTATGCAGAGAATCAGAACCAAATTCTTGGGAAGATGCCCTGAAGGATGAAATGGATCGGAATAAATATCCTCGGATGCCATGGCATGATGTCCATTGCGCCGTTTGGGGACCACCTTGCAGGGATATTGCCAGACATTTTATCCAGCGTTGGAACCATGCAAAGGTTTGCTTTCTTACATCCTCGTGGATTATGAACAAGTTTTCCGCCACTAATATATTTCCGTCATGAATCCAGAGAAGCAAAGCACCGAATGAACAGAAAATTCCGTTACTTATGCCTCAGCATCACATGGTTTTACCACATTACATGGGTAGGAGCACAGACATTGACTTTGAGAAAAAGGTCTCCGAAGTGAGTCCTGACGAAATCAGTTGGGACGATTCTTTTTCCCCGCGAACACCACCTGACGACATCCCGCTGCTTTTGCCTCATGATGCAAATGGACCCGAATCTCCCATTATGTCAAGCAGGCATTTTACAGTTGGAGATAGCTTCATTGATAGTAACGATACTGAAAATATCCGAAGTGAATCAGTAATGGACGTAGCCTCGGAGTCTGATTTGCACATTAATAATTATTGGTGGGAAGCACCTGAGGAGACTTTCCAGGTTATATCAGCTAATGAAGTAGCACAACTCGGCCCTCGTAGTTCATGCCGCTGTCAGGTTAGTTATTATAATTGGGATTCATTATTAAAATTTTAGAATTCAAACGACAAAATTGGCAATCTGTGGGTTGTGGGTCATGCAAGAAAGTTCTTCAATAATATAATTTACTACGTTCTTAGAATATTTACTAATATAGGTTGTCAGAAGTGTCAGCCAGTGGTCCGCTGGGACGAGCCAAATGGAAGACAGCATCCATAGAGCTTATTGCACTCTTATTGAAGAAGCGGAGTACTTCATTTACATTGAGGTATTATTTTTATACATCTAAGGTGTTTTTCTGTTCTTAGATTAACGTCGTGTCATGCAGAGTTTAATATTCCACTAAATTAAGTTCAAGAATAGTCGAGGCTAGGATATTCTATGACCAGTTGACCATTTACGTAAAAATCTTCTATCTAGCTAGGAATTATGATGCCTATGGTAACTTTCCGAATAGTAGTTCTTTCTCTCGGATGAGAATGATGTTGGCTAAACATTTTGTGTGTGTGTTTCGTGGGAGTGTTTGATTAAGTTTTGTGTTTTAGAATGATAGTGTATATTCCCTATTCCACAAGGCATATTAATCTACCTTTTGAATTAATGGAAGAGGATCTGTGAACTCCCCATTTTGCGGTGCTTAATATGTTGAAGACTGACAAACTGATTGCACTATTATCTTATCCACCGTCTACTTCCAGAATCAATTTTTCATATCGGGCCTTTCAGAAGATGAAGTCATAAAGAATCGAGTGCTTGAATCTGTCTATAACCGCATAATGCGAGCACATAGGGAGCAAAGATGTTTCAGGGTCATAATTGTCATTCCACTCTTACCCGGGTTTCAGGTTGCAGTTTCCTTGCTTAGTAAACTCTTTCCCATCTCTACCTTCTTTTTCATTTTTCTTGCTAAACATTTTGGGTAACAGGGGGGTGTGGACGACATTGGTGCAGCTACGGTTAGAGCCTTAATGCATTGGCAATACCGTACGATTTGCAGAGGAGAAAGTTCAATATTACAAAAACTCTGCTCAAAGTTGGGTTCTGTAGCACATGATTTCATATCTTTCTTTGGTTTAAGAAATCACGGGAGACTCTTTGACGGCGGCCCTATGGTCACGAGTCAGGTACCTTTTGTTATTACCGCCTCATCCTAAGAAGTCACGTCGTCTTAATATGTAAATCTATTTTTTTGTAATCTTTTATGGGCTTACAATATAATTTGTTTCTGTTGCCTTGTCAGTATACATGATTTATACACAATGATCCATATTTATCGTATTTCAGGTCTATGTTCATAGTAAAGTGATGATAGTAGATGATCGTTGTGCTTTGATCGGATCATCCAACATAAATGATCGCAGTTTGCTAGGCTCAAGAGATTCAGAAGTGAGTCGTAATCACCATTGTTATTTGCTTTCACGTATTTCGATTCTGCATATTCCGAGCCAACTACTCTATTCGTCTTATAACATGATATTTTGTTGTGTTACCCAGATTGCTGTCCTGATAGAAGATAAAGAGTTTGTTGATTCATCCATGGATGGGAATCCATGGAAGGCAGGAAAGTTGTCTTATAATCTTAGACTTTGTTTGTGGGCAGAGCATCTTGGTCTAAATGCCGAAGAGGTAAGCATAGTCATGTGAATGAAGTTGTACGACTGCATGAGCTTCAGTCTGTGTCTCGGTGAATCGAACTTGTTCTCCCGATTTCAGGTGGCTAAAATAAAAGACCCAATAACCGACACAACATACAAAGACTTGTGGTTAAACATTTCCGAGGTAACAAGAATTGACCTGTGTAGTATAGCTACATCACATTGCTACAAATTTACCTTAGTTTTCAAATAATGAAGTGTTTTTTGATTCGTTTACCGACAGGCAAATACGAAGATATATCAAGATGTGTTCTCTTGCATCCCCAACGACACCATCCATTCCAGGTATATATATGTTCTTACTAAAAGAGTCTTATTCCGATTTTGGTGGCTTTACCATTTGCGGTTATTTTCAGATATGCACTTAGACAAAGTATGAGCCATTGGAAACAGAAACTTCGGCACACGACTATTGACTTGGGAGTGGCTCCTGAAAAACTCGAGTTTTACGAGGATGGGGAACTCACAGTTATGGACCCACAGGCTAAGCTAAACTCAGTAAGAGGACATCTGGTTTGCTTTCCCTTGGAGTTCATGAGCGAAGAAGATGACCTAAGACCAATGTTTATCGAGGGCGAGTTTTACGCATCTCCTCAGGTGTTCCACTGATTGTACAGAATCAAGATAGTTTTCAGTTGAAAGTAAACTATATTTACATTATTATGTATAGAAGAATTAGCTAGGAATAGAGGAAAAAATAACTGTTTTTTCCATGTACAGAATAAACACACCTTATTATGTTGTATATCTAATAATGAAATTCGTTTTCTAGATTCATCTGAAGTGGAGGTTGTTATATTATTATGTAGGAAAGCCTTTCACTTTTCTGATGATCACTCATAATAGTCTATAATTATTAGTATTACTCCATTTAGTTGACATTAGATGCATCTTGAATTTCCTCACAAGAAGAATGAAAAAACAGTACAATTGCTGAGATGTCATCCATAGCTATCCCCCTTCTCTTCCTCGTCCACGCACGAGCAGCACACTCGACCAGACGCTTTGCGGATTTCGCCCTGTTTGGAGTCCTCGATACAATTTGCACCGCTTCTTGATTAGACACAACATCCCAAACCTTGTAAAAAAACCAAAAAAAATGAACAATTAGTATAATATAGTATTTTGTTTCAAGAATAAGAGTATTGTTTGGTATTGAGAATAGAATATACTATACCCCATCTGTTGCTAGTACTAGGAATTGGTCGTTGCTCGTGATATGTCTCTGAGTCACTTCAGGCACAGAGATGAGTCCGAAATCCTTCACGCAATAGTCCCCGAAGGCTCTAGACATTGCCAGCCCGGGAGAGTTTCCATGCGGCAACCACACCCTATGAACCCCCGGCTCGTCGTCCAGACAATAAACTCGCCCTTGGCACTGAGTTATCCGCTCGACCTCCTCTGCACATGCATTGATCATTAGGTACAAGTGCAATGATTCTTATAATTAAAAAAAAAACTAAAAAAACATCCTTTTGAAAAAGAGAGGGAAATGAGACGAACGAGGGAGATTGGGCTTGAAGTCCATTGTAAGTTGGAGTGCTACCAAGTCCCCGTTGTCGGAAGTTGTGCCCAGCACAGCACGCGAGTCCCCAACGTTAGCCAGGAAAACGATATCTCCCTACAATCAATTCACATTTCAGAATATCTGCTATGAGAAAATTAATCATAGATGAAAAAACTAACGTCGACCCATAAATGAATTTCGTTATAACTTATAAGAGTATACATATTATTGCCTGTCCTATCAATCAAGATTCGTAGAAGAGGCTAATGGATTCTGAGTAAGCTGGTGCAAGTAGGAAGATGATGAAGAGGTCTTGATGACCCACAAATAAGAAAAAAAACAGAATAAGACACAACATGCCCTTATAAAGACTAAAGTCAAAAAACTTTATGCAAAGAATCAACTGGCATTGGTATCTAAGGAGTAGCCAAATTAAAAGAACCCCACAATCCACATGATCTGCATAGATACATAAATCTATCAAGTAGGATTGAATTTATAACACACCTATAACCCGTAATTTAATACGCTAAACAGCCTTTAACATCCGTGATTTACGAATCGCAGTATGAAATGTAGTAATTGTTTTCTTACCTGCCTAACGATGGTCAGTGCAGTGGTCCCGCTGTTGACCGCGTCGATCTTCCGGTGGCGCTCGAGCTCCCGGTCAACCTTAGCGCACGCCTTCAGATACGAATGCTTCCATATGTTGAACCGATTGCGCTTTTTATCCGATTCCAAGTCGAAATCTGGATCCAATGAGGCCTCGGCAAGCGTCTCTTGCCAGTTGCAGAGCAGAGACGATGGCATCGACTCTCGAACGTTCTTGGCCACAAAATGTCCCCAAGGGCCGTGACCGTCGAATATCCCGCAAAAAATCATGTCTTGCTGGCACCCGAATTCCTGCAATGCACAGAATCATCGATCAAAACCTAGTACAGATCAAGTAATCATCTTGACTTGGGTATATATACCTACCTCCCAAACTATGCAGCAATCTTGATTCACACCTTTCTGTCCTCTCTTAGAGAAAACGGAGGCTGTGTTTTTCGACCCATCGACATTAACAACCCCCGATGTTCTCAGAATCAACTCGTTTTTCTTGGCGTCCTTGGCCATGGCCTCGACCGCGCCTCTCCCCTCGCACGCGTTCTTCGAGGTCTTGCTCCGTTTGATCGAGAGCGACCTCGCTAGCCCGTTGAACATCGAAGATAAGTGACCCATAGCTCAGTACTCACCAGGTAACCTACCAAACTACTACATAGAAATTAATTGAGCTTAAAATCACATCCCACAGCAACACATATAAGTGGACACTATGAGTTTACAAGTGCGGTTCACTTTCTTGATCTACAGATGATGACGGTGCATAAGTACATGAGTCACACGAAGCTTATGCACAAAGGGATATTAGAAATAAAAAATAAAACAAGATGAGAAAAGGTGTTTTGTGACTCAGAAAGTTTGCAACTTTGAAGATGAATCTAGAAATGAATTGGGTTTTCAGAATCTTGAAATCGTACTCACATGGGATTATGGGATTCCAACAACACACGTTTGAATTCAACGAGATTCGCAGATTAATACAAATTAAATTGTAATAAAGTTATCATTTTTATAATTAAAAAAAATTGGAAATCGAAGAACGGACAAAAATATTGCAGCCCATGAAAAATTAAAGACGCGGGTCCGAAATTAAGCGAAAACCCACGAGAAATATGCAAACACCTTTTCGTATCTAATAAGTCTATAGAGTATCGTGTGTGCGCGAGTGTCACCGCCGCGCCGGGAAATGGAAAGCTTGTCGGGAAGATGACGTCAGTCGCCGGGAAGTGAGAGCGATGGTGTTGAGACGGTTTGAGGTGATGAGATGTGGGGAGAGTGAAGGAGCATCAAAATCCATGTTTTTAGTTTGGAAGATAGATAGATATTTTTATGGGATAGAGAGGAGAAGAAGAAAACAGAGACGCATACATTACATACTCCTCCGACGACATATGTAAAGTGTACATTTATATACATACGTGTACGAAATGACAAATATGCCCTCGCATCTTTTTAGTAGGAGTATTACTTTGATAAAATTCGGTTAAACAAAATCTCCCTTTCTTGTAAATTACTTTTGATAAAATTGTGAATATTATTTAAGAATATGAAAGAGAGAAAAAATGTGATGGTGAGTGATGAAGGATGATGGTAATGGTATAACAATTTGGACAAAGAAGTATTAAAAATGTGATTACAGAAGTTAATTTATATTATCATGCATGATAGGTGTCACTAATTAATTAATTTGATTGTAATTAATTGTTTATGTTATCTTTTTTTTTTGTTTGTTGTGTTTGATTGTTTTAATAATTGAGTCAGCCAATGTCTGAACTCTGAAGGCTTCTGAACCCTATAAGGATTTGTGATTGGGGCATCTCAATCACTAAAATTGGTAAGTTGAGAAATAACTATACTCATATGATTGTCTTTTCATTTAGAATAAACATTTATCTATATTAACTAAAATATTAAGAGTAATTTACATGTTCAATTTTACAGACAGAAATATTAAATGAAATACAAAATTAAAATAAATCAATAAATTTGCGAATAATAAATGTAATTGATTAAAATCGTACTTATATTTGTAAAATAATAAGTCCAATGTGGTTGTTGCCTTGTTGGTCCAACTAAACACTAATCAAAGTATTGAAATGAGATTAAATTAATCATTCAATATAAAAAGTGTACACCATTTTATTTTATTTATTTAGTTTAATGTGGAA
The DNA here is from genome assembly GCA_954870475.1 of Euphrasia confusa. NCBI lineage: Eukaryota > Viridiplantae > Streptophyta > Magnoliopsida > Lamiales > Orobanchaceae > Euphrasia > Euphrasia confusa. Next base: position 7,853,185 of record OX940956.1, on the reverse strand, counting down.
TTTTGTTTAAATTTAGATTACCAACATTAACTTCCACCGTGTTCATGCAAATCAAAATCAAAGATATTCACTTCTATCTATCTATCTGTCTATCTATATATATATATCTATATATATATATATATATATATATATATATATATATATATATATATATTAAATAACATGAATAAAAAAAGTAGATAAAAGCAAAAGTTTTCTATTTCAAATTGAAAAAAATATATATAAATTTCATTTACATTACCCCACCTAAACATCCCCACCTAAACATTATTTTTCAACATAAGACCATATATAATCTGCAAACAACATTCAAATTTGTTTGAAAACAAAAAACTTTCAATAAAACCATAAATTCTTAAATTTATCTGGAGTCTTGAAGAAAAAAATCAATCAAACCGCATATTTTTCAATCTATATGAAGTCGGGTGTATTAGTCAAATTTATTGATTGCAACATGATGCAGTTGTTAAAAATAATAATTAGAATCGTATCAATTTATAAAAGTCATCAATTTATAAAAGTCGTATATTATTTCATAATATTTCTCGTAAAAATATTAAAATTTTATACAAATTTCATTGTAAAGACATAAAACATTGAAAATTAATGTTTCACTCACTAATTGATAAAAAGAATAACATAAAATAAAGTTATTGTTCCATCGTGACTTTTCTCATTATGTATAATTACGGTGGTACGTAATCGCATCCGTATATTGTCTTGCGTTGTAATCTCATTGTTTGCATGGTCTCTCTGGAGGTTCTCTAGATGTAAATGTTGTACGTGAGTATTCTCATTGGGTATGTTGTTACTTGATATCGCGGGTTGACACAAATACTGTATGATCACGGTGAAATATACTCACCAATCACGATGGTGTAATTTCAAAGATAAAAATAATACAAAAAAATGATTACATTTTTTTAACAGACTTATAAAATTTTGGATTTTTTTTAAAATTCAACACACTATCAATCAAACACCCAACATACGTTATTCATCCGATGATAAAACGAAAGTGACGTCAAACGCTCGATCAAAATTAATGTAATTAAATCAAATTTGTAAGCACAAATATAAACTTGTTAATGATTATTGTTTTGGAGCTTAATACACTGTAAACACATAGATTTATCTTAACTTTTAAATATTGAATTTATAATCGAAAATGTTCGTCTGTTCAAAGTGAAATAAATATATTGTGTATATTTTAAAATTTTTAAAAATTCCACAATTAATTTTATAGTATATTTTATTTTAAATAGATAAATTAATTAAAAGTAAATTACAAAAAAAGGTCGATAAAGACTCGCTAAATAGGAGAAGTAAAATATGTATAATTGGTTTCGATTTTTTTTTACTTCATGCACAAAACACACTCTTAAATTTTGTTTACAAATTTTTGGTTATATATCAGGAGTATCATATATTAAAGTCTGTGGTCATTTTTTTTATTAAATGATTATTATAAATAATACTAATTAATACTTAGAGAGAATTCATATAAGAGTTGTGCATGAAATTTATTTGTTGATAAAATACGAAAATAAATTTAATTAGTTAAGTATATGTATAAATATAAATGTATGCATTTTTTCACATATTTTAATAAAAAGTAAACATGTATTTGAATTGGACTATTAAATTATTTTGTTTAAAATTGTGCGTATTATTCATCCTACAAGTATATACATTTAATAACTCAACGAGTAAAAGATGTCTTGCTATAATACAATCTTCATTAACGAATTAAAAAAATTAAATTGAATTTTTTTAAAAAAAATACTCCATATTGTATAGAATCAGTTCGTATATTTGTAATTATTTAATATAATTTCTAAAATAACTTTTAAAAAAAGAAATGTAATTTTTAAAAATAACTTTAATATAATTTCCAAAATAATTTTAAAATAAGATCTCACTAAACCATCACCTCCAAAGCTACACCAAATCCAACAAACCAAATTGAGAAAAATCGAAAGTAAAGGAATAATAATGTGGGCCCCCGTTTGCCTTAAAAGTGATGTGTAGTGTTTGATGGACTTGTTGGATTGGCCCATATTACAGTGGGCCCAAAACCACTCTTCATCACATTTGAGTTTGACAAACGGATATGGTGGTCGGTAACGCCCTAATTAGCCTTCGATCTTGTCACATGAAATTATGAAATGACACTAATTTAATTGGTTAATATTTTAAATGTTAAAAAATACTAAAATAATAATTACATTTTGTAATTATATCATAATTTATTTATTTTATTAAAGAGATAGTAGGATAATGAATAATCTAATTTTAAATTAATAAAAAGGATAGTGGAGTAAAAAAATTAATAAGTAAAATGTTGATACATTTTAAATCAAAATTAGTATGATTAATTATCAAAAAAATACTAATTTATAATTTTTTTAAATATATTTATTTTTTATTTAATACGGGAGTACATTGGTAAAATAGTTTAAGGTTAAAAAAAAATTAAAAGTTATTAGATGCTACTTTCAAAACATTACATCAAATTTATATTTATCATATATATACATGTATATGTTGATTGTTGAGAAATAATTATGTTCTACCAGCAAGGGTAACTAAATTGGTTGAGTAGGAGAACTCGAGTTCAATTCCTCCGCCAAAATTTACATAATTAAATTTATTTATATGCATTTTGTATTTCACCCCTAAAACATTACAAAATTGAATATTTGAAAAAAAAAAATCACAAGTTATGAAATGAGTTGTAATAATTGGAGGTGGAACAGTATACTGCACTGAGTAGAAAAAACTAGAAACTAATCACGAGGTGACACGTCACCCTATTTGTGCTATCCCAACCAAATAACAATCACATGTGGGGCGGCGCACTGGAACAATGTGCATCCACACCGCTTTTTAGGAGTTTGTGTTTTTGTGAATTTTGTATCTTTTGAAGTTGACCGACTTACCTACACAAATCCAGCAGCCTTGTGTACCATTTATTTTTACTACTAGTAATTAATTTCATATCAATTTAAATTAATAATAATATTTTTTTATTAATTTAAATTTTCAAGATACTTTCATTCCATTTCAATGTGCTTATTTCCTTTTAGAATATTCCACAATAATATACAAATAATATATTATAAAAATAATAAACATCTATTAAATGAAAAAAAAACCGAAAAATGGCATTTTATGCCATGATAAGAAGAAAATAAAAATAATCAATCAAAATTTTAACAAATAATTATAAGTGACATCAAAATTTGATTTTTAATTATTATTATATATATAGGAAAATATTGTACTCCTATAAAATACTCCATATATTTAGAAAATAAAAGTATAAAACAGCTTTTAAAAAAATATAGTACAAATGATCCTATTGGGTCAAGAGTAGCTGATTTAGGCCCAATATTTCGGATGTATGTTGTCTGAGCCCAATTGATGATTGGGCTGGTACAGTTTGGGCTGAAGTGATTTATCAGACCGAGCTGGAGAAGTTTGGGCTTTCCTCTCATTTAATAAATGCACCCACATCCGCGCGTGTATAAATCGGACAGGTGGCCATAAACAGTGGGGGACCCATCTCAACCTGACACAAAGAAATTAAACTCACTGAAACTCACTCCCTCCTCTCTGTAAACCATAAAACGATGTCACGCGCTTCGATAAAGACTATATATCGCGGTATTTTCAGTTTACCGCGAACTGAATGAAATAAACGCGTAACATCCGAAAGTCCCGTGATTGGACATAATTTGGTTTGGACACATCATTCATCACGCCTACGCCCTACGCTATATTCATTTTTTCGGCGATTTATTTTAGTATTAAGTAATTAATTTCCACATATATATTATATATATAAAAATGAATGACGTACGCATATACATGTACTTATCTACTGTCGTGTTAAAACTTAATATACTCTCGGCCTTTCGTCCTTCATGAGTGTTAATTCGGTTTAATCAATTTAAATCGAACCGTTCGTCCTTTAGGAGTGTTAATTCGGTTTAACCAAATTAAATCGAACCGAAAATTCAGATAATCAAACAATTTAAGCTATATTTTTATAAACAAAAAAACAAAATCGTTTTAAAAATGATTTGGTTTAGTTTTAACCGAATTATTTCGATTTTGTTTGGTTTTGTTCGATTTAACCAAAATTTAATTAAAATTTTAAAAATAAGAAAATAAATTAAATTTAAAATAATAATTATTAATTTTAATTAAAAAATAAAAAATAAAAATAAAATTCAAATTATAAAAAATGAAAAAAAATAATAAAAATTAAAAATTATTAGTATATTATTTTACTTACAAATAATTATATATATATATATATAATTATTTATTTATTTATTATTCAGTTTAGTTCAGTTTTTATCTGTTAGAAAATCAAACCAAACCGAAAATCGAAAAGTTCAAAAAATTTAAACCGAAAACCAAATCGAACTAGTTTGGTTTAACCGAATAGTGTCGGTTTAGTTTGGTTTGGTCGGTTTAACCAAAATTTTGATATATCTAGTCCCGTCAATGTTTATTAAAGGGAGATTTCACTTGTTTAAGACATAAATGTATAATGAGTATTTAATTTCTAATTAAATATAAAAATTATTTAAAAAATAATAGTTATGTATAAATAAAAGTATATTTTCAGAATAAAGTTAAGAAAAGATTTTTTTATTTTAAGGTGTTCAATAAAAAAAAGTGTGAAAACAATTGTGAGACAATGTTATATAATTTAAAAATAAAGAGTATATATTTAGTTAATAATTTTTGGTTAAAAAAAAAATATTATCCATGCATGTAAATTAAGAAAAACGTAATTTTCAACTAAAATTTTGAAAATAAAATGTACAGAGTATTTTTTTTTAATTAAAAAATAAATTAATTATAAGTAAAATATAAAAAACCAATAAATAAAATAAGGATACAAATTATATATTTAAAAGTAAACAAGTGAAAACAAATATATTTTAAAATGTACGCTTATATTAAGTTGAAAATCCAAAAAAAAAAATGTATTTTATTAAAACAAATATAATACTAATATTTTTTATTTCCGTGCTAAAAATGTATCAACAATAAGAGTAAATTATACTCCGTATGTGTTTAAAAAAAAATTATAACAATATAATTCATAGAATTTGAAAATTTAATCTATAACATCACCCTTTCATATTTCTAGTAAAAAAAATTGAAAATTTTATTTTATTTGTAGAATAAAATTGAAATATTAGAATTATTTTTATGATTATAAATAAATTATTTTTCTTTCAATGAGATAGTAATTAGAAATGAACGTCTATTTCTTGAAGTAGAATGGAATGAGTGTTTTTTTTTTTTTTTTTTTTTTTTTTTATTATTATTATTATTATTATTTTTTTTTTTTTATCTAAAACGTAGTTTTGCATGAATTAATTTTGATATATAACATCAACTTTAATGATGCACTTTAACATATGTCCTATGCCGTGCAATTTAGTACTCCAATTTATACTTGTTCACCTCTTTGTTCAGATACTTTCAATTGACATATTTAGTTCACAAATTACAACTCTCATGCATGTTACAAAAAATGTAGTGTAACTTTTCTTGGAAACATAAAGTATATTTTTACATTTTTAATAAACATTTTATTTATATTTACAAAGGAAATAGTTCAACTTCTATGAAAAAGAATAAGTTTTTTTTAACTTAAATTTAGTTCAATTTTATTCAACTCAGGATTACTTTTATCATTATCACCACACTCACTTTCAATATACTATTTTTATTTATTTTTTCATAAAATATACTCCCTCTAGTTTTTAAGAGTTTGACACTTTTTTTTGTTTGATTCAAAACACTTTCAACACCTATAAAAGAAAAAAAATTATAACTTTATTCTTTCAACAATTATCTATTTACATTCAAATTATTACTATTTTTATTATCTAACTCATTCATTACTTATACACGACAATATCTATTGTACACTTACTTTTTTTATTATTTAACACATAAAAATTAGTACTTTTTTTAATCTACGTTAAATTTTAAACTTATAAGAATCGAAAGATTACTATATATTTTCATAATTAAAAAACAAATATTTCAAAATTATATTGCACCATGACAATTTTTTAAAATTATTTTAAAAAATTATTTCAAGTCCAATAAGTTCAGTTCGGTTTTTTTTTTTTTAAGTTGGACTTAAAAAAAAGTATTGTTTTTATATAATGAAAAATGTAATCTTTTATGCTATGATTGCTAAGCCGAATGAATCAATTTTTAACGTTATAAAATAGTAATACTTCTTGAAAAGTAAAATAAATTCATGAATCTTTTTGCTTGAAAATAAAAGCTTAAACAATAATTACCATTGCTCGAGGTCAATTTTTATTCAAGTGTATGGCTCTTTATTTTCTCTCCTTTCATAATTATTTCAACTATTAATATACTAGTATATAAGTATATATTAAGACATCCTCATTATAGAGTTTACTTTAAACCAACATCATATCCGCTCCCATTGAATTAAAGTAGCACGTAATCTTCAAGAAAATCAAAACCTAATAATCCAACCATATAATAGTATCATTTTCAAATGAAGACTTGTGTGTATATTATTATTGTTAAACAACTGGCTAATGGCTATGCTTTATTTTATTTATAGCATTGATAAATATATATTGAAGTATTATTTTCTAAAACACGCACAATTTACTTATTTTGAAATCTCATAATAATAACAAAATATTTTTACTTTTTAATTTAAAACAAAATTTCATTCTTATTTCGATATACTCAATTTTACAAAATATTTATTTTGAGTATATATTTAACTTTACAATATTTTTTTTCAATTAAAACATATTTTTTTTCTTTTACATTTTGGTAAAACAATAGAAAATAGCACTCCCTTTGGCGATGGTAATTATTTTTAATTTTTATTTTATTTTCAAACAAAATATTTATAAATATATTTTACTTTTTCAAGAATTATTATTTCATAACCTTTAAAAAATAATTCATTCGTTTAAATGTAAAAAAATACATTTTTTTATTGCAGGAAAAAAATTACGGTTCTTATTTTTAAAAACTTTATTAAATCATTACAATTAAACAACTAAACTAACCCACATAAATTAAATATATAACTTTTAGCTCTCACATTAAAATAATTACTACATTCTTTCATTTATTTATGCACTAGTTGATAAAAACGTAGATTAAGAAAAAAAAATATGTGTTGGTTTTTTAATCAAAAAGTAAATATTAAAAATATATTTTCAAATTAAAAATTAAACTAGTTGTGAGTAAATTTTTTAAAAATGATTGAATAAAGTTTAAAATTCGTTTTTAAAATAAAAAAATGATGTAATTATTTGTTTTTTAAGGATTTAAATATTAAGTTGAATTCAAAAAAAGAAAATATGCATTATTAGTTGACATAAATAAAGTATTACTTTGTTGGACTATGCAAATATCACATAGAAAATTTTTATACTCACTTTGTCCTTACATATTAATAATCATACTTATTTTTATAGATTTGCCTAAAATCAATGGTCAAATTAAATATATATATATATATTTAATTTTTTACATATTTTTTAAAATTTAACTTTTAACTACTTATTTTATTAATTTAAAAAATATTTTAATCTCAATTTTAAATTAAAAAGTCAATAAAATTGTATTGCTTTCGTTCCGTAGTCTATATACAGTATGTGCACATATTGACAAGTCGTTTTTGTAGCGGAAAAATCAATTAAATTTATATCGAACTAGTTGTCGAAACAACTCGCCCGAGTCGGTCTCAATGAACACTATTATCGGCGCGTACACGTGTTTATTTGTTTGCAACGGAGAAAACGAAAGTGAAATAGCATAATGCTTACGTTGATTTTGGGTTTTGTTTTAAATCTAGAAATTATCTAAGAATTGAAAAGACAAAAAAACGAGAACAATCTATCTGAAATGAACTAGGGTTTCGGAATTCATAATTTTAATCGATGAACAATTTAATCTAAGAAAAACGAAATTCATGAACAAATCGGAAAAGTAAAATAAAAGCAATTAATCAATTAGAAATCGAAGAACAAACGAATTGAAAGGAAAAGGAACTTACTAAGATTAATATTCATGAACAATCTAAGACACCCGTCGGAGGCGATCCAATTTTTGCCGAAATCCAAATTACACGAAAAATCCAAACGATGAAAATCGAAAAAACCTAGAAGCAATGAGTCCCCAATTCTCTCTCCAATCCCAGAAAAATAAATTAAAAAGTGCGTAAATAATTTTTCGGGTCGAAGCCCTAGTTATACATCAAGGAAATCCGCGGTCAAACCGAAGTCAAACTGGAAAAACAAACGGGAGCGATCGCCAGAGGAGCAGACGATCGCCTGGAGAGGATCGCGGACGACCGCTCATGGAGAGGGCGATCGCCTGCAAGATATTTCTTCCACCTGTTACTGGGAGCAGGCGATCGCCGGGTCTTCAGCCGGTCGCCTGGTGGCAATCGCGGGCGATCGCCCGAGGCTTCGGCGGGCGCCTGGTCCTGCTTGGCAGCTCTCTTCTCAACTTCACCCCAACGAGCTCGGTTCTTCGATCTTTTCCACATAATCACTCCCGAGGACCTGCAAACTCAACAAAACATCACACATACCACAACCACGAGAAATACATAAATAAATGACTCAAAACATATCAACTCACGCCCAAATGAACAAAGAAAAACGACACAAATACGAATACGTCACATATAATCATTGCTCGTATCATAAAAGTGATTAATTATTTTTTCTTTAATATTTTTTCAATTGACAAAAATGACAACGAAAATTTTAAAAATATATTTTTTAAACAAAACATAAAAGATAATTAATAAAATAAATAGTTGTGATTAAATTAAAAAATAACTAAAATGTAAATAAAAATATCAATGTAAAATAAAGCGTGAAAATATGAACTCTCTTCGTTTTTAAATACAGGACGACTCTTTCGGATACCTTGATTAAAAAAAATACTTTTCATTTTTTGATTAAAAAATAAAAAGTATAAAAATAAAATAGTTATAAATAAAGTTAAGTAAATGTATAAAATAATAATAAAATTATATTTTAAAATAAATAAATATGAGTATTTAAAAAAAATGTTATTATTGTAAAAAATCTACTGTATTTATTATAAAGTGATTCTTTTGTTATAAAATGAAGAGAGTATCAAATTCAATAAATAAATCTTCAGTGTAAATATCTATTTTTTGTTTTCCAGAATCTCACTCACGATCCAATTGAAAGGTAATTCTCGTCATCTCGCGATAAAATACAATTAAAAAAAACGGGGACAGCGAAATGAGTAACTGCCTGTAACCCAAACCGAATATTCAACTAGTTTTGAATCCCCCATTTCAAATCCGCTTATTGGGAAGCACCTCTGCGTATCAAAACGATAAGTACAGTTGCTTATCATGAGTTGATAGGCCAGTGGGAAAAGATAGACTCCTCTGCCAAACGCATCGAAGATAGCGAGCGAGAGAGACCAAGTCCTTATTTTTTCCCACCACCACCATTGCAGTACAACCTCTTCCTCCTCTAATTCTACTTTCTCTCTCTATATAATACACACACATATATATATATATAGATACATATACCATATACTTTTCCTGTTTGTGTTTTTAGAGAAACCCTAGAACGAAAATCAGGGGAGTCGATCTGTTGATTTAGGGTTGGAATTTGGGAAATCTGAAAGGGGAAATGTCTTCTCTCAGCAGAGAATTAGTTTTCTTGATTCTTCAGTTCCTCGAAGAGGAGAAATTCAAAGACTCTGTTCACAAGTATGTAATTTCATATATTTATGTATGTATAAAAGCTTTTACTTTTACTGTGTGTGTTTTGATTTACCCCTTTTATTTTCAATTTTCATTTTTAGTAATTTTTTCCTTTTGAGGATTTTCGATTCAGGGGTTTTATCAGGGATCAGGGGCAGAAATGTAATTTTGCCATTAATTGTGTTTGGGGTTGGAAATTAGTAATGAGTTGATTGGTAAAGTTCAAATCTTTGAGACTTCTGCCCCCTGAATTTTGTGTTATTTATCTGTTGGGTTTTCGGGATTTTTTCGTTTTTATGGAGTGGAGTGTGTGTTGTTTTGTTAGTGAAATGCTTGGCCTAAATAAGCACACGTTGGATTCTCGTTTTGCAGGCTTGAGCAAGAGTCGGGTTTTTACTTTAACATGAAATATTTTGAGGAGAAAGTGCATGCCGGTGATTGGGATGACGTCGAGAAGTACTTGTCTGGTTTTACTAAAGTCGACGACAATAGATACTCCATGAAGATATTCTTTGAAATAAGAAAGCAGAAATATCTTGAAGCTCTTGATCGGTAATTTGAATCTTACATTTTATTTTCTTCCCGACTTTTGGCCATTTTTTCTAATGCCAATTAATTGGTGTCGTTCAGGCAAGAAAAATCAAAGGCAGTTGAGATTCTGGTGAATGACTTGAAAGTGTTCTCAACTTTTAACGAAGATCTGTTTAAGGAAATTACTCAGCTATTGACACTTAGCAATTTCAGGTAGTATGCATCCCTTTGATGGGTATATAAGATTATTTCGTGTACCGTAAAATATACTCATAGACTCATTTCCCCTTCTACCATCTATCATCTCTTACTATGAAAGATTTGAACTTTACGAAGTAAACTTGGGTTCTGTGATATGAATCATTGTTTAATGGCTATTACTTTCAATTTTGACTGCTCCGATCATTTCAAGTACAGAAATATAATAACTTCTATATCATGATGAATTAGCGAGGGCATCCCTCAAGGATAATAGGATATGATCTGGTTGTCATTCTCGACTATCCAAATATATAAAGCTGTTTTTTTGGTGCAACTGTCAATACCTGAAGTCTTGAATTGCTTGATCAAAACTTGATGACAGAGAAAATGAGCAGCTTTCAAAATACGGCGACACCAAGACAGCTCGTAGCATAATGTTGATAGAGCTCAAAAAGTTAATCGAAGCAAATCCTCTTTTCCGTGAAAAGCTCGCCTTTCCTTCTTTGAAGTCGTCTAGATTGAGAACTCTCATAAATCAGAGGTGAAATCAGTAGTGTTGTGAAACTATATTAATGTTGATGTTTTTTCATGCGAAGTTTGACTCGATTTTTTCATGCAGTCTGAATTGGCAGCACCAGCTCTGTAAGAATCCTAGGCCAAACCCAGACATTAAAACCTTATTTATTGACCACACGTGCAACGCTTCAAATGGGTCGCTTGCATCTGCTCCTGTTAATCTCCCCACGGCTTCAGTTGCAAAGCCTGCTGCTTACCCATCTCTCGGAGCACATGGGGTATAGTAATGTTCTGTGTTGATGTCTCGTGTTATCCTTTATATTCTTAATAGTATTTTTGTACCCAAACTTTCTATTTACTGGTGCAGCCTTTCCCACCTACTGCGGCAGCAGCAAACGCTAACGCCTTAGCTGGTTGGATGGTAAATGCTGCTGCATCTTCATCTGTTCAAGCAGCAGTTGTTACTGCAGCATCATTACCGGTCCCACCTAATCAAGGTGAGAGCCTTTAAACTTTACTTTATAGCTTTGGATTGAGAAGCTGAATTTTCTTGATCTTTGTTTCTGCTATATTCCAAAGTTAGTATGAAATTAATAAAATAAGGGAACTCAATCTCTCATATTTACCATCACGTTTTTATTCTTAAAACAGTTTCGATTTTGAAGCGCCCAATTGCCCCTCCAATCACCCTGGGTATGGTTGATTATCAGAATGCCGATCACGAGCAATTGATGAAGCGATTGCGTCCCGCACAGTCAGTTGAAGAGGTACTAGCGCTATTCTGAAACACAACTAGTTTGACAAAATAAATGAATCTTCTGTTAATTTCATATTTATTAATTTTTTAAATGTTCAGGTTACATATCCTACAGCCCGCCAACAAGCATCTTGGTCACTGGATGACTTGCCAAGAACCGTGGCTTATACACTGCATCAGGGATCTGCTGTAACAAGCTTGGATTTCCATCCATCACACCACACATTACTTCTTGGTACTTGTTTTCCGAAAATTTATTTAATGTAAATTCTAAACCATGCCGTTTTTTTTACCCTTCAGACTTGGTGAATAAAGTTTGTTTTTATCTTAACAGTGGGAAGCAATAATGGTGATATCACTCTTTGGGAAGCTGGGATGAGAGAGAGGTTGAGTTCAAAGCCATTCAAGATTTGGGATATGCAAACTTTTCAGGTCCGTCTGGCTTCCGCTAGATTTGCTCTTCTCATGGTTTTGTAGATTAATTTCCAATGTCGTGTAGAGTTAAATATAGGTGTCGTTTTCACTTTGCATAGCTTTTTGAACAGGCTTCTGCTGCCAAGGATGCACCGTTTTCCGTGACCCGAGTTACTTGGAGCTCAGACGGCACTTTTTGTGGTAATAAAACTATTTTGGGATCTGTTTGAGGTGGTGTCTCTGATTTTCAAAGTATATGAAGTTGTATTTCTTGTGTTTGCAGGAGCTGCGTTCTCCAAGCACTTAATCCATTTGTATGCATATGCTGGCCCAAATGACTTACGCCAGCATTTGGAGGTATGATGTGCTGTTTTTTTTTCCGTTCAGATCTCGGTGAAAGCTTATCGAGTTGTAATTTTTATTCTGTTTCGCAGATCGATGCTCATGCAGGAGGAGTGAATGACATTGCTTTTGCTCATCCAAATAAGCAGCTCTGTGTCGTAACATGTGGGGATGATAAGTTGATAAAGGTAGCCAAAAATCTTTATAAATTTTCTTGAAAGATATGTTCAGATTCTTGCTACGGAACAACTGAGGAAGTGGGATTTTTAACAGGTGTGGGATTTAAATGGACGAAACCTGTTCAATTTTGAAGGCCATGAATCGCCTGTTTATTCTGTGTGTCCTCATCAGAAGGAAAATATTCAGGTATGAAGCTGTCCAATGAGAACTTTTGATTGTGAAGGATGATGCACTTTGCTTTCACTGCATTTCTCTTTTGTAATAACCAAAACTGTTATTAATGAGACGACTCTTGTGCTCTTATGCTTCCAGTTTATTTTCTCAACTGCTGTTGACGGGAAAATCAAAGCTTGGCTCTACGATAATATGGGATCTAGAGTTGACTATGATGCTCCAGGGCAATGGTGTACCACTATGCTCTACAGTGCAGATGGAAGCAGGTAATATCCTCCGTTTCTCTTTTACCGTTTCTTCTTTCCATGCATCGATTTAGAAATTATTTCCTTTTTCAGGTTATTCTCTTGTGGGACGGGCAAAGATGGTGACTCCTATTTAGTCGAATGGAACGAAAGCGAAGGTGCGATAAAGAGAACCTACACTGGTTTTAGAAAGAAGTCGGCTGGTGTTGTGCAATTCGATACCACTCAGAATCACTTCTTGGCTGTTGGTGAAGATAGCCAAATAAAGTTTTGGGACATGGATAACATCAACATACTCACGACTACAGAAGCAGATGGTGGTCTCCCCGTGAGTTTTATTGCGTTATCTGAATACTGAAACCTCGGCAAATTTTAAATATTTTTTTTGGTGCAGAGTCTTCCACGTTTGAGATTTAACAAGGAAGGGAATCTGCTTGCTGTTACTACTGCGAACAATGGAATCAAGATATTAGCAAATGCTAGTGGCATGAGATCCTTAAGGACAGTCGAAGCCCCGTGTTTTGAAGCGTTAAGATCTCCACTGGAAGCATCAGCAATTAAGGTACTCTTTCTATCCATCTTCCTGATATTTAGCTGAATGACCATCGTCCATCGGCACATGACTCGACATATCTTTCTATTTTATCGAACAGTCTTCAGGACCGTCTGCTGCAAATGTTGCCCCTGTAAATTGCAAAGTAGAAAGAAGCTCTCCTGCAAGGCCCTCTCAGATTCTTGTACGTAAATCCTAATTCTTCTTAATGTTTTTCATTGCGACTCGCATCATTTGATTTTGGGCTTGTTGTTTCAGAATGGTGTAGATGTCCTCGCTAGGAACACGGAAAAGCCAAGAGCTTTGGAGGATGTTAGCGATAAGGTCAAACCATGGCAGTTGACTGAAATTGCGGACCCCGTTCAGTGCCGCATGGTGACCATGCCGGATAGCACTGATGCTACCATCAAAGTAAGCCACCAGTTTCTTTATTCTTTATTCTTTATTCTTTCTTTTATAGTGTGATGTTTTCAGTCGATTTATTTCTAGGTTGCCCGGCTTCTTTACACAAATTCCGGTGTTGGCATTTTGGCCCTTGGATCGAACGGTATCCAGAAGCTGTGGAAGTGGGTCCGTAATGAGCAAAACCCAAGTGGAAAGGTATTAGAAAGTATTTGTCGTAAAACCATACGTTTCATTTTTATGGATTAGTATATCTGAAAAGATTGTTTATTTGAAGGCTACCGCTAGTGTTACTCCCCAACATTGGCAACCAAACAGTGGTCTTCTTATGACTAATGACACCTCAGGTGTCAACCTTGAGGAAGCCGTTCCGTGCATTGCTCTCTCAAAGAACGACTCTTATGTAATGTCGGCTTCCGGTGGAAAGGTCTCATTGTTCAATATGATGACATTTAAGGTAAGTTGAAATATGCGATATTAGCTCTTTTATGGCGTTTTTATTAGTCTATAAATGTTTGTCGTTAAAAAGTCAAACATATTCGACAGGTCATGACGACATTTATGCCGCCACCGCCGGCTTCCACTTTCCTTGCATTCCACCCACAAGATAACAACATTATAGCAATTGGAATGGAGGATTCCACTATCCACATTTATAATGTTAGGGTTGACGAGGTAAATATTTTATCCATCTTAAATCTCAATCACATATATAGTTGTATGTAATTAAATCGTACAACTGCTTAAATTGGATATGTGCTTATAGGTGAAATCCAAACTGAAAGGCCACCAGAAGCGCATTACCGGATTAGCCTTCTCCACCACCCTCAACATATTAGTGTCATCAGGTGCTGATGCTCAAGTAAGTTAGCTATTTTGTTTTTAACTTTTTTTATGAGAACGAGGCGTTTCTTGCTTGACCGAAGTACTTTATTTGTTTCTCAGCTTTGCATATGGAGCATTGACACGTGGGAGAAGAGGAAATCAGTTCCGATACAACTGCCTGCTGGTAAAGCACCTAGTGGTGACACTCGAGTGCAATTCCACGCGGACCAAGTTCGCTTGCTTGTAGCTCATGAAACTCAGTTAGCAATATATGATGCCTCCAAGATGGAACGTACACGCCAGGTACATATACACACATCAAAGCTAATTGTCCTTTTAACTGACATTTTTTATAACCCGTCTGATGTTTTATTTTTCTTTTTCTATGTTGTCTAGTGGGTCCCACAAGATGCCCTTTCCGCTCCTATATCATGTGCAGTGTACTCTTGCAATAGTCAGCTTGTTTTTGCTTCATTTTGCGATGGTAGCATTGGAGTCTTCGATGCTGATACCCTAAGATTAAGATGCCGCGTTGCCCCAACTGCGTATTTATCCCAATCCGCAATAAATGGGTAAGAATCGACAAATCATGTTCATCTATACAATGCCTATCATAATTTTGGAACATAAAATAATTATGTTAGTTAAAATTGCAATGTGTCATTTCAAAAGATAGTTGGTTCTTTTTGTAATTAGGCTAAACCTTAGGGGTAGTTTTTGCAATTTTCCCTTTTACAAGTGTCTGATATAGCGGTGAATTGATTATAGTGCTGATCATTTGTGATTTTTTGTGTTATGGTTCCTAGAAGCCAAGCTGTATATCCAGTTGTGGTGGCAGCCCATCCTCAGGAGCCCAACCAATTTGCGGTTGGGCTGACAGATGGTTCGGTTAAAGTAATAGAGCCGACAGAATCAGACAGCAAGTGGGGAGTGTCACCTCCTGCCGACAATGGCATATTAAACGCTAGGCCCGGTGGTTCATCATCCGCTGCTACCAACCACGCGGCACCTGATCAGGTCCAAAGATAGTTTTTCTTTGGGTTTGCTATCTATATTTATCAAGTGTATCTTTATCAGAGTGTAGATTGTAGGTATACATTCAGACAGCCCCTCGTCGAAGTCGATATTTTTAGATGGCTGGAGAGATTCATATTGTGTGCAATATATTTGTTCTTTAACATGTAGTACTAGTATCTTTCAGCTTTCGGATTTTAATTTTAATTCATGTAAGATTTTTAAAGGGCTTTAGAATAAATTTTGATCATTGACATGTTTGAATAATCAGTGTAATAATGTCTGTTTATGTTCGATACAAACTCCAAAGATGCACGTGCACAATATACGAGCAAGCTTTTCACTTGGCCATTTAAAAGGTTTATTCCGAAAGAACAAACTGAAAGAACGACTATAAAATTACTATCAGAGGTTCAGAGGGTTCATTGTAATTTCAAGACTGTTCTGGTTCATTTTGAAATAGCCAAAAAGAAAAGAAATCATAAGCAAATCAAACCAAAGAGATTGAAGACACCAATAATATCCTTAAATGCAATCAAAAGCTGATCAAGGATTTTGTAAGAGTACATACACATCATATTCCTTAAGAGTATATCATAATTAGCAGCAATCGATTTTCCCTCTCATATAGTATATCAGTACGTCTGTTTTCGGTCAGAGTCAAACATCTGTCCATACCGAATTGTAACCACAACAACAAAAAAGGATTATGATCCCTACAATATCTACCAACCATATAGCTAAAATCACTTCACACAGACATCTATTTGAATCACTTCAGGGGAATCCAAAGCATCAAACACTAAACATATTTATATCTTCTTTATATTTACTACTTTTATTGGTACAGTATTATGCAGTCACTGTGGGCCTACTTGTCTTTTTCCCTTCCATGGCGTCTTTCTTTCTACGACAACTAGTGCAGAGGAAAGGGCCTTCCCATGGCCTAGACGAAGGAGAGAAAGACGGGCCCGAGTTAAAGGACGAGCCCTCATCGAGTGGCTGGTCCACTTGGCATATAGCACATCGAAAGAGCCCAGAATTGGAATCAATTGGGAACTCCTGACCCAGCCTGCATGCGATTTTATAGTAGTGTGGGTTAAAAAGGGTTGTAGTGTTTGAAGGCCAAAATAAAGAGAAGTTAATGGCAAAATTTTAGTTTCATATCCATTTCACGGAACAAAAAAACAACAATGTACGGAACAATAAACTCTCATCAATGATATTTCCACAAGAGGATGCTTTATTAGTAACATATGATTTCGGTTTTCTGTTAAGACTAGCACCAACACATGCAGCCCCACAACCAGCTGTGCTCTATCTATAGGGCAATAATGGAACTATCAAACAGCCTAACTTGGTATACATATTTCGAGAGTTTAATGGTTCCTACACACAAGACACTTAACTAGTCCAGTGGTATTTGAGTGAAGCTTTAGTAATAAAACTAGACTTGATTTACTCAGTGGACTTTATACACTTCATATTTATTTATTTATTTCTGAACAAAAGTAACAATTGTTTATCCCCAAGTCAATAGGCAGTGAATTTATTTGATTTTCATGCATTCAAAGCATCCTACATGTCCAAGAGAGATAATGACGATATTAAACGGCAAAGTATTTATTCGTTAAAGACGGATCTCTCTTTCTCACTCACTCATTTGCATTCCTTCACTATATTATAACTTGTCCATCTATCTTTTTTTCTTCTCGGAGACTGAAAGAGATTAAATTTAGCATATTATTATCACCACAACTGAATTAAGACATTATACCCCACAAAAAAAAAAAAAACACGGACACCGAAAACCAAAAATATAAATGCGCTTCACTTTCTTGACCACGTGATTCTTTTACTTTTAACACATTACTTTTAACGTATACTATATAGCTGTCATTTGCCACCAAAATAGATATAATGTTCCACTGTTCTTTTTCTTTCAAATACACTAAGTCCAATAATAAGAGACGAGAATACTACAATTATATCTTAATAAAACAATAAAATCTACAAACTAGAAGGTTTGACGAAAGCAAGAAAACAGTTCCAAATACCATGAAACAGAGAACTTAAAAGTAGAAATTTATAATAATAAATAGGCGAGTGATTCAAATGTAAAAATACCTCTCAGCAAGCATTGCAGAGCCCTCCTCAAACAATTCCTCCACAACTCCAACAGGGGATAGTGTATTACTATTAGTCTCTTTGCCAGAGTTCTGACACCGTTTCCCAAATATAAGTGAACTCAGCAAACTCGCCTTTTTTTTAGGTGATGGGGGCAAAATCGAATGTTCAGACGGAATAATATCAACAACCAAGCAAGTTGTATCATCCTTCAAACCCCGTGTTCTAAGAGCATCCTGCAATTAAAAAAGGCATTTTTCCATAAAATTTTCATCATGTCAGTCAATCTTGCAAATGAGACTTATTATAGCTTTGGGACCACAAGAAGACTATACCTTAATTTAGCAAGATATTAAATAACCAAGATACTAATTAAGCATAGTGTACCAACTACCAAGTCCGGACAGACAATGTGTAATTTAAGTAAGTTGATTAATAAAACGGGTACTAAATTATTGACGTTTTTTAGTATAAATATATATTTACCTTAACAACTAACTTTGCAGCAAGATCTGCAGGTAAACCCCGGCATGACTGAGCAGCATCATCGGACGACAATGTGTCCCATATACCGTCAGAAGCTATTATAAGTCTTCCCCCAGCATTTGAAAGCTAACACCATCCAGAAAATAACATTAGAATTTTCTAATGCAAAAACTCTGAGATATCTATCTAATATAATCATATTTTTAGTGTGATAGGTTAATAGAAACCTTGACTTGCTTAACATGAGGGACTGGGACAATATACTCGCCGACATCTGTATCACCAATGGACCTCGAAAGACACAATCCACCAGGCCAGCAGCGCAACGGACCAACCTACAAACCAAAATAAGTTGAGCTAGAAGAGGGAGGTAAAAGGTGAGGTCTTAGGAAACATAATAATAACAATAAAATTTTAGGGAGTATTATCGAGTCGTGGAAAATGTTTATTTAGCAAATACCATGAAATTTCTTAAATTTCTGAGAGTGTTATTATTAGACAATAATTTGGGATTTAAGCAATGAGCAAACAATACTCCGTATTTAGCAAGGAATTGCCTTTGTCGGAGTTTGAGGCAAGGAATTTGGCAGGGGGCACACGACAGTTTTCCATACCAAGCAAAGAATTTAATAAAATTACCGCATTGCCCCCAAAAACATTAAGCCTTCCGACTTCACCACCACTCGCTGTCACACGCTCCCGTTCTTCAACATTCTCTTCCAGCCGATGGTCAACCGTCAAGAGAGAGACAGCCCCACCTTGCGTATCCAATATGCAGCGTGAGTCCCCAACCGATGCAACAGTCACAGTCAAACCATCAATCACCACAAACGTAACTGTTGTTCCAGATGTCTCGCCTATCATTTAATACCAATAAACCCAAAATAAGATGACGCCAAAATAAAATAAAAATCAAAACAGAAAACATAAAAAATTAAAAAGCATGCCTCGCTGTTGAAACTCTATGTCAGTTTTCACAAACCCTGCCACTAGTGCTCTAGGAAGGACTTGAAGCCACTCTTCCCTACCAAGTCCTTGTGGAATAGCACTCAAAACATTGTTCAGCAAATTCTCCTTAGTATATATAGCGGCCGATATGCCATTATGGCCATCGAAGATCTGCCATATCCCCATATAGAAATACATGTCAAAAGAGAACATCATAAATACCGACATCATGCTAAAAAAAATAACCGATTTAACGAAACGACAATTCAAAATATACCGCGAAAAGTGAAAATGTGGTAGATGGATCGCCCGGAACCCTCTGGCAGTCGGGCTTGATTAGAAAATAGTCCTCCCCTTTCTTAGCCAGAGCCGCCTGCCCGTATTTCACAGTGGGCTTATCCAACTTCTCACTCCTCAATTCACGACCGATCAGAGTCCCGAGGGGGACGGGCTTTTCGTTCTGCTTCATTTTGGATACCTCTGTTTGGCTCATTTTAGCAGTCTTTGTTTCAGCATCCCTAGAGCTCTCATTTACAAGCCCTGGTCCCCAAAAACAGATTCTAAATTAGCTACACAATTCAGAAAAGAAAAAAACACTCGATCCACGAGACTCACTACATTTTTTTAGAATAAGCCATATACCGATGATTTACAGTGCAATTGATTGAAACTTATCTGACTAAACGAAGAAGACGAAGAATAAGTTCGGATTATCAAACACTAAAAATTAAACATCATCTACGGTAAAGCATTATTAACTCAAACAACAAGGGAGAAACCTGTTTTAATTTTGCTCATGTAGACCAAAAATCAAATCGAGATAACTCACAAAATGAAAACCCTAGAAACAGTAAGAGGAGATGGTTCCGTCTTTTTTGAGAATTTTGATTTGGGAGAGGAAATCCAGACCCGGGAAGACAGGTTCAAAACGGGTTGTCGGGTTATATTGGATAATAACAACTTTACACTTCACAAATGAACGAGTTTTCTGTTTATTTTCTGAAGTAAATATAATTAAATTGAATTTGAATTTTTGGTCAACTCAGAAATCAGAAATATCTTACAATTGTTATGATTTTTTTTATAAAACAATAAAAAAAACGAATAAAATAATTTCTCTTATTACCAATTTACCATGATATCAAGGGTTGCGGTGACAAGTAGATAAATTATTTTATTTGTTTATAATTTATCTTATTTTATTAGTAATAATTTCTAAAAAAATAAATAAATAATTTATCATATTACTACTGCTCTAACATTGGTTTTGAAGAAACTATGAGCTAAACTTATGATAATATTTGTCAGTAAAATGATTGTTATACCCACACATTATATTTGATATCACACTATATTACTTTCATCTCTACATCCATTCATTTATGGCTAAAGTCTCTTTTACCTCAATTAGAATTCTGACTCTGATTGTTGCTGATCATGTGTTTGTAATAGGCAATGTTAGCATTATGAATATGACCTTCTACTTTGTTTGTAAGACAATTTAGTCTATTTTCATAAGTGAAAAAAAAATGAGGCCATATATTGATATTTAGTCTAGTTTTGATGGTAAACACACAAGGCCACTAACTAAAAATATAATAGCTTAATCTTCATATCTCCATTCAAGTGTAAGTGCATCATATTATAATTTCACATTGTTGATATAATCTTCATCTTCAAATCTTTCTTCAATTTATGCAATTGCATTCAAACAAGTTAGTTTTAGTCAGTAAATTTGTTTGAAATGAACTTACATTGCAGTTGCATAAGATTAAAGCTTGCAACAATCCAAATCATGAACTCTAGACCCTATATGCATATAAGTATTCAACACTAAAGACGAATTTAGGGAGGTAATGAAATTGATTTGGAATGATGATGTAGTAATTGAATTGGCATTGTACACTAAAGAAGGCACAGGGCAGGTGGTGTGGGCCTTCTTTTCGGAAGGTGCGAGTGAGTGTAGGGCTCTCGTACGTACGTACACTCGATTCCATTCCTTAGCATGTGGAGTGACATCAAATCAAACCAATAAATTGCCATTAATTGTGGGCGACAATTATAATTAACTAATTGATTAATCAATCATTAATAAAACAAACAACCCCACGTTGCGACTCGTATAGATATTGCTAATAATTTCATAATCAATGTAACACGAATAATTCAGTTTTTAAGTGAAAATTCAAAATAAATAATTACCATTAAAATGTGAATATATAGAAAATGTACAAAATTTAAATAATACAGTAGTAATAGCGATTGACTGTAAATTGACTAGCGAGAAGACAGAGCTCTAGCAAAGCCATTAATGGCGTTAGAATTGAATCCCAGGCATCCCAGTAAGCCCTGCCTGTACGGCAAGAATGTCTTCTTCCTCATCCCCTCCGTCTGAGCTCTGTTTGCAGTGTAATGCAACTCGTGAGCCGACGCCGACGGCAATGCCGACGCCCCTCTCCTTTTTCCGTTACCGTTACTGTTATTATTAGTAACCGCCCTCTTTTTACCCTCCGACCCACTACTCTGCGGTTTCTTCTTCTTGCTATTATTATTATTATTATTATGATCCTTTATGACGGGCGAAAAAGATAAGGACCCCCAGAATTTACTGTTATGCCCCTCGCTCCTTCTCCCTTCGCTCTTGCTTCTGTACAGAAACTCCTTGAGAAACACCCACCGGCCAGAGCTCCTCCCCGCCGACGAACATCTCGATGCGGACGCCGTCGTATCGCCCGATCCATATCCCCCTTGGAATCTCAGAGGCGACATGGATCTGGTCCGCCGGCGCAGGGATCCGTCGCGCAGCCTCCCGCGAGGGGGTGTAGTACTGCTGTGCTCCTCTTCGGCGACGGCGTCGTCCGATTCGATCAGCGGCGCCAGGGGCTGGGGGCGGCGGAGGTGCGTGGAGAGCTTCATCGGCCGGATCTGCCCGTTGCAGAACAGCTCATCGGCGGAGGCGCCGGTGGGAGGAAATGTGGAGGGGAAATCGAACTCGAAGGAGGAGGAGGAGGAGGAGGAGGAGGAGTTCGCGGCGGAGGTCGAGATGACGAAATGGGTGGGGCTGGACGGGGCGCTGTAGTAATAGGCGGCGCGGCCGGGGCTGGAAGGGGCGCTGGCGTAGGGAGTTGAACAGCAGCTGCTGTCTATTTCGTCGGAGTATTGATTTTGATCCATGTTTGTGGATGGGGATGTCAGATTGGGGGTTGGTTTTTGATGGGGCATCAATGTGGAAATGTGGCTAGGGGCATCTATTATTATACTACTATCAATGTTACCTATACATATAATCCTCATTTCATTTATAAAGAAGAATGTGTTAGTCCATACCAATATATCATGACAACATCACATGTAATGTAAGTTACCAACCCATTGACATGAGCCGATTTTTTTGAATGATTGTGATGACAATATATTTATACAGAAGAAGAGGAGATCTAATGTTCAATGGAGATGAAACAAATTTTGAAGATTTCATCTTAAAGTGGGATGCAGGCAGAGGCAATGTAACATGAAGTGATCAAAACTATACAATGAAAAGCAAAGCATATAAATTTAAGCAAAGATGAAATGCCCTCATCTTGCCTTCAATACGAAAGCAAGATCTATATAATCACAAGGCAACACATATGTTCCGTAGAAATGCCTTCAATAAACAATGAAAGGAATGAAAGAAAACAGTCTGCAATCAGTAAGATCTAGCTAATTCAACGAAGATGAGACAAATTCTAAAGATCTCATCTCAAAAGTGCACTGACAACAAAACACAGAAATGATCTAACCAACGACTGTGATGACAACATGATATCTATATACGAACATAGAACATACACGAGAAGATCAATATGACGTATACAACAAATCGAAAAGCATATACAGCTAGCTAGTAATAAAGGAGCTATAACAGATGAAGGTAAAAACGGAAACCTGTGCATTCAATAACATCTAAACTGTGTCAATGAAGATGAACTAAAACGGAAATCATATACGAGAAGGAAAGAAATAAAGGAACTATAGCAGAAGGAGGTAGCTAGGTATATCCAACAAGAACAAATCGATCGATCACAATCCATATTCAATTCACAGAACAGTCTGCGTGCATTCAACCAACAACGAAAGAGTACTGCAGATCAAATGAAGAAGCTAAAATCATATGCATAGTAGAGCAATAACTAGCTAGTAGCTAGCTAGCTAGCTTGGTATGTATGTGCTACGTACCCATTTTTATTACACAGAGAGCTATAAGTAGGAAATATTCATCATTATGATTGATCCAGAAATCTCTACGCCTCCTCAGCAGCATCACGAGCACCCGAGGTACCCTCACCAGCATTACGAGCATCAACACCAGCGCCAGCACGCAACGTTGAGAGCAGAAGATTATGAAAACTCTCCATAACATGATTGATCCAGAAATCTCTATGCCTCCTCAGTTGCATAATCAACTCTATGGGCAAAAGCTGCCTAAGATAACTCCTTGCAGATTCAATGCTGATGGTAAAAACCTGGTCGAAAACAGGTAATGCAAGTGATTCTGACCGCTCAAACTCAGCCAGCGATGCCATGCTCGGGATTCTTACTTCCACGGTTGGATTCGGACCCTCAGTTTGTCCAGTGACCTTGAAATTTTAAATAAATAAATTGTCAGCTGGTTTGATTTGGACAGAATAATTAAAGTGGGTATATATACATATATGTATGTATTCTCGATTACTTACCCATGCAACCCGTGCAAAGCCTGTGGGTCCTACTGCAATGTCTCTTGGGAAACCATCGAAGGTAACTTCATAGAAATGACCGGTCCTCACACGAGTCCTCTGTATATAATCCGTATGTTCGACCGGTATCATACCCATGGTCTGATGCAAATCTTCCCTAGAACTAATTGAATACAGTAATAAATAAATTAAACATGATAGATAGATAGATAGATAGATAAGCATGTGTTTAGTGTACGAACGTCTCGAGCAGCCAGGTATTTTCTCGGCAGGCTCTTTTGATACATAAATCAGCAAAGTTGAGTTGACGCTCTACGATCCTGGCTGCCTCGAATTGCGTGAGGATGCATTTTTGGTCGAGCAATGGCAGAACGTCGGCCTTATACTTGTAGAAGTAGGCCAATGATGTGATGGATGGCCAAGCGAAGCATACTGAGTCCACAGTTGTCCATGCAACCTGTCCAAGCAAACCATCATCGATGAATCAAGAAATTGAAAAGGATGAATAAACAATATATATATATATATATATGGATTGATCATCATACGCATATGAAATTGAAGATTGATTTATAGATAGAAGAATGGATATTCGTAATTTGAATTACCCATACGTACCATGGCGATTTTGAAACGAATGAGCGCTTCATGGGGATGATCCTGTACTGCAGGGCGGTACTTCAGCTCGTAAAATTCATTCGGAATGACTGCAAAAGAAATTACAGTAATTAATTAGAATGATGAAAACACGCAGTAAGTAATCTGTACACAAACACACGCAGTAAAAAAAGCATGATGATCATGAACACACACACGAGCAGTAAAAAAAGGATCGCGCACACACGCAGTAAAAAAACGACAGCACACACAGGAGCAGTAAAAATCGAACGCGCACACACGCGAGCAGTAAAAAAACGAACACGCACAAACGCGAGCAGTAAAAAAACGAACGCACACACACGCGAGCAGTAAAAAAACGAACACACACACGCGCAGTAAGTAAGCTGTACATACACGGAATTTCATCCACGGGATCCGCCATTGATTTTTCTTCGAGGAGATGAGTAGAGGAGAGGAGAGGAGAGGAATTTCTTAATTGGATACTGATTGTGATTCAGTAGTTACGCCCGATCGATGATTTATATATAGGTGTGTGTGTATGTATAATGTATGTATATACAGACTGTTGCGCTAGCTGTGGGCTGTGGGTATTGTAACTGAATATGAAACAAACACACACACGCGCACTCAGTAAGCTGTGTTTGTGGAATCTTTAAACGTTACTCGATCGATCGCCATTTTTTTAATTTCCCAAAAAAAGAAAATGGGAATTCAATATATAAGGAGCTGAGTATATAGTTGTAATCTATAGAAGTATATATGATGGACCCAATCGATGAATAACTGATTTTGCACATATGTGAAAAGTTGAGTTAATTACAAACTTATTGCTTTGGGAAATTTAAAAAATTAAACCTGCTTTCTTACTTTCAAAATATATTAGTGATTTGTCATTTGAGGCATCAAAAATAATAATATGTATCTATAAATTTGAACTCATAAAGTCTTGCAATAGTGCCATGCTCGGGATTCTTACTTGCATGTGTGGCTAAATTATATGATGATATTATTTTTGATACGGTTAAAGCTTGATATATGATGTATGGTCTGTAATATAATACCGTAGAAAGATCTGTAATTTGATCAAGGTTTGATTAGTGTTGAGAAATGTAAGGAGTGTTTGTTTATTCCATTTAAACCTTTAGCTAGTATCAGAGAAAAATGTTGAATATATATGTATTTTCCTAGCTAGTAACATCCTGCAGAGTCATTCATGTACGTATATGAATCTATGTACTTTTTAGAAGCATAGGGTTGTATAATGAGTGTGGCTGACCGACCTGTGGAACGATCGACTTCTTCTGAAAGTTGAAAACATTTC